>JAJHZJ010000040.1:0-1405675 GCA_023548195.1 Bettongia penicillata ogilbyi
AGCAGGAGTATTTAATCTGGGATATGTGACCTTTTTTGTCTTTTAGTATTTTTGTAACTATTTTGATATAATTGTTTTCTCTTGTAATCCTTCATATTTTATTTATACATTTATTCTTAGAAAAGTTCATAGGATTCATCAGCCTTTCAAAAGTGTTCCATCACACCCCCAAAAGTGAAAAACCTCTATCCTAAAGAGAAGTAACGTAAAGTAGGGTTTAATTGCAATATGCTTAATGGAATAGGAACTGATGGTGATTTGTGTGGGACACAAGAACAAAGGGACCTGAGAGATAGATAGCACAGTGCTTGCTACATCAGTTGAATTCAAGGTAATGAGACTTTCCTGTGAGAACAGAATGCAGGGGATAAAGCGGATGGAAAACTGATAGGAGTAAGAACCCTCAAAAGGATAACTTTAGAAACTCTTTCCCTTGGAGGAAACTGCCCTATTGTGTCCACCATCTATCATGCTGTTAAATGGGACTCTGCCCTACCTTCTTTCTTCTCCACCCCCCTCCCTTTCTCTGTTTCTCACTTCCCTCATTCTCCATGTGGCGCCTCTTTATGAACCATGGAGCTGCTTGCAGTAACAGAGGCCAGACTGGCTACACAAGCTGTATTTGTCTTTCCTTTATTTTACTGGAAGTCTTTGGGGCCATCCGGGGCTGGTAATTGCACCACGCTGTTTCTGAATCGATGATTTTTAGAGCCGTTGAGCTCTTATTACTGCAGCTCGTTGGGAAGAAACAAGTGAAAGATCCAGGTCAGGTTGGTCTCTGCAATAGACGAGTCTTAGCAAATTTTCTTTCTTCAGCTGTTAAATAAAACAAGAGACACCCAGAGAGATAGGGATAAAGAGAGAGAGAGAGAGGGAGTGAGAGAGAGAAGGAGAGAGAATAAGAGAGAAAGATGAAAGAGAAAAGGAGAGAAAGAAGAGAGAAAGAGAATAGGAGGGATAAGTGACAAGACAGAGAGAAAAGAACACATCTGATCTGAGAGAAAATGGAGAATCAAAACTTATCAGGCTTCTATATAACCTCAGCAAGAAGTCAGCAATAGCTTACAAAGCAAACACTGGTGGTTACTTTCACATTGGCACACCTCTTCCATATAATTCTAGCTAAGGGAGGTTATCTACTCGCACATTTGCATCTCACTTCAAACTACAATGCCTTTGATTTGGTTCAAACGTTTTGAGGAGCCTCCAGAATATCCACTACTTCCACCTGGCATCTCCCTTTCTCTTTTCTTTTTTTTATATATGGCATGCATTGCTGTAGGACCTGGCCCTCCTTCCCAGTTGGGGAAGGGCAGATGGAGAGAATAGTTAGTCCAATAGAAAGGGTTAGTGAGGAATCCCCATGGTCAGACTCTAGGCCTGACATTCTCATTAAATACATCTTATAAAATGCTAGCCCCAGGTTAAAACCTTTGAGATCAGTGCCAAGAGGCTTCTTGTAATGTTTTTCATGTAGATTGTTTACAATCCTAACCAATGCCCTGTAAAACCATTTTATCTCATATTATATCCTATATAAGGCATTAATGCTTACAGCAGTTTCCTTTCATGGCCCCCTAGGAAAGGGTTTAATGAGGGTTTCATAGCATTTATCTATTTCCCAGAAATAGCCAAAGTCAGTCATTACGTATTAGACTTTCAAGTTAAATTGATCTGAAATATAGCTATACAAATGCAAGTCCTCATCTAGGACTTTCCTCTGCAAAGTAGGTGGTATTATCTACATCAATTTCAGATAGGTAATTTAAAGGGGCAGGGAGGTTAAATGACTTGCCCAAATGTCAGAATTAGACTGGAGACCCAGGTGTCCTAACTCCCATTTTGTTCCCCCTGTAGATACTCCTCAGCCACAAATCATATAAACTACCTTTGAATTTGAATGCTTGTGAATGTCATTTGTCACTTGAACGTATGAAAAATGTCTCCCTGTTGTCACTTGGCTGCATCCAGCCTGTCGTGTCAAGCAGCATTGGCTTTATTATTGAAATGAAGAGGACATTTGCACCATTGATCTTAGTGGCAGTTGGGTTTAGAGAAAATCAGACCAGTCTGTCATGGAATACAGAAAGATATCACACGTTATGTGAAGTGGCCAAAGCATGCTCACAGATGATAGCAGCAGCTGGTCCGTTGCCAAACTGCTTTCTTGCTGCCCCATCTTTATTTCATTATTTCCTGCTGAGTAACCAGTAAGGAAGGACTTTTGAAGCCAAGTGATTTGCCTTTAAATATGGTGAGATTTGGCGCTTTAGGGTCAATGTTCCAGCTTAGAAGTGAGAGTATAAAAAAACCTTGGGGTGTGAGAGGCACATGGGGATAGAGTACTCGATTTGGAATCAGGAAGAACTGGGGTTCAGATTTCCCTTCGGATTCTTCTTAGCTTGTGACTCTGGGTCTCAGTTTCCTGATCTGTAAAATAGGAATAGTATGTGAAGTGACTACTTGGTGGCTTTTTTTTTTTGAGGCCAAAACATATTCTGAATCTGAGTTTGAATTCTGTCTCAGATACACCTTAATTGTATGACCTTGGGCAAATCACTTAACCTCTGCCTTGGTTTCTCCATCTGTATAATGAAGTTAATAAGAGCATCTATCTCACAAGGTTGTTGTGAAGTACAAATGATGTGTAAAGTACTTTTCCTCCTCCTCATTCCAAAACTCTTGCTGCGCTTTTAAGCTTTTGGACACTATTAAATGCTATATAGGGGTGATTTATACATGGAACGCTTTGGAATGTTGCCTTTCTACTTCTGAAAATTTGAAATTGCTTGAGAATGTAAATATCAGTGATAATATTTTCTTTAGGGAACAGAATACAATATAAAGAGAAATCTATGGTGTTCCTTTTTTCTGTAAATGAATGTCAGAAGGATAGGCCCTTTAAATAGTGAGCTTTATTGTCATTTCAGTTTTCACAGGAGAGATAACTGAGGTCCCTAAAACTTTATGTAACTCTATGAAAATATGACTTTTATGGACATTTGGGGAATGAACATTGACCCTCAAGCCAGAGGACCTGGTTTCAAGTCCTGGCTCTCTCACTTAGCATCTATGAGACCTTAAGTAAGTCACTTATTCTCTGGGGTCTCAAGTTTCCTCATCTGTAAAATGAAGGGGTTGGACAATATGACCTCTGAAGTCTTTCCAGATGTAGCCTGTGACCCCTGACTTTAAGAACTAAACATATAACACCTAGTCACTATATCATTTTGTTGTATTGAGGTCCACCCAATTCACATCATGCAGGAAATCCATTATATGCGAGGAAAAACAGAGCTTTTTGTCTCTTGCATGTCAGAAAGCAATGAAAATGAGAGGTGTGGCATTCAGACGTCCCCAGTCTTATTTTGCAAGTCTTCCTTTGGCAAAGGATGGCGATTACTTAATGTAATCACAGATTCATTGGAATATATATATAGTACTTTAACTGCTTTTATTCTCTATTGATTGGATAATGGATAAACAGATTGTAGTATATAATTATAACAGAATATTATTGTGCTTTAAGGAATAATAAATATGAAAACCAGAGAACTATGGGAAGATTTCTATAACATCATGTTAAGTGAATCCAGTAGTACAGGGAAATAAGATACATAATGATTATAACAGTGCAATAGAACCAAAAAAGCGAGATGGGGGAAGGAAGGAAAGAAGGAAATGAATGATGAATAGTTAGAATGGCCAAGTATACACAGCATTTTAGAAGACATGAGAAAATATACCCATTTCATTTCTTTGTAGAGATAAGAAACTATGATTCTGGCATATTCTATATACTATCAATCTTGGTTGATTGTTTTAGTTGGGTTGGCTGAACTTTTTTTCCCTTTACAATTTCATCTTTGTTACAAGCTGGGTAGAGAAAGGGGAGATATGAGAGGTGATATAAGAACAAAAGACATCAATAAAAATACAATGAATTTTAAAAAGAAACATACACTGTTCTATGCAATAGAGAGTACAAGAATTATTATTTCCATTTTGCAGTTGAGGACACTTGGACTAAGACAGTTAAATGTTTTGTTCATAGTTATATAACTATAAATACCAGAAGAGGAATTAAAATTCAAGTTTCTAGATTCTAAGTCCTTCTATGTCGTCCTGCTCTCTCTCTCTCTCTCTCTCTCTCTCTCTCTCTCTCTCTCTCTCTCTCTCTCTCTCTCTCTGTATGTGTGTGTGTGTGAGTGAAATGTTTATCCCCTACCTTGCCAGCTCAATTTTGTCTTCCATAATGGATTCTCCATATTCCTTATTCCACAATGTAGGAGAGAGAAACAGTGAACTGTCTCATCTGCCTTCAACTTGCAGTCATTTAGGCTGCAATTTGGGTCCCCTGTGCAGGGAAGTCAATGTGACATGGTTATTTGTAGGAGGGCTTGCTGGGTCCCTGTTGGAATCATTTGAGACCATTTTTCCTCACAGATAGAAGAAAGTGATCCACTTATAGGAAGAATGCAGTCGGCTTGCAGAACTGAATTCAATTATCCATCCTGGTTCCTGACCACAGTTTGCCCTGTGGTTAAAAGTGAAGGGGAGACGTAACAGAACAAGAGGAATTGTGTGTGTGTGTGTGTGTGTGTGTGTGTGTTTAAGGGTATCATTAAATATGCTTGTTATCCTTCACATTACTTATGGGAAGGTACTCTGTGTTAGAATAGGGATTTTTTTAATTAAATGAGAGCATTTTAAGGCAATGAGAAGTATGTAAAGAAAAAGAAAATCTTACAATTAACTAGAGGTCAGCAAATTTTGAAAAGAAATCAATGTTCCATGATGTCCACTCTTCATGGAATATTATAGTTTTGAGGAAGTATTAGTGGAGCACATTGATCCTGTACTGATGTTGAGAGGTAGGTGAGGCTGGCCATGGAGGAGTGAGGGGAAAAAAATGTCAGGAGAGTAATTGTCTTAAGCAATCAGAAGGATAGGTAGCAGCAGCAGTTGACTGACTTGGTGGGATGATTACTATAGGTTTTCCAGTGCCTAGGTTGAAATTTATTTATTTTCTTTCTTACTACCTTTTAAAAAAATAAATAAATAAAGGGTATTAATTAAACATCCGTGCAGGTAGAAAGGAGAAAACCGAAGGTGGAAGAATGAGAGTAAAGTCTAGAGGAGGTAGGAGAACACCAGACCAAGAGTTTAACAAAGGGGAAAAGTCACTTATTCCCTACAGAAGGGAACAAATAAGGGGAGGATGGCAGGAGACATAGAGGCCTCTTGAAGTATGGAATAAGGTAGATGAAGGAGCTCATGATAGGTTGCTTCAGTTATTCTCCAAGTACAGGTGAGATCATCTGCTGAGGATCGGAGCTGGGTGACCATTGGGGGGAGAAAGAGAAAAATTCGTAATAGCTCCTTCAGTGACTATGATAGACAGTCGATCAAGGAAACATTAAGAGGATTGTCATTCAACTGTGAGGGTTCAATTGAGATTGGAAAGCATAGATTTGAAGTAGAATTTTGAAGCAGAATTAGTATGCCACATGACCTTTTCAGACATTTGGTAATTAGAAGTAGAAATCTTATGAATGGAAATAATTTTGAGCTATAGATTGGTAAGGTATATATGGAAAAAAGATTAAGAGAAAAAGAGGTTAAATGATGGAATTTGATAGTGCATAGTTGAACTAGTTGGTCATTGGATAAAGACTGAAGAAAGTGAGTAGGGTTAACAGAATAGAAAAATAGAAAAAGATAAAAGGATTAAAGTTTGTGGTAGGGACAAATAGGTCTAGGAGAATTGAGGCATTGGGAGAAATTGAGTCATTAAGAATTTTAGAGGACAAGGTAATGGATATCTTTGATGGCAAAGTTTAAGAATAAGTAAGTAAGAAAGGAGTTATATGGTTAATGGGACTTGAAGAGGTTGATTAATTGGCAAACCAGCGTATTTGAGGAGTCATCCACATGAACTATGAGGGTAGAAGGTATGTTAAAAAGGAAGATTGTCAGTCACTGAACCTGAGGATGAAAGAAGAGGCGAAGGGCATATTTCTTGGGTACGTGGAGTTCTTAAGAGGTTTCTGCCTTTACTGAAACACTAATGTATACTACAGCACCTATACAATTTGGTAGATCATCTATGAGAGTTTCTATGCTAGAAAACTTCACCAATGAGCACTAGATTTGTAGTAAGAAGACATGGATTCATATCCTGACTCTGTTACTACAAGATCAACTCTGATTGGAGACTCTGTGGTATAATGGAAAGAGTAGTGGAATTGGAGGTAAGAGGAACTGGGCTCTGATTCTTCAGTTTACTACCTGTTTGGACTTCAGAAAGTCTTTTCTCCCCCTGAGCTTTAGATTCCTCTCCTGTGAATAGCACTAGATAGACCTTTAAGGTGCCTTCCAGATCTAAATGCCACATTTTTGTACACTTGTGGTCAACCTGCTGATGGGGCCTCTGAAAATTTAGCTCTTCTGGACTTTGGGTGAAAGATATTTTATCTTTAGTGGGCTCTTATTTGAAGATTTTTTTATCTAAGTATGACCTCCCAGGTTTTGTGTCCCATTGGTACAGCCCTTTACTCACACTCACATTTTGATATAACATAAAAAAGGACTTTGGTGGATGACTTTTTTTTTAGTTTTTCCTATAAAAGTCTTTTTATAGCTTTTTTTGTAAGGAAATAATTTTATTAGAATAGTGTGAATTATTTATTAAACACATTATTTATTAAACACCTTTGTTTAGCAAATATTAAAATGAATGCAATTTAGAACAAGATTAAAAAAGTACAAGTGCCTAGCTAAGTAATGGGAACTTTTTCACCTTAAATTTCAGTGGTCATGAATTTCCTTTTTAATCTGGCTTTGTTGTTCTCCCAAACTTAAGTTTGAAATATGTCCTGAATCTCTTATTATTATCAGTTGCTTTACACTGGGGTCTCCTCCTGTGCCTAGTGCTAGTAGTTGTCAAAAAGCCCCCAGGACAATGGCCTACCTTATAGATGCTTACCTTTATTAGAGGGAAGGATTTGTTACCTTAGTTCTGCTAATTAATGCTTCAGCCTTGGCAGCTTTCTGACCCTCCATTGCCATGGTAGAAAAACTTATTCATACTTTTTCCTCCTGGCTAAAATTTAAAAGAAAACTTCTCCAATACAGAATTATTTAGCTTACTCATGATTTTCTTCTACCCATTCAGGGAAAGATTCTTTAGCATGCATTCAGCTACACTTTTCCCCCATCATCCTTTTTTAGCATTCATTATTAAATCATTATTTAAGAATCCCTCCAGTTTCTAAGATTTCATCACTTTTATTTTTGCTGATAGATGATTTTTCTTAAAGGGACCAGCATTTTCCTGCTAAGGGTGTTCAAGAAATTCTTTTGAATGATAATAATAAACATATTTATATATTCCCTTCCCTCTTTATTATCTAAAAAAGCCACAACAGTTGGAGGTCTCATGAGGGAAAGATGAATAACCTCACCCTGCTCCACAACAATAGTTCCTAGGCCTAGGGCATCACAGCACAATGGAATAGATAGTATGCTGTCATACATCAAGAAATTTCCTTTCTGTTGTTCAGGCATTTCAGTCATGTCTGACTCTTTGTGACCCCATTTGTGGTTTTTTTGGCACAGTGGTTTGCCATTTCCTCTTCCAACTCATTTTTACAGATGAGTAAACTGGGGCAAACAGGGTTAAGTGATTTGCCCAGAGTTGCACAACTCGCAATTATCTTGAGCCAGATTTGAACTCTAGAAAATGAGTCTTCCTGACTCACCTAGATTCCCCTACATCAAGAAAAGCCCATAGGAAAACTTAAAATTATTGCTTTCAATTTGCTAAGGAAGGGAATTCTGGGAGACATTTTTTTTTTTGTATAATTTTCCAGTCACTGAATCTCAGAATAATTTTTTTTTTGGTGGGAGGTAGAGTATTATAATTTTATTCATTAATTTTGTTGTTTATACCAAAGATGTCTCTGAATACACTTTTGTACCTCTACCCCCACTGGCTACCACCATACAGCTTTATATTATAGTTACCAGAAATACTTTAAGGAAGACCAAAGGACTCAGAGTTAAAGGATGTACTTGATTGATAGTGTATGGAAAAAAGTTTGAATGCATAGTCCTTCCTACCCCTACCAAGAAGAGGGAGATATGAACCCTATTTCAGTCACATTTTCAAGTGCGCCTTGCATGTATTTACATGCATTTTAAAAAATTGTTTATTCTATTGGTTAAATTATTTCTATTCAATATCCTTTAAGTATAATGTCTATGCTCAAAAAAGACAAGCTTCACTTAATTGGGAAATTCATTTATGGGTGAACAATTCTCCTGATCATGCCAGCTATTTAAAATGATATTTTACTATTATAATATTCCCAACGGTGTGTAATAAAACCTTATTCATTTGTACTAATTGAGAAAAGGAGAAGTGGGCATACATATTTTAATTTTTGAAATGATGTAGTCATGGCAAATTTTTAGAAATGTAGTTTTGTTACATTCAAATAACTTGCACTTGAATAGCAAACTGAATCCTAATAAAGTTACTGCCCTAATCGACAGCTAATGTTTTGTCTAATTAACATGTCAGGAGCTGTTATTACTGGAGATTGTTCCCAATTATATTATACCTTTTCTCTTATTTTTGCATGTAAAGGAACATTGCTAAGTGTGATTGAAAGCATTTTCTTAGAATCTTACATGATTTGTATTTAATAGGCATTGTTTTTAAATAGATACATTTTATTTTTGTTTTAATTTGATTATTTGTTTTTATATATTGAAATATTTTTATTTAAACTTTTGAGTTCCAAATTCTATCCCTCCTTGCCTCCCTCACTTATTCCCCTCCCAGAGATTGTAAGCAATCAGATATCGGTTTATATATGTACAAATGATATAAAATATTTCCATATTAGTCATTTTGAAAAAGAAACTTCAATACAAGAAAAAAAATCAGAGAAAGAAAGTGAAAATAGAATGCTTGTCTATATTAAAATAATTTTGTTTTGTTATTGATATAAGCAATTATACTGATAGTATCCCTAATATTGAAACTTCCCTGTATTCCTGGTATAAATCCTATCTGACCATAGTGTATGATTCTTATGGTATATTGCTGTAATCTCTTTAGTACTATTTCATTCAAAATTTTTACATCTATATTCATTAGGGAAATTGGTCTATAATTTTATTTCTCTGTTTTGGCTCTTCCTGGTTTAGGTATGAGAATCATATTTGTGTCATAAAAGAAATTTGGTAGGACTCCACCTATTTTTCCAAATCATTATATAGTATTGGAATCAATTGTTTGTTAAATGCTTCTTAGAATTCACTTGTGAATCCATCTGGTCCTGGGTATGTTTTCTTAGAAAGTTCATTGATGATTTATTCAATTTCTTTTTTTTCCCAAGATTGGGTTATGTAAATATTTTATTCTTCTGTTAATCTCAGTAATTTATATTTTTGTAGATATATATTCATTTCCTTTAGATTGTCAAATTTATTGGCATATCATTGGGCAAAATGTCTCCTAACAATTGTCTTAATTTCCACTTCATTTGTGGTGAATTTACCCTTTTCAATTTTGATACTATTAATTTGGCCTTCTTTCCTTTTTTAAAGCAAGTTAACAAATCATTTATTTAGTTTATTTTTTTCCATAAAAAACTGCTTCTAGTTTTATTAGTTCAATGGTTGTCTTACTTTCAATTTTATTACTCTCTCCTTTGCATTCTAGGATTTTCAGTTTGGTGTTTAATTGGGGATTTTAATTTGTTCTTTTCAGTTTTTTTTAGTTACATGCTTAATTAACTGATCTGTTTCCCCACCCACTTTATTTTATTGATGCAAGCAATGAAAGATATAAATTTTCCTTAAGTATAATTTTGACTGCATCCCATGATCAATTGTTTCTATTATTTATTCTTTGATTCACTTATTTTTTAGGATTACATTACTTAATTTCCAAATTATTTTTAATATTTCTTCCCATTTTCCATTTATTGAATGTAATTTTTATTGCATTATGATCTGAAGAGAATGCATTTACTACTTCTCCCTTTTTTTATTTGGTTATGAGATATTTACATCTTAACACATGGTCTGCTGAGATTTGTATTCCTTTCTATTTCCATTCATTTTTCCCCAGAGATCTATCACATCTAACTTTTCCAGAATCTCGTTCACCTACTTAACTTCTTTGTTTATTTTTTGATTACATTTATCTAGTTCTGAGAGAGGAAAATTGAGATCCCCTGCCAGTATAATTTTATTACTTATTTCCTTCTGTAATTAATTCAACTTTTCCTTCAAAAATTTAGATGCTATACCTTTTGGTACATATATGTTTACTATTAATATGACTTCATTGTCTATGGTACCTTTCAGCAAGATATTATTTCCTTCCTTATCTCTTTTAATTAGATCTATTTTTGCTTTTACTTCTTCTGAGATCATGACAGCTATCCCTGCTTTCTTTGCTCCAGCTGAAACATAATAGATTCTGCTCCAGCCCCTTACTTTACCCTGTGTGTATCTCTCTGCTTCAAATGTGTTTCTGGTAAACAACATATTGTAAGATTCTGGGTTTTAGTCCATTCTGATATCTGTTTCTGTTTTATGATTGCATTCATCCCATTAACATTTATAGTTATAATAATTAGCTGTGTATTTCCCTCCATGTTATTTTCCCCTTGTTTATCTCACCTCTTTCTTAACCCCCAACATTTCCCTCCTCACAAGTATTTTACTTCTGATCACTGTTTTCTCCAATATACCCTCCTTTTTTTTAATCAGTCCCTCCTCCCCCCTCTACTATCCCTGTACCTTTTTACTTCCTTATTGGGTAAGATAGATTCCTATATCGAACTGACTTTGCATATGATTCCTTCTTTGAATCAATTTTGATGAGAGGACGGTTTAAACTTTGCCTGCCACCCCAACCTCCATTTTTCCCTCCATTATAATAGCTGTTTCATGCCTCTTTTATGCGGAATAATTAATCCCATTCAATTTCCCCTCTCCTCCTTCTTTCTCGTTCCTTTATTTTTTTTGAGGGGGAGAGATCATTCTATCAAAGTCACTTTATATCCATACCCTCTGTCTACATATAGTTATAAAGTTCTTAAACATTACAAATATCATTTTTCCATATAGAAATACAAACAGTTAAACTTTATTGCTTTTTTCTTTCTTGTTTCTTTTTTTGTGTGTTTACTTTGTGGGTTTTTTTTGTGTGTTTCCCTTAAGACTTGTATTTGTAGGACAACTTTTTTATGCAGTTCTGGTATTTTAATTAGGAGTGCTTGAAAGTCTTCTATTTCATTAAATATCCATTTCCCCCCTGAAAGATTATATTCAATTTTTCTGGGTAGGTGATTCTTGGTTGTAATCCTCGCTCCTTTTTCTTCCAGTATCTCATATTTCAAGTCCTCTGGTTCTTTAATGTAGAAGTTGCCAAATTCTGTGTAATCCCTACCGTAGCTCCACAATGTTGAATTATTTCTTTTTCACTGCTTGAAATACTTTCTCCTTGATCTGTGAGCTCTGGAATTTAGCTATGATGTTCCTGGGAGTTTTCATTTTGGGATCTTTTTCAGGCAGTGGATTCTTCATTTTCTATTTTCTTCTCTGTTTCTAATATATCAGGGCAGTTTTCTTTGATAATTTCTTGAAAGACATTTTCCAGGCTTTTTGTTTGTTTGTTTTTAATCATGGCTTTCATGTAGTCTATGCTAACAGAATTTTACTGAGCCAGTTGCTAACCTAAGGTGATGAAATAGCAGGCCAGTGACAAAGTTCAATAATCAGGTAGTCATTTAACTAATTTCATTATGAGGAACAGATTTGAAAATCAGAAATTGTCCTGATCAGAATGCCACCTTGCTGAAGTGAAGAGAGAGATTATATACATAGCTATAAGAGGGAAGAAAGGGAGGAAGGTAGATTACAAACAATTGCTCCAAGGGCCAGAGCAGTTTCTCAAAACAAGTTCACAAATGGAAGACAATGCAACAATTCTGGAGTCCAGTCTTTGGGGGCTGTAACTTGGTTGGACCCAGGACCACAATTCTGTAGCAGGAATAGGTTCTACAGTCTTTGATTCACTTCAGTTAAGCTACACAGGCAGTGACTGTGAGCATTGTCAAAGGTTTGACTGAGCATTTCAAGCTACATTGTGAACTTGCAAACTAGAAAAGGCAATTCTTAAGAAATCTGAATTATTAATTTATTCTTTAAACTAATATTGATTAAATGAAAAATCATAATTTCCTTCACATTCAATAATTTTTATATCTCTCCTGGATGGATCTATTGTCTAGGTCAGTTGTTTTTTCCAATGAGAAATTTCACATTTTCTTTTATATTTTTTTAACTTTTAAATTTTGTTTTATTGCATCTTGATAGAATTATTAGCTTCACCTTGCTCAATTCTAATTTTCAAGGAATTATTTATTTTCTTCAGTGAATTTTTGTACTTCCTTTTCCATTTTGTCAATTCTATTTTTTAGCGAGCTATTTTCCTCAGTAAATTTTAAATATATTTTCCTTGCTATTGACTCTTTTTTCATGATTCTCTTATATTACTCTCATCATTTTTCCATTTTTTTCTCTATTTCTCTAATTTGGTTTTTTAAATCCTTGTAAAGCTCTTCCAGGAATTCTTTTTTTGGGCCTGAGATCAAATACATTTTTCTTTGAGGCTTCATATGTAGCCATTTTGACCCTATTGTTCTCATTTAGGTTTATGTCTTGAACCTCCCTGTCACCATATTAACTTTCCATACTCAAATCCTTATTTTTTTTGTTCATCTTTCTGCCTTTTTTTGTGACTTTGTGTTTTTATGTGAGAGTTCAGCTCTGATCCTCACTGTCCTAAGTATTTTTTTAAGCTGTGTCTTACTGCTGGCTTTCACTGGATTTCAGGGCTTAGCTGCTTGCTTTCATTGGAGATTAGGCTTCCCTCATTGCTTGTACTGGGGTTTGGGGCCTCCCTGTTGGCTTCCCTCTGTTGTAGAGTATAGCTGCTGGTGGGCTTCATGGGTGGGTCCTTGTTGTTATGTTGCTATGGAAATAGAGCCTCTCCGCTGGTAGGCCCTGGGGGAGAAATTTTGTTGCTAGTCTGCACCAGGAGTGGGGCCCTGCTGCTAGATTGCTATGGAAACAGGGTCTCTCTGTTTGCTGTTGGCCAGCCCTGGGGGTTGGGGGTTTGCCACTGATCAGCAATAGGGTCAAGACCTTGCTAGTGGCTTATGCTGAGTTTCAGTTGCTAGGATGAGGCTTGCTATGCTGCACAGTCTGCTCACTTACCCAGGGGGGTGCCGATTTGTAAGATATTCATTGGTGAATTGCTTCAAGCTTGGAGCCTTGCTGCAGTCCCCCTGATGTAAGACTGGCTGCTGCTGCTCTTGGACCTCATCCTCCTCCCACTCCAGTGAGATAGATCTTTCCTGTCTTATTAGTAAGCTGCTTTCTTGCTCCTACTTCAATTCTGAGGCAGTTTTCTAGTTGTTTGGTGGGGAATTTGGGAGGGTTTCCAGGAATTTCTTCCTTGCTCTGCCATCTTGGTAATGGAAGTTATTATTTATTTTTAACATTCATTTAAAAAATATTTTGAGTTCCAAATTCTCTCCTCCGTTTAACCCCTTCCCCATTCATTAAGAAGGCAAGAAGTGTGATATCACTTATGCATGTGAAGTTATATACTAAACATATTTCCATATTAGCCATATTTCCAAAATAAAAGGTAAGAAAAATAAAGAAAGTTTA
The DNA here is from genome assembly GCA_023548195.1 of Bettongia penicillata ogilbyi. NCBI lineage: Eukaryota > Metazoa > Chordata > Mammalia > Diprotodontia > Potoroidae > Bettongia > Bettongia penicillata. The sequence continues at coordinate 13,768 of JAJHZJ010000040.1, forward strand.
AAAAATGCTTCAATCTGCATACAGAGTCCATCCATTCTTTCTCTGGAGGTAGATGACATTTTTAATAATAAGTCCTTTGAAAGTGTCTTAGATATTGTAGCTAAGTCACTCGGAGTGATCATTGTACACTAGTGTTGTTATTATGTACAATGTTTTCCTGGTTCTGCGTGCTTCACTTTGCATGAGTTCATATAAGTCGCCCCAGGTTTTTTCTAAAACTATGCTGTTCATCATTTCTTTTAGTACAACAGTATTGCATCACAATCATATATCACAATTTGTTAAACCATTCACCAATGTATGGGCAGGCCCTCAATTTTTAATTGTTGGTTCCCACAAAAGAACTGCTATATTTTTTATATAGATCCTTTTCTTTCTTCTTTAATTTCTTTGAGATCTAAACCTAGTAATGGAATTGCTGGATTAAAAAGTGTACACAGTTTTCTAGCCCTCTAGACATAGTTCTCAATTGTTCACCAGAATGGTTGGAACAGTTAACAATTCCACCAAGAGTACTTTAGCATCCAATTTTTCTATATCCCCTTTGATATTTGTCATTTTCTTTTCTGTCATGTTCATCAATCTGATGTAAGGTGGGACTTCAAAGTTGTTTTAATTTGCATTTCTCTAATTAATAGTGATTTGGAGTATTTTTATTACTACTGATAATCTCATTTTCTTATTCTGAAAACCACCTCTTCATATCCTTTGACTTTTGACCCAGCAACTGGAGAATTACTCATGTTCTTATAAATTTGACTAGGTTCTCTATATGTTTTAGAAATTAGGCCTTTATCAGAGAAATTTGGTATAAATGTTTTTTTCCTCAGTTTCCTAATTTCCTTCTAATGTTGGCTTCAGTGGTTTTGTTTGTGTGAAACTGTTGAAATTTAATGTAATAAAAATTATTCATTTTACTTTTTGTAATCCTCCCTATCTTTTCTTTGTTCACAAACTCTTTCTTTATCCACAGATCTGACAGGTACACTTATACATGTTTCCTTCATTTGCTTACGATAGGATCTTTTATGTCCAAATCACGTATCCATTTTGACATTACCTAGTTTCTACCTGCTTTCCAATTTTCCCAGAAATTTTTGTGAAATAAGGAGCTCTTATCCCAATATCTTAGATACTTTGGTTTATCAAATACTAGGTTAGTCTGACCATTTACTACTGTGTGTGGTGTACCTAATCTATTCCACTGATCCACCATTCTGTTTCTTAACCATGCTGTTTTCATGATTTTGTTGGTGTTATTTAGTTATTCAGTCACATCAGACCTTACATGACCCATGGACTACATGGCTTTTTGTCCATGGGACTTTCTTGGTAAAGATGCTGGAGTGATTTGCTATTTCTCTCTCCAGTATGTCCTCATTTTATAGATGAGGAACTGAGGCACTTAGGGGCTAAGTGATTTGCCCAGGGTCACACAGTCAAGTAATATGTGTCTAAAGTCAGATTTGAACTTAGGTCTTCCTGAATTCAGGCTCAGGACTCTATTCACTACTCCATCTAGCTTCCCATGCTTTCATGATTACTCCTTTGTAATCAAATTTGATATCTGGTACTGTTAGATCTGGTACATCTTCCTTCACATTTTTTTTTCATGGATCCTTTGAAATTCTTGACTTTTTGTTCTTTCAGATGAATTACATTATTCTTTTCTATCCTTCTATATTAATTTTTTGATTGGTGTGACAATGAATGATACATTTTATTTTTGATACATATATTTCTGACAAACAGTTATCATCTATCCCATCATTCCCACCCAAAAACAATATCTCTTAAAACAATGAAATGAAACCACCTATGGGAATGATTACTTGATTGACAGTTCATGTAATGTGGTACCTGCATTGCCTATTATATTTGACCTAAGTTTTTTTCTGTCTTTTAATTTTTTTCATAATTTTAAGTCACTTTTATCCCAACCTAAATATAAATGGATTCAAATTCCAGATGATTGAAATTGGAAAGGGATTTTACTATATTGTATCCTCACAATGAATTAAAGGTGACAAGGAACTGTCCAATGGCACAAAAGAGGAAATGAGTTCTAATCTCTTAAATGGGAAATAAAACCAATATGTGTTTGAGGGCAGGGTTCTAATTATTTTTGTTTCTTAAGGATCCCAGGATAGCTCTCAGATGTTCGCCTTGATGTCCTGGACCCATTCCAGTTTAGGTAATCGCTAATTACAATCTGTCCACCCAATTCCCAATTCTCTGGCCTCTGAATGCTATTTTTCTTTACTTAGCAATATTTAACTATTGTTTGCCTACCAAGGTATATGACTGTTAGAACAGCTGGTTGCCTTCTGCCCCATTGAGAAGTATGTTTTGACCTATCTTAGACATTTCTATGTGTAAAAGAGATAAAATAACACCAGACTTTTGAACCACCTGGTATGGGACTTATTTTATTAATCTAGAAATTTGAGTCTTTTGGTATCAATAAATATCTGAGACTGAAAAGTATCTAGTTTAAATATACATGACCAACATAGCCTGAGATGGTTAGCTGGAGATGAGATGTTATACAAGTTGGAAGACATATCAGACGTTATTTTGAAGACAAGTGATCTTCCATCCAGCCCTTAAAGATGTCTGGTGAAAAGAACCCAGGAGAGAAGTGATTAGGGCCAGGACTAGAATGGTAGCCATGTGAGAATGAAGAAGATAGTATAGATAGTTGAGTGCTACCTTTATCCAAAATTATGCTTTCATTTTCTACTTTTCTGGATGTTCCTGAATGATGGTAACTTTTTTCTTTTCATTTGACAAAGAAGGAAGGGAGAGAAGGTGGGAGGGAGGAGAGAAGGAAGGGAGGAATGGAAAGAGAGGAGGAAGGAAGAGAAGAGGAGAATGATGAAGGAAGGAAGGAAAGGAGGAAGGAAGAAGGAAAAGAAAAGAAAAGAAGAAAGAAGAAACCTTCTGCTTATTTCAGGACAGTTGTAATTGTTAGGGGAAAAAAATCTCCTTATATTGTACCATAATTTTTTTTTTTTCCTTCAGTTTCTTCCTGTTATACCTAGTCTGTCCTCCGAGGTACAAGAAGAACAAGTCTAATGGCCCTTTCACATATTACTCCTTCCTATATTTGAACATAGCTATCATATTCACCCTTGACCTTCTCATCATTAGGTTAAACATCACATTTAATTCATCAGACCCATCATGATCTCAAAGCCCTTTACCATCTTATTATGTTCTTCAGGTTTATCGATATCCATCCTAAGATGTGGTGCCCAGAAATTAACCTTGTCTCCATGTGAGGTCTGTCCATAGAAGATTATAAGATCACCTCATAAATCTTGTACATTCTCTCTTTTAAAATTTTTATTTGTTTTATTTTTAATACATAGAATAAAATAAGCATTTCTATAACACAGTATGTTAAATAAGATGATTGCATATGAAACTACAAATCTATTATGTACACTTAATATTCCTTTTAAATAGATAGTGAAGTTATCCTGTAAATTTCTTTTTTTCCCCTTTTTTCTTCCCTTCCACCTCTCACCCCATCCTAGAGATGACTATCATTAGACACAATGTGATCTATATTTATAGTCTCCTGTTTTGTTCTGGCCTGTGCAGTCTAAATATTCTTCTCTGGGAAAACAGAAATAAATTTAAAGTTGAACAGCTCAGCCTTCACTCTATCACCTATTTTCATTGTCCCATCCATTCTAAGCCACAGTGTTTGATTCTTTTATTTTCTTTCCAGAATGTGATCAAATTGTTCCTGGAACAATTGTTCCTAAAAGAAGTATATCAAGCAAGTACCCTATCACCCTATTCACCGTCCCAGTGACTTTCAGGTCCAGAGTGTCTCTCCCTGGCCACCAGTTCCCTATACAGGCTGCTTCACTCTTTGGAATGTAAACTCTTTGAAGATATTGACTGTCATTGCTTTTTTACTTATATCTTCAACATTTAGTTTTGTATTTGACACAAAGTAAGCCCTTGATAAATGCAATTTCATTTGCTAATTTATTCATTCGTTCATCCAATTGTGTAGTCACAAATTCTCTAATATGGGTATAAAATCCTTTCTTATGTACTTATTTTTCATGGCAAATCTTAGATCATTCAGAGCTGTAATCTATCAGCACATAGCATGGTATCTACTCAGGCCAAGAATTCTGGGATTCCAAGGGTTAAAAGCCTTCCAGAAAGTTAATTGAAACCAAATAATTTGGCAAATTCTAAGAATAACAGCACTGTGTAAATGAGAGGGCATACCACAGGATATTAGAGAGAGATGTTGGGCAACCCTCTGTTTCAACTCAACCTTGGTCAGGGTCTGCCTAAATTCATTAACCATCACCTCCACCATCCTTAAATTGGAATATTTTCTCTCCCCACTAACTTATTCTCTTATGCTATAGAAATATTAGTAATAGTCTCTAAAACAACTGCATTCATCATCCATCACCACAGGTATTACTTGATTTTACCCTCTAAATTCCTTTCCCATTAAAAGAGGGAGAAATGCTAAAAAGTCTTAAAGTTGGAAAGGACCCCCTAGACTGACTATTCCCATCTATATTGGAATGGGAAATCTCTCAAATTTCTGACAAGTAGCTCATCTATTCAATCTTTGAAAACACTATGTGAAGGGTCACCTTCCAGGGTAGCTATTTTCTGCTTTTCAGTTTTTCTGTTAAGAGGTTATGGGGTTCCCTCCCCTTTTAAATCAAACCAAAACCTGCATTTCTCCAATTTTTGTCAATTGTTCTTAGTTCTTTGGTAAAGTAGAATAAGTCTAATATCTCTTCAACTAGGCAGAACTTTAACTGAAGTTGCTGGTCATGTCCTTTCTTAAGTCTCTTTTCCCCCTTCATGCGGAATAGCCAGCTATGGGTAAACTCTGCATATAGCGTTGCCATGATCTAACAATCCATCAAAAAAGGAAACAATGTGTATCTGACATGATTTTCTTCTTTCTCTTTCTTCTGCCTAGCAATAGAAGATCTGAGTCGAAGAGCATGAGCACTTTAATAATTTTATTTGCATAATTACCAATTGCTTCCCAGAATGGCTATACCAGTTCACAGTTCAACAAAAAATGCATTAGTGTGCCTATCTTTCTGCAGCTCTTGTGACACCGATTAATCCATCTTTGCCAATTTGCTGGCCATGAACCAAAATCTGGGGATTTTTTTATTTGTATTTATCTAATTATTAGGGATTTGTAGCTTTCTATTTTCTCTTAAGAGCTGTTTTTCTTCTTCCTTGTTGGTTAGCAAGTTTTAGTGGTAGAAAGAGCTTTTTACCTGAAGTCAGAAAGACATGGATCCAAATCTCGACTCTGATGCTTATAGATTGTGTAACAATAAACAAGTCTCTTAAATGCTTTGAAGCTTAATTTCATCATCATAGGACCAATAAAATCTGTCCCACCCAACTTGGTGTGCTGTTATAAGGATCAAATAAAATAATGTGTGCAAAGTGCTTTCCAAACTTTAAAGCCATACATAAATGTCAATTATTAGTATTATACTTGCTGTGCTTTCCCTCTGAAGCTCCCTATTTCCCCCTTTTCAGCTAAAATATTTTTGATTAGTTTTGAAACATTTTAGCCAAATGTATATAAACCAAGCCTTGTAAGATATATTTCATTTCTGTTGTGTCAGGGGCACTATGGACCAACGCCCTTCCTGGGGGGAAGAGAGTACTAGGAAGTCCTGACCTGCTGACGTGGCTCTGCCAGCTCAGCACTAGAAAGACTTCCTGGTCTGAGACTAAGCAGCCACCAACCAACCAGAAGGGGACACGACCCGGGATAGGGAATCGTGCCCTTTTTTGGTTTGGTCTGGAGGGGCTCGCTCCAATGAGATGAAAGCCTCGCCCTCAGGGTGGGTCGGGGTGGCTACCCGGAACTAGTACCCTACTTAAACCAACGCCCTTAGCTGTTCGGGGGATTCCTCTGCACTTAATAAAGTATATGCCTCCTGAAGAAGTGTCTGAGTCCCTCCGCCAAGTCCCCTGGGGAGGGAAATCCGGAGACATCCGAAGCAGAAGCCCACTGAGAGAGTGTCACCTGAAGGACCCGGACCCGGGTCACTGTTGTTTCCATATTTAAAGGCACAGTTAATAAATGTGAATCCTATTTTCAAATGGGGCAGGTAGGTGGTGCAGTGTATAGAGCACTGAGTCTGGAGTAAGGGAGACCTAAGTTCAAATCCAGTCTCAGATGTTTGCCAGCTGTGTGATTCTGGGTATGCCACTTCACTTGTTTGCCTCAGTTTTCTCATCTATAAAATGAGTTTGAGAAGGAAATAGCAAACTGGTCCGATATCTTTGCCAAAAAAAACCTCAAATGAGATTATAAAGAGAGTTGGACACAACTAAAATGACTAAACGACAAACATAAATTCTCAACAGCACCTTCTTAACCAGATATTCACACATTCAATTCACTTTTCTCTTCTGAAGGCTTAGCTTTTTAAATAGGTAGTGCTGATGAAAACACCACCAGTGCATATAATATTAGGTCTTTGTTTCCTTGCCTAGAATTTCCTATGATTTCTGAGTTCCTTGTAATTATAGAATGTAACCTTATGTAACAGTGGATATTGGATGAGAGCAATTAGAAATTATAAAAATGTGATGTGTCAGCAGATTCCCCATCATATCCCACAAAAGACAGCCAGCCAACCACCTTGTTGTTCATATTTTGTTCACAAAGGGATGCTTTCCTGTTCTTTAGGTGGTAGTCAACCATGTTAGGTGTTGTAGCATAAGCCTACAATCCCTCTACTGGGGTGGCTAAGGCTGATAGGTCTCTTGAGCTCAGGAGTTGTGAGCTGCAGTGAGCTAACACTAACTAGTGTGATTAGCCTGTAGGAGATAGAGGTGACAGACTGCCTGATGAGGGGTGAACCAGTCCAAGTTAGACATGAGCAGGTTAGAGCTCCAATGTCTATCAATGGTGGGATCTAGCTGGTGAGTGATCACTTAAATTTCAGCCGGGGTAAGATAGGCTCACCTTGTCATATACACAAAAAGTCAAGCATAAGCAAGTGTTTCTTCTTCCTCTGACAAGGTTAGATAGATAACCTTGTTTTGTTTTGCTTTGATTTGCTAATGAAATCTGTGGATCCATATCATTATTTCTGGGGGCAAGTTAATTTACTTTTTTAGGGGATCCAATTCCACCCTACTATAAAATTTGAAATGTTTTGCAATGCTTATTATCCCCTTCCTCTTTTATTCCAAAGTCCTGATGTTCTCCTCTGTTTTTTCAGATTCTATTTACTCTTTTTGGTTGTTTTTCTTTGAAGTATTTCTTCCAAGGAAAACTCTTTCCCAGATAACCTGGAGAGATCCAATACTCTAACACTTTCACCTTCTCCTACAGTGGGGAAATCAATCTGTAACTTTTGCATGTATCCTTAATAACTGGGGAAGGTAGGTGGCAAATTGTATAAAGTGCCTGTCCTGGAGTGATCTTTCTGAGTTCAAGTGGCTGGCTTCAGACACTTACTAGCTGAGTGATCTTGGGAAAGTCATTTAACCCTGTTTGCCTCAGTTTCCTCCTCTATAAAATGAGCTAGAGAAGGAAATGACAAACTCCACCAGTATCTTTGCCAAGAAAACCCCAAATGGTATCACAAAAATTAGACATGACTGAACAACAGAAAATAATCACTGAGCAGAGTATGAAAGATGGATAAAAGAGGCATCCTTTCATTCATTCATTCATTTTGTTCCCATTACCTATCCTTTACCTTCTACACTCAAAGACTGATAAAAAAAAAAGAAGGTACCAGTCATCCTTTTCACTCTATTATGGGCATACCTTACATTTCTTAACAAATGTGCTTTTGAGAAGTTGTTTGTGAGTCATTTCTTTTAGTAAATCAAATAATATTATAAATACATAAGAAATAGGAACCCTGTGGTGAGTCCTTTTATAAAAGTGAGAAATTCTTATATAAGGTGAATAATCTCTTTTGCAAGCTAGCCTTTTTTGTATATTTTGGTTTTTGTATTGGTTTTCTAAGTTGGAACACAGCAATAATTTGTGATGTGTGATGTTTCATTATAATAGTTCTTGTGGGATGATAGTGTTATAGTCTGTGTCCAATATCTGGCTCTACCCACATTGACAGAAATGATTGGGTTCCAGATTGGACTGCATTGTTGGAGCAAATTGCTATGTGATGACTAGAAGCATATTTTGTTTTGTTTTGTTTTGTTTTTTTTACTTCTAAGGAATCTATGTAAACAACAACAACATCTATTAATCAAGAGAGAAACCAGCAACTTCATCAGGGTAAACTGAAATACCCTCATTCCTCTCCTTAGAATACTTACCTCTTCTGGGAGTTTCCCCATTCCTGAGTACGTCCCACGGCTCTGTCCTGGGCTTCTTGTCTTTGCTCTCTATAATCTTTCTTGGTGATTTTATCCATTCCCTCAGGTTTAACTTTTATCTCTGTGCAGCTGATTCTCAGATCTATATACTGAGCTTGAGGCTCTCCTTTCATCCCTAGTTCTAAATCAGGTACTTTTTGTATATCTCTCTACCTAGATGCCCCATAAGTATTTAAAAGTCAGCCTGTCTCAAGTCGAATTTCCTTTCTGTTTTTTCTGATTTCCCTATTTCCATTCATAATACCAGGAGGCAGGTGGGTGGTTCAATGGATAGACTTGAGTTCAAATCCAGCCTCAGATGTTTATCAGCTGTGTGGTCCTGGGCAAGTCACTTAATCTCTGTTTGCCTTGATCCACTGGAGAAGGAAATTACAAATAAACTTTGTCAAGAAAATCTCATAGACATTATGGTCCAAGGGGTCACAAAGGGTCAGATGTAACTGTGTGACAATGGCGACAACAAAATTCAGGGTGCCGCCACCTTTCCAGTTCCTCAGCCCTACAACATTGGTTTTATCATCAACTATTCTCTTCTAGCCTTCATGTCAACTTACTGGCCAAGTCATTTTGCTTCTAATTTCTCAATATTTCTCAGATCTGTCCCTTTAACTCTGTTCACAAAATTCTAGTTCAGACCTTCGTTGCCTTTCACCTGGACCATTTAAATAGCTTTCTAATTGGTCTTTCTGTCTCATGTGTCCTTTCCAATCCATCCTTTACATAGCTACAAAAGAATTTTTCCACATCAAGAGTCGTCAATCATTTTTAAGGGTTTGTATGTCTGGTACAGTGTACCTGTATTAAGTGACTACCATATGCCAGACATTGTACTCAGCACTAGGGATATAAAGAAAAGGCATAAGGTAGTCTCTGCTCTCAAAGGGCTCACAAAGAAGCTTCAAAGCAGGATTGGGTGGGAGGCGTACCTGGTACAATAAAGTCTTGTAGCCAGGAGGGGAAATAATGATGTGAATACCCTGGGTAGCCTTCTTAAAGAGATGACCCCCCCACATACTTCCTACCAGAGGGAGTAAGGGACCCCAGGAGGTATCAGTTTTAGAGTTGTCATTTTGCAGTATGACGAGATTCTGGGGTTATGAAATATAGCAAAGCATCCACATGGGAAGTGATGAGTTGAATGCCCTATACTCTCTTCTTAAATAGTTCTTATTAAGATCATATTATAGAGGAGGAGCCAAGATGGCGGAGTAGAAAGACTCACGTATGCTAGCTCCGAATCCACAGCCCATAAATTTCCTGTAAAAGGAACTCCCCACAAATTCTGGAGCAGTGGAAGCCACGCAGAAACACACTGGAAGAGATTTCCATTCCAGAGAGCCCTGGAAAGCCATCTCCAGGGGTCCATTGTGCTCCGGACGTGGAGCCCAGCCCTGTGTTGCCCTGGCCGTGTGGCCCTAGAGGAGCAGATCTGAGCAGGCTTCAGGGACGGAATCTCTGGCAGCCGGGAAGGTCCCTCCGCCCACAGGCGCTCCAGGTCAGTGAGAGAGACGCCTGGGCTGGCCGAGAGGGGAGCGGGGTGTCTCCGTGACTCGGAGCCCCTCGGGAGGCAGCGGCAGAGGGACCGGCAGAGGCAGCAGTGGCAGAGGGAGCGGCAGAGGCAGCGGCAGAGGCAGCGATGGTGGACCAGGACTCCCCTAGCAGACTGGAGCTCCATTATGGAAAGTCTCTGTGTAAAACCCCTGAGGGAACTGAGCCTGGGAGGTGGCCCTGCCCCTACCCAAGCACCAGGACTTAAGCTCAGAATAGCAGCTGCTCCCGCCACGGAAAGCCCTGAGGCTGGGAAGCAGCATTTGAATCTCAGACCCCAAGCACTAGCTGGGCAGATCTAGGCGGGGTTGGACAGAAATCTCAGAAGTCAAGTAACTGGCTGGGAAAATGCCCAGAAAAAGGAAGCAAAGTGAGACCATAGAGAGCTACTTTCTTGGGGAAGAGATGTTCCTTCCTCCCATCATTTCTGATAAGGAAGTACAATGCTTGCCATCAGGGAAAGACATGGAGGTTGGGGCCTCTCTATCCCAGACATCCGAGGTGGATGTCCGGTGGGCTCAGGTCATGGAAGAGCTCAAAAAGGATTTTGAAAATCAAGTTAGACAGGTGGAGGAAAAACTGGGAAGAGAAATGAGAGACGCAAGAAAAGCATGAAAAACAGGTCAATACCTTGTTAAAGGAGATCCAAAAAAATGCTGAAGAAAATAACATCTTGAAAAATAGGCTAACTCAATTGGCAAAAGAGGTTCAAAAAGCCAATGAGGAGAAGAATGCTTTCAAAAGCAAAATTAGCCAAATGGAAAAAGAGTTTCAAAAGCTCACTGAAGAAAATAGTTCTCTCAAGATTAGAATGGAACAGATGGAGGCTAATGACTTTCTGAGAAACCAAGAAATCATAAAACAAAACCAAAATAATGAAAAAATGGAAGAGAATATGAAATATCTCATTGGAAAAACAACTGACCTGGAAAATAGGAGAGACAATTTAAAAATTATGGGACTACCTGAAAGCCATGATCAAAAAAAAGAGCCTAGACATCATCTTTCATGAAATTATCAAGGAAAACTGCCCTGACATTCTACAACCACAGGGCAAAATAAGTATTGAAAGAATCCATCGATCACCACCTGAAAGAGATCCAAAAAGACAAACTCCTAGGAACATTGTGGCCAAATTCCAGAACTTCCAGGTCAAGGAGAAAATATTGCAAACAGCTAGAAAGAAACAATTCCAGTATTGTGGAAATACAATCAGGATAACACAAGATCTACATTAAGGGATTGAAGAGTGTGGAATAGGATATTCCAGAAGTCAAAGGAACTAGGACTCAAACCAAGAATCACCTACCCAGCAAAACTGAGTATAATACTTCAGGGGAAAATATGGTCTTTCAATGAAACAGAGGACTTTCAAGCATTCTTGATGAAAAGACCAGAGCTGAAAAGAAAATTTGACTTTCAAACACAAGAATGAGAAGAAGCATAAAAAAGTAAACAGCAAAGAGAAGTCATAAGGGACTTACCAAAGGTGAACTGTTTACATTCCTACATGGAAAGACAATATTTGTAACTCTTAAAACTTTTCAGTATCTGGGTAGTTGGTGGGACCACACACAGACATACACACACACACACACACACATACATGTACATGCGTGCATGCACACACATTTACACACATGCATGCACACACAGAGACAGAGAGCACAGAGTGAATTGAATAGGATGGGACCATATCTTAAAAGAAATTAAGGTAAATGGTGAGAGAGAATGTACTGGTAGGAGAGAGGGTAAAATGGAATGGGGTAAATTATATCTCATTCAAGAGGCAAGCAGGAGACTTTTTAGTGGAGGGAAAAAGAGGAGAGCTGAGAAAAAAACATGAAGTTTACCCTCATCACATTCGACTAAAGGAAGGAGTAAAATGCACACTCATTTTGGTATGAAAACCTATCTTACAGTACAAGAAAGTGGGGGAGAAGGAGATAAGCAGGGAGGGAGGGATGATGGAAGGGAGGGCAATGGGAGAAGGGAGCAATTTGAAGTCAACACTCTTGGGGAGGTACAGGATCAAAAGACAAAATAGAAACAATGGGAGGCAGAACAGGATGGAGGGAAATACAGTTAGTCTTATACAACATGACTGTTATCAAAGTCATTTGCAAAACTACACAGATATGGCCTATATTGAATTGCCTGCCATCCCAAAGGGAACAGGGTGGGGAGGGAGGGATGGGGAGAATTTGGAATTCAAAGTTTTAGGAACAACTGTTGAGTATTGTTGTTGCTACTAGGAAATAAGACATACAGTTAATGGGGAATAGAAAGTCATCTGGCCCTACAGGACAAAAGAGAAGATGGGGATAAGAGAAGGGAGGGATGATAGAAGAGAGGGCAGATTGGTGATAGGGAAAATTAAAATGCTTGGTATATTGGGGTGGGGGGAGGGGATAAATGGGGAAAAAATTTGGAACCCAAAATTTTGTGAAAATGAATGTAAAAAAAGTTAAATAAATAAATTTATATTTTAAAAAAAAGATCATATTATATACCATACACTGTGCTAGATGTTGTAGGGTAAATAAAATTACACCAGCAGTAATGATAATTGTGATAATTCATCTATATTTCTTGGTTTTATTTGCCTATTATACAACAATTGATGATTTCATCACCATGGAGAGCTCCCTTGGGAAGTCCATAGCTCAATATCTAAGTCCCTGGGAGTTGAATGAGGTACATAGAATTTGAGTGACTTGAGTCACAAACTCAGTAAGTTTCAGAGGAAGGATCTGAGCCAAAGTTTTTCCAAGTTTTCTATTACCTACCCACTATTCTATGTTGTCTCCACTCTTGTTTATTGTTCTCCCTCCCATACATATTGAACAGGAGGCTCATTTAGTATGTCAAGACCCTCCCTCTAGGTTTTTATTTCTATTTTTTTGGTAACAATACATTGATCTGAATATAATACTTGGATTGTCTATCCCTCATCCCTTACTCTTATCCTAGAACAGGCCTTCCTCCTGAAAATGGAAGGGGTTTTTTTTGTTTTGTTTTGAGAAATTGCTCATTTGTAACTGATTATATGCCACTTTCTGCTTTTATTTATGAGAACTTTTTCATAAATAACTTGTTTAAATGTGATTGTGACTTGTAATGGCTTTGTTATTATAGCATATCTGTTCTAGGTTCACAGATAAACTGAGTTCAAGGGGCCATTAGGAAAGACTCAATGTGGGTGTGTACCAAAGCAGGCATAATCCTCACTCTTGTTTGTGAGAGAAATGCAAGCATATTGCCATAGGATGATATATGTCATAAGAGCTTCTTAGAGCTGTAGGATTTTTAGTAACTCTGAGATGTTTTCATGGATTCTCATGGATTTCATGGAGAGAAGGGTAAGGGATGAAATACATGTATTTTTTTTGCTTTCAGTAACATTGGATGAGTCAGTTCAAATGAAGAATATGCAAGCTGTACTTTTGCCCCAAAATAAAATCTAAGCCAAAATAAATTTGACTCTTGGGAGAAATTAAGTAGCATCCTTCTTATTAGTATTTATTAAGCCTCCCCAAAGGACAAGGCTCATTGTTCAGAACATTCAAGAAATAATTCCTTCACTTACTGGAATCTGTATGCTAGACATGTGAATTTTGACCTTAGTTTTAATTTTTAATTCCATCCATAATAAAAAAGTGTCATTTATCAAATTACTAAGAAGGGGAAAAAAAATATGTTTTTCTCTTACTGAAATCAGCCTGGAAAAGTAAAAAGAAAATCCCAAGAGCCTATCAAGAATCCCATCTTCCCCCATTTGCCAGTTTAGAGGGGATTGTCTAAGCCTGGGAGAGCTTGTGCATGGACTTTGTTAATTGAACTGAATATTTGTTCTTTGGAGTTTGAAACTTCGTGACTCAGATGTCTAATCCATAACTCAGATACTGTGGGAAGTAATTCACTATATCAGATGAATCCTCTTCCACTGCTGGTTTTCTTATTTCTGTCTCATCAGAGATAGCAAATTGCTTCTATTGTGTCTGAGGCATCATTTAAACACAAGCCCTATTTGAAATATAAGTGTGGAATAATGTTAACAGGAGAACATTGGCTTAATAATTGTGCCTAAGGTGGCAATTTGTACTTGTGGATGGGGGGTAGAGGTAACGTATGTCCTAAAGTAATATATCTTCAGAGTCGTCCCAGGACCCCAAATTGCTATGCTGATGAGTTGCATTTTCTAAGTGTGTGATTGGGCTATTACAATAGAAAAATACATATTTTCAGGATGTTCTGACTTGGAGATGTGAAACAAGTTGTCAGTATTACAAAAGGGTGCCTTATATTACTGGAAGATTCAAGAACTCCATGCCTTACCCAGGTCTGGTTATGTGTCTGAGTGTACCCCATCCCCCTTAACCCTTCCCCAAAGTAGCACTGTTCCATATGTCTATTCCTAATGTCACTATTATTCTGTAATGGAAATGTATTATTTCCCCCCAGACTGATGATGAGCTATGCTATCTGGGAGGCAAAAAGCCATTCTTCTGTACAGCCTTGATCATTTTGACTGGTGTTGAGGGCCATTAGAGAAAGTCTCCTTTGTACCCATTAGCAGTTATGCTAGTGAAATCGAATGGTGAGAGAATGAGTCAGACAGTACATCATCAAACTTGTTATATTTATTGTAATCAACTTAGATGAGTTTTAAGGGTTTTGTCACTGCAATATAATGTGCTACTATGTTCCTTTGGTGCATTTCGGTCCAAGTTTTTGTATGTGAATAGTATGTCTATTTGAAGAATGAGTTAGGTTGGATGGGTAAGAGGTAACAAACTGGAGAGAATAAAATATATGAAAATGAAAGCTTTCAAATCAGTAATTCTGTGACTTGCATCACTGACACGGTGTGTGTCTGAGAGTATTCTGAGCACTTTATAAAACTGCTAATGTTTTGTTTCTACTACGGACTTAATTAATACGGTGAACAATAGCCTAATATTCCTCCTCCCTTCCATCTACAAGAAAACTGGAGGAATTGCCCAAGATATTGCCAATCAAAAGAGCTTGGTCTTTAAAACTGGAGAAAATTTCCCATATCCCCAAACAGTTAATTATTTTCTGCAGAGACCAGTAAACAACCAGTACTTTGGTCTAATTTTACTTATTTTTCATACAGAAAACCTGTTTTTCAATTGTACCATTACACATGGCTTTCTAGTTATATCAGATAGCAGTTACAATATATAACAGGTTGTGGTTTGTCCTTCATTCTCAAAGAGGACCATGACATCAGGGAGATGGTGACATGACTTGCAATTGACTTTGATTTGAGCAAGGGAGGGATGAGTTGAATATGAAGGAACAATATCTAAAAAAATGAAATTAAAGTGTGAGAGAGGAATATATTGAGAGGAAGAAGGGAGAAATAGAATGAGGCAAATTATCTCTCATAAAAGAGGCAAGAAAAAGCTTTTTCAATGGAGAGGAAAAGGGGGGGAGGTGAGAGGGAAAAAGTGAAGCTTACTCTCATCACATTTGGCTTAAGGAAGGAATAACATACACACTCAATTTGGTATGAAAATCTATCTTGCACCACAGGAAAGTAGGGTGGGGGGATGATAGAAGGGAGGGCAAATGGGAGGAGGGAGTAATAAGAAGTCATCATTTTAGGGGAGGGACAAGGTCTAAAGAGAGAATGGAATAAATGAGCAGGATAGGATGGAGGGAAATATAGTCTTATACAACAAGACTATTATGGAAGTCATTTGCAAAACCACACATATATAGCCTATATTGAATTGCTTGCCTTCTCAGTGGGGATAGGTGGGGAGGGAGGAAGGGAGAGAAGTTGGAATTCAAAGTTTAAGGAATGAATATTGAAAATTGTTTTTGCATATAACTAGGAAATAAGAAATACAGGTAATGGGGTATAGAAATCTATCTTGCCCTACAAGAAAAGAGAGAAGATGGGGATAAGGAAGGGAGGGGTATACAAGAAGGGAGAACAGATTGGGGGAAGGGGTAATCAGAATGCATGGTGTTTTGGGGTGGGGAAGAGGAGACATGGGAAGAATATTTGGAACTCAAATCTTGTGGAAATGATGTTGAAAACTAAAAATAAATAAAGAAGTGAATCGAGGAATGGCTTCTTTAATAATTATAATAAAAAAATCAAACTGAAAGGGGAAGACCCTCAGCATTTCTGGCCAAAAGAGAAATAGTTATATTCATTCTGAGCCAGAGGGGCCCAGAAAATAACCATTAAGTGGTGCTTAGGTAGGGACCTATTGTTGTCCAATCCATAAGAGCCAGAGTGAATTGGATCTAAGACTTGGTCTCTGAGAAAGAAATCTACCCAGTAAACTCCAAGTTAACTAGGTAGGTTTCAGTCATCAAAATTTATCTTCCTTTGGGCAGAACACCCTCAGGTAAAGGACCAGGAGAGGAGAAGAGAGGAAAGGAGGAGAAGGAAGGGGGAGGGGAGGGAAGAGGAGAAAAACAACACGCTAGAACTCTAAGTAGGGTGGGCCACTTGTGCCTTTGCCCTAGAGGCCCAATATCTTGTAGCACTGATAGTACATAATCAACAGACAGCAACAACTGAGTTTAGCATCTAGTTAGGGACAATCCAACTGGATGGAGTACCTAGATGGTGCAGTGGATAGAGTGCTGGACCAGGAGTCAGGACTTCTTGAGTTCAAATCGGGCCTCAGATATTTACTGACTGTGTGACCCTGGGCAATTCACTTAACCTTATTTGCCTTACTTTCCATATCTGTAAAATGAGCTGGAGAAGGAAATGGCAAACCACTCCAGTATCTTTTGCTAAGAAATTCCCAAATGGGGTCATGAGGAGTCAGACATGACTGAAATAATTGAACAACAAAAGTTCAACTAAATCTATCTCAGATGACCTGATCCTCTGCCTGCTCTATCCATACCCTCCCATCTCTCAGTGATCTCATCATACTTAGGGATCTCTTTCATTATACCATAGGGCAGAATTTCTCCCTTTGCTATTCTTCCCTGCTCCCCAGTTAAAATGTAGTTGGTTACAGAAGTCTCTTTAGGTACTCAATTAGGGCAAAAGTGTTGCTAGCTGTTGTTAGGGTTAAGCATTCTTTTTGTTTCAGAACCAGCCACTATTTTCAGTAATATAGCCATGTTTTGCTCAGTAAGGTAAGAAACATAGTTACATTCAATTGACCTACACTCTAGAATAAAATAGGTCTGAAGAGTTGATCAGTTGAAACTTTTGAAGAAGTTCTCTATCTCCTTAGTGCTCTTCTTCCAAAGGGACAATTTGGGAGGACTGGTCAAACCATCAGAAAGAATCAGGTCATTGACATAAAGGCAATTTGGACATTTGCTCAATAACCTCTGGTTTAACATATTCCAGGACTGGACGAGAGAAATCAACCAACGTCTGAGGCTGGTTTCTTACAAGCAGACTTCATCCTTACTTCACCCACTAGATAGGCATTACCTGTATTTCTCTAGATGAGACTAATGGGTAGAGGTAGAAATGTTCCCATACCTAGAAGGAACATTTGAGCTAACTATTATTAACAAAAGAAAGTATCTTTTGCAACTTAAAAAATAAAAACAATTCACTTTCACACTCTCTTCCCTTCCCTTCCAGTCAGGCTTTACAAAGGTGTACAAGACACATCTTCACATGCATTTGGTAATCATTGTCAATATTATTTTTCAACGCAGAAAATTAACTTGAGTGGTAAAACACAACCCTATTCACATGCCAGGAAAAAGAAGCAGCGTTATGAAACCATGAAGACAATGAAGAGAGGTACACACCCACTGACAGACATAATCATGCATCTTGGGTAAATGAGCCTCTGAAAATCCAGCTTTATGCCTCCAGCTTTATAGTATTTCCAGTCTCTTAATTCAGACAAGTAGAACAATGTGAGGTATGCAATTCAGAAGATTGTTTGCTAATCTAGTGGGTTGTAATTTTGAAGAATAGTTGGGTATTTAAATTTTGTCTCACTACTGGACCTGTCCGCGACATAATGGTGTGTAATAATTACACAAAGAATTGTGGATGGCTGTTCATCAGTGCTAGCAATTTCTTCCACTCACCTGTTGCAGATCTATACTAGAACTTAGTACTTAAATCCAGAGGAAGAGGAACTTTAAGTGAGCTGCCAAAGATCACTCAATTAGTGTCAGAGAGGAGTTTAAATGACCCAGTTCATTCTGACTTCAGATTTGACACTGTATTAGGATAAGATCCCTCTTGAAGCATGTATGTGTGTACATTATATATACACTATATTATATACATATGTATTATTTTCTAAAGTATTTATTCAATTAGAAGTTTAAATGGTATGCTGAGGAGAGGTTATGAAACACACTTAAATGGTAGGAATATTTGATTTAAAGGTCACAAAACTGTTGAGTAGGATCTTCACTAAGAGAGCCATATTGATTCCAGGATGGTTGGATGAATTCACAGCTCTACCAATGGTGTAATAGTGTCTATCTCCCAATAATACCTCTAACATTAAATGTCTATCTTTTGTCATCTTTGTTAATTTTATGATGTATACATTGAAACCTCAGAGTTCTATTAAATAGCATTTGTCGCATTATTGGTGATTTGCAGCAATTTTCATATGGTTAATAGTATGAAATTCTTCTTTTGGAAATTATTCATATCTTTTGACCATTTGACTATTGCTGATGGCACTAGGCAGACTTTTGTATTTGTTTTAATTCTATATATGTCTTGGATTTCATATCTTCAACGGCCATATTTGATGAGATTTTTTTTAATACAATTTAAAGTGATCCTTAACCTAGAAAAAAGATGAGAATGTGTACCTAACAACTTTCATTAGAGAAGGGGCTATGTGTGTGAAATACTGCATATGCTGTCATGCATCATTAGATATAGAGGTTTTGCTCCAATTTAAAAAAAAATATGTTATAAGAGAAGTCTTATTGGGTAGCGGGTAAGGGAAGAGACATACTCAGAAATGAGTGTCAAGTGACAAACATGGAGCATCAGTAAAACTTGAAAAGATGAGAAACATTTTTATATAAATACTCTGTTGATGTTTTCCTTCTGTTGAGATTCCCTCAAAAAATACATACTGTATTTCTAAACTCTACCTATACTATAAAATCTCTGTTTAAATGCTGCCTCCTCTGTAACATCTTACCCCAGCCTCCCCTCCTACAACTGGTTGGGATTTCTCTTTCTATTGTCTCATCCCCAGCACCTGGTCCACTTCTTCTTCTTAGGAATGTTCAGCTGTTTCAGTCATGTCTGGCTCTTCAGACCGCCATTTAGGGATGTCAAAGATACTGGAGTGATTGACCATTTCCTTCTCCATCTTATTTTATAGATGTGAAAACTGAGGCAAACAGGCTTAAGTGACTTATAGGATCACACAACTAGTAATTTGAACTCAGGAAGCTGAGCCCAGCAGTCTGTACACTATGGTGCTACCTAGCTACCTGTTGTCCCTTTCTTATGACACATATTATATTTATCTAATACTTTCTGGCCCCATTGGGTTTTATATACATTATTTCACCATAGTTGTTGTTCCTCATAATATTTCTTTGAAATATGTTGTGCTTCAGATGAGGAAACTGAAGGTCTGAAACTTTAAAGCCTCTTAGGTATGGGACAGAATCTGAAACTCAATGTTTCTGATGCCGCATCCTGAGTTCTCTCCTCTCCTCTCTGCTGCTTTGTCATATTCTCTCAATTAGACTGAATTTTACAGCCTAAACTCTTTAAGACACATCATTGTGCCCTCCATGTTATCTCTCATACAGAAGATATATTCAATAAGTACTTGTTAAATTGAACTGACTAGTTATGGTGATTATATGACTATTCAAATCTGGTAAAAGAAAACAAACTGTCTCATGGGATAGCAAGCCTAGTTTTTGAATATTTAATATCCCTGACTCAGAAATGGACATTGATGTATATGTTTCATATGCTCTTTCCCCTCTCTCCTTCAAAGACACGTGCACACACACACACACACACACACACACCATTGATTTAATGGATAGAGTGCTGGACATGGAGAGAGGAAGATATGCATTTCATGCTCTTTCATGAGATGGTCAAATACCAAGTTACCTGCTACAACTACTCCCTAAAATTGGTATGTTTTCCTATGTAAAGCTTGTCCAGAACTATAATTTTATCACCTTCATCTGCCTTCTTTTAGGTCTCTTCTCTATAGATAGAGGAAGTTAGATGGTTCAGTAGATAGAATGCTGGGCTTGGAGTCACGAAGACCTGAGTTCAAATCCAGCCTCAGACACTTAGTAGCTGTGCTACCATTGGTAATTCACTTAATTCTGTTTGCCTTAATCCAGTGGAGAAAGCAATGGCATACCACAAAGCATCTTTACCAAGAAAACCTCATGGAAAGTATTGCCATGCTGTGGTCCACTGGGACATGAAGAGTTGGAAATGATTGAACAACTCTCCTTAGATGAGCAGGCTGTACTTATGTGTATATATTTGTATATTTATACAAATACATCTAAATGTGCATGTGTATGTGCATGTGTATACATATGTATGCATATAATAATAATGATAATAATATATAATAAATAGCATTTATATTGCACTTACTATGTGTCAGGCTCCATGCTGAGCATTCTACGATTATCTCATTTACTGCTTACAACAATCCTGGGAGGTAGGTGCTATTATTATCCCCATTTTACAGATGAGAAAACTGAGTAAAACAGGTTAATTGACTTGACCAGGGTCACGCAGCTAATAAGTATCTGAAGCCAGATTTTAAACTCAGCCACTGTAGCACCTAGCTGCCTGTGTGTATGTGTGTGTGTATAAGCGCACACACATACGTACACTCATATATATGTCTATTGCATAGCATACTATATATGCATATACCTATGTGTATATAGGTATATTATATGTTTGTATATATAGTATAAGCATAACCTATTGTATGTTATGTCATTATTAAAATACCATATAATGTATTTATATTATACAATACATATTTATAGATACTATTTATAGACAAAAACTAAATTTTTATCTATACCTTTTTTTATTATTTTCTTTTTATTGTCTGGTCCCAGTGAGAAATTCTTTTGTTGTTATATTAACAATAAAAACTGATGATTTTTAGAAAGTAAATATTTTGTTTTCCCCTTTGGTTTTTGAAATTGACCTGTGGAGGAGGTTTATAGGCTCCAGTGGAAATTAAACATTGAAAGGGGAAGTGGACTAAGAGCGTTTCCAGAAGATACAGTTGACATTTTAATTGTGATTCTCATTTCATCTTCTGTGATCAATGATTCCAAGTTGTAGATGGAGACTATCTTTGGTCTTCCTCTAAAGTTCCAAACCTTGAGAGAGAAGCTAGAACTCTGGAGAATGTTTAAGGTCTTTTAGGTTTTTTTTTTCATTGAAATTTTATTTTTAAAATTTTATATTGACATGTTATGTTTTTAGGTCAATTTCGTTAAGAAACATATCCCTTTCCCTCTAACCCTGCTGCATGAACCATTTGTTAAAACAAAGAATAAATAAGAAAGGAAAAATAAAAGCATTTAAAAAAAAAGAAGTAACCGGCATGTCAAATGAATCTAACAGTACAGACATTGATCCTTACCCATATCTTATCTCTGCTAAGAAGGGAAAGGTACATTTTTTTCTTCTTTCTCTAGGGCCCACCCTAGTCATTTTAATTACATGGTATTCAGTTTGGGGTTTTATTGCTTAATTCTATTTACATCGTTGTAGTCATTATGTATATAGTTTTCCTGATTCTCCTTACTTCCCCTTGCATCAGTTCAGATGTGCTCCCATTCTTCTCTAGACTATTCACATTGATCATTTTTAAGATGCAATAATATCCCTTTATACTTGTGTATCACAATGTGTTTAATCATTCCTATTTGATGTCTTTGTCCTTTGTTTCCATTTCTTTAATGCCACCAAACACACACACACAGACACACACAACCAACACTGCACCAAATTTAAAACCACATCTAATTTTAAAAGTCACCTGCTTCCTATTTCATGTGGTTCTATTCAATGACTCTGTATTTCCTGGGTACCAGCCCCAAATAGGGAAAGCAAGAGACTGAGTTTACTGGGAAGAAGATACCATGTACAAGCAAGATTCTTATGTGCCTTATAGTTTCTAGCAAGTGTGGCCAGTGTGTGTGTGTGTGTGTGTGTGTGTGAGAGAGAGAGAGAGAGAGAGAGAGAGAGAGAGAGAGAGAGAGAGACAGAGACAGAGACAGAGACAGAGACAGAGACAGAGACAGAGAGATTATGATTTCTTGAAATACAGTACTGGAAACCAAACTTTGATGAAGTCCTTTTTGATTCAAATGGAGCTACTTGAACATGCCTTAAACTCAAATCTCGCTGGTCTTGCTGATTGACCAACAATAGGTTCCAGACCATTGTTTGGGATTTAATAGCTCAGAATGAGTGTAAATAACAGCTGTTTCTGTTCTAGCCAGAAACCTTGCAAGTCTTCCCCCTCTCAGACTGTTTTTTTTTGACTAGATAAAAGAGGCCATTTTTTGCTTCATTTCTTACCTAGCTCAAATCACTGAATGAGTGTTGCCTCAGACAATGGACACTTTAGCTTAAAAAGGTCAAGGCCTCCCACTGCAAGGGGCCATCTCCAGTCATCCTGATCTATGTCTTAACTTGGACTGGATGGCTCTAGAGGAGAGTGAGGCTGGTGACTTTGCATAACCGCCTTACTTAAATCCAATTCATTCGCAAGTAGAGACATCATCTTCCTGATGTCATCAGCCCTCTTTCAGAAGAAAGGACAAACAACAACGTGTGTGTGTTTGTGAATGTGTATACAAGTATGTATATACAGAGAGAGATGGAGGGAGGGAAGAAAGGAGAGAGATAGAGACAGAGAGAAACAGAGTGGAGGCAGAGAGATCTAGACAGACATTTATAGATATTCCATGCATTAGGAAAGTGTATTCTTAAATGGAATTGGTATAAGTGGGTGGGGAATTCATTCATCAGAGTCATTCATCATAGTGAAATTAAGGTCCTAATTGTTCCTAGCATCAATGAGCTAGAGCCTGTGGAAAGAAAACTTGACAGGTCCAGAGCCCTCCCTTTGGGGATTTCCAACCAAAGAGATCATTCAGAAGCCTGAACAGAGGGCTGCTTCTGGAGAACAAGGATCCAAGTGATAGATGGTCAAGTAATCTGTTAACAACACTGAAAAGGTGAACAGAGTTGGCATCAGAGAGAATAAGGTGATATAACTTAAGCCAATGAAACAAGATAGAGTCTTTTGCAAACTTTCAAATTGAATAAGAATGTTCGCTATCATTATTATTATTGGTAATAGCAGTAGCAGTACTGTTATTTAGTTGCTTTTCTGTTGTGAGCAACTCTTTGTGACCCCATTTGGGGTTTTCTTGGCAAAGTTACTGGAGTGGTTTGCAGTTTCCTTCTCCAGTTCATTTTATAGATGAGGAAACTGAGGCGAACAAGGTTAAGTGGCTTGCCCAGGGTCACACAGCTAGTAAGTGTCTATGGCTGGATTTGAACTCAGGAGATGAGATTTCTTGACTCTAGGCCTGGCACCCTTTCTACTGTGCTACCTAGCTGAAGTACTTGTAGTAGCTCTCTTCAACTTTGTAGTAGTAGAAGTAGTAGTAGTAGTAGTACTAGTACTAGTAGTAGTAGTAGTACCTAACTGCTGTAGTTGTAGTAGTAGTAGTAATAGTGTAGAAAGGAGAGAGGAAATGAAGAGGTGTCTGACACAGTGTATAGACAATCTTCCTCCAAGTCAGGAAGATCTGTATAAAAATCCTACCTCGGATATCTCATGATGCTTCGATTCTTTTAATTTGAGGTCTTTTAATCTCTCAGTGCTCCAGGTAGCTCTCTGAGATTACAACATGCTGAGCTACCTTAGTTAAGGGAGTTTTCTCAGCGTGAATTCCTTATATCCAATGAAATAACAGATACAATTTTTTAAATGCCAATGATATAGATGAAGAAAAGGGAGAGGAAGTTGGGAGACAGTGAAAGAAGGAGCAAATTGTTGAAAAAGTCAAACAAAAATCCAGGTGTCTGCTTATCTCTGGGGTCCATCTTTCAGTAAAACAGCCTTTAATTTCTCCCTGCCATCAGTAAGGCTCCCTGATTTCTTTCCTTCAGTGCTGATGATCTCCCCTCAACATCCCTAGAGTAGCAACTGCTTAAATGTCTGAATGTATGTGCCCAAAGTTCTTGTCTATTATTTGAAGTCTGAGGGGGAAAGGCCAGACTTCACATTCACATGCATTTACAAGTATTTTCAATCAATCATGCATTTATAATCCAAATGGGAAGATGTGATTCAGACACAATAGTACGTCTGCTTCAAGAGTCTGCTTTTAAAATTGATCAGCTGGCCAAGTTAAGTTTAAAAAAAACACAACGTAGACTTTGTTTTCTTTCTGGGAAAAAAGGAAAGACAAAAAGCCTAGAAACTCAGTAGCAGCAGGTGCTGCCAAAGCGTTCCTCTTCTTATCTAAATGATTTCAGGAGAAGAGTAAAGAACTATGTAATTGCTTCACTCTCAGGCTGCTGGGAAGGGACCCATAGCTCTCTGGTATTATCAGTTTATTTGATCTAGGGGAAAAAAGAAGCAAAAATTAAAAAAAATATACTTTCCCAAAGGCTCACATGAAGTTATTCAAACAAGCCAAAATAATTTATGTCTGCTGTGTATGTAAATATCTATTCAGAGAGAGGAATCCTGAGTGGAAGACGCTTTCTCATGTGTTTTTTTTGCCTCTCCCCATCAGACTCTCATGTGCTCAGACTGGTAGAATACATTGGCACAGAATAGCAGAAAGCAAGGTGAACTTCTCCTCTACACAATATTTCAGAGACCCTTGTTTATTTAAGTCACACATAAGTGTTGAAATTCAAAAACAAAATGTTTAAAGGGGGAAGGGATGAATATTCCTTCCTTTTATATGAAGAATTATAATTCAAAATAACCCAGTAGAGGAAGGTGTCCTACCCCAGGAGACAAATTGGAAGTATGGTTCCTTTCCCATTTTGACAATGTCCAGAAGGTAGCCTTCTGGCTCTGCCGTCACCTCTTATCTACTCAATACGCTTGTTGCATCCCTCCTTTGGATTTGATTCTGACTCTCATTTTTTCTCTCTCCTCACCTCCTTTCTCTCCCCGATTTTGCTCCTCTCCTCTGCTGCTTTTTTCCCTGTTTTCTCTTCCCCTCTTCTTCTATTATAGAGTCCCAGACTCCTGATATTCATTGGAATTTAGAGGTTATCTCATATATGAATAATTTACGCCTAAAAATTCCAAGAGAAAACATTCTAATATCCTAGTGTCTCCTTGACATTGAAGTAACAAAATTCTTGCCATCTAATCTCTAGCCTGAAATGGGTATATCTTTCACAATCTACCAGTTGGCAACTTTCACCCAGTTGGTAAAATGACTGAATTTTGGCTTTTTTCCCTCATAACGTCTGTTTCAGAATTGTGATTATTCTAATTGGTGGTCTACACAATCTCTGTTTGTACTGGGTTTAAGTTGTGGTGCCCAATAAAATAATGTCAGAGCTGTTCTTATTTCACTATACCTAGATGATGCTTGGCCTTGTATAGAACAGTCTTGCATTGCTATCTTACAGTTAGCTTGGTAAAATATAAGCCCCTGTTTGTTTTCTGCCATACTTGGCAAAACACTTGGTACCAGCTGTTTGAACCATGCTCTTCTTTGGTTTTAGGCCATCACCAATCTTGCCCTGAAGTTCTTCCAAGGCCTCTTGTGGCTCAGCTTCAAGATTCTGTAACAATTCTCTTGAATAGACATGTTCCAGTTCTCTTCTCTCACGAACGAGGAAATTTGAATTTGCAGATGGTGCAAATTTTTCATTTGACGGACTCCTTCAATGGTGCAAAAACAATGGAGTGAAGTAATGTCACCCTTCCTTGGTAGTGCTTTTTGTAACCAAAGGCCCTCTTTTGGCCTCCAGAATCTTACCACACATTAAATAGCAACAGCATTATGCTTAGTGATAGTATATATAACCTTTGTGCAATGGGGAAATTATTCTGTTTGCAAAAGGTGACTTTAATTTATTTGGTAGCCATGAGTGTTGTCTCTTTCCCAATGAATACTCTTAGAATAATGATGATGATGATGATAGCAAAAACATGTGTATATAAGTATTGTCTTAGTTGATTGTCATAATAATACAATGAATTAAATTCCTTTATTATCTTCATTTTACAAAGGAAGAAATTGAGGGAGGCCAAGTGACTTCTCCAAGATCACATAAGTGGTAAGAGTCTGACTCAGAATTTGAACTCAGGTCTTCCTGACTCTCAGTTTAGCACCCCATCCAATCTAGCTGCCTAGTTATTTCCAAATAACACACAAGAGGTTGACTCCCATTTCTAGGGCTTGGAGTCCAGAGGAAAGAAAAAATATATAATGTTTTTTCTCCATACCAACTTATGTTTGCTGTGAATGGAGAAAGGAATCCTGAGTGGAAGACTCTTTCTCATGTGTTTTTTTTGCCTCTCCCCATCAGACTCTCATGTGCTCAGACTAACAGAATACATTGGCACAGAATAGCAGAGAGCAAGGTGAACTTCTCCTCTACACAATATTTCAGAGACCCTTGTTTATTTAAGTCACACATAAGTGTTGAAATTCAAAAACAAAATGTTTAAAGGGGGAAAGGATGACTATTCCTTCCCTTTATATGAAGAATTTTAATTCAGAGATCTCTCAATGCTCCAGGTCTTTTGTTTTTATAATCCTGTAAATAGAAGAGAGGAAGAAATGCAAAGGAGGCAAGAGGAAATTCCTGAAAGACTCTGCACTCACTCTGAAGGGGGTAGTGCAAGGAAATTTGCCTAAAGAATTCTGTTACCAACTTCTTCAACTCCATTCCTCCCAACCTCTGAAATTGCCCATCTATTCATTCTGTCAGTGTAGCTGCTAAATTTCATTGCATTTTTCTTCAGTCTCATCCTTTTCAACTTGAAAGATTCACCTTATCCTCTTTTTTTTCTGTGGTGGGAGATATTGCAAGGAGATGATACAATTCAGTATAGCATAGACTTAATGAGCATCCTTCCCTGCTGGTGTATACTCTCTTAATTTCCAGGGGGATTACTACAGAAAGGGAAGAATGCTATAAATAAATAGCTTGTTCCTTTTTTATCTGCCGTTTTGGTTTTTGAGCAGCTCTAAGCCTATCGCTTGAAGTTCAGTTAACTCAGAATGAGTTGTTGTGTTCTCTGATTTTGTTTTCTGTCCTTGCTGCTTGATGCTTGAAGACATAGCCTTGGTCATTCTGGGAGAGGGCTAGAAGGAAGATGAGAGAGGAACAGTATGGGAGATTCAGTTTTGGTCTAATCCTTCCTGGCAATCTGTGTTTTTTATTATTTTCCCTTATCACAGTAGATCGTGTTCTCAAGTTTATGAAAAACAGGCTCATCCTTGTGTCACTGGGCATCCACTTAACAGCTGCTTCCATGGAACCTGCTCAGAAAGAAAACTTAGCCTGAACATGGAAAAGCAGAGGCTGAAAGAGTGAATGGAATCAGAGAAGTGTAAAAGGTCTCATTTTCTGTTTTCCTAATGGGATAACTTTTCTCTGCAGCCAGAATCAAAAAAAAAAAAAGGCATTTTCTTTTCAGTTGTAGAACGCAGAGGTATCAGCCTAACTTTGACACGCACACTGACTTTGGAGATACATTCTTCCTTTGGCACATGGCCAAAGGAAATATTGGCATTACAGAAGAATGTGTGTCTTAAATTGATCTTCATTCTGCCTAGTATTAGCCTTCAGTATTGCTCACCTTAAAAGGGGTCTTAGACTTCCAGATTTTGTGCTTTCTGACACACTTAAAATATACAGCCAGCCAGAAGGCCCAAGGGATAGAGATCTCTTTTAATCTAAATGGGAAAATTAGGGGAAAAGAAAAGACTGAAATTAACAAAGATCTTGGGAGGAAGAAAACTTGAAGACCTTGAGCAGAGGCAGATAAACCGATAGGGAAGACGTTAACAGCGAAAAGAAATCTTGCTTCCAGATCTAGTAAAAGAGTTCAGGTATTTATGAATAAATATTGCAAAACAAAGGAAATTATTCCATCAGTCAATAAGCATTTAATAAGTACATATTATGAGCCAGACATTAGGCTAAGTACTGAATTCCCCAGTGCAGAGACTGTCCTACTTCCTTTTGTTTATAAAACCATCACTTAGTATAGTCTCTGACACATAGGAAATGTTTAATAAATATCTTTTCATTCATTAATTTATTCCATACTTAGCACAAACTGTATTAGAGTTAAGTTTTACCAAGTTCATTAAGTCTGGTTTTTCTTGTGGCCCTGGAAAGGTGCTGTACAGAAGTCAATTCAAACACAGGAATTCATTTTCTAATGCAGAGATGGCAGGCATAGAGAGGAGGAAAAAAGGTCGCACTTCTCTTAATCTGGGAGAAATGATAAGGTTTTGTTTTATTTATTTATTTTTTGAGGAGTGGTACTTAGAAGAGCTAAATAAAATACAACATGCCTTTTTGTCAGAGATGGACTTCCTGGCAGAGTGTTATCAGGAATTTCCCCCAATTATGTGCTGTAATTTTGGTGACTTTGGACTTAGCCATTTATTCTAATCTCCAATTCTAATTAATTGACATTCTACCCAAGGTGGAATTAAGAAGAAAAGACCACTTTGGCTAATAGAGGCAGAAGGCAGCCTACAATGGCACAGCTTCCAATTAGTTCTGGGGTGAAAAGTGAGCCTGCATCCCTTATTTTCCTTTGAACTTCTCTATGAACCACTCATGCAAATAGCTATGCACAGACCATTGCAGATAATCCCTCCCAAATCACTACAGGCTCCTTAGGACTGGAAAGAGACATCTGCTCCTTTTGTTCTAATGCCTGTTAGATGGAAAGATTAACCAGATTATATCTTTGGAGTACTATTTATTGGAAGCAATGTCAGTTCCTACTCTATGAAGACATTATAGAGAAGTGATCAATTGCTTGGGAAAATGGATTTCTAGTTAGTAGCATTCCTAGTCATTACTTGGTTACTTCCCCTCACCCTACATTTAATTTTCCTTTTTTACCAGGATGACAAACAGCCAATAACTTGCACAGAGAGCTTAGCTGATGTTGCTTTGCTAAGTATGAATTTACTCCTTTATCACCACTCCTCAGTGGGCACAGCCAAGTTTAGATTGTTTTTCAGATACAATGAATGTAAACACCAACTGGGAAGAGAAAACACTTAAGCTGAATGACAAGTCAGTTGGAAAAGGTACTACTGGGGAAGCAGTTGTAATCTGTGAACATTATGCAAAGTTAGGTGGAATGTTTTCTAAAGGAAGGCACATTTGAGAATTAAATAAAGTCTCCTGGGAAAGCCAGACAAAGTCCCTTCAAATTCCATTTAAGAGTAAGGGGGAACAAGGGCTAGAGAAGCGAGGTCAGGCATGTCCCTAAAGGGGAATAAGCAAATTATGTCCTTTTAAATCTTTTTCATTTCTTGTGCTGACAAAAAAAAAAAGACCTCTTTCTTACAAAAAATGAACAAATGACTTAAAATTATTTTTAGTCAAGGGATTCCATTTCATTATAGTGAAATGGAGTTATAGAATGTTCTTGTAGAACATCATAGTTCATAGAAATATTCTTCCCCCCATCTATCAATTCAGTTTTGCATATACTTATTACATGCCCAATAATTGTACTTTTAAGTACAATGTAATGAATATGAGACCCTAGATCTTTGAGGAATGGGTCTACTTCTCACATTGAGAATAGGGGTAAGGGATACAGATATGGGTAGGAATTAGAGCTCTGATTTCACTGGAATTCCTACCAATGCAGGTTCAGTAACTTCTCAGTGATTTTCCATGTATTATAAGATTTGACCTGGTGGTCTTGAGACAATCAAGGGAGGCCTTCTTAAGGGAGGCTATGGCTTATAGAACTTATGCATGAAAACCACTATTATAAGATTAAGCCCTATAGTCTTGAGGCTATTATGATCTTCTCCCCTTAAGGGAGGCTGTGAGCTTATAGAATATACTCAAGGAAAAATATAAAGAATAATATTTTTGAAGGTTAGTATAGTTGTGTTCCCCAAATAATATTTTGTCTACCAACAACTCTTTTTCTCCCTGACCATGAGCACCCAAATAATCTTTTGCTGTGACTTCTCATATGCAAATCCATCAGTCCAGATGAGGTCACCCAAAATCAGAGAGAGCATAAGAATCTCACTCTTAGAAGGCCTCTTTGGAGCACACGCTTCCCTCCAACAGGGACACACCTTCCTGCTAAAACACCCCCCTTCCTGCTGTGATGTATCTCTGTGCTCCCCATTGTGGCACCACTCATTAGAATATATGCCAGATTTATATGTTGGGTTCCTCTTTCTCCTTTTCCTTCTTTCTTCTTCCCTGTTACTTGCAATAAAGCTTTTCATTGAACTGATTTCTAGTGTTTAACATGTTATTATCTACATCTGAATTCATTAAGGGTTTGTTTTCCCTGATGTCTCGGGCTGGCCCCCTGTCACTCCTTAGAGATAAATTGGCTACTTGGACAAGGGCGTTAACCCCTGCTGGGGGAGTAGTGAGCTCAGTTATAGAAAGCAAGAGTCAATAGGGGGAGTCTATGTCCTCCCAGGAGAAACTCCTTTCTGCCAGAGGCCTATCACAAAACACTATCTTAAAGTTACCTAGAACTTTGATAGGTTAAGTGACTTATCCAAGATTACATGGTCAGTTGTATTAGAGGTGGAACCTAGGAACCTCATCTAAGATGGTACAATTGGAAAATCGACTAAAAGATCATTCTTCCCTAATCAGTACTGATGAATATTCTGGGTTGGGTCAAACTCTAACCAGTATGAGTGATTCAAACTGGATACAGAAATTTAAGGAAACGTTTACAGACCCAAAAATATGACATATAGATAGATGAATATACATATAAATATTAAAAGGTTATAATTAATAAAAATAGATACTGTTCTTCTCCACCTCTGAATTTGTGAGGATAGCAATGCAGGATCAAAAAGACATCCTTCAGGAAAGTAGGCATCCCACCAGACCTCAGAAATGACACACATACACAAAAACCCCCAGAGGAAACTTTTTATAAAAAAGGCTATAAGCCTGGGTCCTTTTGACAACCAATTCATCCCAGTCTTTGTAAAATGGATATTGCTCCTACCAAATCTCTGATCATTTTAGAGGGGTTTTTTCTATGAATCAATTCAAATTATCATTTCATCTCCCTGGACTGCTGGGATATTGGTAGAGGTAGGGTTGAAAGATATGAAAGATAGCATTTTGTGACAATCTAAAGCAGAGATTCTTTTCCAGAGGTCCACATATTTGAGGGGATCCTTGAACTTGTAAAAACTATGTTAATGTCAATATGATTGATTTCATTTGTAATCATATGTATTTTACACATTTAAGAAAACATCATTTTGCCAAGGGATCCATAAGTTTAACCAGACTTCCAAAGGGATCTTGGAGAAAAATGGTAAGAAATTCTTCTCTAAAAAGATTGATAGGCTTCCTTTTCAGCTAGATGAAGTAGGTTAAGGATTTGTGAATGTAGGTTACTTTTTTGGTCTAAATGTGGGTTACATTACCTTAAAAATGAATCTTTCTATTTCTGTGCTCTTAGTACAAAATACAAAAAAAAATAATAAAGAAGATACGAAAATGTTCATTCTGTGGTTTTGAATCTATAGCAAACTATTGTTGATGTATTAATTAGTTTATATACACCAATATCCACTATGCCTACTCTATGTTTTCAGGATGTGAAGACTAAGGTTTTGATTTAACCTATAGTGCCATTTCAAAAGACACATCTGTCTGCCTCTTTCTCCATCTAATCATACAACACCATGGCAAAAGTGACTTTTTGCTTTCCTTTTCCCCAGGCCTTGGAGAAGAATGCATCCTATATATGACATTTTTAATAAGAAAATTAACCACAAGTGGGATGCCAAATTCAAGTGGATTTCCAGCTATGACATGAAGTATTATATATATATATATACATATATATATATGCATATTTAGCAAATATAGGAGGACCTGAAAATGAAAACAAAAACAAATAAAAAGCACCCCCAAACACACATGCAATAAAAACTGAAGTCCAAATTTTGTACATGATATTCTTAGCATCGGAAGCTCTTTGCTCAGAATTCCTTACCTCAGTAAGATTATAGGACATGTATACATATATATGTGTATACATATATTTTATATATGCATGTATATTCTATATATAGAGTCTGTATACATATATACACACATATACATGTATACATATACTATATATATTACATATATATGTAGAGAGAGGGAGAGAGAGAGAGAGAGAGAGAGAGAGAGAGAGAGAGACATACATGCATATATATAACTAGTCTGGGTAGCCAGTTTATGTTTTTAGGAAAATGAAATTTCACTTCCCTAGCTAGAATTCCCTAACTAGATAAGAGGGAGGAAGGAATAGCCAGAAGAAATGTCTAACGTGTTGGATCACAGATTTAGAATACATGAAAATCTCAACATTCTACAATGAGAGTCTGAATCTATTCTCAAGTATAAGTTGCAAGTCAAGGGAACATAGTAACCATCCTGTAGAGACCAGCCCCCTCAATTCAAGTGAAAATTGAGAAAGTAACTCCAGTGCATTTCACCATTGTATCCTCAGAGCTTAACATAACACTTGGCATATGGGAAGCAATTAATGAATTCTTGTTAATTTATCAACTAAAAAGATTAAATTGATTAAATATAAGTATAAATCAATAGTACCAGTACATGATGTGTACACAGATGTAACTGGACAATAGTTCATATTAAAAAGACCTGGGAATCTTGGTAGACCATGAAGTCGATGTAAGTCAACAGTTTAACTGGGCTACCAGAAAAGCTAATGGAAATTTAGGCTGCATCCAAATTAGAAATGTGATAACTTTACAATTCTCTGTCCTACTCAGGTCAGTTCTGGAGTTTGGTTTCAATTTGGAATATGACCTTTTAAGAAAAATAGTAACAAGTTGAATCATTTCCAAATAAAACAGTTTGGATTTTAAGGAAACTGGAAATCACACCATAGGATGACCAGATGAAATAAATTAAGGATGTTTATTTACTCTATAAAAGAGTATATATGTGTAGAGGAAGGGCATCCTGACTCTTTTCAAATACTTAAAAGACTATCTTGTGGACAAGGGATTAGAATTAGCAGAATTGAATGTTAATTAGATGCAGAAACTGATTTCCATTCAGCATAAGGATCCTAAGACTTAGTGTTGCTCAAGTGTATAGTGGGTTACCTTAGGAAGAAGTTCCCCATGCTTGGAAGAATTTAGGCAGAAGCTATGTAAAAAAAAGTTTTGATTGTATTGTTGACTACCACCGTAAGTGACATTCTTGTTTAGATATGGGTCAGATTACATGACTTTTGAAGTCCATTTCAAATCTGAGATTCTCTGATTAACTGGTCCTATTGACTGGAAAGGACTTTTAGAGATTCTCCACTCCTATGCCCACATTTTAAAGAAGAGAAAGCAAGCCTGGAGTGTCTAAATTATTTGCCCAAGTTTGCACAGAGATTTTAAGCACTAGAACTGAGATGGGTCCTTAGGTTGACAAAACTATAACTCCATGTGTGATTCCTGTCCTCACTTCTCACAGCATTATACAATATATTCATGATTGTTGAGTCACTGCAGAGCAGCCGCTACTTTTACTATTCATTGGTGGTTACTATGTAACTGAAAATCAGGTAATGAAATATTTAGGATGCTTGAGTTTCATCTGAATGAAAGGTGTTACATGAACGTAAGTTATTGTTTAAAAAAATAAAAGCATGACAAATGGTTTTGTAAGAGGATCTTGCCATGATAAGGAAATATATTTTCCCTTTACTGAATCCTAGAAAGCTCATTTCAGTTTTCACTATGAGTTCTTTTTTTTATTTTTGTCAATATAACTAAGAACTCCTGTCAAGTCAATTCTTGGACCAAAATCACTATATGTCTTAAGTGGACTTTTCTTTTGAGAGTTATCATCTTTCAAAAAAAAAAGATTAATTTCACAGTTTAAAAACAAAGCATCTGTTGGTTAAAGTGCAAAGGTAAAGTTTCCAAAATAAGCATGCTCCTTTTATACATACATACATACATACATGTATGCATACATATGTATGTGTTCACATATATACATACATACATGTATATACACATATCTAGGTGTATGCATATGTGTATAAATATACATATACCTATGTATATTATATATGCCTGTAAATATTTTTCTTTTAATTTTAAATTTTATTATACCACCATCTATACCACCTTAATCCTGAAATATATGTGTGTTCCTTCCTTCACCCAGAAAACCATCTCTCATAACAAAAAATTACTCTGAAAAGAGGAATGAAATGTTCAGTGATACTAACCAACATATCGACTGAATTTGATAATATAAGAGAGTGATATCAGATAAAAGCTTGGTCATTTTAATTACATAGTGTTCAGGTTCTGTCATTCTTTTTATGTTATTATAGTTATTATATATATATTGTTTTCTGCTTTTTGTTTCACTTTGCAATAGTTCATGTAAGCCTTCTCATGATTTTCTTGTTCCTTCATATTCATAGTTTCACATATATTTCATTTAATATAAAGATATTTATGACATATTTCATTTAATTTATGCACCACAATTTGTTTAGCCATTCCCTAATTGATGGGCATCTGCTTGTTTTTAGTTCTTTGTTATCAGAAAAAAGGGTTGTTAGCAATATTCTGAGAAACATGGAATCTATTTTTGGTCTTTGACATCTGTGGGGATACAAGCAAGGGTTTCTCAATATCAAAGGGTATGGGAATTTCATTCATATGTAAAATTGAAAAATTAGTCTATCTGTACTAAAGGAAAATCAACATATCTCTCCTTTGTTGCTGTATTTTCTGAATTAGATATTTAACTGGGCATAGAAAAACTGTACTTTTAAAAGTATCTTTCTGTCCCAAGAGTACTAGTTATGGTATAGTAGTAATGGGTTAGAAATTAGGTAACCTGGGTTCTGACTGTGACTTCATAGCTTTCCAGTTGTGTGATAATGGGCAAGTCATTTAACATTAAAATGTTTTGAAAAAAATAGTATGAGGAGACTTTAGAGATTATGCAGTCTAACCTCCTCATTTTATAGATAAAGAAACTGAGATTCAATAGAGTTCGCACAACTAGGACCCCATTGTCTGGATCCCTGGCCTAGTACTCTTTTTTCTGTACTACAGGCTTCTTATTATGACATAGAACCAATTCAAGTTTCAGTTTGCTCTTTTGAAAAATGGCAATAATATCTGACTTCTTTAGCTCACAGTGGTTATAGGGACAAACTACAGGATGGTCAGGCCTGGATGGAAAAGTGTTTTGATAGCATTAAGATGTTATAGAAATGTAAGTTATGAGGGTTGTCTACCTGTAGCAATATTTTGTAAAATGTTTGGGGGAAGAAGTCTTTTTAAAAAAATTACAAATGTGAATTTAAATTTTTCAGTTGCAAATTGGGAAGAATTTTAACAAGTGCCATCAGAATCTTAGAACCCTATAATGTATATGTATATTTGATGCTACTTATTTTTAGCTTTTCTTTGAACTACAATTTCCATATGAATATTAACTTAGTTCTCTACTATTCTATTTAGATAGGTTTCTGAGTTTGTTTCTAGAGAGAAAAATAAGTACCTCAGTATACAGAGTTAAGGACTTGGAGTCAGGAAGACCTAATCCTTCTTCAGACACTTATTAGAAGGATTATTTTGGCACCTCAATTAACTTCTCTGTGTAGTTTCCCTCTTTGTAAAATGGGGATATAATGGCACCTAATTCAAATAGTAGTTGTGAGGCTGAAATGAGTTAACTTATGTAAAGCATTTTGCAAACCTTAAAGTACTGTGTAAATACTTATGACCATCGTCATCGTTGTGAAGCTAGGTGGTGCAGTAGATAGTGTGCTCATGTGAAGTCAGGAAAATTCATCTTTCTGAATTCAAATCCAACTTCAGACACTTACTAGCTGTATGACCCTGGGCAAGTTACTCAACTTCATTTGCCTCAGTTTCACCATCTGTAAAATTATAGCCCATGCAATAATCATAGCAGTCAGAGTGACTGTGAATATGCCAGCGTAGTTTGGAATTACAAAGTGTAACAGACTCTCCATATAGGAGGCAGAAGAAAAACATTCATTTAGATACCAGAAAGCCAAATCCCCAAATCAAAAAAAAAAATCTGCCATAGTAACGAAGAAGTCAATACACATTGTCACTACAGGGGACAAAGCTATTCCCAAGCCTCCCCACCCTGCCAGGGCCTTCCCACAGACAAACACCCACCAACCTAGCTGTACCTGCTTGCCTGTGTCCTCTCTCTCCCTTTGCCATAACTGCTCTCAATAACTTCTCAGCTCAGCTCCACCCTTTCTGTTTTGACTTAGGCTTCCGTGTGGTTTAAGCAGGTCATATGGTCCTATGAATGAATGGGAAAGATCTTCCCATTTAAATTACCATTACAAGAAGGAAATGGCAAACTACTCCAACATCTTTACCAAGAAAACCCTAAATGGGGTCATGGAGAGTCAGATGCAACTGACCAACGTCATCATGACTATTATTGTCAATTACCAAGTCCTTCCACAGGCTATATCATCCATAGGCCTAACCAGAGAAAGGTGAACAGAACTTTCATCAATGGTGCTGAAAGCTGGAGGGAGGGCAATGGATTTGCACCACACTTGAAGGCCTTTCCTGAGACTAGTACCTAGCTAACGAGAAGAGTTAGTTAAAATAAAAAGCTATCAGATGGTGCTTCTTCCTCACTGCAACATATCCCATTTGGGTTTCCTCCACAGCCAGTGCCTTTATTTCTCACTCTCTTCCCTACTCTCACAATTGTTATTGCTCCTCTTTCACCTGTCCATTTGGAGCTCTTAAGTGATTTTCTGCATGAAGAGTTTCATAGAACTAAGTGAATTTTACCCACAGGTAGCTTGTTTATCATCTTACATGACATACAGTCACTGCATATCAAGGGACAGACCTGCTGCTTCAGAAAACAAAATGTAGTTATCATCAACTAATATGTGACTCTAAAATTCATGTTTCATGGTGGCTTATTTATTTTTGCTCAATTTCTCCTAGTTGAAATCTCCTTTTCTGAGTTAAAGGGTAATTTTTCAAATCACTACAACCACAAATTCCACCTGGGATCCTGAAGCCCAACTGTGTCCATCCTTTCTCTTACATCACCAAAAAATAAAAATTCTGCTGTTTGAACTGAAATGACAGTTTTGTTGATGATCTCTGGAACCGATTAGATTCTGTCTTGCTCTACAATTGTTGCTTAAGCTCTGCGGGACTTAGAGTAATAGAAATTTATTTATGTCAGTAAAGTTGACAGGCATGATTCAGAAGATCCACAGGGAGCTGATATGTTGAGTAAGAAATTCCCATTTTTACCAGTACCATGTTGACTCTGGTTTAAGTAGTTAACTAATAACTTGAGACAGAAAAAGCTGTAGTCACTTTGTGTAGCCGAGTGAGTTTTTAGAAAAGATGTTTGGAAGTTTTCATTTTCTTCCTTAGAGGACAATATTTTCAGGTACTTAGGAATCCTACTGCCTGTTACCTTGAATAAACCATTCAATTGCCCTGTAATTCATTGATTCTGTAAAACAATGAAATGGGATTATCCCTTGTGTAGATTCTTGATTAAAGAAATTTCCAATCTACTTGGAAACAGTCCTGTCATCCAGATGGGAATGTTTCCAGATGTTATATTTTTCCAAACTAAAATTTAACATGTAGAAAATAGCCACTGTTTAAGACAGGAAGGAAAAGACAATATAGCTAAGGAGAAGAATCAAAGGAGGAAGGAGTGAATGGTGTGTGAGAAGTAAGTGTAAGATCTGAAATTTATTTTATCAAAAATTGCTTTTTAAGTGGCACTTCCTCTTGTTTCAGAAGACATTATTGAACAAAAAAACAACCCTAATGCAATTCAATTTAAATTTATCACTCTATTATTTTAATATATTTACTCAGGGTTAACAACTCATTAAGCACAAAATTGCTCACTCTTAATGAGTCTCTGATGTTGAACTCAAGGAACTCAAGCTGCCTGAAACTCTACTGTAAAATAACATTGGTATGAAGTTAGGAGGTAATGAAAA
Organism: Bettongia penicillata ogilbyi; assembly: GCA_023548195.1. Classification (NCBI taxonomy): domain Eukaryota; kingdom Metazoa; phylum Chordata; class Mammalia; order Diprotodontia; family Potoroidae; genus Bettongia; species Bettongia penicillata. The sequence continues at coordinate 52,005 of JAJHZJ010000040.1, forward strand.
TTAAGTAAATGCTATTAAATAACTAGGGAATGGGAACAAATTTTGTGGCATAGAGTGAGCGAATGTGTCATCCTCATGGTGCTGCTGATCATATAAGGAATGAATTTTTAAAATATATCTTACCCTCTAAATTACTACAAGCATTTATTTTGTGCAATTAATAGATAAGGAAAGAAGGAAGGGAAGAAAGAAGGGAAGAAGGAAGGGAAGGAGAGAGGAATATGCACATACATACATATACACACATATACAAATATGTGTATGAGTGTGGGTATATATTAGATAAATACTTATTATTTTATTAGATAAATAAACATTAGATAAATAGGGGCACCAGGATATGTGGTATTTGAGTTGTATAGGAAGGAGAAGGACAGGAGTAGGATTATTACACAGTTAGCAAAACTGAGAGATAGAAATATTTAATGGCTTAGGTTGTATTTTTTTTTGCCCATAAAAGAATTTCACATTCTATTAAATAAGTATCACTATATCCATGTTCTCTATGGCTTATGTGGATAATTTTAATGAGATATTGTACAAAGAACTTAATCGTTGTAGATTTTTACATTTTTTCCCATGCCTTTGGCCAAGTCGTCATCTTTTTAGTATGAACATTAAAAAGCAGATATTTTAAAAAATTTACTAGCTTTTTTCCCCTCTGACACATCTGTTCATTTTTTTTTCTTTTGTAATTATCTTTCTTCATGTGGGACAGGGACTAGATTAAATCCTGCTTGACCTCAGAGGGCACAGGTAAAACCAAAGGGTGAAAGTTGCAGAAAGGTAGACTTTAAGTTCAATAAAAAGAAGAATATGCTGGTAATTAAAACTGTCCAAAATTTGAATGGTTTTCCTCTAAAGTGAGGGAGGTAAAAAAGTCATCGAAAGATTTCAAAGACAGAATAACCTTTTGTTTGAGATGTTGTGGGAGTAACCCTACAGTAGGTGGGTTAGGGAGGAAGTTAGATGAAGGTCATCTCTGAATTCTGAGATCGTCTGAGGTTGAAGTCTAATCTGTGCTCTATAAGTATGCTTTTTTAAAATTGAAATGACCAAATTAGTGTGACTTTATGGCTGCTTCTGTTTGTGTGATATTGCAAATGAGCTGTGAACTCTATGAAAGTAGAGACAAGGCCACCTAAACTTTGCATCTCCTCTTTTGCACACTATAGGTAACTGATAAAGCTTATTGGTTTTGATTTTGTTTTTAATTATGGTCTTTTGTAAGTACATAGGCATGTATTTATGCATCATGACCAAAATTACTATCTGAAAATGTATTAATTAGGCTTATGTTGACATTATTGTTGTCAGTTATAAGCTCTGATATAAATTTTTCTCCTTAGATTTTACTCCTTGTCAGTATAGAATGAAATGCATGAATTTCACACAAGTCAATTAACCCGTCTTTCATTTCTTAGCTAGAACTAAGCCTTAGTTAATATTTTATAAGTGGCAGTTCTAAAAAGAATAGGGCATAGGATTTTATTTAAGCTAACAGATGATAATCTTCCATAATAAAACTATAAACATTATAAACATGATTCAAGTTAAATAGCTTTTTAGGTTTTAATGAGAGAATCTAATTAATTAAGTTGTTAATAGTTGTTCCTTGCTTAAACACATTTACCCAAGTTTATTCATTGACTCTAATGTATATATGTGAATATACACTTATACACAAGTTCACACGTGTATGTACATATATGTCCTAATTAATGAAGTTAACAATAGTTTCGCACTTAAAACATGAGCTCAAGTTTTTTATTTGACTCTAAAGTACATATGTATCCATAAACGTAATTTTGTACATATATGTACATGCATCCATCAACATGTATCTCTGTATAGGTATATGTAATATGAATAAATGCACTTGTATGTATGTGTATACATGCCTATACTTTAGATCCATTGGACAAATTTGGGCTCATGTTGTAAGAGGTACATAACTAATAACAATTTCATTAATTAGAATACCTTATTAAAACTTGAGATATATTATATGTATACATATATTACTATGAATACATAGTATACATAATACTCATGGAAATTACTGAAATGCAAATATATATCCTACACAATTTATTAGTACACATACTTCATATGTGCTTCTATCTATTTATACAGACATATATTACATACATATATTCTAATATATGCATATAGACTTACTTTTTTTAGGTTTTAATGAGGTTCCTGGTTAATGTTCCTTGCTTAAAGACATGAACCCAAGTTTTTTCAATGGATATAATGTATGTGTGTGAATAATACCTATATAACATATAAAATATTCACATACATGCTGTTGACCTGAAAACTTGGTTAGAGAAAAGGCAACAGGCTCAATGCATACATTTTATGATTTAATTAATTAATTAATCAATTTCCTATTAAAGAAAATGGTAACATAATGCATTATGGAGCCAGAAAAGTTCTGGCTACTGATGCAAAGAATTGGGCAGCCTTAAATATGTTTTAGGACAAAGAAGTGTTCTGCATCCTTCAGATTTATGATCTCCATAAGTGATTGACTAGACCATTAGAAAGGAATTTCTTAATTGCATAGGTTGTAAATACAATATGATAACAGAGTTTGACAAAGTTTCACATAGAAATTATGACCCAAGATGTCTATGTTTTCTTTACCATTAACATGCCACAACATAGTATATGTCTACAAATATTGAGATATGGAAAATGTCCATTATTCAAGACAGTGTCTTAGGTTAAAGGTCTCTTAAGGAATGTTAAGTCAGCCCTGGCTGACTTTTGTTGACATAGGAAGAGGCACTCTCTGAGTTTGCTTCGGAGAGAACAAAGAGATTATTCCAAAATTTTATATTAAACATTATCAACACATATATGCATGTATTTATATATGTTATATACCTGTACATACATATTATGGGCAGCTAGATGGCATAATGGACAGAGTAACAAGCCTGGTCTTAGCTACTAACTGTGTGACCCTGGGCAAATCACTTAACCCTGCTTGCCTCAGTTTCCTTGTCTGTAGAATGAGCTGGAGAAGGAAATGGCAAATCACTCTAGTAACTTTACCAAGAAAATCCCAATAGGGTCACAAAGAATCAAACATCATTGAACAATAAAAAACATAAAAATATATGTATCTATATTTATGGTATATATGTGTATATAAAATTATATTTTAATATACACATACATATTTTACAACCAGTGAACAAACTTGGGCTCCTGTCTTTAAGCAGGGAACAACCTAGAATATCTTATTAAAACCTAAAAAAATTATTTAACCGAAATTGTATTTGTAGTTTTATTGTGGAAGGTTATAATTTACTAATTTAAGTTATATACATACACATGCATACACACACACACACACACACACACACACATACAATATATGTCCTGCTTTGCAAAGTGGATGATAATGTCTTTGCTTCTACCATCAATAGCCTCCATTCTCTAGGTCAAACTAATTTGACTTTAAATATAAAAGCTTTTTTTTTTTATTTATTGGTTTCTTTTTTCCTGTGAGGTAGCATGATTTACATAGTGTGAAAAGCTGAGTATTTGGAGGCAGGGGTCCTGAGTTCTGACTTTCAGCTAGGTCACTATAATGTAAGTTACGGTAGGCTTTCACTTGGTTGATATTTACAAACTTCATTTTACATAACATCCATGTGACAATGGGCTGATTTATGTTGTCTTAAAATCAGTCAGTCATGACTGACTCTTGGTGACCTTCTGGACCATGTTGTCCATGGGGTTTTCTTGCCAAAGACGTTAGAGTGTTTTGCCATTTCCTTCTCCTCTTCCTCGGGCAAGTTACTCAGCCTTTGGGGGTTTATTTCCTTATTTATAAAATGTGATAGTGCTGTTAATGGTAGTAGTCGTAAAGTAGTTACCCTATAAAATCTCTTCCTGATTCAAAACCATGAATATTTCCAGTTCCCCTTCACCTCTGGAAAAGTTCAGAGTGTTCTGATCATTTGAAAAAGTTGTAGACTGTTTTCTAATCAGGTACCTAAAAGTCAAATTCTCATCATAAGATGAGAAAAATTATCACTTGCACTATCTCTTCTAATTCACTTTTCTGCTACTTGAAGAAGATATTAGATGGAGTGATAGAAGCTTCTTGGAAGAGGCCACTCACAGCAATGAGCATGCATGTTCCTGCTCTCCCTCCCTGGCTTTTGTCTTTAATTCTCTCCTTGAATTTTTATTACTTTCTACATAGTACTTAACTGGAATTACCTCAATTTCATATCATTTTGTAGCAAATTATGATTTTAGCCTAAGGGTTTTGCCTCTTAAAAATCAACATACGACCTTTTTGTTCTTGTAAATATAGTTGGGCAAAGGTCTTTATATGTTGATGAGTACTGTCAACTACCAGCAGTATTGACATTGACAAATCAGCTTTCTATTGCTGTATTCTTTGTTTTCCCTTGTTTAAAAACTAGTACTAAGTTGGTTGCTTAATTTCTGGATTCATTTTTAGAGGAAAAACAATGTTCCTATGTTTAGAACACCTTGTTAAAACCTAAAAAGCTATTTAACATGGGGATATAACTCAAGCAAAGAACCTATCATCTCAGAAACAAAGACAAATGTTTATCCCTTAAATGGAAAAAAAAGAAAAGAAAGTAAATGAGAATGGAAGAATGCTTAGCTGACAAGCAGATGGCTTTCCCTCCTTTGAAGCAACCCAGTAGTTTCCAGCTGTGGTTGTGATAGAAAGCAGAGTTCAGCATGATTTAGACATTCATTTGTGAAATCAAAGTGGTTAGGCATTTTTATAATTTTATTTTCATTTTAAAGTGAAAATGTTCACCTCCTTTTTACCTGTTTTCATTTCACTTTTTGACCCTAAACATGTTAGTTTCAGTATTAAACTCTATCAGCATAGTGAGATCCCTTGGTTTGATGAACCCATTTCCTAGCATGTATTTAATATAACATCTTAAAGCAAAAACCAAATCCATAGTCTCAGTTGGACCTATTTATCTCCCTAGAATATTGATTGCTTATAACCTCATGTTCAGTGAAGTAGGAGGCATTTTTGATATGATTCCTTCTCTTTCAAAAAAGAAAACCAACACTTTTCTGAAAAATGATTATGAAGGACTTGAGCAGAGATGCGCATATTGTACAGTAAACAAACTGCCTATATTTCCTTTATGTCCTTAGGGAAGGAGGATAGGGCCTAGGCAGTTGCCAGGGAAGGTAATATTTACCACAGCTCTCTAAGACTCTAGAATAGTAAGCAAATTTAATTACGCTATCAAAAATAATTATTTTCATTTTGATAGATTGATTGGCCATGGCAATTCTCCTAGACCATCAAGTATTCAATGAAGAAGAATTACGGGTTTAGAAATAAAAATGTTAATATTTAATCTGATGCCATCCTTTCTTTATTGAAGGTTTTGTTGGTGGTGGTGTTTGTATATTTTGTTTTAGCACCAGAGAGACTTGAGATAGCTCCGCTGGCCAATATAACCCAAGGCAAACTATACACCTGGCTGCTAGCAATATATTTCATTTTATTCAAAGCAAAACGTATTCTAGAATGAAACCTACCAGATGGGGAAAATGTTGCTTAAAATGACTTGATGGGGAGAAAGTTCAAAAGCTTTAATGAACTCTCAAGGTGAATTAAGGGAGTGATATGGAGGCAAAAGAGCAAATGTTTCACAGTTTTTAGAGCTGGAAGACACCACAAAGGTGAGTGTCTATTATATTAATAACCAATTATAAATATTAGGATCCAGAAGGAGGAGCTGATGGCTTTTAGCCCATCCACTCACTAGAAAAAGTCTACCCACTCATTAATCATTAGCCAATCAGGATTGATTTTTTCACCTATGGGGGCAACCCCTTTTCCAAAGGTATTCAAGTATTCAGTGATCTCTATGGTTTTATCTTGGGTTAACCAGAGAGACCACTGACCATCAATTTATTGATTATTTGCTAGCCTAATTAATAATTAACACATTGATTATTAATTATCCAGAAACTCTGTCTCTTGGACTTTTCATCTATCACAAAAATCCAGCCTCTTAGTTTTACAGATGAAGAAACTGAATCTGTAAAAGGTTCAGTTAGTGACCCAACTATGTGAGTTGTTAATTTCAGAGATCCCATATTTGATTAACTAGTGTAGCCCTCTTATTGTCTGTGCTGCTCAAAGTATATCTGAAGTATGGAATGTCACATTTTGTAAGCAATATTAACAAACTGCAACTTATCCGAGGGAGGACAGCTAAGTTAGTGGGGTAGCTCGAATGCATGTCATATACGGATTAGCTGAAGCAATGTTTAAGTCTTAAGAAGAACTGAAAGCAGTCTTTAATATTTGGAAAGGTTGTCATAGAGAAATGGGATTAGATACAACCAACGTGAAAAAACAGAAAGAGTACAGAATTTGGAGACAAGGAACCTGATCTTTTTTGTTATACTATGAACAAATTTTTTTTTTTTTTTTTGCTTTTGGGTTTTTTTTTTTCAATTCCAGAGAGTAAATCTGGGTCCAAAGAGAGAAAGTTATAGGGAGGTGGATTTTATCTAAACAAAACAGAAAAAAAAAATCTTACTGCAAATTAAATTTTCTTGAAATGAAATGTGCTGCCTCTGATGTTATGAACTTTCTTGTCAGAGATCTTCAAGCAGAAACTAAATGACCACTTAGTGAGGATATTGTATATAAGATATGATTCAAGAGTTAGAGTCTGTTAGAGCAGTTAAAGTTTCATTGCACTGCAAAGTCCCTTTGATTTTAAAATTCTATAATTTGAAATAATTTCTTGGAGCCAGATAGATCTCAGTGCAGCAGAGTGCCTCCCTGTCCACTGGAAGTAGTGGTCCTTAGTGGTGTAAAGACCAGTGAAATTGGAATGAGAAGAGCAAAGGTTCAAGGTCTAGTTTTTTTCTAAGTTGGATAAATTATAAATTATTTAAGCCTCAATTTTTTATATGACCTTGGAAATAGTAAGGATCACATTACCTGCCTCATTCTCCCCTTAAGTCCTACCCTGAATGCCACATTGTGACAGGGAGGTGATCCTGCCTTTTAAGTTGTAGACCATAAATTCTAGCAGATCGTATCAAAGTAGATTGACTTGAACCAGATTACATTAGGGTGGACTCTATGGCTGTTGTCCAAGAACTGGTTTAGCTCAGATCATCAGAGATGCTCATTACCAGATTGACTGAGGGACTTCTCTCTTATAGTTCTCTGCAGAGATAGGAATATGAATTTCTCAACAACATAGGGCTTTCAGAGAACTCTTCCAAAGGTCCAAAGAGGTCCACCGCTATTATGGTGATGTTAAGAGTTGATGTACGATGAGGAGAGACTTTCCTCATAAATTGATACTAAGGAAAAAATCAGTGTTCCTTCTATAAATTGCCTACAGAACATTCACAAGTAATTAGCTATTCTGCAACGTGACTGCTGGGGGTTTCTCTGAGGAAACTTGTGTTATATGAAGGGAGTATGCTATATGGGTATCCTGCCAAAACATCAATTATAATGTAAGGTGGATTTGCCCAAATTAGCCCTGTCTTAGAGGGGGAAGGAAATCAACATTTACATAGATCTTTTCTGTGCCAGACACTGTGCTATCTTTACAAGTATTATCTTACTTGATTCTCACAACAACTCTGTGCGGTAGAAACTATTATTAACCCCATTTTATAGTTAAAGAAACAGAAGCAAGCAGAGGTTAAATGACTTACCTAGGGTCACCCAGCTAGCAAGTGTTTGAGGCTAGATGAACTCTGACTCTAGGCACACTATGTACTGAGTGAACTAGCTGCCGATATACTTATATGTAAACTTCTATAAATTTAGCAGACCCGGATCTTCTGCTCATCCTCTATGAGGGCAAATTAGCTTCCCTTTTGTGACATAGTCAAGAGAATAAATAGGATCTACTAGACTCGTTGCCAGGCAGCAATTTTGTTATTATTGCTTCATCATTTTTAATTGTGTCCAACTCTTCATGAGTTCTTTTGGGGTTTTCTTGGTAAAGATACTGGAGTGGTTTGCCATTTTCTTCTCCAGCTCATTTTACAGATGAGGAAACTGAGGCAAACAAGGTTAAGTGAATTTCCCAGGGTCATGCAACTAGTAAGCACTTAAGGCCAGATTTGAATTTAGGGCTTCCTGACTCCAGGTCCAGCACTCTATCCACTGAGTCACCTAACTGCTTTTAATACAGTAGTTACCAATATTTTTATTCCTATATACCCATCCTTATAATTTGGTATATTATTTTTTAATGGCATAGGTGAGCATCAGAGCTTGTCAATATTCTGCTTTAGAAGGGTAAATCTGGTTTTGGTCCAGAAATAGGAAGGGATGGGAAGGAGTGGTTTTTTCTTTTCTCAGGTTGTTAAGAGTATATTCAACAGCTCATAACTATTACCTTTCTAAATTTTAGAGTTTGGTCTTGGGAAAGGATACCAAAAATATGAAAGGTGCTTGGTGAATATGTGGAATCAAACCAAGGAAGATGGCCTGAGGAATCAGTCTGTTAAAGCTGATGTTAAATGACTTGCCTAGGGTGACACAGCTTGTAAGTGTTTGAGGCTACATTTGAACTGAGTTTTCCCTGATTCCAGGGCTATTATCCACTGAGTGACCTATCTGTATAAACTTCTGTAAATTTAGCTGATCTGTATGTTCTGCCCACCCATTACAAGAGCAAGTTACTTTGCTTTTGTGGCATAGTCTAGGGAATAGATAAGGCCAGCCGAACTTACTACCATGCAGTGGTTTAGGTGTTCAGTCATTTTTAATCATTATTTGTCTCTTCTGGCAGCTGTTGGAGAATCTGAGGTTTCTCTCTGAGTCTCTCTCTGTCTCCAAATGTTGTTGGTACTGTCTTTTCAAATCTTTTTCTTACATCAACACTTACTTTATGACAGTGGTTTATCCCTTATCATTTGAAACAGGAAAAAAAGAGGAGAAAAGATCAAAAAAGAAAGAGGGAAGACAAGAGGCAGAAAAAAAATAGGGGAGGTGAGAGAAAGGAAGAAAGGGGAAAGGGAAAGAGAATAGATAGAATGCTAGCTCCCACTAAATTTCTAATACCCTGTAACTTCAGGGCAGATTCCTTTTTTTTTAAAGTATGGAAGTGATGTTTACACTAATTCTAAGATACAGAAAGTCCTTTACTTACATCAGTCTTATGCATGTTATCCTATTGTACCATTTATTTTGTTCCTTGGAAATGCTTGTCAGACAACCTTTCAACACGATGAGAAAATGTCTCCCCCCTTTTCATACAAGAAAACAGTCAGATTTTTCTTATTGTTATTATTATGTTTTAGATTTCTGAGTTAATCATAAAGTCATAGATTTAGGAAAATACCTTAAAGCTCTTTGTCCTCACTTTACAAACAAAGAAACTGAAGATCAGAGAAATGAAATGAATTGCCTGAAATCAAAAAGTGATAACCAGGTCAAGATTTGAATCCAGGTCTTCTGCATTTAAACTCATTTCTCATTTTGCTAACTCCCTTTTTGTAACATAATACATATAGAGTTAATAAATAAGAAATATTTCACTTTTCAAATGATCTCAGATGTTCACATTTTGCAAGAGCAAAATATCTCATGGCTATTAGTATACATTTTAAAATTTTTCTTATTTTATATAGTTCTTTATTATTAAAAAATAATTATTACACATTATCTTATTTTATTCTTACAACCACCACATGATAAAGGTCAAATAAGGGGCTTTTCACATAAAGGGCAGTAGTGTTAAGCAATCTACCTAAGATTTTTACCACTTTTAAGTGAGACAACCAAGTCTTGAACCCAGGCTTTCTGACCCCAAGGCTTATGCTCTTTTCATTACAAATTAGGGCTCTTCATTAAGGCTGTACTATCTATATCAAGAAACATCCCATTGCTTCTTTTCCCCATGCAATGATTTCTTGACAAATTTGTGCGACTTTAATATATATTTGAATTAGCAAAGGCAAGCCTATCACTTGAAACTTTTTCCTCATTAGATATATCTTTCATCTGTCATTAATTTTGTCAGAATGATAACTATTAGAAAGAGATCTTCCAAGAGCAGCTGACTTTTTTCTTCCCCTATTTTTACGGGAGGCAATCAGTTGTCTAGAAATGAATTACCTGATCCTGAGTTACCTGAGATATTGACACCTTGGTTCGTGCCAACCCTGTGATGAAATGACCCATGATGTTTGGTGTAATAATTCCCGCCCCCACTTAATAGTATTTCATTTTTTCCAGTTACATGCAACGATAGTTTTCAATATTTATTTTCACAACATTTTGAATTCCAAATTTTTCTCCTTACTTCCCTAATTTCCCCTTCTCCAAGACAGCAAGCAATCTTATATAGTTTATACATGTACAATCATGTTGAACATAGTTCCACATTAGTCATGTGAAAGAAGAAGCAGAACAAAAGAGAAAGAAAAAACAAAAAGTGAAAATCATGTGTTTTTGATCTGCATTCACACTCCATAGTTCTTTCTCTGGATGTGGATAGCATTTTCCACCTTGAGTCTTAGAATTGTCTTGGATCATTGCATTGCTGAGAAGAGCCAAGTCATTCACAGTTGATCACCATACAGTGTTGCTGTTACTGTATAGTGTTCCCCTGTTTCTGCTCACTTCACTCAGTATCAGTTCATGCAAGTCTTTCCAGGTTTTTTTTTTAAATCTGCCTGCTCATCATTTCTTATAGCACAATAGTATTCCATTACATTCACATACCACAACTTGTTCAGCCATTCCCCAGTTGATGGACATGTCTTCAGTTTCCAATTCTTGGCCACCACAAAAAGAGCCGCTATAAATATTTTTGTACATGTGGGTCCTTTTCCCTTTTTCATAGTCTCTTTGGGATACAGACTTAGTAGTGGACAATTTTATAGCACCTCAGGCAACTGCTCTCCAGAATGGTTCGATAAGTTCAAAACTCCACCAACAATACATCAGCGTCTCAATTTTCCCACATCTTCTCCAACATTTATCATTTTCCTTTTGTGTCATATTAGCCAATCTGGTAGATGTGAGTTGGTGTAATACCAATGCGATACCTGTAGTAGCTGCTATAAATATGTATGCATATTTCTAGGGTAAATTCACAAAATATAAATAACTATTCCTCAAAGGCAAAACCAAAATATGTATTCAGATGCCAGAGATCCATTTCCACAGTGGTAACAAAGAAGTTTGTACACATCACCAATCCAGGGAGCACCAACATCCCCTTCCTTCTATTAGGCCTCTCCACAAATAAGCTCCCCTAGGCAAAATTCCTCACTCTCTCACTTATGCTAGCTGCTCTGCTCCAGCTCTGCCTCACTCTCACTTTCTACTACACCACGGCAGCAAGCTCCTCCTAGCATGCCGCGTCACTCAGACTCCTTAACAGGAGTCAGCTGGGCCTGAGCTCAAAATAGTTCACACAGACCTATTAATGAGTGGGAAAGATCTCAGACTTGTTTTAATTTGCAGTTCTCTAATCAACAGTGAGCTAGAGCATTTATTCATATGACTGTAGATAGCTTTAATTTCTTCACCTGAAAACTTCCTGTTCATATCCTTTGACCATTTATCAATTGGGGAATGACTTGTGTTATTATAAATTTGACTCAGCTCTCTATATATTGGAGAAATGAGGCCTTTATTAGAAACATTGGCTGTACAAATTGTTCCCCGACTTTCTACTTTCCTTCTGATCTTGGTTGCATTGTTTTTGTTTTTGTTTTTGTTGTTGTTGTTGTTACTATTTTTTTTTTGAAAAATCTTTTTAATTTAATATAATCAAAATTACCCATTTTGCATTCCCTAATGTTCTCTATCTCTTGTTTGGTCCTAAATTCTTCCATTTCTCATAGATATGGCAGGTGAACTATTCTTGTTCTCCTAATTTCTTATGGTTTCTCTTCCTTTATAGCTAAATCATGGGCCCATTTTGACCTTCTCTTCTTATACGGTGTGAAATGTTGGTCTATACCTAGTTTCTGCCATACTATTTTCTAGTTTTACCAACAGTTTTTGTCAAATAGTGAGTTCTTATCTCAGAAACTGGAGTCTTTCATTTTATCAAATGGTAGATCACGGTAGTCATTTACTACTCTGTTTTGTGTAGCTCATGGATTCCACTGATCTATCAGTCTGTTTCTCAGCCAGTAACAAATAGTTTTGATGATTGCCATTTTATAATGCAGTTTTAGATCTGGTATGGATAGACCATGTCTCTTTGCAATTTTTCCTCATTAATTCCCTTGGTATTCTTGACCTTTTGTCCTTCCAGATGAATTTTGTTATTATTTTTTCTAGCTCTGTAAAATAATTTTTGGTAGTTCCATTGGTATGTGATCCAGCAATACAACTACTAAGTCTATACCCCAAAGAGACCACAAAAAAGGGAAAAGGACCCACATGTACAAAAATATTTATAAAATGAAGCTGTTTTTGGTAGTAGCCAAGAATTGGATATTGAGGGAATGCCCATCAATTGGGGAATGGCTGAACAAGCTGTAGTATGTGAATGTAATGGAAGCAAGCATATTTCAGAAAAAACTGGAAAGACTGAATAAGTAGGTTAATTTAGGGTTTTTTTAATATTAGCTAATTAGTATTAGCAATAAATATTAGCTATTAATATTAGCTCAGCCTAAACAAAAGCAATTAATATTTTTCCATTTATTTAGATCTGATTTTATTTGCATGAAAAATGTTTTGTACTTGTGTTTATATCATTCCTGGCTTTGTCTTGGCAGGTGGACTTCTAAATATTATACGTTGCTACAGTTATTTTAAATGGAATTTCTCTATGTTGGTGATATATAGAAATGCTGAAGGTTTATGTGGGTTTATTCTATATCCTGTGACTTTGCTAAAGTTAAGTATTTCACATTTATTTAAATGTGATTCTGTAGGATTCTCTAAGCATACATTATATCATCTGCAAAGAGTGATACTTTTTATTTCCTCATTGTCTATTCGAATTCATTTTTTCTTTCTCTTATTGCTAAAGTTAATATTTCTAGCACAATATTGAATAATAATGATATTAATGGAAATCCTTTTTTCACCTCTGGTCTTATTGGAAAGCTTCTAGTTTATTTTTATTACAGATAATGCTCACTGATAATTTTAGATAGATACTACTTATTTTAAGGAAAACTCTATTTATTCCAATACACTCTAGTGTTTTTAATAGGAATGGCACTATAATTTGTCAAAACCTTTTTTTTGCATCTGCTGAGATAACCATATGATTTCTATTGGTTTTGTTATGAATATGGTCAGTTAGGTTGTTATTTTAGTCAATATTAAAACTGTTCTGCATTGTTGGTATAAATCTTACCTGGTCATAGTGTATTATCCAGCTGATAAATTGTAGTAATTTCTTTGTTAATATTTTATTTAAAATATTTTCAATATTCATTAGGGAATTGGTTTATCATTTTCTTTTTCTATTTTGGTTCTTCTTGGTTTAGGTATCAGCACCATATTTTTTGTCATAAATGGAATTTGAGAGGACTCTTTTTTGTGTATTTTTCACAATACTTTATATAGAATTGGAATTAATGGTTCTTTAAATATTTGGTAGAATTAACTTGTAAATCTGCCTAGCATTTGTTGATATTTTTCTTCTTTTCAAGTTAATGTGATGGCTTGTTCAATTTCTTTTTCTGAAATGGGATTATTTAAATATTTTCTTTCCACTTCTGTTAACTTGGACAATTTATATTTTTGTAGATATTCATCCATTTCACTTAGATTATCAGATGTTTTGGCCTGCAGTTGGGCAAAATAACTCTTAATTATTGCTTTAATTTCCTCTTCATTGGTAGTGGTTCCCCCTTTTAATTATTGATACTGGTAATTTGGTTTTCTTCTTCCTTTTTGTTAATCAAATTAACCAAAAGTGTATTTATTGTATTGTGTTTTTTTCCTCACAAACTAGTTCTTAATAGATTCTTTCAACTACTATTTTACCCTATTGTTCTGGGATATAGGTGCAGTTTTCCTTGATAATTTCTTGAAAGATGTTGTTTAGACTCTTTTAAATTTTTTTTTATCCTGGCTTTTAGGTAGCCCAATAATTCTTAAAATATCTCTCATGGATCCATTTTTCCAAGTAAGTTGTTTTTCTAATGAGGTATTTTATATTTTCTTCTATTTTTTCATTGTTTTGATTTTGTTTGACTGCTTCTTCATGTTTCATAGAGTCATTAGTTCTGACTTCTCCAATTCTATTTTTAAGAAATTATTTTCTTTAGTTACCTTTTGTTATTCCTTTTGCATTTGTCCAATTCTACTTTTTAAGAAGTTGTTTTCTTCAGTTTAATTTTTTTTCTCATTTGGCCAATTATATTTTTTAAAGAATTATCTTCTTCAGTCATCTTCCTTTTCCAAGCTTTTGACTCTCTCTTACATAATTCTTGTTTCTTTTCCCAATTTGTCTTCAACCTCTCTTAGTTGATTTTTAAAATTCTTTTTGTGCTTTCCCAAGAAGGCTTTTTGGCCTTGAGACCAATTTATATTGCCCTTTTAGGCTTTGCATGTAGGCATTTTAACATTGTTCTCCTCTTCTAAGTTTGTGTTTTGAATTTCCCTGTCACCATTGTAACTTTCTAACTTCAGAACTTTTTTTTTTCTGTTTCCCCCCCTTATTTTCTAACCAATTTCATGACTTTTAAAGTTGAGTTCTGTTCCTGAGGCACAGGAGATGCTCTCCCAACCTTCCTGTGCTAGGGGTCAAGGTCGACTTTTTTGCATAGTGGCCTCAGGCTTGCCCAGTGCCCAACCGAGTTGTGCCTGTTGTGTCCAGGGTTCTGGAGCTGGCAATTTGCCTTTTGAACTGGGACTAGAGGCCTCACAGCTTGCCTGCTATGCCATTGGTTGGCTGAGTCAGGACTGAGGGGCCTTGGTTGCTGATCTGTACTGTGACTAAGAGCCTGCCACTGGTTTGCCCAGATACCACCTGCTCTGAACTATGCTCCTCTTTAACCCAAGTGAGAGAGACTTTTCCTGAAGGCCTTCTAAGCTGAAAGATTGTTTTGCTTCATGTTTTTGTAGATTTTGTTACTCCAGAATCCATTTAGAGGCTTGATTTAACATTATTTCCAAGGGAAATTGGGGAGAGCTCAGGCAACTTCTTGGATTTTCTCTGCCATCTTATCTCCCTGTGTTTGACATTAATCTGATATAAATTCATCATTATCAGGGAATGGAAAAAGAATAAAATAATTTAACTAACTGGACAATGAGTCATAGAAGCAAGGGAAAAATGACCTCTTTTTGCCCTCCTTGACGTAGGGTGCTTTATAAAATCAACTTTTGAAGGAAATGATTAATTTTTTATATAATTCTTTTTCCTATAATAAAGAATAGGAGCTAGAAAGTAATAATAGATTTAGGGTAGTGAGGAGTGATGGGGAAGGGGTTAAAGGTGATTTGGAAAAGACATTTAAGAGATGAATACAAGAAGATTAGAGTAGAAATCCTATCAGAATGATTTTGTTTTCATTTTCCTTTGGAATATAGTGCTGATGAGACAAATGAGGCACTGTAGTACAGTAGAAAAAAACACATTAGATTTAGAAGCAGAGAAACTAGGTTGTACTTCTGACCCTGCTTCTTCCTATGTGATGTCAGAAAGTTACTGACTCTATCAGACCTCAAGTTTTTGAATTATAAAATGAAGAGCTTGGAGCAACTTCAGGTCTCCTCTGGCATCATCCTTGTGCATATATGTATATGCATGTGTATGTATGAGAGAAAGTTACATATATATCATTGTACATATAAATAATCCTATATATAGTCATATAAATGGTATATGTGTGTGTGTTGTTGTTTAGCAGTTCCAATCATGTCCAGCTCTTTGTAACCCCCTTTTAGCGGGGTTTTCTTGGCAGAGATATGAGAGTGGTTTGCCATTTCCTTGTCCAGCTCATTATCCAAATAAGGAAACTGAGAAAAACAAGGTTAAATGACTCACCCAGAATCACACAGCTAGTAAATATCTGAGGTCAGATTTAAACTTGGGTCTTCCTGATTCCAGGCCTAGCATTCTATTTATTCTACCACCTAGCCATGGATATTTAAAGCAATACTGTAGATAGCCGCAAGAAGCTGGAAGAATGGTACATATGCATGGATTTGAGAATGGCTGGTTAAATTATGACATATGAAAGAATGGAATTTATTACACTGCAAGAATTAATGAGATTGAATAACTCAGAGAAATTCAGGAAGACATATGAACTGATAAAAGTTGAATTTAAAGGAACTGGAAAAACAATTTACCCATTGTTCACAATCATGTAAAGGAATGTAGGCTTGAAAACGTTTAGAATTCCACTCAATTCAGGGTGTAATTGTGATTTCAGACGACCAATGTTAAGATATCTCCAGCCTTTCACCAGAGAGGTGAGGGAGGAAGCACAGCTAGTTTGTTCATGTGTTTGATCTATTGGTTGTCTGCAAGGAAGGTCTATACTGGGGATAGGGAGAGGTAGGGAAAGATTTTCAGATGTAACAAATCTCTTAAAAATTCCAGATCTCTTGGCAATGACTCTATTATTTTCCTTTTAAAATACTCAATTCATGCATAAAATATATGATATTAAACCCTTAAAAAAGAAAAATAGTTGTTCCCTAGAGATTTAAAAATTTTATTAGGAGTTCCAGGAAGCCAATGACTCTGAGGCAATAGTGTATATCAATGGAAACAGAATTGGTTTTAGAGTAATACAGTTTTTATTAAAATCCATACTCTTTTATTTTATTCCTTATATAACTTTAGTAAACATCACTTAGTTTCTCTGACCTTCAGTTTTCCCATCTGTAAAATAGGAGGACCAGACTAGGTCATTTCAAAGGCCTTTTCTACTTTTATATCCTGTGATTCTATGTGGAATAAAGTTTGAATATCAGGCAAGAATTTGTATACTTTTTTTTTTTTAACTTAAAAAGCAGCATGACAGTAGATAGAGCATTCAATGGAGACTGGATGTCCTGAGTTCAAATCAGCCTCAGACGCTCACTAGCTATGTAGCCCTGGATCAATCACTGCACTTCAGTTTCCTCATCTGTCAAAGATCATGTCCTCTAAAGTCCTTTCCAATTCTCAATCTATGCTTCTATGAAAGATCATACTTATGAAAGCATCAAGGACTTACTAGAGAAGAGTGACTTTCTATTATATATTTAGAATTTTTTTTGTCAGTCTGGATCCATCTGGCCTCCACTCCCTCTACCTTTTCCTTCTTTGTTTCTCTATAGCAGTCGTGCTGTGAACCTCTCTTCCTTTCTACCTTTAAATTCTCCACTTTGGCTGCTGTTCCCTACATATTCTGCCAAGGGACCCCATGGAGTCTTCTTCCTGGTTGCTTATCATATGATGCCTCTTCTGACAAACTCTTAGGTTAATGTTCCGCACCACAAAATTTTAATTGACTATACAGTTAAATTTACCCTTATTCTGGTTGACCCACTAGCCATAAAATGGATACTTACTTAATAGGAGGGAATTTTCCCTTCAATTCAGAAACTGCTTTGGCAATCTGCCTGATAATCATCTTTCTAACCTGATTTGATTAGGTACATTTCAGAGGCAGTCAAAAAATTTTGGCTGCAAAGCAGAGGGCAGTTGAAAGCTCCCTCTGTCTTTCAGAATTCATAGAAAATCCTTAATTTCTAATTTTCTTCAGTGGAAGTGTGCGTGTATGTGTGGGGGGGGAGGTTAGAACTTCATGTTGGCAGGATTTCTGTGTGTGTATACACACACACGTGTGTGCATATGCATATATGTATGAACACATACAGTGTCTACTGTGTTTATATACATGTACAGTACAATATATGTGTATATACATATATATGCTTAGATACATATATACATGCACATGTATACATATGCATATGCATATACAGAATGAGATGGACCTTAGAGGCCATCACCTGCATTTTACAGATGAGGAAATTGAAGTGAAGTGACTTGCCCAGGGTCACACATTTAATAAGCATCTGAACCTGGATATGATCTCAGGACTTCTAGAGTCTATCCACTGTCATGCTGCATTTCTAAGTAAAAAAAAAAAATTACCCTGATTCTTCTTTGTTATTCGAGCTTTATGTATATTGTGTGTATTTGTATGTGTGTGTGTACACACAGACATCCATCCATATTTATTTAGTCGTTGGTTTCTCCTCAGTCACCTTTAGGCTAGTACTAAAGCCTAGGTCTTCTAAATCTTAGTTCTATACTCTTTTGACTAAACCATACCCTCTCTCTCCACCTGAAGGTTTGTTACTGGGATCTATTGCCACACTTTTATTTCAATCAAACTAGAATTTTTTTTTAAAGGGGTAGGGGAGGAAGCACGTATTAGAGGTTAGGATTGATATCCCACTTATGAATTATCTGTCAATTCCTAGGTATATATGGAAGCAGCAAGAGGTAGTAGAGGTGCTGAACTTAAAGTTCAGAAATACCAGTGAAAAACTTGCCCTCAAACTGATCGTTAGCTATGCAACCTTGGGCATGTCACACCCTTTCTTTGCCTCAGACGGCTCCCTGGGATTATCTACGGAATTATAAGCAGGTTATGGTTGGCATTATTAGGAGGCAAGGGTTTGTCCCCTAGCTAATAAAATCATAGATATTTCACCTATGTAGTTATAAAGTCATTATTTGAAACTTAGTTATGACATGCTTCCATAATGCTATACAAATATTTCCAAAGATTATTGTTCATGTTCATTATTTTTAAAATCCATTTCATTGACTTTCATATTTTTTTAAGTGCTCTTCCAACACATTGTATTTCTTTATAGATTTCTCAGGATTAAAAAAATGTCAACCTGCTTCCTACTTCAAACTTTTTTTTAAAGTTAACATCCTTTCCCATTTCTGCCTTTATTCTGTCCTTACCCATTATTGTTAGCATCTTTTCCACTCACGTTCCTACTTTTGTAATTGATGAGACCTGAATAGTTGATTAGAAACCTGTAGAGACTGCTAGCTGTATCTTTGGAATGGGAATGTCAAAGTCTGGAGATGATATCAACCCAATTCTTATGTTTATTTTTGTGCGAAGGGATAGGCATGTTATTCCTGAGACTCATTCAAGAAGTGATTTACATCCTTCCTGTGGGAGGTAGAGAACAAATTGAAGAGCTAAAATGCCCATGGTCCACCAAAGACTCTTTCTCCATAGACAGGAAATCCAGGGTAACCTCAGCGAGAGCAGTTCAGATAGGTAGTGCTGTCTGCTAAATGCAAATCATCGTTTATCTTCCAGTTTTGGTGCTGTAGTGAAAAGGGGGAGGAAGTGGTTCAAATGAAGAGTTGCAACACCACACTAGGAGAGCAGTAAAGAAAACTTTATTGCTACTCACAAGGGAAAGCAGAGAACAGTCTTGTCTGTGGCTTCCATTTTCCATAGTCTATGAATAGTACACAATGGAAGGTAGCTTCAGATGTGCAACCACTGCAATGATAAAAGGCCCACATCTTCCCAGGGATTTGATTTTAAGCAAAGAGTCAATGTGGTGCCACTAAGAGACTGGCCTGTCATAAAATAGTAGAGTAATATGCACCACCAAGATGAGTAAATTTTTTTGAATTATGAGGAATAAGTGAGAGGGACTCAGATTAAATGTGTTACAGAAGCAAGAGACTCAGGGGTATGCAGTAGTGATTAGGGTTAGGTAATACCTGGTCTCTGGATTCACCTTAGCATACATATATCCTGAGGGGCTGAGACTATACCAGTGAAACTAATTTTCATTATTTCATAGATTCCTTAGGTACACTAAAATACTTGGATTCATAACTTCAAGTTACAATAGACAGTTGTAACATTCCATTCCTGTGTACAACAGTGAAAATTCAAGGGGAAGGTATCCAGGACCAACCCTTTCAGGTGCCTACACAATACATCCCATTCTCTATTTTTTCTTTTATTTTTTAAATTATTTATTTTCAGTTTTCAACCTTCACTTACACGAGATTTTGAATTTCAAATTTTCTCCCCATTTCTCTCCTCTCTCTACCCCAGGACAGCGTGTACCCCAACCACTCCTTTTCCCAATCTGCCCTTCATTCTGTCAACCCCCCTTCTCCCATCCCCTACCCCTTGATTTTCCTGCAGGGCAAGATAGCTTTCCATACCCCATTACCTGTATACCTTATTTCCTAGTTGCATGCAAAAACAATTTTTAACATTTATTTTTAGAGCTTTGAGTTTCACATTCTTTCCCTTCCTCCCTTTCTACCCACCCTCATTGAGAAAGCAAGCAATTCAATATAGATCACATATGTGCAGCCATGCAGAACACTTCCATAACAGTGATGTTGCAAAAGACTAATCATATTTCCCTCTATCCTGTCCTGACCTCCATTTATTTGTTTCTCTTCCTTGATCTGTTCCCCCACAATAGTGTTTGCTTCTGATTACGCCTTCCCCAAATCTGCCATCTGTTCTGTTATCCTCCCTTTCCTATCTCCTTCCCCTCTGCCTTCCTGCAGGGCAAGATAGATTTCCATACTCGATTGAATGTGTTATTCCCTCCTTAAGCCAAATCCAATGAGAGTAAGGCTCACTTATTCCCTCTTATTTCCCCCTTTTCACCCTCATTGTAAAAACTTTCTCTTGCCTCTTTTATGTTAGATAATTTATTACATTCTACCTCTCCCTTTGTCTTTCTCGCAGTACATTGCTCTCAACACTTAATTTTATTTTTTAGATATCATCTCTACATATTCAGCTCACCCTGTGCTCTCTGTCTACATATATGTATGTATGTATCTATGTATGTTTGTATATGTTTGAGTGTATATGTATGTTTGTGTGTATATATAAATATGTGGGTATGTATATGTATATACACATATATAAATAAACATATATTCCCTCTAACTAACCTAATACTGAGAAAGGTCTCATGAGTTACAAATATCAACTTTCCATGTAAGAATGTAAACAGTTCAACTTTAATGAATCCCTTATGCCTTCTCTTTCCTGTTTGCCTCTTCATGTTTCTCTTGATTCTTATATTTGAAAGTCAAATTTTCTATTAAGCTCTAGTCTTTTCAACAAGAGTGCTTGGAAGTCCTCTATTTCATTGAAATTCCATTTTTCTGCTGAAGTATTATACTCAGTTATGCTGGATAGGTGATTCTTGGCTTTGATCCTATCTCCTTTGACCTCTGCAATATCATATTCCTAGCCCTTTGATCAGTTAGTGTAGAAGCTACTAAATCCTGTGTTTTCCATATTGTGTTTCCGCAATGTTTGAATTGTTTCTTTCTGGCTGCCTGTAATATTTTCTCCTTGACCTGAGAACTCTGGAATTTGGCTACAATATTACTAGGAGTTTGCCTTTTGGGATCTTTCTCAGGAGGTGATCATTGGGATTCTTCCCATTTCTATTTTACCCTCTGGTTCTAGAATATCAGGAAGTTTTCCTTGATAATTTCTTGAAAGATAATGTCTAGGCCCTTTTTTATGGTCATGGTTTTCAGGTAGACCAATAATTTTAAAATTATCTCTCCTGGATCTATTTTCCAGGTCAGTTGTTTTTCCAATGAGATAGTTCACATTGTCTTCTATTTTTTTCATTCTTTTGGTTTTGTTTTATAATTTCTTGATTTCTCATAAAGTCATTAGCTTCCATTTGTCCCATTCTAATTTTAGAGGAATATTTTCTTAATTGTGCTTTTAGACCTCCTTTTTCCATTTGATCAATTCTGTTTTTTAAGGCATTCTCCTCACTGGTTTTTTGGGCCTCTTTCGTCATTTGAGTGAGTCAATTTTAAAGGTGTTATATTCTGCAGCATTTTGGGGGATCTCCTTTAACAAGCTGTTGACTCATTTTTCATGATTTTCTTGTATTCCTCTAATTTATCTTCCCAATTTTTGCTCTACTTCTCTTATTTGATATTCAAAATCCTTTTTGACCTCTTCCATGGCTTGAGACCATTTCATATTTTTCTTGGAGACTTTGGATGTAGGAGCCTTGACCTTGCTGTCTCCCTCCAGTTGTATGTTTTGATTTTCCTCTGGTTGTATGCTTTGATCTTCCTTATCATAAGAAAATACCTTTTCACCAGGAAAGTAACATTCTATAATCTTATTTTTTCCCCTTTTTGGTCATTTTCCCCAGGCAATTATTTGATTTTTGAGCTCTTTGTTTGGAGGGTGTACTGCCCCAAGTTTCAGGGGTTTTGTGCAGCTGTTTTCAGAGAGATATCTCTAGTTCCTCCAAAGTGATATGATCAGAGGAGAGGTATTTACTCCTCTCCTGGCCTGTGCTGTGTTCTGTGAGCAGCCATAAGCACTCTTTTCTGCCCTGGAACTTCAAGTAGGATTCTCCCTCCACAGCTGCACTAGCACTCCTTCTTGCTCCAAGACTGCCACCCAGGACTGTGACCCAGATCAGTCACCCAGATTCCCCCACTGTCTTTAGGCCAAGAGTTCCAGAAGCAGCTGCTACTGTAGCAGTGGCTGCTGTTGCCCTAGACTGAGGCTCATATCAGTTCATGTTTGTCTCTCACCCAGGCAAAAGAGCTTTCCCACTGATCTTTTGAAATGTCTTTGGCATTTGTGGGTTGAGAAGTCTGAAAAACACCGCAGCTGATGGTGGTTCATCACTTTGAGGCCTGTTCTAGTCCTTTCTGTGCCAACACAGCCCACTTTGGGCTGTGCTCTGCTTTGAACTCAGTGCAATAGACCCTTCCTATTGGCTTTCCAGTTTGTCTTGGGGCTGGAAATCTGTTTGACTCTGTCTTTTTGTGGTTTCTGCTGCTCTAGAATTTGTTTAGAGTCATTTTACAGGTATTTAGAGGGCTTGTGGGGAGAGCTCAGACAGATCTTTGCTTCTGCTCTGCCATCTTGACTCTG
This sequence comes from Bettongia penicillata ogilbyi, assembly GCA_023548195.1. Classification (NCBI taxonomy): domain Eukaryota; kingdom Metazoa; phylum Chordata; class Mammalia; order Diprotodontia; family Potoroidae; genus Bettongia; species Bettongia penicillata. The sequence continues at coordinate 74,925 of JAJHZJ010000040.1, forward strand.
TCTCCAGTACATCCCATTCTTAAAAATCCTTCCAAAATAATTGCTCCATCATTATCACTATATTATTTCTTACCATCAATTATAGACAGGCTTGATCCAAGGGACACAGCAGTAGCTTTTTCATTGTCTACCTTCATTAAATCCCTTGGTAGAAATATCAACCCTATTGGCTGGCACTACCTTCAACTTTCCTGCAACTTTGTTATTGTGTAGGGCATTCATGAGGAATCTCCTGTGATAAGCATGAGACATACACAAACAACTCTCTTCTGCCTCAGTGCTTCCCTTCCACCCTACTAAGTTGACCTATGGTTAAGTCCATTTCTAAGTCTTCATGTTAAAAGCTGGTCCACTTGAATTATGAATCAGAATTTTTCTTGTGGAACCACACACTAATAATAAGTATGCTTATAAAAGATGTGTAGCACTATCATGAAAGCTTTATCACGTAGGTCAAATCCCAGGAAGAAGGATTTGGTAGAGATGGTAAGCTCTTCCAGATATTCTGGTTGACATTGTTTTATTTGCAGAAGCCTTCCAGACTCTCATAAAGGAGGTATCTTATCATTCAAAAGAGTTTGACTTAAATATACACACATCTCTCTCTCTCTCTCTCTCTCTCTCTATATATATATATATATATATATATGTATATGTATACACTGCATACACACATATATGTACATATCTCTGTGTGTATATATACATATATGCATATACATACATACACACACACACACATATATACAGAGAGAGAGAAAGGGGGGGGGGTCAGAGAGAGGTTGGCCTTTCCCCATCCCTCCAAGGTCTAACCTCCCCCCACTCCTTGGCAGAGATGGGGGGTTGCAATTCATAGTAGTAGAAATTTGAATATTTTATCACTTTAAGAAATATGATTGGTTTAGCTTGTGTTATTTTATTTTTGTTCAAAGTGATGTATCTCTGGGATAGGGCAAAGAGAGGAGCTAGAAGGGAGGAAATCTAAGCACTTTAGAGATAAAAGAATATCAATAAAATATATTTTTAAAAGAAAATAATTAGAAATAATATGAAGTAAACAGAACCAGAAGGTAAACATTCACACCTTCACCCCAAGGGCTTTCTATGTGCCTCTTTCTCTTTTTTTTTTCTCTCTGCCCTCAAAAAACACATGTGGGTGTGCATATATATGCACATGAAAATCCAGGGAAACAGAGAACAAAGAAAAAGGGGAAGAACTTAAATATCTTTTATAGCTAAAGGTCATTTTTAAAAGTTTACATTAATTGTAAGGATAAGCTTAATTTGGTTTGTTGTCTTTAAAGTCAGAGTCACAATTTATTCATTGAAAATAAGAAAAAAATAGGAGGGAAAAGGTACCCAATTAATATAGGAAATATACCAAGATCTTCTATTCAAGAGGAAATTAGAGAATTTCATGTTGTAACAAAGGGAAATTTTCTCTGGCATTCTGTATTTTTTAAATATCCACAGCAAGAATAAAAAAGTGGAAGAACTCCTTGTGCCATTAGTAGCAAACGCTCAGTGAATATTTGCTGGTGGTGTTGACTCTCTCTCTCTCTCTCTCTCTCTCTCATTGTATGGAGGAAGGTAATGTGTCACCATTTATGATGTACTCAGTGCTGATTTAAAGTCAGAGGGTCATATTCTTCCCTCCTTGTCTTGCTGCCTCTCTGTTCCTCTTTTCAGTAGGAACATGATATGTGAAAAACCAATTGAACAATGTGACAGGTCTGTGCCATGCACATATCACTCTATGACCCTGCCGTCACTGGGCTGGCTGGCCCAAATTAGGAAAACTGTCACTATGTTACTTCACTTAGCTTTTTAAATTAAAAGCTTCAGGAGAGGATAATATCGTCAGCCACCCTCCTATTGAATTACTAACTCAGGAGTCTGGATGGTGGAATCTTAATTTTGAGACAACAGTGTATCTCCAGGGCTCATTTGATTCTGCACAGTCCTGCGGTGCCTACATATGTTTATCCAGAGTTCTGGTGGCTTTCTTCCTTAACAGGCAGGATACAACAATAAGACACCCCTCCCAGTGTGTATTTGGTAAGGTTTCCCTTGTTGCCAAGGACTAAGTGGTGGGGAGGGGGAGCCATTTGTTCCTAAAGTTGATGGACTGCTGGATGGTTCAGGAGTGAACACATTGGCAAGTTCTCCTTAGCTGATTCTGCCAGGCTGATGGAGGAACTCTATATTTTCATAATAGAAGTACCCTGAACTTGATTCTGAGGCTTTGGAGCAGTTGTGTGCTATGGAATTAGTTAATGAGGCTTTCTTATTTGAGCTTTGGAATGCTTCCAAAACCCACTCGAGAGGCAAATGAACAAATGTCTTTTTGTTACCTCCAGATAAATCTTCATGATGAAATGCAGAATGGCGCAGCCTGTTCAATCTTCTCCCTTCTTCCTCGCCAGTGGACACTCAATTACCAAAAAGGCCCAGAGAGAAAATATGAGAAGGCCTTCATCCTTCTTTTGTTATTGCCCTTACTTTCTCTTGTAGTTGTGTGTTTGTGTGTGTGTGTGTGCTGTCTGTTTGTTTAAAATGATGAAGAAAAAATTTGAAAATTCTGGATGCAGGAAAAGGGGAGATGAAATTGATAGGGTTCTAGATTTTTCAAATAAAGAATCCAAGTGGTTGTGTATATTCAAATTTGTATTATTCCATGTTATAATTATTTAAAATATAGTTATTGATTACAGCTCAATGGAAACATGCATGTGAATTCAAATAATGCACTTACTTCAGGACATTGACCAATTCATTGATGACAATGATGCATACATTCATCTGTAACAAGTTGCAAAATAATCACAACTGTATAAAGACTAGTAATTGACCTAGACAATGCACAACACATAAATGCCTATGTGATAGATTTGTGTGCAGCATTCTTTTGAGCACTGAGGTTGGGACAGAGGTAGTAGCTGCATTCATTTAAATGAGAAGGCAGCATCTATCAAAGCCTTGCAGTTTCATTTCCTCTGGTGATTCTCCAATATGTCAAAGCAATGTCTCATAAAGTGGTTGAATTTTAGTGTGTTACTGAATTTGACCTCTTCTCTTTGGTTTCATTATTTTGGAAAATGATAGTTTCATTTTAGGGTTCGTGTTTGCATGACAGAACACACACACACACACACACACACACACATCAATCTGTATTTTGATGGGACTTTATCCTTCCATTTTATCTAGAAAAAGAAACATAGATAAACTAGATGACATAGTGCCCTTTCTGTTTTGAAAATCTACAATTAGATGAAGGTTACTGCCCTGTTCATGCATGGGCATGATGTTCTTTGCAACAAGAGTGTTTAGGGGCAAAGGTTCATTTAAGAATGAAATCTTTCTTTTGTCATTTTAACCAGAGCACATAATGTTCATACTTTTTGGTGAAATGAATTTAATTCTGACTATCAAGTTTGGTCTTTTTGCATCAAAACTTCCCTATTTCATTCTCTTCCTATGACTCTGAGGTTTAAAAAAACGGTAGAGGAAAAGAAGGAAGATTGTTTGGTTTATCATGGAGAAACTAATGAGAAGAAGCATATGATCTGTGTATATTGCTTATACAGATATCTATATACCATATCTATATCTATATCTATCTATCTATCTATCTATCTATCTATCTATCTATCTATCTATCTATCTATCTATCTATCTACCTATACCTTATCTATAGATATAGTAGTACCTAACTGGAGGGAGAAAACTGTAAAATTTGCATGTGAGTCTGTGTTCATCTCTAGGGCCATAAAGTCTCAAATTGAGGAGAAGAAAGGACTTTAGAAAGTTTAATAATAATATCTAACATTTATATAGCATTACAAAATTTTCAAAATGCTTGAAAACCATCTCATTTTATTCTTCCGACCACCCTGGGAAGTAGATACTATTATTAACTACATTTTACAGTTGAAGAAATTGAGACAGACAAATGTTAAGTGACTTGCCCACTGTAATACAGCTAGTAAGTTTGTCTGAGCCTGAATTTGATCTGATGTCTTCCTGACTTCTGGTCCCTGCTCTATCCACTGCTTCATCTAGCTGCCAGGTTCAAGAAAAGAGTATTATATTTCGTTAAGGAGAGTAATGAAAACAGCAGCTTGAGAAAGAGTTTAGATATGAATCTTTTAAATACATTTCAATAATTGGAATACCTGAATTTTGACTTCTAGCCCTTTACCGTAATCCACCCCTGTGAATTAAAATCAGATGCAGAATGGCATGTAGTACATTCAAAAGAGAAAATCTGTATGCCACCTGGCTGACTTGTCCTTTCTCATCCTTCAAGGCTCAGCTCAAATTACGACTCTCCCATGAAAGACAAAGCCAACCTAAATCTCATTCTCTCCCTTCTGACTCACAGTACTTATAACCTGTACAACTTAGTTGACAGTTAGGCACTTACTGCATTTTGAAATCTTTTATTAGATAATAATCCACAATAACAACATTATGTTGTTATTTAATACTTAAAGAATTTATGTCCTGTCTCCCTAAGTTATATGCTTACCGACAGAGAGAAGACAGGACACGTGAATCATGCATCTTTCTGTCTCCTGCAGCATCTGGCACAGTATTCCATCCATAATAAGAACTCAGTAAATTCATCATCTGTAAAATGATGGAATTAAACTAAATGTTTTCTATGGTCCAATCTAACACTAAATATTTTCCTTCCATGATCCTAAATATCTATTCAGTGGTTAACTTGCTATTGTATTTTCCATATAGCTGTTCAAAAATCTTTTCTTCCTTCCTGTAATTTCCAGTTCCTCTCCCAGATGTGTTCTGTTTTGACAGGCTAGTTCTGGATTGAGAAGGCCCCATTTTATTGACAATGAGTAGCCATCTACTCAGTTCAGTTAAATGCTCTATCACTACTTCTTTTTCCCATATTATTTGACTGGAGCTACATGGAGAAGAAAGTATATAATTGTATGCCTACTTTAGTAGGTTCAAGTAGGTTATTATAATATGTCAGTATATTATAGCAGACTCTTCTGCTAAAGTTATCCTCTCCATTTGTTCCGTTGATCCCCTGCCCACCAACCATTTTAATTATTCTTTTTTCTTTCTCCTGGCTCTCTTCCTCTTTCTTCAGACCTGAACTCTTTCCCTTGACTTTGCTGCCCCCTCAGTTTATTATCTCAACTTTCTTCTGACTGTTAAGCTTCTAAAGAGAGTGGTCTCCACCCATTCAGTGCCTCCATTTCTTCTCTACCTGCTTAAACACTTGTAATCTGACATTTGTATCTACCATTCTACTGGAATTATTCTCTTCAAAGTCATGAATGACACCTCTGCTTTCAAAATCAAGGCCTTATCTAAAGCTCAACCACCTTAAACTCTGTAGTATTTAATACAGTTGACCATTTAACTGTCTCTCCTCCCTTGGATTCTGTGACATTTTATAATGCCAGTCATTCGTGGCAGCCCGCCTGAGGACTGCTGCTGTGAATGATTTTAAGGGACTAATCACATAGTATAATGAACTCTCTATTTATTCAGCAATAAACTAATCATTGTTCAATAAAGTAAAGCATAACACTCATAGCAACATCCTTAAGCAAAGCATATTGTCTAATACATGCATGTATCTTACAATATTCAGGATATCATATGAAGCATAGCATATATCGTTGCATCCCCAAAGTCAGGGGATCCCAGTCTAGGGTCATCCCTACCATGATGTCCTTAAGGGGTAGCAGAAAATACCACACCATCCATCCTTAGGTCACTGTAAGAATAATCTCCTTAATCAATGCATAGTGTCCAAGTAAAATCCTCTCTTATCTTGACTCTAGACTGACTTCCAAAGTCCACAGCTCCTCCTCCATGGGCTGACCCACTCCTAGTTCTTGCCTGGGTCTGCACACAGGTAGCTCTTTGCTCCTGCTCCTTGTCTCAGCTCACAGGGACTATTATACTCCATACTCTTCTTGCTTCTGCCTGACAGCAGACTCCAGGGGCTCCTGCCTGCAGCTTCTGTTTCTAGGAAAATACAGCTTAACAGGGCTATAATGATATTTATACACATTACCAAAGTCATCATCTCAATTCACTCATAAAGACCAACAGACAGGGCTTCTGTCTGACAAATCAACACAGATCAACAGACTGGGGTCCTGACATCCCAAACATTCTTTCTGTTAAGCCTCCCCACAGGCAAGTTCCCCTAGTTCACTCATGCTCGCTTCTCTCTCTCTGCTCTACTTCTCTCTCTAGTTTCCTGTTCCCTCCAAGCAGTGATATATAGATATATAGAGATACACACATATACATATGTATATATGTATATGTATGTATAAATATGTGTATATATATGTACATATTTCTGTGTTTGTATGTATGTGTGTATATATATACTGTTTCCAATCAGGGACTCTTGATTGAATCAAGAGTCTTAAGAATTTGATTCAATCAAAGGCAAGATCAATAAAAGGAACTTGATTGGCTAAAACTCAGTCCAGAAAAAGAGCAAAAAATCCTACTTTTGTTTGCTGCTACACACTTTCTAATGCTCTGCTTTTTTTCTAACTCTCTGAGAAAGTCTTTTTGGTTTCCCATGTTAGTCCCTCTTCTTCCTCCTGCCCTTTATGTATACAGCAGAACCTCAGTTAAGAATTTAATTCATTCCAAGATTCTGTTCGTCATGTGATTTGTTCATATTGCAAAGTGAATTTTCCCATAGGAAATAATATAAAATCAGATGATCAGTGCCACATCCCCAAAAATATTCATATAAAAATAATTATTTGTAATTTTAAGTTTTTTGTCCCTAATGTGTCTGAAATACAATAGCAATGATTAATACAGAGTATAAACTGAAAATAAAATAAATTAACCTTCACTTTACCTTTGAGAAGAGTCATGGTTGGCATGAGGGAGATGAGAGGGAGGAGGAGGAGGAAGGGTTATTTCTTGGAAGGAGAATCTCCTTCTATGAGAACATCAGGGATTTCAATGTCACGAGTATTCTCTCTTATTCTACTTTCACTAAAAGTAAGACTAACAATTCTGCTTTCCCTTATTTTTTGTGTTTCTATCACTTTCATGTTCTGATCCACTGATTTTTTTTCTTTACACTTGCTTCTGACTAGGAATCTATCTAACAACACTTGTTTTTGACTTTAAAAAAATTAATTTGTTTTTAGTTTTCAACAATCACTTCTTTAAGTTTTAAATTTTTTCCTCCTCCCTACTGTCTCCCTCCCTGAGTTGGCATCCAATTTTATATGGGCTCAAAAAGAAAACCCAAAAACAATGCCCTAGTTGAGCATTATTCTTTCACGAGTCATTCAAGTTCAAACATGATGTTTGTACTGGGAATTTTTGTTTGTCCTGCAAGATAAATTTTGCAAAAAATTTTTCTTTATCCAGTGAAGCATACATAAACCAGGTTACTCATAAACCAACATTCTACTGTATACCTTTTCTGAGGCTTTGACCTAAGACCTCACATCTTCTCTCTGGAATTTTATCTACTTCTGTGGCTTCAGTTATTACCTTTATACTGATGATATCCCAGTCATTGTATTCACCTGTGATCTTGTCCCTGAGCAGTCCCAGTATTTCCAACTATAGGTTGAATAGTTTCATCAAGATCTCCTACATAACCAAGATTCTCTCCAAAACAGCTCATCACCTTCCTTCCAAAACCTGCCTCTGTTCCTAACATCTCCATTCTTGTTAATGGCACCACTATTATCCTAGTCACACAGGCCCAAAAACAAATTTGTCCTTGATGCTTTTCTCACGTTCAACTCTCTGCTGCTATGTAGAATCAATTGTCAATTTATGTTGATACGTGAATATATGCACATATGTTTCACATTTGCTTCCCCTTGATAGTATAAGACATATCCTTCTACCCTTTGACATTTCCCCCCTCCCCACTTCCTTTGGTCCTGGGATATCCCAGAACTCTTGCTAGCTATTTGACTGATCATGACTTGAAGAGTTAAAAGTCACAAAATCTATTCCTTTTAATGAGATTGAGGGCCATCAGCCATCATAATCTGTCTTGCCATTTTCTCCTAAAATAATCTGGGCCTTACCATCAACTCTGTTTCTGAGCCACATAATCAACACACTTGTATGTGAATACATGCAAACATAGATGCATTTATATGTCAATAATTCATATAAAGCATATATTTTGATATAAAACATGCATATATTTGTTATATGTGTACATGTTTATATGTACATACAGATATATATGTAAATTATTTCACATAAAACTACATAAGCACACACATATGTGTGTGTGTGTATAAAATATGCATATAAACTTTTGGAACACTTTTAATCAACAGAATGGCAGGGCACAAATTAGATAGAAAATCAAATGTATGTATGGGTGAAATTTCTTTCTAACATGAAAGTTCCAGCACCTAATATGGACATAAAGAACAGAGTGTGAGAGGGATGTTGGAGATGCTTAGAGGTATGGATAAAACATAAAGAGGACTTTTGTGCAGTGAGAGAGGGGAGGTTAGGGCTTTGGTGAAAGGAATCATGTGCTGATGAGGCCACAGTAGATGGCTTCATCTCTCAGCATTTCTGTGACCTAGGGTTAATGATTTGAGATAAGCCCAGAATCTAGGCACACACCAAAAACAGTGGAGTATTTGGGGCCTTCTGTGGCTAGGTGAGGGCACAAGCGGAAAGTCCCATGGGGAGTGCAAGAAGTGAACTCTGTAGTAATAAGAGTGGGAGGGGGCAGAGTCAAGATGGCAGAGTAAGAGCACTGACTTTCTAGAGCACTCTCCCCAAGCCCAGTCAAATCCCTGTAAAAAAATGTCTCTACAAATTCTGGAACAGCAGAACCCACAGAAGGATGGAGTGAAGCAAATCTCCATCCCAAGACAGCCTGGAAGGTTGCTGGGAAGTGTCTACACTGGGAGCAAAGTGAAGTCCAGTGTGAGCCGTACCAGAACAGACGGTACCTGAGCAGGCCATGGAGGGATTGAATCTCTCTCACCTGCAGTGATTTCCAGACTTCACAACCCCAATACACCAAGGACAAATTGGAAGGTCAGTGGGGATCAGTGTAGGAGAGTAGAGTGATCTGGCCACAGCCCCAGGGTGGCAGGGGGCAAAGGGGGTGGAAGAACCTGCAGCAGCCACAGCAGCAGGAGGGGCAGCTGCAGCCACTGTTCTGGGGCTTTCTGGCCCACAGATTGTAGGGGTATCAAGCAGAGATCTACCTTGACAAAGAGCTCAAAAGTCCAGTAAATGGCTAGGAAAATGAGCAAAAAAAACAGAAAAAGAATCAGATTATAAAATCTTGCTTTGGTGACAAGGAAGACCAAACCATGCAAACAGAAGAAAACAAAGTCAAAGCTCCTCCATCCAAAGCCTCCAAGAAAAATATGAATTGGTCTCAGGTCATGGAAGAGCTAAAAAAGGATTCTGAAAATCAAGTAAGAGAAATAGAGCAAAAATTGGGAAGAGAAATGAGAGTGATGCAAGAAAATCATAAAAAACGAGTCAATTGCTTGCTAAAAGAGACCCCAAAAAATGCTGAAGAAAATAACACTATAAAATAATAGACTAACCCAAATGACAAAAGAGATCAAAAAAGCCAATGAGGAGAAGAATGCCCTAAAAAAGAGAGAAGGAAGGCATAAAAATAGGGGAGCTGCAGGAAGTACTCAACTATACCAGGTTCTCGTAAACCTTCTCATCCCCAGAATAGCTAACCCTACCACCCCCAACATTGTGGTGGTAAGGAGAGCTCTCTGGCCATGTGGCTGTGGACCCTTGCACCTTTTCATCTGACTTACTCTAGGCCCTTAGGACTTCTGGGCTTTTCCATTCACCTGACAGTTGAGCTTTCTTTTATGTATTATCTTGGCTGATTACAGCATTAGTTCCTTAGGTTCGTAGATTATCTAACTTTTCCTATTTATATCCTTATGCCTTAGTATACTAATATTTGGGTTTTCATTCATTCCATTTATTCCTTCTTCACACCTGCCACTAGCCTTGTTCAGGACCACAGTCCTTCTTGTAAACCAGTGTCTCCCTTTGTCAATCCATCAAAGTCAAAGTAAATTTTCTCATATGTAATAGATATGATCATGTCATTAACCATTCAAAAACCATTAGTAATTCCCATTGGCTACCAAATAAAATGTTCTTTAACTTGACATGCAGTACCCTCCATAATTTAGGTCGAAAAATTCTTACTGTCCTTATTTCATAATATTTCCCTCCTCAAACCCTAAAATTTATCCAAATCAAACTTAAAGTTTACTAGTCTTGTTCTTCCCTCTTTTACCTTCCAACTTTGGGTCATATCATTGCTGGTGCCAAAAAATGGAATCCCTTACACCAGGCCTGCATAACATGTGGCCCAAGGGCTGCTTGTGCCTCAGGGTTACCACTGCAAACTCTCCTGTTTGTACTATGACCCACGGCAATCAACCATTATCAATCTGTCTCTCGGCTAACCTAATCTGCCCAGAAGTTTGTAAATTGTGCAGATCTGCCTTTACACTCTGTGTCTATCAACATCTTTCTCCTCCATCAAGATCCAAATATTGTTCCGCCTCCTTCATTAAATATGCTTTAATCTCACCAGCTATAAGTTATTCCTCCCACTTAGAACCTCATAGGTCATTCTGTCCCCTACGATGTATTTAATAATTTATTAGCTTATTTTCTAGTTATTTATACACATCCTACCTTTCTTTTCCACTAGATTGCATTCTCCTGGACATTAAGAATTTTATTACAGGGTTATATGTCCCAGCTCTAGTTGTATTTCCTGTCTTTGTTCCAACAGATTGTTAGAGTTGAAATGAATCTTAGAGGTCATTTCCACCAAGGCCTTCATTTTATGTATGAGGAAACTGAGGAAAATATAGATTAAGTGATTTGTGTCCCCAGAGCCTTTTAGAGAGTAGGTGCTAAATTATTTGAATTGAGTTTATTGATTGATTTAAAACTCCTTTTAACTAGATTAATCAGGTCCCTTTCTAAGAGACTAATGCCCCCTTCTCCCCCTTTTTTTTTAATAGGGCAAATCTCAAGTCATTTTGGTAGGTCACCTTCCAGGTGACCTACCAAACACAGGCCTGTGTGTTAAAGGAATGAAAAGGCTATTTCTAAAGTAATTTGTACAGTTTTCCCATTCATTTTTTAGAAACATTTTGTGCCTCTTAAAGCAGACTAAGTGCCTATTTATTTATATGTTATACATGCCACATTAAATCTCTTGCTTCACCCATCTAGTCCTGCAGCAAAGGAAAACAGAATAGTCATAGGTTTGACAATTCCTGTTCATGTAACTTTCTTGGTTGTAGGAAATCTAACTTCCAGAATATAGAAATATTCAGAAGGCAGGGCTTGGCTGCTGGGATGTGTGTCTGGGGTGGAGACTGGGTGAAAGAGAGAGAGAGAGAGTGGGAAAGGAGGAAGAGGGACCTCTTTATAGAATTCAGACCTAAATGGGATCTTAGAAATCATCTATTGCAAGTCTATCATGGTATTGATAAGAAAATTGAGGCCCAGAGAGAGGAATTTATTTGTTCAAAATCACACACTTAGTGAATAATAGAGAGTGCATCTGAATACAGGTTTTCTGATTCCTAAATCCATTGTATACTCCAGTGATGTGTCTATCAGGAGTATTGTTTCTACACCTTTTTAGAATTCTATTTTCCTTCAAATTACTGGACCCTTCTACTCCTGTAGCATGTCAGATCCTGAAGGGTGAGGACTGTGTTCATTGTTATCTTTTTTATCTTTATCACATAGTATAATACATGTTTGTACTCCAGGGCCAAATTTGTCTCTTATTTAAGTTATCTTTTGTATTTCCTGCTTTAGCATTCCAACCCCCTATGATGGATATAACATCTTTTTAAATGTTATTTTTAGAAGCTGTTGTACATCTTCATAGAACTGGAAAACTTTGACTTTATTATGATGTTAAATGGTTTGCTAGAATTTGAACAGACATCACTCTGTTATTTCTGAGATTACATACCAGTACTACTTTTCTCACCATTTTATTGACTATGAGATCTACTCCATTTCTTTGAAGGGATTCTTGTCCATGGTAGTAGATGTTCACCCAAATTAAATTCATCCGTTCCTGTCTATTTAAATTCATGGACACCCATGAATTTTAAACACCAATGATGTTTAAACTTTGAGTCTCCTGTTTGACCATGGCCAACTTACATTGATTGGTTCATAGATCTTATATGCCAGTTCCCTCCATGATATTGATATTTACAACCAGTCAATCCATAACTGAGTTTCCTGAGTTCCCTTTTGGTTTTGGCCCAACCTCTTCATTCTTTCTGGAGCTACCAAGGTTGTTTCAGAAAAGCATCTACTGCTTCATTTTCTATACTAAAGCCGATGACTGTGTGGATCAAAACAAAATATAGCAAATCCTTAAAGAGATGAGAGTGCTGTTTCATCTCAGGAATTTGTATGCAGGCCAAAAAACAGGAGTTAGAACTGAACATGGAACAACTGATAGGTTTAAGACTGGGAAAGCAGTATGACAAGGCTGTATTTTGTCACCTTATTTATTTAATTTACATGCAGAGGACATTATGTGAATTGCCATGCTTAATGAATCAAAGGCTGACATTAAGGTTGTTAGGAGAAATATCAACAATATGCATAAGATACCACTCTGATGGCAGAAAGTGAAGAAGAATTCAGAAGCTTCTTGATAAGGGTGAAAGAGGGGAGTGTAAAAGCAGGCTTGAAGTTTAGCATTGAAAAAAAAAGATGAAGATGATGACATCTGGTCCCATCACTTCCTAGCAAATAGAGGGAAAAGAAATGGAAGCAGTGACAGATTTTATATTTGGGGGCTTAAAGATCATTACAGATGCTGACTGCAGCCATGACATTTAAAGATGCTTTCTCCTGGGAAGGAAAACTATGTCAGAGCTGGACAGCATACTAAAAAGCAGAGACATCATCTTGCCAATAAAAAGGTCTGTATAGTCAAAGCTATGGTTTTTCCAGTATGGTTGTGATAACTGGACTTAAGGGAAAGCTGAATACTGCAGAATCAATGCTTTCAAATTATGGTGTTGGAAAACTCTTTTGAGAGTCCCTTGGACAGCAAGGAAATCAAATCAATCAATACTTAAAAAAATTAATTCAGTCTACTCATTGGAAGGACAAATACTGAAACTGAAGCTTAAATGCTATGGCCACATAATGAGAAGACAGGACTCTTTGGAAAAGTCCCTGATATTGGGAAAGATTGATTACAAAAGGAGAAGGGGATGGCAGAGAATAAAAATAGTTAGTGTCATGACAGCAACAAATGTGAGCTTAGATCTCCCCTCGATTTCCAATTCTTTGCCACCACGTTTAGTCTAATTCCTCTATAAAAATAAGGAAGCCTTAGTAAGGCCTAGTAAGATGAATATCCCAGGGTCATAGACATTGTTAATAGCCAATCTAGGATCAGAAATATGGAACTTGACACACTGGCCAGGATTGTTTCCATCTCTCATTCCTTCACTTAATTATGAAGATTTAACTCATCTTGTCAGGAGGAAAAAAGATTTCCCATAGTAATGAGTTTAGATTAATGACAAACCCTATGCCTTAGTATCACTGGGCAGCAACCTATAAGTCATCAGATATTTTCAATTCTGAAAGGCTAAAACTTTACTGATTTGGTGGGGAGAACTGAGGATTTCTCCTTTCAGTTTTCTTTGTTGGAATTTCACCAAAATTGGGATATCTGAAAATTGATTACAATGCTTTGAGGTATGTGATATTATGACTTTAATTTTACAGTTGAAGAAACTGAAGCAGAGGGTGGTTTGATCAAAGTTATACAGCTAGTATCTGAGGTTGGATTTAAACTCAGGTTTTCCTGGCTCAAGACTCAATGCTAGGGAGAGAGGAGGGAATGGAGAGACAAGGGGGAAGAGAGAGAGAGAGAGAGAGAGAGAGAGAGAAAGAGAGAGAGAGAGAGAGAGAGAGAGAGAGAGAGAGAGAGAGAGAGAGAGAGAGAAATTCATAGAAGTTTTGGTATCCTTGAAAACAAGGAAGAAAAAAGACTTCAAACAGGGGAGATATGAAGGTGAATATTCCAGGTGTGGAAAAGCTGTATGAATTCACAGAGGCAGGAGTGTGCAGGAAGAGCTGGAGAATAGCTAATAGTCTATTGCCAGTTGATGAAAAGGCAGAATACAAGATGGGGAAGAGAGTAGTGTTATATAAAACTGCTGGAGTTTTATGGAAAGCCTTGCATATCGCAATCCCCTCTAACTTTAATAAAGAACTTTCTATATCGAGGTTCTTAAACTTGAGATCTGTAAACATTTTTTTCATTGACAATGTATTTCAATATAATTGATTTCCTTTGTAATCCTATTTTATGCACTTAAAAACATTATTATGAGTAGAGTTCCATGGGCATCACCAGATTCCTAAAATGATTCACGAAACAAATAAACAAAAAGACAAAGGCTGAAACATTCTGACAGGACAATGCTTATATTCCTTCTAGCTGTGTCCTTGTATTAGCCCAGCGACTTCTTTCCCAAATGTCTGTGGAACTGAAGTGAGCAGGGTGCATGTCAGTGGGGACAAAAGTGTCAGTTTAAAATTTCTGGTCACCAATATGTGTATGAAAAGTCCTTTCTGATGCCTGTTTGTAGAGTGGTAGTAACCTTGATGTTTCAAAGCTGTTGTCAACAAAGAACGATCTTTATGAAACTCAACCAAGTTGATAAGACTTTGAGCACGAACACAAATAGACTATAAATCTGTTGTGAGATAGCCCATCTAGCTATTTTCAGAGAGTCTCATCACCTGGGTGGACAAAGAGTCAGGATTTATTATTATTACTTTACCATGCTGTCAAAAATCATCTATTAAAATGTAGCGGGGCCATAATCCATCTCATTAAAGGAAATTCACCTGAATTTATAAAGTGTAGGCGTGAAACTATCTGACCCTTTGGATTTTTAGTTTTTTTCTGTCCCTCCAATAAACTACCTGCTGGACTCCATACCTGACTTCCTTTGCTATTGTTTTTTTTTAAAGTATTTTTAAAAAATTATTTATTCATTTTCAGTTTTCAACATTCATTTCCACAAGATTTTGAGTTGCAAATTTTCTCCTCATCTCTTCCCTCCCCCACCCCAAGACAGCATGCATTCCAATTACCCTTTCCCCCCAATTTGCCCTCCCTTCTATCACACCCCTCCCTTCCCTTATCCCCATCTCATCTATTTTCATGTAGGGCAAGATAGATTTCTATACCCCCATTACCTGTATATCTTTTTTCCCAGTTGCATGTAAAAATAATTTTTAATATTTGTTTTTAAAAATTTGGGTTCAAACTTCGAGAGCAAGCAATTCAATATATATTATACATGAGAAGTTATGCAAAAGACTTCAATAATAGTCATGTTGTGAAAGACTAACTATATTTCTCTCCATCCTATCCTGCTCCCCATTTATTCTGTTCTCTCTTTTGACCCAGCCCTCCTCAAAAGTATTTACTTCTAATCATCCCCGCTCTCATTTGCCCTCCCATCACCTCACTTCTCCCTTTCTTCCCTACTTTCCTGTAGTGTAAAATAGATTTTCATAGTAAATTGTGTATGCATGTTATTCCCTCCTTAAGCCAAATGTGATGAGAATAAGCTTCACTTTTCTCCTCTCACCTCACCCTTTTTCCCCTCCATTGAAAAAACATTTTCTTCCCTCCTTTGTGTGAGATAATTTGCCTCATTCTATTTTTCCCTTTCTTCTCCCAATATATTCCTCTCTCAATCCTTAATTTTACTTTTTTCCTATTCAACTCACCCTGTGCTGTCTGTCTGTTTATCTATCTATCTGTCTATCTGTCTGTCTGTCTGTGTGTGTGTGTATAAAATCCCTCCAACTACCCAAATACTGAGAAAAGTCTCAAGAGTTACAAATATAATCTTTCCAATATAAACAGTTCACCTTTAATAAGTCCTTTATAATTTCTCTTTCCTGTTTATCTTTTCATGCTTCTCTTGATTCTTGTGTTTGAAAGTCAAATTTTCTATTCAGCTCTGGTCTTTTCATCAAGAATGCCTGAAAGTCTTCTATTTCATTAAATGACCATTTTTCTTCTGAAGTATTATACTCAGTTTTGCTAGGTAGGTAATTCTTGGTTTTAATTCTGGCTCCTTTGACCTCTGGAATACCATATTCCAAGCCCTATAATACCTTAAGGTAGAAGCTGCTAGATCTTGTGTTATCCTGATTGTATTTCCACAATACTCGAATTGTTTCTTTCTGACTGCTTGCAGTATTTTCTTCTTGACCTGGGAACTCTGGAATTTGGATACAATATTCCTAGGGGTTTTCCTTTTGGGATCTCTCTCAGGAGGTGATCAGTGGATTCTTTCCATTTCTATTTTACTCTCTGGAGCTAGAATATCAGGGCAGTTTTCCTTGATAATTTCTTGGAAGATAATGTCTAGGCCCTTTTTTTGATCATGGTTTTCAGGTAGACCATTAATTTTTAAATTGTCTCTCCTGGATCTATTTTCCAGGTCAGTTGCTTTTCCAGTGAGATATTTCACATTGTCTACTACTTTCTCATTCTTTTGGTTTTGTTTTATAATTTCTTGATTTTTTGTAAAGTCATTAACTTCCATCTGCTCCATTCTAATCTTTAAGAAATGATTTTCTTCAGTGAGCCTTTGGACTTCATTTTCCATCTGGCCAATTCTGCTTTTTAGGGCATTCTTCTTCTCATTGGTGTTTTTGATCTGTTTTGCATTTGGGTTAGTCTATTTTTTAAAGTGTTATTTTTTTCAGCATTTTTTGCGTCTCCTTTAGCAAGCTGTTGACTCATTTTTCGTGATTTTCTTGCATCACTCTCATTTCTCTTCCCAATTTTTGCTGTACTTCTCTTACTTGATTTTCAAAATTCTTTTTGAGCTCTTCCATGGCCTGAGATCAATTCACATTTTTCTTGGAGGCTTTGGATATGGAAGTTTTGATTTTGTTGTCTTCTGTTTGCATGTTTTGGTCTTTCTTGTCACCAAAGTAAGATTCTATACTCTGATTCTTTTTCCTGTTTTTGCTCATTTCCTCAGCCAATTACTTGACATTTGAGCTCTCTGTCAAGGTAGATCTCTGCTTCCAGTGGGGGTATACTGTCAGCTTCCCAATTCCCCCCAAATTTGTGGGCCTTGAGCTCCAAAGATGGTGGCTGCAGCTGCCCCTGATGCTGCTGTGGCTGCTCTGGGTTCCTTCCTCTGCAGCCCTGGGGCTGTGACCAGACCACTCACCTCTCTCACACTGATCCTGCATGTTTTTTCCAGTGACCTTCCAATTTGTGCTAGGTGTTTTGGGGTTGAGAAGTCTGGAAACCACCACAGGTGCGAAAGATTCAGTCTCCTCAAGGCCTACTCATTTCCTCTCTGTGCTGGCAAGGCCCACATTGGACTTTGCTCTTCTCCCAGCGTGGCACCATAGACACTTCCTGGTGACCTTTCAGGATGTCTTGGGCTGGAGATTTGCTTCATTCCATCATTCTGCGGGTTCTGCAGCTCCAAAATTTAAGAGACATTTTTTACAGGTATTTGGCTAAGCTTGTGAGGAGTGCTCTAGAAAGTCTGTGCTGTTACTCCACCATCTTGGCTCCACTTCCTGCTGCTGTTTATTCTTATTGTTGTTCAGTAGTTCAGTTGTGTCCAGCTCTCCCTGATCCCATGGAACATCCTGCCCATGGATTTTCTTGGCAAAGAAATTGGAGTTGTTTGTCTTTCCTTCTCCGATGGAATAAGGCAAATGCTGATAAACTGACTTGCCCAGGGACACAAAGCTAGTAAGTGTCTAAGACTGGATCTGAACTTGGGTTTTCCTGCCATTAGTCCCAGTACTCAATCTACTGAGCCACTTTGCTGTTGTATATAATGGAGGAAGAGCAAGTCTTCCAGAAATACGGTATTTGAAATCCAATTCAACCACCTGTCCTCCATGACAGTATTTAACTTATTGGTAGCAACTAAATTCTCACCTTCCATATTCTCTTCTATTCAAGTTGCAGTAGGGAGGTGGGGGAAAGGAAGGAAAATAGCAAAATCTATTTGAAATAATTATTTTCCTCTGAAGATAACTGTTCAAAGAACAAGAGTGCCCAGGGTTTGTTGCTGTGCATGGTAAAACTGCTGTTCACTTATTTATGAATGTAAACAAAGTCCAATTAGTTTGAGCTCAAGGAAAAAGAAGGAGGAGGTAAAAATGGTCACGGATGGCCTTTTGCAGGGATTTTTTTCTTCCATGTGAGTCTTCCAACTCATTTTCATGAGTTAAATTCTGCCAGAATGGGTGTCCTATTGGAGACTGGCTCTGCAGATGTCATTTTCAGACTTTGGAAAGTGGCATTTAATAATTTTAATCTTCCTCTGAATATAGATTCTTTCTTCCTACAAAATCTCTTTGAGTTCTTGCTACATTTCCTCTGTCAAGGCCTAGCATTTCCCTCCCCCATTATTACAGTGATTGCATGCAAAATTAATTATCAGTCCTGTCACATATTGCACAGCTAACAGTGGTCAGTATTGAATTATGGGAGATGCAAGCACAATTTTCAGCAGCCTAATTGCTTCTCCTGTATCCAGCAAAACGTTACATAAAATATCCACGGCAAGCAGATTGTATTCGATTTCCATAACAAACTGGTGGAATTTCATTAGTGGAACCCCTAGCACCTAGGCACATACCTATTTCTTGACTGCTCTATCTCTCTGGCATAGATGGAAGTAAATGCCCGGAAAGATGTATGGTTTTGTTTGGGTAGGATATATAGTTTTAAGTATTGAATGGGGAGTTAGGTGACCTTGGTTTGAATTCTCTTGCCCTTGGCCAAATCATTTAATCTTATATAAGTCTCGGTTTTCTCCTCTGTAAAATGGGGATAATTACAATAGCTAAATTTTTATATAACACTTCAAAGTTTGAAAATGTATTACATATGGTATCATGTTTGATCCTCATAACTAACTTGGGAGATGGGCTCTATTATTATCCCCATTTTACAGATAAATAAACTGAGGTTGAGAGTGGTTAAATGATTTGTTGAGTGTCATACAATAGGATTTGAACTCAGGTCTTCATGACTTTAAGTTCAATGTTTGGAATATACTACTTAACTGTTTCCTAATAATAATCCTTGCCTTATGGACTTACCCACTGGACTATTCAAAGCAAAGAACTTTGTAAAACCACTCTATAAATGTGAGAAGCAGTGAGGGATGTGAAAAATCCCTCTGATTTGCAAAGCATCCAGTGGAAACTGTTTATGTTTCCTACACATTGTGGAACAATGAGAATTCAGAAACTTAAAATTTTAGTGTTAGAAAGCAATCTCATCTTTTTATCTCCTTTTATAGATGAAGGAAGTCAAGACAAAATAGGCAAAATCATTTCTTAGGGATCACATAGCAATTTTTTTTTGGAAGAGCTGAGATTAAAACCCAAGAGCCTTGATTTCTATCCCCTTTTTTCTCTTGTAGCACCAAGAATTCCCTTATTTTCAACCATTGTGGAGGTATACTTCAAGCCTCAGTTCTGAACTAAGGTAGTAAATCTTTATGTAATTACCACTATAGGTTTCTATATCTTATTTTTTTTTTCCTGTGGCTTTTAGTGTATATATTGGAATGGAAATCCTCAAATCTGCTTTACTTGAGGAATTACTCAATTATAAATTGGCAGAATGACTTATGGAAATAGAAGAAAATGAGATTTCTAATTGATCAGGTTTGAGGCTACTGGCCCCCCAGGGTAATGATTTTCAATATTGAAAGTATACTTACAAAAAGTTTTTTTAAAAAAGCTAGTAACATTCTATTTGGAATGAGGTCATTCACAGGTACTACAAAATGTTTAATGGTTCAGCATCTGATAAGCATCAGCATGAGAGAGTGGGATTTATTAGGGATTCATAATTATTTTTAGTCCATCTATTTTTTAAACATTTTGATTTAATGATTTTTTAAACATAATTTTACTTTGAACAGAACACTGACATAGAAACTGTTGGCACTTGATCCCATTTATTTGACATTTTCCTGTCAAAGAAACAATTTTTTTTTCAGGGTAGAGAGAAAATTGAACCTTTAGTTGTGTGTAACATTCAAAGTATTGTCTTCATGTTTGTTCTTCCTAGCAAGAAGCATTAGACAGGTTTAGGAATGGCCTTGGCTGTCACCAACAGCATGAAACATTGAGAAAAGGAAAAATGGAGGAAGAACATACCTGAAAAAAATACAAGAGATTAAAAAAGCGATCAGGATGAAAAATAGTAGGGAGCCATCAATCCAGGTCCTTAGAGACATTGTATGCCATCCTCACTATAGACTGCCAACCTTTGCTCCAGGGTATGGGTCACCAAGGGAGGCACAGATGTGAATCTTTTCCCTTCTGCTGTCATCCCTGTAAGTTGATATATCAAAGAAAGTGTCTGCTCCTTGACTGTGATGTCCTCCACAGAACTCTTCTGATCATTTATATCTAGGAAAGAACCAGAAACTCTGATCTAAATTTGAAAAGCTTTTATTTTTTTTTTCAATTCACCATTTGAGATATCCAAAGAGTCCACAGAGTTTGTTTGCAGGGAGGTGGTATTTTATTATTGTATTTTCTGCCTTTTCTTCCCCTCAAAGCCTTCAAACATCTAAAGCAAACCCAATATTCATTCCTTTGAGAATGTAGTGACTTTGAGAATTGCTGGTGGTTTGATGAGCTTCTCCATTTGATAAGCTCTGCAGTCTCACAGTGAGTGGTTTTTCCAAGTTCACAGCCCAGTTTTCTTTGTCAGCTCTTCGACTATTTTATCTTCTGAAAATACTCTGGTAATATATGAATGGAGAGGAAGGAGAATTTAATCCTGATCTGGACTTCAGAATGAGATATAAATAACATTTTGGCACACCCTCAGGAAAAGCTCTCTCATGTCCATTTAGACTCTCCCAATTATAAAATGTAGTCTCTTCTAATAGAAGAAAAGTTTCTTGAGGACAGGGACCATTTCAATTTTGTCTTTGTATCCCCAGAATTTAATACACAGCCTGACATATGTTAGGCATTAAATATGTCTTCCACCAAAAACAAAACAGAATCAAAAAACTTTTTAGTCCCTTCCTCATATGAATACTTCTCCCTTTTTTACTGTATATGTCCTGTAATGTACACACACACGCATACA
This sequence comes from Bettongia penicillata ogilbyi, assembly GCA_023548195.1. Lineage (NCBI taxonomy): Eukaryota > Metazoa > Chordata > Mammalia > Diprotodontia > Potoroidae > Bettongia > Bettongia penicillata. Next base: position 96,157 of record JAJHZJ010000040.1, read on the forward strand.
TATATAGATATAGATATGCATACATGAATGTATGTATGTGTGTATATATGCATGTGTGTGTACATGTGTAAGTATGTATATATGTGTGGACATTATGTGCAGATTATCTTTGCCTTTTAGGAAGTGAGCTCCTTGAAAACAGGAAATTATTTTTAACTTTCTTTGTAACAACCCCAGTAATTAACACAATGCCTGGTACATAGTAATAAAATGCTGACTCATTGATTGCTTAGTCAGTTGATTGACAAAATGCTACAATCAAAATACAATCCAAGAAATGCTCATATTTCTGGGAAGAAACTCTTTTGGTATATCTGTAAGCATCTTAGAAAAAATTAAAGAACTCTACCCAACTTGAAAATATCTGGGATAAAAATATAATAGGCAAATTTCCTACAGACAGAGAAATTTATTCCAGTAGAGAAGTTACACAAGGGACTATTGACAAGGAAGCAGTTACACATTTATTCCACAAGTTAATCACTCAACAAAAGACATATTAATTATTAAGTGTCTACTTTGTATTAGCCACTGTGCTAGATGCTGGTGATACTGTTAAAAAAACAAGTGAGAAAGTCTCTGCCAGCCAGCAAGGGGCTTATAATCTACCAGTAGTAGAAGGCTGTTCGGACAAAAGGAAATTTCCAGTGTACTTGTATTCTTTTTGCTAACTAATAATTCTTGCACCATTTAAAATAATAACAAAGGAAAACTATTTGGAAATAGAATGTGGGGAAAGGAGTGTTTGAAGAAATGGTAAATCAGTATTCCTAAAATTATAGATTTACAAGTTGATGAGACCTTAAAGGGTTATATGATCCAATACCCTATTTAAAAAATAAGGAAATTCCCCCAAGAGAGGTTAAATGACATTGTCCATGACCACACAGGGACTTAATAGCAGAACCAATGCTTCAGCCCAGGTGCTGTGATTCCAAATCCAGTGTATTTTCTACTGTACCACTGTTTCTCTCCATGTCAAAATAGATTATGTCTGTCTTAGCTGCACTTTACCTAGGACAGATTCAGAAATGAGCCACAAAGTACTTATTTTGGAATTCCATAGCAAAGGGTGATAGAAAAAATGTAAGATTGTATTCTTTATTTTCATTTTTAATCTCACATCCAATGAGAATGACAGAATATCCACAAAAAAAAGAGGCTTATGAAAATCTTCTAGTGAAATTGTACTATCTTGGAGATGGAAAAGAGACTCTTATTGTTCATTTCCTTGCTCAAAGTTTGCTCTCTCTACTGTACACTTGGGTTTTTTAATATTGAGGTTTTTGTAGTCTTTGGTGAGATTTGAGGAGATAAGTGGTTTGGTATTATACACACATACACATACACAGGCACACATACCCCCACACCCACACCCACGTGCACACAGTCACACATACACACACCCACACATGTGTGCATACACACATACACACACACACACCCTTCTTTTTCCCCTGCAGGTCTCTCCCCCCATAAGATTCTTTGTGGTGGTGAGAGTGCCAATGGGTCACCAATTGTCAGAGGGAGATGACTGACACCTATCATTTGCATCCACATGAAAGTGTTTCAGGGGCAGCTTTTCAATGGGTGGATCTCAGGGAGCCCTGTGTAATTCAAGATTCCAAGCTGCTACTTATAATTGTTACTGTGCACCTCTAATGGGCAGGGCAGCGTACAGCTGGGAGCTGGGGGATGGAGGGTAGGCTGGAGAAGTCAAATAAAACATTCATTATGGACCTCCTGTGGACAGAAGGCGGTATCCTAGGTACTTTTTTGTTCTTATTCAGTTGGTGTCAACTCTTGTCTCTAACTGGGATTTTCTTGGCAAAGATACTTGAGTGATTTACCATTTCCTTCTCCAACACATTTCACAGATGAGGAAACTGAGGCTAGCAAGGTTAAGTGACTTGCATAGGGTCACATAGCTAGTAAGTGTCTGAGGCTGGATTTGAACTCAGATCATGCCCTGGCTGCCCCTTAAGTACTTTAGCACTGAGTTTTGCAATTGGAAAACTACTTACTTGTCACCTCCCTATTCCATAAATCTAATGGTACATTATATCCTTTGGGATGTAATATAAAATCCTCTAGCTTTTAAAGTCTTCCATAGCCTGCCCCCTTCCTAACTTTCCTACACCTTCTCTAAGATCCAGTGACACAGATGTCCTTAATGTTCCTCAAATGGTACTCCATCTCTCCATTCTTAGAATTTTCACTGGCCCTATACCTGGAATGTTCTCCCTCCTTGTCTCTACCTCCTCGCTTCCCTGACTTTCTTAGCCAAAATCCTATCAATGGTAGTGTCGTACTTCTAAGACTATGTCTAATTTAAACTGTCTACATTTTGTTTGGATGGAGTTGTTTTTTCTTTGTTTCCTCCTTTTGTTGTGAACTCTTGAAGGTGAGGGGTAATTTTTGTGGTTGTGTCTAGGTTCACAGACTGTATGCTTCATGAATGTTACTTGACTTGTCTTAACCTATAGACTTAATGCTGACTTTTTCTTTTCCTCATTCATCCTAAATCCTATAGGCTAACTGTTTATAATATAATTATTATATAATATAACTATGACAGGATATAATATAACAAAATATAATATGATATAATTTCTGTTCCCAATATGCATTCTAATTCAGGCTGTTGAAGGCAGAGTAGTACCCCATTGAGAATTTAGCTATTTCATACACATAGACATTTGGAATCACCAAGAAGTAGGATGGCAAAATAGATGAAGGGACAGAAAATAGATAAAGAGACAGTTGCTCTGTCTGCAATAATACTTGCTAAAACACTAGTGACTAGACAAGTTATTAACCTCCTTAGTGTACCTGTAGGCAAATCTCTAAGAGATCTACATCTGTGAAGGGAATTTCCACACTAAGACTTACTTATGCTGACAAAGTCACCATCATAGACCAATGTGGGAAACGTTACTGAAACGGAGACAGTACAAAGGAAGTGGCCTTAAGAGAGAGGCAAGGCACTGATGCAGGAATAATGGACAGATAGTACCAAGTCAAAGAATAAGAGAAAAATAAACAGCGCAGGCTGTAGACATTTGCAGGAGGGCAGCTGTCCAAAGGAGGTGAAGTTCAGGGTGGACCTTGAATGATGGCTAACTGGGATTTGGAAAGTTGGGGAGAAGGGAAGCAGATTCCAGGTGGACAGAACCCAAAGTTCATGAATAAAGACGTGCTCAAGTGAGAAATGAACAAGGGAATCTATCTAGAATGTGTATGGAGGGTTGGGGTGGGGGGAGGAGACAGATTGAATAGGAGAATAACATGGAACAAAGTTGGAAAGGGAGATCAGGAGGTCAGGGCTATAATAGCCCCCCATCTTGGTATTCTCTAACTTTTCCGCCAAGTCCTTACCTTGTAGCCAAAGTAGCCGCAGTAACTTAGGTTCTTGTTTGAAACGTGAGTGCACGAGTCCTTGCCTTACTCTTCTGCCTATTCCTGAAACTTTTAGTTAATTCTGGAACCTCCTCTCATCACTTGTCTGGTTGTTTTTTCTGGTTTTTCATATCATTCATTTATTGATTTTTTTCATCTATTCAGTTAGCAAACATTTGTTTAGTAATAACTGTGTAAACCACACTCCCCTCATCACTGGGAGAGAGGTGAAGATAATTATGACACATTCCCCACCCTTTGCATAGCTTATAGTGTATCAGGGAACAGATGTCACACAAGAAATGAATAAAACTATATAAGAAATATTTGGGGTATAATATAAACACTGAAGGAAAGATGATTTCTTGTTATAATTTATAACAATGAGAGATCAAAGCCAGAGATTTTGGTTCAGGAGTCATCCTCATTGAGTTGGCAATTGAAATAATAGTACTTAGAATGAAGGAGCTTTAGAGATAATATTATTTTATGAATAGAAAACTGGTAAACAGAGATGAAGTAATTTGTCCAAGGTTGCGTGACTGGTCAGCAGCACAGTTCCAATTATAACCCAGGTCTACTAACTCCAAATTAAGTACTCTTTTCAAAATTTCATACTGTGAGGTAGGTGATATTTCTGAGGGAGAGAATGTCAGGAGAACAGAGTGGAGGGTCAAAGACTGAACTTTAAAGAATGCTTACATTTTAGGGATAGAGGACGGAAAAAGAATCATAGAGAGAGATAAGGAAATGGTGGAAGGAAGCAAGAGGACCAGATGGTATAAACCAAGGGAAGAATGAATTTCAATGTTGAAGGAATAGTAGCCAGTGTCAAAAGTGGCAGAGGCATCAATAACAATATTTTACATTTTTATAGAGCTTTACAGTTTTTGAAATGTTTTCACATACCTTATCTAATTTGATCCTCTAAGCAAGGTAAAGATAAGGAGTGCAGAGCAAAGGCCATTGGATTTAATGGTTAGGAAGTCACTGGTGACATTCGAGAGTGAATTTCCTTTTGGAAACTGGAAGAAGCAGGAGCCATAGTAAATGGGGTTAGGGGACAGACTGTGGGACAGATCATTCATATGAGAAGTTAATCTGTGAAGGGAAAGAAATGATTGGGTCAGCGATGGATGGAACAGCAGAGTGAAATGACTTCTCACCTCTTTCTCCCCAAGACAGGGAAAACCTCTACATGTTTGCAGATGGAATAGAAGAAGAACCTGATGATAGAGAAGCCATGATGTTTCTCATGAAATCACTGAATTTGGGATAATGGATATTGTTTGCATATTTAATGCGTTGCAAAATACCCATAACAGAATTAGTGCTCACAACTCATATTTTACGTTTAGACTTAATGACAAAAGATAAGCTGAAACTCCACAAACAGGCCATGAAGTGATGATAGTGTGTGTAATGGGTCTCAACTCTTAATCAAACCTGGATAGAATCCAGAGAAGAAACATCTGGGTCTTATAGGGGACATTATATCTCTTTTTTGTATACTTCTATCTACTCGTGTTTACTATTCCTACCATGTGTAAGCCCTAATAGCTTTGAGAAACGGTACTTTTATGCAGCATGAACAACAGTTGATCTTTACACCCTCTAATTTATTAATTAGGAAAAATGATGCATTATTTATGGCTTGGCAAAAATAGGATTTGCTAATCCAACAGTAAACTGTCTGCTGCTACTGCTCTAGGAATGAGTCGATCGGATTTCACCATAGTGAAGGTCTGATCCAGAGGCTGGAGCCTCAAAGAGAGATCAGGCTATGTCAGCTATTGTTGCTGCCTCTGCTATAATGGGGATGTTGGGATGTCATGGAGCACATCACCGCACAGACTATAGCTTTGATCCATACAGTGGGTATGAAAACAAACATTAATGCCCCATTGCTTTTTCTATCTATAGATTTAGAGATAACAGACCCTTCTCTTAACCTAGGGCAAATCCATAAGGCGTTTCCCATGGGTTAAAAGAATGCTCTCATCACTAAATCATAGATAGATTTCAAAGTGATTCGCATTTCCTTCAATTATTTAAAATGTTTTTCTAAGAAAAGGTCTGGGTCTATAGTCATCACCAGATTGCCAAAGGGGCCCATGATACAAAATAAGTCAAGAACCCCTGTTGTAACAAATATATGAAAGGGGAGTCTTTTCTTAAAAAGTCTTAAAAGTCTTTCTTAAGTGACTTAAGCACCTCAGACTCCTTGTCTTAATGATAGAGACAGAATCTTGCAGAAAATAAAGGAATCACGGAGATTAAAAGGACCACTGAGACCATCCAGTCTAATCTGTCTCTGAACAAGGGTCCTCTCTATGTAATCATCCAGCCTTTGCCTGAAGACCTCCATTTCTCAATAAACTTCACTGACTCCATATTACCACTGCAGTCAAATGCAAACTCTTCTGTTAGGTTTTTAAAGCTCTTTACAACCCAAATCCAGCCTTTCTTTCCAGATTTATTATATATTACTTCCTTTCATATGTGTCATAGTCCACCCAAGCTTGTCTGTTTGCTATTCCTCACAAATGATACTCCGCTTCTCACCATCCTGATTTTTTACAGTTATGCCTTTGTGCCTTGAATGCACTCCATCCTCATCTCTGTCTCTGTGGTTTTAAAAGTTCAGGTCAGGTGTCCCTTTCTACATGATGCTTCTGCCTCTCATCGCCCCTTTGCTGATATCTTTCTCTCAAAATTATCTTGTTTTTTCTAACACTATGCTTTTGCATGCCCTTAGATACATGCATGCTGTCTCCTCCAATAGAATATAAGTCATTTGAAGTCAGTGACTGTTTCTTCTTTGCTTTGTATCCCTAGACCTAGTACATAGCAGAAAGAGCTGTTAATTGAGCAATTGATCACCTTTAGTGAAAGTCTTCACTCCTGAGAAGACTATTCCATTTTCAGATAATTCTAATTATTAGGAGGTTGTTTTTTGCTGCTTACATCAAGACTGAATTTGCCTATTTACCACTTTTCATTCACTATTCCTTGTTCTATTTTTTGGAGCCAACTGGAACAAATTCTACATGTCAGCCCTTCAAATATTAATAGATGAATATCACATCCCTCCCCCTTCCTACTTCTCCCCCCTTTACTACTGTACTTTTATAATGGAGTCTATAAGGTGAATTAAGCATATCTTCAAAATATTTTATTTCAGAAACAGGAAAAAAAAATGATGCCAATTCTAACTTGCAGAAACTATGAGTGCTATATATTCTGATAGTGATAAAGGTGGAGAGTAATGCATTCACTATAATGATGTCTATGAAAAAATGAAAATGCACTTTCCATATTGACTCTCTCTCCTATGTCTGATAATGCTTTCTTTCAGAAGCAATTCTATAATTCTATTTCAGTGCATTTAAGCATCTATGGAGTGCCCATTTCTACAGTAGTACTGAAACATTAAGTGCAAACATAAGAAAAAACATTCTCCCTCACCTCTATTGAAATCATTATTGGGTTCATGGTGGGAGATAAGAAAGAAATAGAAGAATGAGAGAAGCGATATCTGAATCTTTTGAAGACAGCTTAGATGAAAATGTGTGCTGCAAATACACTGGTGCAGGAGGAATTCAAGAGCATTTTTAGGGGTAATTTTTCATGGTCTATAAGTATAGTTATTAACTTTGTTAGTAGTTTAGGTCATTTTTTCTTTAGGATAAATTATCTGTATCAAGCAAGTTCTACTTTCTGCCAGAAAGTCACCAGTAAATAGAAGTATCATATAATTTAAAGTACCAGGGACCTGGGAGAACATTTGTGTTTGACTCCCTCCATTGAAAGACGACAAAACTCGAGGTAAGAGAGGTTGTTACTTGGGAAGCCGCTAGATGGTGTAGCCGATGGAACCCTGAACTTGGAAATCGTGAAGGTTTGAGTTTGATCCTGCCTCATACTTCCTGATCATGTTTAGGACGTGGGCAAAAGGACATTAACCTTTTTCAGCCTCTCTTGTTGGTAGCTAGGTGGTGCAGTGGTTAGCAAGCAAGTTCTGTTAGGACCTTCCAATGTGACCTCAGATACTTACTAACTGTGTGACTATCTTAGGCAAGTCACTTACCCTGTTTATATCAGTTTCCTCATCTTTTACATGGGGATAATAACAACACCTCCTTTTCAGAGCTGCTTTGAGAATCAAATAAGATGATTGCAAAGTGCTTAGCACACTATATAAGCACTATATAAATGTTATTATCAGTTTCTTCAGCTGTAAAATAGGGATAATGATAGTATCAACCGCACAGTGATATCCTGAGTATAAAATGAGCTAACAATAAAGCACTTTGTAAACCTTAAGTACTATATTTAGTTTTATTTTATTAATGACCCCAAATTAATAATTTATTAATTAACCAAGTCACCAGTATTAAATGACAGAAGTAGGAGGTTATTGCAGGTTATCTAACTCAAGAAACAGTGCATTTATTATTCTGAGTTAGTTGTGCATCATCTACAAAGAGAAAAAAGACAGTGGAAAGACAAGTGGTAGGTGAAGGACTGGCCTTGTAGTCAGTGAGACTTGGATTCAGATCCTGCCTCTGACGTAGGCATCCACTTAACCATTCAGTGCTCAAGATGAATCATTCAACTCTCTTTGGGTAGCTAGGTGGCAAAGTGGATAGAGCGCCAGGCCAGGATTCAGGAAGACTCATCTTCATGAATTCAGATCTGATCTCAGATGCTTGCGAGCTGTGTGATCCTGGGCAAACCACTTAACTCTGTTGACCTCAGTTTTCTCATCTGTAAAATGAACTGGAGAAGGAAACAGCAAACCATTCCAGTATCTTTGCCAAGAAGACTTCAAATGGGGTCATGAAGAGTTGGATACAACTGAAATGGCTGAATAAGCTTTACCAAAAATAATTCTCTATGGTGAGGGGTGCCAAAGTGAATTGATAGACAAAGTGTCTATACCGGGTCAATCACGCTGATGAACTCCTAGCCCTTAGAACACCAACAAAAATATATGAAAACTAGATATGGGAAAATAGTAAGATAGGACTACAGGCTTATGTAGACATGGGATCTAACCAATCTGAAGTATCTGGCCACTAGATTCTTCTCCTTAAAGCTGAGAGAAAAGGAAATTTCTTCAAATACATTTCTAGCCTCATGATTTACATCAATTGATTGCCCCATCCTATACTCATTTTCAATGGCATCTGGGCATAGGGAGTAATATTATTTCTATCACCATCCTTGGGAATAATCATGACCAACAACATTATAAGATAGCACTTGATGTCAAAATAATTACATCCTGTGAGTGCTTTTTTGTCTAGAAATTCCTTTTATCTAGGAATGAGATAGTAGATTATTTGCCTTGGAGTCTTTCACTATTTTTTTCCCCTTTGGTCATTGTTTTTCTTTCCAAAGAAAAACCTTTTCTGAATAGAGAACTACCAGGGGCTAAAAATTCAGATCAAGTGTCACCCCCTTTATGGGACCCATCCCGCCAGTTCTACCCCCATCCCGCCAGTTCTACCCCCATCCTGCCAGTTCTACCCCCATCCTGCCAGTTCTACCCCCATCCCGCCAGTTCTACCCCCATCCCGCCAGTTCTACCCCCATCCTGCCAGTTCTACCCCCATCCTGCCAGTTCTACCCCAGACACAAATTGCTAGGGCTTCCCCTTCTCTGACTTGTATTTACTTTGTAATTTACAAGGTATCTCCAAATACAGTGTGATTTTTCAGGCATGAAAGCTCACATTTGGGACACCTTGTAGTTTGAATTTACATACCTATGTATATGTTCTTTTCTCCCAAGAGATGTATGTTTTTTGAGAGTAAGAATAGTTTGTTTTATTATATTTATATTTATCTATCAAAGTTTTATTATATTTATTTATTATATTATTTATTATATTTACCTATCAAAGTACCTATCAAAATGTCTGTCTTCATGATAGACCCTTAATAATGCATTTGAATTGAATTGGGTTTTTTAAAAGGGCAATGGATGAAGATTAGGATAATGTTAAAGGGTCTGTTTACCAAGCGACCATTTGATGCTCAAGAAAGAAAAAGAGAGACAGATAGGAAGGGCCTTGCTATCTGCCTGCTGGAATTCTTGTGCTGTGCTTTTCAACCCCACCCACTTAGATCTCTTCTCCTTGCTTTGACCCATTTCCTGAACATTAACTACATTAGCAAATCTTCTAGTGATAGGTTTTAAATTTATATCATGTCTTTACCACTTAACTCCCCATCCATCGATTGTGCAGTAGATAGAGTGCCAGCCTGGATTCTAGAAAACATGAGTTCAAATCTGGTTTCACATACACATTAGCTGTGTGATCCTTGTCAAGTTACTAACCTTTTGTTACCTTCTTTTCCTTAACTCATGAGGATAGTAACAGCACCTACTCCCAGGGTTGTTGGGAGCATCAAATGAGATAACATTTGTAAACAGCTTAGCATAGTGCACGGTACATAGTAGGTACTATAGAAATGTTAGCTTGGGTCACCACCACCATCATCATTATTATTGCACTACTTCTTTTCAAACTATGTGCAGTATTTAGTTTTTTCCTACTTATAATCCCTACTTATAGATCATTTTAAGGAATTTTGCCTCTTATTTGCTGTCAACTAGCTTGTAGGAAATCCTTGATTTTCTTGAAACTTCGTGTGAGTCCTTGTACCATATCCTCTCTCAATATAAATGGTAAAGGATTGGATGTTTCAGTTGTTTATTTTAGAAACCCTTTCATTCCTCTTCCACCTATTTTGTGACCTTGTTATACTTCTGTGAAGCCTCTTGCTTCTAACAGAAGACTCTTGGTAGCTTCCTACCTGATACTTTGGTTTGAACATCAAACCTACTCAACAATACCACTATTATTTCTTGAAGATCAGGGTCATCTTTGATTGAATCTGCAACCCATAATAATTTATATCCTGCTGACTATGTTCCGAGAAGGTGAGGAAGGCCATGTACTCTGTTTCCCATATTCCTGAGCCATTGAAACCCAGCAAAAACGCAAACATTCCACAAAGTTCTAAAATGTTAAACCCTCACTGGGATCAATGAAACAGTGTTCTCTACAGTTTTCCTTCTCTCTCAAGAATGTTTCATTTTAAGTGACCCTATTAAGAGAACACCCCATTCCATGAAGTCATCTTGAAGAAAGAAATGACCTGATAGATATGCTTGAAAGTGTACTGCAGAGGGTAAAGAGATGTTCTCAGAACCAGAAAGTTTTGGGTTCAAGTCCTTCCTCTGACATATATAGATTCTGTGATCCTACACAAGTCTCAGAAATTATAAGCTGTTAACAGAGTGCTGACCTGCATGGGTAGAAAGGAAGTGCCTTACCAGGGGCTTCCTTTACTGATGAAATCCCAGATCTTTACTCTAAAACCTGCTTGAGTGATTTAGTCTTCAAGGTGCTGCATAGAAGAGGAAGTGCTGGACTGGGAGTCAGGAAGGCTTGAATTCATTTCTGACCTCAGGCAATGAGTGACTCTGGACAAGTCACTTAAACTCTTCTTGCCTCAGTTTCTCCATCTGTAAAATGGGAATAAAAATAGCATCTACCTATGAGGATTTGTTTCCATACTTCCTTCTATGTGGCACTAGCCACTAACCAAACATAGGATGTTGATACTTGTGTGTGTGTGTGTGTGTGTGTGTGTGTGTGTGCACAGAGAAATAGAGAGACAGAGAGAGAGAGAGAGAGAGAGAGGGGTGCAATCCTGGCAAGGTTGCAATAACAATAGTTACTGTTTTCGTTTAGTTGTGTTTAGTGTTTAGTCTTGTCCAACTCTTTCTGACTCTTTTTGGAGTTGCCTTGGCAAAGATACTGTAGTGGTTTGCCATTTCCTTCTCCAGATCATTTTGCAGAAGAAGAAACTGAGGCAAATAGGGTTGAGTGACTTGCCCAGGGTCACATATCTAGTAAGTATCTGAGGTCAGATTTGAACACAAATCTTCTTTAATGTCCTGAAAAACAATAGCTAACATTTACATAGCACTTTCTATGTGCCAGGCACTGTGCTAAGGGCTTTACAATTCTTTTCTCATTTGAGGTTAAGTGCCTTCCCCAGGGACACACAGCTATCAAGTATTTGATGCTGGTTTTGAACTCAAATCTTTCTTTGAACTCTGGATGAAGAACTCTATCCACTGCCATTTAGCTACTTACAAGGTAATGAATTCTCATAAACATTGTCACTCACCACACCAGCAACAGACTTGGAGTGAAGGAAATAGGGAGAGAAGGAAACCATTGTTGATAGTATCTCTGGTAAATGAAAGGAACAATACAGTAGATCTATTTTTGAGACTGTTGGTTTATTTATCATCCATTTTACTTTTTTTTCTTTCTCTTCAGCAGATTTCTAAGTTTTTGAGTTCATCAAAAACATTTTCTCACTTCGCTGAGCATTTTGCTAAATTCATGGCCTGGGGGCAAAAGATAGATGTACCTCTCTCCTTGTCTTCAGAGAACTTGCAGCATATTAGGAAAATAAATATATATATTGTTCAATTAAAATATTAAATAAAGCATATTGAGTGCTTAAGAAAGGTACAGACAAGGTGCTGTGAGTTCAGAGAAAAAAAGTCATTTGTAGATACGAGTATTAGGTAAGATTTACATCTGAGAGGAGATTCAAAAAGATAAAATTTCAATAGGGAGAATGATTGAATGAATGAATAGAAAGCTCTTACTAGATGATACAAATGGGCAGCTGGGTGACACATTGGATAGACTTCTGGGTCTGAAGTCAGGAAGATTCATCTTCCTGAGTTCAAATCTGGTCTCAGAAACTTAACAGCACTGTGACCCTGGGCAAGTCACTTAACCCTGTTTGCTTCAGTTTCTTCGTCAGTAAAATGAGCTGGAGAAGGAAAAGACAAACCACTCCAGTATCTTTGCCAAGAAAACCCCAAATGGAGTAAAAAAGAGTTGGACATGACTAAAACAACAGAACAACAATAGTAAAAAGCAGATGCAAATAGAAAACTATCCCCACCTTCCTGGACCTTACATTAAAGTGGTAAATATAAATCTGTGGCCTGAGAAAATGAGTTGAGGTCTGGAATGTCACAAATAGAGTGAGCTGAACACTTTCTAGAGAAAATGGGGATTTGCCTATAGTTCTCAGAAAGAAAAAAAAGCAAAAAGGTTGAGTGGGGAGAAAGGCATATTTGTCTTAGGAAATGCGGCATCAAAGGTACAAACTTCGAAAAACACAGATTTTATTCAAGAGACGGGGAGTTTTCTAGTTAGGCTGGGTCATAGTGTTCTCATAGTGCTGTTTCCATAACCATAATCTGTCTTTAACCTTCGCCCACCTTAAAGAAAGAAGGACTAAGCTTTTTTGGTGATAGAATCCAGATCCCAGTGCCGAAAGCCTAGGGAAGTGCGATCCCGTAGTTAACTGTTACTGGCTGCCTCCCTGACCTGAGATTATCTGTCACTAGACAGGGAACTGTAATAGTACTAATACCTTGCACTTACATTTGTATAGGGCTTTACAATTGTCTAAGCAGGTGGTGGTTCTAATTGCAAGTTAAGCAGGGGGTGATTTTCTATTTCTTTGCTCAGAGTTATAGAGTGTGATTTGGAAAAATTTCCATTAGTATGCTTATTTTTTTTTTTAAACCTGAGGAATCACAGCATTTGTTCTCAAACTGAAGTTTTTCTTGGAAAAAGAGGGAAGAAAAGAGGGTTTCCCTTGAGAAAAGAGAATACCAAAGAACACAGAGATCACTGTAGGGGATTTTCTTGGGATTAGAAAAGGAAAGCTTTTAGGCAAATGCTTTAATAAAGGACTACTTTTCTCAAACACAGATGAAGATGTTCCACCATAACAAAAATTCAGATGATTTTTTTTTTCCTTTTTGGGAGAGGTGGTGGAAGGGGTATCTAGCAATTCTAGACTATACCTTTTAAATTAAAAAATAACAGTGGTGATAAATGAAACTGAGAAATTGGACTCAGTTAAAGACTGAGTCTAGAGATGTATGCAGGATAAAATAACTTTATCTGCATAAGAACATAGCTTTAGATTTGGAAAAGAACTCAAAGATCATCTAGTCTAACTCCATTTCACAAATGAGGAAACTGAGGCCAAGAGAGGTAAAGTGATTTTTTCCCTAGGTTACATAGGTCACAAAAATTTGAAAAGCTTGCAAAAGTGTTCCTCAACTTCCTGTCCTAATTTATTCTACAGTGATTAGATATCTATAATTTCTCTCAATGTATGGTTCTGTTCCTATGGAAATTATTGTCCATCTTTAAAATATTTTTATATTTTTCTTTGCAAAGAGTGTGGTGAGTATGGGCATTCATGTAAGTGTTACTGATGAGGTGACTGATGAGGGGTTGGACCCCAAAATACGGACAATCCGGGCCGGGCTTGAATGAATTCGACTCAAGCCTTCTTAAAGCCAAAGAAAACAAAGTTTATTAAGGATTTGCCTAATTGGGTTGCCTCTTACAGAGCCTAAGCATTAGTAACACTTGTATTCGGCCCAATACAATCCCAGCGAGACAGAGTCTGAGCTAGATTAAATCTGAGCGCCTTCATGGAGGCAAGATGGAACTTATATACAGAAAAGAGTATAGGAGGAATGTGGGGGAGGGGGGCTGGTATTCCAGGGTGATGGGAGGAGGGGTTCAGGGAGGGTCTTGAGGAGAAGTCCAAGGAGGGTCAAAGGCTGGAAACACCTGGAGGCTATCATGAGACAGACAGGAGGCAGACTAGGGCATGCCTAGGTGGGAAGCAGGTGGGGCAATGCAGATATCTTGCTAGGGGCAGTATGGGAATGGATACAGATCTTGATGGGAGTGGTGGGCAGCCTGGGGCATGGGGTTTTGATGGGATCAAGGGTAGGGAATGCAGGAGACCTGAAACGATAATGAAAAGCCCATGGGCTTCCTGAGACTGCCGGAACAGATAGGAAGATTAGATTTGAGTAAGAAAGGCCAGATTAAGTGGGGAGATTCAGGGAGAGCTCAATTTGAGTAGGAAAGGTCAGTTTAAGTGAGGAGATTCCAGGGGAGCTCAAGGAAGTTCCCAGAGTCTGAACCCAATCATTACCAGTTTAAACAGTACTCGGAGTGAGAATGACGACCAGCCTCTACCCAGTCTTAAGAAAACTTTGACACAACTCTGCTTTCTGAATGGTCTGTGACTATAGGAAATCATGGACCATATGACCAAGGCACGCAGGGAAATACTGTTACTGCAATATTTAAATTCTGATCACTCACTTCTTTAGAACACCTGAGTCACCTTTTTGACCTTACTACCCTTGGTAATTTGGAAATGAAGTGGATAGAAAAACAGAGTAATTGTTAAGAAGATATGTGTTTGATCCTTAGTAATTGTGTGGGGTGGTCAAGTCAGAATATCATGATCACAAATTTAGTGAGAAGGGAAATGAAAAGCTATCTATTCTACTCCTTATCTCCATTTTTATATATGAGAGAAATGAAATGGGTACATGATTTGCCCTAGGTCACATAGCCTCCCCAGTCTCAGTTTCCTCATCTATGAAACAGGGATAACAAGAACACTTATCTTTCAGGTTTGCTGTGAAAATCACAAGGGATAATGTATGTAAAGTACTTTACAAACCGTACAACCTTATATAAATATTGTTGATTTTGCTTTTACTGTTATAATTATTATTTTTTATTTATTATAATTTATAATTATATAATTATGATTCTTTTTAACTGTCTAGTTTCACTATCAATTTAGCTACAGAATGAGTTAATAAGCAAATAAAGTTGAGAATTTTGATTAAAAGACCACACAGAAGTACCAGGGCAAGGATGGAATTTAATAATTACATATTAGCAGGTTGACTAAAAAGCTTTTGAATGCAAACCACAAGGAGCTATTTTAATCTTAGTTATTTCAGACGTTGGGAACCCTATTCTCAGTCCTACAGAAAAAATGCTTCCAGCAAAACCTGGGGCAATAGTTCCCATAATTAGAAAACCACATTTTAATGCAAACATCTACAAGGAGAATGCTTACTTAGCTCCACTGCTGTGTAAGGCAATTAAGTGTGTTCAGGCAAA
Source organism: Bettongia penicillata ogilbyi (assembly GCA_023548195.1). NCBI lineage: Eukaryota > Metazoa > Chordata > Mammalia > Diprotodontia > Potoroidae > Bettongia > Bettongia penicillata. Next base: position 111,632 of record JAJHZJ010000040.1, read on the forward strand.
CAGAAACTTTGTCATTGTTATAGCAGAAAAAAGCAAAGCTTCCATTTGAACTTGCTGGTACTTTGAAAAGCACAGTTCATAAAAGCCTCCTTTCTTTGTAACACATGAGTGGTGCCACTTCCGTGATGCATGTCTTCACCTTCTCTCTGCATTCACTGGCAAACCTCAGGCTTGGGTAGCTGGTTCCTCCTACTGGTGTCTCAGGGACACCTCCTTTTTTCTTGTCCTGGGTTCCCCTTGCCCAGCTTTCCTTTGAAGAAAAGGATTCTGGTTTCTCCTTCTCCCCAGTCATGCAAACTGAAATAAGTTTGTAACCTCTGCTAAATGGAATTTACTTTAACCAGAAATGTTCTTAGGTCATGCAATTTAAGAACTGGAAGATGCTTAGAGATCATTTAGACCAGGGGTTCTTTAATTTATCGTATCCTGGACCCTTTTGACCACTTCTCAGATTGATGTTTTTAAGTGTTTAGAATAAAATGCGTAGGATTATGAAGGGAAACAATTATACTGAAAGACAGCTATCAAAATATATTTTTAAAAATTTATCTAGTGTCTGAAATCTATCCATGGACCCCTTTGGGGTTTTTGAATGCTGTGTTACAGACTGCTAATGTCCTCACTTTATGCTTAAAGGAACTACGGTCCAGAGAGTATAAGTGACTTCCCCAACATCACTGCGAACAAGTAGCAGAGCCAAGGTTGGTCACTGCATTGATCAGAGATCTTAACTCTTTCCAGGTTTTCTTTGTAGCATTGCTGTCCATTGGTCTTCTGCTCACCTCCCTGCATCAATTCATACTACCCAGGGTTCTCTGAAATTGTCTCTTTTGTCCTTGCTAATGGCATGATAATATTCTATTACATTCTTATACTAGAATTTGTTCAGTCATCCCCTGGTTGTCTAAGAGACAATGTAAGGACACCCCCTTTAGATTTTGGCTTTTTGCATTCTTCTCTTTTTAATCTTTCGATATCAGAACGTTTGCTATGATTGCTGTTAATCTTTCCCTGGTATTATCCTTCTCCCTTAATACCTGTTCCTCTTCCTTAACATCTGTTTCCATCCTTACTTGTTTCCTTGTTAAGTTTCAGATATTTGTACATAAATATTTCTGTCTCTCACTCTCTCTTTTTCTGTCTCTGTCTCTCTCTTTCTTTGTCTGTCTCTTTCTGTAGGGAAGAGTTCAACCCTCCTTTGCCATTTCAGATAAAACTGATGCCTGAGCTCCATACTCTATGTTCACATACCATTCTCCTCATGCACCTTCTTCCACTTTCCTACAGTAATGTATTCCTTTTATTCTTCCTTCCTTTCACCTTTTCAAGTCCTCAAAATAGAATCAATCTATTCCTGTACCTCTATTTCTCTAATTTTAACTCCTTTAATACCCTTTGAAGATATTAAGTTTCAGAAGGTACACTTGTTTCTTCTCCCCAGTTAGAATGTTACTTCTATATTGACATAGAATTTCTCTCTCTAGTTTTTTTTTTCAGTTCTTGTATTTGTGTTTCCAAGTTCCTATTCATCTAAAATCTTTTCATAAGAAATACTTAAAAAGTCCTTTATTATTTTAAAAATCCATTTCCCCCCTTGGAGGATCTCAGTTTTGCAGGGTAAATTATAAGCCTATATCATTTGCCTTTAGAAATATTGTATATAAAAATTTTCTCTTGTTTATAGTAGAAGCTTTCAAGTCTTCTATAATTCTGACTCTGGTTCTTTGGTATTTGGAATCTTCTTTTAAAAAAAACTGTTTATAGTATCCTTTTTGTGGGAGTTCTGGATTTTCGCTATGACATTCCTACAACTTTTCATTTTAAGATCTCTTTCAGTAAGTGATCAATGAATTCTTTCTATTTTCAAGTTGACCTCTGGTTCTAATATATCTGCACAGTTTTTAGTTGTTTATTTTTTTGAAATTTAATATTTAGTCTCTTAAAATATATAGGTTTCAGAGAGTTCAGTGATTCTTAAATTATCTGTACTTAATCTGTTTTCTAAGTCAATAATTTTTGGTATCAGATATATTTTCTTCTATTTTTTTCAATCTTTTGATTTTTGTCTCAGTATCATCCGCTTTCTCCCAGAATCATTTTCTGTTGGATAGTTTTCAAAGAACTTGTTACGAGGGTAATATTTACCATTTTCTCTTTGAAATTATTTATTCTTTTTCCAATTCTTTCCTTCAGAGCTTTTATCTCATTTACTTCTTGCTTCATATTTTTGTACTCTGTGTGGAAAATCCTTTTCCCTTGAACTCCTCCCCTTTAAATCTTTCCTTGAAGTCGTTACAGTTACTTCTTTCTTTGGGGCATTTTCTATATCTTCAAGAATTTCTGATTTGTCACTGTTTTCTTTGATTTACTAACGAATACAGATTTAGTTCCTGAGTTGAGGCTTTGTTCTAGGTCTAGACTGTTCCCCGCTATTTGGGGGGGAAGGGATGGGTCCTTGGACCTCCTTGGTATCACCTTTGGTCTCCTGTATTCCTATGCTGACCTTCACCTCTTGTTTTCAGGCCCTCTGGATCTTTTAGGTTCAGACCATTAGATCTTCAGGGACCTAGCTAGTACCTCAGGAACAAATGTTAATAGTTTCAGAGGTTCCGGGTCTGGGTGCCTTTTTTCTGAGAATGGTCCTCTATGCCCTGGTTATTGTCTACTGTCCAGGCCTCCAAAGTCCCCACACTGGGATTTTCGGATAATTTTGGCGCTTTCTCAGGGGAGTTCTTCACTCTTTCTTTGGACACAAAGTGTGTCTTTCTGACTCCTCTTTGGTCATGTTGAGAACCTTCCTAATGTTGGCACCAGCTTTACTTGTGACCCCTTTCCTAAGTTTAGTACAGCACAACATTCAAAGTTTTTCCAGAGTAGTTATGTGGGACATGGCTGATCTGCCCCCAGTTTAGGTAGTCATTTTTAATGGAAAACCCCTTATGTTTACATGGTGCTCTTGACACAGGAATTGGTCATTCCATGTTTAATGAACTGGTTGTTGTCATTTGGGTATTTTCTTAGTTCTGCTTGTATCATTTAGCATCTGCTCTTCTCAGATTCTTCTATAATGCATTTTTACTGCATTATAATATAATATATTTATTATAATGTAGTTATAATAAATATATTATAATATATAATATAATATAATCATATTCCATTACAATCAATTTGTTTGGCAATTCCCCATTTAGGGGATTAGAATTCCTGAATTTTTATTTAGCTGAACATAAGGACACAGAAGAGGAGAGAGAAAAAGTTGTTCCATCATTTGTATTTATAACTCTTCCAAGTGTCAATAAAAACTCTTAAAACTATCACAAACCTTAGAAATTCTTAGTTATATTTCTGTATACCTTGTGAAAGATAATTCAGAACTAAGGAGGCAACTTTGAATAGTGGGAAGTTTATCTGACTTGGGAGTAAGGTCTTTCCATTCCTATATGCTTTATAGTTAGAAACCTGCCTATTTTGTTTTGTTTTGTTTTTTTTTTACTTAAAAAACTCTGTCACTCAAAGGGGAAGTGTTTCTTTTATGTTTGTATCAATTCACTTTTTTCTTATTTTCTACAACATAAGTAGTTCCTTTGCAGTTATATGAAATAATTCATTGAAGGGTGAAGAAACCAATTCACCATGGCCCAAATTAGTCACTGCTAATTTACACAATGATCTCCCTCTCTAATAAAATGTCACAATCCCCAAAGCGGGAAAATCAAAACAGGGAAATGCAAATTTTTAAAAATGCGTTCAACTTCCTGACCCAATAAGCAAAATGAGCATTGTTGGATTTCCTCTTTTGAATGTGACATTTTGTTACCTTCATAGGACCATAGATTTGGAACTGGAAAGGACCTGAGGCCACCTATTTCAGCACTCGTATTTTAAAGATAAGGAACTGTGGTCTCCGGGGCTCCCCCAGAGTTTCAGAGGTAGTAGCAGAAGTAGGACTTGAACTTATGTCCTATAATTCCAAGCCTATGATCTTTATACTAAGCTGCCTCATATGACTTTTTATTGCCTTTATCTACCATTTTACTTGCTTATCTTTGTGATGATACTGAAAACCTCTTTTAAAGGCAGAATCTCAAAACCCAACCATCCATAAGAAATGTATCAGGTATTTTCTTAGTTAGAAATGTATTAGGTTTGTATTCCCTCCCACAATCCCCTTCTTCACCCTTCCCTACCCTCCCACCCTCGAAATAATGCTCCAAGTTTGAGTATTTGAGAAGCCCTCATAAATTAAAGTTGTTGTTTTAGGAAATTTCTGAATTACAGTGGTAGTGGTTGGGGACCAAAATTTAATTAGAAACACAAGCTAGGTGTGTGACTGTAAAATCTCAAACTCCAGGAGATAGAGAGGAAATCAGTGGGGGCAACAGGAGATGGGAGATGTGCACTGGAACAAAGCATGTTAGTAGTGAGGGAAAAATAACATTCAGATCTGAAGTGGGGGGGAGGGAAAGGCAGAAAAAAGAAAGGGGCTGCGTGAATGAATTTAGTTTTGCTTAAGACTTAGCTTGTGTGACTGTGTGTGTGTGTGTGTGTGCGTGCGTGTTTAAGGCAGCAACTTTTTCCCCTTAATTGAAATTGGATGATGCCAACCACAAAACAAAAAGAGAATAATTAAGGAGCGTGGGGGTAGCTAATGAAATGAAAATACTTTTAAAAGCATGAAAGCAAAGTGTTGTTAACACACCATGTGGTTAACCCATGCACCTTGCTGCTGTGGAAATGTAATAACACAGAGTCAGATCCTAGGATGAAATAAGTGTCTTCCTGGTTGGAAGTGAAGCACTCTGGGAAGAGATGAACTTTTCCAGCTATGGGGGCATCTTTAACCTACTGAAGCAGTGATTTGATAAATGGTACCATTGTGGCCCAAGGGGATGTTTCTGTTGGTTTCAAAAGGGAAAGTGGCCTAAAGATCATAGAGTCATAAACCTAGAGATAGAAGGGACCTCAGAGGCCATTTCGGTTTAACCCTCTTATTTTACAGATGAGAAAACTAAGACTCAGGAAAGTTAAATGACTTGCCTAGGGTCATAAAAGTAATAAGTTTCAGAGTCAGGAGCTGAACTCAGGTCACTTGACTTCAAAGCCATTATTTTTACCTGAATGAGCTTCTGACATTTTTGGTCTCCTCCAGTATAAGAAGAGAGGAAGTATTTAATAGGTAACTCATCAAAGCTGGAAAAAAATGCTCTAAATTATCGTTGGTTAGATAGACACAAATTAAAACAACTATGCAGTATCATCTTGCACCTATCAGACTGGCTAAAATAAAGAAGGGAAAAATGACAAATGTTGGAAGGGATTTGGAAAAATCGGGGCAATGATAGACTATTGGTAGGACTGTGAACTGATCCATTCATTTTGGAAAGCAGTCCTGAATAGTGCCCAAAGAGTTATCAAACTGTGTACAACCTTTCACCAAGCAATACCACTATTATATCTGTTTCTCAAGGTGATCAGGGGAAAAAGGAAAAGAACTTATATGTTCTAGAATATTTATAACAGTTCTTTTTTGGGGTGACAAAGCAGAAATTGAGGGGATGCCCATCAATTGGGGAATGGTCAAACAAATTTTATTGTAATAGAATATTACTATTCTGTGAGAAAAGATAAGCAAATTTATTTTAGAAAAACATGGAAAGATTTGCATGGAATAATGCAGAGTCAGTTAGCAGAATAAAGAGAATGTTATATACAGTAACCACAATAGTATTTGAAGAATAACTGCGAATGACTATGCTATTCTAAAAATATATAGATATATATTTATCTATATATGATATATAGAAGTATGTATTCTATTCTAAAAATATATATATATATATGATATATAGAAGTATGTATTGTGTAGTTCCACATATATATATATATATATATACATATATATATATATATATCTATTAAATGTTGACCTTCTCTAGTGCTGGTTGGAAGGGGATGAGGGAGACAACTGGGAGTTCAAAATGTAACAAAAAATAAATAAAATAAATATTTTAAAAAGATAATGATCAATTTTGTAAGGGAAGCATTCGAGTTTTCAAAATCTCCTGAGTTTTCCTAAGCAAAACTATTAAGAAAAGAGAGAGAAAGAGGGAGAGAGACTAAGTGTTAACATTTGGTATTCCTTTCTTAGTAGATTGCAGAAATATCCTTTAGATTTCTGAATTGATATCTGCATAATGAATAATCATTCATCTAGAGAGAATTCTAGAGGGAATTTTTTTTTAAATCAAAATTTCTGGCTAATGACACATATCCTTCCTTCCTTCCTTCCTTCCTTCCTTCCTTCCTTCCTTCCTTCCTTCCTTCCTTCCTTCCTTCCTTCCTTCCTTCCTTCCTTCCTTCCGTCTTCCTACTTCTCTTCTTCCTTCTGTCTCTTTCTTCCTAAGAAACTGTTTTCCCAACTATTAACACTGATTTTGGGTGTATGTTTGCTCATACACAGAGAGACATATATATATATATATATATATATATATATATATATATATATATATATATATATATATATATATATATATATATATATATTTATATATATTTATATATGTGTGTGTGTGTGTATGTACATACAACCTTATATAATATTTTATTAAAATGTGTATGTTTATCAAGGACAGGGTTTGTAAGCTCTTAACTATTTTCTTAATACTTACTGTTGGGGGCCCTTCACATAGGTACTTAGAGAATTGCCAAAGAATAAATAATTAGTCTTTTAAATTAGTATCCTAGCTTTCTTTCTGTATATTCCTTTTCTCAGTTTTAGTCCAAACTAAATTCCCATCTTTTGCAGTAAGCCTTTGCCAACCTCTCTTAATTTTAGTATATTCCCTCTGTAAATTATTTCCTATTTATCCCATTTCTATCTTGTTTGTACACAGTCATCGTTTTGTCTCCCCCATTAGATTGTAAGTTTAGTGAGACCAAGGACTGTCTTTTTTTACCCCCAGCACTTAGCACAATGCCTGGCATATAGTAGGCACTCACATTTATTGATTGATTTTTAGATACATAAAAGTTGATTTTTTTTTAACTCTATGGGAATTTGTGACTTTTTTTTTAGGGAGAAGAATCATGTTTATTAAAATGTCTTCTGTTCCATTATTTACAGGGGGGATGCTGAATTTAACCCAGATCTTCAGGTTTCTTAGTCAGTATACTTTCTGTTGTACCTCTCTACTTTAAAAAATCAGATGTCTAAAAAGAAAGGATGATCCAGACAGGAAACAAATTTTAAGGCTGGTTCCTCAGACTCTCTGAACATCCCCACAAAAACTCATTTATATAGGTAGCCTTTTAAACTTTACAGAGTACTTTACTCACTGTGATATGCATAGGGGTTGAGTCCAGATGAGTGATTTCTTTGGCATAGGAAATTCTCAGTGATGAAATTCCCTCCACCAATGCTGATCAGTACCTGTTATTCAGTTTATAGCCTTAGAGCATCACATTGTACGTTGAAAAACCTTACCAAAGTCATTACAAATCTAGGGAATAATAAAGCTTGGCTTGCCCCAGGTCCTTTTAGGGGCCATTAAGTAGTAGAGTGGATCGAGTTCTGGGCCTCAACTCAAGAAGATCTAACTTCAAGTCTGGCCTCGAATACTTACTAGCTGTGTGACTAGGCATTTTACTTAACCTTGGTCTACCTCAGTTTCCACATCTACAAAAAGGGGATAATAATATCAACTAACTCATCAGATTGTAAGGATTCATTGAGATGATATTTGTAAAGCACTTAGCACAGCGCTCTGGCATATAGTGGGTACTTAATAAATGCTTATTCACCCTTTTTCCATTTAATCCAAGACCAGCTTTCCATTGGCCACAACACTGCACCTCTGGTCATAGGTTATTTAAGTTAATATGATACTTTAAGAATCTATGATTTCTAATCTATTGTAGGTACCATGCTGGAGCGTATCACACTCACTCTAGGACTTGGTAGAAGTTTAAGGTAGGCTTAAAAAGGAAAACTGTTTCCTGTTGGGTAAACATTCCAGTATAGAATCTCCCCAAACTTAGTAGGCTAAGGCCCTCAGGTGTGGGCCTCTTAATGTGATTTTACCTTAAGTCTTTTTAACTTCCTGGAACTACCAAATCTACCCTGACATTTGAGAAGTCCAAGATCCTTTCTGCATTAAAATGAGGCACTGGCATAGAACTAAAGAGCCAGAATATGGTAGGATTATAGAGAGGTTAAAGAAATTTGCATTCTCATTTTATTGGTGAGGACAATGAAATTTAGAAAAGTTAGGTGACCTACTCAGGTACAGAATTGGAAGTAGAATTCAGGTCTTCTGATTCTTTACAAAATTCCTTTTGATTCCAATTTTTAACAAATTTGATTTTATTAAATATTTCCCAATTACTTGTGGTATTTTTTTAAAAATATATTCATTTTTTAGGATTTTGACTTCCAATTATTCTTTTCCCTCCTGACTTTCTAAGCATACTTGAGAAGGTAAGCATTTTGATATCAATCATATGTGCAAAATCATACTAAACATAATTCCATATTAGACATGTTGGAAAACAGGGGAAAGAGGAAAATGTATTTTTAAAAATATGCTTCCATCTTCATTCACTTCTTTTTCTGGAGGTGGTAGCATTTTTCATCATGGGTCATTTGGAACTGTCTTGTCTTGATCAGCATAGCTAAGTCTTTTATAGTTTATTATCCTCATAATATTATTGCTACTATATACAATGTTCTCTGTTTCTGCTCACTTTGCTTTGCATGAGTTCATTTAAGTCTCCTTAGGTTTTTCTGAAACCATCCTGCTCATCATTTATTGTAGCAAAATAGTATTCCATCTCAATCACATACCAAACTTGTTCATCCATCCCCTAATTGATGGGCATCCCCTCTATTTTCCAATTCTTTTAGACCACAGAAAGAGCTCCTATAAATTTTTCAGTACAAATAGATCCTTTCCCCTTTTCTTTGATCTCTTTGAAATAACATATTTAAGAGTGGTATTACTGGGTCAAAGGGGATGCACAGTTTTATAGCCCTTTGGGCATAGTTCCAAATTATTCTCCAGAATGTTTGAAGTAGTTCACAACTCTAGTTCATTAGTTTCCCAGCATTCCCACATTTCCTCCGGCATTTGTCGTTCTCCTTTTCTGTCCTATCAGCCAATCTGATAGTTATGAGGAGGTAACTTAAAGTTGTTTTTATCTGAATTTCTCTCATGTGATTTAGAGCATTTTTCATATGACTATTGATTCATTTGATTTCTTTATCTGAAAATTAACTGTTCATATCCTTTAACCATTTATCAACTGGGAAATAGTTCTTTGCTTTTTTTATAAATTTAAACCAGTTTCCTATATACTAGAGAAATGAGCCCTTTATCAGAGAAGCTTGCTGTAATTTTTCCCCCTAGTTTTCTGTTTCCCTTATGATTTTGGCTGCTTTCGTTTTGTCTTTTCAAAAGCTTATTAATTTAATGTAATCAAAATTATCCATTTTGAGCCCCATGATCCTCCTTTTCTCTTGTTTTGTCATAATCCCTTATCCATAGATCTGACAAGTACTTTTTTCTAGTGCTTTCCTAATTTACTTATATCACCCTTTATATCGAACTCATATATTCACTTTGACCTTACCTTGGTGTATGGTATGAGATGTTGGTCTATGCCTAGGTTCTGCAAAGCTGCTTTCTAGTTTTCCTAGTAATTTTTGACATGATTCCTTACTCCCAAAGCTTAGATCTTTGGGTTTATCAAACACTGGATAACAATGGTCATTTACTGCTGTGTATTGTGTTCCTTATCTATTCTATTGCTCCACTACTCTATTTCTTAGGCATTACAGACTATTTGGATAAATAATACTTTGTAATAGAGTTGGAAATTGGGTACTGCTAGCCCAACTTCCTTCACATTTTTCTCATTGTTTCTATTGATATTCTTGACCTTTTGTTCTACCAGATGAATTTTGCTATTTTTTTCTAGCTCTTTAAAATGACTCTTTGATAATTTGATTGGGATGGCACTGAATAAGTAAATTAATTTAGGTAGAATTGTGATTTTTATTATATTGGCTCAGTCTACCCATGAGCGATTAATATTTCTCCAGTAGTTTAGATCTGTTTTTATTTATGTGAAAAGTGTTTTGTAATTGTGTTCGTATAGTCCCTGGATTTGTTTCAGAAAGTAGACTCCCAAGTATTTCATGTTGTCTGAAGTTATTTTAAATGGAATTTCTCTATCTATTGCTGCTGGGTTTGTTGGTAGTTTATAGGAATGCTGGTGATTTATGTGGGTTTATTTTATATTTTACAACTTTGCTGAAGTTGTTCAATGTTTCAACTAGGTTTCAATTGATTCTCTAGGTATATTAGATACACATGCATTATCTTATTAGGGAATTAGGAGGGAAAGGGAATACAGAAAGGGGGAAGTGATAAAGAGAAAGAAAGATAAAAGAAAGCAGTAGTCAGGAGCAAAACAGAATTTAGAGGAGGGACAGGTTAAAAAAAAGGAGTGAGGGAAATGCACGGTTAGTAATCCTTACTATACATGTGAATGGAATGAAATGGAGGTGGACAGAAGAATGGATTAGAAACCAGAGCCCAACAATATGTTTATAAGACACACACTTGAAAAGGAGCCACACATAGAGTTAAAAAGGGGATATAACAGTATTTATTGGGCTTCAACTAATGTAAAAAAGGCAGGGGCAGCAGTCATGATATTGGACAAAGCAGAAGCAAATTAGACCCAATTAAAAGGGATAAACAGGGAAACTACATTGTGCTAAAAAGCACCATAGACAATAGAGTAATATCAATACTAAACAATATGCACCAAATGGCAAAGAACCCAAATTCTTAAAGGAAAAGTCAAATGAATTACAAGAGGAAACAAAAAGTAAAAGTATTCAGAGGTGGGGGAGGAGGGAGATCTCAACTTTCCACTCTCAGCTAAAAAAAATCGCTAACTATAACATAGAAAGAAGTTATGGAAATAAATAGATACTTAGAAAAGTTAGATATTATAGACCTCTATAAAAAACTAAATGGGAAGAGAAAGTAGTATACCTTTTTCTCAGTTACATATGACACCTTCACAAAAATTGATTGTGTATTGGAGTATAAAAACCTTACAGATAAATGGAGAAAAGCAGAAATATTAAATGCATAATTTTCAGACCATGACTCAATAAAATCACATCCAATAAAGGACCCATGAGAGCATAGCCTAAAAATTAATTGGCAACTGAATAATCTAATCCTAAAGAATAAGTCAAAGAATAAATCACAAAAACAATAATTTAATTGAAGAGAATGATAAAAATGAGATAAAATTCCAAAATTTGTGGGATGAAGTCACAGCAGTATTAGGGGGTGGGGTGAAGGAAGTTATATCTGTAAAGGCACACATATTACAAGCCCTTTTCTCTTTATGTGATTGTTGCTAAATCCTGTTTGATCTTTGCTGTGGTTCCATTGTATTTGAATTGTTTTTTTCTGGCTACTTCAATTATTTTCTCTTTGATTTTGGAGCTTTAGAATTTGACCATAATATTCCTGGGAGTCTTTGTTTTGAGATCTCTTTCAGGTGGTGATTCTTTCAATTTCCGTTTTTCCCTCTTGTTTTAAGATATGGAGGTAATTTCCTTAATAATTTCTTGAAATATAATTTCTAGGCTTTTTCTTTGATTATGACTTTTGAGTCATCCATTAATTCTTAGAATACCTCTACTCAATCTATTTTCCAGGTCAGTTGTTTTTCAAAGGAGTTATTTCATCTTTCCTTCATTTTTTTTCATTCTTTTGACTTTTTTTTTGTTGTCTCATGAAATCATTAACTTTCACTAGTCCAGTTCTAATTTTAAAAGAATGACTTTCTTCAGTGAATTTTTTTCCCTCTTTTTCTTATTTGGACAATCTGTTTTTTTAAGGTGTTATTTTCTTCAGTTTTTTTTTTTTTTGCCCCTTTTACCAAGTTGTTGTCTTTTCATGATATTCTTCCGTTGATCTCATTTTTTTTTTTTACCTATTTTTCCCTTTACTCTTCTTATTTGATTTTTAAAGTCATTTTTAGCTCCTCTAGAAATTCTTTTTCAGGTTTGTATCAATTGACAATTTTTCTTAATGGCTTGGCTTATAGCTGCTTCAACTTCATTGCCATGTTCTGAATGTATGTTTTGATCATCCTTGCCACCACAGTGGTTTGTTATGTTCAAGTTTTTTTTTTTTTTAACTAACTTTTGTATTCTTTTCTCTTTTTTTTGAGCTTTATGTTAAAGGTGGGCTTTGTTCTTCCTTCAGCTTTTTTTTTTTTGCATATCTGTTTTCAGGGTTTTGGGGGTTTGGAGATTTTCATTTCTTCCAAGTTGGTATGGTTTGGGAGTCACTACTCTCCTTTTCTATTCTCTGTACTCAGATATGTATACATATCTAGTCCTTTACCCTGATCCCTTTGAATTGCAACCAGTACTGTTACTGATGGTCCCTGAATACTTGTGACCAAAGTAATATTATTTCTTAGAGCTCCCACTTGAAAAAAAAGTGTTCCTCTTTGCCCTTGAATGGTTACTCAGAAATGTATATAGGCAATGAATTTGTCAAACAGTGTCTGATCCTTCATACAGTGCTAATATAGGAGTCCCCTGCAATCTATTTCTGACCAGTTGTGAGGTTCCCTTACCATTTCTGGCTTAGGAGATCCTAAAACTGCTGTTGTTTCTGTCTGTCTGTCTGTCTGTCTGTCTGTCTGTCTCTCTGTCTCTCTCTCTCTCTCTCTTTCTCTCTCTCTCTATCTCTCTCTCTATCTCTCACACACACACACAAATCACTGGTGTTTCATCCACATGGTTCCATGTTCATTTCCACCTCATTGTCACATTGTCACATATCTCTCTTTCTGACCTCTTAAGTTATTCTGGGCTAAAAGAATGTCTCACCCTGATCTTTTGTTGTTTCTGTCACTCTAGAATTTGATTTGAGGCACTATTTTAAAGTTGCTTGGAGGAGAATATTGGGAGAACTTGGTCAAATGTTTGCTCTACTTTGCCATCTTGGCTCTGCCCCAGGTCTTCTGACTGTGAGAACAGAACTACTTCTGGTCACCCAGGTTATCCTTCCAGGTCCTTTCAAAATCTAAGATCTTAAGATAGTGTGCAACTGAGTCAAAGACTTGCTCTCCACTCATCAAACTTTGTGAAAAATTGGCCTTATCTCCTGATTCTCATTGGGTTGGTTGGTTTGTGCTTTCCCAAGGAATTCTGTTAACTGTTAACTATCTACCCTCACATTATCAGATGAAATAATTTGTATAAAGTACTTTTCAAACCTTAAAATGCCATATAAACGTGGTTTTATTTTTATTATTAGCATTATCAAATCTCTTCCTAGTGATAAAACTTCCAAAAAGTTAAAATAAATTCAGAAAGTGCTAAAATGAGTGAATGGATTAGTGAATAAACAAAAATTTACTATTTACCATTCATGATCCATATGCTAAGTGTTTGGTGTAAGGGAAAAACCCAAATCTTTGGGTGACAACATTGCTCTTAAGGATCTCATATTGTGATTGAGAGAGACCACATATAGAGAAGAGTTCAGCTGCAGAAGAGATGGAAAGGCCCTGCTGGCCCTCAGCATGCCAAGTAAATGGTAAGGTCCAGTGGCCTTTTAGGCTCACAGGTAGGTCAAATGGCAAAGTTCAGGGGTGCTCCATCTGCGTGTGTGTGTGTGTGTGTGTGTGTGTGTGTGTGTGTGTGTGTGTGTGTGTGTGTAATTGGCTGGGGCAGAGACTATAAGCTCCATGAAGAGAACTGTCTTAACTTTTTATCTCCCCAGGGCATAGTGTTCTGCTTCATAAGAAATTAATAGAATTTGTTGAAGAAATGATTTCTGTTTATGTACCATATATCTATATGACTAACTACCATAAAATATTAGATTCCAGTGTATTGATATTTGTACTGCATTCTGCATTCAGGATGGATGAAGCAAAAGCAAAGCAGGTATAAATTACTGATACACATCTTTCAATAGGTACTTTATCATGAAGCAACAGTCATGCAACCCCATACCCCTCTTTAGAGAAAAAGATTTCCTCAGCCTGTTCTATTGTATTCTATTCTACATCTCTGTTCTCTCCCAGAATGTAAGTAAGAGAAAGACATTAAATGATAATTTACTGAATTTCTGGCACTGGTTCTGAATATCTTGATAGTGCATATTCCTTCAAGTAGCAAAAATTAAGCTCTTATAGGCCTTAGGTAATTCTGGGAGTTAGAAATGTACTGTTTTTCAAAGACCAAGTCTATGCCCTTTTCTGAGAAAAAAAAAAAGACCCATCTAATGTCTGTAATGGACTCTTTCGTGTTAAGTATTGTCTCTTCTCTTGTTAACCACTTGCAACCACTGAAAATGACTGAAAATTGCTTGCATTTTTTCCCTCTACTTTTGATTTAGTAAGACTAAGTCAGTAAAATCTACCTTGGTATTCTTCTGGTTCTTCTTTGGTGCTAACTTTGCCTTCTAATTCTTAGAATGCACATCAGAAAACAGTTGGATGGTTGTTTGATTCAGCAAACAGTTAATAAATTCCTATTACATACAAAGTAGAATAGTAAAAAAAAAAAGAATTGGTCCTGTAATTTCATTGGTCTAAGGAACTCCATGGTAAGGAGTCTTCTATCAGTGCAAGTCAGTACCTTCTTTGCAATATAATCTTAGTTGCCTAGAGAACTAAGAAGTTAAAAGACTTTCCAAGGGCCACATATCCATTATGGATCAGGGTCAGGACTTGAAGTCAAATATTTCTGGCTCTAAGGCTACCTCTGTACCCATCATGACACACTACTTCTCAAAAGTACCCTATAAGGAATTGTGCAAATACAAGGTATTATGTTAAATATTGGGGAATACAAATATGAAAATAATTCATTTCCCCTCAGTGAGTTTTTAATCTAGGAAAGGGGGGTGTGAGATATATAGACACATAACTATCATTTAATTTAGAAGATAATTAAGTGTATAATGATAGGAGGAGTTATTTTGGTGTGACCTGACCTAGGCTGAAAAGACGGAAAAGGTAAATAGAGAACAAGGGTGGGAGGGGAGGGGAATTGATCAGAACAATTATTCTGACCATGAAAAACAGTCACGTGAGCAGCTGCATAGAGCCTCTTGAGAACAGTTCAAAATCCAAGAAGAGTAGGTTGAAGTACAGAGTGCATAAAGAATATTAAAATGGAATGTTTGGAACAAAAACTGGAGATAGATTACAGGACACATGAAAGTCCAGCTAATGAGTTTGTACTTTATTGTATAGATTTTGGGGAGCTACTGAAACTTTTATTACCTCAATAGTAAAATGTTACCAACTTATGCATTTGATTAGAAAGATTATTTTTATCGTGGAAGGGAGGATGAATTAGAGGAGAGACATGAGATAGAGACATCAGTTGGGAAGCTAGTATAAAAATGTAAGCAAGAGGTAATTAGGAGGTGACATTGAAAGTAGAAAAGAAGAATAAATTCAAAGAGTTATTTTGGAGGTAGAACCAACCAGAAAATTGACTGTGTAGAGGAAGGAGAAAAAAAGGATAAAGGATGAATTTGCAGTTTGGTGTCTAAGAAAAAGCTGGTGCCATTAAGAGAAACAATGAAGTTAGAAGGGCAAGTTTTTAAGAGAAAGTAATGGAGTATATTTTGGCCATATCAAGCTTGCTGTCCTGGGGAAAATCTTACCAATGGAAATACCTTATTGGTAGGTAGAAGTGGATCACCTCAAGAGAATTTTTCAAAGGAGTTCATAGATTTAGGAGTTAGAGAATTTTTCGCGGGAGTTAACAGATTTAGGAGAGATGATTGTTGGAACTATGAGAACAGATGAAGTTGTTGGAGGTGCGGGGAGAACTTGTGGAGAAAGAAGCCCACAGGGAGAGGGTAACAAGAGGAGAAAGAATGGCAAAGAGATTAAAGAGGATTTTATAATGGGAGAAGAATTATTGGCAGTTTCTTATTTTAAAGAAAGTTTGAGAAGGATAAAGGCTTAGAAAAAGTTCTAAGAGGTAGAATAGTGAGTGCAGTATCAAGTGGTCAGGAAAGGATCTATGTCTGAAGTCATCTAATTCAACTTCTGTCCTCTCCTCAGCAGGATGGGCCATAGAGTGAAGGGGAGACTAGGACCTCCTCTGACAAACAATTTTACATTAGAATAACTCTGATTCTGTGGAAGGGCTTCCTCGTAGTGAAGACAAATGCTATCTCTCTGCACCTTTTTACGGTCATGGGGCAATCAGAATAATGCCTAATCCTTTTTTTTCAAATGATAGGCCTTCAAATACTTAATGACAGTTATCTTGTTACTTCTAATTCTTTTCTTTTTCCTCCTCCAGGGTAAATATCACCAGTTCCTTAGCCATTCCTTCATTACATGACCTTTGGTCCGCTCACAGAACTGATGACTCCCCTTTAGGCATGATCATCAGTAAGCAAAAACTGAGGATTTCCCTTATGCTTTCAGTGGTGTAGGGAATTCCTGGAGGTGGTAACTCTCTTTACTAATGCAGGTCAGCATTTTTTCTGCAATGTATATAGTCTTAAAAAGTTGCCTAGGGTAGTGAGATGAGAGAACTGAACAGCCTACTCTGGATACGGTCTGCTATTATCTACTTCCTTATCACTGTCTTTAATGTAAACATCCTTTTGGGGCTATCATGATGAGAAAAAGGAGGAAACTCAGGAAGGAATAGATATTCCAGAGAGACCAAAGTTCAGGAAATTGTGACCCATTTAAATCACCTGTACAAACATTTACAAAGTACCTGTATTTGCAAAACAATGTGCTAGATGGTAAGGATACAGAAATAAAAATAACAGTCTTTCTTTCAATTACCATACAGTCAACCAGGAGGATAAAATGGGTAGATAGATGAGAAAATATGAGCTTGTATGAGAACAGAGAAAGTAATAACAACTGGGGCTTGGGCAACACTTGGTGTGGGAGATGACAACAGTGCTAAAACTTGAATATAGATAAAGGAAGAGGTGAAGAAGATGTCTGCTCCAGGCATAAGTGATGGTCTGTGTGAAAGCATGGAAATGGGAAATGGAAAGATGACCTATGAGGACAAGTAACAAAAAGTCCAGTTTGGATAGAACATCGTTTGCAAAGGGGATTAATATGAAATTTAGAAAGATAAATTGGAGGTATATTGTGGAAAGCAGAAATGAATAGACAGAGGGAAAAGGGGCCCAGTGAGATGGATGGATGGATGGCCAGAGTGAGATAGGGAATAGATGGCAGGGTGGGGTGAGATTTCCACTCAGATGAATGGGTAGAGAGTACTACAAATGGATTTGTGCTACTCAAAGCAAGAAGCTTTTGATGGTAAGGACTAGGAGAAGAAAATGTTGGAAGGTAAGCTGAAGGAACTTGCTAGCCGTAGGGAAGGGTACCGGAACCATAACAAAAACCAGTCCTAAGATTCTAAGCGACTGCCAGCTGATTGATTATAGGCAAAGCTGTAGCTTTACAGGCCAAAGATGTGGGTGGGTTAGTTTCTAACAGGACAAAGAAAAATGAGTCAGCTTTGTTTCAGACCTTTATAAGTAATATCCCTAGGATGATCTGTGAAGTTTGTTTGTTGTGGGGACAGGATTGGGTCATTGTTTCAGGAGAAGAAAGCTGAGCTGGTTTTAGGCTTAGGATATAAAAATGGAAGTCACCGTAGAGGTCTTGTAGTCCTGGTTTCTCATTTTCACTCCACCAGTGTTTACTTGTTAGCTCTAACTGGGAGGTTCTATATGTAAAAGTACTTCAATGTGCCTCAAATGTAGCAAGTAATTAATAAATGTTCATTGACTGATTGATGTTCTTATAGAAGGAAATCTTAGCCTTAGTCTTGAGGTTCTCCACTACATCTCGTATCAGGGAACTTCAAGTAGCATGGGAATATTTGGGGGCCACCATATCGCATTTTGTTGTCATGACCCTTTTTAGAGTAGTGTTTTTCTGAATAATATTGGTTAGAACTTGATGA
Organism: Bettongia penicillata ogilbyi; assembly: GCA_023548195.1. NCBI lineage: Eukaryota > Metazoa > Chordata > Mammalia > Diprotodontia > Potoroidae > Bettongia > Bettongia penicillata. The sequence goes on from JAJHZJ010000040.1 coordinate 129,666, forward strand.
TAGACACCTGAGTCATCTAAAAGGAATTTAACAAGACTTGGGAAATATCATGTCATTCTTAACTCCTACATTTAGGAAGATATATTTAGTGAAAATCATTCAGGATTAACTTTGGAAAGCAAGACAGAAAAGTTTCCCGGAAGAAAACAAAATTAAAAAACATAACAAAAGATAGAATGCAATAGGTATTTGCCAATTTCTGCCATCTGATGTGTATGTTTTCTTTCATGGAAAGCTAGAACCAGCAGGCTGTTTGCTTACCTCTCCAGAGCTTGAGGGGTGAGGCCACTGGCTGCTTCTCCAAATCCCCTTACTCATTGTTTGCAATAGGTAGAACCTAGTCTAGCTGACTAGGCTTACCTGAGTCAGACTGTACTGAGGTTGCAGGGGAAGATGCCCTTTGAAAAAACTTTTCTCTTGACTTGTTGTATCAAACCCAGTGAATATTTGTGAGACACAGGCAGATGTGTGTGGGGAGGGGGGCATGGAATTGTAGGTTGCCCCAGCTGCCTTTGTTACACTGATCAAATAGCAGTTGTCCCCATGAGGCTTGTGCCTTTAGCTAAAATGTTGTATCCAGAAGAGCAGCAATGGAAAGAGTGAATGAAGGAGGGAAAAGCTGCAAAATAAAAGTTCCCCCAGAGACTAAAGAAGACTGAACAGTTTGCCTCAATAGTCTAGGCTAGCTCTGGCTGTTGCATTCTATTACCCTTCATCACATATGGCTGAGTAATGGGACATGACAGGTGTTAGACCTTGGTATACATTGAAGGCTCTTGTGGAGAAAATGCATTGTTCTAAACTAATTTTTCTTTAGTTCCCCAGATTGCCTCCAACTTTGATTTCTGATTCTCCATGTCACTGCATCATCATCTATATTTGCAGGCATCCCAGAAAGGGTTCTATACAGCCACTCAGTAAAATTTATTTTCTATCATGTTTAAGCCTTTCTGATGAAAATTCATACCTCTTATGCTGGTCAAATTTTCATGAGTATAAGATAAGGCATATATTAAAAACAAAAACAAAAATAGGACTTTCTTACTATGTAAGCTTGGATCCCCAGGATATAATATATGTAATATGCTTCTTCCTTAACTGATTTTTTTTCTGCAGCAAGAACAGATTTCATTTTTCATTACCTTGGGCTGGCTATAGGTGTCTGTTAGGGGCATAAGAAACCTATGGTGGTAGGTTCTGACCTTCAGGTTCCATATAACTTTTTTTTTTCTTTTTAAGAGACACTTACATATTTCCCAATCTTTAATTTGTGAGCATACCTTATTTAGGCAGCACCTTCCTGCCTTCTAATTTGCTGCTCTTAATCTTTTGGGGGCTGGGAAATCACATAACACTGCTCAGTAAAAGTGTCAAACAAACAAAATAATTTAATAAGAAACAAGAGTAAGGTGGAGTACATGAATGAGGTCAATTTGCAGTAAGTCCGGAAAAAGAAGACTGGAATCAGATTATAGAAAGTTCTGAACTGTAAAATGAAAAATTTGCATATTACCCTAGAAGCAGTAATTATCCAAAATCTTTTAGTAAGAGAATGTCATGGTTTATACCTTGTGATAATTATTTATTTCTTTATTTTCATGGCAGTATATTTAAGATGGTTTGGAGAATAGAGAAGCTGAGAGAAGGAAATTCAGCTGTCCCATGGAGGAAAATCTTGGTTCAATTTAAGAAAAGAAAAAAAGAAATCATGGTTGGAAGGGAATTCAGTTATTTTACCCAACCCATATCTGAATAGAAATGCCTTCTATAACAGTGTGGACCTGTGCCTCACAGAAAGGACTGGAGCAGGCTTCAAGGCAGCTGCTACAGGTTTCTTGAAGACCTCCAGTGATGGGAAACTCAAGATATAACACAACATATAACTAAAATTGATTTCCCATGTTTATAAAATCATTAGCCTCCATCTGCTCCATTCTAATTTTTAAAGAACTATTTTCTTCAGTGAATGTTTGGACCTTCTTTTCCGTGTGACCAATTCTGCTTTTTAACGCATTCTCATTGGCTATTTGGACCTCTTTTGCCATTTGGGTTAGTCTATTTTTACAGGTGTTATTTTTTTCAGCATTTTGGGGTCTCCTTTAGCAAGCTGTTGACTCATTTTTCATCATTTTCTTGCATTTCTCTCATTTCTCTTCCCAATTTTCCTCCACCTCTCTTATTTCACTTTCAAAATCCTTTTTGAGCTCTTCCATGGCCTGAGACATAATATTATGTATTTTTTTTGGAGACTTTGCATGTAAGAGCTTTGACCTTGCTATCATTCTCTGATTGCAAGCTTTGGCTTTTTCCCTAATTATATGCTTTGCTCTTCTTTTTCCGAAAAGATGAAAGAAAATACCTTTTCACCAAGAGAGTAACCTTCTATAATCTTATTATTTCCCCCTTTTTGGACATTTCCCCAGCCAATTACTTGATTTTTGAGCCCTTTGTCAAGTGGAGGGCATACTACCTCAGTCTTCAGAGGTTTTGTGAAGTTGTTCTCCAAGATATTTCTCAAGATTTCTAAGTTCTCAGTTCTTCTAAAGTGGCATAGTCAAGAGAGAGATGTTTACTCCTCTCTTGGCTTGCACTGTGGTCTATGAACCACCATAAGTGTTCTTTTCTGCCCTGGAAATGCAAGTAGGATTCCCTCTCCACAGTTGCTACCAGCTCCAACATGTCAGTGCTCCTCATCATTCCAGGAGCACCACTCAGGAATGAGACCCAGATTAGCTGCTTAATTCCCCCAGGGTCTCTTGGCAGAGAGCTCCAGAAGCAGCTGCCCCTGGGGCTGGGGCTGGGGTTGAACTCAACCCCATTCACTCAAGTGAAAGAGCTTTCTCACTGACCTTTGAATTTGTTTTTGGTGTTTGTGGGTTGAGAAATCTAGAAACTTGTAGCAGCTGCCCTGAAGCCTGCCCCAGTCATTTCTGTGCAGCTGTGGCCCATGCTGAGTTCTACTCTGCTCCAAGTACAGTGTAATAGACCCTTCCTGTCAGCCTTCCAGTGTGTCTTGGGCTGAAAATCTATTTCACTGACTTCTGTTCCTCTAGAATTTGTTTAGAGTCATTTTTTACAGGTATTTTAAGGACTTTGGGAGGAACACTCTAGCAGGTCTGTTCTTCTACTCTGCCATCTTGGATCCCCATCAGTTTCCTGTTTTTAAATGCTGTAATTTGTTAGGGTTTTTTTTTTTTATTTTCTTAAACTGAACCAAGATTTTCCTCCATGGGACAGTTAGATTTCCTTCTCCCAGCTTCTCTATTCTCCAAACCATCTTATATATACTGCCATGAAAATAAATAAATAAATAATGATCATAAGGTATGAACCATGACATTCTCTTACTAAAAGACTTTGGATAACTCCTTATTGCCTCTAGGGTAAAATGTAAAATTGTCATTCTAGAATTGAGAACTTTCTATAATCTGATTCCAGTCTTCTTTTCCAGACTTATTGCAAATTGACCTCATTCATGTACTCTACCTTACAGTTGTTTCTTATTAAATTATTTTATTTCTTTTCACTGTTCTACAATTACTTCCATATATCTTAGATTTTTTCCCTTCCCTCTGCCATCTTCCTTCCTCCCTCCCCAATCCCTCCCAAATATATTTTTATTAAATACATTGTCACCTTAATCATGTTGCATAGAAAAATTAAAATGAATGGGAAAAACCATAAAACAAAACATAATACAAAAGAAAATGGTCTGCTTCATCCTGAAATCCAGTTTCATAGTTCTTTCTCTGGATGTGGAAGGCATTTTGCTTCAAGAGTCCATTGGGAATTTTTTAAGTCTTTGCATTGCAATGAAGTACTAAGTCTACCAGAAAAATTCCTCACACACTGTGGTTATTGCTGTGTACAAAATTCTCCTGGTTCTACTCCTTGCACTCAGCATCAGTCCATATAAGTCTTTCCAAGCCTCTCAGAAGTCTTCTATTCATCATTTCTTATAGTACAATAGTATTCCATTACATTCATATACTGCAATTTGTTCGGTCATTCCCCAATTGATGGACATCCCTTTATTTTCTAGTTTTTGGCCACCACAAAGAGAGCTGCTATAAAGATTTTTGTACATGTGGGACCTTTTTCCATTTCTATGATCTCTTTGGGATACAGTCCCAGAAGTGATATAGCTGGGTGAAAGGGTATGCACATTTTTGTAGCGCTTTGGTAGTTCCAAATTGTTCTCCAGAATGGTTGGATCAGCTCACAGCTCCAACAACAACAAATTACTCTTCCAACTGTCCCACATCTTCTCCAACATTTATCATCTACCTGTTTTGACATATTAACCAATCTGATAGGTGTGATGTGGTACCTCAGAGTTGTTTTGATTTATATCTCTCTAATCAATAGTGATTTAGAGCATTGTTTCATATGACTGTAGATAGGTTTAATTTCTTCCTCTGAAAACTGCCTATTCATATCCTTTGAAAGGATCCCTTGATCCTTTCCCTGTATCAATTGGGGAATGACTTGTATTCTTGTACATTTGACTCAGTTCGCTATGTATTTTAGAAAAGAGGCCTTTATCACAGACACTAGTTGCACAAATTCTTTCCCAGTTTTCTGCTTCCCTCTTAATCTTGGTTGCATTGGGTTTGGTTGTGCAAAACTTTTCAATTTAATGTAATCAAAATTATCCATTTTGTGCTTCATATTGTTCTCTATCTCTTGTTTGGTCAAAAATTTCTCCATTCTCTATAAATCTGACAAATACACTATTTCTTGCTCCCCTAGTTTGTTTATATTATCAATCTTTATACCTCAATCAAGTATCCATTTGGACTTTATTCTTGTGTGTGGTGTCAGGCATTGGTCTATGCCCAGTTTCTGCCACACTGTTATCTAGCTTTCCCAGCAATGTTTGTCAAACAGAGAGTTCTTATCCCAGAAGCTGGGGTCCTTGGGTTTATCAAATAGTAGATTGCTATATTCATTGACTACTGTGTCTTGAGTACCTAACCTATTCCACTGGTCTACCCCTCTGTTTCTTAGCCAGTACCAAGTGGTTTTGATGATTGCTGCTTTATAATACAATTTGAGATCTGGTAGGGCTACACCACCTTCCCCAGCATTTCTGTTCATTAGTTTTCCTAATATTTTGGATCTTTTGTTCTTCCAAATGAATTTTGATATTTTTTCTAGCTCTAGAAAATAATTATCTGGCAGTTTGATTGGTATGGGACTGAACATGTAAATTAATTTAGGTAGAATTGTCATTTTTATTATATTGGCTTGGTGCAACTGATGTTTTTCCACTTATTTAGATCTGACTTTATTTGTGCGAAAAGCGTTTTATAATTATGTTCATATAGTCTGGATTTGTTTTGGCAGGTAGACTCCCAGATATTTTATGGTGTCTACTGTATCTTTAAATGGGATTTGTCTTTCTATCTCTTGCTGTTGGACTTTGTTGGTAATATGTAGAAATGAGATGATTTATGTGGGTTTATTTTGTAACCTGAAATTTCGCCAAAGTTATTAATTCAAGTAGTTTTTTACTTGAAACTCGAGGGTTCTCCAAGTATATCATCATATCTGCAAACAGTGATAACTTAGTTTCTTCTTTGCCCATTCTGATTTCTTCAATTTCTTTTTCTTCTCTTATTGCTACAGCTAACATTTCTAGTACCATATTAAATAGCAGTAGTGATAATGGACATTCCTGTTTCACCCCGATCTTATTCTTATAGTTGTTTTTTGAATTCAACATTCCATCTCCCTTCCCCAAGCCTTTGCCTAAGTTAAAACCCATGTTTCACCTTTATATCTCAGAATCTTTCCTTTCAGTTGACGCTTCTTAACCAAAGTGCTTTTTCTAACAACTATAGGTAGAGAGAAAGGTAGCCAACAACCACAGACCAATGAAATATGGACAACATCCACTATAATGAGTGGTTGCACTTTTTTTCCTGTCTAAATTTTATTCATTAGTGAATTTCAGGAATCAACATTCACTTATTTTGCAGATTCTGAGAAAGTTACCACTCAAATGATAGGTAAGTCATAGCTATCATTATTCTTAAGCCCATCCTAAGACAGAAATGGTATATTAGTGGAGAAAGAATTTAATATGAAGTTACTGAACCAGGTTTTAAATCCTACTTCTGTTTCTTACTAACAGGCTGCAAAGGCAAGTCACCTCATATTTTATCTAGCCTTCCACTCAGATCACATCTTCTCTACTTTTTCTCATGCAAACTAGCACCTACTTACTTCAGATCTCCAGAGAGTTTGTTTCTATCTCTGAGGAAGTGAATGCACACTTTTTTATTACACATACCCAGAGGCAGAGCCATCTTAATTGGCAACTGATAGAAGGCAAACTTACTTAACTCATTAGTTCTAGGTATCCCCTGGACTATGCTTTATTCCATCTATTCATCCAACCATCTGCCTGCTCTATCTTTCCATCTGCTGTAGTGAAATAGGTGCCACTGTCTCCTTTTTCTGGGCACAGTTTTCAAAGTACAATTGCTGCTGAAAAAGACAAAAACAAAACAAAACATACCACTTAACTGCCGTACGGATGAAGTCATGATTCTTGTGAATCCACTGACCACGCCCCCCAGCTGTCACTCCCTTATATGTCTTGACTCCCTCATTAAAATGTAAATTCCTTGAGGGTAGGGACTGATACATGTATAGCCTAACACTTAGAATGATAAAAATACATAATAAGCCCAAATACAAAACGATTTTTCTTTCATTCACTCATTCATTGATGCCTTCTCAAATTTCCTTATCTGTGTACATGTTGCATCTGCCAGAAGTAAGTAAACTCTTTGAGAATAGGAACTGATTAATTTTGTCTTTATACCTTTAGTGCACAGTGACATACACATGATAAATTAACTTTAGCTAATTTCTTCCCTATGGTACCAGTCAGGATGAATCTAATCTTTCCACCTCTTCCACATGCTAAAAATGTGGAGACTACACTTACTTATTTTTCTTCTTCTTCCTTTCCTAATCATCTTCTTCAATCCAAATTTCCTCAGTTCTTTCAACTGATTCTTAGATAGAATAGTTTTAAGTCAGTTTCCATGTCCAAATAAAATATGGTCTATGTACTTGAAAGAAAGAAATTAGGTCAACTATAAAAGAAATCATACAGGAAGCAACAATTTTAACTAAGATAAAAGTAGGGTCATAACATGAGAACTGTGTATCTTCTAAAGACTGCTATACCAAAGTGTATGGTTACCAAGTATGTCTTCATCATGGAACATCTGTGAAGGGCTTGGTAAAACTCACCAGGCTTATAATCTGCAAAGGTATTCAAGAACTTCATTTAATTTTCACAATCCTCTCTGAAACATCATTTTCAACTTTCCCATTAGCAAGGATGATTTTTACATCACCTCAAGTGTGTGGGTTGTTCCCAAATTATAGGGATGTCTGAGTCATCCATATGCTCTTGGTTTTTTCAGCCATCTCTCAGAGTGGAGGTGGTGATGAAAGATAAGATTACCTTCTCTATAGCTGCTATTTGTCTATATAGCCTGTGAGGAAAAGAATTACTGATATAACATTTACTCTAGAAATCAAAGTGAGCATTACTTTCTCTAGTGTGAGAGAAAATTTTCTTGGGTCCAGAAATTATTTTTTTTTTGAATTGGAAAACTTGTTTCTTTTTGACATTTCATCTAAATTGCCCCCCCTTTACTATTCTTCAACACATATACAATCTGATCCAGTCCAGTCCATCAAGCACCTACTATATATGAAGGATTCTGCCAGGCACTAGGGAGGAAAAGACAGAACAGAAGTAGTTTCTGCACTCAAGGAGCTTATAGTCTATTAGACAGGGATGGAGGTAGGGAAACAATACATACCATAGGAGAGAAAAAGACTTTGGATGACTAGATTATAATAATAGTTCTTTTATCTGCAAGCAACAAGGAATGGGTTGTTTTATTCTACAATTAAATGAAGCTCATACTTTGAGTTCTAAAATGATGTTTTATTTCTAAAAACTGATAATTGTTTATTAACCACTTAAAATATTTGAGGGTGGGAGGAAGCCAAGATGGTGAAGTACAGGCAGGAACCCAGTTAAATTCTGTCAAAATTCCCCTCCAAACAACTTTAAAATAGCACTTCAAATTAATTTCTTTGGAAGTAGAAATAAAAGAGATTGAAGAAGAAGTCTGTGACATGAGAGTGGGAGATCAGCCCAGAGCACACATGACTGCATGACCAGTAATGGGCCTTGTAAGTGGCTGCAGCACCACCCAAGCCTCAGCTTGGGTATCCACCCACAGACATTCCAGAGCAGGAAGGAGCACTGGTATTTGTGGCTGCAACAGGAGCAGGTGTCCTTCCTGTCGGAATGTAAACCAGGAGAGCAGTGTCCACATCTCTCCCTGGATCATATGACTTTGGAAAGCACCAAAAACTTATAGAACCCCAGAACTGGCTTTAAAAAAATTGCATAAAAAAGCCTAAAGCTTGGCACAGGCTCCCCACCCTGGTGAATAAAACCCAATTTTAGCATAAAGTTCAAACTAAAAAAATAGCCTGGGGAAAAAAGAACAATATAAAAAAAAAGAACCTGACCATAAAAATCCATTATGTATGTGAGAAAGATCAAGATATAAACTCAGAAGAAGATAACAACTTGAAAGGAGCTAAAAATAATGCCCTAAAGAAAAAAGCAAATTGGACATAAGCTCTACAAGAATTCCTGAGTGGGCTAAAGAAAGAAATAAAAGTGATAGAGGAAAATTTGGGAAAATAAATGAGAGTAATGCAACAAAATTATGAATAGAGACAATAGTATGGTAAAAGAGTAACAAAAATAGTGAAGAAATTAAGAGCTTAAAAAAAGAAAACATAATTGGCCAAATGGTAAGGGAGGCACAAAGTTTTACTGAAGAGAAGGACCTCTTAAAAAATAAGTTAGCCAAATGGAAAAACAAGTAGAAAAGCTCATCGAAGGAAATAATTCTGAACATGGTCACCTTTCCCTGATGACTAAATACAAAAGTCCCCTGCCTTTTTGTTAGGGCAAATTACTGGTGTTGACAACAAAGCTTTTGAGGAGAAAGTAACCGTCAAAGTCCTCTTTCCACCGGGAATCTCTTTATATCAGAAGGGAGAGGCAGACATAGCAAATAGTTTGTTTAACTATCCTATAAACTTCCAAGGTCAGGAAACTCAGAATCATGTTGGTCATCATTATGAATATCAGTGATGTCCTCAGGGAATATTGAGACAGGGAATATTTATGTTTGCCTCTGCACTAACTTGTCCTCAACTATTGTGCTTTTAAATTTATTTCTGTTTTTCTCTGTTCTTCTCATTGTTCTTTTGCTAAGCTGTTAGTTTTCAGTTTGAGCTGTCTGTCTTCATTAGCACCCCCTTCCCTTCAGTTTTGCTGTTCATAATCTGTAATAGACTCAAAAATCAGACAACCAAGCTCATTAGAATTTTGTTTAAAATAGTCTCAAAATGAGGACTTGAAGTTCTCTCCGATGAGTAAAGTACGTAAGCTTTGGTATTTGGATTTCATCTATGTTATTTTTACTTCCTCATTTTGAGGTTTATATCCCCCCAGTTTCCCTCTCTCTGATTTCCAGGTTCTCATCTATATGTGAATTCTATATAAGTGACACATTATTGTACTTTCTTTTGCTGCTCACCTTGATGAGACTATTTGCTGTAGCAGAAGGAATGTTGGAGTGGAAGATACAAATCTGACTTGTAGTCCTCCTAATAGCTAGGTGTGTGAATATGGGCAAGTGATTTAATCTTCTTTTCTTTACATTTAGTATGAGAGGATTGAATTGGATGGTACCCAAGGTTACTCCTGGCTCTAATTTTATAATCTTAGTACAGAGGCAACCAGGGAATAGTAGATAGAAAGATGATCTCAGAGTCATAAAGACTGGGTATTCCAGTCCCTCTGCTGATACAAACTAGTTGTGGGACTCTGGGTAATTGACATACTTCTCAGAGCTCTAGGCCAGGGATGTAAAAAACATGGCTATGAGGGGACTGAATGAAATGTAGTTGGGAAATATATAACAAAATATATAAAAACATAATAGAACACAGATAATGTTAATATAAGCTTTTCTAGGTCAATATGCAGACTGCAGGGTTCCTTATGTATGTTTTAGTGGTTCCTACTTCTATTTGAGTTTGACATCAGTGCCATAGGCAACTCTATAGGACTATAAATTGTAGAGAAGTGGCTCATTTGTATTTGTGGGGTGAGCCTCTTCATTTGGGAGTGTTTTATACTAATGAAATCACAGGCTCAGTCCCTATCCCTATTAGAGAGGGAATTCAGAATTTTAGTATATTCTAGTAGGCTTTGAGAGAGACATTCCATATCATTGTTCAGCTGGAGGTGAGATGAGTTTGATTCTTTGGGGGGGGGGAGGTGGGAGGGCAACAAAACTCTTTTGAACTTTTAATTTCTTCCCATGTATGTTTAACATTCCATTTTTTTTTATAAGAACAGAAAGAAAAGGATTTATTACAATTCTCGAGGAAGGAACATCCCTCCACCAGGTCGGGTAATCTGGTGGAGGGAGGCAACTTACAGAAATTGAAGCCCAATTTTTATACCCTAACACAGAGAATCCCACCTCCCCACTATCTCACCTCTCCATTGGCTGGGAGGTGGGATCACAATCTAAGCCCAAAAAACTAGTCAAACCCCAGGAAATCTTCACCTATCCCAACACAATTACCTCATCTAATATCTAACAACTGCTGAAACTCAGGTATCCAGTGAGAGAGGCCTTATGGAAGAGAAATTTTATTTAGAAAATCCAATATTCCCCATATTTTTATTGTTAAACGTCTTCATAATCTCCTCATCTCACTCAATCCCTCCTCTTCTCTATCATCTGAAGACTTTTCACACCACTACTAATACAGATTACCTGTTAATTGATCTCCTTCACTTTTCATACATTCATACCACTCTTTCTTCTCCTTCATGCTTTTAAAGGAGAAGACCAGATTTGGACAAAAACATGGGCAATCTCTAAAATTAAATACAATCTTCACATTCTTTCCCCTATACATTCTTCCCTTCATCTATCCCCTTTTATATGAATTTAGATAGAGAGCAAAGTTAATGAATACATTAACAAATTACAAGGGGACTATCCCCATGTTATAAGTACAAATACAGAGATTGAAGATACAAAGGTAGATCAATGAATTATCCGTTCAGAGGTTCCATCTCCTCTGATGCAGTTTTCTGATCTGGATGCTCCTCCAGGCCATCTTCAGCACAGCATCTCTTCATCTTCTTCCCTTTATCTTCTTGTAGAAATCCGGATGTCCTCTCCTACAAAACTGACCTTAATACCATTTTAGGTGACCACGCTTAAGCTTTAAACACTTGTCACTCTACAAAATCAAAATTGGGACTTCGGCCAATTGTCATGTTAAAGAAATACACATTAGAACCCAGTATTTACATCTTACATTCAGACCTTTTAAAGTATTTACAGCATAGGCCACAAACCATTTTTCTTTTAACCAACTGAGACAAAATAATGATTAACTATGTATGCTAACCTCACAAGCCTTATTAACCTGATGGTCTCTTCCCCACATTATCACTAGAAATTAAAAGATCCCAATTCACTGTTGTTGTTCTAAAGTCCTGATAGCTTAATTTTAGACTTATCCTCAGATGTTCCCCTATCAACAATCCGTTATTTAATAAATCTGATATTAAACTTACAAAATTTTTGACTATAGGAAATTGCCACTAAGAGTAGGGACATTGCAGGGAAACAGTATCTCCCTAACTTCATGTCAATTCCAGGCAGGAGCATTCAGCCAGGCTTAAAGTCTGCCAGCTGTCAATGGGGAAATTGACTCAGGAGAATCCTACCTCAGCCCAGGCTGAACAGCCACTCTCTCAACTTTATCATGAGATCACCTTTCGCAGTTCATGGCTAGCATCTCACAGGCTTACTGACATCATGGATCAGAGGCTAAGACCGCCTTTCTTGCTATCCGTACCTGGAGTTAGACTCAGAAGAACAGTCAGTTAATAGTCCCATAAAATGTTAGAATAGCAAGTTCCAACAGTTCCAGTTTCAGATATGACTATAATTTCACATTGACTGAGGAACATCTTTTGAAGTAAGTCTTAAGGCTTGCATATCTTTCTATACATGTTCTTATTCCTTGTAGATTTACATCTGCTTCCCAAGTTTTCTATACCTTTATAACCCTGCTCAGTCTAAGAGAATGAGCTACACATATGACAAATTCAAACACTAATTTCATGAAAGGAATTCAAATCAAAACAGAAACATTTAACTTTTCCATAAATGCCAGATTTTACCAGTGGTTACCTGTCTCCAAGAAACTTAAACTAAAATTCTTTTCCCTAAGCTAATAATGTCTTTGATTTTAGTCTCAATAATTAGTTCAGTCAATTGTTTTAATGCTAATTGCCTTACATCACTTTGTAACATGTAAAATGCTTATCCCAAATTGGGACCTTTGTCCATTACCTCCAAAGAGTTATAGTCCCATTTATCTAAAAGGGCCCTGGAAAACCTCACCTTGTGCCACGTATACAAACTCTCTAGAGGCCCACAGAGGCATATCACTATGCCCTGTTAATCCAATTCTCCGGGTTACTGGCCACTCCCATCAAGCCCATGCTAGAAACCCCTAAAACACCTGGAACCACCCTGGACTCCTTCCTCCGTCCCTCTATCACAATGGGGAACTGAGCCAGAAGGATCCCATCCTAGGCTGAGGCCATAATTGTCACCTGAGCCTTGACCATTAGATAATAAATTTCATTTAATCAAAAATTTCACCAGGACTCACATCTTAAATTTTAAATTTGTCCTAAAAGCCAATCACTAGAAATTATCACCTAAACAAATTCCTAGTTTAGGAATTCCATATACAGCTTACACTTCACATAAAGTTTACAACTTTAACAAAGTGAAGGGCCACACCTCTTGGGTGCTCATTTTAGACTCTTCATATCTTTTTTTTTTTAATAAAAATTTATTTATTTAACTTTTTACATTCATTTTCACAAAACTTTGGGTTCCAAATTTTCTCCCCTTTTATCCCCTCCCCCCACCCCAATACTCCAAGCATTCTAATTTTCCCTATCACCAATGTGCCCTCTCTTCCATCCTCCCTCCCTTTTCTTGTCCCCATCTTCTCTTTTGTCCTGTAGGGCCAGATGACTTTCTATTCCCCATTAACTGTATTTCTTATTTCCTAGTAGCAACAACAATACTAAACAGTTGTTCCTAAAACTTTGAGTTCCAAATTCTCCCCATCCCTACCTCCCCACCCATTCCCTTTGGGAAGGCAGGCAATTCAATATAGGTCATATCTGTGTAGTTTTGCAAATGATTTCCATAATAGTTGTGTTGTGTAAGACTAACTGTATTTCCCTCCATCCTATCCTGCTCCCCATTGTTTCTATTCTGTCTTTTGATCCTGTCCCTCCCCGAGTGTTGACTTCAAATTGCTCCCTCCTCCCATTGCCCTCCCTTCCATCATCCCCCCTCTTGCTTATCTCCTTCTCCCCCACTTTCCTGTATTGTAAGATAGGTTTTCATACCAAAATGAGTGTGCATTTTATTCCTTCCTTTAGTCAAATGTGATGAGGGTAAACTAATTGTTTTTTTTCTCAGCTCTCCTCTTTTTCCCTCCACTAAAAAGTCTCCTGCTTGCCTCTTGAATGAGATATAATTTACCCCATTCCATTTCACCCTCTTTCCCCCCACTACATTTCTCTCTCACCGTTTACCTTAATTTCTTTTAAGATATGGTCCCACCCTATTCAATTCACTCTGTGCTCTCTGTCTCTGTATGTGTGTGTGCGTGCACACATGTACGTGTGTGTATATGTGTGTGTGTGATCCCACCAACTACTCAGATACTGAAAAGTTTTAAGAGTTACAAATATTGTCTTTCCATGTAGGAATGTAAACAGTTCATTTTTGGTAAGTCCCTTATGACTTCTCTTTGCTGTTTACTTTTTCATGCTTCTTCTCATTCTTGTGTTTGAAAGTCAAATTTTCCTTTCAGCTCTGGTCTTTTCATCAAGAATGCTTGAAAGTCCTCTGTTTCATTGAAAGACCATATTTTCCCCTGAAGTATTATAGTCAGTTTTGCTGGGTAGGTGATTCTTGGTTTGAGTCCTAGTTCCTTTGACTTCTGGAATATCCTATTTCACACCCTTCAATCCCTTAATGTAGAAGCTGCTAGATCTTGAGTTATCCTGATTTTATTTCCACAATACTGGAATTGTTTCTTTCTAGCTGCTTGCAAGATTTTCTCCTTGAGCTGGGAGTTCTGGAATTTGGCCACAATGTTCCTAGGAGTTTCTCTTTTTGGATCTCTTTCAGGTGGTGATCAATGGATTCTTTCAATAATTATTTTGCCCTCTGATTGTAGAATGTCAGGGCAGTTTTCCTCGATAATTTCATGAAAGATGATGTCTAGGCTCTTTTTTTGATCATGGCTTTCAGGTAGTCCCATAATTTTTAAATTGTCTCTCCTGGATCTATTTTCCAGGTCAGTTGTTTTTCCCATGAGATATTTCACATTCTCTTCCATTTTTTCATTCTTTTGGTTTTGTTTTGTGATTTCTTGGTTTCTCATAAAGTCATTAGCCTCCATCTGTTCCATTCCAATTTTGAGAGAACTATTTTCTTTAGTGAGCTTTTGAACCTCTTTTTCCATTTTTTTGCTTTTCCATAATTTTGCTTTTGAAAGCATTCTTCTCCTCATTGGCTTTTTGAACCTCTTTTGCCAATTGAGTGAGCCTATTTTTCAAGGTGTTATTTTCTTCAGCATTTTTTTGGGTCTCCTTTACCAAGGTATTGACCTGTTTTTCATGCTTTTCTTGCATCTCTCTCATTTCTCTTCCCAGTTTTTCCTCCACCTGTCTAACTTGATTTTCAAAATCCTTTTTGAGCTCTTCCAATGGCCTGAGCCCACTGGCCATCCCCCTGGGATGTCTGGGATACAGAGGCCCCGACCTCCACATCTTTCCCTGATGGTAAGAATATTTCCTCGTCATCAGAATTGAAAGGCGGGAACATTTGCACCCCCTCAAAGAAGCTCTCTATAGTCTTATTTTTCTTCCCTTTTCTGGGCATTTTCCCAGCCAGTTACTTGACTTCTGAGATTCCTGGCCGCCCCTGCCTAGATCCTCCCAGCTAGTGCTTGGGGTCCGAGATTCAAATGGGCTTTCCCGTGGCAGGTGCGGCTGCTATTCAATGGGAGCTTAAGTTCTGGTGCTTGGGTGGGGGCAGGGCCGCCTCCCAGGCTCAGTTCCCTCAGGGGCTTTATGCAGAAACCTGAACTTCTGCCTGCTTCTCAGGGAATCCCAGGCCGCTGCTGCCTCTGCCACTGCCTCCGCTGCTCCCTCTGCCGCTTCCTCCCGAGGAGGCCCGAGCCACGGAGACACCCTGCTCCCCTCTCAGCCAGCCTAGACGTTTCTCTCACTGACTTGTAGCGTCTGTGGGTGGAGGGACCTTCCTGGCCACCAGAGGTTCTGTCCCTGAAGCCTGCTCGGATCTGCTCTTCTGGATCCGTGGCCAGGGCAGCTCAGGGGTGGGCTCCGCTTTCCGGGGCACGACGGACCCTGGGGACCACTCTCCAGGGCTCTCTGGAACGGAAATCTCTTTCACTGTGTTTCTGTGTGCCTTGCAGTGATCCAGAATTTGTGGGAAGTTCTTCTTACAGGAAATTTATGGGCTGTGGGTTCGGAGCTAGCATACATGAGTCTTTCTACTCTGCCATCTTGGCTCCACCCCCAGACTCTTTAACATGCCATTTTAAAACATATTAACCATCCCTCAGATATGAATTATTTCCCTTTTCCCCACACTTTCCACGCCAAGGAAAATTTGAAGGACAGAGAAAGTTTTCCAATTCCTATTAGAGAATAAGATGTAGATATTATTACAAATATGTAAGGTCAGTAAATTACTTGGTGACAAAAGTCTTTTCCTATTTTCAACAAGCCACTGTATTTCCAAGAAAACTAAGTTTTCATTCTAAAGGGAAATAATCTATATGTTAGCACTCTTATTTTTAAAATGTGATCATCATCAACAACTTTACTATATCAGTCTAGTAGGAATCTCCATTTACTAACTCAGAGCTCATTTAGCCTCTAACTTAGTAGATATGTCCTAAGGAGTTGCCTGAGAAACACAGAAATAAAATGACTTGCCCAGGATCACACACACAGTAACTGTCAGAAATTAAACATAGGTTTTCTTTATTCTGAGGGTTCCTGCCTTCCAAGCCCAGAGCTCTACTACAGTGCACTGCCTTTGGGTATCTTCTTAATTCTTTTTGAAATGTTTCACAAGAGACATTCCAGATTTAAGAATGAATGTTTCAAGGCACTTGACTATTATTGTTGCCTTCTGGATCACCACCACTACTATCACCACCATGTTTCTTATAGGCCCATGTGGATATGCCACTTAAAATTGTTATTTTGCAAGGTGACTGAGAAATGGACAAGATGATGCAGCCTCTAGTCAGGGAACAGATTTTGAGAACTGAACAGCAGGCAGTAGTGCTGTTGGCAGAGTAAATGAGAAGGCACTGTGGATTACCCATGCCATCATGGCAAAAAATAGCACAGAAACAGCTGGGAAGCTGTCAGTATGATCTTAAGGAGTAAATGTGAAATGTCTCCACTTGGTGCATTAATTGTGAGTTATTTGGACAGAATAGAGGAGCAAAGGGAGAGAGAGGCAAGGTGGTAACTCACCCTTCCCTGGCCTTTCATCTCTCCATATCATGAGTATATGTCATAGGTATCTTCTCCTGAGACTTTTCTCCCTTTCTCTTTAACTCTCTCCTCTCTCTTTTCCCCTCTTCGTGTCTGCCTCATAATCTTATGCATATGCAAAGATATATGATTACATGCATAATAACAGAAGTAGGGATAAATTTTAAGAAGACATAGATTTTTCATATAGACAGAGGGAAAATTAGGAAATATGAGATTTTGCATACTGTACAGAATTTTTGAGCAAGAAGGAAATCTTAGAGATTAGTTATAAAGAGGAGGAATGTTTTAGCTGCAAACTTTTGTGGCAACACTAATGATGCCTATATTTAGTGGTAGTGTATTTTTTTGGGTGTGTGAATATTATGTATATTTAATGTCATTGATATTTTGAATGATTTGTCAATTTTAGTGAGAATTGTAGGACAAAAATGAAAAAAAATCCAGTCAAGTGGACAGTACATGGAGAAGGGAGTTTTGTTCCTGAATAAGGTAGGAACCTTTAAATTCAGAAGAATTAACCAGATTGATTATTTTGTGAGGTGGCTTTCTGAAGGTGTAACTAGGAAGTAGCTGATGTCATGAAAATATATTATAGTAATACTATATACTATACAAAGAAGGAGCAGCATGGCCTAGTGGGTAAAAACCCAAGAATCAGGTGATCTGCCATTATGATTAGCCTTCAGTGTGGACTGTCCTTCTGTCTTTGATAACAAATCTCCACTTCTTACCCCTTTTCTCTTTCACAGGGAAAAGTGAATGAATTGTATGCTAAGCGGTCACAAAAGAAATATGTTGTGCAATATATTTCACAACGATAGGAAGTGGTATTTTGAGTTGGAAGACTGAACAAATCAGAATACTCAATGCTATCGCTTGCTTAACTTGGCAATACAATTCTTTGAAGTACAAGAAGGAATAGTGACCAACTGAAGGTATGGAAAGAAAGGCAGCAATACTAACTTAGCCCATAGTGTTCCAGTGATTCTTGCAGACATGAAGAAATGGTGGTTGATTTTTATCAAGCTCCATGTAATAAAATAACTGCAAATATTTTGCTAAAGAGCAGTCATAATAATTGAAATTTGTGTAGTGCTTTGGGTTTTGCAAAGAATTTCACATAGATTATCTCCTTTGAGTTTTTAGCAACCCCATCGTTAGATACTGCAGCTATTATTATCTTCGTTGTATAGATTTGAACTTGCCCATAGTCACATGACAACTATGTGTTAACTGGAAAACTCAGATCTTCCCGTTCCCAAGCCTGGTACCATACTGTCTCTTGAACTCCTGTCTTTAAAAAAAAATTATAGTGTGAGAGATCATTCATATCCCCAAGCATAGTGTTAACATGAGAGTATAGCTCATGTGTTACAGTAATAACGATAATGAGTATAGCTCATGTGTTACAGTAATAACGATGATAGTAGCAGACTTTATATAATGCTGTAAGTTATCAAAAGTAGTTTTAATAAAAAAAAAGTCACAAAGCAACATGGCATAGAGTAGGTATAGTGCTAAGCTTAGAGCCTGAAAGATGGGTTGAAACCCTGACTCTGACACCAGGTAGTTCTTTGACCACACGTAATATTCACTTAATCTCTCCAAGCTTATCATTTGTAAAATGAAGTAACAATGACCATAGCACTTATTTCAAAGGATTTTTGTAAGGTTCAAGTGAGGAAATCTATGTAAAGTGGCTTGCAAAATTTAAAACACTTAACAAAAGTCAGTTGTTATTACTATTGCCACTATATTACTCCATCTGATAACCACAACAACCAAGTTTTTGTGTTTAAGAACCGCAGGTTTTATTATCCCCAGAGAACAGGATTATCAACAATGCTGCCTTCCGAGCCCAGCAAACTTCCTTTGAAAGTTTCCTTCCTCATTCAAGTCAAACCCTAAATATCTACATTGGAAGTCTGGGTCTTCAATAATAAGGCTTTAGAGGCTTATCTTTCCTACTGCTTTTTGCTTTCTCTGTAATGTCACTCCCTTCTGTTCATTTGTTCCTCTGGTCGTGACTTGCCCCAAATTTAGGAGTCACTAGATGCTTTCCAGCTCTGCTTCTCGTCTTTCCTATTGATCAGCAGTGTTTCATAGGTCATTGCAAAGACCTTGATGCAGTATCAAAATGATCTCCAATTTTTTTTTTTACAGCTTTCTTAAATACGGACAGATCCCTCTTTATGTTGCTGGAAATAGAATTTCCAGAGAAAAGATTCACTTCTTCAAAATCCTGAGTTTAGCTTTGGTCCAAGAATGGTCGTGTGTTCATGATTTTTGTGCCATTTTAACACTGTTCATTCATTCTTAAGAAGAGTGCAGTGGTGGTACTCACTTTGAACGTAGAGAGCAAAAGCAGGAAAAAGGATGAATCTGACCACTGGTTTACAGGAAAAAAGTCAATAGTCAAAAGCAAAGGAATCTTTACCTACATCATGCCTATTTTAGGAGAAATAAGTATGAGCTAAAATTTTAGCAAGAAAGAAAAAATATTTTGTCTCTGACTCAGGGAACAAAACTAGGGACCCAGCTAAGTACTACCACCCCCCCAATCTTTCTAACAATAATACATGAACTTTATATAGAAATTTGTGTTTTGCAATTCACTTGCAACAACCTGAGAGAAATTGTATTACCCCTATTTTTTTTATGAATGAAGAAACTGAGTCTTGGACATGTTAAGAACTTTGTCCTAGAATCCTACAGCTAGAGTGCCAGAGGGGAGATTTGAACCTTTTCTTGTTTCCAAGGTCAGCATGCAATCCACTCTGAGTTGCTTTATCTCTCCGATATTAAGGACTAATCAGAAATACTTATAATACCAAAGATACATACATATAATACAAGTTCCAAACCTTGGCTTAGATAATAAATAACATAGTTACAGAATTTCAGATTGTTAAAGATCTCAGCTATCTACT
Organism: Bettongia penicillata ogilbyi; assembly: GCA_023548195.1. Taxonomy (NCBI): domain Eukaryota; kingdom Metazoa; phylum Chordata; class Mammalia; order Diprotodontia; family Potoroidae; genus Bettongia; species Bettongia penicillata. The sequence goes on from JAJHZJ010000040.1 coordinate 149,397, forward strand.
ATTCTGATTTATAATGAAAGGCATCCTTTCTACAACAAACTCAAGTGTTCATCCAACTTTTTCTGGGTGGAAGACTTCTGGTGATGAAGGACTTCTCAAGGCAAACTATCCTACTTCTGGACAACTTTTTTTTATTAGGAAGGTTTTTTTTGTTCTTCTTCCTGGAATTAAAGCTATATCTGTATCTTTTTTATTTCTACCCATTGTCTTGAGATCTGCTCCTGAGGATAAACTGAGCAAGTCTGAACACTCTTCCATGTTATAACTTTTCAAGTACTTGAAGATAGCTATCCTTTCCCCACTATCTTCCTTTCCTGTGACTAAACATGCCTCTTTATCCAATCAGTTCTCATGTGGCATGAATTTGGAACTTTTGCCATTCTGGGGACTCTTATCCAGAGGTTTTCCATCTTGTCAGGATCCTTTTTCAGCCATGGTGCCTAGAAGTAAGCACAACTGTATAGATTTGGCATGGTCAGTGCAAAGCATAGAAGGATCATCATCTCCCTGATCCTGGAATTTTTGTCAAGGTCTCAATAGTCATTTTTTAAAAAATGTATGCCGTGTCACAAGGAGTGGAAATGAATTATATGTTCCATTTTACATGAAGAAAAAAGTTTATGGCCCTTCAGTTAAATTGTCATGGCTTTCAAATACTCTGTACCCAACCAGAGTAGTTTGAAGGAGAGTTAAGTCGACAAACTTTTTTTTTTTAATAGCTCTCATTATATACCAGGCCCTGGGTTCCCAACTTGAGCAGCTCTACTTGGCCTCCCTATCTTTTTTTTTTTTTTTTATGACAAGGAACAGAAGCATAGACTCTTAGATACCTCAAAAATCTTGTATGGGAACTCCCTAGCACATGCATGAATCCCCTTAACAGTATCCTTGACAATTCAACAACCAAACTGGTATTGATAATATCATAAAAAACAAATTACATGTTTGTTTTAAAGTTAAAAAAATCTTAAAATAGCTCAAATTACATTTTTCTCATCAAGTTACTTTGCAAAGGTAAAAAATAAATATCTAAAAAGCTGAGGAAATATACCAAGAATTATAAGATGATATGAAAATGATTAATGTTTTTTCAGTATTATAAAACATATAATAAGAGTTTGAATTGAAAATATATAACAATATTTCCTAATTCACACTAGTCCATTACATAATTGCATTTAATAACATACCTGAAAAATTAAATAGTCATACGATACATTAGGTTTGATTGCTGATTACTTCCTAGTTACTTAACCTCTAAGGGCCTCAATTTCTTCATCTGTGTAATAGAGACAAATATTGCCGCAACCACTGCACAAAATTGTTGTGAAGAAAGCACTTTGTAAGATGTAATCCCTAAAGAAATGGGAGCTATTATTAGCAGACAACATCTAAAGACCAAACTGCGGTTTGCCAACTGTGGCCTAGTTGCCACCGGACCATACAAAAACAGGAACAGGCTTCATTTGATCCTTAGACCATAGTTTGCATCCTTCTGGTATAGACAATTGTTAGGGGCCCAGGCCTTATTTGACCAGCAGGGGCCTGCAGGCCTTGGTGGAGTGAGCTGTAAGCAATGACCGAGGCGGGAGACAAGATAGTAAGAACTCCGTTTATTGAAGCAGTGAGCAGTGCTTTTATCTCTTTTCTGACACTAGAGCCCTAAGTGAACCTATCAGCAATGAGTTTGCCCTTATAAGGAAGTAATATACCTTTGACCAGGACTGCCCAGGGAGGACACATAGCCCCTAGAAAAAAAAACATTTTGGGTCTTCTTTGTTCTCCAAAAGCCCAGGAAAATAGCCTTGAGCAAAACAGGGGCAGAACCCTTCCTCCCAGCGCTATCTTGTTCATGCCTTACCAGTCTCCCCTCAGTTTACCTGAGTTGTGACCAGTGAATGCCGTCCAAGAGGCTGGGGGTTGGCAATTCCCTTACAGACAATTGCATCTTGATTACCTTCAGGGTTAAGTAAGTAACTCTACCATCCCCTTTCTATTTCACCAGTGACACAGTGAGTAAATGATTGGGTGTTCAAACTATGCCCTCTGCCTCATTTTAATGAAGAACATGCCTTTACTTGGCAGAAAACTATGATCAAGACAAAAGAAGTATACTGGTAAAAAATACTGGATTTAGAGGGAGAGGACCTAGTTTCAGGTCTGGTTTTTCCACGGACTGTGTATCTTCAAATTACTTTAAAAATTTTCATAAATAGTTTCTATAAAATGAGATAGGTAAACTGGATGATAATGTCTCAGACCTCTTTCATTTTTATATCTGTGATGTTGAAATCCTATAACCCTTGCCTTCAGTATACATTTTGTCATCTGATTTTCTACAAATTTATATTTTATTACAATATACATCAGAATTGTTTTCTATGGATAAGTACTGCCTTCCCAATAAGATTATCATCACCTCAAAGGCAGAAATTAGGCCACATCCTTCTTTATCCTCTTGCCCCCTCTTAGCACTAGTAGAATTCTTAGAATATAAGAGATACTAAGTACTTGTTGAATTATGTTACAATAACAAAGTTGAAGTTTGTACAGTACTGCAACTTCTCAAAGGGCCTTCATTTGATTTGGATGGAAATCTGTTCTGTGGTCAGATAACACCTCATCATGGAGTTTCAACAGCTGAAACTCCAATTCTAGGGAAATTTACATTAAATGTCTCACAGGACCTTACCATACATAAGTTGCTTGCTGGATATGTCTTTCTTGAGAAAAGAATTTTAAAAAGTACTCTTGTACATGCATGCATGTATGTATGCATTCACACACATATATATCTACTTTGTGCTTTTATAGGTATAGAAAGAAAAAATTTATGAAATCTGGGGAGTGTGTGTGTGTGTGTGTGTGTGTGTGTGTACGTGGCGGGGGGAAGAAAGAAAAAAGGAAGAAAGAAAAGAATATATTAATAATCATATTATATTATACATTATAATAATAATAAAAAGGAATATATTAAACACCGTACCTCAAATTCAGTGGGTTTGACCATAATATACTTCATATTCCTGTGTCTGTTCAGCCTAGGATACAGGATACCAAACGCAAAATTCTTCATCATCAATAAGAAGATGAAGATGGTCACAGGATTATAGGAAGATCTGCCTTCAGGGATTCACAGTGATTAAAGACCTAAAATGAGATATCATGAGGCCTAAAATGAGATATTATTTTCTGGAACTATATTCAATCTTAAAAATTTCTCTTCAAATCAGCTAGCTAATGTGGGATGAAATTTTGTGTTTCATTAATTTCAATGATGTTTTTAGGACCAATTATGTTGAAAGCACTGGCAGTGGAAAGAGAGCTAATGGAAATGGTATAGGGCCTATCTTCTTTTCTTCCTTCCTTCCTTCATTCCTTTCTTTCTTCCTTTTCTCCTTCTTCCTTTTTTCCTTCTCTCTCTCTCTCTCTCTTTCTCTCTCTCTCTCTCTCTCTCTCTCTCTCTCTCTCTCTCTCTCTCTCTCTCTCTCTCTCTCTCTCTTCTTCTCTCTCCCTCTCTTTCTCTCTCTTCCTCTCTCCCCTCTCTTCCCCCACCCCAAACACACACCCTCCCTCCCTCTTCCTCTTTCTCTTTTATTACTTTAGAAGACTTCTGGTAAGGAAACAACTTCTTTCAATTAGTTTGGCACCAGCTATTAAATATATACTGCTAAAAGTTAAAATAACTGGGTTAAAATCTCGGTCCTGCAACTTATTAGGTATGACCTTGGGTAAGTCACTTAAGTTACAGACTTAAGCTGTCTGTAAAGTTTCCTGTGACATCATTAAGAGGTTAAGTAAGTTACCCAGGGTCATACAGTATGTGTTAAAAGCAGAACTTGAACCTAGATTTTCTTGAGTCTTCTATCCCATAATGCCTCAGAAAAGTATCTGTCTTTATGCTGTTTGAAATCTTAAGGTTTGATTTTCTTTAGAGTTTTCTGACAAAAGTAAATAAAGAAAAGATTTCTCACCTGTACTCAGTAAATAGGCAATAGAATAGAATATTGCTTATAACCATCATCCTCCAATGATTTAATGACCTCATCAATTTTGAGAACTTCTTCCAAAGATCTGGTTTTCAAACCATACCAGGCAATTCTGTAGGAGTTGAGTCCTTGTCCTTTCACAGATGTGCCACAGGGGGATCAATTCAACATGATGGATCCCTCCTTGAGCTCTCTTTAAGTTATGTAAATAACAAATGAGCGATGCACTCTATTCATTAGTTTTCTCTTCTTTCTATGTGACCAATTCAAAGCCAATTGCATAGGGATTAGAGAATTCTGTCCAGGTTTTACATAACAAATTAAAAAATTAAGTTAATGCTGTAATATCTAAGAGATTTCCTTTATTCAGAGCAAAAAGTCTGCCATTGGGATTCTATGAGCCTCAGTAATTTCCCTTTACCTCAGGACTCCTCTCTGTGTCATTCTCTCCTTCACTTCTGTACACAGATACCTGTGTATTCCTCCTCTGTCCCTCTGCCCTTGATCTCATTTATTCCCATTTTTTTTTCTGGAAACTTGCTCCATAAATGATGCTTTTTCATACATCTTCAATCCATATCTCCTCTTTCCTCAATACATGGGTATTACTCAAGACTCTTGTCTTGGGACCTTACTTCTTCATTTTCTGTGACTTCTCAGTGATGTCATCTGTAATGCTTTCAAATAGAGTTTCTATTTTTTCTCCTATTTTTTATTTTACAAGTCTGTAGATTATGCAAACTCGTTAAGTTGCTACTCCCTAAATACCTGTTATACTTTCTCACTTCTATTGTTTTAGACATATCATTCGCTCTGAAATGTCATTTGATTGTAGCCATCATCAGAATAGGAGCCCCAAGGAACTTCTCAGTACCACTATACCTGCTCCTTTCTTCCCTTGTTTTGCAGCTGCTCTGCTTCCCTTTGTACTAAAAGATTCAAAATGTGATGTGGCAGCTGTCTTCTATGAGCAAAGCAGAATTGCAGTAGCACAAAAGAAATGTGAAATTCACAAATATAGAGACATCTCCATTACAAAATATGGACTATTTGTGCTTGCCCTCTGGTAGAGCCTTCCAAGCTCATACTGGTCTAATTAGCTACAGTCAGACACAATATATGTTGTCCCCAGTTTGTGATGTCATTTTGACATCAGAGAATTAAGGACAATCAACAAACCCCTATCCACTTGAAGAACTGAAAGGAACATAAAATACTGTACAATATTATTTCTTCCCCCACTAACCTTGATTCATCTCAAGAATTTTGTCAGAATTAATGCAATATCTGTGAAAGACTGATTTTCTCTGATAAAAGGATACCTATGAAATGAAATGTTTCCTATGTCTTGAATGTCTTTAAGTTGGGTGAAAATAACTCTCTTATCACTTCCTGGAATCATTAAAGAGAAAATGAGAGAAAGCATGAAGGTGGAAGAAAGAGTGGCATATGGTTAAAATGAATAAAAAAATTATTGAGTACCTCCTTTAGGCAATATGTTCTAGGATTGTGGATAAATATGAAGTGTAGAAAGTTTTCTGGAAGAATTTGCCAGAAAAAACATTATTAAAATCATTTTAGTATTCTTTTTAAAAAATTAGTGGATGTTGGAGTCAGAAGACGAGTTCAAATCCCAGCTCTGGTATTTTACCTGTGTAACCATAGGTAAATAAAAAGAGTTGAATTAAATGAATTAATCTTCCTTATTTTACTAAACCCATGATTCTATTGTAACCCATGCATCAGAAATTCCTTGCTCAGTTAGGTACATTTTAGGGACTTCTCAGTTATCTAACTCAGTAACCAAACAAAGGTAGAACCTGAGAACTTCTATATCTAGCCCTTCTCCAACACACTTTACAAGCACTGGGGTTCACCAGGCTTTAACTGAACAATTTCATTTGTGCCATAAGGACAAAGAGAGAATTCCTGGGCTATTACAATAGCCTGCTGATTGCTCTGCCTTGCCAGGAGTATTGCTTTTCCATCCATCACCCACTTAGCCTCCAATTTGATTTTCATAAAGCACAGGTCGAAACATGTCATCCCCCCTTACTCAGTAAACTCCAATGACTCCCTATTGCCTCTACAATCATATACAAAATCCTTGGTTTGGAATTCAAAGCTCTTCATAACCTGGCTCCTCCTCCCCTACCATTCCAGTCTTTATGTCATACATTCTCCACAACCATCAAGGCCCTTCAGTCCAACAATTCTGGTTTCCTTACTGTTCCTGGAACAAAACATTCCATCTCTCAACTCCAGTCATTTTCACTGGCTTTCCCTCATGCATGAAATACTATCTCTGCTAATTTCTGCCTACTGACTTTGCCAGCTTCTTAAAGTTCCAGTCTCCTCTGGAAAACCTTTCTGAATTTCTCTTAATTCTAGTATATTTACTCCATCTGTTGATTATTCCTATTTATCCTGCATATAGCTTGTTCATACATAATTGGTCATGTGTTTCCCCACATAGATTGTGAGCTCCTTGAGGGCAGGGACTCATTTTTTTGCCTTTTTTGTATCCTCAACATTTAGCACAGTGCCTGACACATAATTAAGTACTTAATAAATGCTTATTGACTGACTGGCTGACAGCTTTTGATGAAGTGAAAGACTTGAGATGGTACATAGCTACCGTAGGGATGAAGCTGGAAATATAGTCTGGGATCTACCTGTGTAGAGTATTGCATTCTGGGTTAGCTAGCATTAACATTGTAATGGGAGAGTATAAATAACAGAAGAATTTTGCAGTATGTTTTCAATCCTGGTTCTTATTCAGCTTTGAAGCTCTGAATGCTCCTTCCCCACCCCCTTTCTTTCCTTTAAATTCTCAAATGGCTTTCTTATCATTTTAAATCTCCTGGGACCTCCTCCCACCAGCACCACCTTCACGGTGCTAAGATACATGTGACAGACAATGGAACACAAGTGAATCAAGGCAGCCTGTTGAAATGACTGATTTCTGAAATGTCTCCATTCGTTATCTAAATTACAGGTTGTGCTTCTTGGCCAGAGATGGCTGACAGTCCGCTCTGCCTGAGTGCAGAGCATCTACCAGAGTGACATGTGCACGTTGCTTTCATTAGAGCTGGAGGTGTCATTATCTCTGGGGCCAGCATAGTAAATATGGTGATTATATGCATCCCTTGGGATTTAGGGTTGACAGCAGAGTTGGGCTGAGCTAAGGACTTCTGGCTAGAGCACTGATGGAAGTGACGGTGGAACAGATCTGGGACCCCCTCAGGAAGCAAGCAGAAGCATGTAGTATGAAGCAATCTGGGTAGACCTGATGAAAGGCATTACAAATTGGATTTGGAATTCCCTTTGCTTATGGGATATGTTTAACTCCATTGGCTCTATGGTATATTTCTGGCATGGGATTAAATGTTAACAATAAAAATCATTGAATGCATATTGCTGTTATCAATATCAACATAAAATGTTGTAAGCTCATTCTGGCTTATCAGAGATACTAGCAGCTGGTATGCTTTTGAATTTTGGTTGTTTTATTTATTTATTTTTACTTACTAGATTTAGATCTGAGAAAGACTTTAGAGATCACCTAGTTCTTTCATTTTGTTTTAACAGATGAAGAAACTGAAACCCAAAGTGGATAAGTAATTTGCCCAATTTCAACTATGTAATAAGTATCAGAACCAAGAATCCTACACAAGTCCTCTGACTCTAAAATATGATGCTCTTTTACATATAAATATTTGCATATATAAGTATATCTATATATACAAATGCATGAATATATGATTTATATATATATATAAAACTTTATGTCTACATTCTATCATTGACTATCTCTCTTGACTAGTCATTGAGGAATTTTAAAAATGAGAATGATTTCCAGATTCCTGAGTAAAACTTTTCTTTAGGTACCTGAGAATTAGATATTAATGAATTGCAAATTTGCCAATTTCTGTTGTTCTAAATATGCTGACTCATACGGTGATGAAATTACATGGAGTACAAGAGATTTTGTTAGACTAGAAGCCCTACGATGAAAGGGACCATCGGGAGATGGATGATATAATGAAGGAGATGATATAATCCCACTGATTTCTGCCCTTTTCAGATCAAATCTGGAATATTGTGTTCTGTTCTGCATACCACAGTTTAGGACATATTTTAATCAGTTAAAGAATGTTTAAAGGAAGGCAATCAGAGTGGTGAAGGGCATTAAGTCTATGCGAGATGAAGATTAATTGAAAGAATTGAGGCTGTTTAGCTTGTATAATTAAGCTGTCTTCAAGCATGTGAAGGACTATCAGGTGGAAGAGTGAACCCATATAATCCCTCTGTCAAGAGGGGTGGAATTAGAAGCAATGGGTTGATGTTGCATGGAGGCAAATTTAGTTTTGACATGAAGAAAAATATATTCTAATTATTGGATCTGTCTAGATGTGTGATAGATTTTTTTGTATAGTTATCTCTTCCATATTGTAGAGGTTAGGGGCATGGCACCCCCACAGTCTGGAAAATTTACACAAAATTTTTGACCTCTTCATTCCAGAGAAGTCTGAATTTTCATTGTATTAAAAGATAAAATATGTTAATATTATACAATACTATGCATATATTTTATGCATTTCTGAATTTCTTTACCTTTTTGATGTCATCTGTTAGCCTCTGTGGCTACTGCAAAACTCCAAAAAAATTCCCACTTAATTTTTTTATGCTGACCTGAAACATAGAAACAACTATGAAGAAAGTAGCAATATAGGTAACAGTTTCTTCGCATTGGAGATTGTCTGGCAAAGGCAGGGTGAATGCTTTTCTGGAATGTTACAATGGGGAACATTGTCTGGGTATAGTTTGGACTCTGTGGTCCAAGTCTGACATTCTATGATTCTGTGATATATTATCTGAGACAAAACAAAGAAACTGAGGCTCAGAGGGCGTAAGTGACATCACTGTGGTTGCAGAGTTGTTTGGAAGCAGAGGCAAGATTTGAATTCGGGTCTTCCTGACTTCAAACCAATGCTCTATGGCACTCTGTCTTGAAGTCTCTCACCACATGCTTCAGACGGTTATAGTAAGTATCAGATGAGATAGTGTATCTGAAAATGCTTTTTAACTGCACAGAGAACATCAGCTGTTTCTGTTACTCTCTGAGTTCATTTTCACAAGGACTTGGAGATCGGGATTAGGGAAGAGCTTTTAGCTCCAAGTTTCACAAGACTCAGCCAATCTTACAGGGAGTCAAGGTGTACCTTGTTCATTTCAGTCATTCTGCAGTTGAACCAGAAATAAAACTCAGTACTCTACTAAAGAATGCCTCCACTTGTCTGTAGCTGTCTAAGATATTTGCCTCTAGGTATTCGCCTGTAGAAAGCCTTTTGAAGTTAGCACAAAGGAGGATGGTAAGGAATAAAGGTATGCTTGAGAATAACAGTATGAGGAGCTGGTTTTCTATTTTCTTTCAGGAAAGGAATGATAGATGTCCCTTTCACCCCATTTTCCCTACCTCTGTCCAATATTAATTAGAGCATACTCTGTGCAGAGCACTGGGGCAATACAAAGTTTCCATAACCCATTGCCCTGTCTTCATGGAGCTTATGATTTAATTGGAGGGCGGGAGGACATTGGTCAATAAGCTTTTTTTTTTACAACACTTAGGCTGGGGATAGAAAGAAAAAGCAAAAACAGACCTTGTCCTCAGGAAGTTCACATTCTTATAGGGATGAGAGAGGAAAACACATAAATCAGAAAATACAATATAAATACAGAGGAGCTGTAAGGTAACCTTAGAATAGACAGCACCAGTTTCTGGGTGGGATCAGGAGTACTCTCCTATTGGAGGTGGTGCTTGACCTGAGTTTTAATATTACAGGATAAATATAGTGGAAAGTAATAAAACAAAGTACAAAATGAGGTCTAAATGAGAACATTCTATGGAATTGGGGCATTTGAACTGCACTTTAAAGGATAGATAGAAATTTAACGAAGTTGAGAGAAGGCGTTTCAGGCACTAACAGTATAATCAAATACAGAGACTCGGAATCACAGAGTCTGTTTGCTTGGCCAGTAGGCATTCAGATTGAAGTCTAAATTGTATGGAGGGGAGTTATATGTGATAAAGCTAGAAAAGTCAGTGTGTCTGAGATTATGGAGACCATGGGTATCTTGCAAAAAATGGTAAACTTTATGGACAAAAAGATGAAACTTTTTGAGTAAAGTGGTGATATGGTCATATCTATGTAAAAAATTGAAGTTTGTATGAAGGATGGATTGGAGGGAGAGAGTGTAGGTGAGAAAGCCTGTTGGGAGAATGCTACAATTGCCCAGGGGGATAGAAATAAAGGACTGATGGTGGCAGGTTAGGCAGTGGAAACAGTGTAGGGAGAAAAAAGGGAGACATGTAATGGAGATGGATTTGCGTGAATCTACTGCAGTAATGACTTCTATGCAACTCGATTCTCAATTCTTACCACCTAGAGCTCTCTCCCTTTAATGAGGCAGCCTGGTGTAGTGGAAAGATCATTGGACTTGAATTTTAGTTGTGATGCTTTCTTACTGGATCGCCATGGGCAAGTCATTTAACTTCTCTTGGCCTCAATTTCCTGATGTATAAAATGAGAGGCTTGGACTAGATGACCCTGAAAGCTCCTTCTGGCTCTAAGTTCTATGATCCTATGATCTCTCTCTCTCTTGAACAAAGTATAGTGCAAAAGACCTCTGGATTTATTACCGTGACTTTATTTTGAATCTCAACCTTGAGCCAGTCCCTTAATATCTGTAGACTACAGTTTTCTCATTTGTGCTATTATCATCTGTTCTACTATCTGTATTCAGCTTGCTCAGTTGTTTGTCTGACTCTTTGGAAAACTCCTTTCTTTTTTTTTTTTTTTTTAAGCAAAGATACTGAAGTGGTTTGCTATTTCCTTCTCCAGCTCTTTTTACAGATGAGAAAACTAAGGCAAACAGGATTAAATAATTTACCCAGAGTCATGTCACTGATAATTGTCTGAGGTCAGATTTGAACTCAGGCTTCCTGACTCCAGAAGCACTGTGCTCTAACTACTCAGGCACCTAACTGTCCCTCTGGCTTTAGTTGGCCTGTAAGTTACCTTCCTGTTCTAGATGTTCAAATTTATGATCCTAAACCTAAATTTCCAGCTCCATGAGGGCAGGAACCATGTCTTCTTCTTGGTAGTACCTCACTAACATGTTTTTGCCTTGCCCATAATAATTCAATACATATTTGAGAAAGAAGTAATTTTTTTCTTTTGAGTCTCAAATTCCTAGCAGTTTTGCTAGGTAGTTTCCTTTCCCGGATATAAAAAATTCATTCAGCATGATTTTGCTTAGACAACCTAGGTGTATAAGTTGTTGCTGCTCATAGGGAAGTCCCATACCATTCTCCATTGAGGAGAACTGTTTTTATTCTGAAGGTTTTGCATGTTTTGATCAAGGATGCATAGGTCAGAAGCTGCAACTGTGTAATGCAGGCCACTGAGACCCCACAATCAAAGCCTGGAGCCTGATGACAAGGAGAAAAAATAACGACTGAGTTTTTGCTTTTAGTGTCTTTATCTCATTTGATCATCCTAATAATTCAGTGAGGAAACTAAGTGTCATAGTGGAGTGCTGGGTCTGGAGTCAGGAAGACTTGACTTCAAATCTGGCTTTAGACACTTATTAGCAGTATGACCCTGGGCAAGTCATTGAACCCTATGGGCCTCAGTTTTCTCATCTGTAAAAAGATCTGGAAAAGGAAATGACAAACTATTCCAGTATATTTGCCAAGAAAACCCCAAATGGAGTCATGAAGAATTGGATATGACTGAAACAACTAAACAATAAATGATCCTGTGAATTCGGTGCTTTAACTTGCAGGGTAGGGAGAGTATGGAGTGAGGGGAGAGAAAAAAAGTAGGCTGTCATTAGCATTCTGTAACTGACATTCTATGGGAGTGGCCTTAGGGTCCTGAGAAGTAGGGTCACACAAGCAGTATATGTCAGAGGCAAGACTTGAATCTGGGTGTTCCTAAGTCCAAGGCAAGCTGCAGTGCTACTATTAACCCAATTTCCTGATGAAGAAACTGAGCCTTGGTGAGGTTAAATGCATTACCTAGGGTCATTTAGCTAAGGATCTGTGGAAGAATTCAAACCCACATTCTTGTGATTCCAAATCCACCACTTTGCTATTCCATGATGTCTCTAGATGGGTATATGCATATATTTAGAAAACAAAGAATTATATTTCTGTATGTGTTTTACACATATACACTTGAAATACTATATAGGTACCCACAGGTCTGTGTTTCCTCAGCAAAGAAAAATATACTGAAGTTTATGAGTGTATGGGGGACATAGAATCATTGCAGGTAATGAAAACTTCCCAGGGAGTTTAGACATTTTCAAAGCATGGAAATACTTTCACTCTATCAGTCATTCCATTTCTTGAGTTCAGAAAAGTTTTAGTTTATCTAGAAAGTCTTTATGTCTCTGCAAAATGAGTCTAATTTTGGAAGGGACAATATGTGTAGGATCATAGATTTAGAGTTGAAAGGTCATATGCAATAGTTTAACCTCTTGATTGTACAGAAAAGGAAACTGAAGCCTTCAGAGGTTGAACAACTTGTAAGAAAATTAAAATTGATCCTGTGCCATTTTCTCACTGTTCCTATTTACAAGTAATTGACGTTGCTTTTGTCCTGTAACTTAAGTCATGGTTCTTTGTCTCTGATCTGAGTTCAGAGTTCAGCTGCCCTTTAATGGGTGAAGTTGAAATATTGAGCTCTCCCATTCAAGAAATGTTGCTAACCTTGGGGATTGTGTGAGAAAACAAGTGAGTTTGGGCCTGATATCATTAATTCACCAAAGTATCCTTCGAGGATGCCTTGCTTGCTGTGCAAAAGTCTGGGCCACTGTCTGTCTCACACCTGGACTCAAACAAAATGCCCTTCTCAGTCTTATGAGTAAAGAAGGGGAGGACATTTCTAGCCCCCATTATCAAACTTCCAACCAATCGTATAGTTCCGTTGGCCTCTCCTTTGTAACTACCCATGTTGCTCTGAATTTCCTAATGTCATTTACTGTGTTCTAGCCTTCATTCTGTGCTCCCTAGAACCCTAAAGAAGGGGAACTGTCCTTTTGCTGGAGGTCTTTAGCATTAAGAGAGGTGAGCCACTGACTCATTTGTTGACAGGTACTATGCCCCTACTAATTAACAAATGTTATCTTATATGAAGATCTGCCTCAGTTTAGCCTTTTGTTAAAATTAATTATGACTTGTTTAAGGTCACTCAGGCAGTAAGTAGTTAAGTTGTTAAGTAGTTAAGTTGGGATAATGATCCACTGATTCCTCCCACATTTTATGCTAGGGGGAATGTTTTCCCTTTCTTTATTCCCTACAACTGGTTGATTCTATTTTTGTCTAATATTTTTTCTTTCATACTATGTTTTCACCTATATCTCTGAATGGCTAAACCCTTTGTTTTCCCCTTGCCCCTCATGTTTATTATCCATGCTACGTTATTTATACTTATCATTTTCTGCTTGCTCACACTTCTTTACCTTGCATTGTTAAACTTAAATAGGGAGATACCCAGTAAATGCAATGAAAGTTCTAAGGAACAGAAATGTCACAAAATAGAAAGTAATAGGAACCAAAAAGGTGAAATAGATAACAAAGGCCATAGGAAGTAAGAGGACAATTAGAACATAAGCTCCTTGAGAACAAGAAATCTAACTCATATTTCAGTTATCTCCACAGTATCTGTTGTAGGGCCTTGTTCAGTACATAATATACACTTAAAATGTTTGTTGACCAGTTGAACTACCAAGACTCCCCAATGAAGTAACATGTAAATTACATTATTGATTTAATCAGAGCAAATTAGAGTAATAAAGTTGCTGCAAAGAATGAATAGTTCAGTATGCCCACCTTCCTAGGTCCACTGTGCCACGTAGTCTATTTCGAAGTCAGCCACAATAATTGAAGGCATCTAGAAGGAAAAGGAAAAGTCTGAGCAAGAGAAAGTTTTGCTAACAGTCCTACATCCTTTAGAGGCCAAAGGTTAAACTTGCATTTCACAGGAATGAATGTCTCATGGAACTGGTAATGGGATGTAAAGCTGTTCACCTCTGGGTTGGCAATTTGAATTCTGGCCAAGTGGAGAAACAGGGTGGACTCAGTGTATTGGTAATGGAGCATTGAGTCTTTCACCTTTGGGCCAACAGATCAAATTCAGCACAGTTCACTAGTGCCTGTCTACTGTTATTGTGATGGCTACTGTGTAGACTGTAGGAAACAAGTTAATGACCCAGCCCAGTTGTTTAGAGAAAGAATATTGATGCATTGTAAAATCACCATCCAAAAACAGATCACTTCAGCCCAAAATGGACATGAAGCAAAAGGAGCACAGATATTGAATTTTCAGCAATTCTTTGTGGTACTTTCTGGCAGATGAGGGACAAGGTACTAGGTCGTTTAACAAAGTGTTGACTGAGGACCCATTATGCAACGGACATCTTGGCTATAGAAAAAGAGAAACAAAGTACACGACTGCTCTTACCTCAACATACTTAACTTCTAATCAGAAAGACATAGCAAGTGCACATGAAAAACCTCAAGAGTAGGCTCATAAAAACCCATCATCTCAGTCCACATTAATACATTAAATTTTTATTAATATGTTTTGTTTTCACATTATAGACTTTTACAGATTACTCTCACTCCCTGAGACATCTCATGTAACAAATAAAAACAAGTAAATTAGGAAAAATTGAAAATACAGTAAGCTCACCTGAAAGCTCATGAAACATCCTACATTTGTAGCACCCCATTTCCCTAGTTTATTTTTTTTTATGAATTTATCTATTTTCTCCCTTTTATGTCTAATGCCATTGGGGAAAAAAGAATTCTTACACAGACATGCATAGTCAAGCAATACAGATGACCTCATTGGCTATACATAAAAATATGTCTATTTGGTACCCTAAATCTATCACCTTTCTGTCAGAAGATGGATAATATGCTTTTGTCACTGGTCCTCTGTGATCATGGATGGCCGTTGTATTAAGCATAGTTCTTACATCTTTCAAAGTTGTTTGTCTTTATAGGGCTATTGTTATTGTATAACTTGCCTTCCTGCTTCTACTTCTTTCATTCTTCATCAGTTTATAAATTTGTCTTTAAAATTATTCATTTTTATAATATTGATGTTATAGTATACATTTTTCCTTTGATTCCACTCATTTTATTCTTTGGTTTATTACAAAATTCCTTTTACAATGTTGATGTTATTATTTAAAATCTGATTTTATTTTTTTCATTCTGTATCAGCCCATATGTCTTTCCTTGTGGCTTTGAAATCATCTAGTATTCCATCTCATTTATGAGATTTATCAATTATGATCAATAATTTAATCAATAATTTATCAATTATGAAATTTGTCACAATTTATTCAGTGATTTCTCAGAGGATGGACATCACTTTAGTTTCCAGTTTTTCCCCCTCTAAAATAAAAGAGAACACAATTTATAGAGCAAAGGAGATGTATTAATCCCAGTTTACTTTGAATTTTCATGTCTGGTTCTGGATGCTGTCTGTTTTCGTTGTTCCAGTCACACCTGACTCTTCGTGACCCCGTCTGGAGTTTTCTTGGCAAAGATACTGGAGTGGTTTGTTTTTAAGTTGACTAAGTCAAATAAGATTAAGTGACTTGCCCAGGGTTGCAGAGCTAGTAAGTGTCAGAGGCCAAGGTTCGAACTCAGAAAGATGAGTTTTTGTGACTTCATGCCCAGCACTCTATCCACTGTACTACCTAGCTGCTTAATAGGAAAGGTATTAATAAACCATAAAGTGTCCAAAGGAGGATGATGGGGATTATAAGAGATTTCAAAACCATGAAATATGAAGATGTTTATCTTAGAGAGGAAAAAAAAAAACTAGGAGATGCAGCATCATACCGAGTAAACAGCCCTGGTTTTTAATTCAGAGAACTTGGGTTTGTATCTAGCTCTGCTACTTGGTACCTTTGCAAATCTTGGACAAAATGCTTCACCTTCCTAGCCCTATGATTGGTACAGATGATGTGTGAGGTCCTGTGAAGGCCCTTAATTTATGATACTTTGATGTGGAAGGGTGGCTGACTTTAAGAATCAGAAGAGCTGTCATAGGAAAGAGAAATGAGATTTGTTCTGGTTGGCCCCTAAAGGCAAAAATTAGCAGCAAGGGGAAGAAGTTACACAGGGATGTGTTTTAACCTAATAAAAGTGAAAACTTCCTGATTATTAGAACTGATAAAATAGAAAAGTGGAATTGGTCGCCTTTGCAGGCAGTGAGTTCTCTATGACCAAAGACTTTCAAGCAAAATGGATGCAAAATGGTCACAATGTCTTAGGAGTTTGTGGAGGGAATTCATCCTTTAGTTAGAGTTGTTGGCCCAGATAAGATCTGTGGCTCCCTCCGTCCTGGAGGCAGCAGGACACAATAAAAAGAACATTGATGCCGGAGTCACAGGACCTTGGCTTTTGATACATTTGTGATCTTGGGTAAGCTGCTTTATCTATGAGATGAGGAGGTTGGACTTAAGCTGTCCCTTCCAATTCCAGATCGATAACCTCTAAAATTCTCATACAAAATAAGGTAGAACAGTTGAAATGATTGCCAAAGGGATGCTGGAGTGAGAGTAAAGTGTGATGGGAATGGGTACTCAAAGACGGCTTCCTGAAAGAGGTAGATGCGGAAAATTGGAACTATCCTCCCTCCTACCCCCAAACCCCCATACATTTTTGGACCTCACCTTTCAAACTACATTAGGCAATTTGATTTTAATTTATACTGGGATGGCCCAAGGTGATCATCTCAGTTCTGGGACAATCTCAGAATCTCTGATCTGATATTTCATCATCCCTATCCTAAAAGAGCTAGGGATATACTGCAGTCAGTTCCTTTGACTCATGAGAGCTCATTGTTAAATTTTCATTGTGAGCATTTACACTTCTGAAAGTGGCAAATGTTAAATATCAGGGATTGATTTATTTGATTTTGTTGTTGTCATTGAGACTTGAAAGAAATAGAATAAATACTAATATGCAGATTAAACTTAAAAATATGCTATATGCAATTTTTGAAGGGCCTGTTGTTAAACATTTGCTAGTACACCACTAGAAGATACTTCCCCTACCTCCCACTCAGTAAATGTTTATTTTCAGAACTACCCTAGAGTCTTAGGCAGGATTTACAATTTCCTTGCAATCTGTTTTGCCTTGAAACCCATATATTATTTGGGGCCTGGCCTAAAATTAATTCAAAGATCGTGGGTGGCCCCACTGAGAATAGGTCAGCTGCATATTTGGGTACTACCCCAGGGGGCATCCATATTCCCATCGCTAAGGCAGAACTATAATACAGTAGTTCCCTTTCCAGTCAATTTATTTAAATAGAAAAGTAAAATGGAAAAACTTAAATGCACTGCTCGCTCTTTCCTCTGGTAGTTTTTGGAGACCATGGTTTTTGAGGTTTTCTTTAACCAACTAAAAATTCTTCATTTCTCCAGCCCCCCATCCCTCAATTTTTTAATTTTGTTCCCCTAACTTCTCTCAGTTTAAGAATGGAAGAATAAGCATACCCTCAAAACCTCAGATCAGAGCAATTAAAATTCTTTGTGCTCTTTAACAGCCACAATTTGTTATTCAGTCGTTTTCAGTTGTGCCTGACTCTTCTTGACCCCATTAGGGGTTTTCTTAGCAAAGATACTGGAATGATTGGTCATTTCCTTCTCCAGCTTATTTTACAGATGAGGAAACTGAGGTAGGCAGGATTAAGTGACCTGCCCAGGGTTACACAGCTATTAAGTGTCTAAGGTCAGATTTGAACCCAAAAAGATGAGTCTTTCTGATCTCAGGCCCAGCACCACTGTTCCACTTAACTGCCCAATCACCACAACAGAAATATCATAATTCAATCATTGACAATTTTTTTTAGATCTCCCTGCTGTGTTCCAAGCTCTATGCTGGTAGCACCTGATGCGTAGATATGCCTGTATGTTTATTTTGCATTCTTCATATAGAGAGACAAATAGATAAATAGACATAGGGAAAGAGAGAGAATTGTGGACTGCAAAGTGCTTAAAACCACACTACTTGGAAACAGTGACACCAGGGTAATTTGCAGTCTCTCCAACACCTGTATGAACAACATAGGTGGTAAACGTTGGCAGTAACACAAAGCTTACTGGGTTTTGTATATAAGCTCCTCAATATAAAAGCATAGGGGAAAACAGCTTTCAAATATCCTATCAAAGAAGTACATGGATTTGGAAGGGAGAAGTATTCCATTGGTGCTAAAGTGGCGAGTATATTTCACAAAGCCTTGAATCCCAATTAGATGGCTGTGCCTGGCAAGGTTTTCTCAGATTTCTTTGTTTGTTTTAGGTCATCTTTACCAGTCCGACGCAGGAGTACATGAAAAGAACTTTGCATTCCTCTGCTTATGTGGCCAGATGGTTAATACCCCAGCACCATTAGCCCACAAAGGCTTTTACACAGGGAGGAAAGCCAGTAGGCCTGCCATCCTGCTGTGCCTTTCTAATGGAAATATTTCTCTTGTTGGGGTGGGGGGTACTGTTTAAGCTATTATAGTGAGTTGGGGGTAAGTCAGAATTATTCCCTTGAGTGAAAAAGAAAAGTCGTCAAAGTTTCAATCAGTAAAACACAGCTATAATCCAAACCCTGATAGGACAGAATGTTGCAATTGCAATATCCAACATAAAAAGAGAATCATAAAATATCATGGATATGATATACCAAGCTGCAACACTATCTCACAACATACAGGTGTACATGTGTGCGCACATGCACACACACACACACACACACACACACACACACAGAAGCCATAGGCAAGGCATTTACAACTGAAATATGGAGGTGACTAGTCATTTTGTTTAAGATAATGAAGATTAGAAAAGGCAACTCCATCTTAGCCTGTTCATATCAAGATGTTGACAAAATAGGTCCCCTAGCAGGTATACCCAGAGAGCTCTAGTTAATCGCCCTTCATCACAGTTGCTGTATGTTTGTAAATGCAGTTGAAGGCCCAGACTGCCCGAGACAGTCATGAGCCTTCTATACCCCTTGTAGCCCTGGTGAGAGAATGAAAGGGATTGGTTTTTCGGAGCCATCACCCCTTGACATGTGCATCTTTGCTCCCATGGGGACCATCTCCAGGCATCCTGACCTACATCTTGCCACCGAATGGTTGATGGTTACAGAAGAGACAGTGAGGCTGGTGGCTGTCCACTTCCCTGCCTCACTTAAATTCAATTCATTTGCAAATCAAGGCATCATGATGTTATGGTCCTTTCCTAGAATTAAGGACAAACAGCATTTGCTCTCACAAAACTATGTGCATTTTTGGAAGGAGAAACTTCAAGCTATTAGCATTTTAATAACTCTCCAGCATATGAGCCAAAAAGAACACATGGTACTGAGCAGGAGGAGAAAAGAGGTTGCTGAAATACTGAAGAGAACATGGAATGTATGTTGGAGGGTGGAGAGATAAGAAGTAGAAGGAATGATAATGAGTCAGCAGCGAATTGTGTTCATGGTGTTTTATCCCGAGTCATTTCCTTATTCTTACTAAGGTCACAAATACTCAAGGAGAAAAAAAAAAGGTGAAACCTCTCTGGCCAACTAGAATACTCTTTTCTCTCTGTCGTTTCCTATCTTTGTAAGTCATGCCATCCATCTTGATGTCATCTCTCTGCTCTCTTCCTGGCTGCCTCCTACTGGTCATCCCCTTCTTTTTTCTTCTTTCTCTTTCTTCTCTCTTGGAAGAAAAAATGATAGAATTCCTTCTATTTCATGTCAAACTATGCCAGTGATGCATTTCTTCAGCATCAGGCAAGCAGATGCAGCTTTATGTTTTATAAACTGAAAACATTCTGCTTCTTGGGCCTTCATTCATTCTTTTTGGGGGAGAGGGTCTGGCTTTGGTGGACAGAGTTAAAGCAAAGCTATCATGATTGTTGCGGTTAATGGTAACCATGAACATTTCTTAATTAGACAGCCTGGACTCTTTAAAAGCTATGTGATGTGCTCATGTTTGATTTTCTTCTCCACTTAAGTGTTTTCTTAAATAGGAATTGCTATCCTTCTTCAAGGTGGTAGGTACCAGTTCAACTGCAACCTCATTGAAGCACGTCTTAGAGACCATACTGTTGTCATCCTTTTTTAATGACTGAGGCTGTAAAAGTAAAATCTTTTTGAGTAGCTCAATTTACCTTGGATGAGATCCAGGTTGAGTCTATCATATACTTATTCCCACAGTCTAGTGTGTTGTATTATAACATAACTTAGAAACAGTAATGGGTACTCATACAGTTGTTCTTATACAATAGTCTGGTACCCAGAATAAGAGATAAAAATTATAGGGAATGGACTGCTTATGAACTCTGCAGCTTATCTCCTGCATTGGTTTCTTGCTTTCTGTAAAGTAGCTTTCCCAAGGCCAGAATGAGAAAGTCACCAACAAGCCTTATGTACACAGGTTAAAAAAAAACCCAAAATTTCTTTTATCATCATTCACCACTTAAGAGTCAGGCAAGTGGTATTTGAATATATTTCAACCTCAAATCTTTGTGCATTTCTTTACCTGTGTATGTCACTGTAGTAACCTATGCATTTCATATCAAAGAGCTCTCAACTCTGAAATATTAGATCTAAATCTATACCTAATCTGGGACATGGGGCAAGTTTAGATTAGGATTTCTACTGAGGGAAATGACTCACTATATAATAAAGTCAGGTATTGATTTAATATTCTTATCATTCGTGGTGTGTCCATTCATTCGAGCACCATCTTTTTAGTATATTCCATCATTTGAATAAAAAGAATAAAGAAGCTAGATGGCATGGTGGATAGAACTGAATTGAGAGTCTAGAAGAACTGAGTTTAAATCCAGACTCAGACACTAGCTATGTGACTTCTGTCTCATTTCCCTCATCTGTCAAATGGGATTAATAATAGCCTCTTAAGTGAGAACAAAATGAAATAATAGTTATAAAATGTATTCCCAACCTTAAAATGTTAGCTATTATTATTCGTTGAAAGGTGAAAAAGCAGAAAAGATTTTCCTTCTTTTAAAAGATTTTGTGATTCTGTCATCTGAGAAGCATCTTCCTGCACATCTACCTTTGTCTTATTAAGAAAGCCATGTGGTCTACATATTCTAACTCTGTGGAAGCAAGCCCATTCTTGCAACCCATTCAAAATTGAATTGGTTCTCTGTGGAGTCCAGTAAAAAGAAAGTAAAATTAATGTTGAAAGAACAAGGGAACCCCTCAAGTTATCCTGGTTAACTTGGAACCAGGTCATTTAGGGAGCACCTACTAATCTTCCTTGGGCTAGAATATTCATAATGTGATATTGTATTAAGGATTCAACTAATTGGTCAGAAGAAAAGAATCTCATATAATCACACAATGTCATAGTTCAATGGACCTTAAAGATCATCTTGTGAAACTCTATCATTGTATAGCTTAGCAGATTGAAAAAGAAATAGAGATTTATCAGTCGCACAGCCAGTGGAAGGATCAGGACTAGCTCAAACTTAAGTCTCCTGACTCCCATCCACCGGTGAGCTGGAGCCAACTCAAACAACTCAAACAAAACTGTTAAATTTTCATGACCATTTACACTTATGAGATTGGCAAACCTCACAAATCAAAACTGGATTGATTTTTATGTTGATTGTTTAGGTTTAAGAAAGTGATAGGGAAATTGTAATAATGCAAATTAAACCCACATATTTCATGAGTATCTATCTATCTATCTGTCTGTCTGTCTGTCTATCTATCTATCTATCTATCTATCTATCTATCTATCTATCTTTTCCCTCAGAGATCTGGTTGTCAGACATTTTACAGCACATCCCTGTTCCTAGTCCAGTGTTCCTTCAGATGTACCATTTTTTCATACAAGGTTATTTTCATGAAAATACTAAGATCTTAATTTTCAACATAGTAAATATCTATAGATATAAGCCACACAAACAGAAGGTCTTTAGGGGATCTTCAATATTTTTTTAATGATTTTAAAGATGACCTGAGACCAACAAAGTTGAGAATTGCCAATATAGAATATAATGAGATAAATGACTAGAGGAGGTACAAACAGAATAGTATTCAAGATTCTGAAAGATGGGAGAGAGAACTTTTAGCTGGGAGGATCAGGGAAACTTTTAAGAGTGACATTTACATTAAACCAACATATATTTGGCATTGTTGTAGAGCACTGTACTATGTGCTAGAAGAAAGTTAAAATTCAGATAAAACATCTCCTCCCCTTTATGGAATTTATAATCTAGTACAGGGATGAGTTAAATCAAGATCTTTTTAATGTATATCATTTCCTTTGGGAAGCTAGGAAGACCAATAATGAAATTCCAGGCTATAGAATGGGATAGTAGGGGAAAACAAACAAATAAGCCACATCAAACCCCAAACCTCCTGCTTTGGAGTCAGAACTTTGGCTTAAGCTTCAACTTTGCTTCTTACTGCTTGTGTGACCTTGGGCAAGTTAACTTCACTGTACTTCCAGTTCCTTATCAATGAAATGAGAAAATAAAACCAGTTTGATCTCTAAGATTTTCCTTCCAGTTCCTATGGTTTATGACTTCCCAATGGATATAGAATTGGATTTTTATATATTCCAGGGAAACTTTAGAACATTACAAAATGTGTTCATTAATTCCAGGTGCCATAATGTTGCCACAAAATTACATCTTTTAAGGTCTAATTGTTAAGATTTTCAGGTGGTTCATCAAAACTGCAGCTGAGATTTGGAGGCACAAACAGGGCATTTATTGGTGATGCTCAGTCTGTGTTGGGTTTCAGTCAGCACTGCCCCACCAAATGTCACTTGAATCCTGCCAACTAAGCTGTTGGCGTTGGCCCAGTGTTGGGATTGCTACAGAAATATCCTTTCAAACGTTTCCCCCACTCCACCATCAACAGACTTTAGTAGCTATGACAGGTTGAAATTGGGGTCCTTCACACATGAAAATTACCTGGAAATATAACTTTAGCCATTAATACCTAATTAGATTTGCATATGGTTACCTACATAGAATTATAGGTTTAGAGATGACTTTCATGGTCATCTGATTCAAACTCTTCACTTTATATATGAAGAAGCTGAGAACCATAGAGGTTAACTCACTTTCCCAAAATCACAGGTCATTAAGTCAAAGAGGTAGAATTTGAACCGCTTACTTCAATCCAGATCTAGTGTTCTTTTCACTGTTGCATACATCATCTTAGACCAGGCTTCTGGTAAGGTTGGCTTGCATTTTAATTCCTTCCACCAACTGTTAATTCTTGTTCAGAACCAACCTTCCATTCCAGCCCAGATGCTTGACTGAGTTAGACTCTTTGTAATGGAAAATAATTTGTACACAGTACTAGGTATTTTAGAGACAAAGACAAAAAAGCAATGCAAGATTCCTGCCGTCAAGGTAGTTATTTTTTATTTGAGGGAAACAAAAACTAAGCAGAATGCAAAATTTTTGCATAGTTATTTCATTAGGTTTGGAGATATCAGGAAAGTGTTGGAGGAGGAGGTAGTATCTAATGTGCTTTGTTTGAAGGAAGACAGGGAGGTATTCTGGAGACAGAACTGAGAAGGCAGAATATTACAGGCACAAAGGACAGCCTTGACTAAGGAGTTAGGAGTGGGGAGGAGAGATATGAAAAGATATGTACAGGAACTGTATTCGTTCTTGCCTCTTTCTTTCTTCCCTATTTAAAAACAAACAATAAAGGATGTGTGTATGTGTATGTATTTTTATTCAGCACTCATTTATTCATCCAACAAACATTATTTTTAATTTTTTAATTAACATTTTATCATTTTCACTTTTTCCTACTTGCCTGTTATGAAGGGAAAAATCTTTATAACAAAGATTGATAGTAAAAATAAAAAATTCTATATTAGTCACATCAAAAAACATATGTCTCATCCAGCAATTTGAATCCATCACTGTCCTCTCAGGAGATGGGTAGCATTCTTTATCATCAGTTCTCTTGAAACTTGGTCAACACACTCTTATTAAATGTGTTTTTTGTACAAGGTGCTGTGTTATTATACAGATAATAACAATTATTATTATATTGATGTACTGTGTCATTATTTTATATAAGCTTTATTAGATTATATTAGCTAGTATTTACGTAACATTTATATTACAAATAACTCATTAAACCTTCACAACCACTCTAGAAGCTAGGTGCCATTGTTATCCCCATTTTAAAGATGAGTAAAATGAAGACGATAGCATTAATACGACTTACCCATAGTTATACAGCTAAGTGTCTAAGACTGGATTTGAACTCAGATCTTCCTTATTCCAGGTCAAGTGATCTATTTCAGATCAAGTGTATCACCTTGCTGTCTCATAGGGACTACGAAGAGATCTGGCTCTCAAAGTCCTTATAATCTAGTGGGGATACATGCAACGTGCATGTACACTTAACTGTGATGATAGGAAGCATGAGATTTAATACAAAGAAGAATAAATATAAAGGAAGGGTTCTGGCATGGTACAGTGAAAAATCTGGAGGGAGAAAGAAATATTTCCTTTCCCTTGAGGGAATGAGGGTAAGTTGAGGCAGTGGCAAGGTAGAACAGAAGTCTTCATGGAGATTTCCTGGCAGCTGAACTAGGCTTACAGGAAAAGAGGAAATTTGATAGAGAGAAGGACCAGGGCTGGAGGAGGCATGGTGTACAATCCCAATATAAGGTGCTGCATGAGTTGTTTTTGTGTTTGTCCTTCATTGCTGAAGAAGACCATGGCATCAGGGAAATGATGACATGACTTGCACCTGACTTTGTTTTGAGTGAGGGAGGGCTGTGCAGGTCACCAACCTCACTTCTCCTCCAGAGCCATCTGAATCCAGTGACCAGATATTCATCAGGATGACTGGAGATGACACAAGATGAGGCAATTGGGATTAAGTGACTTGCCCAAGGTCACACAGCTTGTGAAACCTCAAATGTCTGAGGTGAGATTTTAACTCAGGTCCTCCTGCACTGGTGCTCTATCCACTGCACCACCTAGCTGCCCCTGCTGCATGAGTAAAGGTTCAGAGATTGAACAGCCTTCCGGTTTGGATGAAACAGAGAGCTTGAAGGAGATAAAGGAGAGAAGATAGGTTTAAAACATATTTTAGAAGGTCTGGAATGCTAGAATCAGGGATTTTACATTCAAGGTCTATACATTTTTACAAGTGAGATCATTCAGGCATAGAAGGGTGATTAGCCTGCCCAAAGTGCACAGCAAAGATAGATTTTCAATTTAAAGTCAGAATTCTCAACTCTGTGTTAGTCCCCAGCAACATTGAAGGCTAAAATAACAACAGCAAGCAACTCATTTTAAAATAACTCTTTACAGTTTAAACACACACACACACATGCACATATGCACATGCACACACACACATATACACACACACACATACTTTTAATAATCCCTTGAGGGTGGGAATGCATGTATTGTTATTCCTGTTTCAAATTAGAAAACCGAGACACAGACAAACATCCTGGATTGTAATTCTTCACAGACATTTCAGACATCATTGTGTCTTAGGGGTTCCCAAAGTGAGTGACACTGCCCCTGGATGGGGCTGGAATGGCCCCAGGAGCAATCAGGAGGCATTGAATAAAATGAGGGGGTGGTGGAAGCATAAGGAAAGAAGAGAACAATTTGAAAACCCATTTGTACATGTTTCATATTTTGTGATTGCATTATTTTCCA
This sequence comes from Bettongia penicillata ogilbyi, assembly GCA_023548195.1. Classification (NCBI taxonomy): domain Eukaryota; kingdom Metazoa; phylum Chordata; class Mammalia; order Diprotodontia; family Potoroidae; genus Bettongia; species Bettongia penicillata. Next base: position 175,169 of record JAJHZJ010000040.1, read on the forward strand.
AATAAACACACAAAATGAAAGTTAAAACCCATTAGTGGTCAAGTTCACTGACAGGTCTTAACAAGCAAGTGTTGGCAGGTGAGCATGTTGTGCATTGTCAGGAAGTACAGCATCCATCAGCAGGAATTTGTGCACATAAAGACTTGCTTAAAATATGATACCATACAATTACATGATGCAATACTGCATCATTAAAGTTTCAGTGGAGAAAAAACCTCACAAATTTACAATAAAATATTATATTTAAGATATGTCTTTTTAAAAATATATAAGTATATATATTTTTTGAAATGACACATTTTTTTAAAACTGTTAAAGGGTTAAAGAAAGTGAATTTACAGGGGGTTGCTGAGTAATCTGTTTTTTGAAAAGGGGGCAGTAGGCCAAATAAGTTTGGGAACCTCTAGACTCTAGAATGCAGTAAGTGCTTAATAAATACTTTTTCCTGACCCAACCAGGTCTGAACCTGTGATTTTATCCATGTAAGGATCTCCCTTTGTGAAAATTCCCTCCATCAATGCAGATCAGCAACTATATATTAGAATTTAAAAGAGTTGCCTAGAGCACTGAAAGTTTCTTATTTGTCCATGGTCACACAGCTAGGAAGTGTCTAAGACAAGATTTGAACTTAGGTCTTCCTGAATTTGAATCCACTCTTCTACCTAGCTGCTTCAATCCTCCCTTCTTTGCAAAGTTGGTACAATTCAATTCCTTCTGTATTTGTTTTACTTCTTAGCCTGATTCAAAGTTTCAGTTATGGCTAAATCTAGCAGACTGCCTTGTGAGTGATCTCTCTTCCCTGATACTATTCTCTGACATGAACTCAGACCCATTGTGTAGGGAGTTGAGGTGTTAAAGGATTGCATATTGTCATAATTGTGATATGCTAGTATGTGATAGGATGCATGCTTCCATTTCTGTCAGCTGCTGTTCTGTGAAGCAGTCTCATGGAGTATTACAGTTTCCCTTGGGGCCCTTTGGAATGGATGAAGATTTTTTTTCTGAAGGATCTTTTTTTTTTCCCCTGAGGATTTCACTTGTTCCTGCTTATTCTTATTCGCTTAGCCTGTCCCCTGCTTGGTGTGAGCATCACCTCCTGGGTCACATCCACAGAAATCAGTTGTAATATCAAGAATAGGAAATCAGGACATTAGGCATGGGACTAATCCTGTGAAGTCCATGGATCCATAAATATTCATTATTGATGAAGCCTTACTGGTGGTTTAAAAACAACTGTTTCTCCTCTCTCCTAACTTCCTTTACTAAATGCACTTGATTCTTTTGTCATATTTTCTGATTTACTGCTTGGGTTTCTTTCCAATATAATGAAAGATCACAGATTGAATTGATTTCCTCTATCATGACTTCAGCGGTGATGGGTGGTAGAGTTACAATTTATGGTCAGATCATTCTCTAGCTTTACTTCACTTGTCTTGGAGAAGCCTATGATAGAAAGTAAAGCTTGGAGAGATTGTAACTATAAGGTTGTGATCATGGAGGAGCTTTGCAAAGTCATTTTCAAGAATCATTTTCTGTGGCTGGTAAGATATGTGTATTATCTCCATATTTCCTAGGGCCAGCATCTTCTATGTGTTACCTCACTTCTTCCCATTTCTCACCGTGTTACTAGGTTAAGATAATTCCAAACATGTTTAAAACAAATTTACCTGGAATTAAAAACACTGATTTCTCTTACAATGAAAAAAATAAATTTGATACTGCTGCTAATGATAAGGATAATAATTTTAATTGTGATAATAAAAATGTGTATGGTACTTTATACTTTGCAAAGTACATTATGCCTTATTTCCCTCTGGGTACTCTCAGATCCAGGGACACTTGCCTCCTTGCTTTTCCTCATTCTATTTCTCAGCTCCTGGTGTTTTCACTGCCTGTCCCTTGTTCTAGGAATTCTTTCCCTCCTAATCTCTGCCTCATTCCTTTCTTCAACTCTTAACTAAAATCCTTCCATCTATAAGAAGGCATTGTCAATCCTCTGTCCTCCTCTCCATTGATTATCAACCATTTATTCTGTCCACAGTTGTTTATTTGTGTGTGTGTGTATGTATGTGTGCATGCGCACAATTTGCATATTGCCTCCACTCTTAGACTGAGAGTTCTTTCAGAGTGAACAGAGGCTAATTTTTTCCCCCTTTCTTTGTATCCTCAATATTTATCACAGTGCCTGTCACATAATAGGGGCTTCATAAATGATTGTTGACTTGACCTTAAAACACATTATCTAATTTTTAGTTTCACAAAGGCTCTCTGAGGTTGGTAGGACTGTTATTATCATCCCCATTTTGAAGATGAGTGTGATATATGAAAAGTATGGAAACACAGTTTCTGGGTAATTAATCATTTCATTAATCATACTAACAATTGAATGAATAACAATATGAGCTAACCATAATGAATAAAAGGAGTCAGTGGCATTCTCAAATGCCAATGATCCCCTCATGAAACCTGCTCAATACTCATATGACCTTGAAGAGTAGGTGTTCCTGAGTTTGGCAATTAATTCTGACTGGTTAATAAGTAATGAATATTGAATAATGAATATTGTATTGAGAGACAGACTTTTTCTACTGATTACTCTGTCTTATTCAAAAAGATATTTCTTATCCAAACTACACTGCCTAGTGCAGTGTCCAAAAAAAGGGGTCTACCTCCGCTCAGACCTGGCTAAGTGAATTCACCTTCGACTACATTCTTGGTAAGATTCTCTAGTTGGATGGGGTCTCCCACACAGAATGTGAAAGGCAGGAGATTAAGATAATCTCATCCCTCAATAACACCCTTCAGAGACTGAACAACCTACAGGCTTCTGAAAAACTCCTGGTCCTACTTCAATAATGGATTATTAGTATGAGAGAGTAGTAATCATTTCTCACAGGAGGAAACATAAGCCCCCAAAAGTTAAGTGAATTGCCTGATATCACACACTAGGTGAGTCATGGCAATTCTGTTAGACATTGCAATGGATTTCGTTTCCATCTTTGACTCATAGACAGGCAGAGTGTCTTTTCATAGCTATGGAGGAGAAAAGGAAAGATTCAAACTGAGACAGACGTATGGAAAGGTATTTTCCACAAGTTTTCTCCTGTGCCTCATTATGAACTGGAGTGGTGAAGTTTTGCCACCTATTACAATGTCAGCGTGGTCATCGGAAAAATAACAGAGAAGCTGCAGAAATGAAATCTTATTCCTGACAGTACGGAAACCACATCTGAGACCTAGCACAGCCACATTTACCAATGAGGGAGGCCAAATGAGACATCTGGGTTAGGGTCTCCATTGACTTTGGCATATGCTAGCAGGATGGCAATGATCTCTTTATAAGAATGATTGCAATTCCAAATGTGCTGTGTCTAAGATAAGGCCCAAGCACTTAATTTATTTATTTTTCTGGCAGAGATTAAATCTCTCCCTTTCCTGCATCTATTATGGATCTCTCAAAAAAAAAAAATCTGCCTGATCATAGAGCTAGCTGATCATTCCAACTCATTGAACAAAGACTTCTTTGCTTTTGCTTTTGACAAAGAAACTGCCAAATATGGCTGAATGTTGGCTTTAAAATACCATCTTTTTCCCGTGAAATTTGTCTCTGATCATGATTAATTAGTGACTAAAAGGAACTGAATCTGCAAAAAAGTATATATTTATGGAATAGAGATGACATATATGTTTCCAATTTTAATACAAACATGAGTTCTATAAAACCATCCATGTGACTAGTTGGCAAGACAAGCTGTGAAAATCTCTTAACTTTATTTTTTTTAATGTTTTTTATTTATTTTTAGTTTTCAACATTCATTTCCACAAAATTTTGAGTTTCAAATTTTCTCCCCATCTCTCCCCTCCCCCACCCCATAATGCCTTGCATTCTGATTACCCTGTCCCCCAGTCTTCCCTCCCTTCTGTCACACCCCTCCCTTCCCTTATCCCCATCTTCTCCCTTTTCTTGTATGGTAAGACAGATTTCTATACCCTATTACCTGTATTTCTTATTTCCTTATTTCTTATATGCAAAACATTCATTCCTAATACTTTGAATTCCAACTTCTCTCCCTCCCTCCTTCCCCACTCATCCCCACTGAGAAGGCAAGCAATTCAATATAGGCTATATATATATGGGTAGTTTTGCAAATGACTTCCATAATAGTCATGTTGCATAAGACTAACTACTTTCCTTCGTCTCATCCTGCCTCCCATTTATTCTATTCTTTCTTTTGACCTTGTCCCTCCCCAAGAGTGTTTACTTCTAATTACTCCCTCTTCCCATTTGCCCTCCCTTCTATCATCCCCCCAACCCACTTGTCCCTTTCTCCCCTACCCTTCTGTAGTGCAAGATATACTTTCATACCAAACAGTGAACATGTCATTCCCTCAAGCCAGATGTGAAGAAGTAAGCTTCCCTTTTGCCCTGTCACATCCTGCCTTTTCTCCTCCACTAAAGAAGCTTTTTCTTGCCTCCTTAATGGGTCATCTCTTAACTCTTGATGATGATGGGACAATTGTCCAGCTCCTCATAATACCATGTTTCCAGAATCATTTGGTGAACCTGGGCCTCACAAGATTATTGTGAAGCTCAAATGAGAACATGTGTGAAGTGCTTTATATATTATTCACTATGGAAATGACAGCTGTTATCATAACTAACTGCTTAATAATGCTTTTCACTCATCCTTTCATTTTTTTGTCCTGAGGTTACTTACTCTGTTTCTAAGTTTCATGAAATATAAAATAAAGAACCAGGACCTTTTCTCTAATCGGCTCAAATGGGTAGCGAAGGACCTGAAAGAGTTAATTTTGGGTAGCTGCCTCATGGCTCCTAGAGTCATAATTTTTTTTTTATGGGTTATATGCCTGAATGTTGCATATGGTTAATGAACTCATATTCCAGGTGAGAGAAATCTTTCTAGTTCTCTCAACAGTGTACCTGGGTAGAGAAGTTCTCCCAGTTGCAGACCTAGTGACTATCTTTATTCTTTTAGTGAACTACAGTGACTGAATATTAATCCTTCAGCACTCAGCCCAATGCCTCTCCCCTGTAGGTTCTTGATTAATGCTTTTTCTCAGTGCTGCTATTGTTTTCCTAGTTTGCTAGTGTTTTTTGTTCTGTCTTGTTTGTTTTGTTTTGGCATCGCATCTACCATGCTAGTACCTCAGTAGGCAGTTAGAAATGTAGGTTCTTCTGTCACTTTCCACCATGGGAAGCAGTGTGGTACAGTAGAAAGAGCATTGAAGTTAGAGTCTTGGGACCTGGGGTTCAAATACTGGCCTGGCTATTTACCATGACTTACATGGTCTTGGGGAAATCAGTACCTTCTTAAGTCTCAATTTCCTCTTCTGTAAAATGAGAGAATTTGATTATATGACTTCTAAGGTCCTGTCTATCTTTAAATCCATGATCTGATCCTATTTAGGGAGTTAGGAGTAAATAGGAGTTCTTTAAAAATTTTCCACCATAGTTGGCAGAGTAGCACAGTAGATAACATGATGGATTTTGGAGTCAATTGAACATGAGTTCAAGTGCCATCTCTGATATTTACCGGATATGTGATCTTGGTGGGCAATTTATTTAATCTCTTAGAACCTTAGTTTCCTTATCTGTGAAATGAGGAGAGTAACATTTGCAATTCTTACCTCACAGGATTATAAAATTCAAATGAGTTAATATATGTAGAACATTTGGTAAAGTTTATAATAAACAACATTCTATAAGCATTTATTAATTACTACTATGTGCCAGTGTCTAGTTATATCAAGTGTAATATAGACACTTACTAAATGCTCATAGTTTCACTGCTTGTCAGGTGCTGTGCTAATTGTTGTGGATACAAAGATAAAAGTACATCTTTGGCCTCAAGGAGCTTACCTTCTATCAAGGGAGACAAGATGTACATATATAAATATATATATGAAATAAATGTAAGGTAGATTTCTGGGGGAAGCCACCAAAAGCTGGGAGTATCAGGAAAGACTTCATACAGAAGTTGGCACTTATATTAGTAAAATATTCAGAATTTTTAATGGCCAAAGGCAAATCTTAAGACATTCCTTAATATTACTGATTTCCTAGTTGGCATTCCTCTCCCCCAGTATTCAATATATGAAACACATACACACACACATACACTTGCATACATATGTGTGTATTATATATATATAATGTATAAAAATATATTTTATGTATATATATACATATATATTCCTAGCACACCTTTAGTCAATGATTATAATAATATTGATTCTACCTTCGGTATGGTCTTTTTCAGGGTCCTCACCATACTCTCGCAGAGGCACAGAAACATAATACCAATTTATTGACTTTTAATTCCCAACACTGAACAACAAAATAAAAAATTTCCAAGACCTCTAAGGTCTAGGAGAAACTCTTGTGTCTTAGTTTACAAAGACCTTCCCATGGATGACAAAAAGGGCAAGATTATGGTTGACTAAAGTGACAATGAGAATTAAAACTCACAGTTCCTGAATTTTCAGAAATTGAAAAGATTGAAAGAGTATTTAATATGAAATCAGAGGACCTAGCTACAAGTCCTACCTTTTCCCTTTCTTAGCAATATGACTTTGAACAAATCACTTAATTTCTTGGGTTGTCAGTTTCCTCATCTGTAAAAGAAAAGGCTTAGAGTAAATGATATCTTTTTTTTTTTTTAGGTTTAGCTTTAACCGTTATATATATTTTTCTTTTTTCTTTTTATTTATTTATTTAATTAACTTTTTACATTCATTTTCACAAATTTTGGGGTTCCAAATTTTCTCCCCTTTTATCCCCTCCTCCCACCCCAATACCCCAAGCAATCTAATTTTCCCTATCTCCAATCTGCCCTCTCTTCTGTCATCCCTCCCTTCTCTTGTCTCCATCTTCTCTTTTCTCCTGTAGGGCCAGATGACTTTCTATTCCTCATTAACTGTATGTCTTCTTTCCTAGTTACAACAACAATATTAAACAGTTGTTCCTAAAACTTTGAGTTCCAAATTCTCCCCATCCCTCCCTCCCCACCCATTCCCTTTGGGACAGCAGGCAATTCAATATAGGCCCTATCTGTGTAGTTTTGCAAATGACCTCCCTGATAGTCGTGTTGTGTAAGACTAACTGAATTACCATCCCTCCTAACCTGCCCCTCGTTGTTTCTCTTCTGTCTTTTGGTCCTGTCCCTCCCCAAGTGTTGACTACAAATTGCTCCCTCCTCCCTTTTCCCTCCCTTCCATCATCCCCCCCCTTGCTTATCTCCTTCTCCCCCCCTTTCTTATACTGTAAGATAGGTTTTCATACCAAAATCAGTGTGCATTTCACTCCTTTGTTTAGTCAAATGTGATGAGGGTAAACTTCTTGTTTTTTTTTTTCCTTTCTCAGCTCTCCTCTTTTTCCCTCCACTAAAAAAATCTCCTACTTGCCTCTTAAATGACATATAGTTACCCCCTCTTTCCTCCCACTACATTTCTCTCTCACCATTTACCTTAATTTCTTTTAAGGTATGGTCCCATCCTATTCAGTTCACTCTGTGCTCTCTGTCTCTGTATGTGTGTGCATGTGTGTATGTGTGTGCATGCGTGTACATGTGTATGTGTGGTCCCACCAACTACCCAGATACTGAAAAGTTTTAAGAGTTAGAAATATTGTCTTTCCCTGTATGAATGTATACAGTTCACTTCTGGTAAGTCCCTTAATACTTCTCTTTGCTGTTTCCTTTTTCATGCTTCTTCTCATTCTTGTGTTTGAAAGTCAAATTTTCTTTTCAGCTCTGGTCTTTTCGGCAAGAATGATTGCAAGTCCTCTGTTTCATTGAAAGACCATATTTTCCCTTGAAGTATTATACTCAGTTTAGCTGGGTAGGTGATTCTTGGTTTGAGTCCTAGTTCCTTTGCCTTCTGGAATATCCTATTCCACACCCTTCGATCCCTTAATGTAGAAGCTGCTAGATCTTGAGTTATCCTGATTTTATTTCCACAGTACTGGAATTGTTTCTTTCTAGCTGCTTGTAAGATTTTTTCCTTGAGCTGGGAGTTCTGGAATTTGGCCACAATGTTCCTAGGAGTTTCTCTTTTTGGATCTCTTTCAGGTGGTGATCGATGGATTCTTTCAATACTTATTTTGCCCTCTGGTTCTAGAATGTCAGGGCAGTTTTCCTTGATAATTTCATGGAAGATGATGTCTAGGCTCTTTTTTTGATCATGAGTTTCAGGTAGACCCATAATTTTTAAATTGTCTCTCCTGGATCTATTTTCCAGGTCAGTTGTTTTTCCCATGAGATATTTCACATTCTCTTCCATTTTTTCGTTCTTTTGGTTTTGTTTAGTGATTTCTTGGTTTTTCGTAAAGTCATTAGACTCTATCTGTTCCATTCTAATTTTGAGAGAACTATTAAATTCAGTGAGCTTTTGAGCCTCTTTTTCCATTTGGCTCATTCTGCTTTTGAAAGCATTCTTCTCCTCATTGGCTTTTTGAACCTCTTTTGCCTATTGAGTGAGCCTATTTTTCAAGGTGTTATTTTCTTCAGCATTTTTTTGGGTCTCCTTTACCAAGGTATTGACCCGTTTTTCATACTTTTCTTGCATCTCTGTCATTTCTCTTCCCAGTTTTTCCTCTACCTGTCTAACTTGCTTTTCAAAATCCTTTTTGAGCTCTTCCAAGGCCTGAGCCCACCCGCCACCCCCCCTGGGTGTCTGGGGTACTGAGGCCCTGCCCTCCACGTCTTTCCCTGATGGCAAGAATACGTCCTCATCTTCGTCAGATCCGAAGGTCGGGATCATTTGCATTTGTTGGAAAAAACTCTCCATAGTCTTATTTTTCTTCCCTTTTCTAGGCTTTTTCCCAGCCAGTTACTTGACTTCTGAGATTCCTTTCCACCCCCGCCTGGATCCGCCCAGCTAGTGCTTGGCCTCTGAGATTCAAATGGGCTCTCCGGCAGCAAGCTTTAGTTCAGGTGCTGGGGTGGGGGCAGGGCCGCCTCCCAGGCTCAGTTCCCTCAGGGGCTTTATGCAGAGATTTTCAGGAACAGAGCAGGTGGGGGCGGGGTGGGGGGCCCGCCTCCTAGGCTCAGTTTCCTCAGGGGCTTTATGCAGAGGCCTTCAGTAATAGAGCGGGGTGGGGGCAGGGCCGTCTCCCAGGCTCAGCTCTGTCAGGTTTTATGCAGAAACCTTCCATAATGAAGATCCTGCCTGCTGTTGGGGGATTCCTGAGTCCTGGGCCGCTGCCGCCTCAGCCGCCGCCCACGCCTCTGCCTCTGCCGCTTCCTGCCCCGTCTCTGCCACCGCCACTTCCTCCCGAGGGGGCCCAAGTCACGGAGACGCCCTGCTCCCCCTCTCGTCCAGCCCAGCCTTCTTTCTCACTGACCTGTAGCTTCTGTGGGCGGAGGGACTTTCCCGGCTGCCGGAGCTTCTGTGTCTGAAGCCTGCTCAGGTCAGCTTCTCTGGGGCCGCGGCCAGAGCAGCGTTGGGGTGGGGTCCGCTTTCCGGGGTGCGACGGACCGTGGGGATGGGTCTCCAGGGCTCCCTGGAACGGAAATCTCTTCCACTCCGTTTCTGCACACCCTGTATTGACCCAGAAGTTATGGGGGTCTCTTTTTACATTAATTCTATGGGCTTTGGTTTTTGAGCTCGTAAACGTGCGTCCTTCTACTCCACCATCTTGGCTCCGCCCCCTGAGTAAATGATATCTTGAGATCTCTTCCAACTCTCCATCTCTGATCCTAGTATGTCATTCTATAACTGGTCTGGGCTGCTAAGAAAATTGAGAAAGCATTCAATTTTGTGAAATAATTCAAAGAGCAAATGATGGTATTGGTTAGAGAAGGCCAATTATATCCCTATACTTCACATCTTATTATCCCAATGCTTACATGTGATCTGCCTCCAAGTAGTTTCTAATTATCAGAGAAGGGGAGCAATAAGTGGTTTGGCAGTGGTTACTGTTTGTTCCAGTCACTGTCTGGCAAGTAGATGATATACTCATAACCAAGAGCAGTAGAACTAATAGTCTGCAGTCCAAACAATGTTTTGTTTCTGCAATTAAAACAAAATCTTCAATGAACTATTTGAGAGTTCATCCACAGGTATGGAGATGTTGATGAGGAGGCGATTCGAGAGTCACCTGGTTATGGAAACTCTTCCTGTTATAACCTCTGCATAAGCTTATTTTAGCTATGTCTACTGTGAGCCTCACTGGTCTCTTTGCTGTGGGTATTGGGACTGCATGAAGATAAGGTGCAAAAACTCAACTCCTCATCTCTCCAATCCCTGATAACTTTCCTCTCTCTGGCTGTTTGTTCTATAGTGTGGAAGCTGGCCCATAGTAACTTCTTTGATCAGTTTCACAAATTAAGGATTTACTAAGTAAAACTGGGTTTCTAGTAACCTTCTAGTAGTTAACAGTTGGACATATACTCTTTTAGTGTACAAAAATAGAAAAGAACTTATAAGCAGACAAAAATCTAAGAAGTTCTATCTAGAATACTTATGGCAGCCAGCATATTGAGTCTCCCTGTTGGGATTTTGGATGATTATTTAATACTTATTATGTGCTAAACATGATACATCTTAGTATCAGAGAGGTTGGTTTATTAGACTAAATTTTAACATTAAATATAGATTGGATGAATGGATTCAGTATCAGCAAGACAGAGATCCTCCCCCTGCTGGCATTACTGCCCCCTTCCCAAATGAGTTCACTGTAAGGTGGATTGATAATGGTAGGGATGGTATTTATATAAAGAATGGTTCTAATTCTACTGATAATGAATAGACTGCATTTATATTTTTAGAAATGGGTTCATTCTGTATTGAATAAACCATTACAGACAATGGTGACACAACTATGTTCTAAACATTTCTGTATTGCACTATGTCAAATTACAACTTTTCACCTTCAATTACTAGAACTATTCATAGGTTTCTTTCTAAATACAAACTTACCTAGTCCACTCTATCTATCCAGCCTCAGCCTAGATCATATTTCATATTCCATCCAGTCATCTACCAAGGCCATCTTGCCATGTGCACTTGCTATGGAAAACCATATGCTTGGTCACTGAAAAAGTTAATCCACTCAGCTTTGGAACTTTGAGCCTGAAGTGGAACTGTCTTGATTAGTGTCTGAATGAGTACAGACTAACATATTAGCCTTTGCTTTATATCCCATCTAGGACATGTGGAGATCTACACTCTCTTTTTTTTTCTGGGTACTGCATTCATATCAATAATACTATTGCTTCTGAAAAGGGCATGTCAGTTAAACTACATATGAATCAACTTACTATCCCTGTGATTTCCCAAAAACAAAATTTGTTTTAAATGGTTGCCTTTTCTCCAAATTGCATCTCTCTGTATTAGAAGACGAGGTCCTAGAGAGAGGAATTGTCTCATTCTTTCTATTTTTATCCCTAGAATTGAGCATAGTGCTTGACACATAACAAACATTTGTATGCATTTTTAATCCATTCATTCATTTGCCTCAATTTTTATCAATGATTGCGGTCCATTTTCAAATGAAGTGACGAGAATATGTTTACAATGGTGACCACATAATGACTTTGGAATACTAATAGTGAAAGTTCGTATTCTATTCAAGTTAATACAAATATTTGTGTCTGCTATGCTCCAAGATAACCAGTTTTCCAAAACATCCACTGTCAAGAGAGCAAGATTAGGCAGAACCTATAGTGTATTCCATGTATTTTCAACCTGTAATGGAATTCTTTATCTCTGTGAGAACATGCTGATGTTATGTCATTAACAATCCACATGGTGGAGAAAAAAGTTTACCTACCCTAATTATTTGTGGACATGTGGAAAAATAGTTGGTTGAATTTTTCATTTTTCACATGATAGTCTTGGCATCACAGCAAGATTACTTAAAAGAATGTCAGCTGTGGTCAATATTTGGACTGGAAGTCTAAGAGGTTCTTCCAGGTTCCTCAAGAATAAGGAATAATTGTTTAATGTTCCCTGGAATTCTTCAACAAGTCTGTCACCCTGCTGGCCAATGCATTCAGTGCTTTACTCTGTTGACCAACAGGTCCTCTTCCTAGTACTAATAAGCATATGAAATACATAATAACTCAGAGATTGACATGATTCTTTTCTGCCACTAGGAACTTTGAGTGACCCTAAATATAAAATAGTATACCTTGATTATCCTATGAAATGCTGTCTTTAAAGGATGCTTATATCTTTACCCTTCTTTCTAGAAAATGGCCCTAAGTCCTTATCACTTAATTCTTGAACTATAGAATTAGCCTCCTAAACATTTTTATTGTTTCAAGGTTCCCCCCTCTCCAGTCCAGACTCCACACTGGTACCAAAGTGACCATATTTTCTTAAAAGTAGATCTTGCCATGTCACTCCTCTGCTCAATAAACCCTAGTGACACTATGGTGCCTCTAGGCATCTGTTTGCAAATTGAGAGCACTTTACAATTTGCCTCTAATCTCCCTTTCCAGCTTTCACTTCCTGGCATAAAACATTCCATCTCCCATATGTACCTTTGCACTGGCATATCTGGAAAGCTCCCTCTTCTCATTGCCACCTCTCAGAATCCCTATTTTCTTCAAAGCTTGCTTTTGTCATCCCACTTCTTAGTATCCTACCCCTGAAGCTGCATCAATTCATTTTCTATATGTTCTGTGTATATACATATAGGTATTTATGTTGTCTGCTCTGATAGAATGTAACTTCCTGGTGGGTGAAGACTTTTATTTTTAACTTTGTATAGCCCCAGAACCCAGCACAAGTTCATTCAAGTCTGCAAATCAACTTGTTGACTTGGCTTGTCTTTGTATTCTTATCACTTAGCACATAGTTCCTAGCACTTAGTAGGTACTTAATAAATGCTTGTGAATTTTTCAAATGATACCAATGGTTTTAATTCTTTTTTAAATAATTAATTTATTTGTTTTCAGTTTTCAACAATCACTTCCATAAGTTTTAAATTTTCCTCCCCTTCCCTCCCCACAACTGCATGAAATGTGATATGGGTTCTACACATACGTTCTTATTAAACACATTTTCACATTAGTCATGTTGCATAGAAGAATTAAAACGGATGGGAGAAACCATGAGAAAAACTAAAACAAAGCATAACAAAATAGAAAATAATCTGCTTCATTCTACGTTTTGATTCTGGTTTTAATTCTTAAGATGAAAAATGTTGTAGCTATATAGATAGATAGATGATCCCATGATATCAATTGTGGTCAATATTTGTTTGAAAACTCTAAAGGAGCTCTTACATGAATAATTATGGATTAAGACCTCTTTATGAAAGCTAGTTTATGCTCTTTGCGGCTCACCCTTGGGCTCTTCAGCACTGTTGTTTGCACAAGCTATCCTTATTTTTGTAATAGTCTCGTTCCTTACCTGTACTTCTCAGGACATGGGCCTCCCCATTGAAGTTAAGCCTTAAAAATCTTATCTCAAGTGAAATCTCCTTTAAGAGCCTTTCTTGATTCCCCTGGTTGTTAGTGCCCCTCTCAAATCACTATGTAATTAATCTTTTATGTATCATGTTTTTGCTACTTATATGCCAGCATGTTATAACCGCCCCCCCCAATAGAATATGGTTTCTGTGGATATAGGGGATGGTCTCAATTTTATATTTGTATTCTTAAAACCTACTACATTACACCTATACTTAATACCTACTACTACAGTGCCTGGTACACAGTAAATGTTTTAAACGTGTTTGCTGACTGATAAACTTAGAACTTTGTCAATAAACTTTGCTATAGATTCTAATGGTACCCTTTGCTATTTTGTCTTTCAGGAACAGGGTAAAATAGGAGTGGTCTTCAACATTGGAACAGTGGATATCTCCATCAAAGAGGAGAGCACTCCAGTAAACGATGGCAAATACCATGTTGTGCGTTTCACCAGGAATGGTGGCAATGCCACACTTCAGGTTGACAACTGGCCAGTGAATGAACATTATCCCTCAGGTACACATTTTATATTAATCCCTCTCATCCTTCAAATTCCCATTCATGCTTCTTTAATAGGAATTTCTCAGGGCTGCCACCAAATCATTAAAATATAAGTATAAACTCATCTTTGTGCATTTTATATGAGTGGAAAGAAAAGTAACGTTGCTCTCAGACCACCACAGAAGGCTTCTGGAGGCTTATTAACCAGGTATTGCCTAACTAACCCATTGATTACCTACCTAATGCTCTAACTGGCTCATACAGAATCTAGGAAGGAAATGTGGTATAGTGCAAAGACTGCTGGACTTGGAATCAGGGGTTATTGTTCAGTCAGGTCCAACTCTTCATGTTCTCACAGATCATAACATGCCAAGCCCTTCTGTTCTCCACTTTGTCCTGAAGTCTGTCCAACTTCATGCCTGGATTCAGGTCCTCACTCTGCCAGTTAGCATCTGAGTGACTTTAGGCAAGTCATTCAAACTCTTTGGATCTGTTTCCTCATTTATAAAATAAGAATGTGTGAGACTGGATGGATATATGAGACTAGTTGATTAGATAACCATTGTACTCCCTTCCAGTGTTAAATAAGGGAAACTGTCATAATTAGCTTGTTTTAAATGGTAATCCAGAAAAAAAATATTACTGAAGAAAAAAAAATGCAACATTCTTGACTTTGATCTGGACCTGGTAGACAGATCAAGGTGATGTTTATATCAAATCTGGTATTTATGTTGACATTTATCCCGTTTAAATAAAAGGCGGATTTATAATAGCGATGGCAATGGTCTTTCTAACTTCAAGTATTACAAACCTTAATTGGTATATGAATGAATCTATGTTCTAACATCTCACACTTGTGTGGGTGACGATGAAAAGAAAGCTAAGGCCAAATTCTAGCCATCATGTTAACTAACCTGTTTAAACATTGTCTCTCTCTTTTCCCCAATTTGCTTTCCTGTCTAAAGTTAGGGTCTAGTAGGCATTTTGAGGCTGACTGTTATTACTGTTACTGTAAGTGCTATTATTGTGTATGCATATTGATGTTTTTGCTTAAATTGGGGTTTGAAGAACTTACAGAAGGAGAGCTTCCAGGATCATATGCTAGTAGTACCAAGGATATTATGAAAGCTTATTACTTTAAGTGGGGACTGCTGAAATATCCTTTTCCTTTTCTCCCTTTCTCCATCCCAGTTTTTACAGTGTTGTTATGTTTTAATCTTTGATCACCTGCAATAGAACTGTCTCATCTTGAAGATGACCTGGTCAAGGGATTTTGTTCCACAAATTCAGAGGCCAACTACTGTTGGCTATTTGCTTATAATAGGTCCCTGGGTGTAGCCTTTTGACTGATTTCAAATTTTACAGAACAAATCCTTTCATTAAGGGGATTTGTTCTGTGAAGTTTGGATTCAGTCAAAGGGCTGCGCTTGAGGCCCTAGAGGGCCACATGTGGTCTCAAGGCTACAGGTTGCCCACCCCTGCCCTAGACCTTAAGTTTTGTCACTCTACCTCCCAATGAGGTGGGCACTGATGGTTACTGGTAAACCCTTGGGCATTTTACCAAACACTTATATGCCACCAATAAACAGTTTACCTTTTAATCATGCCACTTCAGAGAAATGCCCAAGGCACACTGCACCTAATTGTGTGTCAGGACTTCTTTATAATGCATTACTTAAAAGATCAGATTGCACATTGAAGCCAGCCTTATTTCATTTATAGCCCCTTGATAGCTTCAGTATATCCAGTCTTTCCTCTGTAGCACAAGGTTTAATCAACAACACAAAACCTAACATACCCGCACTCTGGTTTCCCAAAGGTGTTTGGGAAATTAGTTCTATTTCTTTGGTCTTACTCTCTCACTTTCCATATAGTAACCAAATAACCCTGTGGCTTTATTCTGCCTTTTTTTTAGCACTTTTGGGTTGTCATAGATGGTCCTTGATGACGGTATCCCTGTAGAGGATGAGCCTTTGAAAATAGCCAGAGGTTTTATAGAAAGTTTCCCTGGCATCCAAATGCAAGATACTAATAGAAATGATTTTCTTTTCAAAATGCATGTTATTTAAACCCTGGGGGGAGGGGGGGGCGGAGCAAAATGGATAGTGATCTTAGAAGCTGTTCATTTACTCATAGAGAAAAAAAAAAATCAATCCTGCTCTGTGAATACCATCATTGGTGCTGCTGGAGGGTCTGTGTTTCTATTAGGAATTTCAAGGCTTTCTAAACTGGTATTAACCACATGCCCTAAGCTCACACAGAAAATACAAAGCTGAACTGCCAACAATAGAACTTGCATATCTTTGGCTATTGTAAAGCTATGTGTAAGCAACCTGCTAACCCTGCAGTGTTTGTCTATCTCAGAAATTCTTTGTGTGTTCTGTTTCAAATAATGTGTGGCTTTGCAACTTACCCCTGATATATAACTGAAGGTTTTTTTTAGCAGTATTTCTTCCCCCAAAAAAGAAAAAAAAAAGGTATCTTTAATCATTGTTTAGTAGAGTTCATTAAAAACAAAATAATGATAAAATAATAGTATTTATGTAGTACTTTAAAGTTTGCAAAACCTTTTACAATTATTTTCTAATTTTCTCTCCACCCTAGGAGAGGGATATTATCCCCATTTTACCATTAAAGATACTGATGCAAAGAGAGGTTTAATGACTTGCCCAGGATCACATAGCTAGTAAGTGTCAGAGGCTGGATTCTGAACTCAGGCCTTCCTAACTTCATGTCCAGTACTCCATTCACTATACCTCTTAGCTACCTCTAACTTATAAAGCTCCATATAAAGGAATTGGGGAGGTTTTCAAACTTTCACAATCATTATTCCATTCAGTTCTCCCTCTATCCCCAACTACCCTATAAAGAAGTGAGAGCCATTATTATACGTAATACATATACGTGTACATATGTATATACATATGTATACCTATACATGCCTGTATGTGTGTATACATATATATATATATATTTCAAGAATTTTAAGAAACTATGGATGAAATGATCTCTAAATCCCATTGTGGCTCTAAATTGATGATCTGTATGTTAATGGTTAGGTTACTAAAAGATGTAGAAGGAAAAGTCTGTCTTCGGCAGTAATGTGCCTATGCAGAGTCATTCTGAAAGCATTGATGATGTGCTTAAAACAAGGTCCCCGATTAGTGAAAATAATGAATCCTATGAAGTGGTCACATTATTTGAATTTACATTGCATATTTCTACTATGCTAGAGTTAATTGTCCTACTTTACAAAATTAGAATATAAATACATGACACTGCAGAATTCATTATTTGCACTCCTCAGTCCTGGTACAATATTCAGTTGAAATAGCATTAGATATTTGAATGAAACATTACTATTTACCCTTAGCTGGCTAAATTAGAAAACCTTCTAATCCTCCAAGTTAAGACTTGACTTCTTTTTTAAGCTCTAGAGCTTATTTGCACTAAGACTAAAGGTGATTCATTTTCTTATACTTTCAACATTCTCTCATCTGTAAAATGGGAAAAATCTAGCTTACTAAATTTTATTCTTCCCAACCTATCTCCTTTGAGTATTGTAAGAATTCCCTGGAGTAAAGTGTTATATTGTATTTTAAGCACAATTTGGCAATAGCCGCTACATAAAATGAGTGAATTCCTTTTAAAGATATCATCAAAAAATATCTTCCAGAGCCCAAGCTTCATTGAACAAATCAGCCCATTCTGCCCAGATGGCTGCAAAACACTGATTTCTCACACACCTTTCCTACTCCATCCAGATATTATTTGGTTTTGGAGATGATACTAATCATTGAAACATTCAGTGAAGAAATACCATTGTTTGTCTAATACTAATGATCAGAAGGCAAAGAAACACAGAGTAGCTCCAATTCAAAGAACATGAAATGAGAGTTTATGCTTCACTGAGGTCCCCCACTCAGGAATGAGTCAGTCAGCTGTGCAGTCTTCTCAAGGGCATTGGTAGAACTTTTTACAGAGCTTACTGGAAAATACCAACCAGGAAGTGTTTAGAGAGCAGCTGGACACAGGGCATATAGGGTTGATTCTATTTGAATCCCACTTGTCAATGAAGAAAGAGTACAAAATGAGGATGGAACTAGTGCAAAGAGAATCTTCTAACACTTCATTCAGGAATAGATTTTTTAAAAAGCATAGTTTCGGGAATCTTATTTTGTTTTATTTTGAAACTATAACTAGAATGATCAGGGACTCAGAAAGTGAGACAGAAGAACAAACAGCCCAGAAGGACCTTTCAAGCACTGACAAATATTCTTATCTTGAAAGCTTGTGAAGGCAGCGGTAAGAGAAAGGAGGTGGGAAGGTGAAGAGTAAATTTAAGGGGAAAAAGGAATTCATTTCAGCCTGAAACTAGAGTCTTCATTTCACTGGAAACTGAGATAGATTAGATTGTTAGGAATCTTTTCTTAGATATTCCGATGGCTGAACAGACCATGGACATGTAAGTGTGGTGTTGTGGCAAGACCACAGAACTTGTGCTTCAAAGACATGAGTTCACATCCCAGTTCTACCACTTAGTTCCTGCTTTTGGGTCTCCTGTTCCTCATTAGTAAATGGAGAGAGTTTTATGATGAGCTCTAAGATTTGTTTCCCCCAAGTTTCTGTGATTTTGATTTATTAGATTATAACCTCCTTGAGGGCAGGGACCATCTTTTGTGTTTTTTTATACCCAGCACTTTGCATAGTACCTGGCATATAGAAGGTGCTTAATAAATGTTTATGGATGAATTAATAAATAAACATGTTTTTAATTCATGGAACAGTAAGGCCCTGTTCCTATTGGGAGAAGGTTTCCTAAGATATACTCTAATGGATCTGTAGTATACTTCAAGGGGTATTCTGTTTGTTTTTGCAAACTGCCCCCTGTCTTTATCTGCCCATGCTATACTACTCTTATCCGTGCTCTAATGTAAGTTTGCCACAAGAGTTCCATCCAACATCCTTAAGACCTTCTTCACAGCACAAAAACACCAATAAAACACAAGATGTATCTTGGGAAACCAGGTGCCACTGTCCCCCATTCAGGTTGACAAGGTACATCAAACCGAGGGGATACCTCGATTCTGAAATGAAAAAGTTGAGCTTGACCCCCAAAATCTTTTCCGGCTCTAAACTCTGTGATCCTATGACATTTCAAGAGAAAACCCCTAGTAAGATTCACAAACAACACGGAGCTACCATGCTTTGATAAATTCTGTATTATTTCAATTTTGTCCTGGCTCTGGGAAATAGGAATATGATCATCCATAAAAAGTGTTCTTTTACAGTAATGTTCCAAGGGAGCTACCACACTGAATATGGTTTACTGTTCAGAAGACTGAGACATCAGAATGGTTTTCTATGTGCACTTAATAACAGACTAGTTTACTCTCTTTTTTCTTTCTCTTCAAACACATCGATGGTGAACTACATTCAAATGCTGAGTGACTACTGAGCTGAATTAATTTGTGGGTTACAAGAAGGCAATAGTGAGCCCATTAAATTGAAGGTGGTCTTCCCATGATGTCAGCTCCCAGGGAGCATGTTAAGTGAAAACTTCTTACTCTGGATAACCATTTCCCTGTTTCCAAGAGCCATCCCCAAAGTAAAGCCAAAGAATTTTTTTTTTCTTTTTGACCACAAGAAACCTTATGGGCTATAAACCATAGTCCCTGCCAGAAGCTAGTTCAAGTAATGAAAGCCTCAGACATGTTTTATTTTAAACTGTAGTAGCCTTTTCATATTCTGGGCCCTTTACATTGGGATGAAAGAGACTTTAAAGGTAGATCTCCATGTACAGGCTGAGGTCATTGAGATTTCTAAGGGTTAAAAACAAATCTGAGATCTTGACATGAAACTGAAACTCCTGAGGCCCTGGTCTTTCATTAATTCCTAGCCGGGAGGTTTTCTTTGCCTGTCTTTCTACCTCTGCTTGCGAAGATTTGAGTCTTTGCCAGATTTAGAGTATGCATTAAAATAAACTACATCTACCTGCTCATTCATCCATGCAAGACAAAAATCTACCTTCAGTTTCAGCTGGGAAGGGAGGAGATGGTGAAGAAACCCAAAGGAAACAGAGGTATAAAGGCGTTTGGAAGGGAATATAATTTCAATCATATTTGTAGATATCAAATTTCAAAAGTTGGTAAAGGCAAATGCAATTAGAAACAGATTGCTGCAGGCTGCATGTTGACTTGGGAAAAACAAATTAATATATCTATATATTATTTTATTTATTTGGTTAGACATTTCCCACTTTCATTTTAATCTGGTTCAGGAAACATTCAGGATTTTTATAGGCAGCATGGCCTGAGGGCCTGAGTTTGACACTTAGGGTTTGAGTATTTCCCTTCTCTTGTTTTTTTAAGTTTTTTTGACTCAGTGACCCAAATTCCTTCTTCCAAATTTGATGGACTTTTATTGAAAGAAGCTGATATTTTTCTTATAGCTCAGCCTAATTTGATATAGGGAGGGAGGGACAACATGGAATACTGAAAAGAGGACAGGATTGGAAATGAGATTACTAGATTAAATTCTTAGATTAGAATTAGATTCTGTCACTAACTAGATGTATGATTTTCTTCATCTCTAAGAACCTTATGATCTTTACCTTTTAAATAAGTCCCTTTGGTCCAGATGGTCACTAGAGTTCCCTTTGACTCTAGCCTTCTATTCGTGCAGTATCTTCGTTTTGGCTGGATGAAATCTATAAGGTACCTTTATCCTTTAAAGCAGAATTAAGTGTGAGAGGAGCTACAAGAGAGTACTGTGTATCTGATTTCAATTAGTCAAACATGATTTATTATCACACACAGAATTAATATAGACAAGAGCAAGGAGGTTGAGGGGTGAATTCGGGTCCTGGTAGGCAAATCATCTTGATATAAAATACCTGTCCTGCCTAGCTTCATGCTTTGCCTCTGCATGCGTGTGTATGTGTGCATTTGTTGATCCAGACACATTTGTGTATGTGTGCGTGTGTATGCATATATACATGTATGTATGTATGCAAATTCATATACACAAGTGTTTGACAAAATATGATCTAAAGAAATCAGGCTAATCTGCCAGCTGGCTGAATTGAGTTCATTCTTTCCTACGGAGTTATCATTTGGCATCAATATAATAATAATACCACCACTTTGAAGTAGTATGTGGTTTGCAGAGTGCATTCACAAACATTTTCTCATTTACCCCTCATAACATTTTACTCCTTGGGTTGCCTTGAGCTAAGGAATTCATCCCCAAGTATCTAGTCTATGTCTTTAATAACAATTCTTGTGATTTTATTGGCAGCAAGCTATGAAATACAAAAACCACAGAAAAACTGAAGTGTGTGTTTGAGGGGATGTCACAGAAATGGTCCATGGATCAGTGTGTGGTGCATGTGAGCAGAGTGCAACACATTACCAAAATCAAAAAAAAAAAGCAATTCTGCTGGAGAAATAGTCTAAAGGACCATCGAACAAAATGTCTGATGGAAAACAAAAATGAACTGGTCATGTACTGACAACAACAGACTACCAGTGAATTGCTTACGTGCTTCATTGATATTTTGACAATGTCGAGGGAATGCATGGAAGTCCCTTAGTATGTTGGGTGGACCCACTGTGGTGAACTTAAGGCAGGATACAGATAAGAGGTATGATGCAGGTATGGATGATTTGCAATCGGTATCATTAGAAGGAATACCTACATTAATAAGTTTATAGGTCCATTGCAGTGTTGGAATGAATGAAAAAGGGCAGGGCAGGTATTAGTTGCATAATACAAAGTTAATAAAATGGAGGTTCAGAGAACTGAAGTCTCTGGTCACTGAGCTAATAATTGGCAGAATCAGATCTTTAAGCTATGCTCATTGTCTCCAAAACCACAACGGTTTTACAGGGCCATTGCAAGAAATTGGTCACTGTTATGGTCCTTTGCAGCTACCACTCCCTGGATTTTATGGAAATTTACAATGGCCACAGTTGGTGAGCTGAATTTCTGTGACTAGAAATGGATGATGACCATGAGAGTCCCCCTCCCCAAATTTCCATTTCCCATATACCAAAACAAGAAAGACAAAGTTTTGAAATTTCATTGGATAGTTTTATTTGGTTTTATTAATAGCTCTGCCTAGAGATTGCAGAATGTGACGCCTCTTATCACCCTCAACGCTGCCAAATGAATCCAGGTAATTCCCTGGGCTGCACCAGTATTGGACCTTTGAGCCCTGTAAAAAGTCATGTCTCATGCTTGTTTCTAATGCCACTGTAGTTCAGGGCACCTATGCCAATTCCCTCTTCTCTGCCCATAGATGAACTCCATTGTCAGTACTGGCCACTTCTATGTGTTGGCATCCTATCTTTTTTTCATCCTGTTATCCTTTTCCATATCATTATCCCTTTCCATATCATCTCTAAGCAGATACGCCAAATGGGTTCACCTTTATTAAATAAAGGTCTTGGTTTTTTGCCTAGTAATCAAGGGGTAAGAGGGTAAATGGGGAGAGCATGAAGACAAAGGTTCAGGGAAGGAGGGAAGAATAGAGAGGGTTTAATTTTGGTTATATCGGCCAAACTTCTTTTCTCCTCTGTGATTTTCCAGCCACAAGATAAATAGCCTTGTATCTTACAAGCTAAATACAATTACCACTATCAAACCTAGAGCCTTTCTCTCCCTGTAAATGTCTCTTGGAAGCTGATAAGCTTTTCAAGGGGAACTGTGGGCTTCTGCCTAATCCTGAGATTAAACGCAGCCACCCAGAAGACAGCCAGAGATAATTTTTTTTCTCTCTCCCCAGAAGGGAAGAGGTGGGAGTAGGAATATAGGGAGAACACCCAGATTCTCTCTTGAGATATTAAGCGGACATACACACGACTCAAGGTTATTTGTAAAGGAATTACACGAAACACAATTGAGCTTGTTATAATGATGAGGAATTACATCAGATAAAGTGATGGTTGTTATAGTTACTAAAGATGAGACTTATCAGGGATACCTCTGTGAGTGGGTAGGGTTTGTGGGCAGGAGGGTGATTGAGGGAATTAATTTTTTTTTTCTATTAGCTTTTCTGGTACTATATTCAGTACTCATTTTAGTCTTCTGACCCTAGCATATCCTTCTAAAAATTGAATAACACAATACTGAATTTTATGCATATATCTGAAATCATATAAGACTAGATCTTTGTGGCAAATGATCTGGAGTTCAAGTTCTATTCCTAAGGGGAATGGGTTTGTCATGTAACTTTATAGTCTTTTATCCATTGCCTTAGATCCAATTATATTCAGTGTGAAAAAACAAAAACTCTTAGCTAGGATTTGTGCACAGTCAATGGGCCTTTTTTCCCTTTATGCAAAACCTGTTCAGGGATCAAACTGATAACCTTGGCTTCTTCAGATCCTGTTATACATAAACTGAGCTAACTCAAATGCACATGCAAATAGACTTGCCTACATGATATACCTGTTAGATGATTACATTGAGGACTGCACACAGGAACTCTCAAGTAATTGCATTTAAAAAGCTTATCCTATTGTTGATTGGGAGATGTCTAATTAAATTCATAAAGCTTTATGAAATTCAAAGCCCTGTCCTATTCATAGAGTATAATGCTTGTTTTATTACCATGGAAAAGTTATATAATCTTACTTTCTGAGTTTCCCTGTAGAATGGGTATATTGATAGCATAAAAATCATCAGGATAAAACATTCAGGGGAAAAATGTTGATTTTTTTCTGACTTTAAGCCAAATAATTACCTAGTACCCATCTAATAATGTGACATTCTACAAGGAAAACATTCCTTATCTTGAAATCCTTCTCCATTTAATCCCTGCCCAGGAAAGATATGAGGAATTTCTAGTTTATATCTTTAAAATCTGTAAGACACAGATACTGTCAAAGGGAAATACTATGTAAATATCCAATAATGAAAACATGATACATACATTCATATTATATAAATGGAGAGAGAGAGAGAGAGGGAGAGAGAGAGAGATGTGTATGTCTGTGGAGGGTATCCCATACACATATTACATGCCATTTATAATTCTATAAAGCTATGAGGGCAAGAAAAGGCACTATATGCTGTAAATCACTCAATCAATAGTAATCATATTTTGGCCCTTCAAAAAGAGATAAAGCTAAACCACTACTCTCCTCTGAAATCCCTGTCAATATTCTCAGGACACAAAATTGCAGAAAATGTGGGGTGGAGTGGAAAGAGAGAAAAGTGAGTTAAAGGCAAGGAGTATTCTGAATTTTGAATTTCATGGAAATTATTACATTTGATTAGACCTCAAATGATATTTACCTATGGTTTTTCCTCATGATATTTAATTTTTTACATGATGCGATTTTACATGGTTCTACAGCAAGCATTCCAATCCTTCTGGTTGGCATGAGTTGAGGGAATATGCAAAATGTCATTGATGGATTTTTTAAGATTTCATAAATCTTTACATATATTAAAGAGGCAACTAACAAAGCAATGGTTGTGATACACTGTTTGCAGATGATAATGGTATAGTATCCATGGGGAATACATTGCCAAGATACACAACACAGGGTGACAATTTGATGAAGACATTACTCAATGCAAACTGCAATTAAGGTGAGATATTAAAAAAAATTAAAAACTATAACCTTCCCCAGAACTCCATTAAGATACAATGTGTTATAATGATGCTTCTGACTCCTGTCATCGGTACGGTTTGAGTTTAAGTTAAGCTGTTGTCTCCTACTCTTTGCTCTTGACTGTATTCATATGTTTTTTAAATTAAGAAAAATTGGCTTGTATTTGAGTTACAGTCTTATGACTATTGAATATCTTTTCTTTGTACAAAGCTAACTAGCTTATGTAGGAATTAAGCCTTTGTCCTTAGGTGTTTAGGCTACTGTCATGTCATAGAAAGCTAACTAACTGAAATACACAATGAATTAAATGATATGTACCTTTCAGATGACTACATTCAGGCATACACATAGAAGCACTGACATATTTTATTTGAATTAAAAAGGCAAATGACATTAACTTCTTTACAGATGAAAGTTCATTAGAAACTATAGTATTCACAAAAAACCTTTCTTAACTGACCCATTTCAGGGCAGACAGAGAACATTGTAATAGCACTATTAAACATTTATTCTAGAATGTACTACCACCTAATTTGTAATCGCCAGTCTCGATGTTTAATTAAACTGAGTTTGCTCATATAATGAAATATAATATAATGAATTCTCCCCATTCAATGCTGAATATTTATTCCATTTATTTATAAGAATCCAATAGCCTATGTCATAAAGATAGGGATGATAATTCTGGTTAGTTATAGCTGAATATGGGACATTTAGGAGAATAATAGCCACAAATCCTACTTTTGTCATTATTGAGTCATTTCAGTCATGTCTGACTCTGTGATCCCTTTTGTGGTTTACTTGACAAAGATACTGGAGTGGTTTGTCATTTCCTTCTCTAATTCATTTTACAGGTAAGGAACTGAGGCAAACAGGGATAGGTGATTTGCCCAAGGTCACACAGCTAGTAAATGTCTGAATGAAGCTGGATTTAAACTCAGGAAGATGAGTCTTCCTGATTCCAATGCTCTATCCACTGTGCCACCTCGCTGATGATCAGTTAAATGCCAGGTAGCTTAATGAGGAGAACATTGGATTTATAGGTCCTGAGTTTGAATCCTAGCTCAGCTACTTACTAACTGTATAATTCTGGGCAAACAACTTCTCTAAATTTCGACTTCCTCACTACCTTTTCCAGTTGTTTATGGTGTTAGTCAGTCAGTGAAGAGTCGGGCAGTCAATAAACATTTATTAAACATCTGTCAGGTACTGTGTTATGTACGAGGTACACAAATAAAGGCAAAGGACAATCTTTGCTCTCAAGGAGTTCACAATGTAAAGGGGCAAACAACATGCAAACAAATATGTAAAAACAAGCCGTATATAGGAGAAACTGGAAATAATCAACAGGAAAAGTATACTAGAATTAAGCGGGATTGGGAAAGTTTTCCTGCAGAAGATGGGATTTTTAGCTTGAAGGAGAGATGAGGAAGGAGAGCATTCCAGGCATAGGGAACAGTTTGTGAAAATGTCCAGAAAAATGAAGAGTGATTTTTGTAAAAATCTGAAGAATTTTATATGTTTAAAGGTTATGTGCTATAGAGGAATGTATTCCAGATTTGGAGGCAGAGGAAATGAATTCAAAACTGCTCTGCTCAAATTATTCCCTCTGTGATCTTTAGGAAGAAATGTCACTTCTTTGTTGATAGTGCTAGGGGGTGGCTCAGATGGTCTTTAATGTTCCTTTTGTTCAGCCTTAAATTTTATGTTTATATGTCATAGCATAGGGTATCATAATAACTAGAATTCGTATGATTTTTTAAAGTTTGCTCAGGGATTCATCTCGTTTGATTGTTTCAACAACTTTGGGAGTTTATTAAGTATTATTGCTGTTTTACAGATAAAGAAATTGAGTCTGAGAAAGATGTCTTGACTTGGTCAGGATCACTTACTAGTTTGTTAGCCAACATTGAACTTAAGTCTTCCAGACTCCAACTTCAATACTCTTCCATTGCCAAATAGAATTTAAAAGTAAAAGGAAATTTCATTTTCTTAATTTTCTGTAGTTCTTCTCTTAGAGATGGGATAAGGAATGAGAAGCTAATGTTAAATAAGTGAATTAACTGAGACAACCTACCTTCAGTATCATGTTTTGGATATTTTGAGGTATAGTAACTTTGTGTTGAGGTTTATTTGGGCATGGAAAATTAAGTGAAACAACTATGCATGATCCATTCACCTATGTTTTTAAAAATCAAATACAATTCTTCACACACTCTTGCAAATGTCCTGATAAATTTCTGTTAACTTAGAATAGCACTGTATAATGCAAGGGTAAAATGCAAAATAAACTTTGTAGTACAAGTCAAGTACTCTTGTTCCTACTCAGCTAAGATAAGCTCTGTTCATGCAAAATGGAATCCTGTTTATCTGGAAGAATGCGTTCCTCTTTTTCTTTCCGTCATTCACAGGTTCTCTAGTTTTCTCCACAGTCTCTGGCCTAGCTGCTCCATTGTCATTCTCAGGAGCATCAGATTTCTTCTTTAGGATTTCCTCATTTTGCCACAAGTTTTATTGTTTTTTATTTCATTCTTGTCCAGATTTGGTCACTTTGAATTTCTTGCAGTCTAAATCATCCTTAACCTACTGGCCAGAACTTTTAAGTTATACTTTTGTCCCATCTATCTCATGCCATATATCTGTTCTTTTTGAAAATATATTGGAAGCTGAGACTATACTTGTCTTCTACTCTGTCTTTTATCTGCGTTTAAAAAATCTAATATGGTATGGAGGAAAGAGTGTTGGAAGGGGAGTCAGAAAACTAGTTTAATCTTCCTAACTGTGTTCCCCAACTGGTTTTGTGAACTCAAAGAAGTCACTTGATCTCAGTATCCTCTTTGTAAAATGAGGTGATAAAAACTTCATGACCTCTAGATCCTTTGACTCATGAACTTTTTATTTAAAAAACCATGACTTGTCCATAACTCAGACCTTGAAGAGCTAGTTTTAATTTTGTTTTTTCATTAGGGAATGCTCCATAATTTATCTGATATCCAAAGTATTGTTTTCAAGTGGAATAATCAAGATATATATTTGATCATTCTTGTATATCTGTTTTTTTTCCTTCATCTTACTCCTAACATCTCCACATTGCTACACATTGAAAGTAAACAGTTGATGGGTGGATCAACAAATTGAATGCAAAATGCTGTTCAGGTCTCATTGCCTGATGGAACCCAAGGGTCAGGTGGGATTCTAGGTTAACATAGCTGGCATTCAATAACCCTGATACTGATATCACCCTTGTTCCCAGGAAGGCCTTCATTATTACTAATTGTGCTTTCTGAACAGTCATCAAAAGTAAGGTGTTAAGGTAGAATCCTTAGGTTATCTGGGTGAACAGGAGATGCAAACCCATCTTTGAACTCTGATGAAATGAGAATAAGCAACAGTTGACAGTAATAACCAATGGAGGCATCAGAAAATTGCACTCTTCTCTGCAACTCATCTCCTCAATCTAATTATCCTGTACACTTACTAATGTTATAAGTGCTATTTGACAAGGCAGCATGGGTTCATCTATAGTTAGTGCATGAACTCAGTCAGGTTGAGTCACTCAAGGGCCTTCTTTTAATCTCTTTTGGATCATTATTGGAAAGATGAAAGCAGATTTCTGAGAGGTGAAATTCAAAGGAACATAGCAATTAGAGATAGTAAGAGTACTAGGTCATCTAGTCCATTTCCCTGACCAATTCAGAAATAGTGCCTATGATATAGACTTTAGTGATTTGTCTAGTTCAGTTAAAAATGTCACAAATGATGGCATTTCCTTTTCCTCTTTTGAAAGAGAATAGATCTCTCCATTTTCACCTACTCAGCCCCAATTTTTCTTTGTTCAGTTCAACACCATCACTCATAGGAATAATAAATGAAATATACTGAATCATTCCCATCAAATCTATCTCATGGTCCCTTATAAAAAATCTAGTGCCAGTATCCTCCAACTAATACCATTCATTAATTGTTCCCATGAATGCAGTGACTTAGGTCTAACAATACTAAGAGGCATAGCTAGTTCCATGGAAACCAGATAATTGAGTGGAATGAGGAAGAGCTCTCATGGAGTGGGATAACCGGAATCTGGGCTTAACTGGTATTATTCACTGAACAATGTTTCAGGGAAGTTAAGATCATTATAATAGGTGTGTTTTTGACATCTTAACAATGTCATTAGGAAACGATCCATTGAGGCAATATTAGATAGATTATGCCTATAGTTGCTTCTTAATTATGAGTGCCCACAAGTCATTACATAGAACATTCAGTAGAACGTTCAGCAGATAAAGTTTTTTCTCTTGATAGAACTATGAAATCTTCCCTCATTTATGACTAAAGTCATGAGCAGGGAACAACAATTAATGCTCTATTTACATACTGTATTGTCAAGGCCTTATGGCTTAACTGGAGACGGTAACATGTAAAAGTGTTCATTTAGTTTGAGTACTTAATAATAAATTGGAAAAAGTAACAAATTCAAGCAATTGTTCAGACAGTATTTCTGTAAAAAATAAATATTCTTCTTCAGTGTTTGGCCTTGACAATACAAATGTTAATAAAAGTGATGACTCTTGAGTAATTGTTTCTTGATGTCATAAACACAATCATTAGACATGGCATGCGCACAGATATATGGGTGTCTATGTACATACATACATATATATATATATATATATTTCTCTTTTGAGTGGTCAGTTAAAATATTAAGATTTCAGTGGTTTTTCCTCTTTAAAAAAGTTTTAAAATAAGCTTTATTGATATCCTTTGTCTTTATATTATAGTCATTTTTTGCACATCCCACAAATTCTACCCTTCCTTGTGATGAAAAGTGGTAAAAACAAGAAACACTGACAGTGTGTACAGTATTTAGTCCTAGAAGTCCCCCATCTCTCTGTTGTAGAAGAGGTGTGTTTCTTTATTTCTTCTCCAGAACTTTACTAGTTTTTCTGTTATGCTTGGTTCAACTTCCTTTTCATTTACATGGTTGCACTCATTCTGTCATTTTTTTTCCATTTCAGTTCTACTTATTCCTCTTTGTATCAGTTCATAGATCTCTTTTCTTTACACTTTAGTTTATTAAGATTTTGAATCCCCCATGTTGCTACTGTCAATTCTGTCTTTCAAGTTTATTTTTTGTTCAGGTGTGATATAATTCACTCTATACTAGTAGTTGTCAATCTTTTCTTTTCATCCTAACTGTGACTTTGGGTTCTAAAGTTTCGATGGAAGCAAAAAATTATTGCTGTTTAAAAAAATAGTAACAACTTAATTCTGGTATAGGAAATATAGGAAACATTATTTGGATGGGAGAATCTTACCCACAGTCAGGTCATGAGGGGCTCTTTTTTACCTTTAAACACTTGACCTTAATTAAGAGGCAATTGGGTCTCATTGTCTATTCTAACCCTGACAAGAGCATGAGTAAGGAGATTAAACAATATTTTACCCTCAAAAAACCCATCCTCCCTAGAAGTCTCTGGATAGGGGAATTTTAAAAAGTGAGCTATCCACTAGTTTCATGCTGATGAGACTTTTCATCCCAAACTTTCTGTTTCTACCAATCTATTTGTAAATGGAGAAGGAGTGAGAAGTTCAGTTTAAGTATCCCAATAGTGTCTTTCATCATCTCATCCTAAACTTTTCCAATATTAGCTGGTTGACAAGGGAAGGGATTGAGACCACTCACCTTCCTGCTACTCCCTGATTGGGTCCTGTTGCCTCCCCTTCAGAAGCTCTGCTCTTGGACAAGTCTTACCCACTCTGCGTAGATGGAAATGGAAAAGGATTGTCTTCCCAACTTTGATCTGTAGTTCTCCCTACCTCTCCAAGGCTAGAAGGCAGTGGTGACTCACATTCCAATCTCAGTATTGATGGATTTGGGAATTTTGACCTTCTTTGATTCTAATCTGGACTGCTTCAATCTTTTTCAGTCAACTGGTTAGTTTCCCCCTCTCATAAATTGGTGCTGGATTTAATGCAGATATCTGATTGGCTTCATCTCCTTCAACTCAGAAATCCTGAGCTCAACCAATCGATTAGCCTCATTCTCACTGGTTGCTGCAATTACAGCCATGGGTGACCATTCCTGGATCTCAGATGTACTTCTGTGTTGTTTCATAAAGCTCTAGACTGTTTTTTTGTTTGTCTGTTTGACTGAATCAGTAGAATCCTGACTCTAAGTCTTTCCTCTCCCCAGTGCAAAGGCCCTGTGGCTCACACAGGATACCTGCTTCCTCAATTCATTTAGCTCTACCCCAGACAAAGTTATTCTTCTCTTTGAACTGGGCCAGCCCCACATGGGCTCATCAGATAGCACGTGGCCGCCTCCATTTACCACAGGCAAAATGAGAACCCATCCATGACATGAAGTCTTTGATCTCTTCAACCACACTGTACCTTTTCTACCTCCAGTTTGCCATGCACTGATGTCCACAGCTCCTTATAAGAGTCTTAGGAAGGTTGTAGTTCCCAACTAAGCTTATCCAAAGCATCTGTAAGGATAATTCCTTAGATTCATCAGAATCGTAATTTGGAACTCATTCAAAGGTTAGGATCAAAGATCCTTCCTATACTGAGGATATTTTATCTCTTTACTGTGGAATGTGACATTTTATAGTATTTTTTTTTCATTCACTTTGCCTGCCAAATGACAGGAAAATATTTTACCCTCTCTTAATATTGCCCTCTCTTACATAGCTGATCATTTCCCCTTAAACTGGAGTACTTGCATCTTTCAAAAATGATTTTTGGGGATTCTTCTCATCTATGTTTAAATCTTCTCTGGATGACTTTTATGATTTCTTTGTCTCTTTACTTGTTTCTACAATATCTCTCAAGTTAATGAAATGTATAGGTTCTAGTATATAAGTATATGTCTCAGTCTTTTAAGATTAAGACTGTAGGACATTTGTTTGCTTTTCACTTTTTGAAAAAATAATTCCCTAGGCTTAGAGCCTTCTCTAGGTGTTCTTTCCTCAACTCAAGTGCATCATTATGTATTGCTGTTCTTGCTGCCAGTTGGTATTATGTGATAGTTCTCACAAATACATCAATTTGAATTACTTTGCAAGTAATGTTAACAAAGAACTACATGAATCTATGATAAAAAGCAGCTATTGGATTCCCTAATGTTCATTGGGAAAATTTTGATTATGCTACCACATTACAGTAGTATATACATAAACTATATACAGAATCTTGCACTAAATGGTACTTTGCTGCTATTTAACAATTCCAGCTGCTTGAATTTCTGAAATTCCTTTGAAATGTCATGTTTTCTTAAATCTTTGGAGGTATAGATCGTTCTACCAATTGATCCCAATTCTACAAATATGTGTTTCACTTCTTTAAAACTATTCTACAAGAAAATTTGGAAGAATCTCTTTAAAAGGGAAAAATAGTTTCTAAGCAATTTCCATTTGGAATAGCAGTTTCAGGTTGAAGCAAGGTGCCTATGTTTCCAAAAGAATTACACATTGAGAACTATATTTGTCAAAGAAGCAGATAATTTAAAAGGCTTCTAATCTGCAAGTGAAGCAAAATTAAGAGTCACCACTACCATCTTATGCATTAGAACTGAGATTCAAAATTCTTTTGGAATGGTGGCCTGAATACAAAATGTTGACATTTAATAGGGATACATGTAAAGTATAGCTCTATTTCAAAAGTCATTTTATAAGAATGCTTTGGGTTATGTCTATCTTGATACATAAAATGATATACAGGTTTCTGTTTGCCATATACATATACTCTGCAACTGTGTCTCCATCTATTTTTAAATCTCTGTACATATATTGTGCCACATAGGGGCAGAAGCAACCCTGATACTGGCATTCCCCTTGTTCAAAAAAGGTAAGAGAGAATCATAAAGCATTTAAACCATCCCTCTTCAAAAACACTGATCTTCCAGCTAAGCTTTGGATAGAATGGATTGTACAGCCACAAAGGCCAGGGTCTATCAGTTAGATACTGTAAGTGAAAGAACTTTGAGGACAGTAATACACTATACAAATGTATTACTTTTACATTTGTTGAGATATTTAGCTATCTAAATGTGAATTCAGTTTTATGTTACATTAATTGAATTATACCATGCAGAAAAATGGAGGCAATTTTTCTAGTCACAGTTTAGACTATACTAAATGACACCATTTAGACTATACTAAGAATTTTGTGTTCAATTATTGGAATAAGTTTGGATGAGATGACTGATCTTTTCTCCCCAACTCTAACATTTCTTACATTTAAATATATAAATTGTTATGACAATAGGAATTTTGGATGGAATAGGGAATATGCAGTATGACTATATACATCTTTATTTTCCAAGTAAATCTTTTCTATGAAACTCTTGGCTTCTTTGTTGTGTCATTGTGCTTTCACATGCACATGTATGTACGCACGCACACACATACGCACAAAATGGAATATTTTTTTTCCTTTTCCTCAAACAGGTTCATCTTTACTTAATCTGATCTTCTAGACTGAATTGGTTCCAGTTTGATGTTAATCTACTTGGAAATGAAAGGCAAACACTGAAAGAATAAAGGGGAAATAGAAAAGCAGAAAGAAATTAAGGAATATATGCAGAACCAAAGAGAGAGGAGGAAGGGAAGGAAAAAGAGAGAGAGAGAGAGAGAGAGAGAGAGAGAGAGAGAGAGAGAGAGAGAGAGAGAGAGAGAGAGAGAGAGAGAGAGAGAATAGCAGTTTGATTTTGTAATATAGGAAACAAATGAAAAAAAAATAACTTCCTAGGAGGAATCTTGAAGGGATCAAGTCTTAGGTAGCTGAGGACTAAATGTAAGGTTTGAAATTGAAAGGAATTTTTTTTTAATCAAACACTAGTGAACCATTATGTGGGGGAGGGGGGATGTCTTGTGCTTTTATTTTTCCTTTTAAAATTAGTTTAATCTTCTCAAACAGTTTTTGGGCATTTAAGTTCACATTTCAGTGTAATTTGAGGGCAAGGAAAAAATATGTTCAAGAAAAAAAATCAGTGCTATAATGTACTATACATCTGTTTACCTTTTCATATGTAGTATTTTCAAAACTACATTACATAATCAAGAGTCAATGTTAGGCTTGTCACCTTGAAAAAGTTTCCTTTAATGTTTGTTTTAATATATTTTGGAAATTGTAGCAGTAGAGAGAAGTTCAGAGGGAAGCAGTCATCTTGACCTAGCTTGTGACTAGGCATTTTAGGTTACCAGAGTTAGCAGGGTGTCACTGAAGAGAAGTTCTAGTAGAAATAAGTTTCGGATTTAGGTTTTGAGGGAAGGAGGAGAAGGGCTGTGTTGGTCACAAGGAGAGGGAAAAAAAGTTAACCTCTATGATGTGGTAATTTTTTTTTAAAAATTGGACCATGATCATTTAATACAATAACTCTCCAGAGAGACAGTACTTCAATACAGTCTTGTCTTGAACTTGCCAAATAGCTTGTCATCTATATGTCATTCATTGAATCTGAAT
This sequence comes from Bettongia penicillata ogilbyi, assembly GCA_023548195.1. Lineage (NCBI taxonomy): Eukaryota > Metazoa > Chordata > Mammalia > Diprotodontia > Potoroidae > Bettongia > Bettongia penicillata. The sequence goes on from JAJHZJ010000040.1 coordinate 209,205, forward strand.
TTTTAGACAAATGTTTGAGCTTTTGCGTGTCAAGTCAGATGCCGTATAATACTTGTGGTCTTATTTTGCATTCTGTGCTGGGAGTTAGGTCTCTTGGATTCCATTCCAAGATGAATCACTAACTCACTCTATGACACTAGAGAGGGGGTGGGGAACCTGTGACCTCTAGTCCACATGTGACCTTCTAGGTCCTTGGATGTATCCCTTTGAGTTCAAGTTTTACAGAACAAATCCTTTTATTAAAGAGATTTATTCTATGAAGTTTGGATTCATTCAAAGGACCAAACTTGAGGACCTAGAGGACCACATATGGCTTCACAAGTTCCCCACCTCTGCCTTAGAGTAATCATTTAAGTTTTTTATGCTTCAATTATCTCTAGAAAAACATGGATAATAAAATGCAGGTCATTTTCAGGTATGTATAAAGGACCTTGCTAATGGGACCAAGATTATATTTTTTGGTTTTGATGTAGTCCAAATAGTTTCCTTCTCTCCCATGGCCATAAAGTTCATCCAACATTAGCCAAATGACTTGTAGATCAATGACATTAGGAAGCAGGAAGATTCGACCAAGGAGCATCAATAAAGGAATGTCAACCTATCACCATAAATGGAGTGCTTTTTCTGCTCATGATGTGTCAGTATTAACATCTTAGCAATGGATACATGAGATGTTACATTTATCCATTAAATAATAATGGCAAAACAAGTGCAAGTTGTATTCATATTGTATTTCCAGAGTGTACTTTTTAATTATTCACTCTGGTGATAAGCAAGCTTCCTATGTAAGCAAGCTAACTATTTTGGAATATAGTATAATTAGGAATTCTTTTACTGAGGGCAAGAACATTTGGAGAGAAAGTGGCAATGAAAAGATCAGTGCAACCATGAATGCAGTCTTCTAGAAAAGGGAATAGTTTGTATCCCATATAATTTGCCCCTCATTTCATTCCCTTGTGAACAGGGAAATGGAACCTTTGAGGGAGGTGAGAAAATGAAGTTATGTGGACAAGGTAGGAAGAGGTCCACAGATCATCGAATGATTCTCTATGGACCACTATGGAGAACAGCCTGGGGCCGAGACACAGCTCGTGGGATACCGCTTAATAGAATGAAAAGTATCATTAATTTAATTATTGTGCTTTTAATTCACATCCTGTAGATAGTCATTTTTTTCTTCCAAGAAAATAGTTTCTTCACCATCACTCACTATAAGTTTGATTTCTACCATGTTAAATTTTATGTTTTCCTTCTTACTTCAGATACATATTGTGAGACTAATGAGATTACACTTATGTAGAACTTTGAGCCCCTTTTTTTATATTTCACTTTTTTCCAATTACCTTCAGAAACAATTTTTTTCTTTTTAAAATTTTGAGTTCCAAATGTTCTCCCTGCTTCCCTTCTCTCCCCTCTCATTGATAAGGCAAATAATTTGATACAGGTTATATGCATGTACAGTCATACAAATTATTTTTCCATATTAGTCTTGTAATAGAAAACACAGGACAAAAAAATGAGAAAAATATAGTTATTTCTATTAAGTATGTTTCAATTTGTATTTAGATACTCGATAGTTCTTTCTCTGGAGTAAACATTTAAGTTTTTAGATAACATTTTTCATTGTAAATCCGTTGGAATTGTCTATATTGTTATATTTCTGAGAATAGCTGTGCCATTCACAGTTGATCATTGTACAGTATTGCTATCACTATGTACACTGTTATCGTGAATCTGTCCACTTCACTTTGCATCAGTTCATGTAAGTCTTTCCAGGTTTCTCCGAAACCATCCTACTTGTCATTTCTTATAGTACAATTATATTTCATTATAATCACATAACACAACTTGTTCAGCCATTCCCCGATTAATGAGTATCACTTAAATTTCCAATTTTTACCACCATAAAAAAAGCTACTATGAATATATAGTAACTTTTTAAAAAATTTCTTTGGGATACAGATCCAGTAGGATCTGAACATGCACAATTGTATAACTCTTTGGGCATAGTTCCAAATTGTTCTCCAGAATGGATCAGTTAACACACAGTTCAGCAAGCAGCTGATTTTTAAGGTGTTTTAAAATGCAAAACATTATTTCATTTGTGAGACAATGTGACGAGGTCGACAAAGAGTTGACCCTAGAGTCAGGATGACTTGGGTTAAGTCCCATCTCTGACACACACTCTGTGAACCTGGAAAAGTCACTTACTCTCTCAGTGCCCCAGGCAACTCATTAAGATTATAAACTGCAAAGAAGGTTCCAGTCTGCACTGCCAGAGTAATTTCCTCACCCAGAACTCCCTAAGCCAATGAAATTGTATGTTCAGTCACTGTCCCTGTGGAACAGGTAATTCAGAATGATTGCCATATAAAATTACTTCCTTTCTGAAATTTTGCCTTCATTACTGAGTTTCAAAGTATGTGGGTTACACTACAAGAAGGGATAGTATATCATCCCTTTCTGAAATAATGTGTTGGTTCTGAAAGGTATAAATATAGGGAGTCAGCACAAAACGCATCATTGGAGTTTTCCTAAATAACAGTCTTTTATGCTTATGAGTTATTCTACATAAATCAAGAAGTTGTAGAGATTAATAGAAACATCCCCACTCAAACCTAAAAAATTGTATTTCCCTTGCCTGTAGTTCTAGAGTATGGTGTTCATGTACTACCTGTTCCTCACATATGGTGTCTCATTTTAAAGTGTCAATGAAACAATAAAAATACGCTTTTTCTTTATTCTTTTCATCAGACAAAGTAAAAATACCTTTGGCATTAATTCCAAGTAGATGAATGTGTTATGGCATTCCTATTAGCATTTTCATAAGCTTGACAACGTACGAGATTGTATTAATATCCTACCTGCAGGAAAATGCTTTTTCCCAGCCTGGTGCAAATTGCCAGAACCTTTCAGCCGCACTGCCTCACCCCAGAAGTAGTATATCATCATTACTAGTGTCTGGACCAAGAAATAACATTTGTTAGTGCCTGAATTGCTCTTTTACCTTCTGGGGTTTGAGAATCTACTTTGCTTTGGAAATGGGTTTATGTGGGTGGAGTTTTAGAAATAGAGAAAAACAAAAAAAAGAGGTAAAAGTTTTAGGGAAATGCAGGTGTCAGGCTTTCTAAGATTAGGGTATAATTGACTCAAGGATACTCTGGTAAGAAAATATATGGAAAAAATAGCAAATAGGTATGAGATTTGGACGTGAATTTTCACCATCCTACTGAGTAGCAGATGAACATGACTTTTTTTTTTTTTTGGTAGGATTGGTTAAAGAGCATAGAATCCAGTAAAAACTTTCTTGAGTCTTAGGGCAATGTTGGATGCCAGGGAAAAGAAACAAAATTTCTAATGAGCATAAGCTATGCTTTGACCATCCAGAGGTAATTCATTCTCTTTCACGGGATAGTCACTCTCTTGAGACATTCAACGTGACCTAAATCTAGGGGAAATGAAACTGAGGTAATGGGAAAATACCCAAGGACTACCTACTCATCCCCCTCAATTCCTTTTCCCTTTCCTATTTATCCCATCTTTCATAACTTTAGTCAAAGGTTAAATGCAAAAAAACTTAAGAATGTTTGGTGTAATAAATGAAATCATGTGTATGAGCCAGTTATGACATCATGGTCTCACCTCAATATATTGGTTCTCCAAAATCAAATTTTAATTACCAGAATATAAAATTTTATGGTACATAAGTCTCCAGGAGCTAAATTATTATGTAGCAGAAGCCAGTATTTAAAAAGTATTTTTTTAGTTCTGGCTAAAATTTCTGTATTATTTTTTTTTTATGGTAACATAAAATGTAGCCACCCATCTTCACTTTTTTCCAAGGTTTAGGTACTTCTGATTGTTTTCCTACCTTTCTGCCAAAGTATATGGAGACCTGTTTGGGTGCTGGAAGACTTTGGCCTGCAGTTACCAGACTTTTCAGCATGTTGGCAGCAAAAGTTGTTAACTTCTTGTGTCTGATCAGCAATACACATATTATTCTTCTCAATGACATGGTATTCATGATGTCATTCATGGTATTCAATTAAATCCACGTATTCATGAGGATATTCCTTGTTGAGAATAGTGTCATTTTCTGTGTTAAGAATCCATGTCATTTTTGGTTTAAATTTCATGCTGATTGCTTTAGAAAATGTGTAACTAAATGTCATTATGAATTTAACAAAGGTGCATTTGTATTTGATAAAATTTGCTCAGCTTTGCAAGTATTTCATGTGTGTATATGTATATATGTATATTAAGAGGAATATTTGCTTTTCAATCAGTCTAGCAAATGGAGCTCAGGGCAAATGAACTCATTCTCATGCACATGTTTAACCCAGTTCTTCCTAATGATTAAGATAAATTAATTAAAATAAAAACCAACAAGAACATGAAAAGATGCTAAGAATGATGTTAATGGTGCAATGTAAACCAATTTGGATTTTTAAATGACCTTCCATCTTTCCTAATTTTTTTAACAGTATGAAAGAGCAAAATCATTAATATCAGAGAATGATATTCTTGGTGGTGGGAATAACCCTTAAAATTTTATTCTAATTTTTTTTTAAAGTTGAGGTGGGGAAGAATGACTCTTTTTCTGATTCTTAGAAAGGTCCAAGGTTGAATCTTAGCTATGCTGTCCTCCTTACACACCCCTTATAACCAATGTGGTTGACCTTCTTTTTCATTTGTTCCAGTTCTAGAATTGCCTTACTATGTCACTTTAATGACCTCAAAAGGGAGGTGTGGTATAGAAAAGAAGTGGACGTTAAAGAGGGAATAAATCAATGCAATTACTGACTTTGATTCTTATTCCACATAAAGATTGGATCATCTTAAAATTTGGTTCCCATTGATTTCATTAGAATTACCTACCTTACCCAACAAATGTTTAGAAATGTTCAGGTTTATATTTTCTGATCAATTGCCAAATTTATTTCCTAATGAGAAGAATGAGGTTTATTATGATATGTAAATGTGATGGCAAAGAGTTTTAAATATAGGAAGTGAGTTGTCTCCTTTGCCATTCAGAGTGTCCTATAGTAGGCCCAATTCCACTTGGAATCCTGATATAGTTTCATGGTTCCATATTTTTTTGGCTATGTTGTTTGTGAATGGGCGTGTATGCGTGTGTGTGTTCATGAGCATATATGTGTGTGTGTGTTGTGTATGTGTGTGTGTAAGTTCAGGGCTCCAGAGAATGTGATATCCCTTGTGCTGTCAGTAGAAAGGAAGATCTGGAGTTAGCTCTTTCTATTTGTCTTTCAGACTTTTGACCATTTTGTCTGGCATTCTTTTGGGTTAGATGACCTCAAAATACATAGAAACTGTCAGAATAGATCTGTCATTATAGGAAAGATCATTATTGTAGGATCCAACATAATAAATATTATTTTAGAAAAGCTAGATTTCCTTGATTCAAATCTCACTGAATTACTAGTTGCCTTTTATATTTTCTGGGAGAAATTATGCCTTAAAGAAAATTTAAAAGTAATTTTTTTGGCAATGTGTGCCTTCTAGATCTCTCTCCCCATGGACACAATCATAGTACTTAGAATTATAGTGTTTTATGGACTTGACCAGCCCAAGATATCACTTCTCCTTGACCATTGAAGGAGTACCACGAATGTACTCCTAAGTACATCTTGTTCTTTATTTTAGCATTAAGTAGATAATTGAATTGCCTAATAAAAAGAAGTGATTCAAAGAAGTGAATGGAGAAGTGGCAATTTTCCCTCAAAAAGAGAAATAAAAAACATTAGTTGAATAAGCCTCAAGTCTTAATGTTATCATCTCAACATAGAGAATCTACAAATATTGCTGTGCTTAAAGAAGGAATAGTTTTGACACTATTCTTGCTTTTATATTTCTCATTGATGTTTTGGGACACCTATTTTCAGATGGGGCTCTCACTTTTTAGTGCAGACAAGCTGTTGAAATTTAGGAGAGCTACTGCAAATAATGAATTTGAATAGGTATATGACCAAATGATCTGTGCAAGACTGATTGACTATATAGTATATTTTCAAGAATGATGCTACATTTTTGTTTTAGTGATTTGAAGTTCATTTTGTAGGGATGTGCTTCTCTAATTCTACACTTTTTGGTATGTTTTAATTAGATGAACCCTCCAGGGGTATTAAAAACAGATCCAGGTGCAGAGGAAAACGATGCTCAAAAAACTGTTATGTTCCAACGTCCTACTTAATTAGATATTTCATGCTTGGAAAAGGTATTTTCAATAGACTCTATGAATGAATGACTTTTCATGAAGGACTTCTTATAGAGAGAAATGACATCCTTTCTTTCAAGGGTGACCATATGGAGTTAACTCTTATTAATGAGCCTGAAATTTGTTTGACCAGTGCCTGTTTGGTATTTTTCATCATGGCTAGTTACCTTAGATCCCCAATCCTTTTTTTTTTTAACATATTGAACACATTAATGACCCTTTGAATATAGAAATATCAACTTTAGGACATTACATTTAGTATGAGGGATAGAACACTTCTTTGGGCACTTGGTTTAAAATTTGTATAACTATTACTCTTATTAAAAAGTGCATAACTATCAGATTCAAAATTTTCTTCTCCTAATCATCAGCTTCCAAGACAAATGTCAGATAATGAATTGAGACCAATGAAGTAAATGATTTCATATTTCCTAATTTTTCAGGAGATATACTAGGGGAAAAGTTGGCAGAAGTGACTTAGGGAATAATTGAGACCTGTAAGTAAGGTCTCTAGCTAACTTCTGATTTATCAACTGATTTAACAATATACCCAAGGGTAAATTTGATGGTTCATAGGTGAGGGAAAGTTTTGAGTCTTAAGCCCATTCACAAACAAGGAGGGGAAAGGTCCTGGTAGAGTGAGCATGTTTGTAAATGAATGAGTTTGCTGTCCATTTTCTTTCTGAGTTTTATTCCCCAAAGCATAACTGAGGACTGCCTAGTGAAGAACAACCTACTTTCAGGTTTCTCATCCAGGACCTTTTATCAATCATAGGACAGAGTGTCTTCAACCCCACCTCTTATTAAAGATAGATTGATATCTATTGTTTAAAACTTCATAAAAAAAACCCAAAAACCTAGGATGTTTTTGAATGATTTATTGACTTTTCAGATTGTTCTTTAAGCTGTTTTTTAAACTTTAAAGGCAACACTGATAATGAACGCTTCCAAATGGTAAAACAGAAAATCCCCTTCAAATATAACCGGCCTGTAGAAGAGTGGCTGCAGGAAAAAGGTAACCGTCATTAAAACTTTCATTTTAAAATCATTTGATTCTAAACCCTCATTTTTAAAGCCTGCAAATAAATGTTCCTTAAATGATAATCGCCTGCTGCATAAATGACTGTTTTAATTTTCATTATAATTTGTGTCAGCTTCCACCTGCCATATGTTGATAAATCATGCTATAATACATTGCCATTAAAATACAGTTAAAGGGACTGACGTCTAAGATCACTCTCAGTGTAACCACAAACAGGAAATTCCAGGAACTTTTAAAAAAGAAATGTATTTATGGCAATTTAACCACTGCATGACGTTCTTTTTAATTTGTTTTAAATGATCTCTTACCATAGTGTTCTAAAAGTTTCAAAACTACCTGTTAAATTTCTATCTCATAGGGGCTGTTTTGGCTTTCCTCTCTTTTAAGTGCTATTTAAAATGTTATGACTTGAATCTGTTTATAAAATGGATGTAATGTAATTAAACGGAATAAAACAAATGTTATAAGGACAACATTTTTTTTTAAACATTTGTTTTTAAACAATAATGAGAGTGAGAGAACTGGAGTCTGCTTTTGACTGCAAACTTTGAGTAGTAAAAGTTCAAGTATGTCAACCAGTTATTTGGTTCTATTTGAGTGGAGAAGGACCAAGGGTGAGAAAAGGCAAACAACATCTTCTGAATTTTTGGGGGGTGAGGGGAAGGGGATAACAATTATATTCTAACAGAATAGGGCAGCAATTGGACCTGATGTTAGTGTATACTGTATTTCATGAAAGACCTGCTAGAAGGTGAGCTATGACCTACCAAAGAAGAAAATTTCCATTTATAATGTTCAGGATAAACATACATAAATCATACTTTTAGACTGCAAGACATCTCTTAAAAATGTTAAGAGATTCATATAACAGACAACAGGTATATTACTAATTATTCAGCTCTGTGTGCATGTGCATGGACACACAAACAATCTTATAACCAGATTAGCATTTGAGAGCTCTGAGATGGGTGGAAGTTAATAGGATCAACTAATGCGGAAAATCATTACTGAGACTCAAACTTTTGCCCTGTTTTTAACACATGTGGTCTAATTAAAAAACAGTAAGGATAACTTTAAATAGCGAATAATTTTGTTCAGTAAATACAAATTTATAAAGTCCCTTTAACATTAAAGACCTTTTTTTAAAAGAAAAGAAAATAGATGCATGTCTGAGTCTCATGTGCCTGAGAAAATTTTTGTTCTTTGCTGTTTTATTTTGATAATCTTTTGTTTCACTCCATTGCCTTTTGAAATCTGAGTTTAATAGCATGCCAGGCATTTCCGTTTATGTAAACCATTATGAAGTCATGACTTGGCCTGGGGTTCTTCCGATGATAGTATTTTGTCAGTAGACCAACAAAGAAAGCTGTTAGAGGGATAAAATGCAAATAGAATAAGAGGGGTAGTACCTGGTGATTGAGTTTGTATGGGTTGAAAAATGCATAGGTAACTTAAGAAATTAATTCAAGCTGAAGTTCTCTTGTATAATGATACTATGCATTATAGAGTGCATTTCTGACTTTCTGAAAAAGTAAATGTTTAATATTTATCTATTCTCTTCATTCCTTACCTGTCCCCCTTCCCTCTACCTCCCCACCATCACCCTTTTCCCTTCAGGAACCATTTTAGAAACGTGCCAAACAATCTTGAAAAGACAGTAAGAAGGAGAGGGCAAAGATAGATTGGTAATTAACTAAGAGCCACAGAAACTACTTAGCATAGGGTCTTAGGAATAAGAACTGTCATGAGGAAGTGGGTGGGGTCAAAGGATTTCACAGCTCATTTTTTTACTGGGGTCTACTATTGACTGACTTTCTAACCTTAGACAATCTATTTAACCTCTTTATAGCTCCGATTTCCCATCTGAGAGGAGAAGAAATAATACTACTTATTTCCCAAGGGAGTTCTGTGGTTTAATGAATTAGTCTTTGTTCAGCACTTGCTGTAGTCGTGCAAGGACTTAATTTAACATGGGAACTTGATGGTCAAATGAAGTAAGAATAATTTCTAAAGTGACAAAGTTTTGTGGGGAGAGGTAGGAGGATTTGCATCTGAAACAACCCCCTCCCAAAAAAGTTCTCCTAAAAATCTTGAATTGGTGTTAAAATATGCATACTAGGGAGACACTGATAGACGAGCAAATGAGATTCTACTTTTTCTTCATTGCTTTAAATTATGAGAGCTAGAAGAGCCTGAGTAAATATATATATATATATATATATATGCATATGTATATGATTCAATAAAGATATAAAAGAAATATGCCAGGGGCTTAGTATGATCTTCTTAGGTTTCTATTAACAGATTATTTTTTGACCAAACATTCCCATATAGATGTGGGTGACAAAGAATTACAGTTGAGTCTAAGGAATAATATTAAACATATTTAGATTTATATTTAGCTCTATTTAGATCCTGGCAGATGGAGGATGTGAAGACCTTTGCCTTTGGATATATCCTTTGGCCACAAAGGAATGGTTAAAGATTAGAGTAGGATGTGGGAACATTAAGAATAAAATAGTGAAAAAATCAGATAGCACTCTATATTTGTGTTTCTTCCCTCCACATTAAAGCCATATCCAAAATCAAAGTTCACAGAACTCTGTTAGCACACAAGTTAAGATAAATTTACCTGTAGGTAATCTCTGGAAATCAGAGCTGAAGAGAAAAGCGCTACTGCCAGCTTATGTAGTTCAGGCTCAATTACAATACAATGCAATAAACATATTAAATGCCTACTATGTGGCAGGCACTGTGCTAAGTTCTGGTAATACAGTTCTCTTGGAATTTTCTTTTTTATTTGCAAGAGACTTAGAAATGAGAAATCAAAACACAGATGAGACACATAATGACACTATGATAAGAATTATTCAATGATAGCCAGAATATGGCACCTAAGTAATATTACTATTTCATCAGTAGGTTAAATATGTAGAGAGCAGAGAATTAGATAATTCATTTCAAGTGATTTACTGGCCTATAAGGTAAAATACTTGGTACCTTAAAACTCTTGGGTAATCTTCCTGTGTCAGAACCTTCCTTTTGTGTAGGAGCTCAAGTTTGAAGGAAAGATCATCCATTCATTCTTTCCCTCCACCTACTGCCTCTTCTATCCTGTAAGGACTTCCCTTTTTCACCAACATATCTTTGGTAATATCAATCCTCAGTGTGAGTAGATTGTGCCCAAATAAACACCCTGCTTTTAGACTTTAGACTTTAAACTTTTAGTCAAACTTGGGTTTTGCCAGAATGGGGTAAGCTGAATAGAATTTGGTATGTGGGATTAAGAAAAATTCTTTATTATATTAATAAGTTTCCAGAGGTGGCCTTCTAGGTCATTGGGTAGGGCCTTTTGACTTCAAATTTTACAGAAAAAAAATCCTTTTATTAAGGATGTTTGTTCTGTGAAGTTTGGAATCAGTCAAAAGGCCACACTTGTGGACCTAGAGAGTCATATGTAGCCACTAGGCCACAGGTTCTCCATCCCTGATAGATTTTCATAAAGAATTCCTCACTGGATAGAAAAGAACAGTGGGAAATCCAAGTTCCAATCTGTTAATCAGGAGTATTCTATAACAAGGTTTTATACATTTGAGAGGATTTAATTCTTTGACGAGGAAAAGGAGAAAGTCACAGAAGAAATAGAGTCATGTGTACAGCCATTGGATAATCCTTTACAAATCTTGATGACACCCCTGAGCTCTGGCCAAATCTACTATTGCTAAGGCCATTAAGTTTTCATGTTTCTATAGAAAAGGAAATAATTTTCCTCATTCCTAAATGCTTCAACTAGCTCTATTTACTACAATGTCTTAGATCTCATAAGAGCTGGTGTGTATAAATCAGCTTTGGCTGGCATTGTCTTAATGATCTCATAGATATAAGGAAATCTGGCAGATGTCTCCTGGATTCTGTCTGAAAAGATATTTCCCATTCTCTGCCTTTTCCATTTTTCCAGGTCTGTTGACTTGACTGGGGTGCAGATTACCCCCAAAACTTGTAAGAAAGAGTTCAAACTTGAAGCTAGCTTCTCTCACCATTAAACACTACTCAAGGCTAAGCACACCAATGTCAGGGTAGACTTGTCTGCTGCCAATAACATAAGTCTTCTATTATAGGGTAAAGAGTAACAGAAAATTGATTCTGGGTACTAACACCAGCCAGGTGGATTAGTGCATTAAATGGATAAATGAACTATTGTCTCATACCTTACTGATCAGGGGGGGAAAATTAGAATTGAGGATTGCTTGACCCCATTTTATAGTTTGTTTTCTCTTCTCATTTGGAAAATCCATGAAGAAAGTCAATCTGGTAGCAACAACAGCAACAAAATAACCTTAACATGCTCTCATCCTACTATAGGGTATTAAGTTTTGAAAGGAGAGGAAGGATGGTGTCATTCAGAGAACCGACCTCAGAGACAGAAAGACTTGGTTTCAAGACTTACCACTGGTACATACTGACTAAGTGCTGTGAGCAAGCCACTGAAAATTTGTGTTCCAGTGTTCTAAGAATATGAATTGTAGAGAAATTGCCATTTTGCATTGGTAGAAGTTCCTGACTGAGGAACTCCCTGTTCAAATGAAATCGTAGATCTGATTTAGAAAAAAAAAATTTCTTTGAGAACTGTTTGAAGATATTATTACAGAAGAGATGTAGCACATGACAGAGGATATTCATGAGCATTTTTAGGTGGGTTTGGAAGGGATGAGATGATTACAAGGTGACTATTCTCAACCCAATGCTATTGGACCTTCATCCTGGGAATCGTATTTCCAGTGAGAAATGAACCCTAAAAATAATCATGAGAACCTTCCCCAGCACCCTTCACCTCTCTTCAGTTCCCCTGCTTCATATTGCTTTAATTGACATCCTCTGTTTTTAAGGTCATAGCCAGAACTAAGCTCCAAGTCAATTTACCACTTTTATTTTCTTGTGAAAACAACTCATGTCTTTTTCTTTCTATCTTTTAGGCCACAATCAAGCAGAATTTCTCTAATTTTTCTAATAGGAAAAGTGATATGAAGTGATGATTATTCGTTAGTGTATATGGTGAATTATGAACCAAGAGAATAAAAAAGTAACATTTACTGATCAGATATCTCTATATTGAGTTTATATACATTTGAATCTCTTCAATGAAATATACTCAGATTCTAAAGTTATCGAGTTCTGTATTTTTTCAATTTGAATTTTAGTTTCTACTATCTTTTCTATAATCCCTCTGACCTCTTTGAATGTTCATTAGCCATATATATACATATATATATATGTACATATATAGCCATAGTTATAGTTCTGTAACATACTTTATGCAATAGAAATTTCTGATTATCCTTTGGTTTTTACCTAATTTTGGAATTTCTTGTGACAATCATGATTTATTTACTCAGGAGGGATGCATGCCTACCCACAGCCCAGAAACCAAAGTTTCTCTTTCTTTAAAGGGAAATATGGTAGGAAATATTTATTGTCCCAGTGGGCTCAGATTCTTAGCCAGTCAGCAGAAGAGAGCACAATACCTTAGCAGTGATTTCAGGACAGTAGTTTGGAATGTTAGATTTCTGTGATCCAATTTTCTCCCTTTCCCCCCTCCCAATTCCTTCAGGAAGTCTTTTCTGACCTTCAATCCATTTCAATCAGGTAAGGTAAAGAGGAAAGAAATGTATGGAAATAATCCTGTTTCCTCCACCCAACCCCACTAGGCCGGCAGTTAACCATCTTCAACACTCAGGCGCAAATAGCCATTGGAGGAAAAGACAAAGGACGTCTCTTCCAAGGTCAGCTCTCTGGGCTCTATTATGATGGCTTGAAAGTTCTGAACATGGCAGCTGAGAACAACCCTAATATTAAAATCAATGGTAGCGTCAGGCTCGTGGGAGAAGTGCCATCTCTCTTGGGGACAACACCTACAACTTCCATGCCCCCAGAAATGTCTACAACTGTCATGGAAACCACCACTACAATGGCAACTACCACTACTCGAAAGAATCGCTCCACAGCCAGCATTCAGGTAAGTCATGTTCCTTTCTCCACATCATGTCCACTTGTGTTTGTTGTGTTTTGGCACATGTGGGTATTCTGGTCAATGGAATTCTGAAAACTGATGGCTCTAAATTATAGTGTTTCTGGGAATTTTGCCTCAAAGATTCTCATATTAATAAGCCCTAGCAGTAGGAAAAAAGACAGCCATCATGAAGAAAATTATAAAAGTCTTATGGCACACATGGGTTAGTATTACTATAATATTTTTCATTATAACAGTAGTACTGTTATTTAAAATGACCAATGGACAATGCTTTCGACATAAAATTCTCCCTCATCTAGCTTTATTGACTGATTTGCAAATCGCAAAAAGGGAAAAGAAGACAGGGGAAATCCATTATCATCTGGAATGTAGATCTTCATTCAGGCCAGTTCACAAATTCAATATGACTTTTTAAGAAATATGAATTTCTCATCATTGAGGGAATGGGCAATGTGAAAGTAAGGGCAATTTGTGCTAGAGGCAAAACTAATCCTCCAGGCATGTGGCTTTTACTGTTACTATTCATTTGGGATTAATCACTTCTCCCTCTGCTGCACACTAGGTTTCCTTTGCTTTGACAATAATCCAGGTTACACATAAGCAGGAAATTTGAAAATCTTGGGTTTAACTATGCTAAGTGTTCTTGGCATGGTCGTTGCATTTTCTTTTATTTATTTGAATGTAATTATGCCCAAGGTAAAGCTTAAAGCTCAGCTGGTTCTCTTAGCATTTCATAAATCTCATCAGTTGGGGGTAGGAGGTTAATTGACTTATTAGCCTCAAATACATTGGCATAAAATGAAAAGCTTCAGTAACTGGTGGGAAAATTGCCCCCAATCTAGTTGGTGTTTGTGGAAAATTCAATACCTCAGTGCTTCTCTGGGAACTCAGCTGAGTCTGATCTTGGACATCACCTTTTCTTTAACTTTGGTGGACATGGGGAACTCAGAATGAGTCACCAGTTAAGCAACTGGTGATTTTGTTCCTTGTACAATAAAGACTATGTGACCCCGATAGAAATGATTTCTCTTCCTTCTCTGATGTTTGAAAGACAGCTTCCAGAAAGGTCCTTGCTATGGGCTACAAATATTAGCAGACCAGACTTAAACGCTTAGGAAAGGTCACTACGATCAGGTCTTTCCTGGGCACATGTGCTGACATGTGTGTACATACTTTCATGCATACTCTCACAAATAGTTTCTTTTTTACTGATATTAAAGCAATAATTCCTGACACTTCAGTCTTCCCACTGAAAGGAATATGAAAGGCAATATGTATTTCTATTATGACTCCCTGTAGCTTGAGAAAAGTCCTGTTTATTGTCGGTAGAAGGATTGTTCTTTTGGTACAAGTCTTGGCAGAGTTGTTTTGTTTCTGTCAGAATACATTGTCTTAGCTCTGCATGAAACAAAGGAAAAAATGACATTTCTAAGAGATGGCTAATCTCACGGTCTTTTCAAAGGCCAAACACCCACTGACTTCAGTAAGATTTTCTATTGTACTCAGGGATTAGACAGAAAAATACAGGATCCCAAGGTCTGCCCTTCAGAAGGCAAATGCATTAACAAGAACAAATCTGGGTACCTACTGAATGGTTCCCCCAAACATATAAAATACAAGGCCTCTGGAGAAGGAAACAGTGAAGAACACTGTGCTAAAAACCTTGCCAATGACTCCGTATTAGGGGTTCTTAACCTGGCATCTGCAAATTTGTTTTTAAACAAATATTTTGATAACTATATTTGGATATAATGCATTTCTCTAGCAATCCTATATGTTTGTTTTATGCATTTAAGAACATTATTCTGAGGAATCCATAGACTTCACTATGTTGAGGTTTAAACCTAGGGACACCAAAAACTGTTGAGGTTTCGTGATGTGTTGAGGTAGAACTATCTCAAAGAATTCAGTCAGACCACCTCTAATCCAGGTATAAGCATTTATTGAGATTGATACCTCTCATGAAGTGCATTAAGTTCCAAGAGGAACCAGCAACTTCAGAGAAAGCAAGAAGGAATTTTATAGGGTAAATATTCAATCACATAAAATAAATTTACATAGAATATAGGAAAATAATTAATATTAAAAAGACAGGAGGAGTTTGTTAAGGGATTGGGTAATGGAGGAGGGGTCCCATCTATGGTTTGAGGGTTAAATATTCTGGATGTTCTTACTTCCAATTGGCTAGCTATTGTGGTCCTGTCTGGTCAAGGTAGTTATTGTGGCCCTCCTGTCTTGGGCTAGATGGATGATGTGATTGTAACTGACTACAAGAACACACCTGTTTCTGTGGGAATGGATGTAGGGGTCATGACTGGATAGAGGGAGTGATTGGGTTTCCATGCCTTCTGTTTCTGTGAAAGCTATGAGTTTCAGGGAGATACCTGTTGTTGTAGTGAGTAGTAATGCATACATGAAGAAGTTAGGACATTGACGGGGGAGAGGGAAGGAGTAGGGGTAGGTAGATACACTGGGCCTGTCATGGTTAGACTACTGGGGTTGGGGACAGTTCTATTAGGACTCCATCAACTAGACTGACAAAGGAATCCATGAACTCCCCTGTCCCCAACAATGCCTGCTCTAAATATTTCAGGAAACCCTGATCTAAATATTTTAGGATGTCAGGGATGTATGATTTCACTGATGTGAGGTCAGCCTCCACAGATGCAGTACAATCCTTCTGCAATTTAGCAGATGATATTCATCCACAACTATAGGCAAAAATATTCCTCATCTGATGTCTTACCTTCTGATAATGAGCACTTATCTAAAATGGTTACCAGTTGACTTACACATGGTCCATAACCTTAAGCTGTACTCAGAACTTTTCCAGGTTGATAGGACTTTCCAGACATGGTACCCCTATCGTTATGGTCAGAAATTCAGGAATACTTCCATGCCATGATGAGCCATTACAAGAAGGGGTTCAATGCCAGAATGATTCTAATATAACACAAATCCACCATTTTAGCAGAAGTATGTCATTTGAAGCTAGAAAGGAACTTAGATGTGATTTTGTCCACTCCACTCATTTTACAGATAAGGACACTGAGTCACATAGAAGTCATATGCTTTGCTTAAGGTAATATGTAGAAGATTCAGGATTTGAACTGAGTTCCTCTGACTTCCAATCTAAAAATCTTTCCTCTGCCTCTCTAAATGAACAATAGGAAGAAGCATTTTATGAATCTTTTTTTAGTGACATATTTCTTTTCCCCTTATCATGATATCTAGGTGCATTTTTCTTCATTCTTATCATGAACCTCAAAGTTAATAAAAGCCCTAAGATATTCTGCTTTTAAGGGTATCTAAAAACACGTTCACAGTAACAGTGGAATGCACAGAAGCATGAAAGAACAAAATAATTATCTATGTAAAAACCAGGCAATCAATTATTAAGCATTTATGTGTCTGTCACTATGCTAAATGCCATAGTCAAAGAGTTGGTTCCAAAACATTATCAAAATTATAATTATTAGTAATTATAATAGCTACCATTTATATGTAATGTTTTAGGTTTTACAGTGTTTTGCGGATAATTATCCCTTTTGATCCACACAACAACCTGGTAAGGTAGTTGCTATTATTATCTCCATTTTATAAATAAACAAGTTGAAGCAGACAGAGGTTAAATAATTTGTCTATAGTCACACAGCTAGTAAGTGTCTGAGGCTGGATTTGAGCTAAATTATTCCTAACTCCAATTTCATACCACTATCACCTACTCCAAAGAAGTTAGGTAGTAGAGGGACTATGGTACCTGAAATATTTATAGTGAATTTAGTATGCCTTAAAAGAAGTACACTGTCCATTTTGAAAGAGATTATCACCTCATTGTACTATACTCTGGCAAGAAGATATGACCAATTCCAGGCATCATTATTTTAAGAAGGTTATTGGCAAATTAAGTATATCTATGGCAATAACCAAGATAAGGACATGGAGACCATAACAACACAGGAAGACTTATTGAGAGAACCGGAGATGAGAAAATGAGGAAATAGTAATAAACAATCTTTAATGTGATATGAAAAGGCATTAGGTTTCTTCTGATTGAAGTGGGTCAAACTTGCAGAGAGAAAAATTTTGTTTTGATTTGCAAACTTTCTAATTGTTATTAAAGCTGTCCAAAAATGGAATGGACTATTTTTGGTAGCTAGTGAGTTCCTCATCACTGTAAATCTTCAATTAAAAACCAGTGGAACACTTCCTTCTTGAAGGAATTCAAGAATTTCACAAGAATTTCCCCTACAAAAGAGAATCTTGCTGAGATGATTTCTGTTCTTTCAAGGCATAGGGAAATCTACTGAAGCAACCAAACTCATGAGAAACACATTGCCTTCCTAGAAAGAAGTCTCATCTGTCATTTTTGCTTTTCCTCCTTCTGATATGATTAGCAACTATGGTAATTTTTTTTGTATTAATCTGTGATTTCATCAATGAAGAGAACTCCCAAACTATTGGAAATTCAAATGTACTTATGGTCTTATTGTAGAGTTGTCCAGCTCATTGAAAGTCAAGTTATTTGTCAGGTATAGTATGTGTCAGAGGCAGGATTTGAACCCAAGTCTAAACCTAGGTATACCTAAGAATGAGCGATGTAGACTAATTAGTCTGGACCCCTTGCTCCAGAAAGAGTAGGAGAGCTCTAGCTTGGACTTTATCCACTAAGCCATATTTCTTTTCCTTTAAAGAAAAAAAATCTAATAAAGAAATGCTCAGTCATTTTTCAGCTATGTGCAACTCTTTGTGACCCCTTTTGGAGTTTTCTTGGCAAAGATACTTGAGTGGTTTGCTATTTCCTTCTCCTGCTCATTTTACAGATGAAGCAACTGAGGCAAATAGGGTTAGGTGACTTGCCCAGGGTCATCTAACAGATTTGAAGTAGGAAAATAAAAGAATGAGGCTACAATAAAAGCTCTAGTTTAGAAATACAAGTTGAGATAACTGCACTTTCTTTGCTTGTATGTGCTCCTTCTAGGCAGCCTCAGAGTGGGAGAAAATATGAATTCCTCATTAGCACTTTTGTCAGCAATTGAGGTGTTCCTATAACTATAGCTTAATTGTCCAGTCCCCCTGACTGTATTAACACTGGGATACTCAGAAGGAGATTACACACAGAATTGGTGATTTTGAGCTTTCACTCCCTTGATGACAACATCTGACAGGAATTACCATCTCAGGGATTCCCTAGGCATCACAGTATCACCCTAATAGTCACTGAGCCTTCCTTTGGATTGAAATGAGCCAAATTCTACTGGACTCACTCATAATCTTATGTTTTTATATAGTTAGGAGATGGGAAGAATGAAAGTCCTTTATCAGGACTGTAATGGAGTTCCTACAGTTAGTATAAAAAAAAATGCTGCCAGGTGAGAGAAAAGGGCTGAGTGAGAACTAGTTTCCATTGTAATTTATGTTGTTACCTTGGGCTGCTAGATTGACTTGTTAACAATTGCATAGTGTATCAATGTGCTCTGTGCATATCACCATTTGGAACCATTTCTAAGCTTTTAGCTCATTGATTGTGTGTTCTGTGCCAATGTACAGCAGAGTCACATTGAAATTCACCCATGCTATCTAGTATCAGAAAATTGCAAGAAAATCACTCTATTTTGCTTGAGTTGGAATTATTCTAATTATCATTACAAAAGAAAAATTTTAGGGGATTTTGAGATCTTGTTTTCATCTTGAACTTACTGAACTTGGCTACTGAAAGTTTTAAGGAGAACCAGTGTGTGTGTGTGTGTGTGTGTGTGTGTGTGTGTGTGTGTGTGTGTGTGTGTGTTTTGCTGGCTTTATTCTCATCCCTAGAAAAATTCTCAGGACAGTAACAGTCCCCTGGGTGTAGTGAAAGGGCCAGGGTAATTCTTCACTGAAAAAGTTATGTGTACTACCCAATCATAACTGGCCATTTCTAGATATGGTCATTGGAAGAACTTTTCTTCTTAGTCGATGTTTATTGAAAAAAATAGTTTAATTGAATCTGAATAATGAGACATTTTAAGTGTTCTTGGATTAAAAAAAAATTGTTCTAAGTAAGAAGTCAGAAAGTACAGGGAGAAGAGTTTCCTTTGGGTAATTCCAAGTTTACATAGTGAATGAGTCCAATTCTGAATCTCAAGGAACAGAAACACAGTAATATCAATCTCTAATAAAACCTGACATTTTATTGATAATATACAAATTACTGATGTAAAACTCATACAATAACGGTAGAAATAAATACATTCCCACATCACTGATAACCTGTGATTCCTGTACCCAGCCTTTTTTGGGGGAAAGAAAGATACACATATAATCACAACCTGTGCAATTGGATACATAGACAAATTTAGAGATAGTCTAAAGTCATTAGGGTCCATGGGGTTTTACACTCCAGTAAACAAAGGAAGCTTTTACACATAAACCAACTGATTTTAAGGACAATCTAGGTATCTTCAAACATGCCAGTCATAAGTATGATTAGTATAAACATAAGAGTTAATAGAATTTCTTTGGTGTACAAATATACTGTTAGATTCACCAGTCAATCTGTCTATTTCTATATGCACGCTCTCCTTCTAGAGCAAGGAATCCAGCCTAATTATTCTACATCACCTATCCTTTAGTACAATTGATGCCCTCTTCCTTGTAACCATTTATATTGTGGGACACAGCTACCACAGGCTGTGCTTATATACAACAAACTTTTGTATTGAATGGATTCCCTTGTGAATAGATTAATTATAGAGGAGAGAAAAAGAAGCAATTTTCCCAACTACTAAATAAACCCAGAATTATCCAGAATAGAATTAAAGAATCTTAGAGCAAATCTGACTCTTAAAAATTATTTTTATTATTTATAATAAGGAATCTATTCAATACTCTTCTAACAAATTTATATATGTACATGTACAATCAAAACAAAATCTCAAATTGTCCATTTCTATAAATATTGGTCTCATATTTGCATCTTGAGTCCATCACTTCTCTGTATGTTTCATTAGTAGTTCCCTGGAGACTTCGTTGGATTTCGCATTGGTTAGAGTTCTTAGGACTTTCAAAGTTGTTTGTCTGTACAATGTTATTGTTACCCTATAAATTGTTCTCCTGGTTCCATTCATTCCATTTTGTATCAGATCATAAGTCATAATACAATAGTACTCCATTAATATATGATAATGTTAAACCTGACTTGAATCTATCTAATGTAAGAGATGATGTATACTGGCTCTTCCTTCCCTCTCCCCCACACATTTACTTCACTCATCCATGCACATATAAGGAGAATCTGAATTAATGAAAATTTTCACATGTATCACCTAGACAGCTAGATGTCTCAATGTATAGCTTGCTGGAATTGGAGTCAGGAAGTTCTGATTTCATATCTTTCTTCAAAACCTTGCTAGCTTTTTAATCCTTTTAATCTGTTTCCTTCAGGACTAAATAAGATAACATGTAAAAAAAATTGCAAATTATAAAGCACTTTGCAAATACTAGCAGTTTTATAATGTTTACATATCTAAAACTGTAATTGTAGCAAGGTGTATAAGTTTAATAGATGTGATACATTTGCTAATAGACCAGAACTAGGTTAATACCATCAAGCTATGTGCTTTGGGAATAAGATATGAGTTTATATTTTAACAGCTCTTTGGTAAATAAACTTCCTTAGATGGGATTCAGAATCATAGACTCTCAGAGTTAAAGGTAACTAAATAGTCACCTCTACCTGAAGTTTGAATTTTTTCTGTGGCATCATAAAGATTAGCTTTCTTAATCCAAACACAGCACTATAGTAGTTTAAAGTATAGAAACATTCTAGTTGTACAGCGATACTTATCCCAAATTAATTATCTCCTCAGTGCCCCCTTGCCTCAACCAACCTTGCCACCAACTCCATAGTATTTCACAGGGTTCCCAATTGCTTGATTTCACCACTAGACAACAGAGCCTCCTGGGAAAGTTTATTTTTAGGATCAGAGCTCAACTAATATTGATTAACAGTCTTACATAATGTGTGGCTCCAGGGCTAGTTTCTTTCCTGCCAAGCCTCATAACTGGGGAAGGCACTGAAGATTTGTCAGTCTAATTAGACTTTAGCTGCCAGTCGAGAAATATCTTCTGTCTCCTCCTCACCCTCACACAGGTATTTTCTTTTCCCCTCTCAGATAATAATTTTTTGGGGAAGGAAATTGGTCTCTAATTTACTCGTTGCCTGGTATGATTCTCCAGTGACATTTTCCTTCCCAGATTGCATAGCTCTAATGAAAAAAGGAACTTGATGGGTTTAGTTGCTCCTTTAAAGCCAGCTATTTTGGCTGTACAAATGGGCTGGTGAAGAGAACAGGGTTTTGTTCTTTTTCTTCCCTTTTTTATCATACTCTAATTTTAATAGAAGGGGAGAGGGATTGACACTTCCTAATACTATGGGCTCCTTTTCTTGCTGCCCCAACATCGGGCAGCCTGACTAGGTAACCAGGGGATAGGGAACATGCTCTTCTTTATTTGAGCTACAGGATTTATGGAATACATTTTCACTCAGGACTATTATTAAAGGGTTGATTAGCATAGTTAGACATCAGAACTTCCATAAAGGGAATCTGGTAAGCCCTTTGTTAACACCATGTGGAACATAACAAAAGGTATTTTTATTTTCAGGCTAACTTTCCCCTCTACCTAGGATCATTTCTGAGTCACGTGCCACCACCTTTCCTCAGAAAATTCAATAAACTTCAACAAACATTTATTAAGTAGCTGCTGTGCCTAAAGCACAGGGGTAGGTTCTGAGTATCATAGCATTTTATATGTAAAGCTGGAAGGCAACTTAGAGACCCTCAAGTCCAATCTCCTTATTTTATAGATGAGGAAACTGAGGCACAGAAAAGTGACTTGCCTAAAGTCACAAACACATCTAGTGAGTGTCTCAAGGTAATTTTAACCTAGATCTTTCTGATTCCAAATCTAGTCCTCATTTCAGTATATTATACTGTAGAAGCAAGTACCCTGACATATATCCAGGATGACCTGCTGTCACAGGTTCTTGGATCTGCTTTTCTAAAAGGAAAGCAACTTTTGAGGTGTCAACAGCCTTCTTTAATCACATATATACCAACAGAGAAAATGTAAGCAGAGAAATAAAGACCAACAGAGAGATCTTCTGTCTGACCATAAGCAATACTTATATCACAGATCAACAGCCAAAGCCAACTGTCTGATCATTACATACATACATAGATATGAGAGAGAGAAAATCACAGTGTGGGGGAGGGGGAATGGCTACCCAGAGTCTCATATAGCACTTAGCTTCTTCCAAAGAAGCCCCCAAAGCAAACCTTTACCTCAGACTATATATACACTTTGCAGAGCTGGTGGGCATCAGAACCCACATGACCCAGTGCCTCATAATAATTAACAAAAGGTGTGACCCTTCCAGCAAAACAAGCTTCCCCCAATCAAGCTTCCCTTAATGGGCTTCAGGTGAGGTCTATTAGTGGACAGGAAAGATCTTTAACTCTAATTAACATTGCACATGCTGCTTCTCAAAGAGGATACAAAGACAAAAATGAAACCACTCAGTCCTCAAGTAACGTACATAAGGCTGGAAGATGCAATATGGTAATATAAGTAAATAGAAGGTGAGGTGAGGGCATAAAGGTGGCAAAGAATAGAGAAGAGAAAATGCTCTAGGAATATTTGAGAAAGGAGAGGATGCTAATAGCTGGCAAATGGAATCAAAGAAAGGTTCCTGGAAAAAAGACCCACTTGAGCTGAGCCTTGTAGAGAGATAAGGAATCTGGAAAGTGGGGATGACCAGAGGGAGAGTCCATTCCTGGCATGAGGGATAAGCCTAACTGAATGCATAGAGGTAGAAGATAACATGTCAAGTTTAGGGAATAGTTAGTAAACTAGTTTGAAAAATATATAAAGTGTGTGAAGCCCCCACATTTCACCAGTAAGATTAAGTGAATTTAGTCAAGATTTTGTTAGTAATAAGAGTTTTTTCTAGAATGGAATCCAGTGTAACATTGCAGTCTTTAGACTGGTTCTGTTACTGTATGATGTCGAACAAGTCACTTAACCTATCTGGGTCCCACTTTCTTCTATAAAATGAAGGCATTGAACTATATCATCTCCAGGTCCTTTACAAATCTAGGATCCTGTGAAACTAAATAAAACTCTTTGAGGGAGGAGACTGATAGACGTTTGTTGATTTGAATTTCATTTGCCATTACAGAAGATGAAGTATATTTTTGCCATATGTGTTACTAATAGATTTGACTATCTCCAGTAAGTTTTTTAAAGACCCGGTTCTTATCTTAGACATCTTTATGTTACATAGCACTTAATAAGTGTCCCCTAAATATTTGTTATAGGAATGAATGGACTAAACAATCAAAATTACAAGGATCTTATATTGTAAATTTGTAGAAACTACTTGTCTTTTTTCAGTAATGGTTCCTGTGAATCTTTGAAACATTTTGCTGTATATTGTTGAAGATACAGGAGACTGGAGTGATGTGAAATATAAAGAAGTTTAGATCAAAATAAGAGGAAAAATCCTTATTCTATTCCTTGGGAAATGGTGTTACCAGTTGCTATATAGTGACCATCTCCAGATGAAAGAAAAGATGCTAAATTCCAGTTGAGAAATGTAGTAGAATCAATGGTTGCAGGTAAAACTGTAGTTTGAGTATTGGCTCACATTTCTCTGAAAATTTGTCTCCTCTGTTTGCTATGTACACACCACAGGCAAACAGCTGGAAGTAGCAGTCACCACCGGCAAGCTTACAAGACAGATATTTCCATTTTGTCTTTTGACAAGATTGTTTGAAAAGGGTGAAGTACTATCCTACTTTTCTGCTGTATGTTTGGGTGACTGTGTAAAAATTAGAAACATACTGAGGCTGTTATGACAGCAGTGCTTTTTGAAACCTTCTAATTAATGTCTTGGGTTTTCTTCAGAGAGCTGGTACTGTTAGCTAATAGAGAAGGGAAGTTTCCCTTGGTTTCTTTCTCATTTCTGGAAAGGAATATTAGGGAAATGTGAGTCCTGTCTATGGTATTTAGCAGTCATTACTGATGATTAGAGAAAGTTAGCTGATAAGAACTTGATTGACTTGTGTAGTTAATGTAGGCCTTTCTTTTTCCCAACTGTTTTACATGTTCCAGCAATAAATGAAAAGCTGCAAATTTGGATAGCTCTAGTCTCTCTCCAGGTGGGCAATTTAGTGGCATCCAAATAGAGTTATTAGAAGTGGGCTTCCTTTAAACCTCTTGAGTCACTTGGATTTCATGGAGGGGAATGGTTGTTTATTAACTTTAAAAAAAGAAAAAAATCATAAACTACATGTTGCCTAATATTCCAGGTGCAGTTCTATAAATCCCTTAGGATTACTATTTTGAGGAGTGTTATTCTCATGACTCAGCAAAGAAGAACATTGCAGACTTAAATTTTAACATGCTAATCCCATAAAAGATATAGAAATACTCGTAGACTCTTAGGATCATTAATTTAGAACTCAAAGGATCTTAGAAGGATATCAAGGATAAAACTAAGATACAGAGAGGCTAATTGACCTCTCCAGGCTCACATAGGTATCTGCTATTCTGAGTTGCTTTTCAGCCTGAAGAACCAACTGTGTTATGAGGGCACATCATTCTTTGCACTCATGAGATGAGTCTTTGGAGTACCAATGAGTTCTAATTCAACATACTATACTATGCATATGAATACAGGAAGTCTTCAGGTTACAGATATTCAGCTAAAAAATGCCTCCACCACCAGCCTCATCTCATCCTTCCCAAGGCTTCATTTTGTTGCCATCAAACCCAAAGTGAGCATTTAGTGAGTGGTGGCGACTCTAGCTTCCTCCACCACTTTTATCAAACTGGAATACCTACCCTCTAGATGACGTTGGAGTGCTACCGCTCAATTTCCAGGCTCATGCTCCACTCATACTCCTACAGTCCCCTCCCCCACACAAGTTTTCTCCCCCAAATAACTTCCTTCTTTTTTCCTTTTATTCCTTCTTCCCTTTCTCCCTTCCTTCCTTCTATCTTTCTCTTCTCTCTTGCTCTTACCCTCATTGTCTCTCTTCCTCTCCTCTCTGTGTGTTTGTCTCTTTCTTTCAGTTAAGGGATTTGGGAGGGAGAGAAAAAAGTTAATGGTCAATAAATTTTAAAATATGTCTTTTAAAAACCATAATCCTTTGGAAAAGCAAAAACAAAACAAGATGTGTACCTGAAGTGGACATTATTCTTCCCTGGGGCCCCTAGGTTGAGAGATATCTGTAGGCAGGGTTGGATAACCTTGCCTAGCAGCAGCATTTCTGTTGGGCCCCTGTCAAAACGTTATTCTCCCTTGCCTGGCAACAACTTGTGCCCTCCTGGCAACTACTTTCTGTTGGGCCCCCTTGCCCTGTCAGAACTATGTTTGTTGTAGAAACCACAAGGCTGTACTGAGAAGCAACGAAATGCTTAAAATACACACACTCACCTTAGTTCGGGGCTGTCTCCCCTGGGTTTCTCCATGAGGCAGCTGCCAGCCTGGCTAATAAAGATGCTCTTGAAATTCCTAATTGACTCTTGCCTGTGAATTTCTCGGTCTGTCCATTTCATACCAAGATGTCCCCTGACTAGAGGTTTAGTATCCTCTGGGTAGGCTGTATTAAGGACCTGCTATATCCATCAGCTTACTTTCCCTTCTCTGGGATTCTTTTCATGCTTCCCATAGTTCCAGGACCTATTTAGCCCTCTCCTTCATCCTCATATATCCTCTATTTCTGTTGTGTCACAGGGAATGTTCCTGATCTTCCTCTTGGCAACTTTTCTAATATAATGTAAAGGTTCCTCCTTTTTAAATATCCTACTGGGTTTATATTCTACAGTGAGCATTTCCTCCCTATACGTTTCTTCTCCCCTTCACCTTTTTTCTCCATATCCAGTTGCTTTTTCTCTTTTCTAATTCTACTTTATCCTTACTTTCCAACTTTCAACTTTCCCTCATCCTTGGAACCACTAGGGAAGAGGAGGTAAATGCCCATAAAAGCTTATAGTTCTTAATAAACCAAAAATAATAATCATACTTCCTTCACACTCAAAACTGCAAGCACAAATGTGATCCTGGTTCCCTCCTTATTACTTGGTACACACTTTTGTAGGTCTTAGAAACAATCCTGTGAGTGTTGGTTGGATTAGTGCATCTGATGGTATAGTTCATCTATAAAGTGGATCAAGTGAACTTTCATGGTTTGGCCTTAAAAATTCAACCTGCCTTGATAACATTGTTACTATAGGAGAATGCTTTCTGAGTCCAAATAATTGAAATTCAATTTAACAAACACTTATTAATTGCTTATGATGATGTTTAAGGCATTGTGACTAGGGCTAGGAATACAAAAATATCTTTGGAATATAGTTTTTCATAAGTTGAGAAATGTTCATCTCTTCCTTTCTCTGAACAATTTCTTTCTTTCTATAAACCAAGTAATTCTGAGGAGAAATTAATGAAACATGTCGCGTTACCTCCTATTTACCATGTGTTCCCCTCCCTTGGCCACAGCGAAAACAATGTTCTGGGGATGTCAGAAGTGATTTCCCATATACTTTCATTTTAAAATGAAAGCATGGGGAGGGGGAAAGAGAAAACTTTATGAGATCATAAATCACCTCCCATTTTAATTTTTTTGGTTGTCTGAAAAGGATAAGGCTGGGACATGCACTCTTTGACAATGGTGGGAAGGATAGAGAATGGGGATCTCAGTTTTTCAAACAAACTTCAACAATTATTTTGGGCAACAAAAATTCTCTTTGGGTTAGTAGTGTGTAGTGGTCCCAGATGAATTTACTTAGATTGAGCCTAGAAACTATCCTTATTGTATGTTTGGCATTGTACCAACACCAACACACACACACACACTCACACACACACACACACATATATATATATATATATAGGTATGAATTAGCCATACTATTATTAGCCATACTATAAACCAGAATAATCTTCAAACCAGCTCTTACATTGTGACAGTATGATGATATCCATACTAATGTCCTTGACATGAAAAAATCCTCTCATATCTCCTTAGTCATTAAAAAAATGCAATGAATTGTAACTAACCCTAGAACTATACTGAGCAAAATAGAATCCTCTTAATGCTTTTTAAGTGGTCAACCTCTTAAAGATAACTTTAAATTATTTGATTAATCACAATAATATCTTTTCCTCTATCAATCCAGAGCCCAGAAATTTCTTCTGTATTTATTATGTGTGTTTTTGGTAGCATCATCCATATGCCTGTCTCTCTCTCTCAGTTATGGGAATCCCAATGTTGCTTCAGGGCTACCAAGGAGAGGAAACTATTCTTATTATCCCAATTGTACTATATAATTCTGGAAGAATGGGCCCTATTAGGTACCAGTCCAGGCAGGCAATTCTTCCCCTATCCACTGAGCCCTTCTGTTTCTTCATCCTCTTACACGACTGCATACCTCCAGGGCAGATTTCTTTTTGGGGGGAAGAGCAGATTTTAACTTGTCATAATATTTATCCACCTTTGTGAAAGGTGACCTCCAATGAAAGTAGAAGGACATGAATGATTTTAATCTGCGGTAACAATGCAGAACTATTCCTGACCAACTGGAGGGGTATAAATTTATGACAGATTTTTCAGCTCTGCCTTTCCAATTTTCGCTGTCCCTGCTTCCAACCCAGACATATACAAAGCCCATATTTCCGAACCCACACAACTCACCCCATAACGTACAATGAAATTCCACTTGGCCTTTATCTCAATGCTGCTGCCCTGATGATTAATGCCATGCTCACTGGGAAACTGTTCAACTGAGAGAAGACAAGGATGGAGGAAGGAACATGAAATATATTTCTGGGGCTGTTTCTCATTATTAGTATTATCATTATTAGTTACTTACTGTCATATCTACCCTCTTAGAGAAGCATAATCCATTAGGAAAAGGAGGGGCGTATGGCATTTGAAGGTGGATTTGATGGGGAGAAATTGACAAGGACAAAGACAGAAGTAGGTAGTTTTTACTCAGAGACCTGAATTAAATAGGGGTGTTTTTCATTTTAAACCAAGATGCAGTGGCAGCCTCCTCTGGTGTGTGTGTATGTGTGTGTGTGTGTGTGTGTGTTTTAGTAAATGTTTGGTAACTTGTGTTTTTCTAAGAAACCCTGTTCAACTCTTCTAACTATACATTAATCATATCAGCATTATCCCTGACCACTTATGCAAAAAACAAAAATCAGAACAAAGTGTATAACTTTACAGGTCTGTGTCCCCATAATGTACTTATTCCTGTATCCTGCTATAGTTACCTGTTTGAAAGAGCTACTCCTTACACTGTGTTTTTTTTATAGCAAATATGAATAAATTAATGAATGAATGAATGATTTATTAAGTACTTAACTCTGCTAAGGGATATAAGAAAAGTAAGATACTTCCTGCTACCCTGGAACTCACATTCTAATGGGGGAGACAATACCAGTTTGCATCCCAAATGTGGAATTGGTGCTTCAATTATTTCTGTCTCTGTTTATGAGGTGTCTTGCATTGATCCCAAAGGAGTCTGTAACTTGTAGAAGTTTGAAATGTGAGTGGCTACTCATCAGTTTGGGTATGAGTTTTTAGTACATATTGGTGATAGATCTCAAAGTGATCTTTCCTTATCCAATCTCTCATAGCACTTCATACTTCTTCCTTAATCATACTCTGATTTTACATACATACATATGTGTGTGCATATAATTATATATATATATATATACACACATACTATAAGGTTCATGTAAGGTTAACGGTTAATGCAGGGGGAAGAGTTAAAGATCTTCCCCACCCATTAATAAGGGCTCAGACATCTTTTGTTAATTTTTTAATGAGGCCCTAGGTCATGAAGGTCATGCCCTCCACATCCCTGAAAAGAATACATATATGTGTATATATATAATATATACACACATATACACATACATATATACATACATATATACACTCTGAGGTGAGACACACATATACATACATATGTGCGTACATACATACATATATACATACACACACACACACACACACACACATACACTCCGAGGTGAGGTGAGGTTTTGCTTTGGGCCTTATTTTTTAAAAGAAGCCTTCTGCCAGATAAGACTCAGGACAGCCATTTTAAGAAGTCTCCTGACTTTGAAAACCCAGACACTGGTGCTTCTCTCTCTGGTAATGATGTATGCATTGTTTACAGTCAGGCAGTTCGAAACCCTGTCTGTTGGTCTTTCTGTTTGTAGTTTCTGTTTGTATTTACTCTGAAGTTCAGGGTGCTGACTTTTTCCCCTAAACTAAAGGAATGATATATGTGCTTGATTAAAGTAGATTACTGACCCCTCAAAAGTTGCTTTCCTTTTAGAAAAGCAGATCAAAAAACCTGTACAGCAGGCCCTCTTATGTATGTCAGGGTCCTTGCTGATACATACATACATACATACAAATATATATATATATATGTGTGTGTGTATGTGTGTGTACATATATATATATATATATATATATATATATATATAATGGGGAGAGAGAAAGTTTTTGTTTTACTTGGTGATAGAACTTAAGAGTCAGAAGATGTAGGGTCAGAACCATAACTTGGTCAGATTCATGTGAAGGGACAGTTTAGGTAACTGCATTGTACAGAGGCTAATTTGCTTGTGGATTCAGTTCTTCCAGGGGAGGAGGCAGCTCCTCCCTTAGAGAGGATGTCTATGACCCAGGTGCTATAGCAGTGGGTCTCTAAAGAGAATTCAGTTGAAAGAGAACAAACAAACCCAATGGAACCAAGATTAGGAGGGAAGAAGAAAATTGGGAAAGAATTTTTGCAACTAGTATATGTGATAAAGGCCTCATTTCTAAAATATACTGAGTCAAATGTACAAGAATACAAATCATTCCCCAATTGATGGTCACAGGATATGAACAGGCAGTTTTCAGAGGAAGATATTAAAGCTATCTGTAGTCATATGAAAAAATACTCTAAATCACTATTGATTAGAGAGATGCAAATCAAAACAACTCTGAGATACCACATCACATCTATCAGACTGGGTAACTTGACAAAATAGGAAGATGATAAATGTTGGAGAGGATGTGGGAGAGTTGGAACACTAATTCACTGTTGGTGGAGCTGTGATCTGTGATCCAACCATTCTGGAGAGCAATTTGAAACTATGCCCAGAGGGCTACAAAAATGTGCATACCCTTTGACCCAGCAACATCACTTCTAGGACTGTATCCCCAAGAGATCATAAAAATGGGAAAGGGTCCCACATGGACAAAAATATTTATGGCAGCTCTTTTTGTGGTGGCCAAGAACTGGAAATCAAGGGGATGCCCATAAATTGGGGAATGGCTGAACAAGTTGTGGTATATTAATGTAATGGAATATTATTGTGCTATAAGAAATGATGAACAGGAGAACTTCCAAGAGGCCTGGAAGAACTTATATGAACTGATGGTGAGGAGCAGAACCAGGAGAATTTGGTACACAGCAACAACCACAGTGTGTAAGGAATTTTTCTGGTAGACCTAGCACTTCCCAGCAATACAAGGACCTAAAAACTTCCCAATGAACTCTTGAGGCAAAATGCTTTCCACATCCAGAGAAAGAACTATGGAATTGGATCATATAATAAAGCAGACAAGTCAAGGATCTGTCTCACTAATCTTTGGTACCCAGAGAAGGAAAACATCAAGTTGGCTTGAGGAGAAAGTGATCACAGGCACAGCGGGAGGGCCTTAGGTAATTTATAACAGAATGTACCAAACCTACTATCTTGCTCTTGCCAGCAAGTTCTAGTGAGGGTGTTCATATGACTAACATTCTGTAGAACTAGGAAATACATTGAACTGAGAAGCCTCAATTTGGACACTATTTATCCTATCAATACCATTCAATGCAACCAGCATTTATTAAGAACCTACTATATAGCAGCTCTAGGCACTGGGGACACAAAGATGAAAGTGAGGCAGTTTCCTCATGAATCTTTCATTCTATAGGGGAATATATATGTGGCAGAGTGTACAACATGTACGTAGATGTAAATACAAACACAGTAATTTAATGGGTTCAGAGTGGTGCAAGTGTCCTAGCTACTAGGACAATCAGAAGAGGTCTCTTGTAGCCTGCGGCACTTGACCTTCTCTCTGAAGGCAGATAGAGATTCCAAGAGGTAGAGAGGAAGATAGTGACCATGGAAGGCATGAGAGGCTGTCTATGTAAAGGCATGGAGGT
Source organism: Bettongia penicillata ogilbyi (assembly GCA_023548195.1). NCBI lineage: Eukaryota > Metazoa > Chordata > Mammalia > Diprotodontia > Potoroidae > Bettongia > Bettongia penicillata. Next base: position 240,786 of record JAJHZJ010000040.1, read on the forward strand.
GGGAAATGGAATATCATTTATAGGGACAAACGTAATGTAGTTTGGATGTCAACCTAACAATCATTGCATATGATGTCAGGGAATAGCCAAGGATTATTTTCCAGTGTGTGAAATGTGCTGCTCAATGATTCATCTGGAATTTCCACTGGCATATTTTAGAATCTCATTTAGTCTTTGGGAAATCTTGTTCATTGGAAGAGAAATCAGGTTCGCTTCTCCCCCATCTTCCCCTCTCATTTAACCAGCGAAAGAAGTAAAGACCGAGTCATGAAGATATGTACCCAAAATTATTTAGTAAGTTTTTGTCCTAGTTTGGGGCTTTGGTGATTGGGGGAGAGAAAGGGTTGGTAGAAATCTAGGGAACATTTGCCCTGGAAATAGATGTTTGGGGAAGGGACATTGAGTGTGGTTGACTAGGAGAAGAACATAAAGAAATGAATCAGGAAATAGTACAAGATAAGAGATAAGATCCTGCCTAGCTCTTTGTGTGTATTAATGAAAAAAAAGACTGAAGATTTAAACGTCCTTTATCTTTCCCAAATTTATTTTGTTTAATGTTAGCCTTTGCATTGCTAGTAGCAGTAAAAAAAACCCCTTTAAAAATCTTAAAAAGGATGTATTTTCTTATGTAGGAGCAGGAAGGGAGAGCAAAGAAACTGGAAAAATGCAACCTAGGCTTCTGTGTCCTGGGAGGGGAACTCAGTTGAAAGAAAAAGTCAGGGAGCTGTCTCACTAATCTTTAGTGCCCACAGAAGGAAAAAATCAAGTTGGCTTGAGGAGCAAGTGATCACAGGACAGCAGGAGGGCCTTAGGTAATTCATAGCAGAATGTACCAAACCCACTACCTTGCTCCTGCCAGTAACTCCTAGTGAGGATGTTCATGTGACTGACATGCTGTGGCCATTTCGTTGGGTCCTAATCGAAACTGAAGCCAGTCCTTTAAAACTGTCCTTAGTTTTCTTCCTTTTTTCCCCTAAAACATTCAATAGTCTCATTTATACAGTAAAGGAGATAGAATTCTAATCCTTAGAAAATAAAGAAAACTCCATCCCCTATGGGTCATCCTTCCCTAGTGACCTGTACAAAACTGTGCCAATGATGTACTGAAGCCAGCCCATATTAGGTCACCAGAACTGATTGTTAAATTTTCATTGTGAGTTCTTACACCTCAGAAATTGGCAGGTGCTTCATCCAGGCTTAGAAAAGTGTTGGAGGAGACGTTAGCAATGAATATTAAACTTAAAAGTGTGTTCTGTGTATATTTTCCCCCTGTGATTTTTTGCCTTTGCCTGTGATTTACAATACTACCTTGAACAAAACCATGAGAGCAGGAATGACCAAATTTCCCTTCTCCAGTTTCTTTCTTAAAATTTTTTTAGGTGTCTCTGATTCTTTGGCTTTATCATAAATATCCATTCCCTATCCTGTTAAAAGGAAAGATTAACCAAAATTTGTTTCTTGTTGTGCAGTCGTTTTGGACTCTTTGTGACACTATTTCTTGACAAGGATTCAGGAGTGATTGGCCATTTTTCTCCAGCTCATTTTACAGGTGATGAAACTGAGGCAAGTGACTTGTCCAGGATCACATAGCTAGTAAATTTCTGTGGCCAAATATGAACTCAGGAAGAAGTGAATAGTCTACTATGCCACCTAGCTGCCCCATTAATTAAAATACTATATGTAAATTCCCTGAATTCCTTTGAAAAATACTAGATAAATTGTATTATTTAGCTCTGCATACTTCGGTTTTTGAGAAGGGGGAATACTGGAGACAATACCAATGTTCTATGTTATATGCTGAATGGTAATGGTAATAGAGACTGTGCACCTGGATTATAACAAGAGCAACCACAGCAACGGAAATTATTTGTGATCACCATGAAGTATTTATTAACTTTATTTTCTTTTGCAAAAGATCGTCATCTCATGTTTAAAAAGGGGAGGGTGTTCTGATATAATTTCTCCACTCTATAGGGATTACAAATAACTATTATGATGGCTATTAGTATTATTATAAAGAAAAAATAATTTATTTGTGATTGTGAAGTCTGAAAAGTGCTTTCCTCAGAACCATACTATTCGAAGGTAGCACTAAACAAATACTACTTGTCTCTATTTTACAAGTGAACAAATGGAAATGTAGAAATGAAATGATTTGTTCAGGATTATACAAGGTACGACTTGAAGCCCTGGTCAACTCTCTTTCCACTACAGCTAGTTTCCAATTAATGTGAATAATGCATCCCATGCAGAAGGTGGCATTATTCAAATTTATATTATTTGAAGTTATAATTATGTGTAAAATATGGTAATTTGCTCCACTCCAATGTAAGTATGCAGTGAGAATTTGGTTATTGGGACCACTTTAATAGGGTCTTAGCTGTATACTTAGGGACAGTGAATTGATGTAAGACAAATATGGGTAGCTAGTATATAATATCAATTATGTACTCCATATATAAGACAAGGTTTTATATGTTCATAAGGTCATTAGCAAGGCAAACCTGATGCTCTCAAGGATAGACAAGGTGGAAAGAAAGAAAATTTGAGAAGGGCTAGGATTTATCCTGTTCTGGTCCTTCTATTACATAGTCATCTCCAACATGGAAGGAATTAAAAACAACAACAAATAATCATGACAAACACCTTTGGCCATGGTCATTTCATGGGACCAGAGAGCAAGTTTTCCTGTTTGTGTGTGTGTGTGTATCCTCCAACACTTTCATATATATATATATGTATATATATGTATACACACATATGTATATATACACGCACATGTATGCATATATACACATGTGTACATGTGTATATATGCATGCATGTATATATACACATGTGTATATGTGTATATGTACATATATATAAGAGCTTGGAAGAAAACAAACAGTGATTCTGTTAAAAAATATCTGCAATGGCTTTGTTATGCCTAGTAATGGTATTTTTTTATGTCATGCAAAAAGATATTTGTATATGAAGCAATGGAAATGATTTGATAATTGTGCAAGGCTACAGCTGGATCTTATCCCATCTTTCAAAGGAAAATTGGAAGAAAACTCCTCTTAAAAGGCAAACATATATGGTAAAGAATTTCCATAACACTTGTATTTTATCTGTAACTCATAAGCATCGATGCTTGAAAAGAGGGTTTTTATAACCGCTTTTTTCAGTACCTAATGGAAAGTGAATGTGATATCAGAAATATGAAAGATTGACATGTTTTTCACCCTTCCAATAGAGCACTGGATCTCAGGTCAGTCTGGCCTCAAACACTAATAGCTGTGTGACCCTGGTCAAGTCATTTAACATTTGTCCTTCTTAGTTTTCTTATCTCTAAAATTGGGACAGTTATAGCCCCTACATCTCAGGGTTGTTGTGAGATAAAAATAAGATTGCAAAGTGTCTTGCCAACCTTAAAGCATTATATAAATTTTATTTATTATTATTAATAATCATTATTATTATTCACATTTTATTGCTTCAAAGAATGACAGACATTTTTAAACCTATATGAAGAGGTCATTTTTATTAAAACTCTTTTCCCATTGATGGCTGTTCTTCTTGCTTTATCCTTCCTCACTCTTTTTAGTCTTTCTCTTTGCTTAGTAGAAATTGTTCAGTCTAATAGCAGTTTTCCTTAAGTCTAATTAGCCTTTCAATCTAATTTTGTAATAAAACACCTAAACCTGAAGCTGAAGATAATGCGTTGATTTAATTATTTTATGTAAAATAAGGAAAAAGATATTGCTTTTAATTTTAAAGCAGTTATTTCACTCCACACTACACTTTCTTTCTCCATGGATAATGAAAATTCCTCAGTACCAAGAGTGCCAATCATACCTCACTCACTAACTTTAAATTGATTTGCCAACATGATGATGATAGCCCTCGACCACACAGACTTTTCGTTATTGTTGTTCGGTCATTGCAGTCATGGTTGATTTTTTGTAACTCCTTCTGAGGTTTTCTTGGTAAAGATGTTGGAGTGGTTTGCCATTTCCACTTCTAGTTTATTTTATAGATAGGGAAACCGAGGCATACAGGGTTAAGTGATTTGTCCAGCTAGTAAGCGTCTGAGGCTGGATTTGAATTCAAGTCTGCCTGACTCCAGGACTGGTGCTTTAACCACTGCACTACTTAACTGCCAAGATTTAGATGGTTATAATTTACTTTCCAGCTAAACATTGCTTCTCACTTACTTCCTTTCCCAAACAGGGTAGTCACTTTGTTTGTGTAATGGCATTGTTGAGTTATCCAGTTAGCAAAATAGAGTGTTGGAGTTAGAGTCAAAAACACCTGAGTTTGAATCTTGCCTCACAGTCTGAAAGACTGTGTGACTTTGGACAAGTCGTTGAACCACTCTGCCTCAGTTTCCTCATCTTTAAACTGGTAATAAAATAACACAGCTCACAGAGCTGTTATCAGGATGAAATAACATGAAAAGTCACTATCATCATTGATATCACTATGATCCATTACCACCACCACCAGACATATTTTTCAATTCCATGTTAATGTCAGCTTTGGATTGCCTGGGAAACAAGGTTTTCCTGATCAGGTGCTTCTTGATGTTGCAAGCCTGGTTGTTTTCCTTAGGTAGTACTCAACTAATAGTCAATTTCAACTTCACTCTTCTCTTGGTGACAGCTCTGCTACTTTAGAGTTATATTTGAATAGGCAACAAATTTCTATCAGCTATCAAATCCTTTCATTAAAAAGTGCTCAGATTCTGATCCCCAAAGGCATTCATGGCTTTGACCCTTAGATGCCTGGATGCAACAGGGAACTTTCATTTTTTTAATTAGGTGGCCCCCAACTCCACAGATAAAGAACGTTAACCTGTTTTTTCAAAATCCCTAATTTTCCCTTTGGCCCCCGCAGTAACATGTTAGCACAGTAATGGTTTCAAGTATCTTTACCAGTTTCTTTTTCCATTATATGTTGGCAAAAGGAGAGAGAGAAAGAGAGAGAGAGATAGAGAGACAGACAGAGACAGAGAAAGAGACAGAGACAGATGAGTAGAACTCAATGTGGATGTATCTTGTGCCCCCTTTAAAGAATATGCATACACATGTGTATGTGTGTGTTCGAACAACCAATCTAAAGAATGCTGAACACATTCAATGTTAATGTTTTAAATTGTTTGCCATTTAAATATTAAGTGTCTCTTGATAGAGTTTCAAAAATATTTTTCCCAACATTTTCTGAAACAGTCATGCTAATAAGTATTTAGGATAGCACAATCTCCACAAGCTACTGGAATACTCTTTTCCATCTGAGTTTTTCTTTTGTTCTTTTTTTTTTTATATCAACATCATGTCCCTAATTTGAGAATTATATAATTTCATACTTATTATCTCTAACAGCCTTTTCATTTTATTGATGAGGGAGCTGAGTTTCAGGGAGATTGAATGACTTAAAGTCACAGAATCTCAGAGCTACAACAACGTCTAACCTACATTTGAGTAGGGTTGCCCTCTCCAAGATTTCTTTCTAGAGGCATATAAATATGATAACATGACTATGTGAAGGAGTTGAGATTTTGCCAATGAGGAACTCCCATTGTGTAACAACTTAGTAGTAGAGAATTGTTGTTTTTTTTGTGTGGTTGTTTGTCCTTCATCCTTGAAAAGGACCATGACATCAGGGAGGTGATGCCATGACATACAAGGGAATTAGATTTAAATGAGGCAGAGCTGTACAGAGTCACCAGCCACACTTTCTTCTTTGGAGCCATCTGGGTCCAGTACCCAGATATAGAGCAGGCAGACTGGAGATGGCCTAGAATGCAGTGGGATACCTTGGCCTTTTCAAGCTAAGGTCTTGAACAAGTCCCAGTTTGACTGAGGCAGTGTCCATTCAGTGATTAAGGCTTAATAAGAAATGAGTCAGAGAATGACTTCTTTACCTAGTCAAAAAAATAAAATGAGAGACCCACTTTGGTTGAGTGACTTGTCCAGGGTCATGCAAGTAGCAAGCATAAGAAAAGGGATTTGGACCAGATCCTCCTAAGCAAGTCCAGGGGTCTCCAAATTATTTTTTATCCTATATCCAATCAGTAAAAAAAATTAAACATACCCCTAATATATACACATTTACTAGTTTATAAGTTATATATATATGTATATATATGTGTGTGTGTGTGTGTGTGTGTGTGTGTGTATAACTACTATACTAATAGCTATAAATGTTACAAAAATAGATTTTTAACAAGTTTGAAATCAATATGAAATAATATCCATTCCTTTCATCGATAGGAAACCACTGGAATTTGTTCAGTAGGTATGAGACATTGTCAGATCTGTGCTTTCTTAAAATCACTTTGGCCACTGTATGGAGGATGAATTGGAAGGGGGAAAAACGTGGAGATGGAGCGGGGTGGGGACAACCTTGAGAACTCTTTCAATAGTGAAGACAAGAAGTGATGAGAACCTAAATTGAGGTGGTCTGTATGAGTAGAAAGAGGGAAAGTATATAAGACATGTGGTTATGGAGAATGAAAGGACGGAGTTTGGAAACTGATTGCATATGAGGGAGGTGAAAGGGCTAAGGATTTCACTGAGAAGACAAACCTGAGTGACCAAAAGGATTGTGCTGCCTTCCATAGAAATAGAGAAATTTGGAAGAGAAGTGGGCTTTAGGGGGAACGATGATAGCAGAGATATCAGTAAAGGGCTTTGCAAATCCTAAAACACTTTGCAAATGCTAGTTATTATTATTAATCATATATTATAATATATTATGTTGTGCAATTTAGTATTATTGACTAGAGATTAGCAGTGCCAATCACAACCTATTTATACCTGATGATCCTGTGAGACTTACTTTTTTCCACCTGAAATGAAAAGGGGAGGGTAGATGTCTTATACACTGATTAATATTCCGAAAGGCTTCTCTAAGGATTTCTCGAAGAAGCTATTAGAAATCATGAGGTGACCTAGTAGACTGGAATTGAGCATGGTGAGGAAAGGGGATATTTACTCAATGGGACCTGGGCAATTACTATACCCAGGCTGTGTTAACTTCTAACTACTGTAATGAGAGAGGCTTATCTGAAGCCTCAGAGGAGATGGAGGATCAAAACTTCCATAGTAAAGGGGGGAAGCAGAATAGGGGGAGGGATGGGAGTAAAGGTAAACATTTGTACTGGAGACACGCTTCATAATTAGTTAGGTGAGTAGATGTAACCCATATTCTCACCCTCCATTAGTTAATCACATATCTCTTTTGAATAGACCATGACCTTTTTAAAGACTACTATGCTATGGTCATATAATATGATAATATGATTTTATTATTAAAATCATTAGTGGATCTCTGGTACATGAAAATTCATATTCCCCCCAAATTTGAGGTATAATATTAAAACTATTAAGTATTGAAAGCCAAAAACAGTAATCATAATAAAATAATAATGACACTTAAAATTCACATTTTTAGCACTTTGAAATTTACAGAAAGTTTTACCTCTAACAACTATAGGAGGTAGGTAATACATATTAAATATTTGCATTCAGTTCATTCTTGGAAATTCTATCTAGATGGAGAAAGAAAGCCTAGAAGTTAAAATATATAGCTGTAGAGTAAAACTCACTCACTCTCTATGCAAATGGTGGCTATAAAAGATGATATTTATCTTTATACATATTCTATAAAGATATTATCTATCTCTCTAATTAGATAGTCAGTTATTTTTAAAGAGCTGCAAATAATTCCTGTAAGAAAGGCATAAACACATTCTATTTAGAAACATCTTGCCTATAAATTACATTTTTATTCTCTTCCCTTCTGTCATGTTTTTTGAGGCTATACAACTTTAAAAAAAAACATGCAAAACCCTGAAAATAAAAATAAAAATTGGGATTCTAAACTGCTTCCCTAAGCAGGTCACTGATACTGAGTTGTAGATTAATTATATTTGTAATCTCCTCCCCTTCAACATCAGTATTCTCTGAGAGGATACGAAAGACTGGGGAGACAAGTCTCAGATGAAGAAGGAACAGTTGGAGGAGACAGGAAAGATGTTATTTTCATGGAAAATTCTCCAATAAGAAAAAAAGGAGGGGGGGGAGAAAGGGGCATGAGAACTATGAAAATTCATGATGTCTAAGCAGAATTATTAATAAGAACACTCTATCCTCTGCTTCTATAGGATCTTTCAAGTTGTAGACAAATTGGAGAGAGGCCAAAGGAGAGCAAAAGATATGATTAGGGGAATTGAAGGAATGACTTATGAGAAAAGATTAAAGGGTCTAAATATGTATAACTTGACTAAGTGACAACACAGAGGAAATGTCAACATACTACAAATACCAAAGTGGTGAGCCCCAAGTAGGGGGAGAAGTGACTTAGCTTGATGCAAAAAGTATAAGGAGAGGAATAAGGGGATGGAATTGAAAAATAGAAAATTATCAATTGACTGTCTGGGATTTCTCCATGGCTGTGAGACTCATTATGTTATGAAGGTTATAGCTTAAGGAAATATGGATGCTTCAAAATATGTCACCTTGCTGGAATGGAACAAGAGGAGGTGTTTAGTTGGCAAGGCAAGTATCCAGTTTCATCAGTCAATCAATCATCTAGTGCTCGTTAAGCATATACTATATACCTGGCACTGCTCCAAGACCTGGGGATAGAAAGAAAAGCCAAAACTAATCTATCCTCTCAAGGAATTCATAGGCTAATGAAGGACAGTTTTGCACAACTATGTGCAAAGAAGATGTAAACAGGACAAATTAAAAATCATAAAGGAGAAGCATTAAACATTAGAAAATGTTTCTTGCAGAGACTTTAACTGAAATTTGAAAGAAGTTGAGGAATCTAGGAGACAGAGACAGAATGATCTCATGGTCTTAAAGGAATTTAGAGTTATTTACATGGATTTATATTTTATATGGTATTAAAAAAATACCATATTTGGAGTTGGGAATCCTGGGTTCAAATCCTGCCTTTTCCTCTCACTACTTGTGTGACCTCAGATAGATCCCTCTCTGGGTTGCCTCAGCTGTAAAATGAGGGAATTAGACCAAATGACTTCCCAGGTCTTTTCCAGTTCAGTGACCCTATGATCAGCACAGTATAGCTATCTTTGCCCAGTCACAAGGGCAAATTTGAACCCTGAATTTCCTGATCCCAAAATAGTGCCACCTCGCTGCTTCATTTTTACAAATAAATGAAAATGGTAGCAGCCTTACCTCATAGGACCAAATAACATCATAGCTCTGAAAGTGCTTGGTGTCACTTTAGAAGAACCATGCAGATGTGAGGTCATGCTGTTGTTTGTGACCCCATGGACAGTATGGCAAGGATACTAGTGTGGTTTTTTCCCTCTCCAGTGGATTAGAGCTGACAGAGGTGAAGTGATTTGCCTACCCATGGTCACATGGCTTATAAGTATCTGAGGCCAGATAGGAACTTACTAATGCCAAGCCCAGCACTCTGTATACTGAGCCACCTAGCTGCTTTCAATTAATATTATAAATGTTAATGTTTTAGCAGTGTAACTCCTGACTCTGTCATGTCCCAACCAAGTAATCTTAGGTAAATCACCTAATCTCTCAAAGTCTTACTGTCCTCATCTATAAAAGAAAATGAGAGGGAGAGTATAGTACAGTGGGGAAAAGGACTGGATTTAGAATAAAATAATTGAGGTTCAAATTCTGATTCTGCTGCTTTACTACCATATTACCTGGGAGAATTTGCTTAAACTCTCTGAGCCTCAAGTCTCTCCTCTGTAAAATAAAGGGATTGGTCAAGACCTCTAAAATCCCTTCTAGGTCTAAATCTCATGATGCTGTGACCTCCCTCTCAGGGCTGTTGTGAGAGTGAAATGAAATAATGTATTTGAAAGTGTTTTGTAATCCTACAAGTGTCAGATGAGTAGAAACTGAAAATAAGATTATTGCTGATTTGGATGAAATGTCCCAACCTCCTGAAGTAAACAGAATGGTCTTATACTAGATATCTTTCCAATCCTCAAAAACAGTTCTAAATGTGAAAAAGTAAATAGATTTCTCATTTTCCCTAATTGCATCACATTAAAAAAAAAAGGCAATTTAATTCCAGTGGAGCTTTACATTCAGAATAAACCTTAGGAAAGGGTGAGATTTTATATATCTATAGATAAATGTGTGTGTGTGTATACATATGTCTATATGTATATGCACACATATATGTATATCCTCCAGTAATTGCCCCAATAATACTGTCTTGGGTATCATAGGGTCTGAAATTCTACTATTTGAGATTCATTACTTTAGGTTTCTCTCTACAGATCTGCTTTGGCAATATAAATATTCTTAGAAAGAGTAACAAGACAACAAGACAGACTCTTCTTCCTGAGTCCAAGTCTGGCACTAGTTCAAGTTTGGCACTGTGGTCCTGGGCAAATCACTTAACCCTGTTTGCCTCAGTTTCCTCATCTGTAAAATGAGCTGGAAAAAGAAATGGCAAACCACTCTAGTATCTTTCCAAGGAAAGCCCCAAATGTGGTCATGAAGGGCTGGACATGACTGAAATGACTGCACAATAAGAGAAGGAATACAGAGTGATTCACACTAAAATGTTAGGGACCTACTAAATGACTTTTCCTTAGCCCCTAGAAGAAAAGGTGGAAAAATGAGGGAACAGAAAGGAGAGATCAGTTACATTAAAGTCAAACTTTTCCTGCTTCACAAATCTTGTGGAACATAAGCTCTGGACTGGGACACACATGACCAATTCGATTCTCTTGAGGCCAGGGGGGCTTACTGTGGGTTATCACCAAGTCAAAGTTACAATAGCAGCCCCCCTGCTCCAGACTATTCCTCCAACTGCTGGGAGTTAAAACAGTCCCAGCTGATCCACTGCTGATGTCTAGAGGAGAGTATTAAGATTCATGCAATTCTTTTCTACTCCATTAATAACCTAAACAAGGTTTTCATTCTTCCTTTCTTCCTTTCCCACTCCGTCTCCATTCTTCTATTTTTTTTTCCTCCCTTTTGGAGGAAATAAATAGAATTTCAACCATAGCAATGAATCGTATAGAAGCGTGCCCTGGGGTTTTTAATGTCCCTTCATAGCTATGTGATAAATTGACTCCTTTAGAACTAATTGTTAGTTTTTCCAGAAATGTTTGCTTGCTTTCATATCCTTGATGGCATCCACTTGATTTTTCTAGTCATTCACATATTCCCTTCCCACCTGGGAGGTTTCAGGCTCAAGTCACTATGGGGAAAGAACAGATGCCATCAATAATTCTGACAAGAGATCAGTAGAAGGATTGCCATGGTAGTCTCCAGCCAGAAATGCTCAGTGTCCAATCCCAGATAAGATGTATAATATGACTGAGGTTAGAAGAGAAGCTATTTATTTTCTTTGTAATAGATGCACCTGGTTGCCTTACTCTTTGGTTATTAATTACCCAAATCATTATTATCAGTCTTTATCAGATGTGTGTTCCATTTTGGGGAACAGGAGTTGGTTTTGAAAGTTATAGGACTAGATCTTGCTCAATAACGGTTAGCTTCATGGGTCATCAATTCCTACATTTGGAACTGTTCTGTAACCTTTGCACTCCCTCTGGGAATTTTGAGCCTTCAATGATGACTGAAAGTCAATGGAGGTGTCATGTTTCCTAGATTTTACCATGTGCCTAAGTCACTTGGCTCTTTATGTTGTAAATCTTCAGCATTTGACCTGAGAAAGGTAGGTGATGCAGTGAACAAAGCACTGGGTCTAGAGTCAGGACAAATTTGAGTCCAGTTTGGCCTCAAGAGGCTTACTCACTGTATGACCTTGAGCAAATCACTTAACCTGCTCGCCTCAGTTTCCTTAACTGTAAAATGGGATAATAACAGCACCTATCTTTCTGAATTATTGTGAGGGTCATACAAGATATTTGTAACATGCTAGCACAGTGTCTGGCATATAGTAGGCATTACTACAAATGCTTTTTTTCCTCCTACCTGATCTCAAATCACTGGTTCAGACACTATCATCATAAATGGATTTCATTCTCTGCTGTTTCCTAGCGGCTACACAATCAATTCAGCAAACATTTATTAAATTTCTACTCTTTGCAAACACTGTGCTAGGCACTGGGGCTTCAAAGACAAAAAAATTAATCATCGTTCATAATACTTTCCCCATGAAATTTTCAGCAAAAACCCTTCTCTGGGGGCTTTATTCTCAGTTAGTAAAGTAAATAACTAAAGAAAAGATAATTTCAAGAAGGAGAGTGCACTGGTCACTGCGGGAAGCTTCCAATGAGAGGCAGGTATAGAGCCTTGAAGAAGAGGGAAGGAGGCAGGCACTAGAGAACAGTGAGCTCTTTCCATAGGAGGATTGTTTCATTCTTTTTCCTTGGATAGCTGGTACTTAGCATAGGGCCTGACACAAATAAAGGATTTGAACAAATTCAGACATAATGTACCAGGGTAAGGTGATCAGAAGTACATATAAACATAAATCCATTCAGGCTAAGTGGAACATAAGCAAAGTTAATATTTAAAGATCCCCAGAACTGGCTCAGTCTTTGGGATCCTCCCTCTACTTCCCACCTCCAGGCTTGTCCTTCCCTCCTGACACGTAGATGAGAATGGGATATTTCATCCTAAAATACACCCTCCTGGTACACAAGCCAACTGGGAATTAATCATAGACCTAGAATTGGAAAGGACCGCAGAGTCCATCTCATGTAACCAACTCACTTTATAGATGAGGGAAATGAGCCCTGGCAAGGTCAAGTGACTTCTCCAAGGTCAGCCAGTAGGATAAGAAGTAAAATTTGAGCGAAGTTCCTCTGACACCAGATCAAGTTCTCTTCCCACTAAACCATGTGGAAGCATTTTTCTGGGAAAGTCAAGAGAACATGTAATTAAGGGCACTACCTGAAGGGTTTGCCATATTAAGGACCTCTTGAGTCATCCCAGTGTCAATAGAAAACACTAGAAATCCTAAAGCATAAAAACTGAGGAGAGAAAAGAGAGAGCAAAGGAGAAGGAGGTTGCATGCGCCCAGGAATAAAAGAATATGACTGTAGTTAGAGTAGGCTATTTGTAAGACACCACCTTATTTTTCTTTCTTCCTTTATGTCCTAAGGTTTCTGTGTGCAAATTTTAAAGAAGACCAGGCAAATATTTAGCTCTGTAGGGTTTCTAGTAGCAATATAGCTCAGAGGGAGCCAACCCTAACACTCATCACTAAGCCTTGAAGAATTGCTAGGCAAGCTCTCATTGCAGAAACTATAGCGATGGTGGTGAGGTAAAAGATTTAAAAAACATAGTAATCCTGCTCTCAAGTCTTAGGAAGTATTTTCATCTCTGCTCCTTCGAGCTGATATTGTGCTTGGGAAATGAGTGAACAGGGCATCTGAGATACCTTGGGATGAATACACATAGAAACCCAGGAGGATTTTTAAATTGATACTTTTCTGGCAGTTTTTACGTGAAAGCAAAACAAAATACACCTCAATAAAAGAAGGACATTTCTCATTTATACATTTATAAAAACAAGGTTTTAGATGCACAAATATATGTGTGAGTGTGTGTGTATGAGTGTGTGTGTGTGTTTGTGTTTATGTGGGTGGAGAGAGAGACAGACAGACAGAGAAGGGACTAATTTTTTATTCTTATTTAGTCATTTCACTTGTGTCTGACTGTGACCCCATTTGGGATATTCTTGAAAAAGATATTGGAGTGGTTTGCCATTTCCTTCAGCTACTCATTTTACAGATAAGGAAACTGAGGCAAATGGGAACAAGTCTGAAGCCACATTTGACTTCAGATATGATTCTTCCTGATTCCAGGGCTTACATACTGACATAGACATACTCACATAGACATACTCACATAGACTCACATAGTACACACACACACATACAAACACACAGAGCTTTGAGTATGAAATCCATTAATGATCTTTCATGCATTCAGATTAAGTACCTACTATATAGAACAACATTGTGATAAGAGATAAGGATAATTAGATATCATACTTCCTTTATGCTAATGGATCCCATAGCTGAGCAAGGGGACAAAATGCCAACACAAGTATAATGTACAATATCGTTACTGGGTAAACAAATTAGAGAGGCACAAAGAAGTACTGCGTGAGGTACAAAGGTGAAGGTTATTATCAATGACAGGGGGTATGGAAGACTCAGGGAAGGCTTTAATACATGTGTGTATATATCCACATGTGAATATATATAGTACACATGCTATATATAATATATTCTATATACATATATGTATGTTTATATTATATTATATTATAATCTCCCACTATAGCATTGCAAACATAGTAAGCATTTAATAGATATTTGTTGACTGAATGAATGATCACCGCTAGATTTAGGGACCTAAGGGATCTAAGAGATCAGTTAATCCAACTGTCTCATTTTACATTAAGGTCTAGAAAGTTTAAGTGACCGTCGAATGTTACATAGGTAATGAATAACAGAATTAGCCTTTGGAATCCAGGTTCTCTGAATACAAATCAAGCATGCTTTCCACTACATCCTACTTCCTCCTCAATGAATGAATGAGTGAATGAATGAATGGAGTAAATAAATGAAAGAGGGGTGTTTCTTTCTCTAGGGAGAATATCCTTCCTAGAACACTAGAGATCTTTCTGTGTTGTCAGTTATACGCAAATGTTTCCTTGTAGCTTAACTTCAGCATGCGTTTGTAATCATGTAGCAGCAATCGGGGCGGGGGGGGGGGGGGGGGGGGGGTTGGGGGGGGCAGGAATAGTGGAAAGCCACCAGAGGCTTTCCCATTAACTGTGTGAACTTAGTTGAATCTGACTTTCTCTCTCAACTTCGGACATCTGTTTGTTCATTGTAAACTTAGTCTTTTGGACTTGATCATCTCTAAGAACCTTTCAGTTTCTAGCATTTTATGATCCTACAGAGAAGTTCAGGGTTCCTTTGTGTCATTCAAATACATTCCTCTTCGCAGATGTTCCTTTCAGTAGTTCTTGATAAGGTGGTATCAGCAGGTATACTTTCCTTTAATAGTCTATTTTACATCATGTATAAATAACTTTAGTTCTCCATCACCATGAAAATCATGTTTCAGAAGAAGCATTACTTCACAGTATTGCCTGACAAGAGATGACTGTAGGGTAAAGATGACACTAGAGTTGTTTGGCAACATCTGGATGCAGTTTTTGCACATGAGTATTGCCCGAAGGAGAATTATTCCAGGTTGAGAAACTCATATGATTCTTGTGTATAGCTGACAAAACTTAACGAACAGCTGTCAGTTCATTTCTCCAGTGACCAACTGGTGTGGGAGCAGGGTCAGGAGAGAGACACAGAGCAGAGCAGAATTGGAGGGTATAGTGTTCAAGTAGGCAAGTGTTGGGGGATCCTCCCATTTTCTTTTTGAAGGAAGTCATAGCACACATTTTATCCTTTCATGTTGTGCTTCTTGTGATAAAGACAAAGAGCCTTGAGAGCTCTCTTTCTCTGCCTCCTCTTTCTTCCCTCACTCCCTTCTTTCCTTTCTCTCCCCCTCTCTTAATTTAGAAATTTAATTTAGATTCTCTTGTCTATTTTTGAATATCAGTGATTATTTAAGTGAATAATCAATCATGCAGCTTTAGAGTATTGACTACTGGCAGTCATGGAGACAAACTAGCCCCAAATTGCTTGGTACTGTCAGGAGTTTGTAGCTATATATCTCTCTTTTACAGACTCAGTTTCCACATCTGTGTGATATTTATTTCAGGAAGGTATCCCCAAGACATCATTGGTAATTTGTGTTCTGACAAAGCAGTCAACACATCTAGAAGGAGTTTTTGTCATGGTTATTAATAGACCCATTAATCTCACATCTACCTAATTCCTAGTAATTATTTTGTCACTGCATTAAAAATAGAATAATGGCTTGCATTTACATAGCCTTTGATATTTACAAAACACCTTACTCACATTGTCTCATTTGATCCTCAGCCCTTGAGGATGGTTTCTCTTTTATAGTTGAGGATGTGGAGGCTCAGAGGAGTTAAGTAACTTATTAAGTCACCCAGCTAGTAAGTAATGGAGGCAAAATTTGAATTTCTGAATCCAAATTCACTCCTATTTTTTTGTGTTCTATCAAGCTGCAGTGTCTGTGCTTCTCCACAGCTGAGTCAGATCTATTTAAGTACACACAGAGAAGCAGGTGTTGAGGGACTTTGCATCCCTCACTTCATGCAATCCATATTCTTTGAAAAAATGTGTGAGTTAAATTGAATTATGTTTAAATGCGCCAGGGGAACCTGCTCTTTAAAAGAATTCCATCGTGCATCCTTTTGTAAATAAAAGAATTACTACTTAATTTATTCTAGTAGTCTATTCTATATTGTATATAAATTCATTTTCTACATCTTGGTTTCATATATTGGGTTCGCTTAGAGTGAATAAAATTAATAGACAGCTCGATAGATAAATAAATGAATAGATACCTTTGTTAAATGTGTAGTCTGTGCCAGATATCATGTTAAGTACCATGAAAACAAATAGAAAAGCAAGACAACCCCTGCCTTCAAGGAACTAACATTCTTATGTGGGAAAACAATAGCACACAGGTGAGTGATGGCCAGGGAAGTGTATGGACATTTGGAAAGTACTGACAACCGGCATTTGATAAATACTAGTTGACTTGGATTGAATGCCATGGTCAAAACTAGAACAAATTCTCTGGATTCCCAAATCTGTGAATTTTCCATGTCCATGAGGCTAAAATTATGGAGGGGGGAAAGTGCTTCCTAGAATGCTGAGCTATACAAGTTTTAAGGAGAAATTATCTTTTTCAAAAGTATGGTAAATATAGTGTTAGGCTTAAAATTCTATATTCATCCAAATCTATTTTGAAATGAGGTTTTATAAATTTTTAAAACAGCAATTTCATAACATGTATATTTTGAAATTGATACTAAGGTGCCCCATTAGAATAAAAAAATAAATCCCAGATACATTGTTGGATCACTAGTAAATAAAAAATGAAAATGAAGCTGAAAACCCTCCCATAAATTTCATTCTGCCAGTACAGTCAAACCAAACAGCATGGATGGATAGGTTAATGATCAATTACTTTAATACTTCAAGGATCTCTGATGTAGTTCATGAGCACTCATTAACAGAGCATCTATTGTAGCAATGCGACTTTGGTCTCAAGCTTTGAAGTCCTGAGAAAGTCCTTTCTGACTGCTCAAGACAAGGACATCGTTGACACTGATTTTCAGAGCATAGACTTCACAAGTCATGGGAATGGTGTGGTGTACTGTCACTCTGAGTCCCCATGGCTTTTCAGCTGAGAGAAAAGGACAGTGACAGTAGCCAGGCAGCACTAAAGTTAGAGTTGCTGTCATGTTCACCAGGAAATGACACAAATATATAGAAGCATTACCAAAACAACTTATTTGTTTCAGGTCATGGCACTGCAGATGCCTGAAGGTGATCGCCTTCAATAAAAAGAAAAAATTACCACCACCAACAAAAGACCATTGGCTGCCCTGACCTTTGAGACTAACAAATTGTGTATGCTGTCATCTCCTTTCTCTTTATTTCAGCAGCTGTGGATAGCTCTTATTTTTGTTGCTCTATTTTATGTCAATAAAAGAAAGAATTCCCACTGTGGGATTATTTCACATTCTTCGACCTGGAGGGAAGCTGCCACAAGAGAAATCTTGTGATGGCTCTTGGAAGTGGAGAGGATCTTTAGAGCATCAATTAAAACCACCATCCCAATCCTTACCCCACAGTACAGAGCTCTTTGTACAAAAGCCTTAAGCCCTATCATGCCCTAAACCCCATTCACATTCCCATTCTCACACGCACATGCTTAGGTTCTGCATGTTTAAAAAGAGCCTCACTCAATCCATTTTCACAAGTACTAGTGAGAATGCAGCGTCCAAACTTCTTTCTATAAGAGAAATGATATTTGCTTCTTGAATGAGAGTTTTTTTCTGTGTGAAACTCCTCCATCAATGAAAACCTGATAGGAATGTTGTTGAATCAAACAAATAAACCTTCTTGTGGCTTTAGGGTATAGTACTTCTGAGGCTGGAAAACTTCAGAGGTGGTTTTTAACTTAGTAGATATTTTTCTGTAGAATAAAAGCATGGTTGTGGGACAGGCTTGCTACTGAGCCAAAGTAAAGTATCTGTTTTGGTGACATCAAAGCTACTTGGTAGGGTAGAGTATGCTGATTTCTGTTTGCTCTAGAAGGAAGGTTTCACGTAGGAGAGCTGGTGCTGATCACAAGCATATGAAGGCTGTATTCTAATTGAACAACTGGGTCCAATTGGGCAACAGGCTTACAGACTCTGAGAGGCATTGTAAAGTAGAAGAGTGTTGGATTGAAAGTCAGGAAAACCTGATTTCAGATTCTGTGTCAGACACATAGTAGTTTTGTGAGTAAGCAAGTCACTAAAATTCTCTGTGGTTTAATTTCTTCATCTAAAGGGAGTATTTTTCAAGACTCCTAAGTTCTTTTCTGACTCTAAATATATGATCCTGTGACATGGATGATTGAAAATTCACTCACCCTGTTGTCGTAACTTTCTTGATGAAGCAGGGAAAATGGTTAGACACTGTCTCTTTCCTCTTTGAATCTGCTGTATAAAGACAACATATAAGTAGGACATATTGCAAACTAAATTGGAACATAAATGTACTGAAGCAGGAGAACATTTTTCAGGATTTGTGGCTCTAATCTGGACTCTAATCCTTAGTGCATTACAAGCAGTTTCTAAGCTATCTCCCTATGCAGATATGATTGTAATAACATGTGCAAGGAAGTATCATAATGATTTCCTTTTAACTGTCTGTCTCATCATTTATCTTTCCACAGTATCAGTGACTGATATAGTATGAAGCTAGTAGTAGCATGGAATAATTAATCTGTCGTAGGAGAAAGGCAGATTCCCATTTGTTCTCAGAGAAATTAGGAATGCATTGACAAGAAAAAGTGAGGACACAAAGAAAAGGCAGATATATATATATATATATATATATATATATATATATATATATATATATATATATATATATATAATATTTTATTCCTAGTAGGACAAATGCTTAGATTCAAAATGTTACCTTGTGATTTTCTTTGTAGCATAATTCAGTAAGGGAATGAATTTACTATTTGAAAACTAACAACCTAAGATGTTCCTTTAGCATGAACTTCATCATGCAATGGGCTAAGCAACTTGCTCTGTACTAAGAATTGTGTTTCAGTGTCTTTTCTTATATTTGGAAGCACTGGGTAAGCCATAGAGAAAGGATTAAAGCTAGAATATGGCATATTGTAAGAGCTAAATATGAAACTCACTTTGATCATAACTGAAAATAGACCTGCTGGGCTAGAAGGCTAATAGGTTGAATGTACTTATGTCCAAAGCAGGATACAGTACTCAGGGAAAGGTGCATAGTAAAAAGAGTTTTGCATTCTAGGCAGAATCAGCAGTATTATGTATTTCCTCATGAAACTGGGATGTTCCATATATTTCAAAGGGAATATTCCCTGATAGCTCAGGATATCCAATATTAAATTGGACTCACTGAAGAAGGAAGTTTTTTATGACAGTCTTTGACCTTATGCACAGCGTTAACTAACATGTTACCTGTTGAGCTTGTGAGATGATCAACTAAAGGAATGTTCATATGATTATAGAAAGAGAGCCCTCAGATACCTCAGAAGCCATCTAATTCAAATTTCTCATTTTACAGCTGAGGGGAAAAGTTCAAGAAAGTAACGTAACTTGCCCAAGGTCACGTAGGTGAGATAATCAGAGGTAGGATTTGAACTCAGTTTTTCTGATTCCAGAGTTAGTGCTCTTGTCTACTGTACCATGAAAGAAAATGATTCTTGATCAGTCTCCAGTAAGCCTGGTTATCAGTTGGAATTTTTCTATCAGACTCAAGGAAGTTAGCTTAGTTAGCCATTATGGTAATTTAAGCAAATCATCCTAAGTCCCTTGTATATATTTCATACTTAATTCTAAACAAACTAAAGGAATCTATATCCTAAAAGCATATGCTCCCAGATTTACTGATGAAGTCACAATATCTATGCTTTAAACTTTCAATTGTCCACTATGGACAAGCATTATGAGAGAAAGAACTAGTTAAGGTGGAAGAATCACTGAGTATTTATAAAGCACTCATTATGTCACAACCAATGGCCTTCCTTTCTTGCCCTTATACTAGGGGAGGACATTATAAATGTTGTTATTTTTTTTAAACACTCTAAATTCCTAGTTCTCCAATCTCCTAAAATTTTATGACCCTCTCCACTCCACCTCAGACATGTATAAAGAAAGACACTTTCTGGATCATGCAATCTCTAACAAATTTTCCTCTTTCATAATAAAAATCTGTCATTATTCTATGTGATCATAATAGTTTATTATTCTATGTCTTACTATGCCTTATCTCTTCTAAACATATTATTTGTCCTCATCATGACCTCCAGTAACTCCACCTCTCAATATTTTCATTGATCATTTGTGCCTTATGGCTGGAATAATTGGAAAAGTCCCACTGCTCCATACTATGCTTTACTGTATCCTTTGCCCTTTGTTCTATTGCTGATAACAACACACCCAAACCTTAGATTGCTCCTATTTTCTGTCTCTGTTCCTATTAATGTACTATTGAAAGAGAAAAGAAACCACATGTCATGTTATGGCATCCCCTATCCATTTATATGCTCTAATCTGAACTGGACCCTTGTTGAAGAAAGAAAATGTAATTGTTCCTTAATTCTTTACCCTCTCTCTATTACTGAGCTTCTCTCCTCTTAGCTTAGGACCTCACCAGGAACATTATTGATTCTTTTCCCCCTCATTTTCTTCATCTCCTTATCACCTCCATGCTGTTCCCTTCCCTTATTCATTCTAAACTCTGAGTAAAAGGCTGCTTTTCTCTTTACTCAAGACTGACCCTTCTACATATGTCCATATTCTCACAACTTCTCCAAGTGATTACCCCCTCAGTCAATATTTCCATCTCTCTAAAGTTCATTCTCTTCTTATATGCTGTTCCTTCTCTGTTTCCCATCCTTAAAAATATTTCCCAATTGATAAATGATCAAAGGACATGAACAAGCAATTTTTAGATAAAGAAATTAAAGGTATCTATAGTCATTTGAAAAAAATACTCTAAATCACTATTGATTAGAGAAATGCAAATTAAAATAACTCTGAGGTACCACCTCACACCATCAGATTGGCTAATATGACAGAAAAGGCAAATTATAAAAGTTGAAGAAGCTGTAGGAAAATTGGAGCACTAATGCACGGCTGGTAGAGTTGTGAATTGATCCAACCATTCTAGAGAGCAATTTGAAACTATACCCAAAGGGCTATAGAACTGTGCCTACCCTTTGATACAGCAATACCGCTATTAAGTCAGTATCCCAAAGAGATCATAAAAAAGAGAAAGGGATCCACATGTACAAGATATTTATAGTCATTCTTTTTGTGGTGGCAAAGAATAAGAAATTGTGGGGATGTCCATCAATTGGGGATAGACTGAAGAAATTGTGGTATATGAGTGTAATGAAAAACTGTTGTTCCATAAGAAATGAGTAGTCAGATTTCAGAAAAACCTGGAAGACTTGTATGAACTGATGCTAAGTGAAATGAGCAGAACCTGGAGAACATTGTTACAGAGTAACAGCCACATTGTATGATGATCTACTATGATGGACTTAGCTTTTTTCAGCAATACAATTATCCAAGAAAATTCCAAAAGATTCATAATAGAAAATGCTATCCATATCCAGGGAAAGAACTGTGGAATCTGAATGCAGATTGAAGCATACTATTTTCACTCTTTTTCTCATGATTTGTCACTTTCATTTTGATTCTTCTTTTATAATATGACTAATGTGGAAATATGTTTAACATGACTGTACATGTGTAACCATATCAGATTGCTTGCTATCTTGAGGAGGGAGGTGAGGAGGGAAAGATTTGGAACTCAAAAACGAATGTTGAAATCTATCTTTACATGTAATTAGAAAAAAAAATACTATTAAGTGGAAAAAGACACATGAAACCTTCATTAGACCCTACAATCTCCTCAGATTATCAGTCTGTATTTCCTCTCCCTTTCTCTGCTAAACCTCTAAATAAAAATTATATTCATCACATCCACTTCCTCTCCCCTCACTTTTTTCTACCTTTGAAGTATGACTTCTGATATCACTTGATCCAATGTTACTAATGATCTCTTCATTCTAAATTTGGATGGTACATTTTGTCAATCCTTATCTTTTACCTATCTGCAGAATTTGATCCTATTGAACAGAATCTCCCCCTGTATACTCTTAGCTTCTCTGTGGTTTTGTGACTCTTCTGTCTCTTAGTTGTCCTTTTTTTTTTTGTTTTTTACTGTTCCTTCTCCATCTTCTTTGAGGGCTCAGCATGCATTTCCCCAACTATGAACATACCAAAAAGGTTTTCCTTTGAGCTTCCTCTTTTATTTATTTTTTTCACTTGATGACCTCATCAGCTATTATGGATTTAATTATCATCTCTATGCAAATAATTCCTAGATCTGTATATTCAGCCTCAATTTCTTCTCTAAATTCAAATCCCATATCATCACTAATTTTTGGACATTTCAAACTAGCTGTCTCATAGACATCTCAAAGCCAGAATTCATCATCTTTCCCTCCAACCAACCCCTCTTTCAAACTTGCATATCATTTTTGAAAAGGGCACTACGCGACTTTTAGTCTTTCAGGTTGAAACCCTCATCTTATTCTCAAATCCTCACTCTCCCTCACTCATATGTTCAGTTTTGCTAAATTCTACTTTTTCTACTTCCACAGTATCTCTTCTCACCACTCACACAGATACTACCCTAATTCAGACCTTTATCATCTCTCATATGGGCTGTGACAATGGCCTCCAAATCAATCACATTCAAGTTTCTTTCCTTTCCACTTCATTTTTCATACAGCAGATAATGTGATTTCCCCTGAAGTCAGATATGAGCATATTTCTTTCTCTATGTGACTTTTAAATCTCTTCTTGGCACCAAACTACTGTCTCTGTTTCTGTGTCTCTGTCTCTCCTTCTCTGTCTGTCTCTGTCTCTCTATGTCTTTCTCTCTCTTTCTCTTCTTTGCTCCCTCCCTCCCTCTGTATTATTCATATGTACCTTTATGTTAGCAATAAAATAAATCGATAACTAAACTGATATACAAAAAATAAAGAAAACAAAACAAGAAAAAACGATATGGAAACAGAAGAGAGATAGGGACTGGTTCTGTGATTTCATTGCTGTAGAGAACTCCCAGATGAAGCAACTCCTTCTACCAAATCAAGTTCTGCCTTCAGGTTTTTCCAAAAATCCCAAGAGGTTAAATAACTTGCACAGGAAAAAGAGTATTAAGCTGGGATTCAGGACCAGGGTTGTGATTCTAATCCATTTCTTAATTAGCTATCTCTAGATCTCATTTTCCTCATCTGCAAATGAAGGCTTGACCTGTATGAGCTCTACAGTCTCCTTCAACTTAAATATTTGAATTCTCTGTTCTGAGAAATTTCCTAATCTCATATGCAGAAATGTGGTGCTGAATGGAGAGCTCCCTACTGTAGTAAAGCTGAGTGGGATAGGCCACTAAGGCATGTGGTTTCTGTGGTTAGAATAAGGAGAAACAATCATGTCTTTAGAGTTGTAGTTTCAGCTGCCCAGGGTAGATCATATGAACCGAAAAAGCCACTTCAACTTGTTTTTTGCTTCAGCCTGGTTTGTTCCTTCAGAAATTATCCAAATTACAATAATGTTGAAGTGCCTATTAGCTACAACAGGAGGCTCTCTATAAATTGTTAAATAGACAGTTCTCAAGCTTAAAGAATTGCCTTTTGTTCCGAGGAATGATTTCACATGCATTTGTTATTCCCTCAGATTTTTTATTTAAAAGATTTCGCAGAGGCATCATGCAAAATGATAAATAATAAAACATTCTTTAAACCACACATACAGTACAGGTATCATTGCTCCATTTTTGAACTTAACATTCATACCTTTCAAATTATATACTCTTATTCATTCTTTAAATCCATCACATTTTGAAAGCTCCAATTTAAACAAAAGTAAAATCCTCTTAACCAAGGTAAAAGAAACTGAATTCATATGTATTCCTACCTGATTTCATTCTTTTCTCTTTGTGACCTATTTTTCCTCCCACTCCTCCTTTTGAATTTTCTTTCTTTTATCTCTTATTTCCTCATTTCTTTTATCACCCCAATTAGGTAATAAAACTAGAATTATCCTCTTTATTATTTCATTTATAGTATCAACATTTCTTAAATGTTTACTCCTGTGTATTTCTCCTAGCACTTCAAATTTCATGGAAATATTTGAACAGAATTTCTTTACTCCTCCCTCTTCCAGACTAGAGATACTACACATTTTTTTTTCTCTACATCCTAGTGAAAAGAAATGGGCCAAAATTTACCTGACAAATTTTCTCCTTCATTCCCGCTCTGTCCTAGCGTATCACTAAGGCAATATTCACAGCACCAATGGCAACTATGAATATTCCAGAATAGTTGTGAGTCATAAAGTATAGCAGATTCTCCATATAGAAAGCAGAAGAAAAACATTTATTCAGATACTAGAAAGCCAAATTCCAACACCAGAAAGCCAGATCCCTTATAGTAACCAAGAAGAAAATACACATTAGCACTAAAGGGGACAACACCATTCCCAAGACTTCCCTACTCTTCCTACAAACAAACACTGACAACATTATCTGTGCCTGCCTGTGTCCTCTCTCCCCCATCCTAACTGTTCTAACCTCCTAGCTCTGCTCCACCCTTCCTGTTCTACCTGTTCAGCAAGTTCCTCCCACCACATGTGACTTAGGAGGTTTCCATCTGATTTAAGCAGATCACATGGCCCTATTAATGGGTGGAAAAGATCTTCACATTAAGCAAAAATTCATTAACAATACACTCAGTTCAAGATTTTTCTTATCCATTACATAGGTCAATGGGGCAAGTGGTATCAATAAAACTTTACCACAATATGAGGGATCACACAAAATAAACACATAAAACAACATCTTAGGGTAGGCTTGAGCAAAAGCATTTCATCATTTCCCCCTCGAATGAATGGGGCCTAAAAATCTTGGGGTAAGGGGTGAAAGTCTCTTCTTCTATAGCTTCTTCCTCCTGAAATTGGAGATAGAACTGTCCCTATACTAAGAGGTCCCGTTTGAGAGGTCCATTCTTTAGCTGGCATCTGGAGCTTGGCTGATGCCAGGCCCAGGGATGACACATCACACTTGAATACAGGAGATGACACCCAGCTTAAGCAATTAGGCATCTGTAGTGGAGAGTACTAAACCTACAGGAAACATATCTAGTAGACAAGTTTGACAAAAAAGAAACAAGGAGACAATAAACAGAAGCAGGATAGATGTAGGGTCCAGCCACACTTCTGGAATCCATAAAACCACTATCATGGCCTCATTCATGGTAGAATATATGAGCTAAGGGCATAATTTGGTAATTATCTTCTCATGAATAAACAACAGTAACTGTATTATCTTTTCTGTGTGCTACAATTTCTGGAGCCTTTGGAAGATTGTCTGGCTTCTGTTTTACCCATACGTTAGCTCTCAATTTTATTCGATCAGTAGAACCCGACCCTTCAGTTCCTCTGCTAATTATTTCGGAAGGAGGGTCAGTTTTCACAAGGGTTATTGTTTCACAATGAATAATAATCACTTGAATTATCATTTTTACAAAACTGTATGGATTCTTCACCTAAATTTTGGAATGTCACATTAATTTCTCCTTGATAATTAGAATCTATCATTCAGGCCAATGATTCCTTGAGCTGCTAATCTTGATTGAGGTAATATCCATCTAAAATGATTTTTATGGATTCTCATAAATATTCTAGTAGAGATTTTTCTTATCTCTTTTCTGTCCAACTAAAAGTCCTCTAAACAATGTAAATCATATCCTGCCCAAAGCAGGTGTCCCTGGATATCGTGCTGGGACATCTGACCTCACAGTGCAGTACTCAATACTTGAGATCTTATGGGTTTGTTTGTTTTCTAATTTGCAATTTTGGGGTCATCATTCTGGCTAGAGGTTTATTTCCTCCCAATGGTCTATTATTCAAATTACATAATATAGTGAACAAATTATCTTTGATAAGTGATATAGTGAACAAATTATCTTTGATAATTATGTTGATAAGAATCGTTAGAACTTAACTTCCTTAACTGTTTTTTCAATAATCCATTCATTCTTTCAATTAATTCAGACACTTGTAGATAATGTGGGATATGATATATCCATTCTGTGTTGTTTAATACACAACATGTCTTCATTTCATTACTTTGCAATGTGACACATTGTCACTTTGAATCTGCGTTAGGGTTCCATAATATAGATTTATGATATCTAGAGTTTTACAGGTGTTTTTCTGGGTTGCATTCTTATAGGGTCAAGTACACCTGAATAGGTGTCAACATAAGTACATATATATTTGCATCCTTTATCTTTGGGTAGGGGTCCAATATAATTTATTTGCCAAATTTGGGCCAGTACTTTTCCCCTTGCTATCTCTCCAGTTACTACCCGAGAAAGTTTGTTCTTTTTCCAGTTAACATATATAATACTCCTCTGCTACTTGTTTTGGCAATGAATGAGAGATAATAATACCTTGGTTTTGTGCCCATTGGTGTGTAGCCTGGACTCCTAAATGACTGGCCATTTGATGGACCCATTTTGCAAGTAATGGATCATCAGTTGGTGTCAGAGTAGGGACAATACATTGAGTAGCAATCTCTGCTAGTCAGTCAACATGTGCATTGTATTCATGTTCTGGTGTGGTGAGGATCTCATGAGCATCTACATAAAAAACTGACAAATTAGTAACCAAAGACATGCCCTATATCTTCTCATAATTCTCTGCCCCAGACTTGTTTGCCATAAATTTCCCAATTTTGATTTTTCCACATGGGCATCTATGTAGCTAACCCATTAGCTACTGTCCATGAATCAGTGAATGTATGGCATTGTCCTGTTGTTCTGTTTTGATAGCTTGATGTACTGCCATAAGTTCAGCATATTGACTCCTTCCAGTACATGGGTAATAGGCTACCACTTTCCAATGTCTTTTGTGGCCTAAATATTTTGCTGTCCCATCAGCAAACCATGCATGTCTCTTTTGTTCTTCGGTTAATCCATCATATCCCTAATTCCATTTTACCAAGGACTGTAGCAACTGTTGCTTTTATTCAGGGAGTGTATCATTTGTTCAGTGTCTACATTTTCTATAGATTCATGTAAAGCAGAAACTCCACTTTTGCTTGTTCTAGATCTATTTTGAATTAATTTATGCTAGCCTCTTGAACATGTCCAATGCTATGAGAAACTGGGGTACCCTTTTCCCAGGTCATAATCAGTATTCTGGGCCTTAATATTAGCTCATGCCCGAGAGTCAGCTGTTCAGTCTCTACCAAAACCCAATATGCAGCTTTTCAATGCTGCATATGAAATATGCAATATGAAACTGCTTTTCAAATGGGGTATATTGAACTCTAGATGAAGAGAGTTTTCTAGACCAAAATCCTAAGGGTACATTTTGGCTTTGTTATTTTTGCCATAAACTCCAGTTTGCATCTTCATCCCATATAGTCACTTGGAAGTCCACTGGGCCACTTTGTATAGGCCATAAATCTAGGGTTAATTGTATAGCAGCCTTTGCTTCTTCAAAAGCAAAGTACTCTGCTCAAGTCCTCAATCAAATTCCTATTTTTTTCCTACTAATTTTATATAAGGGTTTCAAAATTTGTTCTAGAGGCAGTATGTGATATTGTCAATATCCACATAATCCTATAAACTTTGGAACCTCTTTCTTATTGGTGGGTATAGGAACATCCTGAATCTTTTGTCAGGCTTGTGAATCTCTCAGAGCCCCTTATTCCACTGCATACCCCAAAATGTTATGGTTTGAGCTGACCCTTGAATCTTTGTAGGGTTAATTACCCACCCTTTACTTTTCATACATGCAATTAAAATGCATCAAACTCTTCTCCACTTCTTTTACATTTTTTCCCTGTATCATAATATCATCTATGTAATGGGTAAACTGTACACTGGGTAGCTCTAATTCATCTAAATCTTCAGCCACAATCCTATGAAAAATAGTGGAGCTATGCAGATATCCTTATGGCAAGCATGTGAAAGTATATTGTCAACCCTTCCAAGTGAAAGCAAATTGGTTCCATTGTTTAGAATTTATTGGGATAGTAAAGCAAGCATTGGCTAAATCAATAACTGTGTACCAAGTCCCATCATATTTCTGATCCTTTCTGTTAAGGTAAAGGTATCTGGAACAGCATATAAGAGAGGAGTCACCTGATTCAATTGTCTATAATCCCCTGTTATCCTCCATGCCCCATCTGACTTTCATACTGGCCAGATGGCATTATTCCACTGAGGGATTAACACTCCTGCCTCAACATATTCCTTTATAGTACTGGTAATTTCATCTTTCCCACCTGGAGCACAGTAGTACTTTAAAGTAATTACTTCAGAAGGTTCAGGTAAAGAGATTGGGTTCATTTTTATTTTACCCACTAAAACTGTAGTAATTCCTATCTTGAAATCTCCCCTGAGCTAAATTTAAAGTCATACCTCTCAATATATCTATTCCAATGATGTATTGAGGAGTGGATACAATTACCATGGTATATTCTTTCTTTGGTAATTGTTCAATTTTCATCGATAGTTTGACTTCTCTGGCTGACATTTTTAGCCCCTCCTAGTCCTGTGAAGGTGATAGGAGTTCCATGTTTAAAATTATCAGGGTATCTATATATAAGGGAGCCCTCTGCATCAGTATCTACTAATGCCCTAGTTAAAGTATTTGATCCATTTTTCCAATATATAGTCAAATTGATAAGGGGTCTGTAATCCCATCTGTGTAAATTCTTTAATCTGAGTTGGGGTTCTACCAATTTTCTATTATCCCTGAAGGTGTGACAAACTTGGATACAAGGGTTCAGGAGAATCTGTAGGATCAGTTCATACTTCTCTATTCTGTCTAGTATCAAGCCCCTTTTCTCAGTACATTTTATATAGTTCATTAGTTGGTATACCATCTGTTCTTCCAAAATCTATTCTGCTCTCAATAGAGCAGTAAACAATTCTGTTCTTGTCAATCTATTCTGACTTTAAATCTGCTGGCTATTTACTCTTTTCTCTCAAGGAAATTTATCTTTTCCCTGTCCCCTAAGTCTGTGAAATCTTGTCCAGCACCTCTGAAAGAAGGTGTCCTATTTCACCAATTATTAGAGTCAGAACTAGGTGCTTGTAACCAGGAGGAGCCTTCTTTACTATTATATTCCTATGGGAAAATGCAAAGGGGATATCATAGTACACATCTGTGTTTCTGATCATTATGGCAGTCTTCACTATTTCCTCCTTTGGCTTTCTCAGACAGTCCCTAAGTGAATACCAGGGTCTATCTCCACTAAGCCATATAGAGTCAGTCTGTTTACTGAATCATTCTGCAGCTAAAGCTAATAGATTGGTTGTATTGTTACCTCCTTGTGTATTGTAATCTCTAAAAACTTGCTGTGCAAAAGCATTCTAATACTTATGAATTTCCAAGCAATCCACTCCATCTATCAATACTCCTCTGGCCCCCTCATCACTGATTCTCACTATCCAAGATACTAATGGTTTTCCCATCCCTTGGGTGAATCAACTCAAAATTTCTGTTACCTCCTGCTGAGTAAATCCTCAATTATCTCCCTAAACACTGTGTTGTCTCCCTGGTTCTCATGTTTTAGCCTTAGTATTGGGCATGCTTCTGCCTGAGAAGTGCCACCACCAGCATTGTTTCATTTTCCCCCTCTAACTTTGTTACATTTTCCTTGAATGCACTCCCCATGGCAACTAGTTTGAGTCTGCACAAATGTTGTATGCACACTTCTTTTGCAAGTCTTTCACTTCTTCTCCTGAGCTAAATAAACAGCCTTTGCTTCCACCTGTGATCTTCCAGCTTGCTCTTTTAAAGGACAACTCAAAAGCTAAGAATTCTCACATAAACTAGCTAACTCTTTTTTCCAAATGAATTTTTTTCTTCAGCAGCTCATCTCTGCTTTTACACATAATACAGTAACCTTAATAAAATTGAGCCTCTCTTATACAACCCTGCCAGTACTTTCCCTGGTTTTATTGATATTCTTTGCAAACATCTTTCCAAATCTCTAGGTCCTCCCTTCTGTAACCTCAGTTCCCAGTTTCACCCAGTCCAGTGCTTTTAGCCCATTCCTTGGAATGGTATAAGGTAAATCCTCCCATCCTGGGATATGTTTGTTCTTGTAAAACCTTTCTGCTTCCAAATAGAGACCGTATACCCTATAATCCTGTTCATTACACCAAATGTATCACCAAGACAATATTCACAGCACTGACAGTGATTATGAATGTGCCAACGTAGTTCTGAATTGCAAGGTATAACAGATTCTCGTTACAGAAGGCAGAAGAAAAACACTTATTCAAATACCAGAAAGCCAAATCTGTCATAATAACCAAGAAATCAGACATTAGCACTGCAGGGGACAACACCATTCCCAATTCTTCTCCCCACCCTTTGTCCCTGCAGGGGTCTTCCCACAAGCTAACTCTCACAACACTAGCTATGCCTACCTGTGTCTTCTCTCCTCTGCCCTAACTGCTCTCACCAATTTCCTCCCAGCTCTGCTTTACGCTTCCTGTTCTACCTGTTCAGCAATTTCCTCCCACCACATGGGGCTTAGGCTTCCATGTGATTTAAGCAGGTCACATGGGCCTATTAATGAATGGGAAAGATCTTCAAATTAAGCAAAAATACATTAATATTAAGCAAATATACATTAACAGTACACCTAGTAACCAATGCCCTCTCATCCCCTTTCTGACATGAGTCATGAGGCTCTTTATCCCATGATTTGGTCCTTTCATGATTCTTCATTCACATAACTTATTTGTACTATGCACTACTTCTTCAAGGTCTTGAGTTGGAGATGGGGGGAATAATTTGAACTTACAGTAACAGTTACTAATGGTTCATTTAATTTAAGCTTAGTCATTAGTGATTATGCATTATCTCATATTAATCAGAAATACTGTGCATTTTAGGAAGGAATAGGGTAGAAAGTTCAGGTACCATATGAGAGAATGGAGAAATTTGTGGTTGGAGATCCATTCTGAATGTTAAGTCATAGTTTTCCAAAGATAGCACACAGATATTGAGGCTACCTAGCACATGTATTTTTTCATGCCAATAACTTTCATAAGATCACAGATATAGAGCCAGAAGGGAGTTCAGAATTCATCTAGGTTCTCTCATATGGTGCCTGAACTTTCTACCTTATTCCTTCCTAAAAAGCACAATATTTCTGATTAATATGAAGTAATGCATAATCATTAATAACTAAGCTTAAGTTAAATGAACCATTAGTAACTGTTGCTATAAGTTCAAATAATTTTATAGATAAGGAAAGTTAGGTAAAGGGAGTTTAAATGACTTATACCCAAGCAGTTAAAATCAGAGGAAGGATCTCAATTTAGGTCCTCTGCATTCATTCCATTGTATCACACTACTGAACGATTCAATGAATGAATGTTTAATGAACTTGAATCAAACATGGTCCATGAGACAAGTTGAACCCAGGAATCATCATGTCATTTTATCAGGGATTAAACTGGCATAAAGAGTATACAGTTCAATTACCTGAGATGTACAGGAACCCCAGATTTGCTAGGAAGTAAATATTTGTTAGATAATTCATGAGTTTTCATTTGTCTATGACTCATGTATATGGATACATACACACATATTCATATGTACATAGTTGGGTTGAGGGAAATATACTCTTGAACTTGAAAGCTAACTTGTACAGATTTCTCATTAATTCAGATATGCTGAAAAGTTCAACTGAAATTAATTTGTAAAGGATTTTAAATACTAAAGCAAGGAGTTTATGTTTATCTTAGAAATGATAAGGAATTACAAAAATATTTGAGCAGGAGACTCCCGTGGTCATATCTGTACTTTAAGAACATCAAATGGGAGAAAATTCTGGAAACACAGTGGAATTCATCACAAAACTTCTAGCTCTCCAAATTTTCTCCACAAGAAAAATCAGAGCATTGCTTCAGAGCAGTAAAAATAAACATGGGATAAAGCAGTTGTCCTCCTCAAGTAATTTGAGAAGATCCTTGGAAAGACCCAGCCTCCAAGGCCAGAGGTTTGATCTGAGGGAAGTGCAAAAACCTCTAGGCTGACTCTTCAGAATCAACAGACAACAAGCCCTGAGGGCAGCTGGGTTGTGTGGCAGCTTCAGCCTCAGAAACTTTCATCTCATAGATAGTGTGCGGGTGGCTGAGTAGGAGAAGACTGAAGGACCTTCCACTATCTAGGGACACCAAGCACAGATGTGTTGACCAGATGCATTCTGGAGTATGACTATGGGGAGAAGGAGCTTGTAAACGCCTGGTGAGTGCAGTAGTGAGGGGCAGGGACCCTGCTGTGTGAGGGCACTTGCAGGAGAGCAGGGTCCCTTCTTTCACTTCCAGGGAAAGAGACCTGTTGTAGTTTGCATCCACTGGAGGGATCACAGGGAGCAGGATCATTTGTGAAACAGTGTGGCTGGGAACCCTAGCTTGTAGCTAAGAAGTGGAGAGCCTAGGGTTGGGTCTGAGACAGACCCCAGAAAATAAGAGTAAGAAGGACCTGAGACCTTCTGAGTATCATTCCTCATACCTAGGGACTACAACTTGATTACACCAATAAGCTGATAAAAACAAAATAAAAAAAATTAAAAATACAAATCAGTAAGCAAAGGAGAAAGAACTCAACCATAGATAGTTACTATGTTATAGGGATAGAGAATATCTGGGTCCAAATTCAAAGGACCATAATGGAGATAAAAAGCCACTCCTTTTTCAATAAGAACTATCAAATGGTCCTAAGCACAAAAAGAGTTCTTGGAAGAACTTAAAAAGGACTTTAAAAATCAAATAAGATAGATCAAGGAAAAAATTAGGAAAAAATAAGAGCAACCCAGAATCTGGATACAGTATTATAAGAAATTATCAAGGAACTGGAATTGGAATTGGAAGAACTAGGTTCAGGAGAGAAATATTGAGTTTGTGTTGTTGATTCAATTCCATTAAGAAAGTAGCAACTGGTAGGAACCTAGCACCTTGCTGCATACCAGAGAAGCAATAACAAAGAAGTCTCTATCTTCAAGCACTTACTTTGTGCTAGTGGGGGAAGACCTCTTGAATATGGAGGTAGAAATGTCCAGCAAGCCATTTTTGTGTGGGGATGGAGTTAAGGAGAAAGGTTGGGGATGGATCCTGGAATCATCTGCATAGATGTGGTAATTGACCTCCTGAGAGCTAAGTGAAAGGATGTGGAAAGATAAGAGAGGAAAGGTAAGGGCAGATCTTTGAGGAGTGTTGTGATTAGGAGGTGAGGCAAATATGATAATCCAACATAGAACAATGAGAAAGACAAGAATAAACTAGAGAAAGCAGCATCGTGGAAAACAAG
Organism: Bettongia penicillata ogilbyi; assembly: GCA_023548195.1. Lineage (NCBI taxonomy): Eukaryota > Metazoa > Chordata > Mammalia > Diprotodontia > Potoroidae > Bettongia > Bettongia penicillata. The sequence goes on from JAJHZJ010000040.1 coordinate 274,356, forward strand.
GGAGAAGAGAGTTATCCAAGGGGATGGATAACTACTTAGAAATCAAGAAGGTTGAAGCCTGAGGAAAGGTTGTTGGTATTAGTAATTAAGAGATTATAAAATGAATAAATTTAAAAAAAATTTAAATATTATCAATAATCTTGGAGAGAGCTGTTTCAGTCAAGTGTTGGAGATGAAATCCATATTGCAGGTGTCTGAGGAGTATGCAGGAGGTGAGGAAGAAGAATATAAATGACTTTTTCTAGGAGTTTGACTGAAAAGGAAAAAGTAAAAGAATGATAATTTGAGAGGATGACAAGTTCAACAGAATGTTTAGTATTAGTGTCAACATCAATATTTTCTTTTTGATGTCACATAGCTGCCAATCATCATGAACCAAAGAAAGCAATGAAAAGATTCATGTTGAATATGTTAGGATATAGCCTGTTATCAACTATGACATGTACTCAGAGCTGTAACTAGAATATGGAAATCAGAGCTTGCCCCCAGGGCACTGAAATTGAGAAGGTATTGACAGCATTTGTCTCCTTCCCTCCTCAGGCTTCAAAAGATAGAAATAACTGTAACCTGAATAATTAGGAAGCTACTCAAAGGTATACTCCACTCCTTCCTCTTCTCTTTTAGCAGCCATATTCCAAATGAGCTCTCTAACTTCTGTTCTACTCTAACCTATAGAGTTAGCCTTCCCAGAAATGGTATCAAAGGGTCTCGAGGTCTCTATCATCCATGCATGGTATATTGCCCCAGATCATGCCTCCACATGATTTTACGTTTTGATTTACTTTCTCTCCACAAATCAAATTTGTCTTAAAAGGTTGATTTGAGAATGACTTTCATAATGCTTACTCTAGGCAAATTGCAAATTATGCATTTACTTGAACACACAAAGTGATATAGTAGGTACTATTGGAGACATGTATAGCTAGAAAATGCAGTAAGCCCTTCAGGGTAATGAGAGATGACAGATAGATAGCCCAAGTGCAATGGCAACCCCCAAAATACTAGAAGTGAAAGAATCTGAAGGAGGAATAGCTCTTGATGCTGTTTGTAAAATTATTTATCACCCCATGTAGGGAGAACATAGTTAAAAAAACTTTTTTTAAAGCCTGAACTTTCTCCAGAAGCTAATAATTTGTAATGTAGACAAGAAAGGAACCCATGAATGAATCTGTGAAGTTTAAGGGAGAGTAGAGTAGTTACTGAATGCATACATACAGGAATAGGATACTAGGTAGAGAAACTGAGTTATAGCAGGAGTCTGTAATAAAAGAGCAGGATATAAGCACCTTGAAAGTAAGGATTGTTTTTCCTTTTCGTCTTTGTATTCCAATTCTTGTTATTGATTTGAGGGTTTATTTAGGCATTAAAAAAAGGTAATTTATAGATGAGGCAGTGTAGAACCCCTAAGGATTAGATTTACCCCAGTGGTGACCATGAATTGAGGTAGTACACAGACAGTGAAGATCAGCGCTATGAACTCTGGTGCTCCCAGCCTACATAAGTAGGCAGCAAGAGTGAATTCACATGAGGTGCTACCGCTCCCTGTGGAATAATTCCAGGCCTTGTTAAGTAATGAAAGGCACATTTTGGGTGTGTCCTTCCTGGCATCATTCTGAGCTTTCCAGTTTCTGCAATTAGACAGTATCTTTGTAAATCCCAGTTCAACCTTATCTTAAAGAGTGATGGTAATTATAAGGTGTAAGATTAAGTCCTGTAACAAGATTACCAACCCCAAGAGACAAAAGAGGTAGGGATATACAGATAAGTGTTTATCAATGAGAGGGGGAAGGTTGATAGAATATATACTCAGGAATAACTTTTTAAGTTTTATTTGCACTATTAGCCATTTTCTCCATCACTTTCTTAAGTCTGAACAAAATAATAAACCAAGCCCTCATTAGTCATGTTTTCCTATTTCTTAGATGTAAATGCTCATGCAAAAATTTTAACAAGCTGGCTCTAGCACACTACCTGCCTCAGAGATTGATTTAACATTATACACAGTCAAAAATCCTATTTACCGCATAATTTTCTCCCATAAGAACATGGACTTAGAAATTTAGAGTTGCAAGAATACGTGGATGTAACCTAGTGACAGTTGTTTACTGGAACCAATTCAAAGATGCTCAAGAAAGCTGAGTGTCAAATTTTCAGTGTGAAGATTTAAACTTTGGAATTCAGATCAGGACTTGAGTCATTAATCTGTTTATTTTCTAGACAAAACAGGAGAGAAAATGTTATGAATGCAGAATAAAATCAAAAGTGTGTCATGTAAATGTATTTTCCCATGAAGCTAGTTGTTAAACATTACCAGCACAAACTCTGCCTAGTAATCTCATTTTACAAATGAGGAAACTGAGATTCATAAAGGGCCATGCCATGGAGCTATGATTATTACACCATCCTACAGAATTTCCAAATCTGCCACATTTTCCAAAGCACTAACACATCCCTAGGCTATAAAAGAGAACCAAAGAAAGGTCTCTAGCACATTGGATCAGTCCTCTTCAGAATATTTATCATGTATATGGATACAGGTCAAGCAGGATAAGAAGGCATAGAGGGCTAGATGCAGTGATGGATAGAGGACTCAAGGTGGAATCAAGGATCCACCAGAGTCTGGAGCAAGAAGTAAGGTCAAGTGGTAAATTTATGCTCAGATAAGGGCCCCTATCATAGGTAAAATTGTCTTCTTCTATCATGAATCTACTAATTTAATAATATTGTGAAATATATAGTAGATGAATGATTAAATTCAGATGTCTCCTCCAGCAACACTGGCAAAAACTGGAAGTTGGAGATGTGTGGGAGGGGAAGGGGTAAGAAAAAAATACAATCCCTTTTTTTTTAAAGTTCAAGCTAGATTAATTTTAAGATCCAAAGGTGTTTCAAATTTCAAATGCTGGCCTTCAGTTAATCCTAAATATTCCTCCATAGAAATAAAATTCACCTGACATTTAATAACCAGCAGTATGAAACTTGGCTATGTCAAGCATAATGTACATAACTGGCTTCACAATTTGGTTTTCTAGAGGAGAAATAATTTAGTTATCATTAAACTCCTTGGGAAACTGGTTGTAATAATATTCTTTGGTTATCAGGGGTATCGTTTTTCCTTCAGGCACAGAATGGAAAATGTGAAGCTAAAACCTTTATTGCATATGATAATGAAGTCAGTCCATTTCTGTGTGGGATCTCAGCCATCCTTTATCACTCAACATGGTCAGTGGGGGTGAGACCAATTCCTCCATCCATGTGAAGTTGCTGAACTCACAGATTTTGATCTTGACTCAGGGAAATCACTATATATCATAGGAAGATGCCCCCCCTCCTTTTTTTTCCCCTTCATTTGGTTTCTTCACTGAATAATTGTGAAAAGGAAAAGAAAAATACACAAGAGGAAATGTAATTGCCCCACATGGTAAGCTTCTGGCTATAATTGTAAATGGAAGGAACAAAAGACAAAATTTAAACTTGTCCTCACTCATATAAACACTTGGTATGTGTGTCTCTGTATATTTTCCTACACATAGGCATCCCTGATTGAAATAAAGCAGAAATGAGTAAAATTTTTCTTTTGCCTTCCTGCTCAGAGCATCCTCCAACAGCAGGTCCTTGTACTGATACAATTAATTAAAACTATAAACAAGGCTCTTGCTAGCTTCATTACAGTCTTTCTACTGCAGACATTTTCTGGGCCATTTATTTAATATTCATTGACTTGCAGTCACTGACAGTAGTGAGTCTTCTACTATCAAACATGTTCCACCAGGGATGCTTTAAATCTGTTTCAGCCTCTACATAATCCCCATGTGCATTTTCTGTGCTGAATTCTTTCTCCTCCCTTCCTCTCTTCTTCTAACCCCCTCTCTCATCCCCACTTTGCCTCAAGCAACTGTATCACTCTGTAGAAAATCTTTTCTGATGCAAGGGAAAGGACCTCATACTTTGCTTGGGCAGGAGCCTGCTTTTAAGTGATGAGCTTTGCTTTGAAAGTAATGGTGGCAGGTTGGCATGGCAATATAGATATTCTGAATGGCTGAAGTGCAGTTAAGTAGGGTGGAAGAGCTGGGGTTTTGTGCCAGCATGTCAATTTTTGAGGGTGCTGAATTTAAGTGATTCTGAAAGCACTTGCAGTCCTTCAGTAGTAAAGAAACATCAGGACTTAGTAAGAAATAACAATGAAAAAGGCAGTTGAAGTGGGAAGGTACAGACAGTGGGCTAAAGTGAGCTCCTCACTTCCCAGTAGTTGCCTACATCATGGCTGTGGGGCCTTCATCTCTCCATCATGGAGCTCGATTCCTGCTCAAGGACCCACTTGGGGATTCTTTCCTTGGCACAGTTTGTGGTATTTTTCCAAGAAGCAAAATTTACTGGTTACAGAGCTATTGAAATACCAGTTTTATTACTCAGATGGCATAGCTTTATGAGAGATTTTAAAATTAAAGACTCCTCCCTGTATCTCTCGTAAGGGAAAAACTCCTCCCCCTACCACACTTGGGCAATGCCAATGTGAGTTTGGGTTCTAATGACAGCTGTGGTTATAATAATAACAGTACAGCAACAATGATGACAACTTGCATTTATATAGTGAGTTAAAGTTGCAATACACTTTATATATCTCAACTGATCCTCCCTATAAGGTAGATGATATTATTATGACTATTTTTCATGTGAGAAAACTGAGGCTGACAGGTTAAATGACTTAGGGTCACACAGCATGTAATCTAAGGTCACATTTGAACTCAGGTCATCCTCATTCCAAGTTCAATATTTTACCCCTTGCACCACCCTAGCTAGCTACTTTTGAATACAATGTATTTGACTCTCAGACCAGAGCTCTTTCCACTGTGCAATTTAGCTCCCCAAGGACTAGGAGTTGGGCAGTCATCCTGGATCATCGGAGGAGGTTTTTGATGGCCAGCAGCAAGCTGGTGTTGAGACAAAATGGTTTTGTCTACAACGTATGAAAGAAACAGATGGAAAGTAGAAAAAAATGTGGCTAATTTGACTGATTCCTTTCACTCAGTTGCCTTAATTGATTAGGGATAGTATAAATGTTCTCTTACTTGAGCCTTTCTTATATGATTCACTCGTTTAACACCTTACCAGAAGTAGGCACTGGAGCTTTTCCTACCTGACAAGGTCATTGAAGCTTCAGGCTTCATAGCTAGCCACTTAAAATGATCCATGTCTCAAAGAAAGGTAGATATAAAAGATTTTGGCTGAATAAAGGATTTTGTGCTGAACAGGGTAATAGAAGGAAAATTGTCTCCTATTTGTATTATGTTATGGTGATAAAAAGTCAGTTGTAAAATTTCATATTGAGACTGATTCTCCCCATTAGCAGTTGGGAGAACCAGCTGTCATAAGTATGTGAAGGAAAACCTTCCTATTGGGAGAGAAAAGCAGAGTGGGAGCATGCTTTAAAAGCCAAATTCCCTATGCTTGGGTTTAAATCATAGTTTTTAGAACTGGACATGGGTTTTAGGGCTCAACTATTTCATAGGCCTATACACTCACAGATTTAGAGCTGAGCAGGACCTCAGAGGTCACTTGGCCTAACTTCTCATTTTATAGATGGGGAAACTGTGTAATAGTAAAGTGACCTTACCCAAGGTCACTCCAAGAACGAATAGCAGGGCAGAGATTTGAACCCAGGCACCCTTACTTCCAATGCAGTTGTATTTGTAGTATGCCTTATGGCTTCTCTGATAAAAGATAGCTCTACATAGAAAAGAAACTTTTTAGCGGAATCTGTTCAGGTATCACTTAAGTTATAGAACCAGGAAAAAATGTGTTTTCCATATTGCCCAGAGGTGTTTTCTACCCATATAATTCAAAAGCAACTAAACTTTAAAACTTCAGACTTCACGTGTGGCTATTGCCCCCTGAGGAATTGTAGCTGTGTAAGTCAGAAGAAAAATGGCTTTAAATAAACAAGGTTATAAAGTGATCTAAACATATTTTCTCACGTGCGGGTACTGAACAGTTTCCATGGTTGTTCCAATTGCATTACTTTTAGTGATCTATGAGAACCATTTGGGGGGAGCTCATGCTGTTGCAGCTAGGATATTTCTAGATTCCTTTTGTAAAGTTCTGCTTGGATTTTTGTTTCTACCTCCCTCTGACCATCTGAACCCATCCTGCCCCTAACTAGGGATGCTAGCCTAGCAATTCCTTCAGTCCAGATTGCCAACTGGCTCAACTGCCTTATTCCTCCAGCCCCTTTGTTTTCAGCATACAATTCTCCTTCCCCCTACATATAATCAATTGCCATTTTAAACATATATAAACTCGTTTGCAAATGTTAAATCATTATTTAAATGTTAAATTATTATTATTAGTTCACATATATAGCTTCTCTCCCATCTTCCCTCTTGTCTCAACTTAACTAGCCAACACCCTAGTTCAGGACCTCAGTCTCTCCCAACTAGACTATTCTAATACTTCTTTTTACTTAGTGACCAAGGTCCAGCTGTTTGTTCTAGTCCCTTCCAAAGATTAGATTCTCTGCTACTGCATGCTATAGTAGAAAAATACCTCTCTGTATCTCTGTGTATGTATGTATCTATCTGTGTACCTATCTATGATGGATTTAGAGTTACAGAACCTGGGTACAGATCCAAACTCTGCCACTTGCTACCTGTATGACATTAGATAAGTCACTTCAGTTCACTGGACCTCATTTTTCTTATCTATAAAATTAGAGCTTTGTATGATTTTCCTATAATTTTCTATCTGCTACTGACCCTCCCTGATCCTTTCAGCCTACCTGGACCTCTGATGATCACTTGCCACTTCAGGCTTCTGTTTATTCCCCATTCTGCCCCATTTAGCTACACTCTCTAAGTTTTGGATCCCACTTGGACCTTTGACCTGCATCAGTTTGTCCTTCACCCTATTAGATGTATTCTTTAAATCCTCTTCCAAACTGATATGCTTACATTCCTGCTTTTCAAATGATCAATCTCTAGCTATGTTCGCATGATCTCTTACCCAGTACCCTCTATAGCCCTTTTGGTAATGGCTTCCTTGAGCTGGCTCATCTTCTTTCCACTGTAATTCTGACATGCATATTTCAAGCTTTCCTCTTCTTAACTCAATGCTTTGGTCTTATTGTAGTAACAAATACAGATTTCAATAGAATAAGCATTTTCAGGAAAACACCCAGGCCATTCCTCTCTGAGCTCTACTCCTGACTCTTCCACAGAAGCCTTCTCACTCTGGAAGTTCATTCAATCCCTGAACTTCTCATTGTTGAAAATAGACTCCACTTCTGTGTTCCCTTCCTCTGTTTGGCTAGTTCCTTCCAGTATTTTTCATTTTAATAAAAATGCTCAGGCCAATCATATCTTCACTCCTCTCTAGTTCCACTCCTGAATCTGGAATTTCTCTACCTTGTTCACCAACAAAGGCACCTTCTCTCCTACACCAACACCAGCTGTTCACTTTCCCTTCTCCCCCTGTTAAAATGTAAATTCCCTGAGGGCAGAGACTTTCTTTCCACTTGCATTTATATTTCCAGTTAATATAGTGCCTGGCACATTGTGAGCTTTTAATAAATACTTGTTGATTTGACTTGACTTGATTGAGGGAATTCTCATTTTGCTGGATTGGGGCACCTTCCATCGAGCTGGATGTGGCCTCATGCTCCATGATAAAGGGTGTCTTGATGGGATGAAAGAGGGAACTTCCAACTGGTCCAGTGACTGGGGCCTTACTCATACATGATTGGTGACTTTTCTTCAAAATGGCCAGATTAGAAACCAATTAGAAACTTGTGGTAGCTTCCCAACAAGGAACCAAATCCTAAATCCAACCCCAGGGACATACCCCAATCCAGCAAATCAACAGTTCTGATCAGGTACTGCTATGTTCTTTTTAAAGAAAATTATATGAACTGCTGCATCACCAACACAATATTCATAATGTCTACAGTGGCCAAAAATATCCCAATGCAATTCTGAATTGCAAAATACAACAGACTCTCCGCATGGAAAACAGAACCAAAACATTTGTTCAGACACCAGAAAGCCAAATCCATCATAGTAACACAAATGTACACAGAATAACACTGCAGAGAACAACACCATCCCCAAGCCTTCCCCGTGCTAGGCTTCCCACAAACTGGCTCCATTAAACAAATCACAAGCAGGCTCCCTTATACAAAATCACAAACAATCTCTTTCACTCACAGTAGCCAGCTACCTGATTGCCTGCATCCTTCAGTTCTGACTGCTCTCATGACTAACTTCCCTTCTCAGCTCTGCTCTAGCTCCGCCTCTTCCTGTTCTGCCCTTCTTGTTACACCTACCACAGACTCCATGTGATTCAGACTTCCATGTGACCCACAGGTCACACACACCTATTAATGAATGGGAAAGATCTTCCCATTTAAATCACCATTAGAAATGCAAAACCCAATATGGTGGGATGCTGAAGCTATAATTGAAAAACAAAATAAAATAAAATCCAAAAGTGAAACAATGCCAGGAGCGAGGACTTTATATTGAAAGATAGCCACATTCTACACAAATTATAAAATTCAGATTTCTAAAAACTATGTTTCATTTTTCTATCTTGTTTAGTTGTTATGAATAAAATTCCACAGTGTCAAGGAACATGAATGTTTTAAACTCTATAAACTCAGTTTTCTCCTTTGTAATATTAGAAACTTGGTCTGGACCATTATAATTTAGAACCCTAAGGGACTTTACATACATATCATGCAATCCCCTAATTTTACAGGTGACAAAAGGAAGGTGCCAAGAGCTTAAAATTTGCCTAGTCACATAGATACTAAGTAGAAGGGTTGGAATTTGAACCTGATTTCTCAGATTTCAAAATTCCAAATTCTTTCTACCATTCCATGCTTATGGAACCCAGGAAATCCATAGTGGTTATCATTATATGTTAAAATCTCCCTTAGAATCTGTCCACCCCAAACAAAACTCAACATTTGCCTTGGCCTGAGCTTGGCTTTCTGGAATTTTTGTTTTATTTATCAGACCTCATCTCTTATACCCCTTCTAGCTCAAAATTTCTGAATTCATGACTTCAAAAGAAGAAATTTTTGATTCAAGAAGTTTGGTTTCTTGTCAGGTCTAGATATCAAGAGGGGCGCCTCTCCTTCTTGAAATGCAGAAATGAAAAGGCATTATTTAATAGCATTCAATACTATCCTCATTCCTTTTCAGTCTTTTAGAGGATATTCTGGGCAGCACTTACAGTATACTACATTAAGTAAAAATTCTTCTATAGCTTTTGTGGGAAAAGCATTCCATGAATGTTTTCATAAAACATAAATTTTCACTGTTTCATCTTTTTTGCCTAAGATCTACTCATACCATTATCAGCTATACTATACTAAGAGAAGATCTGAACACTTCGCCCTCAATGTAACTGTTTACTAAGGTAGTTATGCTCAGTCTCAATACGTTAGCATATGACGAATGTATTGTACCAAAATGAACGTCAGAGATGTATTCTGCCACACGTTAAAAAAAGTCTAGCTTAGAATTATAATTGTGTCATTATTAGAACATGGACTTGCATTAAACAATAACCCCTAAAGAAAACATTTTTCTAAACATTTCTGCTACTAGGTAGCAATAATGACAACCATATTAATATATCTTTTGGAATGAATAGGCCAGCTCAGAGTTTTTCAAAATCTTGTTCCTCTCGTTAATTGAACTGAGAGATGATTGCCCTATGATTACCTCAATTCATGCTCAGCATAATTTAGTATAATTAAAATTAACTCACTGTACTTAATGGGGCAGGGTGTACATGAGTTCATCCTTTTCCCCCCTTCTCCTCTTTATACTATAATGTGTAAGAGGTTCCCACACACAGCTTGACAAGGTGTGTATTTTATGGGATAGACTTTTCTTAATGTACTGTGGGAGGAATCACAATATTGTTAAATGCAATGGAAATTGAAGGCAATTCCTCTACAATCCTCAGTGACTGTTAATTGCTTTATTTCTTTCTAATTTTTTTTTAATTATTTGTAGGGAATGGAACCTATTCGAGATATGCCATGATATTTCTATTTCCAGAGTCATTCATCTCCACGTGCACCCAAAGCAAATAATAACACTTATATTGCAATGATTTTTCCACCTCTAAAAACTGTTGGCATGCACGTCGTTTGATATTTATAGCACGTACTGCATCATATTTTAGGATGAGGGTGGGTAGCAAAGGGGAAGGAAGCAAACATTTATTAAGTACCTACTATGTGCCATGCACTATACTAAATGCTTTACAAATATCTCTTTTAATCTTCACAATAACTCTGTGAGATACATACTATTATTATCCACATTTTATAGATAAGGAAAATGAGACTAATAGATGTTAGATGACTTGCCCAGGATCATGCAGATTTGAAAACAGATATTCTAACTCCCAATATGGCCTTCTACAGCTACCTCAATAACCGTTTGTTTAGAATGGAGCTTTTGGAGGAGTCATATTTCCTTTTTATGCCAAATATGTAATGATCATCATTTCACAGTGAAGAAGCTACTGAGTAAGATAGTGATCTTAAGACAGTGATGGAGTAACCAGGTAATGCAGTGAATAGAGTGCCAGGCCTGGAGTCAGGAAGACTCATCTTCCTTAAATTCAAATCTGACCTTAGACACTCATTAGCTGTGTGACCCTGGATAAGTCATTTAGCCCTATTTCCCTCAGTTTCCACATCTGTAAAATGAGCTGGAGAAAGAAATGGCAAACCACTCCACTCTCTGCCAAAAAAACACCAAATAGGATCCCAAAGAGTTGGACATGACTGAAAAATGACTGAAGAACTAGATAGCGATAGTTGGAACTCTTGTAGTGGCCTTCTGGTCTGTTACTGAACAAGTCAGCCAGTCCAGCATCTGGACTAGCAATGTTTTAAATGGTAGAATTCAAGTTACATAATAGGTAATCACTTAAGTTGAAGTTCTTATCTGAACCCTAACAATGAATGGATCTTTAATAATTATAAATAATTATAAATCTTGTCTCTGATTTGACTCCTTATTTTCATCCTTCTGGGGTGTTGGCTCTATGCTGCCTGTAAAGAATATAACATTAATCAAAAGATTAATAAAATTCTTTTTCTTCCACCTGTTTTCTACCACATAGATGATCCTCAACATCCAAATATATTTGAATGGAATTACTCAGAACACCATGTGGGGTGAGATGTGTATGTACAGGACAGTTGTGTGCAGTTACTGTCTTCAGTAATGGACAGTGAATATGAGCTATAATGTTCCAAATAATCATAATTAGTTAAAAGTTCATACTTTGCTTCTAGTTATCATTTGTCCAATCTACCCCGGAAATTCCAATATGGTTATAGTTCCATATTTGTGTCTCGTATAAAAGAGTTAAGGGAAAAAAAAAAAAGACTGGAGAGATTCAACCGAAAAAAACATTTATGATGCCTTTTATCTGCAAGGATTGAGGCAAAATACAAAATGGTTCTTTCCATCTAGGAGATGTTCATCTGGGCAGATAAAAATACCAAGTTAGTTATTAATGCAAGGTATTTTGTGTAGGGAGAAGGATTAAAGAAGAATGACCACCTGACTGACTTGCTCAAAAGGGATTTGTTCTTTAATAATAATAGTTCAAAATATATGTCATTTCAAGATTTGCAAAGCCTTTCACAACTATTATCTCATTTTATCCTCACCACAACTTTTTAAGAGAGGTGCTATGATTATTTCCATTTTACAAATGAGATAACTGAGGCTGAATTAATTAAATGACTTTCCAAGGGTCACAAAACTAGGAAGGGCTTGAAGCCAGATTCAAATTCAGCTCTTTCCTGACTCTAGCTAGGTCCAGCACTCTACTTTGCCATCTAGCTGCCTCATACAATGTCAGAGGTTAAACTAGATAATTTCTAAGGACCCTTTTAATTCTAAGATTCTAATTAAGCAGCCCTTAAGTCAGACCAGAGAAGTCTGTAAAAGATATAACAAAAAGGAACTACCAAACATTCTAGTAAGGCACACAGCTGAGATTTGGGGATTATACAAAGAGGGGTGGCATGAAATATAAATGGAAACTGAAAAACCTCATCTACAGATATAGAAACAACCAATTTCTATTATAAATATATAATAAACATATTACAAATAACTTACGTTGAACTGCTAATTTTCCCAACTATTATATTCCCTATATGATATTATGTGGGAGAAAGTCTCTAGCTTTCTCTCCTGTTGGTGCTTCTCCTATCTATTAAACTGATTTTCAAGGTATTTGGCATATTTAAAATTTATCAGAGGTATTTATGTGCTCAAATTTCTAAATATCTATGCAATAAATCGCTACGAAGATATAGAGAAGATTAGCTTCTCCTTACTGGTAAATTGACTTCCCTATAAATACAAACATTAATATATTTTAACATTATCCAGTTGAGAATCATCATATCTATTGAGGAAACCAAAAAGTAGTATTGAAGAACAAAGATTTGTGTTTTGCAGATATTAGTAACAATTGGACAGTTTGTTCAATTGAATTGAATCAAAGCTAACGTGGAACACACTATCTTAATAACTAACATTTATTGGATAAGTATGGAGTTCAACCTGAAAGTATTTTTTGGAAGCCTGACCTTTGGAGGTCATGTCAAGTCAACAAGCCTTTATTAAGCTTCCAACATGTTCTTGGCACTGTATTAAGTTCTGTGGACACAAAGAAAGAACAGTCTTTCTTGGATCTCATAATCTAATGGGGGACTCAACATATAAATAATAATATAAAAACAACATGTAGATAATTATATAAAAACAAAATTTACACAGGATGAGTTGCAGAGGCAATTCACTAGCACTAAAGGGGATAGAGAAAGACTTGTTGTAGAAAATGGGATTTTAGCTGAGTTTTGAAGGAAGCCAGGGAATCCAGGAGGAACAGAAAAAGAGGGAAAACATTCTAGGTGTAGAGGACAGCCAGTGAAAATGCTCAAAGTCAGAGGTGTCTATTTTATGCAAGGAACAAGTAGGCTCATGTCACTGAATCACAGAATATATAAAGTAAGGTGAAAAAAATACTGGAAAGGTAGGAAGAAAGCAAGTTATAAAGAGATTTAGAAACCAAATGGAGAATTTTATATTTAATTCTGGAGAAAATAAAAATCCATTGGAATTAATTGAATGGGGGTGAAAAGAGGTTGACATGATAACACTTGCACTTTAATTTGATAGTTGGGAAGAAGGACTAGAATGGGGAGAGACTTGAGGCTGGAAGAAGACTTTTTGGGGTAACGACAGTGTCAGAGTAGAGAAAAGGGTCTATGGGAGAGGAGTTGTGGAAGTAGACAGGTAGGACATTGGGAATGATTCAGTATGGGAAGGTGAAAGAGAATGAAGGGTTGAGGAAACACTTAGATTGTTTATGTCAAGCACATTTATTCCCATTCAGTTAGAAAGGCAAACCACCTTAGAAGAAATACCTTTGTTTAATTTCATACTGTGGACTCCAATTTGGTATTTGTCCTGACCAGGAGAAAATTCAAAATGTTATATTGGTGCAGCTTTAAAAGTACTTGTGTTATATAAAAATAACTCATGGTTAAATAGCTCTTTCAGGTTTACAAAAGGACTTTCCACCCAATTATCCTTTGAGAATATTAATATTATCATTTTATAGATGAAGAAACTAATTCACAGAAAGGCAAAGTCACTACCACTCAGTCAAAGAGCTGCAATTTGAACCCATGCCTTTTCTAATATCTTTATTATTTCAACTTATTTGTGTCATTAAATATTCAAAGTCATTCACTGAGGATGGATGTTTTTAAGAGTACTTCTCTTTCTCTTTTTAAAGCCCTTTCTGAGTAGATAAAATACCTGCCTATGGAATACCTGTCTGAGTAGGGACTCACAAACTCTATGTTTGTATAAAAAAATAGCTTGAGGTTCAAAATCCTGAATCATGGGGTGTAGAACTTAACTAAATAGTGATATAACTCAGCCTTAATAGATGAAAATGTCTTGTCTCCAGCCTTTTTGGTCTGTTCTCTATATTAAAAGAGCAAATTAATCAATTCCTAAGCAGCCGAGTCCAAATTACACTAGAAAGGATCTTGAGAGCTGCTCAGTAGTTATGCTGAAACTCCCAGGGTGAAGGGGAAAATACAAAATGCATATTTAGTCATAGGACAGCTCTACAAAATCAGAAGATTTTGTTAGCAGAAATAGTCCTTTGATGAAATCTTAAATTTCCAAGAAGGGAAATTCCAAACAATGTTATTTTGAAGATGCCATATTTTGGGGGGCATTGTGGATAGACTAGGGGACTTGGAAAGACTCAAATCCCTCTTCTGCCACTTAATACTTTGTGACCATGGAAACCTTAAATTTCTGAGTCCCTGGGATTTTTCTATTTAAGGTAAGACAATTCTGATCTGCAACTAGAGGAAATTTTCATGCAAGGAATTCCCCATCCTGATGAATCAGCATTAATTGTTGAGGGAGTAGACTTTCTCCAAGAACTTCTCTTGCAATATCCTCTGTGTGCTTTTGACAGTTAGCTATAAATAAAGAGTGCCCAGAGTCACATAAACTAGGATGAATTTCACTCTAAATCCAATCTAGGGATAGTGGTCTTTTAACTCAAGAGATCTAGTTGCAGGTTACTTTGAAAAAGAACCAAAGAGATTTCAATATTTGAGGTTCTTGAGAGAGTCAAGGGGCCCAAACATAGCATCATGGCTGCTAGAAGCAAATCCAGAGATTCATTAAACTGAATTTAGGGCACAAAGTCCTGAAATAGCTAATACTTTACCTAGAAAAATTGTACAAATTATAAAATAATGTTTTGGTCTGAACTTGTGATTTTATCTGTACTGAGAAAGCTCTTAACCTATACAGAACACCAACTTTCAGTTGAGAGACATGAAATAATTTTCCTGTATATAATTAGTAAGTATCAGATGAGGCATTTGAGACTGTAAGATCATCTTATCAACAATTTCCCTTTAGCCTTAACAAATAAATTCCTGAAGGAAAAGGGGCAAGCTTTTTTATCCTTTCTTTGTATCCTTGGTACTTAGCACCATTCCATAGTAAGCACCTAATAAGTGAATTTTGACTGAATTTTTTAATATAATATTTTCCCCCAATTACCTGTTAAGATGAATTTTATTTTTAAATGAAGATAGGCAGAATAGGAAGTTTGGGGATGTTCCATAAAGTCCTTTTCAAGCTACCTAAATGTTCACTTTATATGCTTTTGATCATTTCCCAGCTTAGTAAAACACTGTATGTATTTTCCCCTCTGATAATGGTTTGAAAAGTTGCATGCCTCCTGTGCTTTGCTGCATTCTGGACAACATATCAGAACCCTAATATCTACTGTATCTCCTTGCATGAGAAATCACTATGCCAGGGCTCAATAAAGTAGAGGTTCCTGGTAAGTATATTTCTCATATTTTCTTGTTTTCTGTTCTGCTATTACAAAGGCACCCTGATATTTGTGCCCTTTAGACTTTCTTGTCTCAGAGCTATTGTTTAAAGTGGTACGCAGTGAATCACCATGGTTTCCAGTAAGGGCTAAGGGAAGATGAACCTGTTCTTCTCCAAAGACACACCATAAACTAAAGAATTTGCAAATGCTGTGATTACTTGTGTTTTCATAAGGGAATCAGACTAAATAAATTGAAAGGAAGCAGAGCAAAGGGCTAGGGTGACCTTTCGACCAAGTTGGATAGAAGCAAATGATTTTTTAAAAAATTATGAAGTAAAGGAAAATATCGTATAGTTAATTTATTGAACTGCTTATCAAGGTTTTCCCCTTGATCTAACTGAAATTGTGGGAAGCATGTTTGAAAAACTCTTATTCTGCAGCTCATGTCAGTATCCTATGTACTACACACCTTGAAAAGTTAATCATCTCTGCCATTGTTAGCAAAGGTTACATTGTCTCTCCTCTTTGATCATCCTGAAGTATCTTGCCTGCTTGCCTAAACACACATGAGTCTTCTGGATATTTATGAATGTTTATCTGTATATAAGTATGGATTACATACTCATTCACTGAAGGAGCTTTTGAGTTCAATCAGAGCTAGGTTATCTATGCCATGGACCTGACTGTGGTAAAGGTCAGCCATTTGCATCTTAAGAACAGGACTTCAGCTGTCTATCTTTTTGTTCTTAGCTCCTAGCACCTGTCCTTGTACCTAGTAGAAACTAAATAAGTTTATTGAATTGAATAGAAAATGCAATCAAAATGTTGGATTACTCCAAAACAACTTCTATTTGCTGTGATGATATTCTATTTATGTTATGATATTTGTACTCTATTTACATTCCTAGTTATGTTTTTCTTAGGTTCATAATGAATAGGTTTTTCTTTATTCCCTGTGGGTATAATGGAGCCATAAGAACAGAGTGAAAGAGCTTTGTCATCTGGAGGGAAGATGTTTTCTCTTAAATGACCACTGTTTCTTTAGTCTTCATAATGTTATCATCCCTAGCACTCTCCCTTCCCTTTCCCCTACCCCAGAGACACCAAAGGGTGCATCTCTCTCCAGCCCTGGGAGATATCACCCATTCTCCTAGCTCAATTACACTATGGTCATGCTATCCTCTCTGTCACTACCCAAGCCAGTCCTACGCTTCACTCCCTTCCATACTGAACTGTCCCTCAAATACTAACTAGCTATATATCCTTGAGCAATTCACTTAACTTCTCTCACTTTCTGCCTCAGTTTCCACATATGTGAAATGTGAACAATAACTTCTACCTCACAGCGTTGTAAGGATCAAATGAAGTAAGTTATTATATGTAAAGCACTTTGAAGACAATGTACTCTCTCTCTTTTTCTTTCTCCCTCCCTCTCTCTCTCCATACATACATGTGTTATATATAATTTACACAAATACATATTCATACATGCATATGCATACATGTGTTTAAAATGTTAAAACCACTCCACTCTCATATTTGGTCTCAGACCCAGGTAAAACACCAAGATGAGGTAAAGAGGATTCTCAGGCTCAGTACCACTTATTTTAATGATATCTCACCTCCCACATTTTAAGGTTTATCCTTGGATTTTTATTATAGGTAGGCAGTAGTCAAATAGGATTTTAGCTCTACTTGGTCAGGAGACTTCTATAAGGTAATTCATGTAGTTTGTAGTGAATTTTGGTGATAGGGGAAGGAGTAGATGAGGAAGACAAAAGTATTTCATTTCCTCTATCCCACTTCAATTCCTGGCCCCAAGAATATGTCTTCATTTGATCTGGCAGACGTTCATCATGTGGCCCAGAGCCTAAGAACTCAAATTTTGAAATTCTACTCCCTAACTCTAATCTCCACCTAGCTTGTTCCCTTACTCCCACCAAATCCTTACTAAAACCTCTCATCCCTTGAACGCTCCCCCTTCTCCTAAGACACTATCCAATTGAATCCTATAAACGTTTATTAATAATCTACTGTGATCTGCACAGTCGGGTTGGAAAGATAAAATGAAAAACGGTTACTGTCCTGGAAGATCTGACTTCAACAGGTTTTTATGGTAGTAGCTACTGCTGACTATTTAAGAGATTCACAGTACGTTATCTTGATTTATGTAGTTGTAATATTAACAATATTATTCCTGTAATAGTCACTCTTCTTCCACAGTTCTTACTCATTGATTGACTGAGAAAATGCACAGAAAGTAGAGGCAAAGCTCCTACTCTCCTGTTTTGCCATTCTAAAACTTAGCAAAGGTCATAAGAAGTAGTCAATAGCAGGACTCCAAATAGAACTCGAGACTCAATTTCCCTATCTACTAATGAAAATTCCTTCACTGGGGCAGGATGATAGTGTTTCATGACGTTGTGTCTTATTGATTATGGCACGTATCTCTCATTCTGCAAAGTCAGGACTCTTTAAGTGATTCATTGGTGTCTCAAGGACTCTTCCTCAGTCTTGAACTTTGCCACTGACATTATCCTCTACTACCGATTTAAAATAAAAACAATGGAAGCAAACCCTTAAGTGATCAGAAAATAAAATGGTTGATCAGATGGTATCAAAGTCATCATCCTCTACACTAGGTAAACTAGGTAGTTTACTATCTTTAGTTTAAAACTGTTATATTCGAGAGGATCAATTATTTCTCGCTCTACTCACATAGATCAAAATGTTCTATAACTTAGTAATAACATTTTAGGTAGTTGCCTAAGGCACATAGAACTTAATTTGTTTACTTAAGATTACAGTGTCAGAGATAGATTTAAAACTGAGGTTTTCCTAAGTCAAACTGCGTATCTATTGGAACCCAGGTCTTGCTGATTTCCAGCTGAGCACCCTTTCTGCTATGCCATATTGCTTCACTGTTGTTATCCCTAGAGGATGGGGCTTTTACTTCCCATAAGTTATTCCTTTATTAGACATTTCAGTTCTTTCACCTGGGCATAGGCGTGCATCAGTTGTCAGTGAAGTATGCTACCTGGCATAGAATGGCACCTAAGCCATTCTAATGACTAAAGATAAGCTTTAAGTTTCTTTGCATGATATTTAATGTGACAGCACAAGCCTTGTACTTCCCCTATGGTCTTTAGTATTGGAAGAACAGTTATGCTTCCTACCTTTGCCATGAAAATTCTACCAGATTTATTCACTGGAAAGTGATTAAGGCAACATTAATCTATTTTCAGGGCAGCTAGGTGGCACAGTGGGTAAAGTGCTGGGCGGAAAGTTAGGAAGACTCATCTTCATAAGTTTAAAACTAGGTGTGTGACCCTGGGCAAGTCACTTAACCTTGTTTGCCTCCATTCCTTTATCTGTAAAATGAACTGGACAAGGAAATGGCAAACTACTCCAATATATTTGGCAAGGAAACTCCAAATGAGGTTGTAAAGAGTTGAACACAACTCAACAACTACAGTCTATTTTCTTCCTCCAAATTATTCTTTTTCCCCTTCCATCTCTTGGTCTTCCCTATTGTTTGTTGTTGATTTCTCTGAAGTGGGTAGGCACCATTTTTATAATCATATTCAACTATAACCTTCCATATTTCTGAGTATAATATAGTGTTACTTAGTTTATACTTTAGAGAACAACTTCTTGAAAAGTTGTACCCTAATCAAAATGTTCATAAATCAAAGTATTGTTTAAATATGCCTGGGGAGCCTACTATTTAATGGAATCTTTGATAAAGCAAATACTCAATTCTTAATGTATCTTCTCTATAAGTTCTGATTTCCCACTATCAGATTTGCCTAAAGCAGACTACTATCTGCAGTTGTCTTTACTTAATGATTATCCTATTAAAATGAAAGAAAAGGTCATTTGTATTTGCCTTCCAGATCTCATGATTATACATCTCTTTGGCCTATATTCTTTCTGTGTGGTTTTCTTTTCTCAAGACTGTCTTCGCAAAATAATCTCACTGTGATTCTTACCTGCAAAAAAACTTGTCCTTAAAATATAATAGAAGCTTCTATATAGGTAGCATTGTGCTAGAGTTGGGGGCAGGAAGACCTGAGTTCAAGTCCTACTTCACACACCTGGTAGCTGTGTAACTTTGGGCAAGCTACTTAACTTGTCTCGGCTTCAGATTTCTCATCTCTAAAATGGGAATGATAGTATTATGTACATCCCAGCGTTTCTACGAGGATCAGATAATATAACATATGTAGTACACCCACATATACACACATAATACATATATGTAGATATACATGCACATATGTATAATGTATATAGGTAATATATGAAATATATTTAATGGGATGTAATAAACATAATGAAAATATTAACACATTATATGAATATTGCCCTTCATTATTAGTATAAACAAATCTCATGCCCAATGAGAGTATGCAATTCTTAATGATTTTCTTGCTGATGCTAGTGGACGATATTTTCTTCAAGAAGTAGAAAAGTTTCAAATCTGGCTTTTGGTTCTTGTAAAAATTCTGAATGATTTTGGTTCTCTGGGATTATCATAGCAAACAAGACAGAAATGGGTCCACTTGTTGAATGGTCATTCCTGGGGAAAACTATTCTTTTCTAGTTTGGACAGAAACATATCATTTAGATATGTGTAGCCTTTAGAGAGAGTTGGTCTTCCTTCTGTGACCTGCAAGATGAAACATCTGTATAAAATAAGAAAAAGAGTTGAGCAAATATACCTGTAAGCTGACTTGCTTCTTATCATTAAACATGATTTGGAAAAATTTCCCCTTTTCTGCTAGTTTCTCTTTCTGTTTTGTTTTTAGCATACACACCCTTATTTCATCCAGATGTCTGGATATGTGGATGTTCCACACTGGACAATACAGTATTTCGTACCTGCCACAGCAACAGAAAATTCCAAAAATTACATTGCAGCTTCCAACTCACCATAACCAATGCAACATGGTCATTTCTCAGATGCATTGACCTTTAAGGGGTCAACTCTTGGGACTGAACCCTTTAGTATTCCTAGAGTCTGAACTTCAGAAGTCTCTAAGGATTGTCTCCTTTTAATTTAGAACCAGTACCAAAGTTTTCTCACGCTACAGGAGATCCTCAAATGTAAGGCATTGATATTGTTTTTCCTTCTAGGAACCAAAGGGAATGGGACTCACTTTTTTTTTTTTATAGAGCACCAAACATCTTCTGTGTCTTGTTTGAAATTCCGATAAACTGTGTTGCTTCTGATGAGGACAGATTGGAAAATAACCAAGCCTTCTAGGGAATTTTGATCCAACTTAACCTTCTAATGCCAGAGGGCTAGAGAGCATCCCAGCTGTAGCAGCAGAGTCATCTATTTCAGTAGGGCATTTGTTTCTGGCTCACAACTCACCGTGTACTGATTAACTGCAGCTGTGTATAAATTAGTTTTCTTCAAATACGATTTATCGCCTGCAAATTAATGACATATTCTGTAAAATAAAAACTTGGAAAATGAAGAGAAGGGATGATGAAAAAGAACTAGAATATGTCTTATATATTGGTGACAGGGAAAAGGTTAAAATAAGATAATTTTGTTAAATTCATATGGAGTTGGTGCCTTCAGAACCATTGGAGGTACAACTTTGCATAATTGATCAAACTGAGGCACTGACTACCCTAAGCGATTTTAGAATGTCCTGTTTTGGAAAGGGCAGAAGGCAAAAATAATGAAATCATCTAATTGACCCATGATAGGTTCTCCTCACAGGTTATTTAGATCAGCCATGCTCTTCCCATTTAAAATCTGGCAGTTAATAAAAAAGCTTACAAAAGAAGGCTGAGATTAGCCAGCAACAGCAAAGTGGAAAGAACACTGCCTAGCAGTCTGTTCCTTTCTGTTTGACCTTGGGTGAGTCAGTCAATCTTTCTAGGTGTCAGTTTACTCAACTGTAAAATGAGAGGGTGAGACAAGCTAATCTCTAAAGTTGATTTCTCCCAGCTCTGAAATGTCATGTTTCTTTTTATATAATTGTAAAATAGTTTCTATATGCTCAAAATCTTTATCCTTCTAAACTCATGCAAAGAGAATGGCTAACCATTGAAAATATCTTAAAGTTATAAAAAAGGGATATGTCTGGCTATGTGTGGGGAGTGGAGAGCTATATGAGCCCTTTCATTTTCTGTGTATCAATGAATGCCTACTCTCACAGATCATGGGCTTAATGTTCAAGCTAACCTCAAAGGGCAACTAGTCCAACTCCTTCATTTTATGGATAAGGAAGAAAAGAAACTTAACCAAGTTCTTATGTGGCAGTAGTTGTGACATGTAACCAGAAGATATATTAGACATTAACAGTTCCAGCCCCCTGCTTTTATTGATGAGGAAACAGAGGTCTACAGAGTTGAAATAACTTGCCCAAGATCACATAGGTAGGAAATAACAGAGTTAGAATTCTCACCCAGATCTCTGATTCCAATTCCAGTGTTCTTTCCACTACAACACATCCATTTGTGATTTATGGGTAAATGATGATGCAAGGAGAATTAGTGTTTTGATAAACATTTCTTAAGCATACTATGTGCTAGGAACTGTGCTAAACATGAGGTACAATCCCTTTACTCTAAGAGCTCACAGACTAATGGTGGAGACAACATGAAAACAATTATGTCCGAAAACAGTATGTGTAGAACAAGTTAGAGATAATAGAGAGAAGACAAGGATGTATCTTACTCTGCACAATCTATTAGATTGGGAGATAGGAAACCCAACTTATAGTTTCATCTCCACTACTGCCTGTATAATCTTGGGAAATGAATTTAATCTCTTCTTAATCTGTTTCCTCATCTGTAAAATGAGATGGTAGAAATAGATGTTCTCTTTAATGCCTTTTTTCTAATATTCCCTAATTCTGTTAGCACTGGGATAAAATGAGAACGAGGGGTCACAGTAGAAATCTGATCAAAATTAATTCTTGGGGGTGGTTTGGGTAGAAGAGAAGCATGTGGATAAAAATCATTCTGAGTGAGACATCTGAGATTTTTAAAATGGTTCTGAAATGGAATTCCTCATAACTTGGAATAATGAAGTGGTATGTGCTTAAGTTTTTCACTGTCTGGCAGGAAGGGAGGTACTTAGCAAAGCAAATTCATGCTTTCCAACCACTACTCAACAATGATAATAAATGATTCAAGGGTTCTTGCATACTGAGTACTAGGAACTTGCTGAGGTCTTAGGTAGAAATTTTTTTTTTTAAATACTGCATATATCCAGCTATTTTTTTCCAAGTTACTATGTCAGAACGTTTAAAACAAGAATGCTTCTTTCAGTGCTGCCAAGGAAAATAATTGCTCCCAAAGTTACATTTTTGTTCTAATGTCATAATTGCTTTTTAATACAATGTTCAAAGAAATGACTTGGCGTCATATTCCTAGCAAAGAAGTACTTAATTGGATAAATGGATGATGACTTCAAAGAAAAAATCTCTGACATACCTGGAGTAAAGTTTTAACCAATGCTTGCTTATGAAGACATCATCTCTATAATAAGAAGAATTACTTTCTGAATGAAGACTTTGAATCTTGATTGAAGGAAATACAAAGTACTTTTATTTTTATGAGCAGTAGGACTCATGGTTTGCTTGTCATGCAGAAATCAGATTAAAATATATTCTGATGTCATTTAAATGGGGTCCTATGGAAAAAAATGGGCTTTACCTGTAAAAACAATAGATCTCTGAATGTATTATGAAAGCAGTGTCAGGAAAATGAAATGTATGTTTTTGGTAACTAAGAAACAACTTGGAATCTGTGCAGGATGATTCTTGGAGTCAGTCCAGAGGAAAACTGAACTTCTTGTCTAGCTCCCAGTGCCATAGTTTGGTTCCATTAAAGAGTGGGTCAGCTTGTGATACAGAAAAGTATTGGATGAGAGCCAGTTTTCAAGAGGGCAAAAGCCAAGTGGTCATATATCCAAGCTATTACCCTGTGGGTACTATATTTCTCCTTAGCAAAGAACACTTTATCAATAAGTGAACTGAGACAGGGTGATAGTTATCCTGGAACAGACCAGAGGCTACCTTACATCCAAAGCCTGTCAGTGACAGATGTTTCAGATGAAGATTTTTAAACCTCATAAAATACCTGTCAGTAGTATGTCAAGGAATAAAGCATTTCTCCCTACCCTTAGCCAACCTTCATATCCAGAGCATGAATATCATTAGCTTTCTTGTCATTATCTGTTTGAGTGGTTAACAGAGGTGGGATATTTTTGAGGTGGTTTGTACAGTGGAAAGAGTGCTACATTTGGTGTTAAAAGATCTCAATTCACTTCCCAGCTCTAGTGCTTATAACCTGTGTGACTTGGGACAAGCCAATAACCATTTGAGGCCTCAGTTTCCTCATCTTGAAAATATGGGGGGTTATATTAGATGTCCACCCAGATCCCTTCCAGCTCTAAATCTGTCTCTATAATGCCTTTTATCCAAAGAGAAAGAGACAGACAGAAACAGAGACAAGCATAGAGACAGAGAGAAAAAAACAGAGACGTAGAGACAGACAGACAGACAGAGAGATAGAGACAGAAAGAGAGAGAGAGGGAGGGAGAGAGAAAGAGAGAGAGAGAGAGAGAGAGAATTTTCAAAAGCATGTATTAAGTATTTCCTATGTAAAGGATAGGATTAATGACTAGGGACAAAAATAAAGAGTGTCTACTCTCAGACAGCTCACATTCTAATAATGAGAGAGTTTCATAGATGAATGTTGGAGACTACAGAATCTAACCACCTCACTTTATGGCTAAGGAAATGTCCAAGGTCACACAGCTGGCAAGTGGCAGAATCAAAATTCTAACCAGTTCTTCTACCACCTTTAACTTGTAACCCAAGAAGACATCTGAGATATATTTAACTAGAGCCTGGAGGATCTGAAGAACTTGATCAGGGAGATGTTAGAAGAATTCGTAATAACAAGAGCTTTTTATTTATAGAAAACTTTAAGGTTTGCAAAAACATTTCACATAGCTTATCTCGTCAGGTCTTTACCCGAACCCTGTGCTATTATTATTCCAATTTTCCAGATAAGGAAGTTGAAGGGGAATGAGGAGAGTGAGTATATCTTTATTAAGCAGTGTGTTTTACATAGATCATTTGAGCCTCACATCAACCTTGGGAGGTATGTGTTATTATTATATTCATTTACCACTGAGGAAACTGAGGCAGATAGAGATTGTGATTGGCCTAAAATCACACAACTAGTAGATATCTGAGAATGAATTTGAACTCAGGTAGTTCTAAGTCCAAGCCCTATCCATTGCATCCATCACCTAGCTATCTCTTCTCAGGTATAAGTTTTGAAGTAAATGGCCTCTGAATTATATTCCATTTCTGTAATATTCTGGGGTATGTTCACATTGAAAAGAATAAAGATCACTGACCAAATATCATCAGCCAAGCGTCACGTGCTAAGCTTGGAAAGAAGAAATTTCAATAAAGTTCATCAACAAGCATCGCCTTCATGATGATATTGACTTGTCCTCTCTCCTGTATGAGAAAAAGAAAATGAAAAAAAAGAAATTAGCTGAAAATTAGAGAGGCTCAGTGACATGTGTTGGCATGAAAACCAAATCCTGAACAACTGCTACAGGGGATCTCCCCTGCCACATTAGCATGACTTTCACACTCATTCTGTCATGTTAATTGAAAGGCCTTTAATTTGCACATGAGAATTTTCTGATTGACTGTATTCCATGAACCCCCTTCGTTATTATGCAAATAGACTAGCACCTGGGAAAACAACTCATTTTATTCATTTTTTGAGCAATGCATTCATTTGGCTATAAGGTAAAAGAGGGCTGGGGGAATCCCTCTAGTGTTGACATACAATGTTGAAATGGCCAATGTGGGAGAAACTGATAGGTTCTCACGTGTTTCTGTTCTAACCTCTAACTTCAGGTTTACTAATAATATAATTTCTGATCAAAGGGCATTCACTGGCTCTTTATCTTTTAGCTCATTAGCATTGCTTAATGCTAGACTCCAGTAGGAAATCCAGATGAGAGGGAATTTTCAGTGGGTACTTTACAATAGTACCTTGGAGAGTAAGTCATCTAGGATGGCTCAAAGGAGATTGTAACCTATTATGGACAACAGACTTCATGCTCCATCCAGTACATTTACTCTTTCTTTCTCCTTGTCTTTGTTTGAAGGGCATGCTTGCCACAATCATCACTCAAAATGTATAGCTAATTCAGTAGTCAATCTTAAGCAGTAGTTTTTGGAAGGTAAAAACAATAACTGTGGTATATTGTTGGACAATGGATGACTGTTTGAGTTTTGAGAAACTCCAAGTTATAGACATTTTTTTGAACATCATTTCCATCAATCTTCCTAATATTTCTCCTAATATGAATTCTGGGAATGTGGGAGTGACAAAGATCTGTTTCATATTCAATTGTCCAGTTCATAAATCCATTACTATTTTGTTCATTACTACAGATGATCGTTTCATTCAGGTATGGAAAGATCTTCAGTGGCTTCCCTCTTATATCCTGAGTACAAATTCCTTTGCCTGGTGCTGAAAATCCTCTGCCTTATAGTAGCACCCTAGTCAGCCTTATTCCTTTATTGCTTCCTTCTTTGCACTCCAGGCAAATTAGTCTCTAGAAGGCAACATCTGCTTTTCTACCACTGCATTTTGTTTATGTTGTGTGCTATGTCTGGAACGTCCTTGCTTATTCCTCTTCATGCCTATTCAATGGATATCCTTCCTGTAGAATACAAACTAAATGCTACCTCTTCCATGAAGTTTTTACTAATTTATCCAGTCAGTAACATATTTTGCCCTCGCTTTCTCATTCATTACTTCCCTGCCTTTCCCTCCCTCCCCTCCAATTCACTTTCTTTTCCTTCCCTCCCCTTTCCATCCTCTTAATGTTTATAGCCTATTGCACAAATGAATAAATTACTCTTTTTTTTTTGCAATTGAATATATATAAATATATACACACATGTGTGTCTATATAATATGTATACACACAGACGCACACACATAGGCACCCTCTTTAGGCACACAGAAAGCATTTTCAATAGAACTCTAGTAGTGGATAGGACAAGAAAAATAGGGATGATATGCAATTCATCCTATGTTACTGTTGTTGTTAGTAGTAGTAGTTGAAGTATTCCTTGTCCTGACATAAGGAAGAAATTTAATTCCCTATTTGTCTAATGTAACTTCAGTCATTGTCAAAGCTTCACCATATATTGTGTAGCCTAAATTCATTCATAGATAGGAGCTTAACTTAACTTTTCTTCTAGGAATGGTTGATTTTCAATTCAAAAGAGTTAGATAGAGGCCAAAGAGATGTTTGTGCAGTGTTCTATAACTCAAAATGTTGTAATTCTCACTTCTGTGGTTCTCAGGAGACACTAGGCTAGTTTAACTTCTTAAAGCTAAATATCGTGGGGAAAAAACCAAAAATAATAAACCTTTAGTACTATTATGTCAACCAGATTCTTGCAGTTTACTCCCAGAAAGCAAATTAGTGTTTTAAATCTTTCAGATGATTGAGGGATCACTTATTGAATTGTAGCAACATTCAATCTCTTTTCTATAACATTATAGAAATGATGGTGGCTGTAGGTGGTAATAGTATGTATATATGTATGTGTGTGTGTTTGCATGCATGTGCCTACATGCATGAGAGAGACAGAGAGGAGGCACAGAGACAAAAATCAGAGACACAGAGAGCCAGAGAGAGAGAGGACCTGTATTCCATATACATAAATACTTCTCAACAGAAAATGAAATGTACTAGCTTTGAGGAAGAAGGGGGACTACTGGAAAGTATAGGTGATATAAAAGAGACTTAACCCCTGGATGTAACCTAGCAGAGAGCCTAAGTGATCCAATGCTGCTCCCTTATTTCTTTAGTTCTCTGGCAAGGTTGTACTAACAAAATTCAAAAAGGATTCAGAGTAATGGAACTCATTCTGGGATTCTAAGATGGGACTGTGAGAGTTCATGGCCTGTGCTTTGATTTCTACTTGCTCTTGCAGACTGTAGCTTGAACCTCCAATCACATAAGCAGAGGGTCAACATTGCATTGATGATACGCGATTTTCAGAGGAAGCAGCTCTGAGCCAAGTTTTAACAGGCAGGATGTGAAATTATATTACTGCCTTCCACATGAATACTTGCTATAGGAAATTCACTTAACCTTTAAATCTACATTTTTTTTTAGTAAGGGGATTATGTATTATTTAGCTATGATAGATGATATAGATGATAGATAGATAGATCCTTTATGATTTTATATAACTTTTCAATCCTCTAATTATAACTGGAAAATACTTTGAAGACACACTTTTAAAATTGTACCTTGAGTTATTTGAAGCTGCTTTTTGTTTGATTTGTTGTTTTTGCTTTTGGACTCCTGTATGAAACTAGGAAATAAAATAACATAAGGGGGAACTTTTTTATAAGGCATCATTTAAAGGAAAATATTTTGCCTTTCTGATATATTATCCCCTATCCCAAAAGAAGCCCCCCTGTCAAGCACAGACAATTACTATTCATTGCTAGTCCATTCACCACCACCCTCCTCAATGTTTAAGTATATTTGTGTCCTCCCCTTTTAAATCCATTGCTCTTATAAGGCTAGGGGATATGATCTGCTGAGCAGTGGATTTTGCCTATAGAGTAATTCAAACTTCTAAAAGAAAATCAGTCATTTGAGAAGGGGAAAAGTTTAATCATCAAAAGCACTAATTACTTTCTAAATATTGACATGGCATATAGAGACTAGGTAACTATAATAGAAAGTAAGACCATTTGAGTTATTTATTTTATTGGAATTTCTCCATTCAGAGTTCCTGTAAATTAGTTTTGCATTGGCTATTAATAATAACCACCACAATAACAGCTAACATTAATATACTATTTATATAGAGCATTAATGTTTGCAAAATGCTTTCCAAATATTATGTCATTTTTATCCTCCAAACACTCCTGAGGGATAGGTGCTATTGTTATCTACACTTTAGATATCTATTTAGTTATCTACACTTCTCTACATCAGTAGAGAAACTAAGGCAAACAGAAATCAAGTTACTTGCCTAGGGTCACACAGCTAGTAAGTGTCTGAGTCTGATTTTAAACTCAGATCTTCCTCTTTCCTGATTCCAACACTCTATCCACTGAACTAGCTTCTTCCCTTACTGGAAATTTACCTCCTTAGTGATCAGATAGTGTCACCTCTGCAACTCCTTTAGCAATTATATTATTTCCTCTTTACCAATTCCAGATTTTACCTCTTTGTTTCCTAAGGATTCTGTGACTATATATATGTGTGTGTATGTGTGTGTATATATATATATATATATATATATATATATGTATATTACAAAATGCAGCTTCTTTTTGGAACTAAAATCAAAGCTTGACTTCATTTGTTTCCACATATTTCTGGCATAACTCTGTACTCCATTCTATCCCATGCAGTCTCACACTACCTTGTAACACTTAATTCCCATGGCCTATAACCTCCATTCTTTACCCTAGGTACTCACCCTCTAGAACTCTAAATTCCTCTGCCCTCAAGGTCCTGAACTCTGAAATTCTTTTTTCTGATTAACACATTTCCATTTTACTCCACCCATACTCTTACAATGCCTGTTCTTTACCATTATTTACCATTATAATGTTTCTTGGTACCTCAATTCCTCCTGATCTCTCAATTTATACTGGCTTCCCCGCCCCCCCCTGCCACCCCCCCCCCCCCCCCCCCCCCCCCGCTAGTATTGACACCATTTTCAGTCATATCGATAATGTCTTTTTCTTCTGTTCTGGAAAATTGCTGTTTGTCTCCAGTCTAGAAATGAAAGCTAATCCAGAAAACCATTATTGTAATTCTTTTGATAAAAGGCACTTTTTTCTTTTTGATTGAAATAAATACTTTTTAAGATTTTTCCTATTTGTCAAGATTGACTATTAGTGTCTTGGACTTAGTGTCTTAGAACAGTACACACACACACACACACACATCAGGTGATGGTATATAGAAATATAATCACATGTTTTCAGATCATAAATAGTTCAGTTCAGGAACAAGCTCCACCTCATACATATAAAGTATGTGACATAAATTCATAAGACCTTTGTGATGCATATGATACATAAGACATTTACTTGGTTAGTCACATCACAAGGGGTCAAGTTGCCCCCACAGTTAGTTAAAGAGACACATCATAATTGCAGTGGAAATTCCATTCTTTGAAAGGGCAAGGTAATCAGCTGCCAGAACAATGAGAGAACCCCAAGGTGAGCCACCCATCAAAAACTGCATTCAGATATCAAGGGGATTTATTGAAGTAGTCAGCAGACATGTTTTTGAAAAAGAGGCTAGTTACTTAACCACTCTTCCTCTCAGTGTATCTGTCTGTAAAATGGTATAACAACACCTGCAGTAGCTACCCTATAGGTTATTGGAAGGATTAAATGAGATCATGCATGTAAATCATAGAAAAAGCTTTAAAGCATTATATGTTGAGTCTCATCATTAGTTGAGTCCCATTCCAAAACTACATAGGATTTAGAGCTATAAAGAACCTTAGCAATCATCCAATCTGACATTTTTATCTTACACATCAGGAAACTGAGACCCAGAAAGCATAAATAGCTAAAGTGACCACATTGTGGCACAGAGGCAACTCTGAGTTTTTGAACGTTATACCAGCAATACAAGTTCTTATTTATTTTACTTAGCTAGAAACTCATGACTTTCGTGAAAGAGGGAAGGAAGAATGGAAGTAGGAAAGCCTTTTTTCCCCCTGCATTGGTGAACACAGACAGAGGCATCACTTTGTACTCCAGCAGTGCCATTTTAATTTATGAACTCAGAGGGCACTGATTGCAAACTGCAAACATGGATGTGCTTGTTCCATCTGATTGAAGCCATGTCAGAGTTGGAAAGTAATTATGATAGTAGAGCTGATAGGCAAGCAATTACATTTTTGTTCTCTCTCTATTTCTTTCTGTCTCTCTTTTTCTCCTTTTCCCTCTCGCCCAAGTGTTCTTCTTGTCAGAAGGCGGTGTGAGCACAAGAACATAATCTTGGACAGAGTGTGATGCAGGGATTATTTAAGTACTGTCCTTGGTACTCAGTGTCTATTCCTAGTCCCATTGTTCTTTAACCTAATTTTTTTGTTTGCCCTGTAGCTCTATGACCCAACTAGGTTAAAGAAACAGGGAAGCCAATGGCAAACAGCAAACTTGCTCCTGTTTCACATGCATCTGGAGAATACGAAATTGAAGGTGTTCATTCATGTAGAACAAGACAGTCACTGCTATAGACTTGATCTTGAGTTGAGTTCCCTGTGACCGCAGACACAAAGTAAAAGTACCTTTGAGGATAGAGAATTTTTCAGAATACTAATGCAAAAGGGAGTCTGGGGCAACAAGGCAGAAAAAGTGAGTGAAGGGGGATGGGAAGTTTGGTCGAGATGGGAATCAAACAGAAACAGGGAATGGAGGATAATTTCTCATTCACGTGAATCAATGGATTAGCTCAGTACAGGGAGCCACTGTGGAGGAATTATTATGGTCTTTATCACCAATAACAGCACTAATTTGTACAGTGCTTTGAAACTCACAAAGTGCTTTTTTATACATTTTATTATTTGATTCCTACAGTTATGAAGTAGATAGTGCAATTATTATTCTCTCCATTTTATAGAGAAGCAAAGCAAGTCTAAGAAAATAATTGACTTGCCCAAAGTTATACATCAAATATATGGCCCAAACAGTATTCAAACCTAAATCTCCTGACTACAAAGCCAGTATACTTCTCTTTATACTATACCACTACCTAACTTTGGCTTATTGATGTTTTACCTATAGAAAAACAGATCTTTAAAATAATCTAGGAAACTGAAAGCAAAGCATTACCTACTTTGGTATTTAGAAATAGAATCTTCTTCCTTGACCTATTGTTCTTTTTTGGCTAAAAGTTAATTTATGTGCCTGTGTACTAGAGAATCAACTGTCTTCCATCTTCCATCTCTTCCAAAGAATACATTTTTTGCCCAATGACTAGTGAATTCAGTAATTTTGCAAAGAGCTTAGTTGGCCTTGATAAAAAAGCACTGGACTACTGAATTTCTTGCAAGAACGATTTAGTAATGCAGTGGTGTATTTAAGTATCCCTAGATTTTAGTTACCCCATTGAAATGACCTTTGTTCTGGCATTGATGATATCTCCTTAACAAAGTAAAATTCCCTATAAAGAATACATAATCCCTTTGCCTCAGGATTAAGGATTCTGCTCTGGCATTGTTGTAATCTACTTAATGTTGTGTGAATTGCTGTTGACAAGGTCACTTCTGAGATGTGAACTTGATTCAGACATTTGTTGCCCTTTTAACACTACATTCATCATGATTGATGATGCACAGCTAGTTTATATACCTTAGCTATGCTTTTAGGATTTGCCTTTTGAAAGGATGTTGGCATTTGGACTCTAAAAGAATCAAAGCTGGGCAACAGAACAGAGAGGAGCCAGTTAGATTAACATGTACTAAGCTCTTTGAAGAAAAATCTCTGTAGTCACAGGGCCTCTCCAGGAAATGTTTTCACCAGGGCATTGCAGGAGAGAAAGAACCACAGAGTATCAAGAATGACAGTAAATGAAGCTAGTAAATTATCAGTAAGGAAGTTCTTTACTAGTTTGAGTGTTGTAGGGATGTAAATCAGAAACTGTAGAGTGGCTAGTAGAAGAATAGACTAGTTTTGACACAGAGAAGTTCTTAGACTGAGCAGGAGTTTGAACCAGGGAACAGAAAGAGGCAGAATCATTATATAGAAAGAGTACATTTGGATCATGCTTTTGTTTGTACTGTGAGTACAGCTGTGTGGACTGTGTAGATATAATTAAAGGAGTCCTAGAATAATAGAATCATATATTTCAAGTTGGAAGCTACCTTAAAAGTCATTGAGTCTAACTCCTGCATTTTCCAGATGAGATCAACTTTTTATCAACCCCAAGTGTTTCCCTGTTTTGAAAGAGCCCAACTCAGAGAGGTCCTCTAAATCTGGAGGACCATATAGGTTCCATAGAAAGTGGGGTTCAGCAGAACAATTGACTAGTGATTTTCTAACAATCTGAGTCTTTTTCTCTTGTCAGATGCATGTAGGTATATGTATATTGGGATTAAGAGCAATATACATAGTTACAACATAATGAATGAAAAGATTAACAGCAACAAAGAGTAAACTAAACACTGTTATACAATCAAATTTGCTCCTGGGGAAGAATTTTTAAAAATGTACCTCTCTCTTTTCCTGGCAGAGATGGAGGATGATGGGAATGGAATATTCCATAGACTATTAAAACATAGTAGATATGTTAGTTTTGTTGAACTGTTTTTTTAAATTTATTTATTTTCAGTTTTCAACATTCACTTCCACAAAATTTTGAATTTTCTCCCCATCTGCTCCCCACCCCCTCCCCAAGACAGTATGTATTCTGATTACCTTTTCCTCCAATCTGCCCTCCGTTCTCTCACTCTCCTCTCCCCCGCTACCATTATCCACTTCCCTTCTATTTTCCTGTAGGGCAAGATAGATTTCTGTATGCCTTTGCCTATATATCTTTTTCCTAGTTGCATGTAAGCACAATTTTTAACATTGGTTTTTAAAGCTTTGAGTTCCACATTCTTTCCCTTCCCCCTTCCTTACCCACCCTCATTGAGAAGGCAATAACCGTATAGGTTATATGAATGTAGTCATGCAAAACACTTCCATAATAGTGACATTATGAAAGACTAACTATATTTCCCTCTATCCTGTCCCACCCTCCATTTATTCTATTCTCTCCTATTCTCTCCTTTGACCTGTCCCTCTACAAAAGTGTTTGCTTTTGTCATCCAATTTGTCATTCCTTCTATTATCCCCCCCCCTCTCTTTTCCCCTTCCCCTCTACTTTCCTGTAGGATAAGATAGATTTCCATACCCCATTAAGCATGTGTGTTATTCCCTCCTGAAGTCAAATATAATGAAAATAAGACTCATTTATTTCCTCTCACCTTCCCACTCTCTCCTTCCATTGCAAAAGCTCTTTATTGCTTCTTTTATGTAAGTTGATTTGCTACATTCTACCTCTCTCTTTCTCTTTCTCCCAGAACATTCCACTGAACTCTTCATTTTATTTTTTAGATATCATCCTTTCATATTCAGCTCACCCTGTGCCCTCTGTCTCCATCTTTTTTGTCTCTGCCTCTGTCTTTCTCTCTCTCTCTCTCCACACACACACACGCACACATACACACATATATACGTATATGTGTGTGCATATATACATATATTCCCTCCAACTACCCTAATACTAAGAAAGGTCTCATGAGTTACAAATATCTTTCCATGTAGGAATGCAAACAGTTCAACTTTAATAAGTCCCCCATGGTTTCTCTTTCCTGTTTACCTTTTTATGCCTCTCTTGATTCTTGTCAAATTTTCTGTTCAACTCTGGTCTTTTCAACAACAATACTTGGAAATCCTTTATCTCATTAAATGTCTATTTTTCTCCCTGAAGGATTATTGTTTTACTGAGTAGGTGATTCTTAGTTGTAATCCTGTCTCCTTTGCCCTCCAGAATATCATATTTCAAGCCCTCTGATCCTTTAATGTAGAAGTTGCTAAGTCTTGTGTTATCCTGACTGTGGCTCCCCCATACTTGAATTGTTTCTTTCTGGATGCTTATAATATTTTCTCCTTGACCTGGGAACTCTAGGATTTGGCTATAATATTCATAGGAGTTTTCCTTTGGGGATCTTTTTTAGGAAGTGATGGGTAGATTCTTTCCATTTCTGTTTTACTTTCTGGTTCCAGAATATCAGGGCAGTTTTCCTTGATAATTTCTTGAAAAATAATGTCTGTGCTCTTTTTTAATCATGACTTTCAGGTAGTCCAACAATTTTTCTATCTCTCCTGGATCTATTTTCTAGGTCAGTTGGTTTTCCAATGAGATGCTTCACATTGTCTTTCAATTTTTTTTTATTCTTTTGATTTTGTTTTATGATTTCTTGATTTCTCATAACATCATTAGCTTCCATTTACTCCATTCTAATTTTTAAAGAAGTATTTTCTTCAGTGAGTTTTTGGACCTCTTTTATCCACTTGGCCCATTCTGCTTTTTAAGGCATTCTCCTCATTGTTTTTTTGCATCTCTTTTGCTGTTTGTGTTAGTCTAATTTTAAAAGTGTTATTTTCTTCAGCATTTGTGGGGGGGGTCTCCTTTAGCAAGCTATTAACATGATTTTCATGATTTTCTGGCATCACTCTCATTTCTCTTCCCAGTTTTTCCCTCTATTTCTCTTTGATTTTCAAAATCCTTTTTGAGCTCTTCCATGGCCTGAAACCAATTCATATTTTTCTTGGAGGCTTTGGATGCAGGAGCCTCAACTTTGTTGTGTTCTTCTGGTTGCATACCTTGATCTTCCTCATCTCCAGTGACATAAGGAAATGATTTCTTCACTCTCCCCCCAGCTGCCTAAGAAAATTCTAAACTCCTTAGAAGAGCAGAACGAGGCAAAAAGGAATCACAGAAAAGCAGGAAAACTTTGAAAGTTATGTGTTGAATTTATTAGATACTTTATAAGAAAATGAAATACAATATTCACAGTTTTATGTAAATTATCTTTCGTCTAAAATGGTTTTAGAAAATGTGTATAGAAATGCTTATTTTAATTAGTATTTGACAAATTTAGAATTAAAAAAATAAACTTCTTAGACTTGGGTACATCCTATATTCAACATCTTTCATCCTCCATTTTCAATGATTTCCTAAGTGAAACTTAACTGTTGTTCCTTAAAAATGCCCCCAAATTTCCAATTTCAGTTTGCTCATACTAGTTTTTCTACCTATAATATCCCCACTTTACCATCAATGCCTATCACACTGTCTATAACAAGCTCTAGTGAAATAAGAATGATACATGATCTTGGGTTTGAATATTTGTTCTTCTATTTCTTATCAATGTAGCCTTGAGCAGCCCAACCAACATTTTTGGTCTTGGCTTGCTCTAAGGTTTGTACAATGAGGGAGTTAGACCTCAAAATATATGACTCCTTCTTGTTCTAAATCATATAATCCTATGACTATGCCCACAGAAATCCCTGAACATTTTTCAAAGTCCCTTCAAATACTATTTCATTAAGCATTTTTGGAACACTAGACCAAATGTGCTTTCTTCCTTCTATAAATCAGTACAACATTTTTTATTTGTCTTTTGACATATAGCAATGAATTTCTTCCTTCCTACCAGACAGAAGTCCACAGACCATATCTTTCATCATTATATCAGCCAGTATAGATATAATAATGATGATATTATATAGTTCTCTTTAAAGGTTTGCAAAGAAAATTACAAATGTTATCCCATTTTACCATTACAGTAATCCTGTGAGGTAGATGTTATTGATAGCCCCACTGTAAGATCAAAAAAGCAGATGACTTGCCTAGGTTCATATAGCTAGCAAATATCTGAGGTTGGATCTGAACTCATATCTTCCTGAAATAGAGGTATATATTTTAAATCATCAAATTGGATAGTTGAGGATCTTGAAATACTTAAGGATCAACTTTCTGAACATTTCTGTATTTGCAATCCTATAGATATAGAAGGTATTGGAGACTAGTCTGGATGGGTAAGAGTACTGATTTTGAATGAAGTGAGTGGATCTAGTTTGAATTCCCAGTTCTTTCACTTGCAACCTGTATGACCTTGGAAAATAGCTCAACCTCTCTGGGCCTCAGTTTCCTTATCTGTAAAATGTACAGTTGGAGTAAATGACCTCTAAAGTCTATCTTCCAGATCTAAATTTAAAATTCTCTGATCAAAGAACATATCATGGCAAATTCTTCTTTCTCTCCTTCTCTCTTTATCTCCTCTCTTATTTTTTCCCTTTCCTACCTTTATTCTTTCCTTCTCCTATAATTTTATTTTTTAATCTCATTTGAAAGATAACAATTTAGTAAAGAATGTTATTTTGAATACAAACAGTCCCCTGTAAATGATCTCCTTTTTGGGTTAATTTGCAAATGTTAGACACTAAACCTTCATTTTTCTGTGACTTAATATCCAGCTTTTGTTGTGAGTTTGCGCTGATAGCTAACCAGACTATGAACTATGACTCCCTGAATTCCATTCAAGTGGTTGGCATGTTGCTGAGGAAGCAAGATTTATTGGGGGACAGGGAGCGATGAGAGTGCTCAGTGGCCAGGGCAGGAAATGCGGCCAGATGAATAGTAATTTATGTAATGTACTTCATAGGTGGCGGGGAGCCAGTGAAGAGAACTTAATGAGCTGACATCTGTCAGCAACTCCGCGGTGTCTGGTTTTAAGATTCGCTTCCCTCATTCACATGTTTCATGGAAGCTAGAGAAGAGATTCAATATAGAATACCCTATATTCTTGTCTGAGTCAGCTCAGGATTGAAATTCCTTGCATGGCAATCTCTTAAGAATTCTCTTGGAAAAGAGATCATAAAAATGGGAAAGGGTCCCACATGTACAAAAATATTTATAGCAGCTCTCTTTGTGGTAGCCAAAAACTGGAAATCAAGGGGATGCCCATTAATTGGGGAGTGGTTAAACAAGTTGTGGTATATGAATGTAATGGAATACTATTGTGCTATAAGAAATGATGAACAGGAAGACTTCAGAGAGGCCTGGAAGGACTTACATGAACTGATGCTGAGTGAAAGGAGCAGAACCAGGAGAACACTATACACAGTAACAACCACAGCGTATGAGGAATTCTTCTGGCAGACTTAGCCCTTCACAGTAATGCAAGAACCTAAAACATTCTCAAAGGACTCTTGAGGCAAAATGCTATCCACATCCAGAGAAAGAACTATGGAATTGAAACACAGAATGAAGCAGGATATTTTCTTTTGTGTTATGTTTTATTTTTTCTCATAGTTTCTCCCATTCATCTTAATTCTTCTATAAAACATGACTAATGGGAAAAGATGTTTAATGACAATGTATGTGTAGGACCTGTATAAGATTTCATGTCATCTCAGGGAGGGAGGGGGAGAAAAATCTAAGACTTATGGAAGTGCTTGTAGAAAATTGAAAACAAATTAATAATTTTTAAAAAAGAATTCTCTTGGAAATATTAGACAGATTCATCACTTGGTCCAGTTGTTATTTTTTGTTTTGTTCCCTAGGGCAAGAACTTGGTGAATCTCAACACCAAGGGATAGATTATTTAGATTAGCTAGTAGATTATTTAGTTACAGCTCAAGCCTATGCAACTACTAAGGAAGAAACTTCCCATGCAAATAAAAATTGTTTTAACAATCTAATGCATATCTGGTTGATCTGACCACTAACCACTTAATAGGATTTGGAGACAAAGAAGAAGTATTTTTTCATCATCCTGGGGCTGGTAGTTAATTTTGTTGTTTAGGTCATAGGTTACAAATTAAAGAAAAGTTGTTTTAATGCTCTCTATAACATTTCTCAGTCAAGGCTTAAGTATTGGAAATTATCTATCTATCTATCTATCTATCTACATACACATATATACATATATAAAATAACATTATATATGTTAATATATGTAATAATATATAAATATATTTATATATAAATATGCATTTATGTTAGTGTATTATATTTTTTTTCTTCCTTCAACTGGGCCCTCACTACTGCTTGGCAATGCTTCTACTCATTCTTATTTTTACCCTGTATCAACTCTTCCAAACATCTTGCTTCAGCACCCAGTTGCATCTTTATTTTCCACACTTTCACAATGATTTAGCCTCCAACATTTTAATTTAATTTATTAATAATTAATTTAATTTAATCTTTGTCTAAACGCCTTAAGAAGGCTGTGTAACACTGATGCTTCTACTTCCTTTCTGTTCCTAGGTACCTTTTTTGATCCCTCATTCTTTTTCACTAACAATAACCAATAGGTTGTCAAGTCTTGTCATTTCTACCTCTACATTTCTACCTCTCTCATATATGCCCTCCACCCTGATGCAGGTCCTGATTACCTCACACCTGAACAATTGCAGTAGCCTCGTTGATTGTTCTTTCTTCCACAAGTCTTTCTCTACACCAGCCCATTATGTAGTCATTTGTCAAATAAGTCTTCTTAAAATGCAAGTCTGACTGTGTCACTCCCTTTCCTCTTTCATTCAACCCTAGTGAACCCCTATCATGTCCAGGATTAGATGTAAAATCTTGTTTGGCTTTCTTCTTTTTTTAAAATTCTGAATATCTTCCTCTCTCCCTCCTCTGCCCCATCACTGGAGTAACAAGAAATTTTTTATAGTTTATACACGTATAATTATGTAAAATATATTTCCATATTAGTCTCCTGTATGGATTTTGCAGCTCTGTATAACTCAGTCTTATCTTACCTTTCTAGTCTTCTTAGAAAATATACTCAGTGGCATTTACCTTCTACTACTCCTTGCATGTGACATTCCATCTTCTGACTCAGAGCATTTTCACTGGCTATTCTCTATGCCAGGAGTTTTCTCCTTCCTCATCTCTACCCCTTAGCTGCCCTGA
The DNA here is from genome assembly GCA_023548195.1 of Bettongia penicillata ogilbyi. Classification (NCBI taxonomy): domain Eukaryota; kingdom Metazoa; phylum Chordata; class Mammalia; order Diprotodontia; family Potoroidae; genus Bettongia; species Bettongia penicillata. Next base: position 313,333 of record JAJHZJ010000040.1, read on the forward strand.
CTTCCTCCAAGTCTCAACTAAAGTCCCAGCTACTATGAAGTATCTCCCTCTGTTATCTCCCATTTATTGTGTATGTATCTTGTGGTTTCATAGTTGTTTTCATTCTGTTTTCCCCTATTAGAATGTAAGGTCCTTGAGAAAGGAAGGCTTTTTAAAAATTATTCCCAATATTTAGCATAGTACTACATAGTGGCCATTGACTAGTTGACCGACTGATTGAAAATTGTGAAGTGTTGCAGTTTATAGTCACTGCGTAGAAAAATAGCCAAGATGGACTGAATTACTTTTCTTAGACATGGGTATGCCTTCTACCCTTCCCATGCATGTTTCTGCTCCAGTCACCTTCTTAAGAATATATGCAACACAACATTCCTGACTTGTCTTTTGCTCCTTGTGAGTGGAGAAGCATTAAAAATTTCAATTCAAAATGAATTTTATCTAGGAATAGAAACATCTCCACCTCTGTGTGCCTTGTGAGATCTTCACTTTGTGATTCTAGAAACTTCCCTTTGAACTTTGGGTGTGGAGGTAGAAATATGAGCCATTGGTGGTTAGCCAGGAGATCTGGTTCTTGTGAGTTACTCAGAGTACAGATCTGAGGTCAACATGAAATATCTGTTCAATAATCTCACAAGTCCTTCTACCTTTCTGAGAATTAAAATTACTAGTTTATGTTTTAAGTATTTGTTCATGTGTGCTTTTGAGTCTTTTGTATTTTAAACATTTCTTTTGTGGTGGAGGAAATAGAAAATTTCCTGTACCTGAAATCACTTTTGTAAATTGAGTACCTTTTCTGAGAAGGAAGTCTGTCAATCTCTTTTAGGGATTAACATAAATCTATACCTTATTTGTTTTAGATATTAGATATGAGCACATGAAGTGAGAATATAACTAGCCAAAGAGCCTTGGAGAAATCTAGTACTCTTAATCTTTGAGGTCAGGCCACCACAAGAATGAATCCTTCGTTCCTATAAATTGAGACCCCTGTCAGAGGAGATCCTCTGGGTTGCAGGTAATGCAGGCTAGATTATCGCATTTAAAGAGACCTAGATTGGAACTGAAACTTTGATTTCACTGATACAGAGAGCTCTTTGTGAGGAAATATACAAATTCATTCAATAACTTCTTTACTTTTTATAGGGTTTGAGAGTCATCTAGAGTCCTGACAACTTAACAGATCTTTCCCAGAGCCACAAAGGCAGTGTGTGTCAAAGACAGTCAAATTTAAACTTGAGTCTTCCTGGCTGAGAGGCCAGCTCTCTATTTATGTTGCCTATTTAAAACCACATATAATTGCGATAAATATGGCTCCATTCACAATTCTAAAGGTTTCTGAAATTCTCTGAAAGGCTAACAACTGATAACTGTAACTATGTTTATTTGTTTTTTCCCCTCTTCTGGGCAAATCAGTCTCATAGTAACATAGCTGTGAAAAATAAAGAGGAAATAGTGATTTTGATTTTTCTAATAGTAAATATCGCATGTTACTTCTGTACTCTTACAAGTATATCTGTGGGAGATCTGAATTCAAATCCCTGAGTAAGGTTCATTTAATTAAGCTTTCTCAGCCTTGGTTATCTCATCTGTAAAGTGATCATGGTCATAAGATCACCTACATTCTAAGGTTGTTGTGAGAATCAGATGAGATAACAAACATGGTATTTTGCAATCTTAAAGCACACGTGAATGCTAACTATTACTACTACTACTGTGTTGAAACTTCAAGACATTTTGTTTTTGTTTCCAGTATTTTTTTTAAGAAGCAGCTTCATTCTATTTTCATTTTGCCCTCTGTGTTTTTCATGTAGGTTTTTAGTTTGATAATATTTTTTTCTTCTGTATTCCAATGATTCCTACATGATCTCTCTTCAAACCATTTTCTAAGTTAATTGTTTTCAATAGTAGATAACTTATATTTTCTTCATTTTAAAAAATCGTTTGACTTTATTTTAATATTTCCTATTGCTTCTTGGAGCTGTCGAATTCACTTTGCTCAGTTCTGTTTTTCAGGGACTTTACTAATTAGGTAAGGATTTTTACCTTCTACTCTGACCTTTATATTTGCCCTCTATTATTTTTCTTCCAGAACTCCTATTTTATTTTTTGTCTCTTGTTTCAACTCTCCAAATAATCATGTAGTCTTTATGGCCAAGCCTTTTTTTCCCCCTCAGAGATTCTACTTGAAGTTTGTATGCAATTATTTTCTTCTTATAGGTTTATGGCTGTTTGTTCACTTGTTTCAGTCATATCCACTTTTTGTGATGCCATTTAGTATTTTATTAGGCAGAGATATTGGAGTGGTTTGCCATTTCCTTCTCCAGCTCATTTTACAGATAAGGAAACTGAGGCAAATAGGTTTGAGTGACTCGTGTTCCTGACTCTAAGTCCAGTACTATATTCATTGTACCACCTAGCTATCTTCTTAGGAGTTTACCTCTCAGATATCTCTTAAGCCCTATTATTTCTTTACTATTGAGGGTTTTTTTTTTTAAATTAAATCTACAACCTCAGTTCTTGATTTGAAATTTTGTAACAGGATCAGAATCAGCTTCTTTCCATACTCTTGGATGAACTGGTCTGCCTTCTTCGAGCCTAAGCCTGATGTTCTGTGGTTGGGCCACTGACTTATGCTTCACTTGAAATGTCCTCTGGAAAACTTCAAGTCTATAGAGCCAAGGTTCTTAAATGGGGATCCACAAACTCAAGAGGGGTCAGTGAATATATTTCAGGGGAGTCTATGAATTTGGATTGGATAAATTATCCTTTAATTTCAATGTAATTTATTTCCCATGTAATCCTTTGTATTTAATTTTATGTATTGAAAAATATTATTCTGAGAAAAGACATAATATAGACACATAAAAATATAAGAACCCTTGATCTAGAGCATCTTTAATCAGAGAATTGTAGATTTCCATTTCCTTTGTCATTCCTCAGTCATTTAAGCATCTCCAGTCAAAGAGTTGACCGTTTTCCGTCTCGTTTATGTAAACTCACTGCTGGCTTCCCTCATAGGACTCTTCTCTCAGGGCTTATAGCCCTCTGACTCTTCTGGGCTGAATGAGTAAGGCATCTGTTGTTTCTCTGTAAATTCTTTGATCATCATTTATCTGTTACTTTTTAAAATCTTTTCTGGCGTATATTTGGGAGAGCTGACCTCTTCTGGGAACTTTCCTCATCGGATCTTATCCAGAATTCCCTGGATTTTGGTTACTGATGTCCAAATGGGTCCCTCTGTGTATATCATGCTCCATTTAAGTAGCATTGAAAATCAAAGTGGTTGTTCATTCATTGACAAGTAAGGACTAGGTTGAAACTCTTTGCTACCCTTGCCTACCTTTCATATTTATATTAATATAATTTCATATTAATTTCCTTTAAATCATTGTTAAATACAAGTTATAGGCATATTCCCTTCTCCAGGAAGATTAAAGCGATAGAGTTAGTTTATTTTTTTTTTTCTAAAGTAAGGATTGTACCTGATAAACAACACCTCCCACTTGCATTTAGGAAGATTTAAAAGTTTTCCTTTAAATATTTGTATTTATGTTGATATCTTTAGTTTTCGAATCTGTTTCATTTCCAAATATATGCATCTTCCATCCCCTAGCCTACTCTGTGTATTCTTGTTTACAGACATTTAAAATTTAAGTTATACATGATACACTTAGCATAGCTGCACATAGCCAATGCCTCAGGGGCTCTATTCCTGTTCCCTCCACTCTTTTGCAAGGGATGCTTCAGGGAAGTGGGCTTTTTGCTTGTTTTCTTCTCTTTCCCTGCGCCTCATCAAAACTGTGGGAATGATTGGTTTTACTTTGTATCTGATAGGTACCGTGAGCTGGTGACTTGTCGTGAAATCTCTTTTGAAATTACCATTTTTGCCTCTATCTTCCCTTCCCCTCGGTACCATCACCCAATCTTTCTAACTTGCCAAAGCTGAGGTGTGGAGCTTAACAATATATACTGGCCACTTGAAAGGGAAGTTAAATTAAAAAAAAAAAAAAAAGCAGGACTGCAAAGGATATATTACACTGGCATGAAGCCAAGCCAAGAGCATTTGATCTTGAATCAGGAAAAAAAGTGCAAAAAACCCCCACTTTTCTCTGATTCTATTGAGACTTTTGCTGTTGTCATTATACTCTTTTGTGGGTTTTTTTTTTGGTTGTTGTTTTTTAATTTTTTTTAAATACAGGTAAAGCTCAGATGAGCTCAGCATGTTCCAGATGGTGTTTAAAGCTGCTTGAGCTTCTTTTATATAATTCTCTCTTAGTAAAGTGCATTCCAGCTGAGAACCCAATGGCTGTTAAAACCAAGTTTATGCCTTTTATGTGGTTTTTTTGTTCTCTCTCTCTCTCTCTCTCTCTCTCTCTCTCTCTCTCTCTCTCTCTCTCTCTTTCTCCCTCTCCCTCTTTCCCTCCCTCCAACATATATGCACAAGAATACACACGACTAGCTAAAATTTAGTCTGCTTAATCATATCCAAATAAGAAGAAAATAATTGTGTAGGGCTCTATGAACTGCCTCTGAGACCAAGTATTTTATTTAGCTGGATATAGTGGATCTCTACAGGGTAGAAGGCTTTAATATTAAGATACATAGTAGCTTTTTTCTTCTTTCTTTTATCTACTGATAAAAATTATTCTCAAACCTTTCACCTATCCCATAGGCTAGTACTCAATAATGCTATGCAAAAAAAAAAAAAAACAAATTTATCATTGATATAAGAATGTACATGTTTGTTCAGGTTACAGTGTTTCTGGAATTTTTAATAGTGAAATTTTGCTCAGTAGGACTTTTATTGTAAGATATTGGCATCTATGTTTGGAATAATGAAATATGTTTTTATTTGTGTGTATTTATATATGCTTCTATTCATATATTCTATCAGTAATACTTAAGAAGTCGTTTAATCTTAGGGATAGGAAATAATCGTACAAATCCTTCATTAAACAGGTGAGGAAATGGAAACTGAGGTTCAGAAAGGTTAGAGTAACAAGTCAGAAGTCCACTCATACTAGTTATTAGCAAAACCTAAGATTAATTTTCTCCTTTAGGTAGTTTATTCCATAAGTATGATGAGTCTGTATTGAGTAACTTATTTTTTTCTATGACACCACACTTAACCTACTCCTTTGCCATGTTTCATAATGCTCTAGACAAATTAGGTTACCCATTGTTTCCTACTCAAGTACTTTTTTTTCCTAGTCATTCTGACCACTTGTAATACACCCCTCTCCTTTTTCTGTTATCCATCTTCCAAGGAAAGAATCAATATGATTCCTCTTCCATGAAGCCCTTCCTGATTGCCCAAACTAAAAGAAATTTCTTCCTCCCATGGACTCACATAACCCTTTAATCTTGTCCTATTTTATCTAACCCTCTCTTGTGATGTTCATTATATTTTTCTTGGTATCATTTGGATATTTGAAACTTTTCTTTATGTATTTTGTTTTTAGATGACCTACATTTCCTAAAATATCTCATCCTTCTCCTAGAGGGACTCCTAATAACAAAGAATAAAAAGAAAGAAAAAAAATCAGTTCAGCAAAACTGATTGACATGTTCATCAAATCTGGCATCATGTCTATACTCATAGTTTTCCCCAAAGAAGAGTTAGTTGATTCATATATTCCTTCTTTGATGCTAAATTTAGGGATTATAATTTCACAAAATTCAGTTTCAATTATTTGCTTCTTCACAATTACATTGCGGTACCATTTTCCTAGTTCTCCTTCCTTCATTTTGCATGATTTCATAAAAGTCTTCCCAGTGCTCCTCTTTCCATCACATTTATCACTTCTTAAAGCACACAGATGCCTCCATTCATTTGCCACAATTTGTTTAATTTGAAGGGATAAATATATTTTGTTTCTGATTCTTTACCATTACAAAAAGTACTGCTGGGGATAGTTTGGTGTATGGGGAATCTTTCCTTTAAATAATTTCTTTAAATCGTTGAACTCCTTGAGGTGGATGCCTAACAGCAGGGTCTCTTAGTCAAAGGGTATAGAGATTCTATGTGAGTTTTATCCTCCTGCTGTATTGTAAGCTTCTTTAAGGGATGGTGGTTTATTTTATATTCGTATCTCTAACAAAGGCTAGCACCATTCACTTAAACAGACATTAATTACAATGCCTTATAGTTAAGAAATGAGGCAGCTAAGTAGTGAAGTAGATGGAGTGCTGGGTCTGGAGTTAGGAAGATGAATCTTCCTGAGTTCAAATCTGGCCTTCCATGCCCTTGGCTGTATGAATTGCTTTGCCTTGGTTTCTTCTCTAAAATGAGCCAGAGAAGAAAATGGCAAATCTTTGCAGTATCTTTGCCCAGAAAGCCTCATATGGAGTCATGAAGAGCTGGACACAAGTAGAAAACAACTGAACAGAAACAATAATAACCAATTTGGTTTATTTTAATTAAAGGGGTCATCCCTTGACTCATTTCTTAAAGAAGCCCATTCACTGAATGGGTGTTGCCTCACTCAAAGTGAGAACTTGAAAAGACTTGAGGTTAAAAGGGGCAAGATCTCTCTCCTGGGCAAGTGAGGCTGGTGACTTTGCATAGCCCTCCCTCACTCAGATCGAAGTCAATTGCAAGTCATGTCATCATCTCCCTGATGTCACAGTCCTCTTTGAAGGACAAATCACTTAAGAAATATTTGCTGATAGAATGTAGAAATGAGGAGGTACTTATCTGGCTGGAAAAATTTAGTGATATGGTCAGTGACCACTAACGGTCATCAGTGAACAGGATGTTTTCCTGTTTAAAGAAACAAATTCCAGTGTAAATGAGGTCCATGACCTAAGGAAGGCTCATTAATATTATAAGTATTTACCAATTGAAATTTTTGTTTTCTAATCAAGAAATCCTGAAAAGAAAACATGTCTCTCTCATTACTTGCTCTCCTCCCTAAAATACTTAGACCTGGAGTTCTCTTTTTAGAGACCCCATTTTTAGTTAGCATCTCCTTTTTTAGACTCTCTTTTAGAGAATCCATTTTTAGGTTTTGCTTCTATCAATGGAATAGAGAAATCCTAGGGACATGGATAAATGCTTTCAATATCACCAGTCTTGTGCCAATTTGGTTACTACTAATATAAAGAAACCTTGCTCAGCCACATATATTTTCTGTGCAGAAGTAAATGCAGAATTAGAACCATATAGACTACACATGACAAAGCATTAGGAGTCTATTTAATTTATTTTATGTACAGGTCTTTACTGAATGTCTAAGTGAGATCATGCATATTCACTAACCATAATAAAGAAATTAGTAGTCCAGTCTCATGCCTTTGTATGTATTCAGCCCATAAAGGTATTTTAAAAAGCAGTGTATTTTTATTCTACATTTAAAGGTGCTTAGAGACTTGCCTTGTGTGTTAATGTGTACTCTGTGAATAACACCATTTAAATGCTATCCCTGTGTATGCATTAATGTGTACATAGAAGGGAAGAAGACTAGAGGATGATAAACTGTGCTAACAACACATTGTTCAACCATGATTTAGCTCAGTAAAGAGCAATCTAGTGCATTAATGCGAATATTCAAAGATAGATGTTTATCTTAATGGACTCAGAGGTACTTATAAACACCATAATTGCTGGAGCCATTTTAAAGGGCATTTATTCAGAGCTATTGCACTTACTGTTACTTTTTCTTCATATTAAAAATAAATCCACTTAAGAGTTTAAGTGAAATAGTTCTAACATGACCGAGTAACAATGGGTCCCTCTTGCCCCCTGGACAACTAAGTGCTTAAACAATTTGAATCTTAGTTTGCCAAAAAAAAAAAAAAAAAAAAAAAAAAAGGGAAAGGCTTCTTTCTTTGTGCTCTAAGATACTTTGCAAATGGCTAGTCCATTTGATATAGTCCCTATTTAAAATTATCCCCATTTTATAACTCAACAGATGGCATGAATCGCTTATAATACATAGCCCCACAAATCAGTCATTGACTCCTCCGTTGCTTCAGCTCAACAAATATCAAATCATTAAATAAGTATTTATTAAGGGACTAGTGATACAAAAACAAAAATGAAATGGTCTCTGGCCTTGAGTAACTTACATTTTGTTGGCAGAAACAGCATACATTTATATGTATATATAACATATATACACATGCCATATATATTCTATATGTTACATATATTGATACATATGTAAATATGAAATCTTTATAAGATAAACATAAAGTGATATCTGGTAATGGAGCACTAACAATTAGTGGACACTAGGCACATAGGTAGCATGGTGGATAAAACACTGGGCCTTGGAATCAAGAAGACCTGAGTTCAAAACCAGCCTCAGATACTTACTAGCTATGTGAACCCGGGCAAGTCATTTAATATCTCCCTGCCTCATTTTCCTTAACTAGAAAAATGGGGAATAACAATAATAACTTTCTCATAATATTGTTAAGAGTATCAAATGAGATAAAACTTGTAAATTGCTTAGCAATGTCCCTGGTACATGGTAAATGCTTAATAACCCCTAGCAAATGAGTGGGGTGAGGGGGTCCAAGAAGGTTGTGGGTAGAAGATGGAATCTGTGTTGAACTTTGAGGGAAACTAAGAATTTGAAGATTTAAAAGTAAGGAGGGAATTCATTTCAGTCATGGCTACTGGAGAGGCAGTACCTTGTAGGAGAAATAGCAAATTGGCAAACTTGATGGAAATATAGACTATATAAAGGGAAATTGTGTATAATGAGATTGGAAAGGGATAAGCCGGATACATATTAGGTGGAGCCTTAAATGCATAACAGTGGATTTTATGTTTTATTTTTATAGCAACTAGAACTTCTTGAGGAGGGGAAGTATATAGTCTGACCACTTCCTTAGGAATGTCAATTTGACAGTTGTGTGGAGGATGGATTGAAGAGGGAAGAGGCTTTAATCAGGGAGATTAATAAGGAAGTTTCTTTAATAATCCACATAAGAAGTTATGAGGATTGGTAACTGGAAAGAAGAGTACAGACAGGAGAGATGCCCATGACATAGAATTAATAAGAATTGGCAATTGATTGATTGTTGATGGTAAAAAGGAGAAAAGTGTCAAGAACACCACTAAGGTTGCAAGCCTGGAAGATGGCAAGAAGGGTGATGCTTTGCTCAGGAAAAAAACAGCTGGGAAGTTAGGAAATTCTGACTGAGCAATAACGCATCTTGTTTCACAAAGGCTGAATTTTGAAACTAGGAAGAAAATCTAGTGGAAATTTCCAATAATTGTAAAAATGACTGACAAAATTGAAATCAAGTGGGAACAGGAAGAGGCATCAGCCTTTCTTGTTACTCTTTATACAACTAGAGTTTTCCCAAAGATCCTTTCCGTGAGTCTGCGGAAGATGAAGCCATTATCTCATTCCTTTTATTCACTTGCCAAAAGGGGCCATTTTTATACATCTATGATACATCTATTCACAGAGCACTGAAAGTAAAAAAAGTAGTAGCAGTATGCTGACTTCTCATGATATTTCTTTGTGAACCCCTCGAAAAGGTGGGAATAATAAGTTACCAGTGATGATGACAGCAAAAATAACAAGTCACACTCATATAGGACTTTAAGTATGGCAGAGTACAAATTTTATATTATCTCATTCCATTATAATGAACAGTTGAAGATGAGGATCAAGCTCTTCTATTAGAGATTATCTCCTTCCATTATATATATATATATATAAAAATATATATAATGTATGTGTGTATACACATAAATGCACATATATGTATATACATGCATATATATACATGCATATATATATGGAAATCTCTTGCACAGATCTGATAATTGAGGTACAAATATTAGTCTACAAATAAAATCATTGATACAGGAGAAAGGTAGGATAGGGAGAGGGAAGGAGAGAGATAGAGAAGGAAAGGAGAAGAGGACCCAGGACAAAATATCAAAGATAGGTTCATAGATTTAGAACAGAATTTAGAAGATATCTAATACCAACCCCTTCATTTTACATATGAGAAAACTGAGACTTAGATAACTTCAGTGATATTTCCATCATCACATTGGGAATAAAAAGTGGCAGAGACAGGATTTGGTATCAAGTGCCCTGACTCCAAATATTGTGCTTTTCTATGAGTATGTGAAATGAATAAATTAATGGAAAGATTTTAAGTGCTTACATTGTGCTAAGCATTGTTCTGAATGTTGAGGATACAAACAGATAAAGAGAGACACACCCTGCTATGAAGGATTTCACTCTAATTACGACATAGGGCAGCCATAGAAGAATCCACCTGCAGGGTGTGTGGAAAACCCCGGAGTCCTAAGGATAAAACAAATGGGTAGATTGTAAGGCCCAAGAATTCTTAGAGGGAAGCATAAACTAAAATTAGAATAGGTTAGCAAACCTAAAATAAAACACAATGATTACAAAGGAAACCAATTATAATAAAATAGTTATCTTTTTTTTAAGTTCATGGACCTCAGGTTATGACCCCTCCCTCTAAAATCAAGGAGAAACCTATGCTACCATCCTCATCCAATCAATGATCTACAATCTGCCAAGCCAAGGTCCAGTCCTACATCCTCCATGAAACCTTCCATGTCTAAGCAGACCCTCAGTGACTCCACATTCTCTAACACCTATTGTTATATGCCAAAGACCACAGCACTAGCTGATATTCTCCTCCAGTTGCTATGTAATTGTTTCCATGTGTAACAAGTGGACTTGGTCATTCCTTGAAGTCCGGCATCATATATTATACTTCATTATCTCCATCTTGCCTGGCAGAGCATTGGATACAAGTTAGGCATTTTCAGTAGGTATTAGGTGGATAAGAACATGATAGAGAAAAGGTTAATGTCCTGCCTAACTCTACCTCTCTACCACCTTCTTCCCTTTCTATATCTCTTTTAGTTTTTCTCTGACTTGTGATAATCCCAAGCAGAATAAAGAATGTAAGATCTTCAAGACAGATACTAGACAGGTTTCTTCATATCAACCCACTGAAAGTAAAAGGTTACCTGCTAAATGTAAAAGAAAAAAGTCTCTGCTACAGCTGCTATAAAAATAGAATAGGGCCATAGTGCATTCATCAGTAATGAATGCACAAAAATGGAGGCTTCTTAAATTATGAATGTGGCTTCTCGTTTATTGCCAAGTAATTCTGCTCTATTGATTTCTGTTTATTTCCAATCACCTAGAATGAAAGGCTATGTTGCTTGGAGATCTGGGTCATGAAAAGATCCTCGTTAAAGCCACTCTGCTGTAGTAAGTTGTTTATTTTTGCTCGAAGTGAATCTAATCGATAAATATACAAAACAAGATACTTTTCCCTCTGCTCCTAGAAGAAAAGTAGGGAAAAACAGAAAAGCTAAATAAAGATGTCCAGATGAGAAATAAAAGGACCAGCAAATGACATATTGATTTCTTACAAAGAAGCAGTGTAAATTTAAAATACTCTTCTCACACAGTTATGAAGGATAACACTGACTCAGCAAAGGAGAATCCTGTTGGCTTTTGCCCCACTAGAGCAGGGGTTCATAACCATTCCGTGTGTGAATGGCAATCAAAAGATCTTTTGCTGCTTTTGTTTTAGTATAATCAAGTGCCTCAGATTGAATCTTGCCTTTATCAATCAAGAGTCTTTACAAGGAGTAAAGTACAGAAATAAGAGTTTCTTTAACTAAAAACAGTGTATATATTTGTATTGTTAATTCTTTCGATGTGATTAAGGATCTTTCCCACCCATGGATGGGCCTGTCCATTGTGGGAAGCTTGATTAAGGGAGTGTTTTTGTAGGATGGTCCCAAGTACCTTTTGTTTTTTCTACTCAGGCACTAGGTCAAAGGGTTGTGATGCCTTCTGGCTCTAAAAAGGTATAAATATTCTGAGGGTGAGGTTTTACTTTGGGGCTTAATTTTTGTAATAAGGTCTGAGGCCACAACTCTGGGAAGTTACTAAGGAGCCCCCCGGCTTTGAGAACTCATATGTCATGCTTCCCTCTCTGGTAACTGGTCAGGCAGTTGTACCTTTCTGTTGAATTATGGTCAGGCAGAGGAAGCCATGTCTGTTGATTACTTTGGAGCTTACTGACTGGAAGTGTTTGTTTGGCCAGATGAAGACTCTGGGAAGTCACTAAGAAGCCACTCGGCTTTGAGAACCCAGATGTCATGCTTCCCTCTCTGGTAACTATGGTCAGACAGGTGGGGTCCAATTGTCTGTTATATTCAGGCGGAGGAAGCCATGTCTGTTGATCTTTAGATTTCTCTGTATTTTCTCTGAAATTCAGGGTGCTGACTCCCTTGATCTAACTGATATATGTACTTGGTTAAAGGAATAATACATGTTCTTGAAGATTGTTAACCCCTCAAAAGTTGCCTTTCCTTTTATAAATGCAGATCTAAGAACCTATGATAGCAAGCCCCCCTGTGTATGTTGGGGTGCTTAATGCTACAGTGTGTCATGGTCCATCTTGTCTGTCTGGTAAAACTTATGAACCTCCTCTCAGAATAATGTCTTTAAATGCATAAAGTAAAATACATAGATTACAAAGGTTAGTGAAAATAAAGATGTATTTTCCCATCCAATTTCACAGCCACTCCATCCCCAGATTAATAATTGCTGCCCTGGAGGGTCCATTTTATAGAATAGCTTAATTCTTCTAGGATCCACTGGTCCTCTTAGTTCAGAGGCAGAGGTCTCCTCTTCAAAGTCCAGGTGAATATGTAATCTGCCATGACTTAAGTACCAGGATTTCCAACCTATGGTTCTGAAGTCCATTTATCTACAAAGGAGTTTTAAGAGTCTCAGTTGAAAGTTCATACAATATATATGTAAAGAGAGATAAATATCATACAGATGATATAGAACTACTATGTGGTAACACTTCCTAAAATGAGGAAAGGGACAAAGCTTAAAAGGAAATAAACTGATGGGGTATCATATTTTTTAAAGAATTGGAGATTCAGAGTTGGACAATAGCTGAGACCCTCAGTAGTACAATATCAAGAGTGCTGAATCAGTAATGAAAGGAGCTAGGATTAATTCCTGCTCTAGCACCTACTATGTGACCTTGGACAAGTTTTCTGAGCCTCAGTTTCCTCATCTGTTACTTGAACATTTGCTTTAGATGTCTCTATCTAAAGTCACGTCCTGCTCGTAGCATTTGTAGGATTTAATCAGATAACAGGACAACTCTCCCAAAGATGAGCAGCAATGGAAAGGTTTTTGGGGTTGGGTTAGAAGGAGAATAGCAACATAAAATGATAATGGTGCCGTATTTAACTGACTGAGGCTACTTCAGAATCTCACACTTAGCTATATATCTAGGACTGAAACCTGAGGGTCTTGTCTTGATCTTGATGGAGTGGAACAACTAGAGCAAGGTATCTAAAGAGTACCTTGTCTTGGTTCAAACACTAGCCATGTAACTTGAATGAGTTTCTATGAGTTTTAATCACTTCTATGTAAAGTGAGGTCAGCAATAACATATTGTAACTACTAATTTAGAGTTATTATGAGAATGAACTGAGATACTAGATGTAAAAGCACTTTGAAAATTATAATGAACTATATTATATATTATATTATTATAGTAATATATTATATTATAATAATTATATTATTATAATAATATTATATATAATAATATTATATATATTAGCCAGTATGGTCCACAGAAGAAGTGATAGATTTGAACAGGTGATTCAAATCATAACTCCACCTCTTATAACTTGTATGACCATGGGGTAAGACATTTAATTAGTCTGAGCCTCAGTAAGCTCATGTGTAAATTAAAGAGATTGAACTAGATGACCTTGGAGGCCCCTTCTGGTTCTAAATTTTGTGATCCCATGATGGTTGCTTATTGGTCTAGGCCCACTTTCCATCCTACTTAGGGTCATTGAAGTCATGGTGGACTCCTTGGCCAATTAATGCATTTTGTTTATTTAGGAAGATATATTTCATATGTCAAAGATTAATATGAAAAGACAAATTTAAAAGTTAAAAGCAATAATTTACTTGGGGCAATCAGATGATTAAGATACAGAATAATTGCAGAGAATTTTTATTACTCTTTCTGAAGTGAAACTTAGAAAGTATTTTATGCATATCTCATTTGTTGCTAACATAAACTGTCAGGTAGGTGGTGTTGTATGTACTCTTTATAAAAATATATTATGTTGCTATCTTTTGGTTGGACATCATCCACTTTTCCAAATGTACATCTCTACCACCACCCAGAGATAGCAGAACAAAAAAGAGGGGGAGAAATTTTAGCAAAACTAACAAACATATTGAAAAAATCCAATATTATCCGTTTTGTTCCACACCTATAGTCTGCTATCTCTGCAAAGAAATAAGGAAAGATCTTTTCTTAAGGGCTAAACTTGCTCACTATAATTTCATGGCATAAAGTTTCATTAATTTGTTATTCTTTGTAGTCACTGTATCATCTTCTTCCTGGTTCTTCTTACTTCATTCTCTATCCATTCATATGTTTTTTTCATGCTTCCATATTCATCTTACTTGTCATTTTCAACAGCATTGTGATGTTACATTTTACTTATCTGCCATAACTTGTTTAAACTCCCTAGTCAAAGTTCATATACTTTGATTCTTTACTACTATAAAAGTAGTATGAATATTTTAGTGTTCATAGGTCCCTTCTTTTTTTTTCTTATCATTGGCCTCCTTGAAGCCTATCAGTAGAATTCTGTGGTCAAATGGATATTCACTTTCTTAAAATAGTTCCAAAGTCCTTTCCAGAATGGCTGTACCAATTAATAGCTCCACTCAAAGTACATTAATGTGTCTGTCTTTCTACAGTGCCTCTTGACTACTCTGTTCTTAGACTCATCCAAGTGTAAATTAAAATCTCTGAATTATTTTCATTTGTTAAATATACTATCATTCCCATAAAGAAATTGAGACTCAAAGAGACCAAGTGATTTTTTTCAGTTATAGTAAATATGAAGGATGGAATTGAAAAAACAGGTTTCTCCCAACTCCATTTCCAATGTTCTTGCCACTTCTTTACATGTAGGACAGACTCGAATGGCTGTGATTCAACAGCTGAAACTTACTAATTTCCCTGTTTTATATCAGTAGGAAGAAGTAAAGATGTTTTCCACTTTGAGAGCAGAGTCCATTTTTTAATACATTCTATTTACTTGAACCACTCTTTTTGTGGTACATTAGGAAATATAAGATCTAAAAGGAGACTGGAATTCCCTCCCTTGGGGACTGAGGTCCTATCTTTGGAGTTTCCCTTGAATTGTTTTGTTTTTATCCTAGTTTTTTTTTGGATGGCTAAATTCTAAACCCAGGAAATATTTGTTGTTGAAACCAGAAGAGTTTACAGTAAAGACTGTGCCAAACTCTTCACATTAGCAGTCCTGGTGGGTCTTTCTCTAATGAAAAGAGAGTCAGAGAGCAAGACCTTGCTTGTGCATATATATAATCAATAAAGGCCCAATCTAGATTGTTGGAGATGATGTGTCATTGGTGGGTGTTGGGGAGATTTTTTTTGCCTCCTAAATAATATGTAATTTCTCCAGGCCAAGAAATAAATTGAAAGGATTTAGAAGGATTTGCTTATCAGTGAAACACCACGTAGCATTACATTCCTCCTGCTTTTGGAAAGGTACATTGAAGTTTGGTTAATCTGCCTTGGTTCAATACTCCTCTTCCCTCTGTCAGGCTGCCTTGAACAACAGACAGATTAATCCCTTTCCACCCACTCTTCTCCCTCCTTCCCCAGCCATACCTCCCATTTGTAGCAGATGGAAGCAAAAGGCTTAAAACTAGAAGGAAAGGGGGGGCAAAAAAAAAAAAGAAAAAGAAAAGCCCAGTCACCACATATGCTTGCATTGTCCTAGAAGACCTGAGGAATCAAAAATTAAAGACCCCCATCTTTGGCATTGCATAGCTATGCTGAAATTCTTTTACTTCCTATGTTAATAAAATTCCTGAATATTCAAACATAACCTGACCAGTGGCTCAATCTTTGATGCAATGGAACAAGTTCAGGAAGTGAAAACAACGGACCTGGGTTCAAGTTCCAACTCTGTCACTTATTACCTGGATGACTTCTGACAAGTTGCTCAACTGTTCTGGTCCTCAGTTGACTCATCTATAAAAGAAAAAGGTTAAAAAGAAATAACCTCAAAAGGTTTATCTAGCTTTAAATATGCTAAGAACATTGGGGTTTTCCAAAGCTTAATTTCATAGCTTTTCCCTTGAAATCCTTCTCTAATAGTTCATTGTGGTATAGAGGTGACCCTGGATCCTTGAAGAATATGCCAATTTTAATAATATACTCCCAGAGACAGCAGGACTTCAAGTACAAGCCTGGTTGACAGGTTAAAGGTCTATCCTCTGAAGACTGGTCTAGTTTAGTTTTAGAGAGGTGAATCATCAGAGGACTGACTAGTCACTAGGTAATTTTTTCACCTCCAGCAACTCAAACTAATGTCTACTAAGGCAAGGATGATTTGCCATCTGTCCTAGTAGGAGTGGCTGTGCCAGTGAACATAGGTCCATAGAGTACTGAAGAATTTTGTTATAAAAGGGTCTTTGGAATTATGATGTTTTTGATACTTACCCAATTTCATAGGACTAGAAGTAGGAAGAAAGAAATCTGTGAATCATATACAAACACATATCCACACACAGGCATACATTTTTATATATGTCCATTGACTTTCCTTTCTTCCTATTTAATCCTTCAGCATCAGTGGTAATGGCTGAATGGATGATACTAGTCTGTTCTTTTTAATTCCATTTAATTATATAAATCAGTATCTAATCAGTTTGTTCTGCTTCGATCTTGCTTGGCTCTCGCAAATAAAACACATGTTTTCCATTAAATTAGGTTTGTTCCACCAATTGTATGCATGTCCATGTCTGACTCTGGATTTGTCTCAGTTCAGAATCTATCCAATGCATAATCTTAAATTTGGAAGAAAACTTAGGATTCATGCAGTACATTTACAGCAGCCTCTCTTAATTATCATAAAGCATACTTTCCTAATGCTTTGAATAACCTAAATGCCCCATATGCTGTATTTTTCAAGTGACTGTTTTTGTCATAATAGAACAAAGCACAGTGAAGATAAGGCTGTGAATTTGAAGTTAAAGAAGCTACGTTTGAATCTTGGCTTTTCCCTTTACTCTCCATGAAAACCTGAGCAAGACACTGAGCTTCAGATTCTCATTTGCTCTAATTTCATGTCTGAGAAATCCCAAAATTGCTAGTATTTAACCAATTTTATAGCCAAGGTTGTCTTTCTTAAAGAAACTGACACAGGTAAGTGAGGCAACTTAAGATTCTGCTAATGAAATCCATCTCTGATCAAGCTGTGTGTACCAACATAGGTACCGCCTCTCTCATGGTATAGGTGAGCAGAAACTAGAATTTTTCTCTTGATTCTTCCCTGTCACATTCTTTAGTAACAGAGGCTCTTTTCTACCACATTGCAAAAGACAAGTGGATAGATATAGTTAGGTCCGAACTTGCCACTCGGGCAGCCAGCCTCTTGTCCTGAGAAAAAATTAAGTAGATAGTTGGGGTTAAGGATCATAATCTCATCATGGGAGAGGTAGATTTCTGTTCAGGGGATTTTTATGGTCAAGAAGGCTGGATTTTAGAGAGAAAGAAGCCAGGTTCCAATCAAAGCACTGCTATTCAATCTCTCTGTCATCTTGAATAAACCTAATAAAGTAATAGCTTTGTAAACTGCAGGCACTATGCTAAATGCTTTACAAGAATTATTTTATCCTCACAACAACCCTTTGTCATGGGTGACATTATATCCCCATTTTACTGAGGAAATTGAAGTAAGCAGGGATTAAGAGACATGCCCATAATCATACAGTGAGAGTCTGAAGCTACATTTGAACTTGGGTCTTCCTGATTCCAGGTCCAGCACTCTACCCACTATATCAACTTAGTGCCTGAAGATGAAAGGCCTACATGATTTTGGGTAGTCTTCTTCATCTCTAAATCTGCAATTGTATGTTACTATTTCTCTCCAAGCTGACTGTCCTGGGCTGGAGCAGTAGGGACAAGGTAATGCCACCCAAAAGACATGTTAGCTACCATGAGTTCCCCATCTCTAGAGTAGAACCAAAAAATAACAATGTAAGAATTCAGTTTCTTGAGGTATATATATTAGCAGGGGCCAAAGATAGAATATGCAAGTACATTGAATTGCAAAAGATAATTGTATCACCAAAGCAATATTCACAGCACTGATAGTAACTGAATATGCCAGTGTACTTCTCAGTCTCAAAGTATAAAAGTCTCTGTATCTAGAAGAGAGAAAAAAAA
The DNA here is from genome assembly GCA_023548195.1 of Bettongia penicillata ogilbyi. Classification (NCBI taxonomy): domain Eukaryota; kingdom Metazoa; phylum Chordata; class Mammalia; order Diprotodontia; family Potoroidae; genus Bettongia; species Bettongia penicillata. The sequence goes on from JAJHZJ010000040.1 coordinate 331,627, forward strand.
TTTATTTAAACACCAGAAAGCGAAATCCCAGAACCAGAAAGTAAAATCTATCATAGTGACCAAGAAGTTGATCACAGCAGGGGGCAAAGCCATTCTCAAACCTCCCCTCCCTCAGATAGGGCCTTGTTACTATCAACTGTCACAATGTATCAGTTGGCCTGTGTCAGTTGACCTGTGTTCTTTCCCCTCTGAGCTGATCCCACTCACTTCCTCCCAGTTCTGTTCTGCCTTACTGTTTGGCCTCTTCAGCAAGCTCCTCCCACCACATGTGACCCAGACTTCCAGGCAATTTAAGCAGATCATATGGACCTATTAATTAATGAGAAAGATCTTTCCATTTAAATTACTATTGCAACAATCTTAATGGATAAATTTAAAATGAGGCAGTTGAACTTTCTAAACCTCAGTTAAATGTTAGGGGTTTATCTGAAGTCAGTGGTTCTCATTTTATCCAAAGTGTTTCAGACATTCTTCATTTAAATAGATAATAAACATTCATAATGGAATTAGATATGACCCTCTCCTCCTGTGAGATATTTAAAGCTCCATCTCAATCTCAGAATAAAAGTATAGATGGGAATGAGCAAAAACACCAAGCATTTGAGAGAATTTAATTCTTTTTAGCATGAAGCAGCTGCAGAGATGTATGGCTGTTTTCTGTGGGACTCTCGAATATTTATGGGCCCTTCTCTTTTCTTTTCTTGCTCAAAGAAAGGAGATCATCATTCTTGGGTATGTTATTTATAATTTCATAAAGCTGTTCCATGGCAGGACTTATTTTATCTTGCGCTTAATCTCAATCAAATAACTGTACTCCAAAGAAGCTGGAAAGGAAAAAAAAATGATTGCCCCGTTGGGTTTTCTGAAGTCTATGTTCTATTTGAAAATGAAGGGCTAAAGGTGGGAATGCGGAGGCATAAATTGGAATATGGGCTGTAGAAATGGGGAAATCATCATGATTAGTTCTGGCTATGCCAGCAAACTTTCCCTCTCAATTTTATGTGATGGATAGTAATAAAGAGATGTGTAGAACCATCACTGAGCTGAGATTGAGGAGCCCTTTGCAGTAAATAATTAGAACCAGGTGATTATAGAAACAATAACTCATTGGAAGAAAATAGGGAGTCAGATCTATGAAACTAAGGAAATTGAAAGGTAAATATGCCTATAAATCTGCTTGGGTGGACAGAGAGTTTGGGGCTTTCTTCTATCCCAATTTTATTCAAAAGTAATTTCAATAAACACTGGAGGGAAAAAAAGAATATAAATGCAATAAAAAATCTTTCAGGAAAGGAATAAAGAGGGTTTCTGCCAGAGAGATATTTTATTGAAAGTTATTTTAATACCTATCTTTAGTTTTACGACTTCTAATACAGAGCCAAGTAATTTCAACATGTGAGTTAAAAAAAATATGAAATACATATTTTAAAATAGGGCAGTGTGAATTATTATTTTTAATATAAAGCTTAGCTAATACAGAAGGGCAGGAGAATATTTTCTTCTTCCACTGAAGATAAGGGAAGGCACTACCAAGGTATTAATGGGAAACAGTACACCCATACCCAGGCTTCCTGCTTTGAATCCATATGCAGTCTCTTCAAAGGGAGTTTCACATTTAATAACACTGATCTATAGCACTCAAACTCCTTCCTCATCTGGCACCAACCTATCTTTTCAGACTTATTCCACATTACCTCTTGTTATACCCTCTCTAATACAGCCAAACTGACTACTTGCTCTTCCCATACATCACATTCCAGTTCCTGATTCTTTGACTTTGTACGAGCTGTCCCCTCTAGTCTAGAATGTTCTCCTTCCTTACTTCCTAGGTCTTAGAATTCCTCTCTCATTTTAAGATTTAATTCAAGTACCTTCTCCTACAAAAGGCCTATCCTGATACCCTGAATTGCAGATATACTCACCTACCCCCAAAATAGTTCACACTTAACTCTATCTTTTTTTTGCTTACATATCAATGTGCCCTACCTGAGTCCCTCTGTGGGAAAAAAAAAAAATGACTCTCATTTTTTTTTTCCTCTTTCTATCCACTTAGCACAGTGCTGCCAGGATTGAATTCATTTAGATTGGGGTATGTGTGCAGCCAGGGCTAAGAAAATGGAAAAGTGCTTATAAGAATAAAAATGGAATTCTTACCTTTTTTACTCAAATCTCTAGAGTAATATGATGATAATGATAGTTTGTACTTACCTAGCAATTTTTACTTTACGAAGAACTTCTAGATGACCTCTAAAGCCCTTTTCAGCTCTAATTCTATGATTCTGTAATTCCTGATAACTTTATGAGGTACGTGATAATTTGTTTTACTGATGAGGAAACTGAGGCTCAGAGAGGTTAAAATTACTTGCTTGTGATCAAATAGGAAGAAAATGACAGAATCTGAATTCAAACCCAGGTTTTCTGACTTCAAGTCTAATGCTCTTTCTACTACACAATTAAAATACTTAGGGTCATTCATGTAATACCAATTTATATCAATGATTACATTTTTGGGGAACTAAAAAGTGACTCTGGAAGAATTCTCAGCAACCTTCACAAGAGGTCTTTGGTTACAGAGTAGGATTTTCTCTTTTACAAGAGGTTAGACTTTCATGGGTTAGCAGTGGTACTTCATTTGTTCATTTGCTTGCTATTATAAACTGAAGATCAAGATGGCGGTGCCAAAGGTTATTAAAACCATTGCCATCATACTGCTAACCTCCATAGACTTGTAGCCTCTAACATGTCACAGAGTCAAATAAAGTCTTAATTTTTATATGCTTTGAGTGCCCAAGAACAACAAACACCCTGGAAGGTACTTTATTTGCCACAGCAATTTTGCTTGGTTTCACTCCACCATCATCTTCATCATGCCCTTCCTAGGATAAGCCCATCAATGGGATCTCATTATCATGGAGATTGCTTTAGCTTTGCTACTTACCCTCAACAATACCCTCTGTTGCTGCTGCTCCTTTGGGTGGATGGGTGGGGGTTGAGCATTGAGCAAAAAAACTCCTCCCATAGCCTCCTTTGGTAAAGAGCTTAAAATCACTGCCACCTCTTTATTTGCTACTAGGTGCCCTGCTTAGTTTCACTATAACATCATCGTCTTCACGTCCCCAGGATAGGACTCTACCCCATGTTTCCTTTTGTGTATTGTCTTTCACCATTAAATTGTAAATTCCTTGAGTGTTCAGACTGTTTTTTTTTTCATATGTATCCCCAGCCTTTAGCACTGTGCCCGGCTCATAGTAGGTGTTTAATATTTTGTTTAAATATCCTTAATAATTCAGTACTCCATCACCGTGTGTTCCTTATGAAAAGAAGGCACAGATTCTCCTAGAAATAAATACCCACTTCCTGATAGAGAGGTGATGGACTCAGGCTGTAGAATGAGACATATTTTTGGAGATATGGCCAATGCAGGAATTTATTTTGCTTGACTAGGTGTGTTGACTGCAATGTTTGTTTTCCTTTTTTCCCCCTAATGGGAGAAAGAAGGTGGACACAGAAGTAAACTGATTTTTCTTCATTGAAAAATGCTAAAGTTAAATTTAAAGAAATGAATCTGTGCATCTTCCCCTTTTACTTCCAATACACAAATGATGAGTTTATAAAAACAATGTCCTAAGGGTTAAGTAGAATATTAAGGATCGTTTTTCCAGTACTTTGTGAAGTTCTGTAGATTATTCAGTAGCTTGAGGTTTTATTAAAGTCCTTCCCCCCTTATCTTGAAATACCATAAAATTTCTCCTCATTTTGTACTGAAAGAATTGCTTTGTTCTCCCTTATTCTGTGTTCCTCCTGTCCTTTAATCTTTAACCTATGTCTCCCTGCCCTGTCCTTAAATCTTTTAGCCATAAAGAATTCCTTTAGTCTCACTCATCCTGATCTGTCTTTAATTTGTAACCTCCATAAAAACCTTTAAAACTACATCATCATTCTGAAACTTCTATATAAGCATAACCTATCCAAATATCAGGGTTTCTATTAGCTTTTTCTTTCCCACTCTGACCTCAGTACACCCATTAGTGTCAAAAATTCCATTGTGGAAACTCTTTCCATCAAATCAGTTCAGCAACCAAGCTCATGGTCTACAGAGGAGGTAAGTGATTTGCCCATGGTCATAAAAGTAGTGTGTGTCAGAAGTAATATTTGAAGCTGGTCCTTCCTAACCCTAAATCTGCATGACATCTTAGACACACTTAAAAGCAAAAGTAGAATTGCCCTCACCTCCGCAATGCAGAATGCTTGATTGAGAAATGCCCAGAGGCTTGACCATTAGAACCACAAAATCATGGTATTTTGGACTTGGAAGGAGGCCTCAGTAGTCATCAGAGATGTGTCCATCTAGCTTTTACTGAAAGATCTCTAAGGGAGAGACTGGGGAAAGGGGGACTGTTAGGTTTTCTATCCATTCAAGAAAAGACAATGATGGAGGAAAAATTACTGTTCTTCATATTCTAGGATGACTCCACTGACAGTTCATAGTGAACCATGGAGATATAGTCTAGATGTGACTCTAGGCAATTTAAGCATCTGTTTCTTTTTCATGAGTATCTAGTTCCCTCTCAGTTTGAAGAAGGCATTGAGAAAAAAAATATGGAAAAGGAGGAGATAGTGGGAAAACATGGGATAGAGTAACTGCATTTGCTTTAATGATTGAGTTCTATAGCCCTTTTCACCCTTTTAATAGATTTTTTTTTCATGTGAACATTGCCAATTGTCTGCAATGGATACCAAAAAAGTAAAACAGAAGTGTGCCCTCTCAGCTCAGGCCCCAAGATCAAGACATCTGCTTATTTCTGAGGAATGACAGTGAGAGCAGTGAAAGAGAAAACATCTGTTGCAAGAAGGCTCCAGGTTCTCTGAGCATAAACTGGAATAAACTAGGCACTGTCTTTAGATTTCGTTCTACCCTTGTGGAGTTCCAAAACCTTGATTAAATTTTGTTTTTTATATTGACAAAAATTGACACAGAAAATGAAATCAGTTCAGCAGTCAGTACCGTCATTATCATCATTACTACATTCTAATTGCAAATTAATATTTACAAGGTACTTTGAATGAATGACTGGGTTAATTAACCTTGAAGCATTTATTAAGTGCCTACTGTGTATCAGTCTGAGAATACAAATACAAAAGGGCTATCCTGATCTTCAAGATGTGTATAATCTAATGGTTGTAAACAATATTCCTAGCCAGAATGGGAATAAAGGTGAGGCAATTTGTTCCAGAAATTTCAGGGATAATGGCTGAAGTCACAGGCTATTTTATATACAAATACTCCTTTGGGCCTCACAACAATTTTGCAAATTAAAGACCACTGCTATCCCCTCTATTTACAGATAAGGAGCCAGAGATGCTCAGATTTAATGACTTGTCTAGGTGTAAGATCCTTGAGGATACAATGGTTTCATTTTTGTTACTGTCTGATATCCCTCCACAGACACAGTGCCTAAGACATTGTAGGTGCTTAATTAAATATATATTGATTATTGATTTATCAAACAACTAGTAAGTGCTCTAAGCAGTACTATCTCTGCTATACCATGCTCATAATGTAAACCCTTAAAGTATAACTTACAGAAGAACCAATACTTTATTCCAGGATGTCGAATGACTTATAACTTTGGAAAGGCATTTGACAAGAGTTAAGATCTCTTTGAAAAGAGATATGACTGAAATCCCATTATCTAATGAAGTTGATCTATTTTTTCTGCTTTGGGTACAAAAATTAAGGTGTAACATCTGAGGTCATAATCAAGTACCAGTTCTTATGAGCAGATTCTATTATCATCTTTTCCCTTGGCAGTTTCAGTTAGAAATGGTATTTGTGACACTTCGTGGTAGCTAGATTGGCAAATAAATGGATTAGCAAAATGTTTTAGGATAAAAAGCAAGACAGGAGAGAATGCAAGGAACATATTGTATGCATAACTGGGAGAGACCGATGCATTCTCTATTCTTAGGATAGGACTTGTAAGTAGATGGAGTTGACACAATAGGTATCCATCTACCTAAACTGATACGTTTGGAGGTGTGTCATAATGATAATGTTTTCCCCAAACATCTTCCTGACTAACCTGCTATAATCCTTCCTGTTTCTTTATTGTCATTCTTTTGAATTAAGGCATCATCCAGAGAAAATCATTGTTAAAATGCATAAAACTCTCCAGAAGGTTGCCATACTAACTCGCATCCATTCTAGCCAACCACAGGTAGAGGATGCATCCCCCAAATCTTTCCAAGTTGACAAACTTGTCAAAGCTTGTCTTTGATTAAATTTTCAGTTAAGAACCCAGAACAATAACTGGTATATGAGGCAAGTAAACAGCACCCTACATGCGATCTTACAAACTGTGGTAGTTGGAGAGATTCTGTGATACCACAAGGATAGGGACCCTGTCTCTTCGGGAGGAGTAGGGTAAGCTGGAAGCTCATGTGGTTTACTTTTTGTTCTTATAATTTTAGTTTCCTAGAGCATATCCCCAGTCACCCCTATCCTAGATTACTAGGATAATAACCCTGTCACTTAATATTGAGCAAGGTCCTAAGAGAATGAGACAGAGTTTTTCCTCTTTCCCCTTTTATTCCCCTTAATTTTTTTCCCCTTCCCCTTTTGACTTAAAGGAAGTCAAAAAAAGTCTAAGATGTGAGGAGCTGTAATGTAGGGGAAGACTGAGTTGGGTACCTAGGAGCTGGGAGGAAGTGACATTAAGAAAAAGACGATGACATCAAAAGTAGTCTTTGCCTTCTTTTTAAAAATTTTTTTAACTTAAATATTTCCTAATTATATTTAAATTTTTGAAAATTTTAAATTCCAAATTCTCTCCCTCCCTCTTCTCCATTCTTTGAGAAAGGAAGCAATATGATATGAATTATATATGTGAAGTCACAGAAAACATTTCCATATTAGCCATATTGCAAAAGGAAATATACACACACAAAAAAAAGGAATGTGAAAAAGTATGCTTCAATCGACACTCAATTCACCAGCTTTCTCTCTGGAGGTGGACAGAAGTTTTCATCACAAGTGCTTTGGAATTGTCTTGATCAGAATAGCTGTCTTCAATACATTGTTACTCTTACTGTATGCAAAGTTCCCTTGGTTCTGCTCACTTCATTTTGCACCAGTTCATATAAGACTTCCCAGGTTTTTTCTGAAACCATCCCACTCATCATTTCTAATATCAAAATAGTATCATGAACTTATGCCACAATTAATTTAGCTGTACCCTAGTTGATAGGCATTCTTTAATTTCTGATATTTTGGCCCCACAAAAATAAATATACTATAATATAGGGTAATACTATAAATATTTTCATACGAATAGGTGCTTTTCCCTTTTCAACACTCTTTGCTTTCTTAACAGTGTTCCAGGGGAATCAACCCTACAGGATAGTCATTAGTCTTTTAAAGTTATACATCAGTATATCTGTGTGGACAAGATGAAGAGGTGTGTTCTGAATGATAGTGGAGTTGGACAGACTAATAATATTTTGAATGATCAGACTAAAGGATACATTGTTAATGCCTTAATTTCTAGATAGAGGGAAGTCTCTAGAGGAATAACTCTTTTTTTTTTTTAGCATCTCTTCTATGTCATTTGACCTTTTTATGGCAATCAATGATTTAGAAGTTTGGCATGTTTGCTACAGATGAGAGAGCTAACAAATTCTATGATAGTCAGAATTTAAATATTTCTTAACAAACTAGAATTATGGGCAGACTCCAATAAAATACAATTTTATTGCTATCAAGGGAACACCCTATCCTTGAGTTTAAAAAAAAAAAAAACTTTACAAGTAAGAAATAGGGAACTCTAAACCAACAGATTTTTTTTTTTTAAATCTCAGTGGATTGAATGCTTAATATGAGTCGATGGGAAAATAATCAAAAAAAGGAATGCAATCTTGAGCTTCAGTCTCTATTATAGCCCTGATTAGAACAAGTCCAAGATATCATATTCAGTTTTGGGGTACCACATTTTAGGAAAGATACCAACAAGCTGGTGAACATTCAAAGATGGGTAATTTGGATGATGAGGGTTCTCAAACCCATGTTATCTGATGATCTTTTGAAGGAATTTGGAATGTTCAGCTTAAAGAAAGGAGTCATTATGGAGAAGGGGATGAAAAGAAGAGCCATCATGAAGGGATAGGGCAGAAGTAAGTGTAATGGGTAGTGTCCAAGAAGTAGATTTAAGCTTGATAAAGTAACATATTCCCAAGTGTGAGAGATCTACTTCAGGAGGTGCTAGAGTCCATTTCACTAGATCTCTTCCAAAAAAATTAAGGGATTTGTAGAGAAGATTCTTATTCAAGTACAGGTTAAACTAGATAGAAGGAATTTTGAAGACTCAACTCTGGAATTCTTGGATTCTGTGGTTTTGAATAGTAAGTCTTTGTGTGTATGTGTGGTGGGGGTGGGGGATGAAGAAGTGATAGCAATGTGAGTGAAAGGATCCATCTGTGAACCAGTCTTTTTTTCTCTCTAAAAATGTTTAGGTAACAATTAAATGGGAGTCTTCACCCTAAAAATTCTGCAAACAAGCAGACCCTCATGCTTTTACCATCTTCCTGGCTCAGAGCTAGAGATTCAAGGGAAACTGTTGCACAAATTATTCCCCGTGGACTCATTTAGGACAAACCAAGGCAACAAATGGGATATTTAAAATAGTTCAGTTTAATATAAGTTGTGGATGACCTAAGTTTACTTGTAAAACTTGTCAATCACTTCTCAGTTTCTTACATATACACACACACACACACACACACACACACACACACACACACACATACATACACATTTTTCCTTGATAACTCAAGAATCTGTTATTTGGCTAACATAGGTACTTAATCCACTAGAGATTACTATCAAACCCATGACTTCTCTGCTGGTTTTTTCTTATGCTTTGTCCCAACTAAAAATCTTATCGCCCTGTGACCTTCCTGAAGATGAACATCAACACATTTATCTAGATTGCTTTTAGGACAGCAGACATACACTCAAAAGAAGACCCATGCTCAAAATCTTTCCAAGTTGGCAAACTTACCAGAGCTTGTCTTTGCTTAAATTTTAGTTAAGAACCTAGATTTGCCTAAATGACAATGGAGTAAGACTTTGGTGGAGAAAAATAACTTCATTGTTTGTTAGTTTGCCACTTATTCACCAAAAAGCAGAAATTACAGATAGCCAAGCTCAACCCAACCTAATTTTAATTCAACAAATATTTGTTAAGTGCCCACTATATACCAAGCAATGAAAATAAAGAGACAAGTATGAGTCAGTGCCAATCCTCAAACAGCTTGCATTCTATTGATTGAATAAAACAGGTATACACATAAGTAAAAATATATGCAAAATAAAAAAGTAATAATTTTAGAATGGACATTAATAACTGGGAGAATCAGGAAAGGCCTTTTTCCTACAGGTGATTCTTGAACTGAACTTTAAAGAAAACTAAGAAATCTAAGAGAAAGAGGTGAGAAGCATTGCCCTCCAAGAATGAGAGAAGCCACCTGTATAAAAGCATAGAGCAGGAAATTGGAATGCCAAATTCAGTGAATAAGAAATAGACCAGTTTGTGTAAAACACAGGGTGATTGAAGAAGAATAGAATGGAAGAAGAAGAATCCATGAAAAGGTCTTTAACATCTAGCTGAATAATCTATATCTTTTTCTCTGGAGGCAACAGAGAACTGTCCAAGGTTCATGAACAAGACAGTAAATTGGTCAGACTTAAGCTTCAACGATATTATCTTGCCAGCTGGATAGAAAATAGATTTTAGAGAGTACAGACTAAGAAACAGAACAGTTAGGAGGCTGTGGAAGCAAGAGCTGATGAGGGTCTGTGCCATGGTTACGATTAGTAATTGGAGAGAAGGGGATGACGATAGAAATAAAATCAGTAAGATTTGCCCACTGATTGGATATGGGGATAGAAAGAGAAGGACAAGTTGAGGATGAATCACAAGTTGTGGACTTGGGTTACTGGGAGAAGGATGGTATTGTTGTTTAACCATTTCAGTGGTGTATGACACTTGGTGACCCCATTTGGGTTTTCTTGGCAAAGTATTGGAGTGGTTGGTCATTTCCTTCTCCAGTTCATTTTACAGATGAAAAAACTGAGGGAAAGAAGGTTAAGTTATTTACCCAGGGTCACACAGCTAGGAAGGGACTGGGGCCAGATTTGAACTCAGGAAGATGAATCTTTCTTATTTCAGGTCTGATGTTCTATACATTGTACTACCTATCTGTCCTAAAAATGGTGGCACGGGAAAGATATGTGGTACATGGGAAAGAGTCCAGTCAGAAGACTTTGAGCTCAGTCCTTTTGTCTGATACATTATCCAAAGCCTCTATCAAGTCATTTGTCTTCCTTGGTTTTCATATCTGTAAAAGTTCCCTCAGTTTCCATCAGGTTCTAAATGTATGATCTCATGGTCTCACAACAGTAATTATTTTGTATTTATTTTATATGATTTGTATTTAATTTTTTGTGCATATGTTATATACCTCCCCCCATACTCTCTACCCCTAATAGATGATCAATTCCTCAAGGGAAGGGGTTATTTTGGTTTTGAGTCCTTCTTCCCCTCCCCCTGCCAGCATACTGCCTTGCACTTAGTTGGAACAGAATTGAAGTTTTGGGGGAAGATGTTAAGTTCTATTGGGTCATGTTGAGTTTGAGTTGTCTAGAGGACACCTAAAGCTAAGGACAGATATTGAGATTTCTATATTTGTTTACGCATTAATTATTATTTTGTTGTTCTGATTTAATCCTTTTCCCCACTGAAATCACTAGTCTGGGCATATTCATTGATTAAGCTCTTACTAGGTGCCAAACACTGTGCTAAGTGCTGGTGATAAAAAGCAAGACTAAGAGGTGATTCTTGCCTTCTCATTCTAATCGGATAAGTCTCATAAAACCATCCTTTTAAAGGCGAAGAACAACTAGTATAGTGTAAACATGAATAACATTTCTCTACCCCAAAATACTGACCTAGGATGCAAACTGCCACCAACTCCTGTGAGTGACAAACAAACCTGAATGCCTAATTAAATGAAACATGTTTGAAAAATGTTGTTTCTACTAACCTCAAGGAGGAGCATGGCTTGAAACCTCTCTCTGACAGATGTGAAGTGAGATGGTACTGTGGCCCTGGTCGCTCTGCTTCCCTGTCAGGTGAATGGAGTTAGGGATCAAACAGGGTCTTTCCACTGTTCTAAGTTGCTCTTGACAATCATATTCCTGACAAGTGCACCTGGAATGGGTGTTTCCTTCCTGGAAACATCAAACTTAGTGAAATCATGTAAGGGAATGTTTTCTACTTGAAATATGGACCCACGATTTTTGGCCCCTGGAAGTGGTTATATCAGCAGGTGAATGAACATATTGGGTACTTCAGTAGTGCAATAAAAGGGTAGGGCAGGGAGTTGGATATGAGGACGAGTGCTACTCAGTGACATACAGAGCAGGGCTCCTGCCAGATACAGCAAGAGATCTTCTTGATGTGTTCACAGTCTCATATATTTCTACGATCAGTATTTTCAGCACCATGGCTCGAACAGCGCATTTTGCAGCAGGCTGGAGAGTTGGGGAAGCATATCCAGCTGAAAATGCCAAGGAAAAGTAGCTTTGTGATCTCTTCAGGAACAGTCTAACCTGTGCCTAGGGACTGTCACAGAATTTCCCTTTTGGTCCACCTTTCTAATTCAGCTAATTTGCAGCAATTACATGAAGGAGTTGCTTCTGGGGAGAGAGGCCATTTCCCCTAACAGACTGTGATAGACACTGTTCATTAATTATGCCAGCACACTCAGACACGGTGCACTCAGACCCAATGCACGCGCACACACACACACACGCACACACACACACGCATACACAGTATCTGCCCTGAATGATGCCTAACTTGCACTGAAGCACATGGGAGAATTCCAAGGAGGACTTTTGAATTGGCTTTAACTTGCACATGGTTCATTCTTCAGAAACCATGATTTCTGGCTGCCCTTCTGGTTCTCAATGACTGGAATTCCCCAAATTCTTTGATGAATTCATAGCCAGCTCCTCTTTTAATCTTTCTGTTTTCCTCTCCTCCCTACATTCTTCTCATAGCACCCTGTGCCTCTCATAGGTGTGCCAGATCTCATATTTTATTTGAATTGTTTACTTCCATGTTATATTCCTCACTGGATTATATGCCCTAGGAGGATGAAGAACTTGTGTCATTTCCACTCTTTCCCTACTAGTGAGCACAGGTGTTTGATGCTAATTCAGTCAGTCAAGCTACAAGTTTTTTTATTAAGTACTTATTATAGTGCCAGGTATTGTGCTAAGCTCAAGGGATATAAAGAAAGAAAAAGCTTGTTGCCTTGAAAAACTTACATTCCTTCAGTGAAGACAATATATGTATGTATGTTCATATACTTATGTATATACATATATGTGTATACAAAATATATGTCAAATAGATTTAAAAGTGCAAATTTTTGATTGGGGAAAGAGGAACTAGTGAATAGGGGAATCAGGAAAGAATTCATGAAGGAAATGATGCTTGAACTTTGAAGGAAACTAGGGTAGAGATACATTTCAGGAATAAATTACATGCATCCTGTACAAAAGCATGGAGATGGGAGAGGAATTGTTATATGAGAATAACAACAAGAAGACCAGTCTGGCTAGACTATAGACTATGTGCAAGGATTAAGATAAGCCTGGGAATGTGGGTTACAGTTAGATCACAAATTAAATTCAATTCAACAAATATTTATTTATCAAAGGTAGGATAGAGGTTAAAGCCAGGTTGACAGGAGAGTTATATTATGTCAACAGAGGGGTTGTGATTCTCAAATGAGTTAATGAATATAAAACACATTGCAAACCTTAAAGCATTCTATAAATGCCAATTATTTTTGGTAATTATTAACTTACAGTCATCAGGCCTCCAGTTTGGTGATGACAATTCCCTGAGCCTTCTGCTGTACTCCTGTTGAGCTCAAGCAACATATGTGGAGCAATACAAGGATATGTTGGTAAATGTTTAATAACTGGACTCCAGGGGAAAAATGTGTACATACACATTTTATTCAGGTTAATCTGGATTGGTACCACTTTTTAAAGTCAAGAATTCAGCAAAACAATACATTAATTCCTGATTTGTAGTGATTGCTGATTTCTGAGATATAAAAGCTCACATTGAAAATTTAATAATGCTCACAAGTTAGAGCTGTGCATCCCAGCCTGTATACATTTTCAGGACCACCTATTAAGACATAGGATGTATGCTTGGTTTGCAAGAATTGAAAGCCATTGACTTCTGCTAAATATTCAAAAGGTTCAGTCCTGGAGGAAGCCTACTTTATAGAGAGAAGGTCATTCTATGTATTAGACCTCATATGTCTTTGTTCATGATGTTTTCTTACTTCTCTTTTTCCTTTCTTTCCCTCTCATTCTTTTCTTTGATTGGAGTAGCCCACATCAGATGACCTTGTTTCATCTGCTGAATGTTCCAGCGACGATGAAGATTTTGTTGAATGTGAGCCTAGTACAGGTAGGTCAGGTCAGTCTTGTTTTGCTTGCTAACTTTTTTCATTTGCAAAAAACATATATACACACGTGTATTTATACATGTATGAATATATTAAATGTGTATATGTGTGTATTCAATGCATATATATGTATAAGAATACATATGTAAATATAACTTTTTTTGACAAAGCATCCGATCCCATGGAATGAGTGATAATCACATAACAAAATTGAAGTTAAGATCTTTAATAAGTTATTGGAAATTATAGGAAGCCCAACTTGCAATCAGATTCCTCTCAGATTCACAAGTAATAAACATTGTTAAAATTTTAAATAGTCATTTGCAAAAGCAGTACTTGTGGAGAGGAAGAAGGATAGGTCTATATTAAAATGAAAATTAAAATCAGAGCAAAGTCATAATACATGGCAAATATTATTTACTCCTCATGGATTGTTCTGAGGATTGTCAGAAAAAATGTTGTCCATGGGAGTTAATCTGTAGTTATATAATAGTATATTTATGTGATTCTGTTCTCTATGTGTCTAGAGAACTTGTGGAGCCACAAAGGATGGTAAATGCAAAATTAGTACTGAGCCATGCCATGGTATCTTCTGGGATGCTACAAAATGTATCATGTGGGAGCCAGTAGAACATTGGCCATTGGAAGCCTGGGAGTTTGTTTCCCATGTAGACCCCCGATACATTTTGATGTTTTGATTCTTTATAATGAGCTATATATGATTATTATGTCCAGCAGACAAATGCAGTGCCTTTTATTTACTGCAGGTTTTTCCAAGTCTTCCTTTTTGAGATTTGCCATAAGTTAAGCATTTATAGATATAATAGAGAACAGATATCATCGAATTTCTGTGTACATTAAAGAAAATGAAAAACTGGAGTTGGGTTAGAATCTTATTTTTTCAAAAGTTTCAACAGATAATGTTTTATGTTTCTAGTTGTTTCTTTTTTCTTTAGTTATCCTTCTGGTTTGTTTTCTTTCCTTTAAATAAAGAAGCCACAAACCATTAAAATATTGTGTTAGTAACTTCATGAGAATTTTCAGGTTCATGCAAAAAAAAGTAAGACAAATAAAAACCCACTTAAGGCTTGTGTCTTCAAACTTACCAACTGCTCATTCCCATAATGCTTTGTTATGATCTGACTTGATAGAAAAGAACCTTTTGGTTACTGGCAAAATGGCTTTGCAGTCAGGAAGTTCCATGACTAGCTGCACTTTATCTGAGATGGGGAAGCTACTTTAGGAATACTGAAGAGATAGTCTTTCTACTTTTTACTGACATAATTCAAGGTTCCAGATGCTTCAGTAGAAAGTTGGTTGGTATATTAAAAAAAAAAAAAAAGAAAAAGAAAGTATGTGCACCTTGCTGTAATAAAACACATGCAAGTGTCAGATGCAAACTGAAGGGCTTAGAATAGAGTCTAACATTTCTTCACATCATGGGTAGACTGACATGCATTCATAGTGAACAGTAGGAAATGTATTGAGGAAAAAATTCCAATATGCAAACTTTGTGCTCATTATTAGTGTACTGTGAATTAGTTAGCTGTGATTGGTTTTAAAACCAATAGTTTAGGATTATTTAACCAAGGCAAAATATTGTCATTGGGCTTCAGATAATTCTTGAGTTCTTAATAAAAAGTAACATGCACACAGAAATATAAATACCCCTTTGGGATGATGGAAAAATTAAAAGACCATCCTTAGTCCAACAATAACTCATTTTCAATTTAGCCCTTACATATTGTTCAGCAGAAGATCCTAACTTTTTGGGGGTGGGGAGCCTGGACCCTTTTGGCAATCTAATAAAACTCATGTACCCCTTCTCAAATTAATGTTTTGTTGCTTACATTTATTGTTGATACTAAATCCCAATTTGAGATTAGTGAAAATTCAAAAGAAAAGTTTTTCCCATATAAATTCACAAACACCATTCCCAACTCCAAAATGCCACCTTAAGAACCCTTGTTATAGAGTGCATGATGAAGAGGATTCCTGTTTAATTCCATTCAACAAATATTTATTAAATCCTTATGATAATATAAGTAATAATATGCTAAGTGCTAGAGGATGCAAAGACAAAAAGACCTCAGTTGCTACTTTTAAGGTTACCTTCTAGTAGGGGCTTCAACTAATATGGTATAATACAAGAAAAGTTGAGGGGAGAGAGAGAGTACTTAACAACTGGGGGATCAGGAAAGGCCCCAGTCCCTGAGCTGCTCTTTGAAGGAAGACAAGGATTCCAAAATGCAGACAGGAGATAGCTTGTTCTATGTGACACCCAAACTTCTTTTTTAACTCAGAAATTCTGTGATTCTACTATTTAAATGCAGGGTGTTTTGTTTTGTTTTTTAAGAAACTGAACCTGGTCTCATTGTCATTCCTGGGCAAAGGGCACAAATGCAGCAAAATGAATAATTCATTTTGGGTATGTCTACTATATACCTCCTCACTGCACCTAGGAGTTGTGGGGGATAAGGAGGCATAATCTCTCTCCATAAGCATTTTGTATCAAATTCACAAAAAACTGACATTAAACCAGTCTCCTACCTCTATAACAAGCTACTTGAAGTTGGGTAAGTATCTTAACCTCAATGTACCTAAGAAAAGTAGCTTGGACGTAGCTTCTGATTAATAATAATAAGTCTTCGTGACTGTGAATCTAGAAATCTATCCAAAATGCCAGGTTACCACTTATTTTTCAGCATAAAATAGCTACTTGGCAATGCTGAGACTAAAATCTAAATTTTCTTTTTGACCCTCTAACTGTTTACTGAGATACACATTATTTTCTGTCATAAGTCCTATTTTCACCTTAAGGAAGAGTGTGCTACAGCTGAATGCCCTTTTTCTTACCTGATGAGTATACTGACTTCTCCTTCTGAAATCTTTTAAATAGCTGTATCCATGATGTTCTCTTATCTTGTATACCTCACCATTGCATTTTGCTAGCTGGTACAAACCTTTGAAGCATTTGTCTCCTGTAAATGGTGACATGGGATACAGAGTCACCCCACTGTTTTTGTTGTTCATAATGGAACAAAAGTCATCAGCTCATAACATTATAGATCTAGGACTGGAAAAGGCTTAGAGGCAATCTACTCCAATGCCTTCATTTAACAAATGAAGAAATCAAAGCCTCTTATCCAAAGTAACACTGGAAATAAGCACCAGAATCAAGATTTGAACTCAGGTTTTATGACTACAGAGCTAGTGATTTTTCTTTCTAAATGTACGTCTTGTTCAGTCATATCCAACTCTTTCTGACCCCATGGATGACACTGTTCATAGGGTATTCTTGGCAAAGATACTGAAGTGGTTTGCCATTTTCTTCTCCAGTGCATTAAGACAAACAGAAATTAATTGACTTGTCCAGGGTCACACAGCTGGTAAGTGTCTGAGGCTAGATGTCAACTCAGGTCTTCCTGACTCCAGGCCCAGCATTCTACACACTGAGCCACCTAGCTATCTCCTAGAATGTAACTAGTATTTCAGTTTACTTTGAACAAAAGTAGGTTTTAGAGTTTCTGGGTTTGGGTTACAGGCCTCTTTTCAACCAGAAACCACTTTTGCAACATAATTATGGTCACAGTTTTAAACCTTGGACTGGGTCATTTCAGGGACATTTTAAGATTTGGATTAGCTGAGCTAAACCTTACAAATCCCATCATTTTCTCAAATCCTCACTTTTTGTTTTATGTTCTCTGGCCCTCACTGAACCCATACAAATTATGTACCTGAAAACTTTGATTATAAGGGCATTGGTGAGTCTGTTAGGAAACTGTAAAGCTCTAAAGAAAAGTTCTTAAACTAGGTTCCATGAATTTTGTTTTGTTTTTTCTTCTTTTAATATTTTGATAACTGTATTTCAGTGAAAGTGTTTCCTTTGTAATCTTATGTGTTTTATTTTGTGCATTTTAAAAACATTATTTGGAGAAGAAAACTGCCAAAGGGGTCCATAACATTAAAAAAATACTAAGAACTTCCAATCTAAATTTTAAGAATTATCATTACCATAGGGGGCAGCTAGGTGGTGCAGTGGATAGTGTACTAAGCCTAGAGTCAGGAAGACCTGAATTCAAATGTGGCCCCAGATCCTTCCTGGCTGTGTGACCCGAGATAAGTTCCTTAACCCTATTTGCCTCAGTTTCTTCATCTGTAAAATGATATGGAGAAGGAAAAGGCAAACCATTCCAGTATCTTCACCAAAGAGGGTCATGAAATGTTGGATACAACTGAAAGATTAATGAAACAATGAAAATTATTATTATTTTTATTACTTACCTTCATTTCCCTTTCAATGGGATGACTCAAATCTATATAAGTATCCCCAAAATCCTCATGCAATTTTAAACTTTTCTAACTAAAATTTGCACTAACTTTTTTGACATACCCTGTATATCTAGCCCTATTCTCTCTTTTGATTTCCATTATCAACTGTCTATTAGATATTCCCCTTGGACTTCCCTTTTATTATTCCCTTATATTCTCAAATTCTACATGTCCAAAGTGAACAGAAGTGTTTGTGAAATGGTAGACTGTACTACATTGCCTATAAGCATTAGCAAGTTGATGAAATTTGTTTACAGTGACATAAATGTTTTATATGTGGAGTAACCCATTTAATGACTACCACAGGAATTGGGCTCCTAAAATGGTTTATGAAAAGCATGCACAAGTTCCACTAGACACCTGTTCAAGTTTTCTGTCTATAATAATTGGTCACTGTCAATTTTGTAAGTACCTTTCCAATAGTAGGGGGTTATGTTATAAATTATAAATTCATATAGTTATATAAATTCACATATGTGTATATATGCATAGAAACTCACCATTATGAATTTAGAGTACTCCTTCATCAAGATTTCTCATTGAAAGGTTAGGGAATAGGATTGATCATCAAATACCACATAAGAAAATATGTAACGACCCTCAAACAGTGACTCGACTTATTTTAGCAAAACAAATACTTTCCATCATACCAATGTTATGACACTGCACTCCAGATTAAAATTAAAAGGGTACTAATATGTTACTAATATGGTTCAATGTTTGGGGGCTTACATGAGAGTGCCTATATCCACATGCACAAGTATGTGATGTGACACCAGGAATTTTTAGTTAAACTCATGAAAACTTCCTGATTGCAAAGGCCAGTTAAAAAAAAAAAAAGACAAAGTTTTACTAAATCCTATGAGCGTGCAACTAATGCTTTGTGGTTCTCAAGAAGTTTTGTGGGTTTTCCTTTGTTCTTTCTATCCATTTCTTTTTATTTTTACTTAGATAAAACTAAAATATATATTTATATATATACTGTGTGTATGGGTATTTATATAACATCTTGCCTAATGGAGTTATGTGTGTATATATGTATACGTATATATACATGCAGTATATAATAATAGTCAAATAATATAAGACAGATATCAACAATAATCCCTGCCATCAATCATATGTTTACACAGAAATTCATGCCCTCATTCTTAACCCAGCATCAGCAGATGTCAACAGATGCATGATATTTTATTACTTGATGAATAAAGCATGTTGATTTTTATTTAGGTTATTTTCTTTTCCTTTTTTTCAATGGGTAATTTCATCTTCTAGTTATCCTTGGGAGGGCTGGGGAGAAAAAATTATACAGATATATCTATAAATATATAGTCACTCTTGTGTATATATATAAATAGATATATACTTTGTATATATTTCAAGAACATTTTCTGTCATTTCACCTCATCTTGTGCCGCATGAATTTTTGGTGGTTCTAATATTTTGTTTTACTTTATTTTTTATCCTGAGTGTTTTAAGTCATTATGACATTTTAAAAATTCATTGCTCTACCTCTCTAAAAGTAATTCCTATCAAGTATTTTTTTAAATACTGAGAGATATATAGATATGCAAATCAAACTAAGGCAACAAAATCTTTTCTTGCCATCCTATTGTCAAATCCCTTTCCTTATAGCACGCTCCTATATATTTCTTTTTTAAATCCCAAGAAAGTTGTGTATAAATGAACGAAGTCTCCCCCTTTCCTTGCTTTTATTTTCCCCTATATTTCCTTCATTTCTTCTTTCTCCCTGGCCCCTGTCTGCACGGACTATTTCCAATTTAACTTGGATTTCTGAGATTAAAGAAAAAATAAAAGCAATAGCCCCAATCAAAGAAAATAACAACAGTAGAAACAACTACTCCCTAAAATACACGCCGATTCCCTTAAACTGCAGATGGCATAAAAAGAATTTTATTGCGGACGCAGAATATCTGTTGTATCTTTTCCTTCTGGACAAGCCAGAAATCATTTTGTGGCATGCAGTGACAGTTTGTAGCTAACTAACCATGGCCTTCATTCACCTGTGCATGGGCTGTGACGATGCCATCTTGTGTTCCATCAAAGCTACACATCCAGGCTAATTCCAGCAAGTCTATAGGTTATGAGTTTGGGGAATACCTTTTTTTTTAAGTTGATTATAATTTCATTTTCAAAAAAATGTTTTATTTCAATGAATTGTGGCAGTACCATGAGCTGCTCTTGCAGCCTATTTTTTGTGTCTCTTTTTTTAATTTTGGTTTTGGTTTTCGATTTTCTTTTCTTTGGCGACAGTCGAGTTTGTGTTTCCTTTGTGTATCCATCTGTCCTGTCATTCTGTCTTGGAGTCCAGTGTTGTAGTGTTGTTCTGTGATTCTGTTCTCTGTTTGTAAAATGTTGTTTGGAATTCCTCCTCCTCTCCCTCTTAATCACTCCCTGTCTTCTCTGCTTTTTAACCTTAGCTAGAAGGGATTCCACAAAGGGGCAATGGGCTTCTCACTGAAATTCTGAACCAATAACCCGGGGATTTCATCTGAAAATCTTTGGGGCTTTTAGGCTCTGTCAACAGAAGGAAAGCTTCCATTTGAAAACTATACCAAAACCCTTGTTGATCTCATTTTGTCCCAGCTAAACAGGCCTAAAGGTAAAATGATTTAATCTGAAAGGTACTTTCTAAAGTGTTTCTTCTAAAGCTTGACAACATTCTAGCTAGAGTTCTTCTGCAGACACAGAAGCATATCTCCAGACAACAGAGATGTTTCCAGCAAAGCAAGTAAGGGTGTATGTCAACTTTGATATCACAGTGCCTTTTTCAGCACTGGTAAGGAACATGTGGAACTACTGAAGAGTTATCCCATTTATCTATGTGTATATTTTAATCTAAAATTTAAATGTGTTCAACAAGACATCAGTGAAAAAAAAAAGATTATTTTTAATACATTGTATTTTTCTCAAGCAGATTTCGGAGTACTATAATCTTTTGACTTTGCTGAGCCAAATGATTTTTTTACTCATGGGAATACTACAGAGCCCATAAATCAGCTTGGACCTGGATTATTTTATTCTCTGTCATTAAAGTGGCCCAATTAATTTAGTTCTGAGAACAGGATCTCTAACAGTGATGATACAAGTAGAAACAAAGTGCCTACTTGGATCATCATGTTCTGAACTGAACTCATGAGCATAAGAGTTGAGAAAGTCAGTTGCATCTTATTAGGATACTAGTGACAGAAGCAATCTGAAACCTCATGATGAGACCTTTACCATAGGATCAATATCTTAGCTAACTGATCAGTGGAGGATGGGATTTTGGATTCTGAAACTGAAAACAGAAACTGAAGATCAGAAGAACCTGTCAAAATGACTGAAGGTTCTGGAAGTGGGTCTCAAAAGAAAAGTCTGATAAATTCAACCTAGAGTAGAAACGGTTTTCTTATGAATGACAGGGATCAATATGTTCTCTTTCTACTGCTAAAAGTGTAGGGGAAAAGGGAAGACCAATAAGAAACAGAACTAGGGACCTTTTGGGCAACTGTGAACATAGTACTGAGTCTTCTCCAGATATGTTGAAATAAATCATAGACTTTAGAGGATCATGATATTTAGAGCTGGAAGCTCACATAATCAGTCATCATTTACATGAAAGTCTGAGGCTTGGAGAGGTTAAGTTGATTGCCCACCAATAATAAA
The DNA here is from genome assembly GCA_023548195.1 of Bettongia penicillata ogilbyi. Taxonomy (NCBI): domain Eukaryota; kingdom Metazoa; phylum Chordata; class Mammalia; order Diprotodontia; family Potoroidae; genus Bettongia; species Bettongia penicillata. The sequence goes on from JAJHZJ010000040.1 coordinate 353,182, forward strand.
AAGCAGGGTGGGTAACTGAACCCACATCTTCTGTCTCTAAATTCTTTTCACATGGTTCACTTTGCAATACTGCCTCTCATTCTCTTGCTATGGTTGAATAATCAAGAGAAATGGTGGGGGGAACTGGATAAAAGAATCTCAGTATAAAAATGTATCATTCTTCATGTTTTGTTTTTTTTTTGTGAATACTCAAGAAAGAATGTAGCCTGTAGATATGTCTACTTTACTTTTGCTTCCTGTTTAGTATTTAAATTCAATTTGGTGTAAATTGAATGGGGAAAAAAAGGTTCAATTCAATTTATTTTAAAAGTATTTATTAAGCCTACCCCCTCAAAGTAAAGTTTTGCCATGACACATTTAATACTCCCATCCTAGGAAGGAATAAATGAATGACATGTGTTGATTACTATGTATAAAGCACTGTGCTAAAATTTCGTGATATAATCATAAAATCAAGGTAGCCCATGCCTTCAAGGAGCTTATATTTCAGTGGGGCAACACAATACATTTAGGGGATTGAAAGGAATGGCATGTGTAGAATGAGGGTTTGGGGGGTCAAGTGGCATTCCCTTCCCTAAAGCAAAGTAAGTATTGATTTGATTATAGTTTATTTGATTGTGGCTCCCAGAACCAGAGTATGAAGAATGCCTGATAAGGTTAAGTTGGAACCATATTGCAGGCATCTTGAAAATTCAGGACCAGGATTTGGGCTTTGTTCAGTAATGAATAGGAAGTCAGTGATGATCTTATAGTAGAAATTTGATATGGGAAGAGTAGTGTGTTAGAAAAATTTTTCATAAATGGAAAAGTTAGGGGGAATGGCAAGATTTGGGGAATTCCATATTTAGACATGTTGCGTGTTATATATCAGCAGGCCATCCACACAGATATTCAGCAGGATATTAGAAATATTGGACTGTTGTTCTGAGTAATTAATGATTGATGGTAGAGATTTGGAAATCACTTGTATAGAGGTGATGATTGAAGTGACAGATGTGGAGGAGAATACAAAAATAGAGTGTATAAAAAAGAGGGAAGATAAAATAGTCATAATGTTGTGGGAAGCTCAATGTTGCAGGATGCCAGTATGTGTGGTGTGCCACTGAGTCTGAGGGAAAAAGCCCACTATGGACCTGGAGTCACTTCTCTCCTTCCATAAATTGCTTAGGGCAGAGACCTAGGCCAGTTAAATGTGGATTCCTTAGTTATGAAGAAAGCTTAGAGAGTTTTGTATTCCAGTCCCCAGGGTAACTGCTGTTAGAATGGAAGGAGTCAGAAAATGAGTGATAGGAGAAAATGAGGGGTGGGAGGAGAATGAAACTGTCAAAGATCTCAGGAGAACAGAAAAGGGAGGAAGACTTATAGGATGATACCTTTTGTGGGTAAAAGGATACACAAGCAGGGATTATGTTTTAATATCATGAAAGTACCTGAGCATATGTTGAGAGAAAGGAGACAGTAGAGTAAATTCATGATGAAGTTTATAGAGGAAAGAACTGAGAGTATAAATGGAGTATTTACCTCTGACAAGAAGAAAAGTCACCTCTCCTGTAAGAATACTAAGATATTTAGAGGAGTAACAGAGAGATTGCCTTTATCTTCCAAGTAGTTGTGAAGTCATCTGATTAGAATGAAGTAAAAGAGGAGGTAGAGCTGGGAATCTTACAAGGAGCACCAAAAATTTGAAATTGCTGTCCTCGTAAATCTGATAGGGAGCCAAGATGTGACAAATAAAAATATTGCTAGGGAATTTGGTTTTGGGGAGGCGATTTGGGAGAGATTTTGAGAAACAGCAAAGTTTAAGATATAAGCACCAATGAAATCTAATGCCACTGGCCTGCTTCCCATTTCTTGAATAAGATACTCTATCTCCTGATTCTAAGTCTTTTCACTGGCTGTCTTCCATGCCTGGGATGCACTCTCTTCATTTTCACATCCTGACTTCACTGGATTCCTTCTAGTCCTGAGTAAATCCCACCTTCTACAGTAAATTTTCCTGATTCCCCATAATTATATTGCCTTTCTACTTTTTGATTATTTCCAGTTTGTCTTATATAGAGTTTTTTTATACATTGTTGTCATCTTCCCCATTAGCCTGGGAGCTACTTGAGAGCAGGGACTTTCTTTGCCTTTTTTGTATCCCCAGTGCTTAGCTCAGTGCCTGGAAGATATGCTTAATAAATGCTCATTGACTGACTAAAATGTAATCATTTTAGAGTTCATAGGAGTTGGGGATGTCAAGAAACCATGAAGAGGTTAATGGAAACAAGAATGGTGTCAGGGAATGTGGTTGAAGGGATGACTGCCCTAACTTCCAAACTCATGGAGGAAAGCATTCAGGAGAAAAGGAACAGAAAGGGGTGCTATACCACGCAACATATGCTTTAATTGAGGAGAGGTTATTGAGTGATAGTGACAGAGCATAAGTCTAGAAGTAGTTACAATTCCATTAGCTTATGAAAAATACTTTACCCTCTATGCATCTTCGCAGCATAATATTGACTGGTCATTCTAAATTGGATGGAACAAAACTTTTGTTTCTATCATCATTTTTGCATTTAAGTAGACTTAGGCTTTGTTAATCTAAGATTGTACTGATATAGGAGTCATTGCTGAATCAACAGGTTTCTACAGTTGTAGACTGTAATTTCTACAGTCAGACCACAGTTACTGCAGAGTAACAGATTATTTCCTGTATGTTAAGGCAAAAATCAAAATATGTACAAAACTAGGAAAGAATAAAAATAAGAAAAAAAACATATGGTATCCAAATGAAACAAGTTAATCCTGACAAAATCAAGTTATTCATAATGAAAAATTGGCAACAAACTGAAGAAAGGATATAAATGCTGATGTCAACCAGTTGAATTCAGCTGTCATAACAAAGAACCAAAGAAGTCTAATTATGAATTTAGATTTGAACCACACTGATTGCTACAAAAGTTACACCAAAAGGATTAAGGCTCATGCTAATATTGTCATTTTGATATTGATATATTACTCAGAGCAGACAGTATTGTTAACATATGTAAAAGACACAAAAATATTTGTGTCTTCATGGGTATCTCTACCTTAACTAATAATGTATCATCAAATGCTCCATGTTCTCCATCGTCGAAACAGAAGAGGTGAATGCTTTTTTAAAACTGTTTTCTAAGGTTTGAATAGATATATACCTTAATACAAATTTTAATCTTTATTATGTTTTTGACGAGCTGTTATTTATATAGTGACTTTGTCAAAACAGTGAACTACATTTAGTTACAGTACTTTACTGCATGTATTTAATTAACCTGTTGTTGGTTGCATCTATTCATCCCTTTTCCTTCATTATTCCCTCATGCACTAATCTAGAGTGTTGTGTAGGAAACAAAATGAGAACAGTTGCCAAGCACAGAATGGCAACCTTCTGTTTTGTGTAATCACTTTGCCACAGTGTATCTCAATGGTTTGTGAAATGGTTTAGAAACTTTGAGAAGTATTAGATAAAACTCAACCCTCTCCTTAGTATTTAGTAAGTTTAGAACTTAGTACTTACGTTTAGTACTAAAAGAGGAGTTCTAAAAATTTAGAATCATCCTTTAGATTGATTTTATATAAAGATTAGTTGTAATTACAGCTAACTTTCTAAGTGATTTTTCTTCTTAGTCTGGAAAAATATTGTCCCCCTCTACATTTTATCTATAGGCAATTTCAGGTGTAGATACTCCCTACACTGATGCAGACTACCAACTCATCTTCAGTTTATAGTGTTAGAGAGTCACTTGGAGTAAAAAGAGGTAAAATGACTGGATCTTTTCCTGATCCCAAAGCAACTCCTCTATTCGCTTTGACACGTTAATTATGTTTGTAAGAGACAATAGGACTAGGCATCACTTGACAGTAATTTTCAGTAATGACTTATACCACACTTTCCACTTGACCATATGTAGAATGGCTACAAATCCCTCTTCCTTCCTTAGGAACCAAAAAGGAGCATTCATTGACTTACATATTTAGAGCTCAATGGGAATTTAAGAGACTTTTTAGTTTAAATTCCTCCTTTGGCAAATGAGGAAACTAAGGCACACACAGAAGTTAAATGATTTTCCCTGGGTCACATAGGATGCAAGTAGTACAGCAGGTATTTCAGTCTAACTACACTACCCTTTTCCACTACATCAAGTTGCCTCTGCTTTGTACTTCAGTAATGCTCACCAAATACTGAAATGAATGGTTTAGCTAATGGGTTTTCTGTAAGACCATATTTAGAGCTGGAGGAGCAGCTAGGTGGTGCAGTGGATAGAGCACCAGTGGAGAAGTCAGTAAGACCTGATTTCAAATCTCACCTCAGACACTTGACGCTCACTAACTGTGTAACCTTGGGCAAGTCATTTAACCCCAATTGCCTCATCCTGGGTCATCTCCAGTCATCCTGATGAATATCTGGTCGCTGGATTCAGATGGCTCTGGAGGAGAAGTGAGGCTGGTGACCTTCACAGCCCTCTCTCACTCAAAACAAAGTCAAGTGCAAGTCATGTCACCATTTCTCTGATGGCATGGTCTTCTTTGGCAACGAAGGATGAACACACACACATTTAGAGTTGGAGTGAACCTCAGATACCATCTAGTCAAATTCCTTTATTTTACAGATGAGGCTCAGGGATATTAAGTGATTTTCTCAAGATCACATAGGTAGTAACAAAGATACCTAAAATTTGAGTCTCTAGCCCAGTTCCAATGCCCTATTCACTATATTACTTAATCTCTGTTATGCACGTAATAGACATTCACTCAATACAAAAATGTGTGACCTGTCTAACATAGTTTACAATGCTTTGCATTTCACACAAAGCATTATTAAAATTAGAATATTGTTAAGCCATCACTTTCTAGAAAGCTATGGTTTCAACTAGTTAGGATGGTTTCCTGTGGAGTAGCACATTCTTGTACTTGGGAGACATGCACCAATGCTTAGTAATGCTTAAAAGACCTCCATGAGGTCAATGGATTATTATATAGATGACACTAATTCATTTATTCATTAGTATTTCTCCTCAACATATGCACTTAGAGAACAACTTCTTATTGAAGCTAGGATTCTAAGAAGAGAAATTCTCCATATCTTCTTTGGAAAATGAAGCCACATTTTTTTTATTTCAAAAACAATCATCTTTCTTATAACTTGATGGCAAAAAGATCACCAGCAATTGAGCCACAAGAGAAAAACGTAAGTGTATCTGAAGAGAAATGTAGATTTTCTTCGTGTCTTTGTTCCTTTCTGACACCTGTTTGCTGATGGCATTTGTTGTGGTGGCTAAAAATCAAGGATTTTTCTCTCTCCTACTTCCTAAGTCGTGTATCAAAAATATGAAGCTTTTCTTAATCACTGAAGTTTGCTATGCAGGAAACAGCCCAAAAAGCTCAGTGATTTAATTACCAAGATTCATATCTGTATGTGTGTTTATTTAGGTCTTTTTTTGTTTTAATTAGAGTGTCATGAAGAAAGAAGAGAGCATGAACTGGCCAAACGCTAAAATGCTCCTTTACAAGGTGTGACATTCTAAAATTAGACACATCATGTGGTAGTCTCTTGAATTCATTTCTGCCTTTTGATGTCTTAATTTTGAAAAGCAAAATTGTTTTCTGAGAGGCAGTACTCAGCAGTATCCTATTACCCAAATATGCTAACTTATCAATCACTAGCCTCATTGAATTCTGATTGAATTAGGAATTTGCTTACACAGTAGATGAGTTTACCATTTCCATTTTTTCCCAATCATCCTCATGAAAATATACTTACTTATGTCTCTACACGATGTTATATGAAATATTGCTGAGAATTACAAGGGATGATGACAGATTCTTCTTTTTGCTACTGTGCAATTATTTCAAAAGACCTGGAACAGTTGTTGAGATTAATTTGATTCCTGTTATACTCTGAACAATGTCACCCTGTTCCTGCCCACAGGTATGACTTTCTCTAAAAGGACAAGGCAGTTTTATTTTCTTATCCTTTTGCAAATTCATCTCCTGAATTTTCAGTTATAGGTTGCATCCTCCTTGGCTTTTCAGACCTCTTTGGCAATCGTTTTCTTGAACTCCAGCCCACATGCTGTGTCACAGCCCAGTAATTCTTCCTTAAACCTTGGCTGTACATTGTTGAGCTGACAAATGTCTAAATGACTAAGATATGATATTTGCAACCTGCTGAGAGAATCTTCTTTCCCTGTAGTCTTTGATTTGTTGCTTCACAAGGTATGTAGGAGAAGGAGGAAAAAAATGTTCAGTGACACAGTCAGTGAATGCGAAGAGTGAAATCAAGGAGGTACCACATTTAAAAGTGCATTTTGCATTCCACGCAAAAGTATTCATGTCTTAGTCCTTTGAATGTCTAAGGTAACTGATTATATAATGGGAAACAGGAAAGCGTGATCTTATTTTCTGAGGTGAATAATGTGTTCTAGCACCTAGCTGCAGATTAGAGGAGAGCATTGCTTATAAAAATTCATGTCAAGACCAAACCAGTTGTTTTTTGGGGTTTTTTGTTTTGTTTTGTTTTTGCATTGTATAAAAATACCATTTGGCACCTAAGAGTTTTCTTTTAGGGAAGGGGTATTATCTTGTCCTTGTGGCATTTTTGAGGTTAGAAACCCAGAGAGGGCTATGCAGAAGGACCCCTACAATGCTTGGCAAACTGGCTATCAAGCCAAATATGATATATCAGTCCCACTGGGGATTTTAGGGAAAGCAAAGACTTCCTCTATTAGCAAGATACCCATGCTGCGAAATTCAGCCTGGATCTGTAAGGTTCTGAACTACAGGTCAAAAAACAAGACAGTGAGACACCACAAGAGGAAAAGAAATATAATGTCATTAAAGAAGTGCTATGGCACTGATTAACTTTTCAAATTAACCTACTTTTTAAGTTGTATAATTAATAAGTCACTGAGAGCCTAGAAATGATTATTTGGGGATAGACTAACGATTCATTTAGTCTGGTTTCTTATCCCTTGCTGGGACAAAGGTGGAGGATATTGTAGAGAATAAAAAAAAACCTTTCCTATACCTTGTAATGCATATGGTACTTTGCTAGAGGGAATAAAATCTTTTAAAATTCTTTATAAGTTACTACCTTCCCCATTTTACTTACTATATAGTGTGGTAAAATTTGCAAAGTTTTTTACGTATTCTTCATTAGAGCATTGAAATGAATCAGGGTAATGTATAGGGTTATAATCCCTATTGTCCAGGTGAAAAAACTTAAGATCAGAAGTATTAGGGGAATTATACAGGGATACAGTTTCAGAGGTGAGATTTCATTCCAGATATCCTTCCCTTTAAACCTAGTACACTGCCAATTGTGCCAGGCTTCCTAAAGTTTGAGGCAGTGTCTTCTGTAAGCTTTCTGGTAACTCCGTCATTTTATGGCATTCATTGCAGAAAACAAAAATAATGAACTCTATTTTGTCTTCCAATAATGTTGAAGAGCATTGCTTATAATGTGCACTTCCAAAGTCTTGACCAAACCCAGGTCTTCTTAGTATTGTATTCTCTGTGTTCAGTCTTTCCCAGAACATTAGATTTGGAAGGGTCTTTCAAGATTATTCAGTCCTAGTCCCTTTCCCAAAGGCTACATAGTAAGTTGATGGCAGAACAGTGAATAAAACTAGTTCAATGTTCTTCTCATGATACTATGAATAAAGTGAAATGGAAAACAGATTTTACTAGAGGGAAAAGTCCAGTGACCATCACTATATCTGTGTCAGAACAAAACAAAACAAGTGATTAAGAATGGATAAAAAAAGAACTAACCAATTTTTCCATGCATTAATATCTTTGACAAATGAAAGGAGTAAAATCATCAGTCTACATAGACATCAAGCACTTATTCTTATAATTCAATGATAAAAAGGGAAACCAGGAAAGAGAATATGATTTAATCAAAGCAAACTATTATGATTTCTGGGACAGGAAAATTGTCCCCAGAACACATATCCTACTACAAACTGGTCACTGGTGTGATATTGACAAACTGAGAAGGGCACAATTTTAGCCAAACTAATATACATGGGGGTGGGCAGAGAGACAGAAGAGGGCTATGGGGGGAGGGAAGGAGGACAGACAGACTAGGATAACTTTCCATGATGCTGCATCAGAAAGTGACCCTTTCAGATATTTAGAGATTTCTAATCCAATCCCTTCAGGCTCCAGAAGGTTAAATGACTTCATCAACATTATGATTGTTACTCAGTAGTGGAATTATGTTAGGGCTAGAGACTGTTAATTTCTTCTTCTGTTCCTTTCCTTTACTGCACAGTAACCTCTCTAACAGTCAGGTACTAATTTCTACTTCTGTTCTTTTCCTTTACTGCACAGAAACTTCTCTAACAGTCAGCTATTTGCTCTCATTCACTTCAATTTAGTAAGACCTGGGATTAATTTAACTTTAAACAAAAGTTTAGATGTTGTAATAAATGATGTGATTTGATTCCTATATATTTTTTTCATTTAAGCTAGAAAAGAAAGATTAAAAATAGGAAATATAATACAAGAAGTAAATTATCAAAAATGGAAAAGATGGAAAGGATATCTAGAAACAATAGATGCTATCAGAATGACTAAATGAGTATACAAATAAAAATGAACTAAAATCATAATTGACATCATTTAAAGAAAATGTGGAAGGATTATTTTCAAATAAAGAATATGCTTCCATAGTAAAGTCATAACAATAATAATTTTTTTGACCAGTGGGAAAAAAGGAAAAGCCATCTTGAAGAACAGAATTATTATATAAATATCTTAGTACACCTTTCTTCATGTCAAGATAAGGGTCAGCAGTACGATTCCTTCACCAAAAATTAATGTGATCTGTATATTTACAACAAAAAATACTGAATGAGTGTTTATAGCTGTTCCTTCTAAACCCAAAAGTTTAATGCTTCTGTCTGATAATATATTTAGCCATATCTAATTATGAACAAAGTTTTATTTGGCTTGTTTGAAGATGACTCTCAAACCCTATTTTAATATTTTCCTCCTTAGTAGAAGTAAAATAAAAGAGAGAGGGAGAGAAAGAAGATTTGAAAGGAAGGAAGCTAGGAAGATGTTGTTGCTAATATAATGAGAAAAAGACACTGAACCAGAAAGACCAGAAGACATGGGCTTAAGGTGTTACTGCAAATTATCTCCTAGGCATTTTCAGTTATATATTTTTCAAAGGTTAGGATTCTAATATTCACTAATACTACAAAAATATTTTTGAAAGAGTGGAGACCTTCTGGGCTAGTAACCTATAAAAAAAGTGAACCCCTTCTTTCTGCTAGAATTGAATCAAGGCCAAAATGTAAGGCTATTGAAGGAAAGGTGCCAAAAGAATACAAGAGTGATGATGGTAATAAATGTGTAGGGTTCTGTATAGCTGCACACTCGGCAGTTGCCTAAGGTCACTCCTGTCCACTGACTAACAAATGGTCCATGAATATACCAGGTGGCCATATGGCAGCACTGGGCATGAGGTGTTCCTGTAAATGACCCATTACCAAAAGTTTTAAATTTTGACTTGGAAACCAAGAACACAGATGGAAAGTGAAGTGGCCTTCAGCAAACACATGGGAATGTGATTGATTCTATAACCCAGCTTTTGGGTGCCATGTACATTCTCAATGCCTGACCACCCCTCGTTAGTACATCTGCTTGTTAGATATAATAAATAGAAGAGGAGATGCTTTTTGAAATGAGTAATTAAAAACTTTGCATTCCTCTCCCTCATCTCACTCTTCCATTTTCCTTTCTCCCTTGATAGGATGTCCAGAAAATTAAGGCAGCTGTGGATTAATTGATACTCTCTTCCATGTAGGAAACATCTGTCACTGATGCTACAAAGATTGTATTAGTGAATTAAAACATTTGATTACCTTTAATGCAAAAGGATGAGGCAGTCTCTTCTGTCATTTGGTCTATCTCTTTTTTCACAAGATGCTGATGACTACAGTCCATCCCTGAAGCCGTATGGTGTTCTTAGCAGATGTTGTTTTCTATATCTATTGCCTTTCCCATGTGGGAAAAAAAATCACATACAACAAAAGCAGTTTTGGAAAATGAGAAAAAAAGGTCCCCATCACTAATATATTTTTTAGAAACAGCTGGTAAAGACAAATGGTATAAATGTGATGCCTGGAGAATATCTATCGTAACTACAGGGTAGTTCAAAGATTTAGAAAACAACAAAAACCAGCTACTTCTAAATATCAGCTTAAGTTGCAAACTCCTTCTCCTCATCACATAAGAAATGAGAAAACCTAGTAAGACATTTTGTTTTCTAGTCTGCCAAAGTTTCTGTCTATTCTATAACTTACAGTCTATTTCTTGCTATAGCATGAGCCCAAATCTGTTGTTTTACCCATCAGATTGTTATATTGCAGCCATTGCAAGCAGCACATCTTTACACTTCTGAGTTTAGAATTGATTTTTCTCTCATTTTAATCTTCTAAAAATGGACCTGTTTTACAGAGTAACCACATGTCTTTATATTTCTTCTTGTTTTTGGTTTCTTTTTTTTTTTTTGGAAAGGCTTTGCTTCTAAAAATTTTACCTTTTTTTTAATGAAGCATAGACACACATAGAAAATCTTTGGGCATTATAAATCTCATCCTCCCTCAAGGGGAAAGACTAGGGATTCCATGTGCTAAAAGCATATATTTCTTCTAAGGTTCCCTCTTGTCTCCTGAGCCATTTTATAAAATTGTAACACTGCTATTGAACTTTTGCCCAGTACCATCCCCATAAGGACTTTTGATTATTTAAAGGATTCCTGGGTGTAGTTTGTTCAGAAATTTTACCCTTCAATTTGTTTATTAATTTTCTTTGTAACCAATATTACAAAAAGAGAAATCTTGCTATTATTTTATGGGTTATGAAACTAACACATGTCAGCTGATATTCAATATGACCTCCTCCTTTTGATCTCTAGCTATACTTTCAGTGATGTTTCATGAATTCTGGTTTAGCAATGTTTTATTATTTCCATCATACAAACTGGATAACCAAGTCTCAGAATCTTTAAAGAACTGCCTGTGCTCATACAACTACTTAGGTACTGGAGAGAGGATTTGAATCCAGATCTTACTAGCTCCAAGTCTAGCCTTTCAAGCACTACACTACAGTATGTCACCATATAAGTTACAAGGAATGGTATTTTCTTGCGAACTGAATGTTATTAATACAAGAGATAGGAAAAAGTCAAGTATGCCTGATAGCATCATGTTTGTGAAAGAACTTTCCAACAGAGCTATTGCTTAAAAGAACTGTAATATGTATATTATTAGATGTGTTCTCTCATTAGGATGAATTTGGGCAGAAAATTAGAAGGGTTCTGAAACAGCATCTAGGGCAGCTCCCTACTAAAGCATGTATTCCTTCTATAACATCACTGACAAATGGTCATCTATATTGAACACCTTCAGAGAAGAGAAACTTAACTGCCTCACCACATAACCCATTCCATTTTGGGACCTCCTCAATGATTAGGAAGTTCTTTTACTGAGTCAAATTTTGCCCACCTGTAAATACCAATTTTTGATCCTGCTTCTATCCTCTGGTGCTCAGAACGGGTCTAATCCTTCTCACACATGACAGTTCTTTTGTTTCTTAAACCTAGAGATCAGAGCAGTCCCCCTTAAGTCTTGTTTCCTATTCAGGCATCTAGTTAAGGGTATGGTGGGATTTTACAACTCTCTTTGAAGAATCAGTTTTATCACTGTGAAGATATTGTCTGTTGATCCATTCCTAGTGTGGTGATTTTTTTATTCTAATAAAACCAATTCCTCTTAATAAAAAAAAAATTCTGCCTCAGACCCAATTACCAAATTATTTTCAAAGTTTCTTTTTTATAAAGTGGCACTGACATAATTTCTGTGTTTATGTTATTTTTCTGTGCACATGTTAGTAAGTTCAGAAGGGATAGAGAACTAATCCAAGTTTATTTAAGCCACAGCGGTTTGAAAGTACATGGAACCATCATTCCTTTGGTCACTTAACACCTTTGCCAAGATATAAATATGACAATTTTCCAGAGTCTTGGAAGGTTTGATGAAGTTAGGGCTAGAACCACACAAGAGGATATCAAATATTTGATGTACTCTTGCTATTTATTTAATTTCAAACCTGAGAGGAAATTCCTTTTCTCTCTTTACGAACACAGTTCTTCAAAAGTAAATCATTCAATTTATGATTTACTTTCCTACAGGATGATTCTTACATTAATTAATAACTTTGAAGGAGGAATCCCATCCCAGAGATGATTTATTCACTTTCTACCCAACTAAAGACCCTGTAAAACAAGAATCTACAATTAGTAATCACAAAGAGATGCATTTTTACCAAAAAAAAATAAGAAATCATTTCCAGATTGCCTATTCCATAGCAAGAATTTTCTAATCCATGTTTTGGAAAATTAATAAGGTCCCCGGGCCAGAGGAAGGATAGAAATGTCCAGTTTTCATTATACAGAATAATGAGTGGTAGGGTGTGATTCACCCCCCACACACACACACACCCACCACAAACATACACTTGGAAAAAAATTCAACTTCCTACGACTTCCCATTATATTTTATATAGTTATTACTGGTTACCGTTTAGATGTCAGCTACCTGAGTCATGGCAGCATCAGAATTGGCTATAAATTGTTTTATTGGCTACATGATAGTTTGTATGTTTATGTCTGTACTTATATCTATAGATACACACACATGTATATATATATATATACACACATATGTATGCATACTACAAAAGCTTTCCTATAACCACTGAGTATATACATACTATAAATATATGCAGATATATGTATATATATATATATATGCATGTGTGGGTGTATAAATATATTTATATCTATATGAATGTTAAAGGAAAATAGTCTTCCCTGAAGTTTTCTCTGTTGAGAAAGATTGCTGTCAAATTTCCTTTCAATGCAAGGAGCAAAGTTGCGGTAATGGCATCATTTAAATCCCCAGGTCTTCCTGGGTCCAATGCCATTCTTTAAAAAAAAATTATTTTTGTATTAAGGTGCCTATCATCAGTGCCGCTTACTATATTTCATTACAATGCATTGCTTCACTCAACATGTCCTGAATGACGGAGATATGCCTGGAGGCTTCAAATTCAGGCATTTTCTTCCAAGCGGGCCTTGTTTATCTGTCCCACACACACTTGGAGCATTTGAAAGGCTAGTGATGAGGTCCATTCATGCTGGAAGAATTTGTTGGACATCATGGCTGCCTCCTTCATAATAGGCTGGCATGGAAGGATGGAGAGGGCCATTGTCACACAAATGACTGTCGATGAGGCTCACTCTGGTATGACTTGCCAAGGGAAGTGGCATCATTATAGAATAAATGAAGTACGTTAGGAAATATTTCTTCTCCTGGTCTGACTTCAGCTGAAAGTTTGTGAAGCTATTTATTAACTCACAAAGAAAAAGTTTGAACTCTGAAAGAGTACAGTCTATTTCTGAAAAAAAATAAAGAATATTTGGTATACATATTATATATATGAAATATTCTTTATTTTGTGTGTGTGTGTGTGTGTATCATCTAGCCTTCATAGGGAGATCTCAAAACCCTGGTGAAATAACTTGGATAACATTTTAAAAAGTATATTGTGGAAGAAGTAGTGACATGTAGTAGAAAGAATGATGGATTACTCCTCAGATGTCCTTTGTTCAAATCCCAACTCTCTGCCACTGAAACTACCTTTGTTCAAGTTGCTTAATCTCAGTTTCCTCATCTATAAAATGAGGACATTGAACTAGGTGGTCTCTTCTAGCTCCAGATGAGAGCACAGAGTTAGGTTTCCTTTTCCCATTGGAATTAATTGATGACCGTTCCTGATGTTAGAGAAAGGAAATGAAAAATCTTTCTGTTATTCTTAAGGGAAATAGCATGCAGCAATGGAAATAATAAATCTGGAGAGGATCTATAGTCAAATCCTCCCTTTGTCACAGTATTTACATGACCTTGGACAATCAGTTAATATTCTTGGCCCCAGTTTCTTCATCTATAAAATGAGGGGCTCAGAGTCAGTGATTTCTAGGTACCCTCTGGGAAAGAAAAATCTCATCATATGACTTTATCCAGGGACTCACAGAACCACAGGGACAGAACTAGAAGGGAACAAATATTTATGAAGTGCCTGTTTAAAGTACTAGGCTTCTTATAAATATTATCTTGTTTGGTCCTCATCACAATCCTAGAAGGTAGGTGCTATTGTGATCCCCTTTTTACAGCTGCAGAAACTGAGGCAGATAGCATACCTTGTTGAGGATTCCACAGCACAGGGATTCCTGATTCCAGAACTAGGGTTCTATCCACTGTACCATCCATCCTCAGTGACACAAAACCACTTTTATCCCATTTCTATATTCTGAAGAAAGGTGATATTTCTTGGCTCCCTGGGGAAGAGAAACTGAGTTCCATCTCTACACATAATTATGTCTCTTTTGTAGAGCATGGAAAAGTAAGAAGAACACCATGTTTGCTAAAGAATAATCTGGTTTAAAATCCCAACTCTGACGCTTGTGATACATATGCCCATGGGTAAAACAAATAACCTCTTTCAGCCTTAGTTTCCTCATCCGTAACAGGGCAAAACAAATAACCTCTATCAGCCTTAGTTTCTTCATCTGTAATATAGAGATATTAATACTTTACTCATTACTTCATGAGGTGAGGAGAGTGTTTTGTAAATCTTTAAGCCCTATATAAGTGCAAGCTGTCGGTATTATTACTATTTTAGGGATTTGATAGGGATTCAGGGGGAGGGAAGATGAGTGCTGGCATAGGAAGGGTACTGATTTGGGTAAAACTGGAAAATGGAGTGGAAGACAAGTTACTGTGCCCTGCAGCCCCTACCATATTCCTTAGTGGAACTGGAACACAACAGCAGTAATACAATGAATCTGTCCTCCCCTGCCTTAGAGGATGAGATTGTCTTCTGACTAGGCTAATCCTCCTAACTATGGTTGTTGATTCAGTATTCCCCTGTATCTCACAATGATAGAGTTCTTGAGTTCACGTCACATGAGGATTAACTGAAGGAACTATGGAATATTTAGCCTGGAGCATAACTAACCTTAAGTATTTGAGGGGCTTGCAAGTGGAAGAGAGATTCGACTTGTTCTAATTGACTCTAGAGGGAAAAGGCAGAAACAGCGGATTGAAAATAAATAGGCAGACTTAGAGTTTGATGTCAGGAAAACTTCCTAACAATTAGAGTTGTCCAGAAGTGAGATGGGACCTTAAGACACAGTGGGTTCCCTTTCATTTAACAATCTTCAAGCAGAGCCTGGATGACCATCTTTTGGGTATATTGTGGAGGTTTATTCTTTACCAGACATGAGATGGGCAAGATAATTATGGAGGTCTCTTCCACCCCCAAAAATTTTGTATAGGAGTTGTGCTAGAGGTCCACTGAGATCCCTTCCAATCGACAATATTCCATTGTGCCTTCCTGATTTTGCTAGGTTGAAAACCTTCCCTCAAATCACTCATGCCCCTCTATTTGACTTTGGGTATGCAGTCATTATATTTTAAATGTTATTATAGTTATTTTCATTATATAATATCCTACCTTCTAGCTGATAAGTTTCTTGAGAACAAGTACTATATTCCTTTTCAGACTTGTATCACCTAGAACAATCTTTCACCTACTAGATACTTAGTATAAATGTAAACACAAGTAAAGTACTTTTCTCTTGGACAGCAACACAGTACTCCTGCCTTCTTTTTATCACAACTTGTCCATCCATGAAGACTTAACTTCAGCACTCTTACAGATACTGGAATTGGAAACAGGGACTCCAGGGGAGGGGATTTGTTCTGTGAAGTTTGGATTCAGTCAAAGGACTTCACTTGAGGACCTAGAGGGCCACAGGCTTCCCACCCCTACACCAAACCCATGATATCATTGGTATGGAGAGCTGCCTTGAGAGGAAACGCCCCCTGTCAAATAGGTTGGTAACAGCTCATCAATTTACACCTAGTCTTAGAGAGTTACCTAGAAAACTAGGATATTATATGAGTTCCATAATGTCACATAAATAGCATGTGTCTCTGGTACTTGAAACCTAGTCTTTCTGGCTTCAAGCCAGCACTCTTTCTACTATACCAAACTATACTGGCACTGGAAGTACAGAAATAAAATGAAATGCATCTTACATTAAAGGAACTTGCCACTGAATGGAGAAATCACCTGAAATCATCTATATATACTACTTCTCTTAAGTGTATTTTGTTATGTAGTTTTCTAGTGCCCATCTTTTATATTTAATCCTATCACCCTTCTCCATCTCTCATTTCCCTTTCCTTGACAGTAGGGATATGAAAGGCAGAATGAGCATGCCTTTTTGTATGTTTAAGTTACCCAGGTGGAATATTGGAAACTTCTCAGACATTCTTGTCAATCTATTTGAGAAAAAGTGTTGATCTGTAATTGTGACAAAATGTCCAAGGTACAAGGACCCTCTCTCCATAGGAAGTCTCAAACAGAGCTATTGATGTCTGTAGTATTCATAAGTGTGAATCTGAGACCAGATCTGAGTTGCTGCTATACCTGTAAAAGAGAAAATGAAAGCTCAAAATATTGATTAACTGATATGCCTAGGGTCTCTCAGATCATAAGCATCAGAGGGAGAATTCAAACCCAGACCGTTTGACTCCAGAGTCAGGAGTCTTTCTACTATACTACCCAGAGAGTTAGTTCTCTGCTTTCCCCAAGCAATATAGTTAAATGGCAGGGTCAGGATTTGAACCAAGGCTTATTAATTTTAAATCAAATCTGTTTCACCTACACCAGACTACTCAGGGACTTGCAAAAGGTAGATGGTCCTTGAAATGAATGGAGACCATTAAGGAAGTCCAGAGAAAGGAAAAATGAGAAAATTTCCAGATTTCATTCAGTAAACATTAAGGACTTTATTTTTGGTCAGAGGCTCACTCAAGGCTTTAAAACTGCATTTTTTTTTCTGACAAGTCAAAGGTTTTTTTCTTCTTCACCACAAAAACTAACTACGGTAGGATCCTCCCATTTTCTCTCCTTTTTAAATCATATTATTTGTTTTCGGTGTTCTACAATCACTTCCATATATCTTACATTTTTTTCCCTCCCTCCTCACTCCCTCCCCGAGACGGCATGCAATCTTATATAGGTTCTACACATACGTTCCTACTGAATACATTTTCACTTTATTCATGTTACATAGAAGAATTAAAATGAATGGGAGAAACCATAAAACAAAACAAAACATAGTACAAAAGAACGTGATCTGCTTCATTCTGCGATCGAATTCCATAATTCTTTCCCTGGATATGGAAGGCATGTTGCCTTAAGAGACCACTGGGAATTTTTTAAGTCCTTGCACTGCAATGAAGTACTAAGTCTGCCAGAAAAAAATTTCTCATACACTGTGGTTGTTGCTGTGTGCAAATTTCTCCTGGTTCTACTCCTTTCGCTCAGCATCAGTTCCAGGCCTCTCTGAAATCTTCCTGTTCATCATTTCTTATAGCACAATAGAATTCCATTACATTCATATACCACAACTTGTTCAGCCATTCCCCAATTGATGGGCATCCCTTTGATTTCCAGTTCTTGGACACCACAAAAAGAATTGCTATAAATATTTTTTGTCCATGTGGGGCCCTTTCCCCTTTTTATGACCTCTTTGGAATACAGTCCTAGATGTGATGTTGCTAGATAAAAGGTTATGCACATTTTTGTAGCCCTTTGGGCATAGTTCCAAATTGCTCTCCAGAATGGTTGGATCAGCTCACAGCTTCACCAACAAAGAATTAGTGTTCCAACTCTCCCACAACTTCTTCAACATTTATCATCTTCCTGTTTTATCGTATTAGCCAATCTAACAGGTGTGATATGGTACCTCAGAGTTGTTTTGATTGGGATCTCTCTAATCAAGTGATTTAGAGCATTTTTTCATACGACTGTAGATAGCTTTAATTTCTTCCTCTGAAAACTGCTTACCCATATCTTTTAACCATTTATCAATTGGGGAATGACTTGTAGTCTTGTAAATTTGACTCAGTTCTCTACATATTTAAGAAATGAGGCCTTTATCATAGACACTAGTTGCAAAAATTCTTTTCCAGTTTTCTGCTTCCCTCCTAATCTTGGTTGCATTGGGTTTGTTTGTGCAAAAACTTTTCAATTTCATGTAATCAAAATTATCCATTTTGTGCTTCAAAATGTTCTCTATCCCTTGTTTGGTCAAAAATTTCTCCATTCTCCATAAATCTGACAAATACACTATTCCTTGCTCCTGTAATTTGTTTATAGTATCAATCTTTATATCTAGATCATGTATCCATTTGGACTTTATTCTTGTGTATGATGTCAGGCATTGGTCTATGCCCAGTTTCTGCCATAGTTATCCAGTTTTCTCAGCAATCTCTGTCAAAACAGTGAGTTCTTATCCAAGATCCTCCAGTTTCTTTAACACATAGTCAATTTTGTATCCATGATAATGTGGTCTACACTATAAAAGATTTCATTTTTGAAAAACCTCTGTAAAAAACTGATTATTCTGATACTAAGTATTGAGATATGTAATATATGCTTGGGATCCTCAAGAAGCTCACTGGGAGATGATGCATGTGCCTAAATAGTGAAAAAGCAAGTTTAAAGTATTATAGATATTGATAAAAAAAGTTAAAACATTGAGGGAAAATTTTAATATTATCACAGTCTCCTCCTTGTGATTTTCTCCAATTGATCCTGTCTGGTTGGTACACTAGGATCTGCATATTGTTTTCCCCATTAGAGCTGGGAGCTCCTTAGAGGATGACATTGTTTTTCATCTCTTTGAATCTTTAGTACTTTGCACAGTGCCTGACACATAGTAAACGGTTGTTGATTTATTAAAATCTTCTCCAAAATTGAAATAATCATTACACTCTGTCAAGCAACTAAACATATTTATACCAGAGTGTTGTACTTTTCCTTGAATAATATTATAAACCTCAAGGGCTATCCAGTTGTTTGTGCCTTGCTTTCTTGTTGCTTTGGGGAGGACTATATAGTCTTAGCCATGATCACAAGGTATGACTTGTTCCCTGAAAGTACTCTCAAAGTGTGCTAGATTTGGAGTCAGAAACATGGATTCCAATACCCAATGTGACCAGGAAAAGTGATTTAACCTTACTGAATCCCCATTTTCTTTATCTGTAAGAAGAGGGGATTGGATTGGATGACCTGTAAGGATTCTCCTTGTTATAAATCTACGAGTTTATGAATGTCCCTCCATACCTCTTAGGGATCCTATGATCAGTTTATTTCATCACTTTTCCATTAATATGCTTGATGTGCATATAGTGGGCAATAAATCTTTGTAGCACTTAGGGGAGAAGGCTCGCTAACAGCCCTCAATGATTTCAGTTCCTATTGCTTAGCAATTCATGAAAAGCCAAGAGGTCTAAGTTTTCTATGATACCAAGATGTCAGCTCTCTTGTTTTTTGTGTCTGTTATTATAAAAGATGACTTTCCAAATTGAGTAACTGGTGCTTGGGAGATGAGGATGTTTATGGGCGTAAATATATAGATGGGTCAGTTTTAGAAGATATGAGATGAAGATTTTTCCTGTGTACTTGTTACCCGTGAGACTAAAAACAGATAATTTGACTACTGGCAAATTTCCATGGTAGCAGCTAACAGAAGGCTTTGGAGAGCTGCCAATGGTAGCCAGATTGCATTAAACACCTAAATGACTGTTTAAGATTAGTTTTTGGCTGAAGAACCAAAAATAAGTGGAAAACCTTACCTTCCAGTTTCTTTTCTTCTTGCTGTTTCCTATGTCTGAGCTCTAAATGCCCTTGATTATAACCCTGTAGATTACACCAAGATGGGGGACTGGCATCTCTAGAGGTACCCATCTCTCTGTATTGCTGTCTTCTTTAATTAGTAGGTTGTAACTATGCTTGACCCGAGAGTCTAGCCCTGAAAAGATGTTTCTGCATGTTGTCCTGGAGAGAGCATTAAAGTATTCAGTTTTACTGTTTAGCGATATATAAAAAGACATTAGACTTAAAATTGGGAAGGATTCCAAAATATGAAAGGATTTCAAATTTTTCTTCCCAGTTTAAAGTCCTATACTGTAATCAATAACATTCAGTGAACACATTTTTATATTTAAAATATTTTTCTGTTTAATTTTAGCTTTAGGAAATTAGTCTACAGAAACAGTAGAGAAAATATTGTCTTAGAAGAAACTGACAATTCGGTGCCTGGTATGTAGATAAAGGAAATTACAGTCTATGCTACTAATGGACTTTTCTATTAGAATCCAGCTGCAACATATCTTTCCTAATAGAAGCAAGGCTGAAATGATAAGTTGTTTGCTTCATATTAATTAAATCCAGCTCTATATAATTTGCACCTGAGTTCATTTTCATTCATTCCACTAGTATTGATTAATATCAGGCATACCACTATCTGTCTGCATGATATTAAAATAAACTGCACTTTATTTTCATGAAAATAGTTTTAAAACTTAACTGGCAATAATAGGCTTCTGTATTAACTCAGACAACTACAAATAATGACAGTAAACATAAGGAAGAGCCAATAGGCCAACCAGAAGAGTGGTGTAGTGGAAAGAGTTCTGGCACTTGAGTCAAAGGATCTCAGTTGAAATTATAGCTCTGATACTGTTGTCTGTGTGACCTTAGGTAAATTAGTTAACATCTCTGGGTTTTGATTTCCCCTTCTGTAAAATAAAGAGATTGGAACTAGACAGCAACTGTGAATGGACACCCATGGACACTTCTCTTTATGTAACTTTGAACAAATTCATTAATTCCTCTTCTATAAAATAGGGGAATTGGTCTAGATAACTTCTGTGAATGGACTTCCATGCCTAATAATGAAAATTAGCCATCTCTAGTTGGTTCTATAATTTTAGATAACTATATGATGAAGGGAAGATGAGGATATTTATGAAGATAAATATATCAATTGTTCAGTTTTAGAAAAGTAAGAGATGAAGGCTTTCCCTTTATACGTATTAATTCTTTTTCTCAAAAGACTTTGTATTGTTGTTTTGTGTCAGTTGTATCCAACTCTCCATAACCCCATTTGAGTTTTGCGTGGCAGAGAGATTGGAGTGATTTGTCATTTTCTTCTCCAGCTCATTTTACAGATGAGGAAACTGAGGCAAAGTTAAATGACTTGCTCAGCCCCATTATGGTGAATTTATAAGAGGATATCGATGAGTCATATCACTGTAGTAGAGGCTCTAATCACCTCTCCTCTGGATTTGTAATAGCCTTCCAATAGGTTTCTTCACCATTAACCATCCCTTTCCTAGCCGTCTTTCACCTTGCTGTCAGGTTAATCTGCTCCTCCATTTCAAAATTCTGTCCACATCATTCCTTACTTAAAAACCCTTTCTATTGCCTATTAAACAAAAAAAAAAATTCCTTAGAATTTGACATTAATTTGATAATTAATTTGACATTAGACATTCAAGGTCTTCCATATCCTGGCTCCCATCTATCTTGAATGAAAGAGGAAAAAAAAAAGAAACATATATTAAGTACTCAGTATATACCAAGCACTGTACTAAAGAGATTAAAATAGAAAATCAAAATAAAACTGGGCAGATACCAGTCTCAAGGAACTCATATTCTAATGAGGGAGACAATACATATAGGAAAATTTGAGTACAGGGCTGATGGAGTTCAGAAGTCATAGGGGTACAGCAGAAAAACAGATGACAAGTTCTTAAAGCCTTTGGGTTACATAAGCAGGTCCAACGGCAGTAGGGAGAAGAGGACCTTCAGGGTATAGAGGCAGGGCAGATGGCAATGTCCAGGAGTCCCCTATCCTACCATAAAAAACAATAATGATAGCTAACATTATATAATATTCTAATGTTTGCGAAGTGTTTTACATATATTTGATCCATACAATAACCATGGGAATTAGAGACTGTTGTAATCTTCATTTTACAAATGTGGTAACCGGGACTGATAGAAGTGAGGCGCCCTGCCCACAATGACAAAAATGGTGTCTGGGGCAGGATTTGAACTCAGACCTTCCAGACCCCAGTTATAGCACTCTATTCACTACATTACCTAGAGTTGAACTCCCATTTCATTTAAGCTTTGTGGAACAGTCCAGCAGTCTCTACATGTTCTGGGGAAGGAGAAAAAGGGAAAGGATTGTCCTCTGCGGAGGAAGATCTTGCGAGTCAACTCAAATGTGGTGTAGTAAAAATAACCCTGAATCGAGAGGCAAAGAATGGAGGGGGAATGGGGTTGAATTTTGGCATTGCCCCCTACTAGTTTCTTTGATTCTGTTTGTCATTTAACATTTTAAGCATAGGTCATTATCTTTAAAATGCAAATGATGGACCAGATAATCTCTAAGACATCTTTCAATTCTTAAAAGAATATAGTCCTATGGTTCTGGGAATATTCCAGTTCATGGGCTCATCTTTCAGTCAAAATGTCCTAGTCACTGTACTTCACATTCTTTCCCCTCTCCACAAATTTGCTCATGATGAGCAGAGAGAGAATAAATGTTTGTTAAGAGGCTCCTATGCAGCAACCACTTGCTAATTGTGTGTTATTATATTATCTCATTTAAACCTCACAACCACTCTGTGATGTACTATGATTAAGCCTATTTTATAACTGAGGAAATTGAGGCAGAAAGGTATTAAAGTACTTGCCCAAGGTCACAGAGCTAGGACGTGTGAGACTAGATTTGTACTTAGGTCTTCCTGCCTCGATGCAGCTAGCACTCTATCCTCTACTATTTTGGAAGTGTTCCTTCCACCCCACTACTGTCCTTGTGGACATCTTTCTCTTATATTAATGAGCGATACAGATACTCTTTTTAAACAACTATGTTATCCGCAGTTCTCACCTGAGTTTTTAAGGAGCATTCAGGATATTTCCTGATTGCCAGTTAAGCATGTTATGAGTTAGAAAGACTTGCAAGTTTGGGACCCTTGGAATACTTTCATATGAGTGTGTTTAATCACTGTATGTCCCTGGGTTGGTGGCTTGATGAAGTAATTGTTGAAAATGTGTAGGTAGTGACACTTGGAACGTGTGAAGGGGAAGAAGTGCGGCACTCAGAATGCATAAATGAGAGTGTGAATTGGTTCTGATTTTGAATGAAGGTGTCTCCAGGGGTAGATCACTGAAGTATATTTCAGCCTTTTTAGTGGTCCTTGGACTGGTGGAAGTCTGGAGGGCATTGGTATGCCAAGTCTCCAAGGAACGATCTCAACATTTCAAGGACTGTGGGAATGACAAACCCCAAACAGATTTAAAATCTGAAATGGCAAACTCTGAATCCCATAGTTTTCAGAAGGAACAAGAAGACATTCTGAGAGCATCCAATGGTCTTAAAACACTGAAAAGCATTGGCTGATCATGATGTGAAACCCTAAGGCTTTGCTCCAAAGCCCATTCTCATTAGCTATTACAAAAATACACCTAGTATTTAATATCTTCATCTCAAGTTAACACAATTTAAGACTGAATTTACAAAATGTGAAAGAAGGGAAAATATAATTACTCAAATTAAAATTGAGTTGCAGCCTTTTTTATTGTCATTCAGTTGTTTTTCAGTCACGTCCAACTTATTAACCCCATTTGGGGTTTTCTTGACAGAGATACTGGAGTGGTTTACCATTTCCTTCTTCAACTCATTTTACAAATGAGGAAACTGAGGCAAACAGGGTTAAGTTACTTGTCCAGTTAGGAAGTATCTGAGGCCAGATTTGAACACATGAAGTAAGTCTTCCTGATTCCAGGCCTGGTGCTCTATCCTCCGTGTCATCTATCTCTCCCAAATTCTCCTCATAAGAATGATGGTATGAGATTTCTTGCAAAATTTCTTGCAAAATTTCAAAATAGAAATCCCATCTCTACTTATAGCAGGTGCTCAGGAAATGCTCATTGATGAAGATAGAAAGGGAAGTTCATCAGTGGAAAAAGCAGGGCAATCACAGAGGCAATTGATTTTGCATAAAGGCAGTAGTGTGGCATTTTAATGAGTAATGACTCTAGTTTCAAATGATCCAAAAATCAAATCCTAACTCTTCTAGTTACTACATGTAACCTTGACAAGTACTTAACCTCTATGAATCTCAGTCTCTTCATCTGTAAAATGAACAGCTTGGAATAAGCAGTCTGTGAATTCCCTTCTAGCCCAAGCTCTAGATCTATTAACCTATAAGGTGAGTATTTAAAGGTCAAAAGTGCCTTGACCTTTTGACCTTTGCACACTGATATTGTGGTGAATTTCAAGGTCACTTCATCAGATTCCCTCACTTTACAGATGATTAAACTGAGAGGACCAAAAAAGTGAAATTACTTACCCATCACACACCAAGTTAACGGCAGATCTGCATTTATAACACAGACATTCCAATTCTTTTCATTACACCGCACTTTTTATGCACATTAAAAACAAAATAAACTGGAAACACTAGCTAATTCTCATGTAATTCTGCATTAATAGCAGTTCTATTTAACAAAGTAAACCGGTTATTTGTCTTTCCACTCATATTTTATCTCCTAATGAAATATGTAGAAATGCCAAAGTTTTTCTTGGAAAAATTCATCTAATGTCACTTGCTCACAATTATCTCTGAATGTCTGCTCATGAAAATTTCCTTGAGATCTCGGGTTGAAGTAGTTGTTTTTTACCGTTCCCTAAAAGAGCAACCGTGCTGGGAAAAACCCATATGGCCAAGGAAAGACGCTCCATTGTTTTTATAGTCTGATTTGCTAGCAAATAACACACAAGGCCTCCCCAGTTGGTTTCTTGGCAGTTCCCAATACTCAGCTGTAAATCTGAAGAGCTGGACCTTGAGGTTTTTCTTTGTTGATCTTTGCCAAATAATATCTAATACTTAACAACAGAGACAGCTAGATGGGCTGATTGAGGGAAAGGCAGGTAGATAGACTGATAGACCAATCTCCCTCCACCATAAAAATATAACAGTAGAAACAACATACTTTGCTCATAGCTGAGTTCCAAGCTCTTTGTTCAAGAACACAAATGACATAAGACCCCATGATACAAAGTACCTGTTGTGTTTCAGAGCTATGCTGTTTGGACTTGAAGCAGTTTCATTATATTTTGCCACTGTTGGAAGAGTCATCCAGCAGGGGAAGAGCTTCCCATGGCTTCAAAGTACAGATGGGTAATTGTTGCCATGAAGTCTCTGTACAGATTGGATCAAGGTCTCTGGAGAGCTCTGTGCATCCAAACATTAGCACACTGAAGAGGACAGAATGGGTAGAGTTCTTTGAATCAATAAAAACCAGTAGTGCCTAACGCTTTCTACCAAAGGCTGAGCCTACTGGATTTAAAATTTTTCCTTAATCACACAACAACTAGAAAAAAATGCCAAGCTCCAAATCTCTCTGTTAGTTCCCCCTTCCTCTGTTGAGAGGTGTTACTTCGTAGTTGAGTGACCGCTTTTCTCTGAACTCTGCAGCGCTATCCTGTTAGCAATGGAGTTTTCACATAGGATAAACCAATGATTCCACTTTGCAAAACCTGGCTCTATATGCATTGCTTTGTTGAGTGGCTCTCACTGTGAATTGATGGAGATACTGTCAATTCAGGGAATTGTTAGGCTACTTTTTCATCTCATGGACAAAAAGATAAATAGTAACACATGCTTAGATTCCCTGATGATAGAGTGGTTGTCTTGTCAATGTGCAATGACCTGGGACGCTTCTGCCTTTCACATAATGTACACGTAAGGAGTGTGGGGTCAATGAAATTAGAGCCACAATTCTTCAGGATTCTGGTAGAGATAGGGGATAGAACCTGGTGTCATTAACCTTGTTTATGTCGTGGTCCCTTGGGTAATCTGGTGAAGTCTATGGACTCCCTTTTCAGAATACTATTTTAAATAATTGAAGAAAATGCTAACTTTTTCTCCCCTAATAGCTTTCCATAGACCCCTGGGATAGAAATTGGACCTGTGTTTTCATTAGCTGGGAACTCCCAGATGTGGAAATTCTCTCCACCAATGCAGGTTGACACCTCCTTCACAATTTATATTTATTTTTTTCTTTAAATGTATTTAGTTTTAATTTTCTACATTCATTTCCATAAGCTTTTGAGCTTTAAATTTTCTCCACCTCCCTCCCCTTTCCCCTTCCCAAGTGGTATGCAGTCTGATAAAGACTCTACATATACATTCTTATTAAATATATTTTCACATGAGTCAGGTTGTAAAGAAGAACTAGAATGAATGGAAGGAACCACGAGAAAGAAAAGAAAACAAAAACAAAAAATGAGAGCAAATAGTTTGCTTTGATCTGCATTCAGACTCCATAGTTCTTCCTCTGGATGTGGATAGCATTTGCCATCATCATGAGTCTTTTGAAGTTGTCTTTGTATTGCTGAGAAGGGCTGAATCTATCAAAGTTGGTCATCACACAATGTAGTTGTTACTATATACAGTATTCTCTTCTTTCTACTCATTTCACTCAGCATCGCTTACATGAAATGTCTTTCCAGATGTTTCTGAAGGTGGCCTGCTCATCGTTTTTTATAGCACAATTGTATTCCATTGCATCCATACACCACAACTTGTTCAGTCATTCCACAGTTGATGGGCATCCCCTTGATTTCCAGTTCTAGGTCACCACAAAAAGAGTTACCATAAATATTTTTATTCATGTGGGTCTTTTTCTCATTTTTATGATCTCCATGGGATACAGCTCTAGAAGTGATATTGCTGGATCAAAGGGTATGCACATTTTATAACCCCTTGGGCATAGTACAACCTATATTTCTTAAAGAATTGCCTAGAGTACCATGAGATTGAATGGCCTATTCAAGCTTCACACAGCCTGCATGAATAAGAGATGAGCCTTGGGCCATATCTTCCTATTATCTTAAGTCTTCAAGGGAGATGGTTATACTGATTTGAGTTACATTAGAAACAGAGATTAAATTCATAGAATCTTAGAGGTAGAGATACCCTTAAGGGATTAATCGGATAGTGAGAAGAGCACTATATTTGGAGTCTGAAGTCCTGGGTTCAAATCCCACTTTTACTCCTTACTACCTCTGTGATTTGGGCAACTCACTTCATATGTCTGAATCTCTATTTTTTAATCTGCCAAATGAAGGAGTCACCTTGGAGCCAGAGTTCTTAATAGTATGTGTGTGTGTATGTGTGAGAGAAAGACAGAGAGAGATGGAGGGGAACTTTGGTTATCTGAAGCAGCCTTGGACTGCTTCAAAGAATATGTACATATACACATATATACATATATCAGTTAGAAGAAATGCTAAATTTTAGTTAAATATTAATAAAATAAAATTGTCACTTCTTCCCCATCCAAGTTTATAAACCCTCTGAAATCCATCCATAGAGCCCTGGGAGGGTCTGTAAAGCTTCAGGTTAAGAATCCTTGTCTTCAGGCACTGGTGTCAAACTCAAATAAGAAGGAATCTCCATGGTCTACATATTGACTACAAATTAACATTATCTATGTTGTGTTGTATTTTTATCTATTTTGTTAAACACTTTCCAAATTCATTTTAATCTGGTTCCTCTGGAATCCCTGGTAATTGGGCTGTGAATTTACTATGTATGGCTTAGAGAATCTCTCTGTTTACTTTCAGCTCTAAACTAATGATCGTATGACCTAGTTTGACCAATCCTTCATATCAAAGGATAAGAAAAATGAGATCAAAAGAAACTAAGGGCTTTGCTTAAGGCCATGAAACCAGTTAGTGGTAAGAGTCAGAATTAAAATCAGTGTTTCCTATTAGTCTTGATTTTCAGGGGTCTCAGATCATAATACTTAACACTACTGGATTAGATAATACTGAACTTGGCCCAGTGTGAGAGCAGACCCTTTTGTCTTTATTTCCCCAGTGCTTAGCCTAGTACCTGACACAAAGTAGGTCCTAATAAATAAGTGCTGATTGCCTAACCCAGTAATAAGCTTATGTCTCTTCTTTCTCTGGCAATTGTATATAATCTCTACTCCCTTTAATAACTAAAGTCTTGAAAAAGTCATATACAATAGGTGTTTCCACCTCCTTCCCTCTTGTTCTTTTCTTAACTTTTTGCAACCTAGCTTTCAGCCTCATCATTCAACCAAATTAACTCTCCAAAATTATTGATGTTTCCTTAATTGCTAAAACTGAATGGCCCTTCATCAGTCTTCATCCTTGAATTCTCTGCCACCTTTGACCCTGTCCATCAGCCTCTTCTCCTTGATCCTCTTTTCTCTAGTTTTTTGTGATATTGTTGTCTCCTGTTTCTCCTCCTCCCCTGTCTCTTTAGCTGTATCATCATGCACCTCATGACCCTAGGGGTCCCACAGGGCTCTGTCCTGGACACTCTTCTTTGCTCTCTCCTATCCCAAACTCCAGACTTTGTATCTCCAACTACCTATTATATATCTTGAACATTATGTCCCATAGACATCTTAAATTCAATGTGCCCAAAATGGAATCCATTATCTTTCCCCTGAAACTCTCCTCTCCTCCTAATTTCCCTATCATGGGGATTCTCTAGATACTCTAGATTCCAGAGTGTCACCATCTGTACAACCACATAGGCTCACAACCTAGGTGTAATTCTCATCTCCTCTTTTCATCCCCCATATCCAGTCAGTTGCAAAATCTTCTTATTTCTATCTTTATAACATCTCTCATTTTCTCCAATTCTCTTCTCTGACACCAACACCACCATGGTACAGGCCCTCATTGCTAGACTACCGCAATAACCTTTGGGATGTTCTAGCTGCTTGGTCTCTCCCTGACAGTTACTTGTCAAATTCATCCATGCAAAGTGCAGATTTGACCATTGATCCCCGCTCCCATAATGCAGCTCATTTTCTGTTTGGATTTTAAATCCTTTCCTATCTGATCCCTTCATATCTTTTGAGGCTTCTTTCACTTTACTCCCTTGCAGTCCAAGGGCACTGTCCTCCTTACTGCATTTCCTGACTCCATGAATTTTCACCATCTTTCACGCCTGGCATTCTCTCCCTTTCATAATTCCTAGCTTCCTTTGTCTCCGTTCAAATCTCAGCTAAAGTTTCCCATTGTGCAACAAGCTTTCTCCATTCCTCAATCTTCCCTTTCCTCTGAAACTGTTGTCCATTTTGTACCATATATATCTTTCTTGTACATAGTTTTTACATGTTGATCACCCTATTAGATTGTGAGTAATTTGAGAGCAGCTCTCATTTTTTTAAACTATTCTTTGTGCGTCTAGTACTTAGCACAATGTGTGGCACAAAACAGGCACATGATACATGGTGGCTGACAACTTGACATAACCTTCTTCTTAGTTAATTTTCTTTTTGGAATATATACACTGAATGCCTTTGTTATGTTAGATTATCCTCTCTAAGACTAACTTTTCCCTTATGTTATCAGTCACCTAAAATATTAGAGATGAAGGAGTTTTTTGTTTGTTTTATCCTAGGACCACATACAGTCAAGTTCTTGATTTTGGATTCTTGCATATTGAACACATAGTCTGTGCAGTTTTTTGGTTACGAAAAACCTCCCTAAAATGAAGATTGCTTCCAGGCTAAAATATAGAACCACTTTCTGATATGGGCTATTCCTGGGGGTGGCATCTTCCCACTTTGATTTGTCTCTATTACCCAGTTATACAAGCTACATCTGACTATGCCCATAAGACCTCTTCTTTTTCCTTGTGCCCTGGCCTACAGCTGCTACCTTCAGCCACCTGGCTGTCACCCTACATTCAGAGGCAGCAACAGAGAAAAGATGCTGGCTAGCAGCAGCCTAGGTTCCATCCCATTCTGGTATCATCAAAGACAATATTTGGAAGAATAAAACCAGATATCATAATACTCAACAACTGCAACATTGAGGCAGTGAGGTGGCACAGGGGATAGAGTGCCAGGAGTCAGGAAGACTCATCTTCCTGAGTTCAAATGTGACCTCAGTCTCTTACAAGCTCTGTAACCCTGGGAAAATCACATATCCCTTTTTGCCTCAGTTTCCTCATCTATAAAATGAGCTGGAGAAGGAAATGGCAAATCACTCCAGTATCTTCACCAAAAAGACTTCAAAATGAGGTCATGAAGAGTCACATGACCTAAATGACTGAACAACATGACCCCCATTAGCCTAGTATCTCTTCCTTGCCCTCCCATTGTACAGCCTTTATTCACCCATTCGTTCATATAAAGAACATTAATTTAGCTCCTACTCTATACAGTGTGGGCAGCTAGGTGGCACAGGGAATAGAATTCCAGTTCTGGAGTCAGCAAGACTCATCTGAGTTCAGATCTGGCATCAAATACTACCTGTGTGATCCTGCACACATCACTTAACCCTGTTTGCCTCAGTTTCCTTATCTGTAAAAGCTGGAGAAAGAAATGGCAAATCATTCCAATAACTCTGCAAAGAAAATCCCGGATGGGGTCGCAAAGAGCCAGACACAACTGAAAACTGCTGAACAACAACAGATGTACCTGTACTTTGCTCGGCTCTAGGAAGGGGGTACAACAATAAACAAGGCGCAGCATTATCCCTCAAGGAACTTATAGTATAACAGGAGGAGATTAGACATGTATAACAAACAAATAAGATAACGATGAGAATATGTTATACACAAGAGATGAGTAAAAGTTAATTATGAGATTGGATTAGAAGGGACATGGTACTTTCAGGTAGGCAGGGGCATCCAATGTACGTGGCAGACTTAGACTGTCCTCATGTGGGACACACTTAGGACGCAGAGAACATGGATTTGTATCCTAACTCTGTTCACTACTTATGGGGCCTTGGGCAAATCATTTCTACTATTTGGACCTCAGTTTCCTCATCTATAAAATGAGGGGAATGTACTAGATAACTTCTAAATTCTGTTCCAACACTACCTCTGTTATCCTATATTCCTATGATTTAGTGTCTTTTTTGAGTATCATTTTGTCCTAGTGTCCTGAAGTTTGTAATTTATGTTTAAGTATTGGGAAAAATGCTTTAGGGATTCATTACCCCAGGTTTCCACGAAACATAGATTTTAAAATATCCATCAATTTTTATTAATATTTTGATAATATTTCAATAGGATTAGTTTCCTTTGTAATCCTATGTATTTCTTTATGCATTTTAAAACTTTCTTTTCTCCTGAGCAGAGGGTTATAATTTCACAATTCTGCCATAGGGGTCCATGATGTAAAAAAGATTAGGAAAGAAACTTGAACCACTCTATTGTATATACGGAGATGAGGGGTATCGCAGGATTGTATATTTATGTATGGGGAAAAAGAACTTTTAAATCAAACTATTGGATGCATACAAAAAGGGAGGGGAGGGCAGAATGTAAGAATTTCTCTAAAGAGGTGACTATAATTATTGTAAATGTATAACCCAAATCAAATTGCTTACTGTCTCAGTGAAGGGAAAAAAACCCACAAATGTTAAAAATTGTTTTTACATGTAATTTTGGAAACATAATAAAATATTATTAAAAATAAAAAGTTGGCCATATTTCAGCCATGTATCCCATTAACAAAACCTAAATGTTCTTTATAACCTAATAGGATAAGCTTATAGAGTAGAAGAATTCTAAACAAAGCTATAATACAATGAGTATGGGGAAGGAAGGAAGGAGAAAGAGAGAGAGAGAGATCAAAGGAATTTGCAAAAAAATAACATGCACCTATCAGGAAACTTTAGCAACCATTAAAATGTAGAAGCTTGTATGCTTCTAAAGTCCTGTTTCCTAGTTGTTGAAAAGTTTGAATTATGTAAAAAACCAATTGAGCACTCTGTTATCTATGTTAAAAGTTCCCATTTATACATTTATACTTTCTTCTTTCCTTCTGAATTAATTGGAATCTTTAGTAAAAGAAATATTCATGGTGGGGGTAGGAATGAATAGGGATCCTGATGAATTGAATTTTCTGGAAAATTAAGAATTTGATCAGAGAACCATGTATCATTCAACCATATTGAAAAACTTTTAAAAATGAATTATTAGCTTATTTTCACATTTTACAACATAGAATCTCTGAACATAGCACATTGGGATTCAGAAGACTTGAATCTGAATCTTGATTCCATCAGTTACTACTCATGTGACCTTGAACAAGTTATTTAGTCTCTCTAAGTCTTGTTTCCCCCCTCTGAATATTGAAGAAGTAAGACTAGATCACTAGTAACACCACTTTAACTTAAAGTCATGATAATTTGTCCTTCTTTGACTAAAGATTCAATCCCTTAGCTACACATCAGTTCCTACTACACATTAACTTTGCTGTTCAGTCCTTTCAGTAGCGTCTGACTCTTCAAAATCCCATTTGGAATTTTCTTGGCAAAGAAAACCACTGGAGTAGTTTGCCATTTCCTTTTCCAACTCACATTACAGATGAGAAAACTGAGGCAAACAGGGTTAAATGACTTGGCCAGGGTTACACAGCTGGTAAGTGTCTGAGGCCAGATTTGAACGCAAGAAGATGAAACTTTCTGATTCTAGGGTGGCACTCCCTAGTCAAGCAGACCTGAATTTAAATCTCAGATATTAACTGTGTGGCCCTGGGCAACTCACTTAAACTCTCAAACTTTCCTCATTTGTAAAATAATAACACCTACCTCACCAGTGATTATGAGGAGATACATACATATGTACATATGTGTGTATGTATGTATAGCTTTGCAAACCTTGCTATTATAATGTATTTATTATCCTATGATAAAAAAACAAAACCCTATGATAATAGTTACTGTTGCTGTTAAGTTTTTTATTGTAGGAGTCATTCTTTTTTTCCACCATTAAACAGAACATATAGGTATTCTAGGATGAAAAAACTGAGACCCAGAGAGATGGAAATTGACTTACCTAAGGTCATACAGTAAAGTAGCAGAACACGAATTCAAAATCAGGACCTCTGATTCCAAGTCAAATTCTTACTCCAGCAAGTTAGAGTGACTTAGGGCTAGAGTCACAAAGAAAGGTTCAAATTCCACTTTTCACACTAGTTGCTGGCCAAATTACGTAATCTCGGGCAATTCCCCAACACTTATCTACTAAGCTATCTACAATCTCACAAGGAGAGTTTTCATGCCAGTGGAATCACAAATAGTTGCAGTGTCGACCCCACCTTTGTAGGAAAAAATACTAATAATAATTTGTCATCTGTTTGAGCACATGCTTTCATCTCTAATGCTCCATTTACACAGCACACTTTAAGTGAGCCTTTTTCATGGTTGTGAAATAACTCAAATCTCACACCGAGAAGAAAGTAGCGACTTCCCCTGAAAACATCTCAGTTAAATAAAACATGATATTTTGTTCACACAGGTAATTGTAATTTCTTGAACAATTTTGCAATTTGGTAGCTAGTTAAGATATAGTCTAATTCAAGTAATTTTTGGTTAGGCCTTTCCAGCGATAAGGACAAAATATCAGCAGATTCTCCTCATAGCCCAGATTCCATTAAGTTGGAAAGAGGATGCTTGTGTCTGTCTTTTGAAAGCTGCACCTTCCTGCAAATGCAGCTGGCTTTTATGAACAGGGAGAGTATTCTTCAAGGTGTAATGATTTTTAGAAAAAAATTTAAAAATGTTATCAAACTTCGTCATCTCTTCTCCGTGATTTTTTACAGCTGATAATACTTAAAACATGCAGAGGGGAGATGACAATTTTGGAATGTATCCCAGAGAAAAAAATCAGTTGAACTGAGTTCCAGTCACAGTGACACAGCTGATCACTTTACATGTGGGAGGGAGGAAAAAAAGGAAAATAAACCCTCTTGAATAATTTAAAAATTCCATAAACATGATCATAAAATGCTTTTCACCAGATCAGGCAAAATGGTCTCTCCAAAACAATATTCTAAGCCTTCAGTCACAAGCAATGCCAAATGATTCAGAGACAGCTGAGCACATATTTAATCCTTCATCCACTCTCACCAATGCTCCTTTCTCCCCTTTTCATTTCCCTGACCAGTTCTTCTTGCCCTTTAATGAGAATGAGCAAATCTGTAAGCATGAGTCCTGAAGTCCGTAATTATTTTGTCTTTAGATTACATGGTTACAGATGAAAGACTGAGTCTGTAATAGCATTTGTAGCCCCAGTTTGTAAGAGGGTGAACTCAGATTGGATTTCATAAAGTCTTTTAAAGCAGCTATGGAGGGGAAGGTCCAATTTGCATGAGAATTGCTGACTATAACTCAGGGGAGCTTCATTCCATTTAGAGCATAGTACTAAAGGAGGGGGGCAGAAAGGAACCAAGAACAGAAAGCTTAATGCATTTATTTAGCACCTACTGCATTCAAGACCTACCATTTGGAGGAGAGGTAAATGAAATAAGATATTGTCCAAGCCATTTGCAATTTCAATGAAGAGAATTAGCCTTTGAATGCTAACCATTAAGTCAAGAAATATTCATTACTGGAATCTACCCCAGGCACTATGCCAAGTGCTACTGATTGGAAGAAAGGCCACTCCCATTCTATCTGGGGAGACAATATAGAAACAATTATGTACATCTGAGGAACATGCAGAGTAGATAGAATGTAATTTTAAAGAGAAGGTATTGTCGTTGTACAGCTATGTGGAAGCAGTGGATAGACTGGATAGACTGGAGTCAGGAAGATTCATCTTCCTGAGTTCAAATCTGACCTCAGACACTTACTAGTTGTGTGACCCTGGGCAAGTCACCTAACCCAGTTTGGTTCAGTTTCATCAACTGTAAAATGAGCTGGAGAAGGAAATGGCAAATCATTCTAGCATCTTTGCCAAAAACAAAAACAAAAAAAAAAAAACCCATACCGAAACGAAATCATGAAGAGTCAGACAAGAAGATTAAAAATAACTACATAACTAATATCAGGTGTATATGTGTCCCCTGCTTAACTGTGGATCCAGAAGACCGCTTCCTGCCAGAATTTAATTTAGATTGCAGTCTTTGGGGAAGGTCCGATTTTAAATACTTTGAGGAGAGGGAACGATAATCTACTTTCTTTGTTTTAGTTACTATACTTGGCTTGAGTAGTTACAAAAACAAGTAAATAATTGCTGAATGAACTGGAGAAAAGCACCTAAGGAATTTTTCTTGAGTAAGAAGATAAGAATCATTTGGGTGCATTCAAAGCCAAATCCAGTTGGCCTGATCAGGGACGTCATTGAGTGACAGACTCTCCATGAAAGAGCTGTGCTAGATTTCGGAGTGGTAAAGACCTGGGATTTAATCAGACGAGTTATTAGCTATCTAATTCTGAACAGTCTCTGAAAGCCTCAAATTCCTCCTTATTAAATGGTGATAATTCTAATAGGATTTACCTCATAGTGCATCCTGAGCAAGCAAGAAAGAAAAACGTTAAAACAATCTGTAAATGTTCTTAATAACCACCTAAGTTAAATTATGAGTAAAACTAACAGTGACCCCTCCCAAAAGCAGAATATTTAAGCTTTATTTAAAAGCTTTGCTTTATTCATTTTGAAAGAGAAAAGGAGGCAGTTTCTATCCAGGCAAAATTGTTTATTTTGTTAAATTTTAAATGAGTTAATAAGGAACCTAATAACTTTGAATGACCCTAAGTGGCTCTTTATTTTGGCAAGGTTGATTTAGCCATGTGCGGTTGGGTTTGGCCATCTGCAAGTAGATAAAATTTGGCTGAATAATAAGTTCCTATGAATTAATGAACACATATACACATGCATACATACACAGAGAAAGATTGCATACTAACTTCTAAGCATTAATTAAACAGGAAGTCAAAGAAATATAGAATTTAAGTAGTTGGTATAATGCTGTAGAAAGTACCCTAGATTTGGGCTCAAAGGATTCACCTCTGCTTACCAGAAGACCCTTAGTCTCTCTCTCAGTTTCATTATCTTTAAAGTGAGGAGTTTGGTTTATGTCTGTGGACCTGAAAATTATGTGTTCTAACCACCTTACTTTGTAGATCAAGAAAACACAGAGGTACAGAGAAGTTATATGACCAGTCCATGTTCAAATTTTTAGTAATTGAAAAGTGATGTTTAAAATCTGTCACTCTTATCTCTATTACCTTTCCAGTATACTGTGTATTCCATCTTCTCCTAGTTTCTAAAAGTGATTTCCACTGAATTCAGTGAGTTATCTTGTCTTCCATGACAGGTGCAGAAAACACTATCTTTATTATGTATCTTGGCAAAATTTCATAGACTTCTCTCAACAGTATTACCTTGCTTTCTATCATATTCGGTGAGCTTCTCTTCATTTATCTTGACATATATCTTCATTTGTATCTCTCATCTATCTATCTACCTACATCTTTGGGACAGAGACTGAATCTGTTATTTCATTACTGTAGGGAACTTCTAGCTAAGAAAACTCACTCTGTCAATGCAAGACAGCACTACTACAATTGAATAGTCTTAGGCAGTTGCCAGAACACTGAGAAGTGGGGTGACTTTGCCCAAGGACACACAGCCAGTATATACATGTCATAGGTAGGACTTGAACCCAGAAATTTCTGTTTTTAAAGTCATTTCTTTCTTCATCAGCAGTGTCTCATTCTCTGCTTTTGTACAGTCTGTGAGACTGAAAAACCTAATGCCATTAAAATCTTTTGCCTCCGACCTGACAGAACTGAGGGAACTGTTTCATTTATTTTGTTTTTACTGAAATAATATTCTCATGAGAGATGATAGAAGTTATGCGACTTGGCTAAGCTGTGGCCTAAGTCCATGTTAACCAATAAAGCTCTCAATGAGCTGCATTCATTGCATATTGGGTAATGTCTATTGTGAACCAGTATTCATGAATTTAATAATTAAGCATTCATGTTACATTAAGAAACACATTTTTAAACATATAATCCTTACTGTTAGTTCACTTATTTAACATTAAGGTTTAGTGATAAACACATCAGTAGCAGTTAGCAGCACATTTATATAGCAACTTAACGTTTACAAAATGCTTTCTATAAAATAGTACTATGAAATATGTCTTCTTTCCTCCTCTGCACCTTCATTTGATAGATCAAGGCTTTTGGAACTTAAATACTTACATTGCAGTTTACTTATTTTCTCTACTACCTTTGAGATGCTCCAAGTTTATATCTGTCTTACACCATGAAAAAGTCCTAACAAGACATGTTAACTGGTAAGATCAGATCATAATATTTGAAATACCTGAATAGTGGTAGGAAAGGAAGTCTCAGCTAATAGGCTTTTTCTTTTTCCTTTCTGAAGTCTCTGAAGTTTCCATGATGTATTATAATACATTCGTTCTGTGGGAAGCTTTGGGAAATAGTTCATAATTACCTTAATTTATATATATATATGTATATATATATATATATACATATATATATATATATATAAATAACTTAATTTTATTTCAATTTCACTCCCATCATCCTATGTAGAGCTAGCCATCCATGAAAGAACCATAATGGTAATGAACCATTATAAAAAGCCAAAGAAAAATTTCTCTTGACTCTGAGAAACTATGATTCTGGGAAGTCAAGGTGGATCCATTAGATGCAAACATAAGTTAAAATTGTGGTGATCTAGGTCAGAAATCAAAAGGATCTTGTATTTATAGATTGGCAATCCATGAGGCTTAGGAATATATAGGCAGTAAATTCGTACTGTGTCTGTGATCAAATGCTTTAGGTTGAGGCTATTGGGCTCTGCTTCCCTGAGTACAAAAATCATATTTTCCTTAAAATTTTACTTAAAAGTATCATGTAATGATGAAAACTCACTGATTCAAACTTTCCATGAATGTAAGTTGTGTCTTGGCTGGAAATTTGGCCCTTTTAAAGTGAGTAAGTTACTATATTGAACCCTCCATGACTCCAAGCAAGCAGATTTTGGGGTACAGCTAATACACCAAAGTGAACTGACTCATCATGTTTGATTCATAGCTCACAGTTCTTCTGGACGCTTATTGTGATGTGATCATAACCAAAGATCTTCCATTTATGTATTGAAAAAAATAATTGCTACAGAATGTATTTGTTAAATCCTATGCAGAAATATTTAGGGTTTTTAGGGCACTTAGTAAATATGCATCATACATTATAAAACACCCAATGACAAAAAAGAAACAATAAAAATATCTCTAAGCAACAAGGGTTTTATATTTATTTTTAGTTTTACAAAAACTACCCTTTGTGGAATTTCGAAAGTAGTGATTAGCATTGTTAAACCAGAGACTAAAATCTTGGTATGGACTGACCCATGGGGACACAATTGTTTCAAGATTTAAAGATAAATTTAATAGGAGGGGAAAATCTCAGAAGAGACTGCAGTTGTGAATTATCTACCCAATTTGCTCTTTCTGTCAGTCACCCCAAATTGTGCTGAGGAGCTGGATGAATTGGCTCTCAGAATCAGACCCTCTTGAGTGTCTTGCCTTTGCGGTTTGCCTACCCAGGTTTCCCAGTCCTTGGTTAAACCAATTGCCCTCAATAAACTCTCAGAAAAGACATAGTATAGAGGTCCGTAGTACAGACTCTTCCAGTAGAGGCATAAGCCATTCCCAACAACTCCCTCTCCCTTCAAATTTTCTCAATGTAAATTGTGCATAGAGGCAAAATTGGCTTCCTATCCTTCCCTGTTTCCCCCACCCCCACTCCATCCTATTGGATCCTCCCTTCCCACAAAGGACTCTAGCAGGCTGGGACACTTTTCCCCAAGTGTTTCTAACAACATAAGTGTTTCAGGTTTGTTGTTTTCTTTTGTTTTTCTTGGAAGATATCCTAGGTGCATGGATATTGACCTTGAATTTATAGGGCTGAAAGTACCTTAGACCCACTGAAAATGAATATGCTGTGCTTTTATCACACTTGTACTCTCACACAGTCCTCTTGTCTCAACCTTTGGCCTCCAAATATGACCAGACATAAAAAACAAGTTGAAACCACCATTAAATTATAACCTCTCTGTGTAACTCATTTAGTACATGAATGTTGGACAGAGAATAAAAGTGGGTGTGTTTCCTAGTATATATCCCTTTCCCTTTCTTAAATGTTTTTTACCTCCTTGTCCCCTGTTATCCCTTCTAGTCAATGCATAACTCTTGGAATGATCTTTGCCCCTACTGGACAGGCATGAAGTGGTATATTGCCTACTTGCCCTTCCACCTCCAAACTGTTCTTGTCTTTGCTAAGCTCCCCTTGCCCAAGCTTGTTGTTCTGTTTTTCTACTTTCCCTAAATGCAACTTACTTTAAGCATGTATTACACTGATCAACATCCTACAGTTAAAGAAAACTCGACAATAACCCATCTGTCAGTCTTAGCCAATTTCTGCTCTTTTCTATGTCTATTTATGACGTACATCCAGACTGCACGTCTTTTTTTGTTTTTGTTTTTGTTTTTTTTTAAGTAAATCCAAAAACATTTTTTTAAAGAAAAGGCAATATTCATTTTTTTTTAATTTTGATAACACCAAAAATAACCACAGCAAAGGGGAATCAATGAGCCAGAAAAACAAAAGAGATGAAAGTGTCCCTTGACTGCTCTGTCTGTTCCTCTTCAGTGTATGCATCTGGTTGTTCATCTCTGAAAGTGTGTGGAATATTTTTTTCTTTAAAAAAATCATTCTTTTCTCCCTTCTTGTTTGGGAATCAAGTGCTTTTTGTATTATGATTATTCTTATATCTATCTATCTATATATATATATAAAAATGTATTTCTTTTCAATTGTTAGATATCTATCTTTAGATTTGGTTTTGTCCAAAATCTGAGAATAACAACAAAACGTTATTGAATTGTTTTCTGCAATTTTTCCCCATTCCCTCTTCAAATGTGGAGCAACTTCAGCTGCAGTATCCTCACATCCATGTTGGAATGATTGTCAATTTTGAAAATGGGGTAATTCTGGACAGTGGGGATAATCGGGATAGATCTGTTCACTAAGCTTGACTGGTAGCTTCTCAACAGAAGCAACCAGAGATGCAGGACTTGAGGTTTTCTAATTCTAATTTTTCCTCATTTGGTCATTATTAAAAGTTCTCCATCCTCAGGATCTTGAGATGGAGGAGGTCTGTGTGACTGCTGCTGAAGTTGTTCTAATATGAATGCCTAAGACTAGTTTTCTTGTTTTTGTTTTTAACCTTTTGATCATAATTATTAGTATTATTATTTTATGTATTTTTGCTATTTTTAGTAGGAAAAAGTTGAACTGTTTTTATCATTTGAGAATCTTTAATGAAGCTGTAATGATTTTTGGGGGTAATTTGCATGTTGAAGAAGTTGCAGTTTAGGGTTTGTGAGACTGTCAATGTTAGAGTTCTGTTCTTTATTTTTGGTGATGGGCATGTATAGGCTCATTTGTTTTTGTATATTGCCCATCCCTTCCTTACAGCCAGAAGCTCTAATGCAGCTAGATCACTTCGTACCGCCCTTACATGGACATGGCGACTCACTTACACATTTACTCCTATCATCTTCATCTCCTGTGTAGTACACTCATAGATACGACCCTCCCCTTTAGGCATCTTTTCTTCCCATAATCCCTCCTCCTTTCTTTAGCATTGTTAAAATTTATGTGCTGTCATCCATTCCTTAAACAAATAAATAAAAACCTAAAACTTATGTTACAAAAAGAAAATGTTTAAAAAATATATATCTAAGCAATTAAAATGCAAAATTCATTCAGAAACTTTAAAGATTTTTTTTTCTTCAAAACAAATGCAAATTATAAATTTAAATGTACAGGATTTTTTTTTAATCATTGCAATCTGAAATATCTTAAATGCAAAATTGACACCAA
Source organism: Bettongia penicillata ogilbyi (assembly GCA_023548195.1). Classification (NCBI taxonomy): domain Eukaryota; kingdom Metazoa; phylum Chordata; class Mammalia; order Diprotodontia; family Potoroidae; genus Bettongia; species Bettongia penicillata. The sequence goes on from JAJHZJ010000040.1 coordinate 393,947, forward strand.
AAGTATACCCCAAAGTAAAAATTTGTTTCAAGTGCAGATTTTTTTTTCTTTTCATGTTATGTGGTGTGGATGTATGTGTTGTTGCCTCCCTGTATCATCCTTTGTCGTAAATAATTATTATATTTCAAAACTAAACATTTTGCTAAAAAGTTTTTAAGAAATGACAACAAAAAAGCAAGTTACAAGAATGTGGCAATTCTACTTGTCCAAGAACATTCTTACACAACTTTCTTTTGTAAATTTTTCTTTCATGCCAAAAAACATGCGGGCAATTTGTTGATGTAAGTTGACTATGAATTAATGTGGTATGCTACTTTTCTGATTTTTTTTAATAATTATTTTTGTATACTTTGAAATGAATTTTTTCAGTTTGTTTTTCCCCCAAAGCAAAATTTATTTGAATTTTACTTTCATCCCTTTCCCACCTGGTAAAGTGAATGACTTTATTAGTGTTATTTGCTTCCTTCAACCCCAAGCTTTTTGGCTCTAACAGTTATTTTCTATTATGTTATTTTAAAATTATATTATTTGTTTAATTTGAGTCTATTTTATTTTAATGTTTGCTGTTATGTTTTGTGCTGAATTGCTTCTTTTAATAAATGTAAATTTTGCTCTTTATCAGAGAGGGTGGGTTTCTTTCTCTCCATTAAATATTCAGCCTCCTAGTCTATTTCATTCTCCTACCAATTTTTGAGCCTCAGATATATAGTTAAACTTCTTAGAGAAATGTTGATGTCTATGGCTGCCTATGGGGAAAAATGAGTAAAACTAGCCCCAATAGTTATCAATAGATGAAATCATTTTCCTCTTTTATCTATCTGGTGCCTCTTTAATTTCTTTGGAAGCACTTTCAGGGAAACCATTCCTTTACTGCCTTTTCTAAGCAGTGGTCATAAAGGTACTCTCAGGTGACTATGGTTGAATTCAAGTTCCCATGATTACACAACTACTTTCACCATTCTGCCACTCACACCTAACTGCAAAATCAATCTGAGACATGGATGACTTAAAAGCTTGGAATCTCATATGGACCTAATGGATCAAGAGAATCTTTTATTAATTATTTTTCTCAATAATTGAACCTGGGAGTCCTTGAGAAAGGAGCATCAGGAATGCTAGCATTCTTATCCATGGCATATCTTATCTACATGGCAAAAGCTTCATATGAAAAATATTCCAAGTATCCAATTTTGGTGATGAGTTTAAATTTCCATCACCTTAGGTTTACTAAGTATATACTACTTGTCCTGTCTTAATGCCTATTAATCTAAGAAAAGCAAAAAGATATGTAGATAGCATAGTTAATGTTCCTTGATCGAAAAAAACTTACTCATTTTGGTTGAGTTTTTAAAATATATTTATTTCATCTAAATTATCTTATCCAAAATTAAAGTAAAATGGTCTGCTGGAATCTGACAAAATATCAGCTTTAATCCATGGACTGCATAACATGTTCTTTCCCCCTCTCTTTCTCTTGTTTGCCACAAAGAAAAGTATTATGGATTTTACAGAAAAAACTTCTCAAATAATAGCATTTTACCTTTCTAAACCCTATTGTAAGTGTTTTGAATTCCAACTGTGACTTTCTTTATATTTAAGGAAGATTACTTCAACATTTCCATCAGAGAAAAATCTATTCACTTTGGTACAAAACCTGAGTTATCTACTTTATAGTACTTGACTATGCCTCATCAATACTTTTATTGTAATCCAGAATCTTTTAGAAAAGTCACAACAGAAGAGATTTATTATTTTTGTCACTGCCTCATATTAATAAAGTTGAGATGTGATGGTATAGACACAGTCGAAATTTTAAGTATTTTTGAGTCACAAAAAGGGAATAATCTCATTAAGTACTACATAATACATCATTTCCTAAAATATTGTATGGTGTGATATAACTATCATTTAAATAAACCACTTGTCCCAGCCTTCATTCTGGGAATTAGTCTGAGAAATCAGAACTGTTGCTTTTTATAATGAACCTTTGCTTAGGAGGGAAGGCAAAAAAAATGCCAGAGTTAAATCTTACTCCCTCTCTTACACCACTCAACTTATTTTCCTGTCCAGTTATTTTAAGTACATCAAGATAAGAAGTTATCAACACTTTGGGACACTGACCTTTTACCTTTTTTTAAAGTATCTAATCTGTTTTTTTTTTAATAGTATCTCTTCTGTTCTTATTTACTCTGATTTTCTTTGGCCACTTTTAATAAGCTTGAGCAGGACAGATAATAGATCATTAGAGGTTTCACAATAATTATGTGTAACATGGATACTCCTCTATCCCACAAAGGATTAACTTGAAGTTGAGGTAATAACATTGTAGATTTTGAATTGGAAGGAATAACAGAATCTAGAGAGATAATTTTTTTCCCCAGTGTCACATAGCTAGTTATTTCTAGAGATACTATTTGAACACAAGTCTTTCTGATTCTAAATCCTGTGCTCAAGCCACTAATCCTCATACCATATTTACTGGTCTTCCTAAAATTTTTTTGGATTATTTTTGTACTCCCAACTCAGTGAGGGAAAGAATATTTCCCTCCTTGACAAGGCAATTTCCAATCAGAAGAAAGGTATATTCCAACTGGGAGCATATGAATGAAAAAAATCAGTTGAAAATGTTAAATATACATGAATTACAATGAAACATACCTAGTATTTTAGAAAGCAACTGAGTCACACATACGGTAGAGGGAAAAGAACACACACAAATCTCACCATCAGAATTTTGAAAGTGGTCACGTTTCAGAATCTTTTTTTTCCTTTGAGGGTTAGTGGGATAGCACAAAATAAAAATGTGCCAGTTATTATTTTCTTTCAAACTCTTTGGGTTTGTGGTGATCTCTTTAATTATGATAACTCCAGTGAGACAATAAACTCAAGGCAACAAGAAAAGCATAAATCTATGATTTTTCTTTTGGTGGATAACCCTCTACATTCCTGATCACCAACAAAATTCTCACAATTCGCAAGAATTCTATTAAATTTTTAACATGCTATCTTTTCCAATGGCAGAGAGTCCTTTATTGAATATCAGCCCTAGAGGCATGAATTATATATCTATAAATACACTCCGAAAGCAAAAATCAGGGCAACCTTCAAGGCTAAAATAGACCTTTTATATCCCCAGTGATCTCTCAAGTTTAAAGTAAAGCACAAACTGACAAAAAAAAAGTATACATGCAGGATTTTAAATGCTAACTTTAAGAAATACATATAGTTCTGGTTCAGGAGATAAGAGAAATCCTAGGATGCTATAGGAAATTAAATGTTTTGTTGGATTATAAATTTTTATCGTGGTGTCTGCAATCATTTAATTTTTTAAGTTATTTCTTTTGTATATTTCACAAGCCTATTTAGTTCATTGATTGCTAGATTCATATGTGAAAAAGTATATATTTTATCATCACTACCCCCAGTTTTAATTGGAAAGGAGAGAGAATGGATAAGAAGGGGGGAAATATCTTATATAGAGATGCCCTTGTTGTATATGTTCAACAAGGAACTAAGAAACTATTGGAGGGAGGGTGGAATGACAAGAAAGAAGGTCCCTGATAACCCAATGATTTAAACTATTTTGAACATTCATCATCCTTGTCAAATGGAAATTAAATGCTATCAAATACATTTGTATTTATAACCATGTGCCACCTAATGCCAAATATGGCAGGATCTCTCAACATGTTAGAAGTGACATTTTTGCCTCAATTTCTACTTCAAATAACCATCATCAAAATCTTTAACTTGATTCCCTTTAAATCATTTTTCTCTAACATTAAAATCCCAATATAAAAGAACTATGAAGGTCTTTATTTGACTTAATTCAATGGATTTATTGTAAAACATAGACTATTAGTGAAGCTTTGAAGATATAAAGACAAAAACAAAATTGTTCTCATAGTCTAGGAATTTATATTATACTAATTAATCAATTTCCTAAATTAAAAACCAGCAGAGTCTTAGATCTTGCACATGGAGGTAAAATTTTCATCTTTATTAGAGTTATTAGGAATGAACAAAATTACAACTAAAGTTGGAAGGCAATCTTGATGGTATCTATTGTCTACAAATTGAAATGGCATATTACATTTCGTGAAATAAGGATATAGATCACTACATCTAGGGGACAAAACAAACCTTCAACTTAGCATTGTTTTAAAGTGACTTTCTCTCTTTAATTCTTTTAATTTAAAAACTAGTGACCCTTTCCGAGATTAAAAAGGATCCAGAAGCTAGCACTGTGATGTTTGTAGACAAGGATATGGGAAAGAAGCAGTCAAAGACAGTGTAAGTGTATATGTAGGTTAAAGGAAGGGAGTGGACTTTTTGTCAGTATTATAGATATAGATTAAAAGATACTTTAGAAAGCTTGTATGGCCCATTAGGAAAAAAGACCCCAAAACTTAAAATTCCAGTTGGGTATCATAGATGCTAGACTAAAATAATAGGTGAGTACCACTCTGTAATCATGGATACCTTTATCTTAATCTCACAGCAACCCACTGAAAACATGCACACATAACACACACAAACACACACACACACACACACAAGGAATTTGCCTTCACTACTAAACAGTTATAATAAAATTATTTCTTTATTTCCTGAATCTACAAAACTCAGCAAATGCTTCTCATGCACCTTAGGTTTTTTTTAATAGCACTGAGACTCACAGATTTTACATAGAAATATGTTATTACAGAAGCAAACTAATGACTGAGTATGGATTAGAAAATACAATCCTTGACTGTGTTAAAATGATGGAAAACCAACACAGAGATTTGTTAAGTAAAAAATTCAAATGATTGATGAGAAACTCTAAGAAATGGTTCCACGTAGATTATACTTGTTCTCTCCTTCCTCTCTCTGCCTGCTCTCCTCCCAGAGAAGCTCTCTCTTCACTCATCTAACCTCCCAATCTAGCATTTCAGCACTTCATCTATATGGAAGAAGAGAAAAGTTGATTCATAGTTTACTTTTCAGAGTAAAGGATTAGCTTACCTTTAGGAATACGAACTCTGTATCCCATTTGTACAAATAGCAAAAGTTTGTAAATTATGCATCAAATAACTCACAAGGCAGATGAATTATATATGCCCTCAATGTAAAGAGTTACCACTACCCAAGTGAAACTTGCCTGAAGTTTGGGCAAATCTGCAAAGATCATTTTGCTCAATAATTTCCGAAGTCTGTTTTCTGGTATAGAGCCCAGAGTTCAGGGTTTAGGTCAAAATGTTATTCCATGATTCTCAAGGTGCCTGATTAGTATAAATGGTTATTTCATGGCTGTAGAATAGGTCAAGAAATAGAAGTATGCCATTTTGTCATACCCCTGAGGATAATGGAGTGAAAGATTTTGCCTAAACTTGGTAACAAGGCTTAAAATACATATAAACACTTTGTTCTCATATTTGTAATTTAAAGTAGTGAAGTATTATTTTATATATATATAATATATATGTATGTCTACATATGTATGTATATATATGAAATATGAAATAAAGTATTGCAGAACTCTCCTTTCTTCCCTTCTCCTTCAATATCTCTTCGCCCATCTTCCTCTACACAGAAGTATTTTATCCAAAGTACTCAAATTCTACCACGAAGGCTCTGGTAAGTTCTGGAATACAGCCCTTCCACAGGTCCAGAAAATAGAGACTAATGATAAAATCCAGCATACACAGCGTTTTCCAAAAGTCTTAGTACTATTTTAAGATATTAATGCAGTGTTTCATTTAGCCCTCACAGCGACTCTGTGAAGTACGTAGGTACTGTAAGCACAAATGTCCCCATTAAGAAATCCACATGACACAAATCAAGGACTTCAAATACTTCTCAGTATTATTGTGCAAGAGGATGCATGCTACTAAGTGAAATGAATGAGAGAATAAAGGACTGAGGAAAGAAAAATGTGTATATACTAAAGACCCTCTTGATAGATGAGGAGACAGACGCTCAAAGCGTTTAAATGGCTTTCTATAATCACATAATTTCTGAGTCTCAGAGGGTGTATTCTAACCCAGATCTCTCCTGATTCCAAGTCTAGCATGCATTCTACTAAATCATGCTGGGTAAACCTGTTGGGATAACCCAATATCCATCAAATAATTCAAAGCTAAGTACAAAACCCCCTGCTTGGGGTTTAATTCCAATCCAGTTCTTTTGGCTTAAGGAGATCTCAGAATTTGGGAGGGAATTAAGAAGTTAGGGTTCACAGTCCTATATCCCTAGAATTGTAGTTTAGAGATTAGACTCTCATAGAGTATTCCTCTAAGAATAAGCTGTGCCATTTCTGAGTGAGCCTTAGAGCTTCTGGCCCAAGTTGATGTCTTCTCTACTAAGAACATGTAAATCATGGATTGGAGTTTGCCTCAGCTAAGGCCATACTGTGTTCATGGGCACTACTGACATAGGTATGTTGAACTGCCATTTAAATCAACTAGCCTTCATATCAAGACAATCAAATTTTCCCTTCTGGGAGACAGAATATTATTTCACCCCTTATTTTATCCCTGAGATATAGCTGAGAGCTGAAACTGGCACATGCATACCACCAGAAAGTCCATTCAAAATGACCTTGTGATAGAATAGAATTTTTAAAAGAATTTCCTGCATTTAATTATTAAGCACCCAGTATGTACAAAGAACCACAGTAGAGAGTGGGGACATAAAAAGAAAATGAAAAAAATACTTCCAGACCTCAAGAAGCTTACAGTTTACTGGAATGAATGAGTTATAAAGATGTAAAAAAAATTCATGGTTTCTATGAACTGTATCTGTTAGGCTTAAAAAAGTGCAAAGGTACTCTATGAAAAGAAAAATTTGATTCATTCTTAAAAGGCAAAACTGGTGTCTAACTTCAAAGTAGAAGAAAAAATAATGTTCCTATTGTGTGTAAAACTCTGTTACTTAAAGTACCCTCTTTTCAAATTCTAAAATCCTCAGTTTCCAGTAGACCCAAAATGAAATGCTCTAGCTATTTTTTTTTAAATCCACTATGAAAAATGCAGTAAATCACTTACCCATCATGTAAGCAAAGAAGAATATGTGGTTATCTAGCAAAAGCAGAAAGTGTTGCTATTTGACAGTTAGTTTCTAGAATTTCAAGGAAGAAATTCACATGACACAAAGCAGGGCCTTCAACTAGCTCCCAGTATATCTGTGCAAGAGGATGCATGTAGATAAATAAAGAAATTTGAAGATTAAGAACTGAGGAAAGAAAATGTATATATTAAAGACTCATTCTATGCATGGTTCCAACAACTAGGCATTGCTGTATTGGGAACATAGCCTCAGACAACAGTGAAAAGCACATGGTATATACTAAACAAAGGACTAGATTGAGGCTCAAATCATTTACTGACTAGTTTCAGCTCTATCATTTACTAGCTGTGACTTTTTACAGGAGGAAATGTGGTGCAAAGAATGGAGAATTTAGAGTCAGAGGACCTGAGATTGAAACCCATCTCTATTACTTACAGCCTGTGTGACCTTGGAAATGTTACTTCAACTCTCTGCGCTTTGATTTCGTCATCTGTAAAATGAGTTGAACAACATAACCATGTCTAATCTATGACACTAAGTTACTTATCTATGTTGAGACTTACTTTCTCCATCTGTGAAATGGGATTAATAAAACCTGCTCATCTCACAGGATTGTCATATTGTTCAAAAGACATTTTGTATATGACTGCATTTTGTAAATTGTAAAACACTTTCCAGCTACAAGGTGGTATTATCATCTTTGCAAGAGTGAGGAGAAAAGAAAAAGAGTGAGGAAAAAGAATAAAGAAAAAAGAAGGAAGCAAAAAAAATAGATGGTATAGCCATCTGAAGGAATTTTTTCAAAAAATCACATCTTTAAGATCCATTACCCTGTTGACCTCTATTATATGTTCATAAAACTATAATTGAATAATCCATGCCACCATCTCCTCTGTACTTAGAAATGTACATGGGAATTCTAAGTAGTTGTTTGAGAGTATCTTCAAAGACTATCTTCCCCGTACCCCAAGAGTTTTCAGGTTATGGTTACAAGAGGCTTTTGGAGACTGTAAATAAGGTTGGGATGGCTTAACAGTTCCAGGGAAAGGATCTATGTTACTTCTTTGTAACATAGATACCTGCCACCCGTTTAGGCTAAACTCATCGAAAGTTAGGATGGGGCCATTTTGACGATATACTAATCCTTTGTTTTTGTTTTTCTTTCCATACCAGGAGGTGAATTAGTTATCCCTCTACTTGTAGAAGACCCTTTAAACCCCCCTCCTATTGCTACTCGTGCACCTTTCATTACACTCCCCCCTACCTTTCGCCCCCTCCTCACCATTATTGAGACCACCAAAGATTCCCTGTCCATGACCTCTGAGGCGGGGTTACCTTGCTTGTCGGACCAAGGCAGCGATGGTTGTGATGATGATGGCTTGGTGATATCTGGGTATGGCTCAGGGGAAACCTTTGACTCTAACCTGCCCCCTACTGATGATGAAGATTTTTACACCACCTTCTCCTTGGTAACAGATAAGAGTCTTTCCACTTCAGTCTTCGAAGGTGGCTACAAAGCACATGCGCCCAAGTGGGAATCCAAGAACTTTAGACCTAACAAAGTCTCCGAAACTGGTAGGACTACTACTACCACATCTTTGTCCCCTGAGCTGATCCGCTCCACGGCTTCCTCCTCGTCTGGGATGGTGCCCAAATTGCCAGCTGGCAAAATGAATAACCGTGAGCTCAAACCCCAGCCTGATATAGTGTTGCTTCCGTTGCCCACTGCCTATGAGCTAGACAGCACAAAGCTGAAGAGCCCACTAATTACTTCCCCCATGTTCCGTAATGTGCCCACAGCAAACCCCACAGAGCCAGGAATCAGACGGGTTCCGGGGGCCTCAGAGGTGATCCGGGAGTCGAGCAGTACAACAGGGATGGTCGTCGGCATTGTGGCTGCTGCCGCCCTCTGCATCTTGATCCTCCTGTATGCCATGTACAAGTACAGGAACAGGGACGAGGGGTCCTATCAGGTGGACGAGACGCGCAACTACATCAGCAACTCTGCCCAGAGCAACGGCATGCTGGTCAAGGACAAGCAGCAGAGCTCAAAGAGTGGCCATAAGAAACAGAAAAACAAGGACAAAGAGTATTATGTGTAAAATTAAAAAAAAAAATAAAATTAAAAAAGAATTAAAAACAGAATTATTTATATATAAATACATAAATACTTTAAAAAAACACACACAAGATTTAACAGCTATAAGAACTGTTACACCTATAATGAGATTGGGAGCTACAGTTGGTGGGAGAAAAAAAAAACAAAACAACACACACAAAGATATATATGTGTATATATATATATTTATTTTCAGACATGGCTATTATGTATCAGTCATGACCTGGAGACAGAGAAGTCTGCCCTACTGTATCATAAAGCATACTTAGCTCTGGAGCAGACAGATAGCTCCACCACTTTAGCTGGACATTGAAGTTTCCATCTCTTTTGTGGACCTTTGGACAAAAGGTAGAAGACTTCGTGGCTTACTTGTTTCATAACTCCAAGTGAGTCCCTAATGATGTTTGTGACCCTTGACTGTATCAATGATTTTTCAGTTTTATTATTTTAAAAAAAGGAGAAAAAGTGATTAAAAAAAAAAAAAAACTGCAACAGCAAACTAATCTGGCCCCAGCCAGTATGTGTGTAACTTCGAGATCTGAGGGGAAAAAAAAGTGGCTTTTGGGTTTTTGTTTATTTTTTTGAGACTAAGACTGGACATGAGTTGACAAGAAAAAATTCAGAAAAAAAATGAGAGACTATTGCCATATATGAACTCAAAAACTATACATGGTGTTCACTCTACATATCAGGTTGTGGTGTGTCTAATCAATCGTTTTCAGTGAGATGCTTTGCTGGAAATGCAGCAAATGCATGAGATGATGGTGTGAGGTTTAAAGCAGGTACCCTAGGATCTGACTCCAGTATTTGCAGACCAAACTCTGAACAGATGGGTTTAGGTCTCATTTCATCAGGGCTATTGGCTTTATTGACAATACAGTTCAAATGCATTAGCACAGTCGAATTGTGGTAAAGGGGAAAAAGGTCAGCTGTTGGGAGCTGAAATAACCCACAAACTAAAATGAACCTTTTCTGGGGAAGTGGGGGGGAGGGAGCCTGGTTCCATGAATGATTGCAATGCATGCAAAACTTAAAAGAAAAGAAAAAAAATTCAAAAATCAGTTAAATAATCAAAACAGACCGTATGGGAGTTCAACTTGTGACAGAATAACAAAAGGTCACACAAGCCAAACACATCATGAACGAGTACAAAATGCATAGTTTTTTTTTTCCAACATAATGTTTTTCATATGTAATTTTAATTTTGTAGCCTGACACAAATAACTCTGTCCTTCCATTTGCCCATTCCCTCCCACCCTCTCTTTTATAAAAAATAAATAAATTGATGAATAAAGCTGCTGTGACACACACAAAGGAATTTAATAGTATAATATATATAAATATATATACAGATATATTTATCACGGTATGTTTGATGGAACGACTGGAACGGAAAATCTGTTAAAAGTCTTGAAGTAGAATGAGAATGTTGTTTTAAAAAGAAAATAACAAAACAACACAAAGTACACCGTAAAAATGTGAAGATGATGTGAGTTTTAGTTTTGTCACAGTCACCTGTGTCAAAAGAAAAAAAATCTCAGATTCTGTTTACATCTTTTGCTAATTTTTCTGCTTGTGTAATTTCTTAGATAGCCACCTATGTACATACTGCTTTAAGGTTTAACTGTTCTTTTTGTTTCCATTTGTTTCTTTTTTTAAATTTTGGTTGGTTTTTGTGGTTGTTTTTTGAAAGGGGGTAACAATGTATAGAAAAATAAAATTGGTTGTGTGGCCATGGCTATTGCATTAAAAAGGCAAGAGAAAAAAACACAAACACAACAACACACAATGACAAAAACAAAATGAAGACGCTGGAAAATTAGAAATATAAATTTTCTTTGTGTACAGATGAAAACCAATCAGCTGTTTAGATTTAGAAATCTATTCTTGCTGGTGTTTGTAAGTTGCATGAATATTTGACTTTGAAGAAATACCCAGGAACAAAAAAAAAGCATTCTAAAATGAAGATAGCCTTCCCTAATGTATATGGAGAGAGGTGTTCCTGGTCATCTGATCTTTTCGATATAAATGTCTGGGGATTCTTTTGGATATTTTTTTTTGTTTAAGATTTTTAAAAGAAAGGTTAAAAAATGTATGAAAGCACAGTTTTAAGCAACTTAAATGGCCCAACCTATATAAAGTTGATTATATCTCGATGTCTATAAAGATTGCTGTTCTTGGAGTCTTGTGAAATTATTTTCCTGATTTCTTTTCCATTTGTTTGTTTTTTTTCTTTTTGAATAAATACAATCTTTGTTCTGTTCTTTTTTGTGTAAGTTTCTATTCGTACAATTTTTTGGAAACGTGCATCCTGATGTGGGCTTCTACCATATCCCTGTTTTATGGACAGAACCTTAAGGAATTTCTTTTATGTTGTTGTGATGTTACTGCTTTTTTTCTTTTTCCTTTCCCTCTTTTCTTTTTTTTCATATTTGCATTTTTGTTCAAGGATATGCTTAGCAATAAAATGTTCTTCCCAAAGCCTTGGAAGTGGATGTATTTTTATTTCAAAAAATTAGATGGGGGAAGGGGAAAAAGGATTTGCAAATGGGGAAGGATGAAAACTGAATGAATGTTCAAAAAGCAACCATGAACATGATGCCAAATAATCTAATCAGTCACTAGCTACTTACATAAACTTACTAAAAGCAGGTTAATTATAGTTAAAAATAATAATTATCCATCAGTCAAAATATTTCAGTCTAGACAGCTAGATGACAGAGTAGTAGCAAGAGGAATAAGAGTTTCATTATAAATACAGAAGGGAAAAGTTAAAATTCCAGAATAACTTCTTGAGGAATATGAAAAATAGCATGAATGCTTTTTAATCAAGAAAGAAGATGCCCAGCTCATGTTAACCAACAATAAAGTCTTTCTAGGGATGAAGTATGATAAACTGTGTTATTGGGAAGTGGGATTTTTTGATAATTAAGGGAACTGAAGTGATTAACACACTATAATTCTATGTTCTCCTAGGGAATCTTGGGAAATTATCATTCCCAAACTATGCATGGATGAGAAAGGTTTGAAGAATTATAATGCAGTGTTTCTAGAAAAAGCATTTAATTTGAAGTCTTGGAACCTGAGTTCAAATCCAGTCTCTGCCATTGTGTTACCTTGGGTGAAGTTACTTCATTTATCCGGGTCTCATTTTCCCCAACTAAAAAATGTAGAAGTTGAATTAAAGGACCTCGAAGGTCCCTTCCAGTTCTAAATCTATGATCCCATGAACTATATAACACTAATATCTCTTTGATAATTCAAAGGGCACTTCAGAACACCATAGGGTCTTCACTGTGGACATCTAGTTCTGTACTACAATCATACAGAAATACTATTTAGTTCTAGTTGACAAATACTTCACTTTCAGCAAGCATCCTTATAAGCCATAGGAACTTTTTCATGGACTCTAAGTGCATCTTTGATATTACCTATGTGAAGAAAAGGTATATGGCTATGCACACAAAGTAATTTAGACCCCAAACCAAAGGACATTATGTTTTGAACTTATTGAGTGGCCAGTAGTACTGCACAATGGGCTGCGAAAAAATGACAGATCTCAGTGATGAATTATATACGAGGAACTATACAAAAAAGAGAGTCATGATGATAATTGGTGAAGCCAAATAATGTTTGGAGAGGTGTCTCTTTGATCCTTCTTACATAGGCATGAAACTAAAAATATTGAGTGTGTGTTGTTGTCATTTGAAATGCCTAAATCAATCATTGCTGTCAAGGCATGGCTCCTGGCACTAAACAAATAATTCTCCAACCTCCCTTGGGATTACTAGGTATAAACTAGGCTTCTGGTTAGAAGCATCTAATAAAAGGGTTAATGGAACTACCAAACATATTCTTTTTGCTGAAAGGTGGTTGAATAAGAAATTCTCTAGGATCCTTTCCATCTCTAACTTTCTATGATTCTAACTCGAGTGGCATAAACACATCCATTTATTATCATATCAGTTCTAGGTTTGGTGAGTAGATGATCTTTCAAACAAAAAGTTTGCCCTATTCTACACAGACAACTTGAACCTTTGAAATATGCCTCTTTTCTTCAGAATGAAATGTATCAACTGAAAGGTATTTGCTGAGATCCTGCCAGACTCTGAGGAAAGGTGAGAAGCTGAAGATTCTACCTTCAAAGATTCTGTTACCTTACTGGAGAAACATAACTTAATTAGAGAGCAACCCACAGCAATATAGCATCAAGGAATAAGCTGATATAGTACAAATATCAAGAAGAATTAAGAGAAGGGAAATGGTTTCAGGGAGGACATAAGACTTAACCTGCCTCTGTTAGCCTTCCTTAGCAATTGAATTAAGTCTCACCTAGAGTACCATACTCTTACCTCCCTGTGCTCTGCCCAAAGGAATGTAAATTTTGATCTTGCAACCTCAAAAGTTATCTTGGTGTTCATGGGCTAGATTTTTTCTTAAGGACAATAAAAGAGGCCATTCTCTGCTTCATTTCTTACCTGAAATGGGTGTTCCTTATCTCACTGAATAGGTGTTGCTTCAGTCAAACTGAGAATTATTAAGACCTTACCTTAAAAGGTTCTCCCACTATATCCAGGGCCTTCTCCAGTTGTCCTGATCTATGTCTTGCCATTGGACCCAGATGCTCTGGAGGAGAAAGTGAGGCTGGTGATTTTGCACAGCCCTCCCTCATTTAAATCCAATTCCCTTGCAAGTCATGGCATCCCTTTTCTGATTCCATGGTCCTTTTCGAGAACAAAGGACAAAGAATAACAAGCTAGAGTGTGGATCATTTTGTGCTAAATCCAAGAACCAGGATTGATATGAAATATTTTGGGAAACAGCAAAGTATCCAGCCTAGTTAGATAGAAGATTAATGTAAGGGATCAGTAAAAGTAAAGTTAAATATTTAGGATAGGATCTAATTATAGAAGGTCTTGGAAGCAAGGAAGACACCTTAAAACTTTAGAGAACCATTATCAGGTCAAAACTAAGAACAATAGCTATTATTACAAAGCATTTCATAAGGTTTACAAAGTACTTTACATATTTTACCATTTGATTCTTACAATAACTCTGTGAAGTAGATAGTATGATTAGAGGCAGTCAGGTGGCACAGAGGAGGGGATTGGACCTGAGGTCAGGAAGTCCTGAGGTCAGGAAGTCCTGCGGTCGTAATCCTTCTGACTTAGTTCCAAGAATGTATGACTCTGAACAAGTTACTTAGTCTTTTTTTTTCTGCCTCAGGTTCCTTTTTTGAAATAGGTATAATAATAGTATTTATTTCCCAGTTTAATTGTGACTTTAAAATGAGATATTTGTAAACCACTTTTCAAACTTTAAAGTGATATATCAATGCTAGCAATTGTTATCTTTACCTTATGAATGAGAAAATTGAAAAGTAAATCACTCAAAGATAGCATTTGACTTCAGGTCAATCCTCACTCCAATACCAGTAATCAGTACACTATGGCACTTAGAATGATCAAAAATTATTATTTTGCATTGGTTCAATGAAGACAATGGTATATCAACCATTGAGTCCTTAATCCTGTTGATGATTTTCAAGTCAAATTATTTTGACTCATTTTCCACTGACGAGCTACAGCCATTGGTGTCCAATTAATCACCTTTTTAAAAAAGAATACAGGGTGGTCCACAAGTATTTCTTAGCTCAGTTTTAGGTTTTGGTAACTGGAAACTGCACTAAGACTTTCAGGCCATAAGTCAATGTAGTCTTTAGCTATAAAAGCTTTAAAATTCACTGACTGCATAATTATGATTGAAGAATATAAATTATAAAAGTAAAAAGCACAAAACTTTGACAAATGATAATGAGTGATCTTGGACCTATAAAACTGATGAATTTATTTTTCCAAGAAGTTTAAAGATAGTCTGAATCCACTTAGGATAAAATGGATAAAGATAGCTTGTTTTTAGGTTGAGATGAGGGAGCCATTGGAAAAAGAAAGCTTGAGGATGAAAAAGAGACTGAGAATAAATACTAGTAGCAAGAGTACAAATTAGCCTTGGAAAGGAGAAGGCTCATCACTTCCTCTGAGCTGGGGAATCATATCTTGAAGGGTCTGAGAGATCACCTAGGCTAGCGAGAAATATTCAAGTTATGGGTAAGCAATTAGGCATATACTATGGGATGTTGTGACCATGTTAGTTGACATTGCTTAAATGTTTTTCCTTGTTACAAGGAAGAGTTCAGAAAATGGAAGGGGTTATCTTTAAGAGGAAATGATTATGATGAAAAGACAAAAGGCAGGAATAAAACAATAATTATACACATTTTCCAAAACCTGCTTTTTAAGTGCTTATAATCAATTTTCATGACTCTTATCAGTAACTTCCCTTTTTCACAGAATAATAGAGTGCCAGAAGGGCAAAGGATGTTACCTACGAAATTGTCTAAGGATTAGGAAGGTTCATTTTCATAGGTAAAGAAATGAGGCCCTGAGCACTTTAACAACTAGTAAGTTGCAGGATCCAAAGACAGTTGTTGTTTAAACTTCAAATTAGGGTCCTTTCCTCTCTATTACACTGACTCCAATGGTTTGTTTTTTTAAAATGTAGATAAATTTCAACCTCTTACTCTCAAAGTGATGAGCTCACCATTATGTACAGTAAGAAGATTACCTTATAGACCACAAAACTAAAACTGCTAGCGTTCCTTTCATCACCAAGCTTCTTTTTTTATTCTTTAACTAGTATTACACAGTATTCATTGCCTTCTTGTGATCCACTAGGCTCTTTTGTGTCCTTCTCCCCATTTGCACAAACTATCAATTTATTTTTTATTTTTCATTACTCTTTGCTTCCCCTTTGTAACTATCCTACCTAAACTATTATTGATGCTGAACCTCATTTTCTACATCTAATTTGATTTGAGTTTTGTGGGACTTTGTGGAAACTTTGAACTCACCATTTATTAACCTAATGATCCAGGTTCTATTTTACACAACCAGCCAACTGAGTTTCCCTTCCAATCATAAAATGTAAGACAAAAAATGTCCTCATGGCTATTAATAGAGGGTATCTTGAAATACTGAATGGCAGAGTCATTCTTTTCTAGGGACCAGATAGACATATTCTGAACTAATGAAGGAAAGTTGATTTTCAGTTTCCTTTTTAAAAAAATTAATTCAGTAGCATTGTCGTATGATTATTTAATGTTCCTTTCCTTTTGATTTTTTTTCTTTATAACTTAGATAACTTCTCCATACCTTTGTAATTCAAGAGAACCAAGACTATCCTTTATTCCATGATTACAGTAATAGCAAGGTTCATTTTCACTTCACATGGTCTTACTATTATTAAACATTAAACCACATATTCTATTAAACACTGCTATTAAACATATATTCATATGAGGTTTCCAGGACTTCAAAACTTTTACAATTAACTTGTGTCCCATGTTTCTGCTTTGATACTTCCTTTTCCAACACATATGACAACCATTCAAATGTATCTCATTAGATGGTCTTATGGATAGCTAGGTGGTGCAATGAATGGAGTGCCAGAAATGAGGTCAGAAAGATTCATCTTTCTGAGTTCAAATCTGTTCCAGACACTTACTAGTTATATGATCCTGGGGAAAGTCACTTAACCTTCTTTGCTTCAGTATCCTCATCTGTAAAAACAATTTGGAGAAGGGAAATGCCAAACCATTCCAGTTTCTTTGCCAAGAAAACCCCAAATGGGGACACAAAGAGTCACACATGACTAAAAAGCTCAACAACAAGAACATCGACAACAGCAGATGGTCTTTGTGAATTATTGCAGCCAAAAAATTCAGTACCTCTATCTAATGAACCTCTCTCTATCTTACCTGCGGTGATCATCATGGCATGCAGTCTATCCCTGAAACCTTTCTAGCTTGGTAACAACTGCCAGAATTGGTGGAGCCATAGAATACAAGGCTGTCTCCATATCAAACTGAGGCATCCAAGGATATTAATGCTACTTGGACTTTCAAGTGAAATATTTAGCCGTTTAAACTTCAGAGAAGGAAGAAGCCAAAATTTTGTAGATTGACATAGAATCTACACTACACATAGAGACAATGTGTAGAGTAGAAAAAGTACTTGATCTGAGTCAAAGAACTTGGTTTTACATCCTGCTTCTAACTACATGACCTTAAGCAAGCCACTTAATCTCTCTCTCTGAAACTTAGTTTTTCTCATCTCTAAAATGACAGTGCTGAAAATTACTTTGCAACACAAAATCTGTGTTCCTCTAATCCTACTTTTTACAAAATAAAAAGAAAAAGAGCTATGATGAAGAAGATTCAAAGAGTAGTTATTGTCAAGTCAACAAGCATAATTGTTTTGAGTTTCTAAAAACATAGTTTCTTATATTGGGGTTTTATGAGGACTAAACTATCAAACTCTTGATCTCTGAAGGGCCTTTAATAATATGATTTCAGTACTTCTCCAAATAACTACATAGTGAAGTGCTTGCTCAGACCTTATATAAGTTATTTGACTACCCCAAGATCAAAAGGATTTTAGGTTACTTCTTTGAACCTATGCAATTGCATCTGCCAATACTGTAAATAAAGCAAAAGCAGGATATAACACTTTTGTCACTGTTTAATGTCCTAAAGGAGCATTCCTCCATAGAAAGGAGAGGAGATATGATGGGAAGGTAGGAGATGAAAGGAAAGAAGAAAAAGGAAAGGGAAGGAAGAGGAGGGGGAGGGGAAGGGAAAAGAAAAGAGGAAAAGAGAGAAGAAAAGATGAGAAGAGAAGAGAGAAGAAAGAAGAGGAGAGGAGAGGAAAGGAGAAGAGAGGGAAGGGAAGGCAAGAGAAGGGAAGGCAAGGGAAGGGGAAAAAAGGTAAGTATTAACATTCTACTCCCTTTTTTCTCTAGATATATATAATCATAAATCTACTAGGATCTTTCCCAGGGACCATATTCCTAGATTTGTGATATTAAAGGGGCACTATTTGAGAATGTCTACATTAGGCAAATCTGCATGCTATGCTTTTATTATTGTCAGTCAGTCTTTAGAAGAATTTGTGATTTTCTTTGCTCCATCTTCCTGTTGTATTTGACCTAGAATTTCAACACCAAAAATATACGTGGAGAAGGGAGGCAGTATAGGATAACTGCAAATAACTGGACTAATAGAAGTCTCAGGGTCTAGTCTATGTTTCTATAGACAGCTGTGTTTCCATTGGCAGATCATTTCAGCTTTCTAGGCCTTAGTTTACTTATCTTTCAAAAAAGGAGATTGAGCTGCATGATTCAGAAGGTCCTTCCAGATTGGTGGATCTAATGCAGTACAGAGAAATTTACAGGCAAAGTCCTGGGTTCAAATCTTGACTGTATCACTTCCTCTCCTTATGACCTTGGACAAGACATTCAATCTCTAGGGACCTTTGGAAAATAAGAGAGAAGTCCCAGCAAGATAGAAATGTGAAAAGTCATAGAGGAGCTCAGATTTCCCACAAATGCTACCACAAAGTTCTAAACATATCCCAGAAGGAAGAATACCAACGACAAAAAGAAGGAGAGATCTTCCATGCAGTCCAGATACGCACAAGAAGAGTACCAGAAGCCTGAAGCATTTTGAGCAGAGATTAAGAAGAGGAAGAGAAATGCAGAGCTTTGATCTATGGAATAAAGGAAGCAGGATCTCAGCTCTGACTTGGAGTAGCAGGAGGTAACCATCTCCCATAGCTTATTGAACATGAAGACAGGGCTAAGCAACATCGAGCCTGAATAGAGTGCTTGAAGCTGCAGTGTACAACCTAGGCAACTAGGATTAGAGGACCCTACAAGATTCCTAAACCCAGGCTCTATGAAGCAGCACAGCAAATAGGAGATCACAGAACTGGGGCTCTTGCAAGAGGCCTGCAATCAGCAAAACCTAATGTGTCCAATTTCTGGGGTATGAGAAGTCCAGAAGAATACAGTCTAGTAAGAAATAAAGAGAAATCATAGTGAAGCCCTATTAATTTAACAAAGGTGACAGGGATATCTAAGTTAATTTAAAATTTTAATAGAATATCAATCAAGCTATCAAAAACATTTCTCAATAGAACTAAACCAAATTACAGTAAAATTCATCTGGAGTTATAAAAGGTCAAGAATCTTAAGCTGAACAATGAAAA
The DNA here is from genome assembly GCA_023548195.1 of Bettongia penicillata ogilbyi. Taxonomy (NCBI): domain Eukaryota; kingdom Metazoa; phylum Chordata; class Mammalia; order Diprotodontia; family Potoroidae; genus Bettongia; species Bettongia penicillata. The sequence continues at coordinate 413,222 of JAJHZJ010000040.1, forward strand.
CAAATGAGAAAGAACTGGACTTAACTATAGTGGATCTCAAAATATACTAAAAAGCAGTAATAGTTCAAAACTTGCTACTCGTTAAAGAATAGAAAAGTCAACGAGTGTAATTGACTAGTAAGGATTGTTGTTAAAAAAAAAAAGATATAACCTTTAACTGCAAGCCCTTCCTCTTACAGTTAAGAAAACTGAATGTCAGAGATCTTAAGTAACTGACTTAAGATCAACCAGCTAGTAATCATCAGGTGTGGAATTTGAACACAATTCTTCTGACACCAAGGCTCTTTCAATGGAATGAATGCTGTATACAATAGCAAAATGGTGGATACATTTTAAGATACCAACTATATTCAATAAAAACTCCTGAGAAAATTGAAAATCTGAGTAGGTAGAATTAGGTTTAGATCAGCATCTTATTCCAGACAATACAGTAAACTATATATATCGACATAAAAGCTAGATATAATGGATAATAGCATAAAGTAACTAGAGGAAATACCTTTCACACCTAAAGATAGGAAAAGAGTTATTGACCAAGAAAAGGATAAAGGATTACACCTGATAAAACATACAATTTTGGTTATCTAAAATTGCAAGTTTTTCCACAATCAAAACCAATGCAATTAGAACTAGAAAGGAAACCATTATTCAGGGAGAGGGGGAGAACTTTGCTGCAACATTCTGTGATACAAAACTGAATTCCAGGATATATTGATATTTGATAAATATACATAATAAGAGACAGTTTCCAATATACAAATGGTCAAACAAAATGAAAAGCAGTTCTCAACTGAACAAATTGAAACTGCTAACATATGGGGAAAAAATGTTCCAAATTTCTTATAAGAAGAGAAAAGAAAAATCCAAACAATTCTGAAGCTCTACCTCACAATCGCAGATTGGAAATGATAACAAAGGAAATAAGGACAGAAAGGTAGAACATAAGCATTTATGAATCTTTTAGTATGCTATAAGCATTGTACATAAAAATGCAGGCAAAAAGAAAGATTATCCTTGTCTTCCAGGAGCTTGTACTCTAACACATAAGGACCTCAAAAGCGGAGGAGGAAGAGAACAAAGGTATCTGATGTGGGATCATGATTTTGAAGTTCAAAAAGTAAGGAATAGGGTTGGGAAGGGAATAAAGGCAGTCTAGCCTAGACTTCTTCACAAATTGCATGTTTGCTTTTCACGAAGAATTCCTCAGTGCAAGAAAGAAAGAGGGCAGAACTTTCTGAGACATATTCCTTTATGAAAAGGTTACAGGTATGATAGAATGTTCCAGCATGAGGAGGACCAGACACTGAGTAAAGTTCCAGGATGAGGTAGCAATGGAGACATGATTTTGAAGTCCAGAAGGTCAGAAAGAGGACTAGGAAAGGAACAAAGCCAGGTTTTCATTACATTGGTTGGAACTACTGGCATAGATAGTACACTAATGAACTATTGATGGGTTTGCAAAATGGTAAAACCATTCTGGAAAGCAATTTATGGGGGAAACACTATTGACAGCTGGGAAAACCTGACAGCAATCTGGCAGAAATTAAGGGTAGTTCAATACCTCACACCCTATGCCAAGGTAAGCTCCAAATGGACACATGACATAGATATAAAAGATCATGTCATACATTAGAGGAACAAGGAAGAAATTATCTTCTAGGTCAGTAGATAAGAGAATACATAACTAAATAAGTGATAAGATCACATAAGATAAAATGTAAAATGTTTAGATTATATAAATTTTGAAAACTTTGAACAAACTGATAAAGGTAATGAGGGAAAAATATTAGCAACAAATTTCTCTGCCAAAGGTCACATATTCAAGGAAAATAAGGAACTGATTCAAATTTATAACAATAAGATGTATTCTCTGGTAGATAAATGTCCACATGGTATTCTAGACAGCTTTCAAAGGAAGAAATTCAAGCTATCAGTAATTATATAAAAATGTTCTAAGTCATGAATAATTAGAAAAATGCACATTAAGACAATTATAAGCTATTTTGGAGAGCAATTTGAAACTTTGCCAAAATTTTACTAAAATGTGCATTTGTTTTGACCCAGTCATACCATTAATAAACTCATTAATAAGCCTATAACAACTATTTTTCCAAAAATATAAATAGTATTTCTAGCTAATCTATCTAGAACTATGTCAAATAATACTGAGAAAAATAGAAAAAAATAGAAAAATTTCTTAGCCTTGATCTTATTGAAACATTGGGGGGGGCGGAGTCAAGATGGCAGAGTAGAAAGACGCACGTTTACGAGCTCCAAACTCACAGCCCACAGATTTAATGTAAAAAGAGATCCCCATAAGTTCTGGATCACTGTAAGGTGTGCAGAAACAGAGTGGAAGAGATTTCCATTCCAGAGAGCCCTGGAGAGCTGTCCTCAGGGTCCGTCGCGCCCCGGAAAGCGGACCCCACCCCAGTGCTGCCCTGGCCACGGCCCCAGAGAAGCTGATCCGAGCAGGCTTCAGGGACGGAAGCTCCGGTGGCCGGGAAAGTCCCTCCGCCCAGAGAAGCTACAGGTCAATGAGAGAGACAGCTGGGCTGGAAGAGGGGAGCAGGGTGTCTCCATGACTCAGGCCCCCTCGGAAGGAAGCGGCGGCGGCAGAGGTGGGGGCGGCGGTGGAGGCAGCAGCTGCAGCGGCAGCCCGGGACTCCCCCAGCAGCAGGCAGGATCTTCATTACTGAAAGTCTCTGCATAAAGCCCCTGAGGGAGCTGAGCCTGGGAGGCGGCCCTGCCCCCACCCCAGCACCAGAACTAAAGCTCAAATTGAATAGCAGCCGCACCTGCCGCGGAAAGCCCATTTGAATCTCAGACCCCAAGCACTAGCTGGGCGGATCTAGGTGGGGGTGGACAGAAATCTTAGAAGTCAAGTAACTGACTGGGAAAATGCCTAGAAAAGGGAAGAAAAATAAGACTATAGAGAGTTTTTTTTGAACAGATGCAAATGATCCCGACTTTCGGATCTGACGACTATGAGGACATATTCGTGCCATCAGGGAAAGACGTGGAGGGCGGGGCCTCAGTACCCCAGACATCCCAGGGGGATGTCGGGTGGGCTCAGGCCCTGGAAGAGCTCAAAAAGGATTTTGAAAAGCAAATTAGACAGGTGGAGGAAAAACTGGGAAGAGAAATGTCAGAGATGCAAGAAAAGTATGAAAAACGGGTCAATACCTTGGTAAAGGAGACCCAAAAAAATGTTGAAGAAAATAACACCTTGAAAAATAGGCTCACTCAATTGGCAAAAGAGGTTCAAAAAGCCAATGAGGAGAAGAATGCTTTCAAAAGCAGAATTAGCCAAATGGAAAAAGAGGTTCAAAAGCTCACTGAAGAGAATAGCTCTCTCAAAATTAGAATGGAACAGATGGAGTCTAATGACTTTACGAGAAACCAAGAAATCACCAAACAAAACCAAAAAGAATGAAAAAATGGAAGAGAATGTGAAATATCTCATGGGAAAAACAACTGACCTGGAAAATAGATCCAGGAGAGACAATTTAAAAAATTATGGGACTACCTGAAAGTCATGATCAAAAAAAGAGCCTAGATATCATCTTCCATGAAATTATCAAGGAAAACTGCCCTGACATTCTGGAACCAGAGGGCAAAATAAGTATTGAAAGAATCCATCGATCACCACCTGAAAGAGATCCAAAAAGAGAAACTCCTAGGAACATTGTGGCCAAATTCCAGAACTCCCAGGTCAAGGAGAAAATCTTGCAAGCAGCTAGAAAGAAACAATTCCAGTACTGTGGAAATACAATCAGGATAACCCAAGATCTAGCAGCTTCTACATTAAGGGATCGAAGGGCATGGAATAGGATATTCCAGAAGGCAAAGGAACTAGGACTCAAACCAAGAATCACCTACCCAGCTAAACTGAGTATAATACTTCAGGGAAAAAACTGGTCTTTCAATGAAACAGAGGACTTTCAAGCATTCTTGATGAAAAGACCAGAGCTGAAAAGAAAATTTGACTTTCAAACACAAGAATGAGAAGAAGCATGAAAAAGTAAACAGCAAAGAGAAGTCATAAGGGACTTACCATAAGTGAACTGTTTACATTCCTACATGGAAAGACAATATTTGTAACTCTTAAAACTTTTCAGTATCTGGGTAGCTGGTGGGACCACACACACCACACACACATTTACATGTGTGCACGCACACACACATACACACATGCACACAAATACAGAGACAGAGAGCACAGATTGAATTGAATAGGATGGGACCATATCTTAAAAGAAATTAAGGTAAATGGTGAGAGAGAAATGTAGTGGGAGAAAAGAGGGTGAAATGGAATGGGGTAATTATATGTCATTTAAGAGGCAAGTAGGAGACTTTTTAGTGGAGGGGAAAAGAGGAGAGCTGAGAAAAAAAAAAAAACAAAAAAAAACAAGAAGTTTACCCTCATCACATTTGACTAAAGGAAGGAATAAAATGCACACTCATTTTGGTATGAAAACCTATCTTACAATATAGGAAAGTGGGGGAGAAGGAGATAAGCAAGGAGGGGGATGAAGGAAGGGAGGGCAAAGGGAGGAGGGAGCAATTTGAAGTCAACACTTGGGGAGGGACAGGATCAAAAGACAGAAGAGAAACAATGAGGGGCAGGTTAGAATGGAGGGTAATTCAGTTAGTCTTACACAACACGACTATCAGGGAAGTCATTTGTAAAACTACACAGATATGGCCTATATTGAATTGCCTGCCTTCCCAAAGGGAATGGGTGGGGGAGGGAGGGATGGGGGGAATTTGGAACTCAAAGTTTTAGGAACAACTGTTTAGTATTGTTTTTGCTACTAGGAAAGAAGACATACAGTTAATGAGGAATAGAAAGTCATCTGGCCCTACAGGAGAAAAGAGAAAATGGAGATAAGAGAAGGGAGGGATGACAGAAGAGAGGGCAGATTGGAGATAGGGAAAATTAGATTGCTTGGGGTATTGGGGTGGGGGGAGGGGATAAAAGGGGAGAAAATTTGGAACCCAAAATTTTGTGAAAATGAATGTAAAAAAGCTAAATAAATAAATAAATAAACAAAATAAAAGAAGCATTGACAGAAATCACATATGAGAGGCACAGGCACAGTAACATATAGGACCAGAACAGAAATAGGTAGGGACAACAGACCTACTATTCTTTTAATCATTTTCCTTTGTGAGATTTTTATCTCCTGTTAAATTGATCTTTCTAATGCTATCCTTCCAGAACTGTAACTGTTCTTTATGTTACCTACCTTGGAATGTATACCTATGGTTATCCTCTTCCCCTTCCTGTTTCAGTTTAAATTTCTTTTGATTAAATTTGTGAGATTCCAAGTAAATATACTTTTACTGCACCTTTTCCTATTGCACTTCATTTCTGGCCATGAATCTATCAATCTGAGTTTTTCAGTAGTATATGAATAAGTTAAATCTTATTATCAGAAACAACTTTATTAGTCATCTATTCACTTTTGAAATCTTCTTTCTGTACTGAATCCTTTGCCGTTGGTTGTGAATATGATGAAAACACCACTTGTCTCCCTAAAAGCTTCAGTGTATGTCTTTATTTCTATTTTGTTTTAGTTTTGTACAAGGTTTCATAATATTTAGCAATACTTTCTATATTTTTTATGACAATGTGATTTATACCTAAAATTTTTTTTCAGCAGCTTCCTATTGAACAAAGTTTAACTTTCTTTGTCTGGGATTCTGGTAATCAACACCTTCCATAATAGGGTACCACCCCCAACTTTTCCACCTAATTTTGTTTTATTGTCCTCCAGAAACTCCATACTTCCACAACTAAACTGAACTACATTTTGACCTACTCAACATGCAAGTTCCCATACCTTCTATGATTCTGTATATCACATTGGATGTCCCTGTACCCTTCTGAAAATCATTCACTTTACTGCTTGGTTTTTAGCCCATACTTTCCCTAATCTAGAAGTCCTCTCCTCTCATCACCCTTCGTCAGTAGTTTTTAAGAGCCTTCAAAATAAGGTCTTAAAAAGATCTTTGCTTTATAACATCATAATGTTCTTACTGAGCAACTAAGTGGCACAGTGGATAGAGCCCAGAGTCAAGAAGAGTCATCTTATTGAGTTCAAAAATAGCTGTCTTTATGGGTACTCTAACACCTGTCTCAGACAGAATTATGGAGAAACAGAAAGAGATGGAGAGAGAGAGAGAGAGAGAGAGAGAGAGAGAGAGAGAGAGAGAGAGAGAGAGAGAGAGAGAGAGAGAGAGAGAGAGAGAGAGAGAAAGGGAGGGAATGAGGGAGGGAGGGAGAGAGAGAGATTGAATATTTATGGGTCAAATATATTGTTGAGGAAGAGGCCATTTGTGCTAGCCATCTGAATACAGTTGTAAATGTGTGTGGCTAGTGCATTTCCCTTTGGAATCAGAGAGAGTGAATTAATTCACTAATTTTTGATCTGTAGGATATATGGAGAAAAAAAGTAATAGAAACTTGCTTTCTTTTCAGAACTTTATTGCTTGTCATTTTAGTGTAATGGGTGTTTGGACAATTATGGGGCCAGTCCCTGATGTAGAGACAGGTGTCCTTTGCTTGGTTTCAAATCTTGGAGCATGTGCTGATATTTTCTTTTGATTTCCAATCCAACCAATATGGCGACTTGGTGAGCTGGCTTCTGGGCATGAGTTAAGTGATGGACTGGTACTGTTTTGGGATAAAGATTCTTTTCAATAGCTAAAAAACTGGAAGGACTGATGACTCATAAGAAGCTAGTCCTGGAGCCAAGCATGTTTACAAAAGAAGTGATTTGTCCCTCCAATAGCCTTTCTCTCTTTTTCCCCTACCCTGGGCAATGAATGTGGCAGAACTACACTATGAACTGCTATATTGTCACTTCCGCCCACTGGCTACCATGTACCTATGAGTAAATGGCACTTTTGCTTCTTTTGTGTTTGTTATTTCTTGCTTTGGGGCAAATGAATATCCAGCAACAAATTGACCAAGTTATGATCTTATAAATTTAAATAGTCAGAATTGCTGTCAACTATTTCATCGATAACTGCCTTCCGTAGTAGAGTCCACTAGAGTTAGTAGCAGTGGCTATTGACAGATGAAGTACCTGTGGGTGGATATATCAAGACTAGCTGAAAACAATGGTGACTTCAGAAATCTTAAAACTCATGGTATAGAGAGAAATGCTGACTGTGAAAATGACTAGAAAGTTACTACTATGGAGTCCAGAAAAGAACTATACCTAAGGACAACTTCATGAGTACTCTGCAAAAAGAGAAAAGAACTTGCAGAGTCAGGAGTCTTAACCTATCTCTTCATCCCCAAGTATTCTCCACATGGTTATCTGAGTCTGAGTCCATTCTCCATAAAGTTCCTTGGCTATGTAAAGGGAAGAGTGCATCCTGGTATGGTGAGCCTTGTTTTGGAACTACTGTTCTTGCAATAGCTTTTCAGTAACCATCTTTTCAAGATGCTAATAGAGTACTACTGGTTAATGATGATAAGGAGTATACCAGCCGGGAGATGAGTGATAATACCAGAAATCCCAGTCCCTTAGGGTTATTCCTGGGATGATAAGATTATTATCAGTCAGCTGTACTCTGGAAACTCAGCCCATGAATGTGAGTCAAAGTTGGAGGAATAGCCCCAGAGAAGGTACTATGTTTTGAAGAAAATTTATAATGAGAAATCCATGAAGAATCTAAGAAAAGTGGGCAAATAGTGCATTCGATGATGCCTGAAGCAAAGGAAAAAGAAAAAGAACTAGTATAACATTTCCTGAGATTGAATTAACTCTTAACTTGAAGAGAAATATGAAGAAAAGTAATTTAGAGAGTGTAAAAAATATATCTAGTGAATTAAAAGGTGAAACCAAGTTTCTAAAGGAAGTTATCTTCTATCATGCTGAGAATTTGAAGTAGCTGGCTGTGATCTTCCTTATAGCCAACATGGTATAATAGATAATTATCTGTCTTTGCTTTAATATTGATTTCATTTATTAGTCAATTGCTAATGAGTAATTGCAATTGGGATAATAAATATTTCAAGTTTTATTAAATAAATAATTCATGAACTAGAATGGAAGAGTCAAAATATTACAATTTTATTAATTTTTTTTCAAACATACTCTAGATTTCATTAGGCTTTGTAATGATAAGATTCAACATAAGAATGAGTCAAGAATGAGAGGTAATCTATAAGTGAGGTTCATCAATCCATGTAATCTTATAATAAAGTCATGCCTACAGCCTTAAAAAATTAAGGGTTTTTATAGACATTGGAAAATTTGAAGGTCATTACTTCATTAAAGTGCTTAAACCAGGCCATTTCTAGTTGAGTTGTGATCACTTGGCTTTTTGAAGTGCTGTTATCAGTTGCTGATAATCTTAGTAAGGTCAAATTATACAGAAAAATTCCCCCAAGCAAAACAGCAAGGAATGAATTACAGCAGTAGTTTCCCAAAATTCCACTATTAAGCTAATTTGAAGATACCTTACTCTATCTGATGCTCAAATACGTCTTCAGTGTTTTTCCTTAGTGCAAAAGATTCATTTTCAGCTTTCCAATAAATTGGTAAAATAGTAGGATCCAGATAGAAGGGCATTACTGTCTCCTTTTTATAAACTTAAAGTTCGTAAATTGTTTGCCTATCCATAAGCCTGACAGATAACATGTTCCTTGGAAGTTCTTGAAATTTTCTTGTAATATATTTTTTTTCTTTATATCTAGATCTTGCATCCATTTTATCTTGGTAAATGGTATAAGATATTTTTGCCAGACTGCTTTCTAGTTTGCCCAACAATTTGTACTAAATAATGAATTCTTATCCCCAAAACTTAAGTCTGCTGTAAATTGTATGTTCCACTGAAGTTCTTTGGAACACAGCCTGAGAAAAGTCTGTTAACAATTTGGGATTATAAGGTTTTAGCAATGAAGGAGACTTCGAGTCTACCTCTCATGTTTCAGTGTCTGTGATTAAACTATTGTAATGATTTAAATGCCTCAGGCAGTGTTTCCAGGTGGGGGTGAACCAGTTCTCCAAAAAAAAATTCTTTCAAGGATAGAAGTTTTTTCATGAAGAAGCCACATCCACATTGCACATTCACAAAACTACATCCAACATATTAACTGGGTAATCACTGCAATCTTAAAGACTCCATCATGAGCCTCAACAGCACTAAGTATTGGGTTAGGTGATAGAAGATTATGACAGGTATCATAATTCACCCTGATATGCAACAACTAGTATCAACTTCCATCTTCCATCCATCATGGCAATTATAACTACTGCTGCAAATACTGTGGCCTCTTAAGATATTCTGCTCCTAGATCTTTTAATAGGGTACAAGTCCTGATTGTGTGGTCCTGTGTTTATGCACAATCTGACACAAGTGGTGTCAGATTGCTGTAACTAAGTGTTAAATAGTCCTTTAAAATGACCCTTCTTGAAGAGATTTGTGTGTGTATATGTAAATATTTATATTATGCACATTTTCAAAATATGTGTATATAAATATGTGCATATCTAAGACAACTCCAAAAGGTTCATGATGGAAAATGCTTTCCATATCCAGAGAAAGAACTATGGAGTCTGAATGCAGACCAAAGCATACTATTTGCTCTCCCTGTCTGTTTTGTTTTCTTCTTTCTCATGGTTCATTCCATTGGTTATTCTTCTTTATAATGTCACTAATGTGAAAATATGTTTAATATGAATGTATATGCAGAGCCTGTATCAGATTGCATGCCATCCTGAGGAGGGGGAAGGGGAGGAAGGGAAAGGAAGGGAGAAAATTTAAAACTCCAAAGCTTGTGCAACTGAATGTTGAAAACTAAAAATAAATAAATGCATAAATGTGCAAATACATATATAAAGAGCATGTTAATTTTAACCCTAGCTACAGCATGAGCAGGGACAAGGGGATTACACTTTTGCCTTTGATTGAAACATAATGATCAGAGATTTGAAGTATATGCCAGAATGGGGCTTTAAAAAAAAGTTACAACATGGACTCCTTGTTCAGTTTGCTGTGTGGTAAAACCTGTAAGTCCCTTCCCAGAATAATGTTTGTAAAAGCACGAAATTAATAGGATTACAAAAAAAAACCCAATTGTATTAAAATTCAGTTATCAAAATATTAAGTTTTTGGTTCCAAGATTCAGAACCATTGTGTTCTGAACATATACACCTTGATCTTGATGACTAAAGCCAATCACAGGGACAAAGGCAAGGAGGAGGAAGGAGGGAGACTTTTGTTATTATTGAAAAAAAGAAACAGATAATAGTGTTCTTCAAATAAAAAACATGGAAAGAATGCAATATTTCTGCCAATTTTCCATCCACAGTGGCATGTTACCTTTTGTATGCAGAATCGTATTTTCCTATGGCTAGTCCCAATCCAATCAGAGGAAACTATATTGTATGAGAAAAAATCTGCCCTCTAGAATACACAAATGTAGAGTTTCACTTCAAAATACATAATCCCCCTTCTCATTTGAAAAAGAAAGGGACATGTGGCACCAATACTCACTGTATCTATGCCACTTCGTTGCTAAGAATTACTGTATTACTTTAGGTTAGGAGCCCCTTAACCTAGTTATTCCAAGTTTATAGCTATCCCTTCGGTCCTGGTGGAGAGTACTTTTCTTGGATAATTCTTTTCATATTCATTATGGGTTTCTAACTAGTGATTGAATAGTGTGCTTTTGGGCTAGATGCCCTTCGCTACCCCATCCTTCCACTCCCAGTTAGGATTCCTTTGAGGAACTTGTCTTTTTAGAGACTAGAAATTTAAGTGAATTCATTTAAATAGAGAAGGAAGAGAAAAATAGAAGATAGGTTATGAATGAAAGAAGACAAAAGGTGGGAAAGGAAGAGAGAGAGAGAGAGAGAGAGAGAGAGAGAGAGAGAGAGAGAGGAGGGAGGGAGGGAGGGAGGGAGATACAGTGAAAAAAGCATAATCGGCATTTTAATGTGGATGAGTAAACAGTCTGCACTATAATAAATCTCCTAGGCATTTGATCCCAATAAACCATCTTAATCCTTAGGGCTATTCTGGCAGCAAGAGATAACTGCTCTGAAACCGAAATGTACTTAGCACAAAACTCGCATTCAGATGTTTACTGTGCATCTGCTTTTAAAAAATAAATTGAAAATAAAACTCTTGGGGGGGAGGGGACTTGGGGGAAGGAGAGGAGGGATAAAGAGGAAGACTGGGTGGAGTTGATACCAAGCAGCAGATCTGTGTGGTCATCCTGTACCTACTTTATGAATTTTAATGCTTATTTATCAAGGAGTGGTAAGAATGTTCACTGGTGAAAAATTGATCTCTTTGAAAGCACCTGTTCCAGATGAGCACCACTTAACTGGCTGGCCTGAGTTGTAAAAAGCCTTCTCTTGATAGGTATCACCAAGCAATGATTGGGTTGGGGATGGGGAAGGGAGTTAGAGGAAATGTCATATTGTTGAAAATTTAGGGAGTTTTAATTAACTCTTCTATGCCCACTCCTCTCTTTTTTCTACTTTCCCTTTCTGCATCTTTCTTTACCTTTGACCCTACCTTAAAACCTACATGGTTGAAGGAGAGGCAGTTTTCTATAATAGAAAGATCTATTCTCTAGAGTCAGGGTACCCTGTTTCCTATCCCACTTCTGACCTTGGCTATCTAGGTGTGACCTTAGACAATTAACCTCCCTGGGCCTCAGTTTCTTCATTTGTAAAATGGAGGGGCTAGATTAGATAGCCTCTAAGTTTCTACCTAGCTCTAAATCTAAGATACCATGACTATGCAAGACTATGATCCACACTGCTGTGGCTACCCATAAAATGCATGTGTATATGAAAGCCTATGTGCCCAGGTTGGCCTCAACTGTTCTCATACCTTGCTTGTGTCACTTATGTTGTCTCTGATTCAATCTCAATCTCCAGGGCTGTCATTTTAGGGGAAGGAGGAAAAGAAGAGACACACAAATGCCTTTTTCGTTCTATCTATGTCTCATTTGTTAAGCAACTAGGTGTCAGAGTGGATAGAGCTCTGGGCCTGGAATCAGGAAGACCCAAGTTCAAATCTAACCTCGGATATTTACTGTATAAGTCACTCAGGCTCCTCACTTGTTAAAACAAGAACAATAATAGCCTTCTATAATAATAGTAACCTCCTAGGCTTTTGTGAGGAACAAAAGAGATAATATTTTTAAAGTATTTAGCATAGTACCTTGCATTATTGGTACTATAAAAATGCTAGCTGGATCATCATCATCATATTATTTCAATATTATTTCAATCAAGCAACTTTCATGAGACAAGAGGATAATATATATTCTACTGGGCTGCATTTATATTACATTCATTTATTATTATTTAACTCCTCTGCTCAACCCCTGAATTAAACCTTACCTTGTCTCAAAATGTATCTTACATTCTTTCCCTGTAGTCACCTTCCTTTCTGTGGAGAGGGAGTTGTTTATTTTTTAAGGCCAGTATCGGTTATTCAGAATTTACGTTTCTTCAGGAAGTCATTTCTTTTCCATTGTTGAAGTCCTTCTGTTTCTTTCATAAAGTCCAAGTCCACTGACTCATCTTGATATCGAGGTAACATTGTGATATCCTACAAGGCATTGTCAACTGTGTGTCATCTCTGGCAAGTTTCTGTAAAGTCCTTTAGGTACAGATCTGGTGAAAGACTAAGCCAGCTTTCTGAGTAATAGTTGGTTATGGGTTCTTTGACTAAGGCAACCATGAGATACAAAGAAAAATACAAAATGATTCTCCATTCTGATCTGCTTCTTTGGTGAAGGTGTCAGAGATGCAGGAAACAGGGCAGAGGGTGCTAAGAACCAGTTTTCAGATTGTCTAGAAGCTATAATAATAATAAATAAAAGATAGTACTTTAACGTTTGTAAAGCGCTTTACAAATATTATCTTACTTTATCCTTTAATAAGCCTGTAGGGTAGGTGTTACTATTACTCAATTTTAGAGAGGAGGAAACTAAGACAGAGGGTTAAAGAAGTTAAGTGACTTACCAAGGACCACACAGCTAGTAAATATCAGAGGCTGGATTTGGAAGGTCTGCTGGACTCTGGGTTTAGCACTCTATGCACTCCACCACCTAAATGCCTCATAATGTAAAACAGGAACATCCTTGATGAAAATAGAAAAGGCACCTATAAATCCTTAAAATGGGCTACATCTCTACAGTCATAATTTATTGAGAAATAAGGGATCATAAGATCTTCTATCTTGACTGATGATTTTTTTTAAGTATTTGACTCTGTAAAGCAAAATGCAGCCTTAAAGTTTCTCCTTCTTACAAAAAGTTTCTCATAATAGAAGAACCCCAAATAAATGCAAACACAAAAAATAGTTCTGTTCAGTGATTCATTAATTATTAAAAACTAGCAACATGGGGGCAAAGATAAGATGGTGGAGAAAAGGCAGGGACTTGCCTGAGCTCTCCCCCAGACTTCTCAAAATACATTTAAATAATATCTCAAAACAAATTTTAGAGAAGCAGAACTCACAAAAGGGTGGAGTGAAATAATTTTCTAGTCCAAGACAACTTAGGTTATCAGGAGAGGTCAGTTGTACCAGGGTAAAAGTAGAGCTTCCTCTAAGGCCGGCCATACCAGCTCAGACTCCATCCCAGCAAACTGAGCAGGCCTTGGGGGTGACTGAATTACTGACTGCAGTGGTGGTTTCTGGATCTCTCAACCTATATATCGTAAGGGGATCAGACAAATGTTCAGAAGGAGATTACAGGGGTCTCTTTGCTGTCACTGGGGGTGGGACTCAGTCCCAGAGCAAGAAGGAGCACTAGCATACCGGAACTTGCAGACAAGGGGGTGGGGGGAAGGGAGAGCACCATGACCCTGGTCGAAGTTCCAGGTGGAAAAGAAGATTTGTGGTCATTGACAGACCAGTACATAGTAACAGAGAGTGGTAAACACATCTATCCCTAGCTCATATACCTTAGAAGAACTGAAAACTTGTGGGTCCCCATAACTACCTATGAAAATAGCTGGACAAAAACCCTGAAGCTTGGGACAGTACTCCCTCTATTATGGAAGCAGAGCCCCAATTTAGCATAGAGTTAAAAGTCAAGAAATAGGTTAGATATTGAAAAAAAAAAACAGCAGAAGAACTTTCTGCCTATAGAAAATTACTATGGTGAAAAGAAAGATCAAAAAACACACTCAGAAGAAGACAGCAAGATCAAAACTCCCATATCCAAAGCCTCAAAGAAAAATACAAATTGGCCCCAGGCCATGGAAAAGCTGAAAAAGGATTTTAAAAATTAAGTAAGAGAGGAAGAGGGAAAATTGAGAAGGGAATGAGAGTGATGCAGGAAAATCAAGAAAAAAGAGTCAGCAGTTTGGTAAATGCTGAAGAATATTGAAGAAAATACTGAAAAAACAACACCTTAAAAAAGAGTATAAGCTGAATTGTGTGTGTGTGTGTGTTTGTCCTTTGTTTTTGAAGAAGACCATGCCATCAGAGAAATAATGACATGACTTGCATTTGACTTTGAGTGAGGGAGGGCTGTGCAGGCCACCAGCCTCTCTTCTCCTCCAGAACCATCTAAATCCAGTGACCAGATATTCATCAGGATGATTGGAGATGACCCAGGATGAGGCAATTGGGGTTAAGTGACTTGCCCAAGGTCACACAGCTAGTGAGTGCCAAGTGTCTGAGGTGAGATTTGAACTCAAGTCCTCCTGACTCCTGCACTGGCGCTCTGTCCACCACACCACCTAGCTGCCCTAGGCTGAATTGTCAAAGAAGCACGAAAATCCAATGAAGAGAACTTTCATTCTTCTCACTAAGGTTGTTCATTTGATGAGAGAAAGGAACCAGGGAAAGGATGAACCTTGATAAGGGCAGAGAGTTTTGATAGCAAATGCTCAGCAAAAAGTAAAGGACCTTATCAGAGTCAAATAGAAGGATTCCTTGTCAGCATTGTTCAGCCCTAGTGAGATGGAATACATGAACAGTTGTTCTCATGATTTCCATACTTCTTCCTGAAGCAGTATACTACGTGGAAGATGAATCTTTTTTTTCTGTCTTACAGAGGAAAAAAAGCAAAATGAAATATATGCAGTGTAGATGTCAAATAAGGGTCCTAAAACCCCCTACTTTTGGAAGTCAGATCAGTTTCCATTTTGGATGATCCTCACTGGTTAATAATCTCATTTAGCCTGTGTCTTGTCTGCAGTTTAAAGTTTCTGTTTTTTATGGTCACTTCTAGGGTATCTGAGTCAGCTAATAGGCCAACAATCAATTCTGAATATAAACATATGACTGCAGATGAAATAACAATATAAATAGAACTCAGAAACAGTAGAGTGTTAGAGAAAGCAAACCCCAACCCTACTACTTACTAGCTGTATGACCTTGGAAAGTCATTTAATCAAATGACTTAAACAAGTCTCTGGCGAGAGCTATCTCTGTGCATGCATAGCTGACCCTCATTCTGCTCATCTTTAAAAGAAAAGATTGGACTAGATAATCTATAAAGTCTCTTGCAGTTCTAAATTAATGATCCTACGGCCCAAGCAGAGTAACAAGAAATGTACTCACAACTTCAATAGGAAAACCTATGAAATAAAAATTGAGTTAAAAGCATTTTCATCAAAGACCATGCTGGTGTTTACCTTGTCATAACTTCTCTCTCTCTGTTTCTATTAGACACTAGCTCTGCTTCCTTGAGCCCCTTCTGCATCTATTGAAACTATTTGTATAGGTAAGCCAGGTCACTAAGACTCGCAAAGGACCTTCCTTACAAGAAGGGACCTTGGATGCTGACCCAGAAGCAAACATCTATCACTATTGCACTAGACAACACTCTCAGATACCCAAGGGGCCTGTGTAACCAAAGCTTGACTCTCCTCTCCATAGTATTTCTTATTCACCAGTCAATGCTGCCCCACTCCAAGTTCCGTCAGTTCACAGAAATGTGGTAAATGTATGCTTTCCTCTCCTCCAATCATCACTTTACTAGACTGCCCTAACAGGCCAGAAGGGAAAAGAAGGAATTCAAGTTTCATACGGCATACTACACACACTCAGTCAGTAAACATTGATTATCTACTATATGTCAGTGGCAGAGTGGATAGAGTGCGGGGCTTGGAGTCAGGAAGATTCATCTTCCTGAGCTCAAATCTGGCCTCAGAAACTTGCTAGCTCTGTGACCCTGGGCAAATCACTTAACTCTGTTTAAGTTGGTTTCCTCATCTGTAAAATGAGCTGGAGGAAATAGCAAACCACTACAAAAAACCACAAAAAAGGGTTTCAGACAGGTCTGAAAAATACTGAACAACAAAACCAACGTCAGAGACTGTGCTAAGCACTGGGGGTACTAAAAGAGGCAGAAGATAGTCTCTGTCCTCAAGCAACTTACAATCTAAAGAAGACAACATGCCAACACATATTTACAGAGCAAGCTACAAAAAGAGGATAAATATGACATAATTAAAAGAGGGAAAGAATTAAAACTTTATTAATTAAGAGAGGGTAGGGAAGAGTTCCTATAAAAGGTCAGATTTTAGTTGGGACAAAAAGGAAACCAGGAAGGTCAGCAATCAGAGGGGCAGAGTGGAGAGCCTTCTAAACCTGAGGGAAACCCAGAGAAAATGCTCTGTGTTGACTTGGAATGGCTTGTTTGTGGAACAGTCAGGAGGTCTGTGCCACTGAATCAAGGGTACATGTTTTGAAGCAAGGTATGAAAAGACTGGAAAGGTTACACATATATGTTTGTGAAGAGAAAAGGACATTTTCATACAAAGTATGTGTACTTAATGACTCCCCAGAGGATAATTTATCGGACCATACCATAACAGCCTCCTGTCCTTTTTTCAGGACTAAATTAAGGGGAAGGGTACCATCTACTGAGTCACCAGACTGGAGACACAATCAATAACTCCAATAATTGCTGTGTGTAGGCGAGTGCAGATTAATGTGGTTCTTTAACTTGGGAGGAAAGCAGTATACTCCATCATGTAATTTGTTTTGTAGGTTGTTGAAGTGATCAACACTGTTGGCTACATCATGTCATTTTTGGCTTTTGTGTGTTCAAGTGCATAATTTCAGCCTCTGGGGCTCCCAGCCTACTTTTGAGGATACAACTTCCTCCTTCCATCCATCCTTTCCTCCTATAATGTCAGACATCTTATTCCTTACAGAAATTTCACATTTCTCTTTTGCCTTTTGAAAAGAATGAAGCAAAACATGAGAATATCAGAGTGGGGCTTACCCATCAAAAGACAAAAGCTGCTTGATTTCAGCTAAATGAAACAAAATGTTATCTTTGTCCTCCCTCAGATGCTAACTGCTAATTTAAGTATCTCTATTTCAATCCTTGACACTGATAATAGCTAACATTTATATAACACTTACTATGTCAGGCACAGTACTAAATGCTTTACAATTATTATCTCATTTGATCCCCACAACAGCTCTGGGAGGTAGGTGCTATTATTATCCCCAACTGCAATTTTACAGTTGAGGAAACTGAGGCAAAGAGATGTTAATTGATTTGCCCGGTGTCACACAGCAAGTAAGTTTCTGAGGTTAGATTTGAACTCAATCAAGTCTTCCTGACTCGAGACCTGACATTCTATTCCACACAATTCCACCTAGCTGCTGAAAACAAGACAGCAAAGTAGAGGGGGATTCTCTGATAGAAAGTGTTGCTGATTTGTACAGGCAGTTTCCTGTCTTCACTTACAGGTATCTATTTTGATCCAAAACTATCATTTCAGAGAGAACCAAATGATGTTAGTGAAGAGACTTTTCTCAAATTGAGATAAATATTGTTCTTCAGTGATAGGCTCTGGAACTTTCTCACCTTTAGGTCAGTGGATTCATTCTAATTTTGCTCAGCAGGAATACAAATCTGCCTGAGCTGACTGACTCTGCAGGATACCTTTTTCTGCCACCTCTACACTTTGCAAAGAGCCATGTGCTGCAAATGATACCAAAGTTACACCCACACCCACAGCAGGGAGGATTCTCAGGGATGACATTCAGAACTACTGTCATTATCACTGAGAATTCCCACTTCACTGGAATGTTTAACAGGGTTAAGTTCACTAAGAAACAGGTATTTGGGGGACAAAATTGAATCTATAAATCACAAGTAAGCATTCATTCACTAAGCAGGTTTTGAGCACCTGCTATGTGTGAAGCTCGATTCTAGCCATTGGAGACACAATATTAATTATGATTATTGCTAACATTTATACAAAGCTTTACAGTTTACAAAGCACTTTACATATATATTGCTTCATTTCATCTTCATATCTCCTCAGTGAGATTGTAGGTACAGTTGTTAGGTCCATTTTACAGATGAAGAAACTGAGGGCAAAGAGAGGTTAAGTAATTTGCTTAAGGTCTCATAGTTTGTAAATATCTGAAAGAGCATTAGAAAACAGACTTTCCTTATTCCAAGGTCAATGCTTATTCACTATGTCATATTTATTTTATTCTGACTCAGGAATGATAAAGATAAAAAACATATTTAGGCAGTACCTTCATGTGCTTTGGAGATTAGGAAAAAGAAATAATATGACTTGTGGGATCTTTGAAATTTCACCATTAGCAGACTCAGTTTCCTCTTTTGTAAGGGTTTAGACTAGATGACCACTATGTTGCCTTCCATCACTGATTCTATAATATGAAATCTGGAAGCATAGAGAAGTATGTTATAACTCAGATAAGAATGTAACAGGCTACGTGTATATAATGTTATTATACCTCAGTAAGTAAACCCCATTAACCTTCTACTGAGAGCCCCCACTGTCTGGTTTCCTATCATTGATCCCACTGACACATCAGGTTCCAAAATATCAGAAGGCAGAATTTTCATGTCCACTTCCTGACTTGCTGTAATCCTGGACTTGATCCAACTACATTTTTGACACTTCCCTTGAAACTGACATTTAAATTGTGGTTTCTCTTGTTGGCAGGTTTTTGTGAAGATTAGGACTCTCTTTGACCAGGATTCTGGTTTGATTCCTGTGAAATTTGATAATTACATGTGAACTCCTGCAAACTCTGACACCGTGGGATGGGATCACTTCCTACCTGGTGGGGATTAAGGGAAACATCATAGAGGAGATGGCATTGTGCTTGGCTGGGAAGGAATCTTGTTACAGGGTGAGCCATGACATCATTCCTTGTAATGACCTGGAGAGATGAATGTAAAGGGAGCTTCTTTTAGACTAAAAGGGCTTTGTTCTGGTTTGTTCAGTTTTGGAGATACTTTGCTGTGGCTTTTTTTACATTGAAAAACAAATTGAAGGAAAACTCAAGAGTAGCAAATAAGTAGCTTTTAACATAGGAGAAAATGCCCCTTAACTTAACAGAATTGAATTTAACTGGCAGGCATTTGGAGAGAATTTTTTTTTAAAAGCCCACCTCTTTTAAACATTCGAAAAGAAAACCCTCAAAATCTATCATCTTCTGAGTGTTATTTTTTTAAATTGTTTCCTTATTTTTATTATTCACCAAGTACTTCTGCAAAAAAACAGAATATTTTTTGCACATAGCAGCCATCTAGCATAGATGCTGGTCTACTATCCTATATAAATTCTGTCTTTGATAGAGGGGGTAAGTGGGTTTAGCTGGAGGCCATCTCCAAATGGATTATCTTCAATCTGCTGTGTATGTATGTACATATCTATATCTAGCTAGCTAGTTTGCATATAGTTGTATACATATTATCCTCTTTAGATTGTGAGCTGTTTGAAGTCAGGGACTGTCATTTGAAATTTTTGTATCCTCAGCACGGCACAAAGCAATCATTTAATAAACGTTTGTTCACTGAGTCACTGCACACCATTGAGAACTATGTGTGGAAAGTATACAGAAAAAGGCACTGAAAGAAGAAAAGGGCTCATCCACAGAAAATCAGAGGAGTAGCAAAGACTCAAAGCCTACCTATTGCAACTTTGGCAAGGCAATAACCCAAGGACAATAATTCATTCATCAATATCAAATGATGGGAAGTGACTTTCCCTAAAGGAATCTGCAGACTCATAAATTGCCACCTTCCCTTTGAGTTCTAAAATGGTGTTCGGAATATTCTACCACTTACCATGCTCATATTAAATCCAATCTGAGTTTGGATAAAAAATTATTTTCCTATATGCCTTAGTAGGGCCAAGTGTCCAGTGCTGCTTCTTTCATCACCTGTAATATCAACTTTCCTTTCCATAAAACTGACCTGCATAAGCACAGAAGTCTTCATTACTCTCACAGGTCTTATTCTTCTAAATAAGACTCCCTGTAGCTTTCTTCTTTCTCCCTTTCATCTTGTGACTTCCTGTTTCCACTGTCAGCTTTCACTTTTTAAAAAATGAATCAATAAAACGTATATGCTAAGAATATGAAAACTGGCAATCTTCTGTCAGTTTACTCTCCACTTGGTTGGTTTACCATCTTGGAGCTTCTATCTTGAAGAGTTGTTTTGTTTTTTTTTTGTAAAAAAACTAGTTTTGTCAATTATGTAATTTGGGTCCCTAATTTAAATTTCTGGCACTAAGGAGTTGATACTGGATTACTTGACTCAACACTCCAGAGTCCTTGACTCAGTTTCTTCTCTTAAAGTGACTGGGGATTTTTTTTTTCTTGACATTTTTATTGTCTCATTTATTCATACATTCATTTAACAAGCATTTGTTAAGCACTTATTTCATGCAGAGTTCTGTTCTGGGAACTAAGGAAGATAGAAAATTAGATGTATTTGTGTAAAGCCTGCCACATACATCTTCCAGACAAGACATCACAGAGAAAGGTTCAAAATCACAAGAAGATTAGCAGTGGAAAGTACCAAGTAATTTACCCACCCCTATAAGTGTGTGTGTGTGTGTGTGTGTGTGTGTGTGTGTATGTGTATGTGAATGTAAGAGGGAAAGGATGAAGTGCCATTGTGCTGTAACAGCACCACACCAAGACAAATAGGTTTATTTTCTCACCGTAAGGTAAAGGGTAATTTCCAGTGATTTTTAGGTTCTGAATATGGTCACAGAGAGCCACATATTTTTGGAAGCTCTGTGGAGACCTAATTTCCTTCTGAGTTTGGAAGCTTAATTTTTTTAAAAATGAATTTATTTTCAGTTTTCTACAATCACTTCCATAAGTCTTAGATTTTCTCCCCCTCTCTCCCCTCTCCCTGAGACAGTTTTATGTGGGTTCTATACATATTCTTATTAACCTTGGTCTTTTAGGCTAAGGCCTTTTCAGGTTCTCACTTGAAGTGAGGTAATGCCCATTCAATCAATAAGCTTCTTTAAAAAGTAGTCAGGGAGATGGCCCCTTTAATAGAAAGGAAAAAAGAATAGATAAATCAGGCTGGGAGGGGCAGGAGCCTCTGGGTTGCTGTTTCCAAGAGAAACTGTTGCTATTGACATTCACTCTAAGCCAGGAGGGTCCTCAAACCCGACATTGTGTGAAGGTTGGGCAGGGACCCTTTCTTGTTCAATCGGTGGGCTTCAAAGTGTATGGGGTTTAAGGTTTTAGGAGAGAGGAGAAAGAAGGGAAGGGAAATGGAAAGAGAAAGGGAAAGAGAAAAGGAAAGGAAAAGGGGAAGGGGAAGGAAAAGGGGCAAGGGAAAGAAAGGAAAGGGAAAGAAAGAGGAGAAGGGAAGGAATCTAGTCAATGGAATCTAGCCAATGTACCCCAACTTAACTGTTTAGCTTCTAACCATCAAAATGGCTCTTTTGAAGAGAAGGAAAGGGAGTGCGCTAGGTTGAGAGGGAGGATGAGCTGAGTTACTCAGCTAGCTGGACCCCCATTTAGGCAGCTCAGACTACTCACAGGTTGTGTTGATATATGCATTTGTGCTATGGTGTCACTAAGACATATGGGGAAATAGCCTATTATTACACTTATGACTATGTTATTTTTTAAATACCTTTGCTTTATACAAATTTTGTTTTGTAATTTGTTAGTAAAATCAATAATGGGTATTCAATCACTTCAATTTTTGAATACTTGTAAACCCATAGATTACTTCAAAATTGAAATAGTTTCCCTCCACCAACCCCAGGAAGTCATGGGAGGAAGGAAAGTGCAATGATTCCTACAGCAGAAAAACATTTTTTCAGATCTTTTAGTGCTATAAACATTTGAGTAGCTATTGTTATTTAACTAATTTCCAACAGTAGCCAGTATGAGAATAACTTACATTGTAATCTCAACAAATCTGATTACTTTTTAACCTCTCATTCATTTTATCTACTCTTGGCAAATATGACATTATTTTTCTTTTTTTTAAAATTAAAAGGTTTAGAATGAGATTCAACAACTTTCATGGACTACTAGTGATGAGGTGTGTTGGTGAAGGGTGGACCCCAAAATACGGACAGTCCGGGTCGTGCTCGAATGAATTCGACTCAAGCCTTCTTAAAGCCAAAGAAAACAAAGTTTATTAGGGATTCACCTAATTGGGTTGCCTCTTAAGGAGCCTAAGCATTTGTAATGCTTGTATTCACAAGCAGGTCAGATAGAATCTCCTCTAGACAGGGTCTGAGCTGGATTGAGTCTGAGCACCTTCATGGAGGCAAGATGGAACTTATATACAGAAAAGAGTATAGGAGGAATGTGGGGGGGTTGGTCTGGTATTCCAGGGTGATGGGAGGAGGGGTTTAGGAAGGGTCTTGAAGAAGAAGAAGTCCAAGGAGAAGTCCAAGGAGAGTCAAAGGCTGGAAACACCTGGAGGCTGTCAGGAGACATCAGACAATGGAGGGTTTGGGTGGGAAGCAGGTGGGGCAATCCAGAGATCTTGATAGGGGCATTATGGGAATGGATACAGATCTGGATGGCAACCTGGGGAATGGGGTTTTGATGGGATCAAGGGTAGGGAGTGCAAGAGACCTGAACTGATAATGAAAAGCCCATGGGCTTCCTGAGACTACCGGAACAAAAAGGAAGATTAGATTTGAGTAAGAAAGGCCAGATTAAGTGGGGAGATACAGAGAGAGCTCAATTTGAGTAGGAAAGGTCAGTTTAAGTGAGGAGATTCCAGGGGAGCTCAAGGAAGTTCCCAGAGTCTGAACCCCATCACTAGTACAAATGCATAAATCATACGTGGAAGAGGGAACAAACAAAATATGCATAAGAAAACACATACCAACAACCAGTGGCTTGTTACTAAACATTTAACAATCAACTCTTCAAAGGAGGGGCTGGGGATATACACGCAACATACTTTGAAGTTGAATTTGAATTATTAGTATTTTCTCCCTGCCTTATTTTCAGAAATAAAACAATAAATTAAATTTGCAGTATTAGCCTATTTATGAAGTATAAATGCTCACAGTGAAAATTTAATGCTCAAAACAAGTTAAGTGCCAGTCATGTCATCATTTCTAGAACATCATGGTCCTCTTTGAAAATGAAGGATGAATACAGCAACCACATTTTCACATTAGTCATGTTGCATAGAAGAATTAAAATGAATGGGAGAAACCATGAGAAAAAACAAAACATAACACAAGAGAAAATGATCTGCTTCATTCTGCATTCTGATTCCACAGTTCTTTCTCTTGTTTTAATTTTTTTATTTATTTAAAGTTTTCAACATTAATTTCCACAAAATTTTGAGTTCCAAATGTTCTCCCCATCTCTCTCCTCTCCCCACTCCAAAATGCCTTACATTTTGATTACCCCTTCCATCAGTCTCCCCTCCCTTCTAACACCCTTCCCTTCCCTTATCCACATCTTCTCTCTTGTCCTGTAGGATAAGATAAATTTCTATACCCCATTACCTGAATTTCTTATTTCCCAGTTGTATGCAGAAACAATTCTCAACATTTGTTCCTAAAACTTTGAGTTCCAACTTCTCCCGATCCCTCCCTCCTCACCCATCCCACTGAGAAGGCAAGCAATTCAATATGGGCCATATCTGTGCAGTTTCGCAATGACTTCCATAATAGTCGTGTTGTGTAAGACTAACTATATTTCCTTCCATCTTATCCTGCCCCTCCCATTTTTTCTATTCTCTCTTTTGACCTTGTCCCTCCCCAACAGTGTTTACTTTTAATTGCTCCCTTCTCTCATTTGCCCTCCCTTCCATCATCCCCCTCACCCTGCTTATCCCCTTCTCTACTTCCCTGTAGTGTAAGATAGGTTTTCATACCAAATTGAGTGTGCATGTTATTCCTTTCTAGAGCCAAATGTGATGAGAATAAGCTTCACTTTTTCCCTCCCACCTTCCCTTTTCCCCTCCATTGAAAAAGCTTTTCCTTGCCTCTTTTATGAGAGATAATTTGCCCCATTCCATTTCTCCCTTTCTCCTTCCAATATATTCCTCTCTTACCCCTTAATTTGAGTTTTTTTACATATGATCCCTTCCTATTCAACTCACTCTGTGCCCTCTGTCTCTGTGTGCATGTGCGTGTGTGTGTGTGTGTGTGTGTGTGTGTGTGTGTGTAATCCCTCCAACTACCCAGCTATTGAGAAAAGTTTCAAGAGTTACAAATATTATCTTTCCATGTAGGAATGTAAACAGTTCAACTTTAGTAAGTCCCTTATGATTTCTCTTTCCTGCTTACCTTTTCATATTTTTCTTGATTCTTGGGCTTGAAAGTCAAATTTTCTTTTCAGCTCTGGTTTTTTCATCAAGAATGCTTGAAAGTCCTCTATTTCATTGAATGACTACTTTTTTTTCCCCTAAAGTATTATACTCAGTTTTGCTGGGTAGGTGATTCTTGGTTTTAATCCTAATTCCTTTAACTTCTGGAATATCATAGTCTAGGCCTTTTGATCCCTTAATGCAAAAGATCCGAGATCTTGTGTTATACTGATTGTATTTCCACAATAGTTGAACTATTTCTTTCTAGCTGCTTGCAATATTTTCTCCTTTACCTGGGAACTCTGAAATTTGGCTACAATATTCCTAGGAGTTTCTCTTTTTGGATCTCTTTCAGGAGGTGATAAGTGGATTCTTTCAATATTTATTTTGCCCTCTGGATCTAGAATATCAGGGCAATTTTCCTTGATAATTTTTTGAAAGATGATGTCTAGGCTCTTTTTTTTTGATCATGGCTTTCAGGTAGTCCCATAATTTTTAAATTGTCTCTCCTGGATCTATTTTCCAGGTCAGGTGTTTTTCCAATGAGATATTTCCCATTATCTTCCATTTTTTCATTCCTTTGGTTTTGTTTTGTAATTTCTTGGTTTCTCATAAAATCATTAGCTTCCATCTGCTCCATTCTCATTTTTAAAGAAACATTTTCTTCAGTGAGCTTTTGAAATTCCTTTTCCATTTGGCTAATTCTGCTTTTTAAAGTTTTCTTCTCCTTGTTGGCTTTTTGGATCTCTTTTGTCAATTGAGTAAGCCGATTTTTAAAGGTGTTATTTTCTTCAGCAATTTTTTGGGTCTCCTTTAAGCAAGCTGTTGACTCACTTTTCATGATTTTCTTGCATTGCTCTCATTTCTCTTCCCAATTTTTCCTCCACTTTCTTACTTGATTTTCAAAATCCTTTTTTGAGCTCTTCCATGGCCTGAGCCCATTGGATATGTATTTTGGAGGTTGGGGAAGCAGAGACCTTGACTTATGTCTTCCCCTGATGGTAAACATTGTTCTTCCTCATAGGAAAGGATGGGAGAGAATACCTATTCACCAAGAAAGTAACCTTCTATAGTCTTATTTTTTCTCCTTTTTTGGGCATTTTCCTAACCAATTACTTGATTTTGGGGTCCTTTATTAAGAGTAGGGTATACTCTGGGGACCTGTAAGATCTCAGTTCCTCTAAGGGACAGGAGTTTACTCCCTAGTAGGGTTTGCAGCTGAGAATCAGGTCAGTTGCCCAATTCCCCCAGGGGCTTTAAGCTCCAAAGATGGAGGGAAGCTGCTGCCTGCAGTGACCGCTGCAACCACCACTCACTTTTGATGTATCCACATTTTTGTCGCTCTTTGGGCATAGTTCCAAATTGCTCTGCAGAATGGTTGGATCAGCTCACAGCTCCACCAACAATGGATTAGTGTTCTAATATTCCCACATCTTCTCCAACATTTGTCATTTTCCTGTTTTTTCATGTTAGCCAGTCTGATAGGTGTGATATGATACATAAGAATTATTTTGATTTGCATTTCTCTAATCAATAGTGATTTAGAGAATTTTTTCATAGGACTATAGATAGCTTTAATTTCTTCCTCTGAAAACTATCTGTTCATATCCTTTGACTATTTATCAATTGGAGAATGACTTATATTCATCTAAATTTGACTCAGTTCTCTACATATTTCAGAAATAAGGCAGACACAGTTACACAGTTATAACAGATACTAGTTACAAAAATTCTTTCTCTATTTTCTGCTTCCCTCCTAATTTTGTTTGCATTGGGTTTGTTTATGCAAAAACTTTTCAATTTAATGTAATCAAAATTATCCATTTTGTGCTTTATAATGTTCTTTATCTCTTGTTTGATCACAAATTTCTCCATTCTCCATAAATCTGACAAACATACTCTTCCTTGTTCCCCTAATTTATTTATAGTATCAGTGTTTATACCTAGATCCATTTCATCTTTATTTTTATGTACAGCACCAGGCATTGGTCTGTGCCCAGTTACCACCTTGGAAGCTTAAATTTTTTTCCCCTTAAGGCACTGCTTTTGAGTTGGGAAAAGTCATCCAGAATACCAAAAATTGGTAACAAGTCACTTGTTAAATACTAAGCAAGTTGGACAAACTTTATGAGATCTTCTCTTTTTTTAAAATCTACGTAACCTAGTATTTTGGAGAATTGTAATTTTTGTGTAGATATGGTACTGCTTGATAACTGTGTCACATTCACTGTTTTGAGTCTCTGTCCTAGATGGTGCTGGAGGAACAAGTGAAAGGATGATTCCTGGTAATGGAAAGTCTTCTCATTGGTTACTGAGGCAATGCTGTACACACAAAAAAAGGCACAAACAAATGAAAACTTGCTTTCTCCCTGGTGACTTCTGAATGGGGGAAGTGAATAGTGTCATAAGCTTCTGGCTGGTCAGAAGGGTAAGAGGTGCTATTGCTGGTTGAATGCCACCTAGTGGCTATGAAAGCATAGAGCCTATTTCTTTTTTCTCTGTTGAGTTTCCTTCTTTCCTATCTTAGATGAAGTGGTATCAGAAACAGAACAAGTCAGATAATGAGTGTGTTAGCTCTGAAAGGTGAGAAGAGAAATCAGAAGTCCAGACAAGTGGAATTCAAAAAAGAGACTCCTTGTCTCCAAGTCAGTCCAGATGAAAAGCCAACTTAACATAGGACAGCAGTCAACACATCTTATCCTGTATGCAAGGATGCAATTATTTTGTTGGTTATACAACATCCAAAAATGTATGTAGTGGTGCTGGGGGATGTTGGTAAGTCAATACTTTTTTGTTTAAGTATACTCTTTCCAGGGATCAAAGGGGTAGAAGAGAGTTGATGTCCATTTTGTGATAATTTTTGTACTTTGGCTCATGATATTTTCTCAGTAAATACCTTTCTGTAAAAAACTAATTGATGCTAATTGGTAAATCATTTTCAAAAGATATTATTTGATAAAAATGATTCTGAGCACTAATCACAAATTATCTATATTCGGGAAAATTCAATGGATGTCAGTTTATGAGCTACACTTGTAGAAAAAGGAAACTCTATATCCTCTCAAGGTTATGAAAAGGAGTTGAAACTTCAGATATGACCTGGGGTTCCAGTCTCCAGAGAACAGTGCTACAGTTCTAAATTGCTTTTCAGAATGACTGAATCAAATCACTCCTACACCAAGTGTGCAATAGTGTGCCTCTCTTCTCTCGAACACTCCAAAAGCTATGATTCTTTATTCCTCTCTTTGCTAATTTGATGGGTGAGATGGAACCTCAGAGTTGTTTTAGTTTGAATTTCTATTCTTTTTAGTGATATGTAGCATTTTTATATTGCTTTTGGAAGTATTAATGTCATACTTTAAAAATTGCATATTCATATCCTTTTATTATCTATCAGTGAATAGCTCTGAATCTCATATATTTATGATTTTATAGCTTAATCATATATATTGCTATAAACTGATTCATATATAGATTTACATATGGTAACCTTTATCCATCTGATTCTATATTACATATATTTATATATCACATATTCTACACAACATATATAGTGACATACATATATTTCTATTTATACATACACACATAGGCACACAATATATATGTACATATGTATATATGTACATACACACAAATATTCCTTATATTTTTTGACCATCAGACTTTTGTCAGAAAAACTTGCTGTATAGAATTTTCCCTAATTAACTATTTCCCTTATAATATTTCCTGCATCATTTTTTGTTTATGCAGAAACTTTTCAATTTTACATAATAAGAATTATTTATTTCATTTTCCACGATCTTCTCAATCTCTTGCTGGATTATAAACTTTTTTCCTATCCATTGTTCCTATCCATTGTATCTTCTTCCCTGCTCCTCCTATTTGTTTATGATGTGATCTTTTATGCTTCTGTTATGTATCCATTTGGAGTTTATTTTGTCAAATTACATGAGAGATTGGTCTCTTGGTTCCCATTGGGGGAGGGAATATGCTGTGCCAAAGGGGATTGGTTACTAAACCAAGTTGGTCCTGTTTGAGAATTAAAAACAACCAACCAACTAAACCCAGTAGAGCTTCTACTCACAGACACCCTTTAGGAAAGGTTCCCCTTGTGATAAAACCAGAGTCTGTGTGCCCACCTTCATGAGGGAGTGCTCTAATCCAACTACCTTTGGTACGTGCTCCTAGTAGAATGCAATTTCTTTGAGAACATGGGGTTTTGTTGTTTTTTTTCCTTTGTATCCCTAGCATCAAGCATAATATCTGGGATAAAATAGGAAATGCATAAATATTAATTGATTTACTGAATGACTGTAGTAGTGCCACACTAGGGTGAGATGGATCCAAACAGCTCACTAACCATCAAAAGGAGAGTTTTGCAAGGAATTGAGTGTGACTTGTATATGGA
Source organism: Bettongia penicillata ogilbyi (assembly GCA_023548195.1). Classification (NCBI taxonomy): domain Eukaryota; kingdom Metazoa; phylum Chordata; class Mammalia; order Diprotodontia; family Potoroidae; genus Bettongia; species Bettongia penicillata. The sequence continues at coordinate 442,195 of JAJHZJ010000040.1, forward strand.
AGCTGACTCCATCTTATCCAGGTGGTTGTTCAGGAATTAAGTGAATGTCATCATAAAATCATATATTTAGAGCTAGAAGGAACTATTCTTAGAAGCTGTCTAGTCCAACTTCTAAAGCATGGGATGGCTAAATGACTTACCCAATGTCACACAACTAATAATTGTCTGAGACAGGAGTCTTTCTGATTCTAAATTTAACACTATGTTCACTATTTAGTCACTTACTATTCTTTTTTTGTTTATCTTATTTTATTTTTTTGAAATATAAATTTATTTAACTTTTTACATTCATTTTCACAAAATTTTGTATTCCAAATTTTCTTCCCATTTATCCCATCCCCCCACCCCAATACACTGAGCATTCTAATTTCCCCTATCACCAATCTGCCCTCTCTTCTATCATCCCTCCCTTCTCTTGTCCCCATCTTCTCTTTTGTCCTGTAGGGCCAGATGACTTTCTATTCCCCATTAACTGTATTTCTTATTTCCTAGTAGCAAGAACAATACTCAACAGTTGTTCCTAAAACTTTGAGTTCCAACTTCTGTCCATCCCTTCCTTCCCACCCGTTCCCTTTGGGAAGGCAGGCAATTCAATATAGGCCATATCTGTGAGATTTTGCAAATGACTTCAATAATAGTCGTGTTGTGTAAGATTAACTGTATTTCCCTCCCTCCCATTCTGCCCCCCATTGTTTCTATTCTGTCTTTTGATCCTGTCCCTCCCCAAGAGTGTTGACTTCAAATTGCTCCCTTCTCCCATTGCCCTCCCTTCCATCATCCCTCCCTCCCTGCTTATCTCCTTCTCCCCCACTTTCCTGTACTGCAAGATAGGTTTTCATACTAAAATGAGTGTGCATTTTACTCTTTCCTTTAGTCGAATGTGATGAGGGTAAATTTCATGTTTTTTTTTTTTCCTCAGCTCTCCTCTTTTTCCCTCCACTAAAAAGTCTCCTGCTTGCCTCTTGAATGAGAGATAATTTACCCTATTCCATTTCACCCTCTCTCCTCCCAATACATTTCTCTCTCACCATTTACCTTAATTTCTTTTCAGATATGGTCCCATCCTATTCAGTTCACTCTGTGCTCTCTGTCTCTGTGTGTGCATGTATGTGTATGTATGTTTGTGTGTGGTCCCACCAACTACCCAGATACTGAAAAGTTTTAAGAGTTACAAATATTTTCTTTCCATGTAGGAATGTAAACAGTTCACCTTTGGTAAGTCCCTTATGACTTCTCTTTGCTGTTTACTTTCTCATGCTTCTTCTCATTCTTGTGTTTGAAAGTCAAAATTTCTTTTCAGCTCTGGTCTTTTCATCAAGAATGCTTGAAAGTCCTCTGTTTCATTGAAAGACCATATTTTCCCCTGAAGTATTATACTAAGTTTTGCTGGGTAGGTGGTTCTTGGTTTGAGTCCTAGTTCCTTTGACTTCTGGAATATCCTATTCCACGCCCTTCGATCCCTTAATGTAGAAGCTGCTAGATCTTGTGTTATCCTGATTGTATTTCCAAAATACTGGAATTGTTTCTTTCTAGCTGCTTGCAATATTTTCTCCTTGACCTGAGAACTCTGGAATTTGGCCACAATGTTCCTAGGAGTTTCTCTTTTTGGATCTCTTTCAGGTGGTGATCGATGGATTCTTTCAATACTTATTTTGCCCTCTGGTTGTAGAATGTCAGGGAAGTTTTCCTCAATAATTTCATGGAAGATGATGTCTAGGCTCTTTTTTTGATCATGACTTTCAGGTAGTCCCATAATTTTTAAATTGTCTCTCCTGGATCCATTTTCCAGGTCAGTTGTTTTTCCAATGAGATATTTCACATTCTCTTCCATTTTTTCATTATTTTGGTTTTGTTTTATGATTTCTTGGTTTCTCAGAAAGTCATTAGACTCCATCTGTTCCATTCTAATCTTGAAAGAACTATTTTCTTCAGTGAGCTTTTGAACCTCTTTTTCCATTTGGCTAATTTTGCTTTTGAAAGCATTCTTCTCCTCATTGGCTTTTTGAACCTCTTTTGCCAATTGAATGAGCCTATTTTTCAAGGTGTTATTTTCTTCAGCATTTTTTTTGGGTCTCCTTTAGCAAGGTATTGACCCGTTTTTCATGCTTTTCTTGCATCTCTCTCATTTCTCTTCTCAGTTTTTCCCCCACCTGTCTAACTTGCTTTTCAAAATCCTTTTTGAGCTCTTCCATGGCCTGAGCCTACTGGGCATCGACCTCGGATGTCTGGGATAGAGAGGCCTCAACCTTCACGTCCTTCCCCGATGGCAAGCATTGTACCTCTTCATGAGAAATGAAGGGAGGAAGGAACATCTCTTCCCCAATAAAGTAACTCTCTATGGTCTTATTTTGCTTCCTTTTTCTGGGCATTTTCCTAGCCAGTTACTTGACTTCTGAGATTCCTCTCCACCCCTGCCTAGATCTGCCCAGCCAGTGCTTGGGGTCTGAGATTCAAATGCTGCTTCCCAGAGGGCTGCTATTCAATGTGAGCTTAAGTTCTGGTGCTTGGGTGGGGGCAGGGCTGCCTCCCAGGCTCAGTTCCCTCAGGGGCTTTATGCAGAGACCTTCGGTAATGGAGCTCCTGCAGCTGCTTGGGGAGTCCCAGGCCACCGCTGCTGCCTCTGCCGCTGCCTCTGCCGCTGCCTCTGCCGCTCCCTCCCCCGCTCCCTCTCGAGGGGTCCCGAGTCACGGAGACACCCCACTCCCCTCTCGGCCAGCTCAGATGTCTCTCTCACTGACCTGTAGCGTCTGTGGGTGGAGGGACCTTCCCAGCCGCTGGAGGTTCCGTCCCTGGAGCCTGCTCGGATCTGCTCCTCTGGGGCCACAGCCAGGGCAGCGCAGGGGTGGGCTCCACTTTCCGGGGCGTGACGGACCCTGGGGATGGCTCTCCAGGGCTCTCTGGAATGGAAATCTCTTCCACTGCGTTGGTGCACGTTTGCTCTGCTCCAGAATTTGTGGGGAGTTCTCTTTACAGGAAATTTATGGGCTGTGGATTCGGAGCTAGCATACGTGAGTCTTTCTACTCTGCCATCTTGGCTCCTCCCCCATCACTTACTATTCTAAGAATGATATAAGATAAGTACGTAAGAGTTCCATATTTGGTGCTGCAGTACAATATCATTATGAATTTTGGGAATCAAGGAAGGCTTCAGGAAGAAATGTGAGCTGAGCTTTAAAAGACAAGGAGGATTGTAAGAAGAGATTTGGGACAGTAAATAAACACTCTACCTCTCAGTAAAGGCAACTAAGTGGTAACATGACAACAGTCTTCAGGTACCTAAAGGACTCTCTCCTGAAACAGGAATTACATGTTGTGTATTTATACCTAGGACAGTGCTGGGCCTGAAGTCAGGAAGACTCATCTTACTGAGTTCAAATTTGGACTTAGATACTTATTAGCTCTGTGACCCTGGGCACTTTACTTAACCCTATTTGCTTCAGTTTCCTCATCTGAAAAATGAGGTGGTGAAGGAAATAGCAAACCACTCCTGAAATTTTTCTAAGAAAATTCCAAATGCAGTCACAAAGAACAGGATATAACTGAAAAGCAAAAAAATGGTCCTCAGGAGAACTAGATGCAAAGTGATGGGTAGACATTGATGCTAAGGAGAGATTTCCTAACAAATAGATCTATTCTAAAGTGGAATGGTCAATCTTTGGAGGCAATATATCTCCCTCTAATTTAATGTCTCTTTTACCATACCATATCCAATTAGTTGCCAACTTCTTTCAATTCTACCTTTATAACCATCTCTTGTATATGTCCCCTTCTTTTCTCTAATACTTCTACCATCTTGGTGCAGACCCTCATCATCTAATACCTGAACTATTGCACTGACCTGACTGGTCTTCCTTACTGAAAGTCTCTCTCCACTCCAGTCCACCCTCCAGTAAGCTGTCAAAGTGTTCTTCCTAAAATCTAAATCTCATGTCACTTCACTCTCATATTCAGTAAAATCCAATGGTTCCCTGTTTACTCCAGGATTAAAAATATAGTCCTCTATTTGGTTTTTTAAGTCCTTCACAACCTGACTCCTTCCTACCTTTCTAGTATTTTTACACTTATTCCCCTCCTCGTAATCTTGCTAATTCCTCACACCAGACACTCCATCTCCCAGCTGTGGCCATTTTCACTGATTGTCCCTTCCCATCTCTGCTTCCTTGACTTGCCTGAATTATCACCTAAAATCCCACCTCCCAGAAACCTTTCTTGATCCTCTTTACTGGTAATGACTTCCCTTAGAGATTATCTCAAATTCATTCTCTATAAATCTTGTTGCTGCAGATGTTTGCATGCTGTCTTCTCCACTAGCCTCTAATCCCTTTGAGGACACTCACTGTTTATTCATTTCTTTGTACATATCCCCAGCCTTACTTTAGTCATAGGCATATGGTAGGTACTTAATAAATGTTTATCTTGATTTGACATCAAACAAAGACTACATATCCACTTGGGCATACTTTAGCAGCATTTCTTCAGACATTGATCAGATTACTAGACAACGAAAAATCTTCCAATTCTAAATTTACAGGAATCTGCAAAACTTATACACTAGGTGAGGTTGGCACTTAGTTTTTCTTGCCAGCCGTGGCTATTCTGCCCTCATTGCAAGCTTCTAATGCCCACTTAGGTCTTTCCATACATAATAATGAATCACCCACCCTGGGTACCATTCTTATTCTTTTCCTATATATCAGATGGCCAAGATATAGAATTTTATCTTTTGTTTCATCAAAATGATAATTTACCTGGAATTTTAAGCCTGATTTTCTTTATATAGTGAAGTTGGCAAGATTAGATTGAACAATTATCTAGTGGGTGTCCCAAAAGTCTCAGAGTAGTTTTAGCGAACTAAAGTTTAAAACTACACTGAGACATTTGGGACACCCTCTAGACACTTGTGTACACACACATGCACAGAAGAATGTGGGTATTTCCTTTTATGACTGAAAAAATAAGTTGAGTTCTATTAATTAAAAGAACATTTGACTCTTCTGAAATAACTATTATTTGCAGAACTTCATTACTATATGTTGCAAACCAAGTGTACTAGATAACTGTTAGTGGTGTTTGCATTCTGCATTACATGTGAGCAAAATACTTTATGTCTGGAGGTGAATATGCATTCTTGAATCATACAGATTCAAGGATCAATTATGCTTTCAGTGCCTGAACACACAAAGTGTCTGATATTGATAATATATCCGATAAGGGAAAGTTGTGATTCTCATAGTCATAGTACAGAAGACTAAAACCCGCAAATGACATAAAACCCTCATGTCTCTCATTCATTTGTGTCTTTCCCGAGGGACATTTTTTTTTAACTGAAGTTGCAAATCAGTAGTGAAATTGTCTTTCTTAAGTCCTCTCTCCTTTAATTTCCCCTGCTTTGCCTTTAGAGAAGATATTAAGGAGTGAAAATGGCAAGCATGTAGGAAGAAGAAAGAAAGAAGGGGATAGAGCCTCTTGGATAATTCATAAACTAATAATTGGCCCTTGAATAATCAAGAGTTCACAGTAGGCATCTATCTGTAAGTGTTTAGAAGTAGGATTTGTTCCATTTATTTAAAACAGAAAATGACAGTATTCTTATTCTCATTACATTTCAGGCAATGGTATCATATCTGTACAACGTTAGGCAATGAAAACTACAACACTGACACTTTGCTCGCCTCTCGTTTGACAGCTGTCTCTTAGTATGATTTTTGTGAATGGCCTTAACCACAGATAATTGGATCATCATCTGCTGTGTGAAAGCCCCTATGTAGACAATATGATTTTTTCCTAATGAGAATAGCATAACATAATGATTTGGAGAAAAGATTTAAGAAAGGAATATTTCTTTCCATGATCTAGTAGCAATCATCTAAAATCACCTAAGATGGGTTTGGCCTTGGGAGATCTCTAAATACTTACTACTCAACTTCTAGAGACTCTTTTCCTTTGGTTTTCATGATACTTTTCTCCTATGCTATCTCTCCTTACTCTTTATTTTTTGCTACCTCATTTTCTCCCACTCTTCAAATGTGCCTGAAATCCAAAGCTCTGTCCCGAACCCTCTTCTCTGTTTTCACACTATTTTCCTTGATTTGCTCCCATGAATTCAATGATCATTTCTATTTAGTTGTCTCCCAAGTCTACATGTATTCAACTATAATCTCTTTCTTGAATTTCAGTTCTTCCAGTTTTCTACTCGACCTTTCTTTGTGCATTTTGCTGAAGCAAATATGAACTCATCATTTTCTATCTCTAAAATTACACCTCCAATTTTTTTTTTTTGGTTAGCACCACCACCCTCCCAGTCACCAAGGTTTAATTTTTAAAATTTTTTTTTCTTCAAATGAATTTATTTACTTTGGTTTTCAACATGTATGTCCATAAGCTTTTGAGTTTTAAATTTTCTCCACCTTCTTCCCCTTCCTCTTTCCCCTTCCCAAGGCAGCACACAATCTGATAAAAGCTCTTTTAATTTCTTATTAAATATATTTTCACACCAGTCATGTTGTAAAAAAAAGAATTAGAATGAATGGGAAGAATGATGAGAAAGAGGGAGATAAAGAGAGAGAGAGAAAGAGAGAGAGAGAGAGAGAGAGAGAGAGAGAGAGAGAGAGAGAGAGAGAGAGCGCACAAATAATATGCTTTGATCTGCGTTCAGACTCCATAGTTCTTACTCTGGATGTGGACAGCAATTTCCATCATGAAGTTTTTGGAGTTCTTACATCCTTGCATTGCTTTTTTTCCCCCTCATTTATTAATTTATTTTTAAGTTTCAACATTTGCTTCCACAAGATTTTGGGTTCCAAATTTTCTCCCCATCTCTCCCCTCCCCTCACCCCAAGAAAGTATACATTCTGATTACCCCGTCTACCAATCTGCTCTCCCTTCTATCACACCTCCCTCCTCTAATCCCCTTCCCCTCTATTTTCTTGTAGGGAAAGATAGATTTCTATACCCCATTGCCTGTATGTCTTATTCCCCAGTTGCATGCAAAAACAATTTTTAACATTCATTTTTAAAACTTTGAGTTCCAATCTAACTCCCTTTCTCCCTCCCCACCGACATCCCATTGAGAAGTCAAGCATTTCAATATAGGTTATACATGTGTTAACATGCAAAACACTTCCATAACAGTCATATTGTCAAAGAATAACTATATTCCCCTCCATCCTGTTCTGCTCCCCATTAATTCTATTCTCTCTTTTGACCCTGTCCCTCCTCAAATGTGTTTACTTCTAATTACCCCTTCCTCCTATCAACATACCCTTCTATCACCTCCCCCTTCTCCCCACTTCTCCCTATCCCCCTTACTTTCCTGAAGGGTAATACAGATTTTCATACCCATTTGAGTGCTCATGTTATTCCCTCCTTAGGCCAAATCTGATTAGAGTAAGGTTCACTCTTTCCCTCTCACCTCCTCCCTCTTCCCCTCCACTGTAAAAGCTTTTTCTTTCCTCTTTTATGTGAGAAATAATTTGCCCTATTCTATTTCTTCCTTTCTCCTCTCAATACATTTTTCTCTCATTCCTTAATTTTGTTTTATTAGTATCAACCCTTCATATTCAACTCACCCTATGCCCTCGTTTACATACGTATATATGTAAATATGTATGTGTATGCATATATATGTATATATGTATATATATATATCCCTCCAACTACCCTAATAATGAGAAAACTTGCAAGGCTTACAAATATTATCTTTCCATGTAGTAATGTAAAAAGTTCAACATGAGTAAGTCCCTTATGATTTTTCTTTCCTGTTTACCTTTTCATGTTTCTATTGATTCTTGTATTTGAAAGTGAAATTTTCTATTCCGCAATGGTCTTTTCATCAAGAATGCTTGAAAGCCCTCTATTTCATTGAATGACTATTTTTCCCCCCTGAAGTATTCTACTCAGTTTTGCAGCTTAGGTGATTCTCTGTTTTGATCCTCACTCCTTTGACCTCTGGAATACCATAATCCAAGCCCTTCAATCCCTTCATGCAGAAGTGGCTAGGTTTTGTGTTATCCTGATTGTGTTTCCACGTTGCTCCAATTGTTTCTTTCTGGCTGCTTGCAATATTTTCCCTTGATTTGGGAACTCTGGAATTTGGTTACAATATTCCTTAGGAGTTTTCTTTTGGGGATCTCTTTCAGGAGGGGATCAGTAGATTCTTTCAATTTCTATTTTACCCTCTGTTTCTAGAATATCAGGGCAATTTTCCTTGATAATTTCTGGAAACATGTCTAGATTCTGTTTTTGATCATGGATTTTAGGTAGTCCAACAATTTTTAAAATTATCTCTCCTGGATCTATTTTCCAGGTTAGTTGTTTTTTGAATAAGCTATTTCACATTGTCTTCTATTTTTTTCATTCTTTTGGTTTTGTTTTATAATTTTTTTTTTATTTTTCATAGTCATTAGCTTCCATCTGCTCCATTCTAATTTTTTAATATACACAATTTATTTTTCAGTTCTTAACTTTCACTTCCATAAGAATTTGAATGCAAAGCATTCTCCCCATTGTCCCCCATCCACCACCCTAGGATAGCATGCACCCCATCCACCCCTTCCTCCAGTCGGTCCTCCCTTCTACTACCCACACTTCTTTCATCTCCTTTCCCCTCTATTTTCCCGTGGGGCAAAATAGATTTTTATACTACATTGCCTGTATAGCTTAATTTCCAGTTGCATACAGAAACAATTTTTAGCATTCATTCCTAAAATTTTGAGTTCCATATTCTCTCCCTTCATCCCCACCCACCCTCATTAAAAAAAAATAAGCAATTCGATATGGGTCACATATGTGCAACAATGCAAAGCACTTCCATATAGTTATGTTGTAAAAGACTAACCATATTTCCCTCTGTCCTATCCTGCCCTTCATTTGTTCCATTCTCTCCTTTGACCTGTCCTCCCACAATAGTGTTTGTTTCTGATTATTCCTTTCCCTAATTTGCTGTCCCCTCTATTATCTTCCACCTTGCCTTCCTACAGGGCAAAATAGATTTCCATATCCAATTGAGTGTGTTATTCCCTCCTTAAGCCAAATCCCATGAGAGTTAGGCTCAATTTTTTCTTTCATCTCCCCCCTTCTCCCCTTCATTGTAAAAGCTCTTTATTCCCTCTTTTATGTGAGATGATTTGCTACATTCTACCTCTCCCTTTCTCTTACATCTAGTACATTCCATTTAATAGTAAATTTTATTTTTTTAGGTATTATCCCTTTATATTCAGCTCACCCTGTGACCTCTATCTATATCTATATACATACACACACACACACACACACACACACACACACACACACACACATATATTCACTCTAACTACCCTAATACTGAAAAAGGTATCATGAGTTACAAATAACATCTTTCCATGTAAGAATGTAAACAGTTCAACTTTAATGAGTTCCTTAAGGCTTCTCTTTCCTGTTTACCTTTTCATGTTTCTCTTGATTCTTGTATTTGACAATCAAATTTTCTATTCAGCTCTGGTCTTTGCAAGAAGAATTCTTGGAAGTCCTCTATTTCACTGAAATTCCATTTTTTTTCCCCTGAAATATTATGCTCAGTTTTGCTGGTAGGTGATTCTTGGTTTTAATCCTATCTCCGTTGACCCCTGGAATATCATATTCCAAGCCCTTTGATCCCTTAGTGTAGAAGCTGCTAAATCCTGTTATCCTGATTGTATTTCCATAATACTTGAATTGTTTCTTTCTGGCTGATTGTAATATTTTATCCTTGACCAGGGAACTCTGGAATTTGGCTACAGTATTCCTAGTTTTCCTTTTGGGATCTCTTTCATGAGGTGATCAGTCAATTTTTTCATTTCTATTTTACCCTCTGGTTCTAGAACATCAGGGCAGTTTTCCATGATAATGTCTTTGAAGATGATGTCTAGGTTCTTCTTTTTGATCATAGCTTTCAGGTAGACCAATAATTTTGAAATTCTGTCTCCTGGATCTATTTTCAGGTCTGTTGTCTTTACAATGAAATATTTCACACTGTCTTCTATTTTTCCATTCTTTTGGCTTTGTTTTCTAATTTCTTAGTCTCTCATAAAGTCATTATCTTCCATCTGTTCCATTCTAATTTTTAAAGAATTATTTTCTTTACTGAGCTTTTGAACCTCATTTTCCACTTGGCCAATTCTGCTTTTTGAAGCAATCTTTTCATCATTGACTTTTTGGACCTTTTTTGCCATTTGTGTTAGTTTATTTTTAGAAGTGTTATTTCCTTCAGCACTTTTTTGGTTCTCCTTTAGCAAGTTGTTGACTCACTTTTCATGATTTTCTTGCATCACTCCCATTTCTCTTCCCAATTTCTTCTCCACTTCTCTTCCTTGATTTTCAAAATCCTTTTTGAGCTCTTCCATGGCCTGAGACCATTGTACATTTTTTTTGGAGGTTTTGAACATAGAAGTTTTGACTTTTATGTCTTCCTCTGGTATGCTTTGTTCTTCCTCATCTGAAAGGATGCAAGATAATACCTTTTTACCAAGAAAGTAACCTTCTATTGTCTTATATTTTTTTCTACTTTTGGGGCATTTTCCCTGCCAGTTACTTGACTTTTGAGTCCTTTGTCAAGTGGAGGGTATACTCTAGGGACCTGTAAGTTCTCAGTTCCTTCACTGTGGCACAATCAAGGAAGAGGTGTTTATTCCTCTCCTGGAATGTGCTCTGGTCCATGAGCAACCACAAGCACTCTTTTCTGCCCAGCATCTGCAAGTAGGATTCCCTCTCCACAGTCACTACCAGCTCTAAAATCCCAACACTTCTCCTTATCCCAGTATCAACACTCAGGACTGAGACCCAGATCAGCTGCTTGATTCCCCCAGGACTTTTAGACCAAATGCTCCAAAAGTGTATGCTGGGACCAATGCAAGGACTAGATTGTGTACCCTGGTGAAAGCTGTGTTTGATGTTTGTGGGCTGAGAAATCTGGGAACCACAGCTGCTACCCATGATTCCATGCCCTGAAGCCTACTTCAGTCCTGTCCATGTCATGCTGCATGGCCCTTGCTGAGTTGTACTCTGCTCTGAGCTGGGTGTGACAGACTTTTTCTATCTGCCTTCCAAGATGTCTTGGACTGGAAATCTTTTTCACTCTCTGGTTTTGTGGTTTCTCCTGCTCTAGAATTTGTTTAGAGTCATTTTTGCAGGTATGGGCTATGGGAATAGAGCTAGAACAGGTCTGTCTTTCTATTCTGCCATCTTGGCTCTGCCCCACCAACCCAAGATTTCTCCATTCCAATTTTTAAGGACTTATTTTCTTCAGTGAGCTTTTGGACCTCCTTTTCCATTTGACCATTTCTGCTTTTTAAGACATTCTTCTCCTCATTGGCTTTTTGTCTCTCTTTTACCATTGTATTAGTCTATTTTTAAGGTGTTATTTTTTTCACCATTTTGGGTTTCCCTTTAGCAAGCATCTGACTCATTTTTCATGATTTTCTAGCATGATCTCATTTCTCTTCCCAATTTTTCCTCTACTTCTCTTACTTGATTTTCAAAATCTTTTATGAGCTCTTCCATGACCTGAGACCTATTCATGTATTTCTTGGAGGCTTTGTTATCTTCTTCTGGTTGTATGTTTTGATCTTCCTTGTCACCAAAGTAAGATTCTGTAGTCTGTTTCTTTTTTCTGGTTCTGGTTTTGGCTTATTTCCCCAGCCAATTACTTGACTTTTGAGTTCTTTGTCAAGGTTGTTCTCTGCTTCCAGTGGGGCTGCAGGAGTGTATTGCCAGCCACTCAATCTCCCCCCAATCTATGATCTTACAGCTCCAGAAATAGTTGATGCCACTGCTGGTGCTGCTGCTATAACTGTCATGGGCTCCTTCATCCTCTCTGCTGCCCTGGAGCTGGGGCTAGACTTCACTAGTCTCTCACACAGGTCCAACAGACTTTTTCCACTGACTTTCCTAATTTTCCTTGGCTTTTAGGGGTTTAGAAGTCTAGAAACCACCACAGCTGAAAGTGATTCAGTGTCCCTGAGGCCTACTCAGGCCACATCTGTGCTGGCATGGCCCATACTAGACTGTTCTCTGCTAGATAGATGCTTCTGGTTGACCTACCAGCTTCACGCCATCGTTCTGAGGGTTCTGCAGCCCCAGAATTTGTTTAGAGTAATTTTTTTAAAGGTGATTTTTGGGTTTGGGGGAGATCTTAAATAAATCCCTGCTCTTATTCTGCCATCTTGATGGCTGTCCCCCAGATCCTTGCATTGGTGAGAAGACATAAATCTGTCAAAGTTAGTCATCCCACAATGTTGCTATTACTGTGTACAATGTTCTCTTATTTCTGCTCATTTCACTCAGTATCAGTCATATAAGTCTTTCCAGATTTTTCTGAAATCTTTCTGCTCATCATTTCTTGCAGCACAATAGTATCCCATTACATTCATATTCCACAACTTGTTCAACCATTCCCCAACTGATGAGCATCCCCTCAATTTCCAATTCGTGGCCACCACAAAAAGAATTGCTAGAAAATTTTTGCACATGTGCATCCTTTTCCCATTTTAAAAATCTCTTTGGGATATAGCCCTAGAATCAGTATTGCTGGTTCAAAGGCTATGCACATTTTTATAGCCTGTTGGGCATATTTCCAAACTGATCTCCCAAATGGTTGGATCAGCACATATCTCCACTTTAAAATTTCTTTTTTAATTTTAATTTTTTTTCTCCCTTCTCCCTTCATACCCAGTCAGATGCCAAATACTTTCAACTCTACCGCTGTGCTATTTCTGTGGCATCTGTTCCTTTAATTCTATTCATGTTACTCTTACCTTAGTTCAGTCCTGGAATTTAAAGCCATTCAGAGTCTTGCCCCAACAACCTTTCTAGTTTTCTTTCCTCATTCCTTCCTCATCACACATTCTTTGTTCTGGTCAACTGCTCAAGTTCAACTGCTTGCTCTTCTCCATGCAGAGTATTCTTTTTTTCCTGCCTCCATATCTTTCTACAAATGTTACCCCATTCTGGGAAAGCAACCCTTCCACCCTCCCTCCCTCCCTCCCTCCCTCCCTCCCTCCCTCCCTTCCTTCCTTCCTTCCTTCCTTCCTTCCTTCCTTCCTTCCTTCCTTCCTTCCTTCCTTCCTTCCTTCCTTCCTTCCTTCCTTCCTTCTTTCCTTCCTTCCTTCCTTCCTGTAAAATCCTTAGCTTTCTTCAGAGGCTTAAATGAGACCTCTTTTGATTCCTCTTCCCTCTCCAGTTAATAGCACTCTCTTCCCATGAAATTACATTGCATATATTTTATATTTACTTATATATGTGCTTGCTCCATCTTCCCTATTAGAATGTGAACTCTTTAGTGGCTTAAATAATTTCATTTCAGTCTTTGTAGCCCTGGAGGTAGTATCATGCCATATGCCGATATGTATATACATGTGGATGTGTGTACATACAAACATGCACATATAATGTGGGCATATATAATATATCAGTATTATGGATATGTATATATGCACCCACATGGCATATTGCTACCCCATTCTGGGTAGCAATCCACAGATGTGCAGTTATAAAACACATATATAACATGGTCTGCCTCTGGGCATGTCTACTAGTATATACATATGGGGATACATACATATACATACAATGTGTATATCTAAGGAGAGGACCAACTAATAGAGGTTTGGTCCTTAGTTTATTGTGGTTCAGTTGTATTTCATCGTGTCCAACTCGTATGTACTCCATTTCAGGTTTTCTTGGCAGAGATGATGGAATGGTTTGTCATTTCCTTCTCCAGTTCATTTTACAGATGAGAAAACTGAAGGAAACAGGACTTGCCCAGGGTCACACAGCTACTAAGTGCCTGAGGCCAGATTTGAACTCAAGAAATGAGTCTTCCTGATTCCAGGCCCTGCACTTTATCCATTACACAACCCAGCTGCACTATACTTTTCTTGGTGATTTGTACAGATCATGCAAAATATTTCCTGCCTAGCTTAAATCAAATAGGTAGAGGCAATAGTGAGCCCAATTTTTTTTACGTGTACAACCATGTTAAATATATTTCCACGTCAGTCATGTTGTGAAAGAAGAATCAAAACAAAATAGAAAAACCACTAGAAAGAAAATTTTAAAAATGAAATAAAACTGAAAATAGTACCCTTTGATCTGCATTCAGAGTCCATAGTTCTTTCTCTGAATATGGAAAGCACTTTCTATTATGAATCTTTTGGAATCGTCTTGGATAATTATCTTGATAAGAATAGCTAAGTCTTTCACAAATGATCATGGTTATAACACTACTGTTACTGTCTAGTTTCCTGATTCTGCTCACTTCACTTTTCATCAGTTCATATAAGCTTTCTTATATGAAGCTTATATAAGCTCTCTTATAGCACAACAGTATTCCATTATATTCATATACTACAGCTTGTTCAGCCCTTCACCAACTGACGGGCATCCCCTTAATTTCTAATTCTTGGACACTAAAAAAAAGCTACTATAAATATTTTATATACATATGGATCCTTTTCCCTTTTTTATAATCTCTTGGGGATATCAACCTAGAAGTGGTATTGCTGCATCAAAGGGTATGTACAGTTTTATAACCCTTTGGGCATAGTTCCAAATTGGTCTCCAGAATGATTGGATCATTTAGCGAGCCTACTTCTGACTGTATAACATGAGGAGGAAAAGAGTTGATACTCTACGATGGCTGAGGAGTTGGAAAACATAATGAATCAAGAGTTATGGAGGTAGAAATGTAGTAGCATACTAAGGCATAGCATGCTCTCAAAGCCATTTTATACTTTTCTTTCCTGGCAGGCGATCACTTCTGTGAGCTGCTCAGGGATAGAAACAGAAGCTGCCTCATCCCAATCTGGCTCCCATCTGTTCCTGAAAACATTGTGCCTCTAGTTCTTGTGTGTTTACTCTTTCTTCATGATCAGCAAACAATTATTCCCAGAAAGGCATTCTCAGGTAGTCGGTGGGACTGGGAAATTCATAAAAGCTATGAGAGTTCCATCAAACAAAGCTAGCAGCCATGTTCAGTAGAGAACTAGGGCTAGTCTAACAACCTACTTTACCCCTTCCTAGCAGTGGATTGACTTGTCAGCTGAGACGCTATGTCCTGCAAGAAGCCACGGAACCTCCTTGTACTTCAATTCCCCCACCTGTAAAGTGAAGGGATTGTATCACGTCTCTGAGATTCCTTGCAGCTCTAGTTATATGACTCCATCATCAAACTATGCATGCATAGGCATTATATATATATATACATATATATATGTATATATGTATATATATATATACACACACACATACATATACATATATATATTTATGCTTATATACATATATGTGCATATGGTATGTACATATACGCATGTTCCCTGTGATGTGTGTTCTTTGAATGCAAAGGAAGTGTTTGGTTTTTTTAATCCTAGTATTGGAAGCACATAACATAACATAACAACATAATAATCATACAGTGGACACTCAGTAAACGATGAATTGAAAAATCACAACAAGAAGATGCAGATCAAAACAGAGGAGCTATAAAGAAATGTGAGATGCACAAATTTAAACATTTCCCCTTCAGTTGTTCATATGGTTTCTTTGTGCCTGACATGCCGGGAGCCTTTTGAGTTCATATTGGTCTGATCAGCCTAGTTGGACACACAATGTAACTTGGCCTCCCAGACTTAGTGGTGTCATTTTGGTCCTCTTTAAGCACAATTGACAAAACCAACCGACATTATGTTGCATAAGGAATGTGCTGTAACTATTCAAATGGAATCTCCTGGAGCAATTTTTACATTTTTAGTGTCAGCATTTATACCTAGGAAGCCAGCATACAATACCAATCAAGGCTTAATTTATTGTTTTGTTGACAGTCTAAATTTAGAAAGGTGATGGAAAAATGTTGAAAAGGCGCATACAATTTAAAGCATGTTGTGCAGAGAATATTTTTTCAGAGAGCCAGTTGTTAAAACATTTATTGTCACACCACTGTGAGATACCCACAGGAAAGTCTTTTTCTTTATCTCACAGAATCCAAGATCTTTGCTGAAACTTTATCCGCCATTAACATCTTAGCTTCTAAAATTAACTATGTGGTCACCTAGCAGGGCTATGGAAGAATTTAGATGCATAACAGGAAAATGAAAAGAACTAGAAAAGACCGAAGACATGAGGCCCGATTTCCTCCTTGTAATTTTTCCCACATCTCTCTGAAAGACTACCGGTCCCTAAATAAATCTCTAATCTATTTGAGCTATGTGGTTTTTGTGTCCTTTTCTTGAAGTTTGTTGATCATCTTGCACTTAAAAATCTAGATATTTTCCATAGCCTTTCTAAGTGCCTTTTTATTCAGTAATGCACCTGGGAACCCAAATCCAAGTCTCATCTTTTTTTTTTCCATGTTTTTTTTTATATGTTGCCTTTTGTTAAGTTCCTTGTTCATGCAGGTACCCTGTAAAAATATTCTTTGTGAATGCTTCTACCATTCTTCCTTTAAATGAGATCATACAGAGAAGAGAAAATATTTTTTTCTCTCTTGCTCTCCTTATCTTTGCTGTATTAGAATCATAGAGTTTTTCTGAATCATTTTGACAGCTAAGGAGTTAACAAAGCATTACATACACCAAGAGGAGCTGCAGATGGAAGATACCATTTCCAGTTTCAACCTCTTGCTGGTCACTTATCTTGGGGCAAGTCAACTGCTTCTATTTCTTTATCTGTTAAATAGAGATAAGATGATTTCCCACCCACTTAACTTTCTCACTGGCAAGTTGGGAAGAAAGGGACTTTGAGTTCTCTAAGGGAAAGTTGATCTCGTTATGCAAAGTACAAATTAAAATGAAATGCGAGACTACCTGGGGAAGGAATCCTCTTGGAACAAATATTTCCTTTATTCAAAAAAGAAATTCATAAATCATGTAAAACAGTGTTGGTATGACTAGCCAAAACCTATTTATAAAGTTCTTTTATTAACGATAATTATAATATTAACAACAGTTAATAATGATGATAATGTTGTTAAGATTTTTGAGTTGTGTTTAACTTTTTGTGACTTGGCAAAGATAGTGGAGTGGTATGCCATTTCCTTCTGCAACTCATTTTAGAGATGAGGAACTGATATAATCACGGTTAGATTGGTGAGTTGCCCAGGGTCACATAGCTAGTAGGTGTCTGTGACTGGATTTGAATTCAGAACCTCCTGACTCCAGGCCTGATGCTGTATCCCCTGGATCACCCAGCTACCCTGATAATAATAGTACTATTTACATATTTAATAGTATTTGCATAGTCTTTTAAAGTTTGCAAAGCTTTACAAATATCTCATGTGCTCTTTACTACAACTTTGAGAGATGTAATTTCATTATCTCTATGTTACAGAGGAGGAAACTGAGGCAAAAAGAAATTAAGTGATTTACCAGGGGTCACACAGCTAGTAAATGAGGCTGATTTTGAACTCAGTTCTTCCTGCTTTCAGGCTTACCTACCTATGTTTTGTCAATACACATAAGTTCACATAAATAGGATAGCTCTAGGCAAGCCTATAAGGTCCCTTAAGTATGCTTTTATCATTCCTATTCTTTGTTTTCCTTGCCCTTCCATTCCAATATTTAGGGATGTTTGTGAACTTCTAATTATTTATTCCTTCCTACTAACAATATAAATAGAAATAATAGAAATAAATAGAATAACAGAATAGAATAAGTAGAAATGAATAGAAGTATTATAAAATAATTTTATATGTGTGTGTGCCTATTTGTGTCTAATGAAGTCATGGGGAGGGAAGAAAAAAGTAAAGAAAAACAAATTTACATGATAATTTTGTTGTATATTTGAAAAGAATAGCAAGTTGTACATAGAAGATTTGCAGTTTCATGTGCAATCATATTTTTATTGTACTATGTTATAAAAATACTTGTTTTATTCCATACACTAGAAATAAGATGAATTTTTTAAAAAATAAGGAATATTGACTTACTTATAGTTTCTGATTTGAGTTTCAACAAGCTAGGGGAATGATAGGAAACAGTAAACAGATAGGAGGTGGGGGTGGAGAATATATGGAGGGTGGGAAGGTAGGCATCAAACCAAACTTGAAAATAAAACTGATTTCATTGTGTTTTTACTGTGGCTACTTGAGGGAAGAAAATCAAAATGATAGTCCTTGATTTCTCCTCCATAAGTGGCCCAGTTTTCCTGGGTGGAACAATCTGAGAAATGACTTAGAATATGCTGCCAAAAATTTAATCCCAAGAGCCACAGGAGCTCTGAAAACACATGTCTTTTCATCACTAGGCTTCTTCCAGGACTTGGAGTTTTCCCTTAAACTCTCCAACTCCCACCCACAGAGTAAACCTGCTAAAACAATGTTCTCTCTCATTTGTGAACTCATTCCCAAATGTGTATTTTATGTTTCCTGGGAAATTTTATTATTTTTTTAACATTTAAATTTATTATTTATTTATAAGAATCTTTTCTTTTTAAATTTTAGGTTGCAAATTCTCTCCCTCCCACCCACCCCCTTCACACCTCCTCCTGTACCAACTGAAAAGGCAAGCAATATATTATCACTTATACATGTGATATTATGCAAAATATATTTCCATATTAGCTATATTTCAAAATTAGCAAGAAAAATAAAATGAAGAAATTATACTTAAATTTTACTTAGCGTTCATAAATTCTCTCTCTGGAAGGGGATAGCATATTTTTCAACTTGAGTCCTTTCGAATTGTTTTAGATCATTGAATTGATTAAAGTAGTCAAATTTCTCACGGTTGATTGTCATTACATTTGATCATCATAGTAACATGGCTGTTACTGTGCACAATGATCTCCTGGTTCTCAATTTGCTTTGCATGTTCACATAGTTCTTGCCATGATTTTCTGAAACCATCCCTTGTGAAACCACTTCTTCCTCCCCTTTGGCTCCTGGAATGTAGTGATGTTTGTCACCCCAAATGAAATGGCCCTGATGGCAGCTCACGCTTCCAAGGAAGCTCTTTTCTGAGCCTTCTCCTGTCAGCTTTCTGTCTTACACCATCTGCTTTGAATCCAGACTTTATCCTGCCCTGACTCCCTCCCATTTTTCCCTATTGTTCCTCACCAATGATCAAGCCACTTTTAGCGTTGGCCCCATTCGATCCTTCTTCAGTCCCTTCCTCTGCCATTGTAGCAGAGCCAGATGAGAACCTCCCTTAAAAGTTTTTATATAGCACAATATTACTCCATTATAATCTTATGCCACAACTTATTCAGCCATTCCCCAGTTGATGAAAATCCCCTCAATTTGTAATTCTTGGTCAGCACAAAAAGAATTGCTATGAATACTTTTGTACAAATAAGTCCTTTTCCCATTTTTATGGTCTCTTTGGGATACAGATGTAATAATGTATTTCTGGGTCAAAGGGCATGCACAGTTTTATAGTCTTTTTGGCATTGTTCCAAATCTCCACTACAATGCATTAGTGTTCTAATTTTCCCACATCTTCTCCAATATTTATCATTTTCCTGTTTTGTCATATTAGCCAATTGGATAGGAATAAGGTGATATCTCAGAGCTGTTTTAACGTGCATTTCTCTAATCAAGAGTGATTTAGAGCATTTTTATATGACTATGGATAGCTTTAATTTCTTCATCTGAAAGTTGCCTGTTCACATCCTTTGACCATTTATCAATTGGGAAATGACTTGTTTCCTTACAAATTTGACTCAGTTCTCTATGTATTTGAGAAATGAGACCTTTATCAGAGACATTGGCTGAAAATATTGTTTCCCAAATTTCTGCTTCCCCTCTAATCATGGCTGCATTGACTTTGATTGTGAAAAACCTTTTCAATTTAATATAACCAAAATGATATATTTTGTATTTCATTATTTTCTCTAGCCCTTGTTTGATCATAAATTCTTCCCTGCTCCACAGATATGACAGTAAACTCTTCCTTGCTCTCTTAATTTGCTTATGGTATCAGCCTTCACTCAGCATCAGTTCAAGTCTTTCCAGGTTTTTCTAAAGTCCATCTGATCATCATTTCTTATAGCACAATAGTATTCCATTATATTCGTATACCACAACTTGTTCAACCATTCCCCAGCGGATGGGCATCCTCTCAATTTCCAATTCTTGGCCACCACAAGAAGAGGTGCTATAAATATTTTTCAGTATGTGAATTCTTTTTCCATTTTTATGATCTCCTTGGGGCACCCCACCACCAATTTCAAATTGGTCTAATCACTACATTTTTGCCTAGTTCTAAGCATTTCTCCTTCAACTTCTCTTGACTTCCCTGTCTTAGGCTACCTAGACCAATATCTCAAAAAATTGGCCATCCGAAGCTTCTCTCCCTGACTTTGGCACAGGCCTTTCCCAGACCTGTTTATTTTCCCATTTTCCCATAGAGCATGGCCATAGCTATTCCTTCATTTATGCAATCATTCTTCAATCAATAGGCACCCACCAGTTATTTGCAATCAAAAGCACTCCCATAATTATTCTTTGTGCAATCTGCCTGAGGTATAATATTAGCTGAGAAGTCTCTAGAGCAAGGAGTATGAACATTTTAGTTACCTTTTTCATACAATTATTTTAAAAACTGTTTAGATTAATTCATGACTGCACCAAAAGTGTATCAGCATGCCTATCTTAGCATATTAGCACTGCACTTCCAACATTTACTGTTTCCATCTATTGTCATATTTGCCAGTTTGGTATGATAAAAAGAAGGGACTCAAACAAACTTGGTCGGTCAACTGGCAGAAATTTACGAAGTAACTGCTGTGTGCCAGATACTTTCCTAAGTTTTAGAGCACAATAGTAGTAAAAACAGATGTGTAGGAGATGTGAGACAAAGTAACTGACAAATCTAAATACTGTGGATACTCTTCAGAGAGTCCTCATAGAGTTCCCCTTGGATATGGTATCTCAGTGAATCTCAGCTGAGTTCTTAGAATCTGCTCTTCCCTACCAATTGTTTATTTCTTTTTAAATAAGATTTTACTGATGTCTTTTTTTTCTTACATTACTATAATTTTTCCCAGTTTCCATCCTCCACCCCATCCCAGACATCCAACTTATTTTAAAAACATTTTGAGACAAAAGAGAAAAAATATTAATAATCAATATATTGTAAAAATTAGTGCAATGTATGTAATTGTGGACTGTAACTGTTGCAGGGGTGTGGTTGCAGTGTCTTTTTATATATCTTTTTTTTGAGTACTCTTTGAATTTTGAAATTTTGCAATATTTTCCTATGATTTATGTGTGTGCAAGTGTGTATGCATGCACATACATGTGCTGGTTCTTTATATTCACATTGTTGTAATCATTATGTATATTGTCTTTTTGCTTCTGCTAACTTCATTCTGTATTAGTTTATGTAGATCTTTTAATAATTCTGTATGTGCATCATATTCACTTTTCTTACAACACAATAATATCCTATACATTCAAGCACCACAATTTATTTGGCCATTGCCACAGTTTATATTATATATATATTTATAATATATATCATATATATTATATAAATATGTAATAATATAATATATAATAATAATATAATAAATATATAAATATATATATATTTTGTTCCCAATTGTTGGCTATCACAAACAGTGCTGTTATAAATGTTATGATGTATATGGAGATTTTGTTCTTATCAAGGGTCTTCTTAGGGCATATCTAGTAGTGGAATTCCTGAGCCAAAAGATATGAACATTTTAGTAATTTTATTTGCGTAATTCGGAATTCTTTTCCAAAATGATTACACTAATTAGTAGCTTCATCAACAACCTACTCCCTAACCTCTCCAACACTGAACTCCAACACAAAACTATCTTTTGTCATCATTTCCAATGTGTAGAAGTGAACCTTCAGATTGTATTGATTTTCATTTTTCTTTTTACAATTAGTGACATATGATGTTGTTTAAATGGTTATTAACATTTTTTTGAGAATTTTTAGTTTATATGTATTGACTATATATGAGTTTGTGTATGGGAATGGTTTTTCCATATATGCATGTGTGTACATAAATATAATATATGTAGCATGTGTATAGGCCATGTACATTAATCTAGTATATGCACATGATAGGTGTACATATGTGTGTGTGTATAGTTGATATGTCCTAGTTACTAATTCCTTATTAGAAATATTTGATATGAAGTTTTTTGCCTTATTTAACTGTTTAGTTCTTTTTTTTTTTCAATCAGGCTGAATAGTTTATAGTTTATCCTAGAGGCTTTGGGAGCCATAGAAGGTTTTAAAACAAGAGAATCACATGGTCAGACCTATGGCTTAACAGTATTATTTTAGCAACTATTTCTTTTTTTTATTAATATAAATTTGACTTTTTACATGCATTTTCATAAAATTTGGGGTTCCAAATTTTCTCCCCATTTATCCCCTCCCCCCACCCCAATACACCAAGCATTCTAATTTTCCCTATCACCAATCTGCCCTCTCTTCTATCATCCCTCCCTTCTCTTCTCCCCATCTTCTCTTTTGTCCTGTAGGGCCAGATGACTTTCTATTCCCCATTAACTGCATTTCTTATTTCCTAGTAGCAACACCAATACTCAACAGTTGTTCCTCAAACTTTGAATTCCAAATTCTCCCCATCCTTCCCTCCCCACCCATTCCCTTTGGGAAGGCAGGCAATTCAATATAGGCCATATCTGTGTAGTTTTGCAAATGACTTCTATAAAAGTTGTGTTCTGTAAGACTAACTGTATTTCCCTCCATCCTGTCCTGCCCCCCATTGTTTCTATTCTCTCTTTTGATCCTGTCCCTCCCCAAGAGTGTTGACTTCAAATTCCTCCCTCCTCCCATTGCCCTCCCTTCCATCATCCCCCTCACCCTGCTTATCTCCTTTTACCCCACTTTCCTGTACTGTAAGATAGGTTTTCATACCAAAATGAGTGTGCATTTTATTCCTTCCTTTAGTTGAATGTGATGAGGGTAAACTTCATGTTTTTTTCTCAGCTCTCCTCTTTTTCCCTCCACTAAAAAGTCTCCTGTTTGCCTCTTGAATGAGAGATAATTTACCCCATTCCATTTCACCCTCTCTCCTCCCACTACATTTCTCTCTCACCATTTATCTTAATTTCTTTTAAAATATGGTACCATCCTATTCGATTCACTCTGTGCTCTCTGTCTCTGTATGTACGTGCATGTGTGTTTGTGTGCGCGCATGCACATGTGTATATGTGTGTGTGCATGTGTGTGAGTGTGTGTGGTCCTACCAACTGCCCAGATACTGAAAAGTTTTAAGAGTTACAAATATTGTCTTTCCATGTAGGAATGTAAACAGTTCACTTTTGGTAAGTCCCTTATGACATCTCTTTGCTGTTTACTTTTTCATGCTTCTTCTCATTCTTGTGTTTGAAAGTCAAATTTTCTTTTCAGCTCTGGTCTTTTCATCAAGAATGCTTGAAAGTCCTCTGTTTCATTGAAAGACCATATTTTCCCCTGAAGTATTATACTCAGCTTTGCTGGGTAGGTGATTCTTGGTTTGAGTCCTAGTTCCTTTGCCTTCTGGAATATCCTATTCCACACCCTTCGATCCCTTAATGTAGAAGCTGCTAGAGCTTGTGTTATCCTGATTGTATTTCCACAATACTGGGATTGTTTCTTTCTAGCTGCTTGCAATATTTTCTCCTTGACCTGGGAATTCTGGAATTTGGCCACAATATTCCTAGGAGTTTCTCTTTTTGGATCTCTTTCAGGCGGTGATCGGTGGATTCCTTCAATGCTTATTTTGCCCTCTGGTTCTAGAATATCCAAGCAGTTTTCCTTGATAATTTCATGAAAGATGATGTCTAGGCTCTTTTCTTCATCATGGCTTTCAGGTAGTCCCATAATTTTTAAATTGTCTCTCCCGGATCTCTTTTCCAGGTCAGTTGTTTTTCCCATGAGATATTTCACATTATCTTCCATTTTTTCATTTTTTGGTTTTGTTTGGTGATTTCTTGATTTCTCAGAAAGTCATTAGACTCCATCTGTTCCATTCTAATTTTGAGAGAACTATTTTCTTCAGTGAGCTTTTGAACCTCTTTTTCCATTTGGCTAATTCTGCTTTTGAAAGCATTCTTCTCCTCGTTGGCTTTTTGAGCCTCTTTTGCCAATTGAGTGAGCCTATTTTTCAAGGTGTTATTTTCTTCAGCATTTTTTTGGGTCTCCTTTAGCAGGGTATTGACCCGTTTTTTCATGCTTTTCTTGCATCTCTCTCATTTCTCTTCCCAGTTTTTCCTCCACCTGTCTAACTTGATTTTCAAAATCCTTTTGGAGCTCTTCCATGGCCTGAGCCCACTGAATATCTATTTCGAATGTTTGGGATACAGAGGCCTTGGCTTCTATGTCTTTCCCTGATGGTAAGCATTGTATTTCCTCATCAGAAATAAAAGGAGGAAATATCATCTGTTCCCCAAGAAAGTAGCCTTCTATGGTCTTATTTTTCTTCCCTTTTCTGGGCATTTTCCCCAGCCAGTTACTTGACTTCTGAGATTCCTCTCCCCCGCCTCACCTCCAGATCCACCCAGCTAGTGCTTGGGTCTGAGATTCAAATGCTGCTTCCCAGCCTCAGGGCTTTCAGTGGTGGGTGTGGCTGCTATTCAATGTGAGCTTAAGTTCTGGTGCTCAGGTTGGGTCAGGGCCGCCTCCCAGGCTCAGTTCCCTCAGGGGATTTATGCAGAGACCTTCTGTAATGGAGGGGAGCTCCTGTCTGCTCTGGGAGTCCCGGGCCTCTGCTTCCTCCTGCTGCTGCCTCCCGAGGGGGCCCGAGCCATGGAGACACCCCGCTCCCCTCTCGGCCAGCCCAGACATCACTCTCACTGACCTGTGGAACCTGTGGGTGGAGGGACCTTCACAGCCATCGGAGATTCTGTCCCTGAAGCCTGCTTGGATCTGCTCCTCTCAGGTCCGTGGGTCCAGGGCAGTGCAGGGGTGGCCTCTACTATCCAGTGCGTGACAGACCACTGGGGACGGCTTTCCAGGGCTCTCTGGAACAGAAATCTCTTTTACTGCATTTCTGCGCAGCTTGTACTGTTCCAGAATTTGTGGGGAGGTCTTTTTACAGAAAATTTATGGGCTGTGGGTTCGGAGCTAGCATACGTGAGTCTTTCTACTCCACCATCTTGGCTCCTCCCCCAACTGTTTAGTTCTTATCCTAGGTATATTAATTTTAAATGTAAAAATTTTTTAATTTCATTTAATTAAAGCTATCAAATTTAACTTTTGAAATTGCTTCTGTCCCTTGTTTGGTCAAGCATAACATTTCTTTCCCATAGCAAAGGTATTTGATCCCCTTCTGTTCTTTTTCAAAATAATTTTCCTTTAATATTAAGGTTACAAAACCATTTAGAATATCTTTGGGAATATGTCTTAGGTATTGGTCTAAGCCTAATTTCTACCAGACTGCTTTCTTGATTTCCTGCACTTTTTTTTTCAATCAACCAGGGATTTCTTTCCTAAATTATCTGTGTTTTCTGATTTATTGAACACTGAAATATTAAGTTATAATTTTCTCTTGTTTATTCCATTGATCTCTTTCCCTATTATTAAACAATACCGTATAGTTTTGATGATTGTTGCTTTGTAATATTGGTTGAGGTGTGAAAGTGCTATTCAATTCTCCCTTTTTCCTTATCTCTTTTCATTATTTCCCTTAACATTCTATATCTCTTTTTTCAAATTAATTTTGTTATTATTTTATCAAATTCTATAAAGCGTTACCTTGATCATTTGATTAATGATACAATAAAATTGTAAATTCCCTTTGGTAGTATTATCATTTTCATTATATTAGAGTGAGCCACCCACGAATCCTGAATATTCACCAGTGTTTTTAAGTTGTTCTTTATTTCTTTGTAGAATACTTTCTAACTACATCTATACAATTATGTTTTGCTTTGGTAAATTGACCCCCAGATGTTTTATGCATATGGTAGCAATTTAGAATGGAATTCCTCTTACTATTATTTCCTCTTGAATTTTGTTATTATATAAGAATGCTGTTGATTTTTGAAGGTTTATTATGTAATCTACAATTTTACTGAGGTTATTCATTGCAACGGTTCATAACTTTGCTGATTTCCTAAACCATCATATAATCAGCAAATATAGATAGATATATCTCCTATGTATCTAACTTTACACCTCTAATTTCTTTATTTTTCTTATTGCTCTTGTCCCTCTCCCAGAAGTATTTCACGTCAGAGTGAGGAGAATGAATGTCCTTGCTTTAACCCTTGTATTTACTGAGAAAGCTTCTAGTATAAACTCACTGAATATGATGCTTAATAATTTTTAGGATAGCAAAAGTTCCTTCTGTGACTCTACTCTGGAGGGCTTTTAGCATACATGAGTGTTGTACTTTTTCATAGGTTTTGTTCACATCTATTGAGATAATTAGGTGGTATTAGACATTTTTCAATTTATTGATTATTTTCCTGATACTGAATCATCCTTGAGTCCATTATATAATTGCCATTTTATCAAGATGAATACTTTCTTGTATGAATCATCATAATCTAACCAAGTCTTCTTTTACTAACCTCATTTAAAAAAAATTCAAGTTCATTAAAGATTTATTAATTTTGCCAGTCTTTAAAGAACCAGATCTTTAGTTTTATCTAATTATTTATATAATTTATTTATTTTTTCATTTAGTTTCATTTATTTATATTTTATTTATTTATATAGCTTTTGCTTTTATTTTTGTCCTTTTCCTATAATTTTTCAAATCTCTTATTCTGTGTTCATTTTAGGTTTATTTGTTTGTTGTATTTTTAAACATGTTTAGTTAGTTAATAGGTACCAATTCTGTTTTATGAATCTATTTTTTAGAAATATAATTATTTCCCAGAAAATAGCTTTAGTTGTATCCCAAAAGTTTGGTTTCATCATTTTCTGTTTTCTCTGAAACAATTATTTTTTGCTTCTATGATTTGTTTTTTGATCTACTCTGTTTGGGATAGTGTTATTATTATATATTTGGATCCATTAATTTTGCTTGGGTTCACTGAATTGAATAATATTTTTATGGGATTCTAGTTAGTAGATGATACATTTACTGTTTCTACCTTTTTAAGTTTCCAATATCTCTATTCCCTAGTAGGTGGTCAATTGGCACTTAGAGATATGCATATTCTTAAGAAATGACATTTTGAAATGCCATAAGTCTTTTAGCTCTAGATTCTTCAGCAATTCATTCTATTCTATATCTCATTTTGTCTTTCTGTTATTTCTATCCAAAACCAAGATATCAAGAAATTATAAAGCAAAACCAAAAGAATGAAAAAATAGAAGACAACATGTCTGGTAAGCAATATGTTCTATGTTCTAATTTTCTTATAAATTCTCTCTTTATAACTACGTCAGGGATTCATTCTGAACTTACCTTGGTGGGGATATTTGCAAAGTAATTAATTTGTTCAGATCTGGTTTTGTTTTCAAGAATAATTCAAATGCCCCCCCCCCTTTTTTTCAGTACCTAATTCTTCAAGTGCCTAAATTTTTTCATACTTGAGATTTTAGTAATGTCAGTATTTTTTCTCCTTCTAGTCTATTATTACTCACTTTCTGACTCCTTCCCCTTTGAAGGAAGTTTCCCAGGGATAGAACTTAAAGATATATCAGCCTCCTTTCATTCTGGGCATGTTTCACATGGATCAGTCTTTATACCCATGTGACTTATGGTAGGACAGAACAGGCTCCATCAGGATGCTAGTTCCCTTTTCTTTACATTTAGTGGAACTCCAACATTACATTTTCTAGTGTCTTGCACCAATTCCCTTGTTCCTAATTTTTCTAGTGAAGTACAATTCCAGTAAAGAGTGTTGCCACAGTGTAGTCTCAGACAAAGAAAACTTCTGACTCTGCACTTGTAATTTGAGTTTTTACCTTATTATGGTTCTTAGTGTCTTACAATGTGAAGATAGATGAAATTGCTTCATCTGTGATCATTTCTATTCTGGAGAAGTTTAAGAGGTTATGAGGATCTGAGAAATTATCTAGTCTTCTATTTTGGTCACATTGCTTGGAAGTCTAGTAGTTGACTCCTGATAGCCAGGGTTATTTTTCTCTCAAGTTCATAGCTGGCTCTCTTCTCTTTTGCTCACATGCCTTTACTCAAATGTTATTATTTTCTGGCTTGACTGCTTTTCTATATAACTTTCTCTTGAATATGCCTGACATAATTATACTTCAAATTCTTGAACCAACAATACCTTAAACTGCAAAAGCATATCTCCCTCTATGGATAGACAGATAGCATATGAATGTAGTGCCTGAACCCTCATTCCCTCAAACTTACATGATGACTCCATTTTAAACATTGGGGGTGAGGTGGGAAAGTCTGTCTTTCATCAGTCATCAGTAATTAACTACTTTTTATCCATTATGATAAAGGTGTTCATGCCTCATAATGCTATCAGTATGCAGAATTATCTTTACAATTAGCTTAGCCCTTCATTAACATATTGTGATAATATTCAAAGTTTTCTATGATGGAAGAAAGGGGGGTAACAAGATCAAAAGACCTACACTTATATTCTTTGTTTAAATCCAACTTGATCATAACAAATATTGTTCAGAAAGGGCCATTTAGCTATAATTGTACTGAAAATATTTTCATCAGTATTCACTTCTGCTATTGTTCTACAATTCTCTTTCTCTGATTTACCCTTCTACTTCATTTATATGTTAGGAATATATTTACATAATGAAAGTATTTTATAGAGAGCTTTCTTTCTGAATTATTGGCAATAGTTTGTATAATACAGATATTACCTGTCCCTTAAATGTTTGATAAAATTTATTTGCAAATCTATCAGGGTCAATATTTTAAATTCTCTTCTATTTTGGTAGTTCTTACATTGCTTGTTCAGTTATTTCATTTTCAGAATACTTAAACTTCATATATCATTTTATTCATTTAACACTGTATAATTTTGTGACATAATCATCCATTTCCTTTGAATTCTCATTTTTATGAGAATTATTTATATTAATTTAAAATTTAAAGTATATTAAATTTTATTTTTTGGTATTTAAATTCTAAAATTTAACTAATACATGCTTTGGAAGTTGAAGAGTTGGGTTTTTCTCTGGTGACAATCTTTATATGAAAATGTTCTCATAAGAAATTAAAATCAATTGAGCATATCTCATGGCATTCCAAGTGTTGCAATTTTGAGTGCACATAAAGTAATTATAAAACAATAATAGTAAGAGAGATGTCAGCAATGTAAACAATTTTAAAGTCCTCAGAAGTAGAGGAATAATATCAGTATTAATATGCACCAAGTGGCACAATGTTCACAAAATTCCAAAAAGATATAAAGTATTACACTTTGTTATATTTTATCTCAGATCTGGATTCATCTAATAGAAAAGTAAATAAGGACAATTCAGAGATGAGCATAATGTCAGAAAAGTTGGACTTGTGAGAACTCTCAAATTTTATGAAAGGAAATATAAAAAATAAATATTGCTTAGCACCATATTTTATCATTTCTAAAGTTTATCAAACGCTAGAACAGAAGAGTCAAGAATAAGTGTAAGTAGATTAAAATAATAAACAGCTTTAACAGACTATGTACATATACATACACACATGTGTGGTATGTTTGTGAGAGGGAGAAAATATCTCAACATTATTGATTTTCTTCATAATGCCATATATTTAATGTATTTAAAAGCATTCTGATAAAGAAAGTAGGTTGCATCAGATTGCCAAATGGGTCCATTACACACAACAAAAAAAAAGTGTTAACAAAAAAAAAAAACCCCTGCACCAGGGGATAGAAAAAAGAGAAGAGATATAATTAACTCTATTAGCTTGTTTTATTAAAGGATTTGTTTAAGAAAGTGAAAAAATGAAGATTGTTAGATTTTGTATTTAAACTATCTATTTTCTCCATGACCATAAACAATTGGGAATTGATTGTATCTCTTTTAATGTAATTTTAACAAGTATGATAATGGTGATTATTAATGTCAACACCTAGTTATCTAGGGACTCATCCAATTTTGCTTATTAGGGAGACTATTTGATACTTTCTCAACATTCTTTCCTTTTGGTCTTATGGAAAGAAGTAGGGAAAGAGAAAAGAGATTAAATCCGATCAGTCCACAGGATTACGCATTTAGAACTTTAAGGAAACTTTGAAATCAACCCCTTCATTTTATAGACAATGAAACTGTAGCCAAAGAAGTTGAGTGACTTGCCCAAGATCACCAACCATATTAAGTATCAGAGATGGAATTTGAACCTAGGTCTTTTTGTTTCTAATTTAGTACTCTTCCCATTGTCCCTACCCCTGACTCTAGAGAGCTAAAAATTCACTTCAAAATTGGTTATACTATCTCCTTTGCCTGTTATTGCACCCTACCTACTATCACCCTACCTGTTCAGACTTATTTTTATTGTATTACTCCCCTTTAGCCAAACTTGAACAATTTTATTCCTTTACCTTCTCCATGAGCAGCTAGGTGGTACAGTGAATAAAGTGCTGAGCCTAGAGTCAGAAGATTAATTTTTCTGAGTTTCAAATCTGGCCCCAAACACTTATTACCTGTGTGACACTTAAACATGTTGCCTCAATTTCCTCATCTGTAACAATGAACTGGAGAAGGAAATGGTAAACCACACACTTTGCCCAACTAGAGTCAGAGAGTCAGACACAACTGAACAGCCTTCTTTATATGTACCCTACTTTTTTCCACTTCTCTGCCTTTCCCCATCAAAATTTTTTGCCTGAAATTCCCTCCTCCTCACCACTAGTAGATAGTGCTACTAGCCCAACGTAAAGATGCTCCCTCCTGGAAGACTTCCTTGATTCGTCCAGTTAGAAATGACTTTTTAGGTTCTGGAATTCCCATAATACATTGCAGAAACATACACACATACATATATATGCATATACATATTATATTATATTATTTATTTAGCCTTGTTTTGGGCTATAATCCTTGTTTCTTCTTGAGAGAGTGAGCGTGGTTTAATGATTAGAGACTTGGTATTGGAATCGTGAAGACCTAAGTTTGAGCTCTATTTGCAATTGAATATAATCCTCCCTCTGAACAAGATAAAAGAGAGAGAGAGGAAGGAAGGAAGGAAGGAAGGAAGGAAGGAAGGAAGGAAGGAAGGAAGGAAGGAAGGAAGGAAGGAAGGAAGGAAGGAAGGAAGGAAGGAAGGAAGGAAGGAAGGAAGGAAGGAAGGAAGGAAGGAAGGGAGAGAACTGGGTAGGGGAGGAATGTGGGACCAGATTATCTGTTCAGGAATGAAGTTGTGGAGGAAATAGAGTGAATAAAAGAACTACCTGGACTTTCCTAAAATAGTTTTCTATGTGAAGTTGTCACTAATCAGCAGATTATGGCACCCACCAGGGCAGAAATTCTCCTAGGACATAGTCTCTGACACATTCATAGTTAATAAGTTACCTTAGTTAATAATAGCAAATAATCAGAAGTAGTAGTGGAGCACAAGTCCCTATAATCCTCGCTACCATCCTAATAGAAACCTAAACCAACAATAGCATATACTAGAGGGAAAGCATTTAATTGGAACAGAAATGAATGTGTAAAACAATGGGAATATTTTCTGGATTCATTTCTTAAATAAGCACTTTTCCACTCCTTTTCCTTAGAAGCATCAAAAAGGGAAGTGTCTCCATTTTAGGCTCCTATGAGCTGGAGAAAACAGGGCAATCACTCTGCCCTTTGCTGTAGCACTCCACAGTCTCTACATTGTACTGGCAGACCCCTGCAATTTCCAGAGGTCTGCTGGCTCACCTTCTCATTGCTTGGCTGGCATCCTGCTCATCTAGTCCATCTGTGGTTCTATTTGTGGTCAGCTCCATAACTCAGGACCCCTTGACATCTTTGCCACATGGCTTCATTTCTATTTGTTTTTCCTAGCCATCTGCGTCCCCTCTTGACATTGTCACCCTGTATTGGGGACACATAGTTCCATGGATGCTAGAGACCTAGAGACCCATTTCAGGAGAATTCCTGAGGAATTCGAATAGGAAACATAATCTTCTCTCTCAAACGTTCCCTGCTATGGTTATGAATTTTTTTTTTGTAGTGGACCATTTGTTTAGGCAACATTGTTTTCATTGCCTGTAATACATGTCCATTTTTTGGACACTAAAATCATTTGTC
The DNA here is from genome assembly GCA_023548195.1 of Bettongia penicillata ogilbyi. NCBI lineage: Eukaryota > Metazoa > Chordata > Mammalia > Diprotodontia > Potoroidae > Bettongia > Bettongia penicillata. Next base: position 474,320 of record JAJHZJ010000040.1, read on the forward strand.
TCAACTAAGGGTAAGGCATCTGTGGCCTCCAGGCCACATATGGCTCTCGGGGTCCTCAAGTGTAGCCCTTTGACTGAGTACAAACTTTACAGAACAAATCCCCTTAATAAAAAGATGTATTCTGTAAAACTCGAACTCAGTCAAAAGGCTATGCCCCATGTGGCCTTGAGGTTTCAGGAACCCTACCCCTGTCATCTCCTCAACTATTTATAGCTGCTATTAGTGGTCACTAAATATTTATAAATATAAAGGCTGTAAAGCATAGTGGATAAGTCAGTCTCAAAATCAGAAAACACTCATTTCAAGTCTTGTCTCTGACATATATTAGCTGTGTGACCATGGGTATGTCACTTAACTTCTAGGTAACTATAACTACAAAGATTTTAAATCACAGACAACATGCCAATCTGCATTGCTGGAGGGGATTTCCATGTTGAGAGGTCCCCACACTGATAAAATCACATTTCTGGAAGAAAAATAGAAGAAAGCTACTTAGGTAACTTGTATCAACACTTGGAAATGTCTGAGTTTTCAGTGAACTAGACATTCCCTTCAGTCATACAGACAGGAACTCCTGAGTTTCTTAGTAAATTTCATTATGAGTTGTTGTGACTAAAAATTTGCTACATGAAGGATGACCTTCTAGTGGCAAACCTCTCCAGACTCATCCTGTAGTCCTTAGAACACCTCATAACCTTAAAAGGTAGTTTGTGTTATTATCATCCCCATTTTACAGAAAGGAAACTAAGGTAAACAAGGCTTAAGTGATTTGATTTTGTTTGCTCAAGGAAGTTGATATAAGTACACACAAACAATTGATTCAGAAATAGTTTCCACAATGATAACCAAAAGCTAATTGTTGTAATGGCATGCTACACTAGATATTTCCTGTCTATTAGAATATCCTAGAATCATAGCTCTTGAAATGTAACAGACCTCATGGAATACATAGTCCAATACCCTCATTTTATAGACAAGGAAACAAACGTCTACCCTTATTAAGTGACTTATTCAATGTCACATAAACAGTAAGCATCAAAGATCAGTATCACTTTTATTATGTTATATAGTGATAGTGTTAGGCTGACTTAGATTCAATCATAGCCTCTGACTCATTCTGACTATGTGAGGCAGGGCAAGTCACTTAACCTCCTGGTACTCCAGGCAAATAAAAACAGTAAATTTCAGAGAAGGTGGAAACCTACTTTGGTAATGGGATTTTCCTCAAGCAGACAGTTGCCTATACTTATGACATCACAGGTTAATTTTTATCCTTGATTTAGTACGCAGTGAATATATTATATATCATCTCCCCACTACCTCCTGGAAGAATGCATCATCATTTGAACACAGGCTTCTGAAAAAACTTTATTATTTCTTGTTTCTTACTTCTAAACCAAAGAAAACATATAAATAAATGTGATATGTCAATGCACTAAAGAGATGTGATTTCATGGGTGGAGAAATGGCAGCTCAGTAATCTGTAACAGTATATAAGTTTCAAAAAGTGGTATTTAGCTTGGACCAGTGATATGACATGGTTAAATTGCTAGTGTTGATAGCAAGATTTGAATACAGGTCTTCTTCACCCCAAAGCCTCCACTCTTTGTAACATGCTGCTTCTCGGTGACTGGGGTATCATGAATAAATTTAGGAATTGCACTCTATCTATCTCGGAATACATACATAAAAACACAAGTAATAAACATATATAACACATATATGTGTATATAAGCATACTCTATAAAATGCAGTTGTCAGTGTCTTGACATGAATTCCCAGAGAACTCACATCCTCTATTACAAAGTTTGTATTTCAACCAATTATATTCATGCTAGCTCATGTGAACTACTTAGCTATCTTACTTTTAATGGTAAGTCCTGCTTCTATTCAGTTTTATTTGTATATTTTCCCCTTGTTGATGTTAAAAGAACACTTTATAAAATTTCAACTAGGGACTCATTCTTTAGTTAAATCTTCCAATAAACTGTGGAGTATTTTCCTTAATCACAATATAATCTACCTTCATCTAGGCACTCAGCAAATCGCTAGAGGCCTATAAAACACATTCCTTTATAGAACAAATAGTGTGTTTTTCAGTTTCCTTTAAAATGATGCTCTTATCTTAGACTTGATGAGGCAGTATGGTGTACCATAAAGATCACTAGTCTAAATAAATGTTGTTTATTGACTAGGGTTCAGATAAAGAGGCTTAGTGACTCTGCCATGAACTAGTTATCAGACCTTGAACCAATCACTTCAGCTACCCAACTGTTGTATCTTCAGACTAGTCAGTCAATCAGGAACTCTGTAAATGGGGGAACTGGACAAGATGATCTCTCAGACCTCTTATAGTCTTGTGGTTCTATATTTAAACATCTGTGAGTGATAAAATGTTACTCCAAGCAAACTTTATAAATGTGAAAAAAAGAAAAAGATGTCTAACGAATTCAGGGAATAATAATGACAACAAAATAGCCCCCATTTATATAGCCTTTTATGCTCATAAAGTGAGCATTAGATTTCATATATTATGTATACATTTAATCCTCAAACAACCCCTGTGAGCTAGGTAAGGCAATTGTTATTTTTCCATTTAACATATTAGGAAAATGAGGCTCTGAAAGGTTTAGTTACTTTTCCAAGGTCAGGCAATAAATAGCAGGGCTGGAATTGAATTCTCATCTCAAAATTCATCACTCAAAACATACTGACTCACTGGCAGGAGGAGAATTAGAGCATAGTCCAAATACAAAGATGAGTAGCAGTAGCTCTTCATATACACACACATACACATACACACATACACACACTGCATACATAATACATGTAAACAATACACAATATATGTGCATTAGGGAAGGAACATACAATTGTTTATTCATTTATTTTAAATATTTAATTAATTTTTAGATTTCAACATTCATTTCCATAAACTTTTGGGTTTTAAATTTCCTCTCCCTCATTCTTTCTGCTTCCCCTCCCTATGATACATGCAATCTGATATAGGCTCTACATATACATTCATATTACACATATTTTCACATTCGTCATGTTGTAAAGAAGAATTAGGACCAATGGGAGGAACCACAAGAAAGAAATGAATCATCCACAACAACAAAATAGAGCCAATATTATGCTTCGAACTCCATAGTTCTTTGTCTGGATGTGGACAGCATTTCCCATCATGAGTCTTTTGGAGTTGTTTTAAATCCTTGCATGGCTAAGAAGAGCCAGGCCTATCAAAGTCAGTCATCACACGATGTGGCTTTTACTGGGTACCATGTTCTCCTGGTTCTGCTCACTTCATTCAGTATCAGTTCATATAAATCTTTGCAGGCTTTTCTGAAATCTGCCTGCTCATCATTTCTTAAAGCAAAATAGTTTTCATTACTTTCATGTACCACAATTTGTTGAGCCATTCCTCAGTTGATGGAAATCCTCTCTCTAATTCTTGGCCACCACAAAAGAGCTGCTATAAATATTTTTGTACATGTGGGTCCTTCTCCCATTTTTACTATCTCATTGGGGTATAACCCTAGAAATGGTATTGCTGAGTCAAAGGATGTACACAGTATTATAGTCCTTTGGGGAAAATTTACAGAGGAACATGTATTTAATCCAACTTTACATTAGTATATCCTTGACATGATATTGTGAGAGTTCCAATGTAGCATGAGGGAAAGAAAGTTTGCAATTGTTTTTTAGGTTTTCTCTTCTTGTGTCCCTGGCATTGTTGTGTATGGCTTTGGCTTCGGTATCCCTCTGGAATGCTGCCAGAAGATCTAATAGACTGTCTATATTCCCTTGGTGTCTTCTGGTGGTGAGTCCAGAGACAAAATGTTAAGTATATATAAGAGGAGATCTGAATGGTGGTGATTTGTCCTATAGATTCAGCAGCCTAAGAGCCACATGACTGACTTACCATGATAAATGGGGCATCATTTTTGAATTTTTTTTATCCTGGTGAAAATGTGGATTTTAGATTATTTGTGGATCCAATTGACATTTAAAGGGTATTTAACAAATTCTTGTTGATTGATTATTATAAATAATTATAAGCCAAGGTTATAAAAAATATTTCAAGGAAGCTTATTGAAGACTTTGAAAAGGAATGAAATTTCTAACTAGAGAGGTGAGTAAGAGATTTTCATCTGGCCATTGCCTTCCCAATGACCACCTCAAAACAACAAGAAATGTGACAAAATAATAAAAATGAAAATAGGAAGGGTATACATCTCCCCCTTAGGGGACACATGCTACAGAAAAAAAGCAGCAGATTGAATTGTGTATTCAGCATGCAATGTCAAGCACTACCAATTCATCATCTTTGTGTTACAAAACTCTGTCTATACCATGATCATCACACCGTCCTCAGTGACTATAGAATAACAGTTTGTCTACATGTCAAAATCTTTTTGAGTCAGCCATTACAGTGATTTGACTAGATCTCATCTCCTACATGTATCTTCATTTATCTTACACTGGAGATATATGGAGAGGGGTAGCTTAGAATTTGGAAGAAGCCCAGCAGTATCATCCAAATACTAAAACTATTTCAAACAGTATAAAGGTGATTTTGGTAAGTAGAATTAAAGAAAGGTAGAACCAGACAACATTCAGTATCCCAAATCAACTTTTAAAAAGACTTTAAATAAACTAAAGAAAGGAGAAAAAAAAAGAGACCTGAGTAAGGAATCATGAATAAGTCAAACCTTAATTCATCATAAGACAGTAAAGAATTAAACAATGAAAATAAACTTAAATTGCAAGAAAATAAAGAATATATTATTGGAAGTATATTACATATAAATGAACAAAGAGACAAACAAGGAAGAAGAATAAATGAGGAGGGAGGGAGAGAAAGCTAGTGAGGGAGAGAGAGTACATGTTAATCGAGGTAAGAAAATCCATAAAGAAAAGGAACCTCAAGAAATGACATTGAAACCTCCAAGGATCTACAGAATAATAAAGAACAACAACAAAAAAAATAAAAAAAGAAACCTAAGTGATAAAAAATAAAGCTTCTCAGAAGAAATCAGTAAGACAATCAAGAGTGTAGAGAATCAGAGGGAGTAGGGATGGGAGTAGAGAATGAAAAAACCCTCCAAAGCAATAGTTTATTTTTTAAAAGAACCATAGATATAGAACTCAAGAATATAAATGTATTAGATCAATTAATTAAACAAATCAAAAGACAAGAATGTAAGACCACATGAGATTTCTAAAAGCTAAGAAAATTGAATTTGAATATGAAATATGGAAATAATGATAATTTTGCAATGATAATTATTTCAGAAAATATGAAATAAAAATTCTGGGGTGTCAAAATTTAGAAATTATTTCTTTTATTTGCCAAGAAATACTGTAAACAGAAGATAAGATTCTATATGACACAGACAGAGGCAAATCCCAATTTTAATTCACTAAGAAACATGGCAGGAAAATATCGAATTTCAACACCAAATAATAAGTGTTACAGTCATCCAGAAGAATGACTTTTACATATGAGGGAAGATCAATTCAAATCACATATGATTATTCCTCAATTCTGAGAACTGAAAAGATTAGAAAATGATATGCCAAAAATCAATCCACTTCCAAAATAATACATTCTGCAAAGCTTTATTTATTCAATAATGAAAAAAAACCATGAAATTTTAGCCAATACGAGTACTTTAAGACATCCCTTCTAATTATATCAGAAAAGGTAAGTGAAATTTATCCAATATACTCAAAAATTCATCCAGAAAGAAACATAGGAAAATAAGTATAATTAACAAAAACAGTTATAAGCAATGAAATAAATGCTTTTCATGATTTGGGGGCAAGACAAAAATATTGTTTTGTTGTGATTTCTAAAGCCATCACATTCTTTGTTCATTATTGAAACAATAAAGAAAGACTACCTAAGAATGACCAAACTTCAAAGGACTATCAAAAGAATTAGATGGAGAGAAGAAGAGAGAATTAAATTAGCATTCTATGGACTAGAACTCAGGTAGTTCACTAGCATATAATTATTGTTGGAAGAAGGAAAACACAGAGTAATGTCTTGGGGTGAGGAAAAAAGAAAGGAGGATCCAGGGCTTACCAAGACAAACTTTTCCCTGAATTGAATTTTTAAGTGGTGGGGGCAATGGGGAGATGTTGCTGAGTAATTTTATATTTCAGACTGTATGTGGAGTTTTGGATGAACTGGGTGGGATCATTGGGACAATAGAACTACTGTAGCAAACAAATTAGATTCAGGTCATTTGCATTGGATCAAATCTCTCTGAGGACACAATGTTCTCTCGTTATGTTTTCTCAGAACATGGAGGCAGAATTTTTGTAATCATGAAATGGGTTCTAGTAAAGGGAAATGAATGTGTGAGTAGGTAGACTTCCTCTTCCAGGAACTATGTTTCTTGTCACCCAAGGATGGAAAGTGTCAGGATGCAGAACTCCTTTGTGACTTCACATTGCTTATTTTATAAATTAATATTTCTGTTAAAGAGACTTTTCAAAAGATCTTTCAAAAAATGAGATTGGAATGGTAAGGAGGAAGGGATGTATAAATGTGATAATAGGTTAGTTAGGTAGAAGAGGAAGATATTCTTTTTTCTCCTCAGAAGCCATATTTAATTCCATTTATTTATTTATTTTTAGTGCAGCTTATAACAGATAAAGCAATTCATACTTTTGATTAGGTGATACATCTTTTTAAAGCAGTTACAATATGGACCACAAAAGAATTTTTTTTTAAACATTAACCAACTGAGACACAGATAATATTTATGTTGCTAACTTCACAAGCTCTTGACCTACTTGTCTCCACAGTATTACCAAAGAATTAGAAGACCCTAACTTAATGTTGTTGGTCTAAAGTCCTATGCCTAATGGCTTAATTTTAGACACCCTCAGATATTCCCCTACTCATAATCTATAATTGAATAGATCTGGTATTAAGCTTACAAACCTTTTGACTATAGGAAATTGCCACCAATTGTAAGGACATTGCAGGGATACAATATCTCCCCAACTTCATGTCAGCCCCAGGCAGGATTAGACTATCCACTTGCATTGAGTCAGGCTTAAAGTCTGACAGGTGTCAGTGGGGAAACTGAGTGAGGAGAATCCACCCATGCTGAACAGCCATTCTCCCACCCTTCCCTTGAGATCACCTATGCAGTTCATACCAGCATCTCATCAGCTTACTGTCGTCATGTATTGGAGGCTCAGATTGTCTTTCTTGCTTCCCATACCTGGAGTTAGACTCAGAAGAACAGTCACTTAATAGTGCCATAGCATCTAAAAATGACAAGTTCCAATAATCAGGTTTCAAATATGATCATAGTTTCACTTTGGCTAAGGAACATCTTTTGAGGCAAGTCTTAAGTGGCTTACATGTCTTTCTATACATGTTCCAGTTCCTGGTTAAATGGCAACCATAAAATCTAATTTACCATTAAAACCTTGACTTTTCCATCAACGCCAAATTTTACCCAAGGTTACCTTCCTCTTGGAAATTTAGACTGACATTCTTTTCTCCAAACTAAAGATGTCATTGATTTATTCTCAGTAATTAATTCAGTCTATTGTTTTAATACTAATTACTTTTACCTCACTTTGTAACATGTCCAATTTTTCTCCCCATCACTCCCCTCCCCCCGCTTCCTAAAACCTTGCATTCTGATTACTCCTTCCCTCAATGTACCCTCCCCTCCAACACACCCCATCCCTCTCCTATTCCCATCTTCTCTCTTTTCTTGCAGGGCAAGATGAATTTCCATGCCCTTATCCCTGTAGTTCTTATTTCCCGATTATATGCAATAAAAATTCTGAACATTCATTTCTAATACTTTGAATTCCAACATCTTTCCCTCCCCTGCTCCCTTCCCAGCCCCACTAAGAAGGGAAGCAATTCAATACAGACTAAATATGTGTTGTTTTGCAAAAGACTTCCATAGTAATCATGTTGTATAATACTAATTATATTGCCCTCTGATCCATTCCCCCCCTACAATTGACCTTGACCCTTCTCAAAAGTATTTATTTCTAGTGGCTCCCTTCTCCCATTTGCCCTCCCTTCTAACATTCCCCTTGCTCCACTTGTCACCTCCTCTCCTACTTTTCTGTGGTGTAATATAAATTTTCATATCAAATTTAGTGAGCATATTATTCCCTCCTTCAGCCACACGTGGGGAGAGTTGCTTTATTTTCCCCCTCCTCCCCTTCTCCCTTATCTCCTCCATTGAATAAGATTTTTCTTAACTCTTTTATGAGTTATAGCCTGTTCTATACCATTACTCCCTTTCTCTTCCCAGAATTTCCTCCGTCATCCCTTAATTTTTATTTATTTTATTTTTTTTGTGTATGTATGTGGATAATCATCTCTTTTGATATAACGCACCCTGTACTCTCTATCTATCTATGTGTATATGTGTGTGTGTGTGTGTATGTACGATCTCTCCTACTACCCAAATACTGAGAAAAGATTCAAGAGTTAAAAATATTTTCTTTCCAAGTAGTAATGTAAACAGTTCAGCTTTAGAGAGTCTTTTATGATTTTTCTTTTCTGTTTACCTTTTTATGCTTCTCTTGATTCTTGTCTTGGGAAGTCAAATTTTTAAATACAGATCTAGTCTTCTTTTCAGCATGAAATCTTGAAAGTCATCTATATCACTGAATGACAATTTTTTCCCTTGAAGTATTATATTCAGATTTGCTGGGTAGATGATTCTTAGTTTCAATTCCAGTTCCTTTAACTTCTGAAACATCCCACTCCAAGCCCTTCAATCGTTTAATGTTGAAGCTGCCAGATCCTGTGTTATCCTGATTGTATTTCCACAGTACTTAAATTGTCTCTTTCTAGCTGCTTGCAGTATTTTCTCCTTGATCTGTGAACTCTGAAATTTGGCCACAATATTCCTAGGAGTTTCTTTGTTCGGTCTCTTTCTGGATGTGAATGATGAATTCTTTCAATATCCTTTTGCCTTCTGATTCTATAACATCAGGGCAGTTTTCCTTGATAATTTCATGGAAGATAATGTCTAGGTTCTTTTTTTGATCATAGTTTTCAGGTAGTTCAATAATTTTTAAATTATTTCCCCTGGATCTATTTTTCTAGGTCAGTTGTTTTTCTAGTGAGTTGTTTTACCTAATCTATTTTTTCAAATTTTTGGTTTTGTTTACTAACTTCTTGGTTTAACTCATAGTCATTTGTTTCCCTGGACTCAATTCTCTCTTTCAGTGAATTATTTTATTCAGTGAGCTTTTGAACCTTCTCCTCCATTTGGCTAATTCTACTTTTTAAAACCTCCTTCTCCTCTTTGGCTTTTTGGACCTCTTTTTCCAATTGAGTTAGCCTCTTTATAAAGCTACTATTTTCCTCAGCATTTTTTTGGTTCTCCTTTAGCAAGCTGCTAACTTGTTTTTTTAAGGTCTTCTATTGCCTGAGCCAAGTTGAAGTCCCCTTTGGAGGCAGGGCCCTTGACTTCCTCTGACAGTATGCCCTGTTCTTCCTCATCTGAAAGGATGGGGACAGACACTTGTTCCCCAAGAAAGTAACCTTCTACGGTCTTATTTTTTCCCTTTTCTGGGCATTTTCTCAGCCAGTTACTTGACTTCTGAGTTTCTTCTCCATACCCACCTCGCCTCCAGTTCTGCCCAGACAGTGCTTTGGGGCTGAGATTCAAATGCTGGAGCTTTCAGCAGGGACAGGGCTGCTATTCAGTGTGAGATTAAGTTCAGTTGCTTAGGTGGGGGCAGGGCCATCACACAGGGCTTAGTTCCCTCAGGGGATTTACACGGAGACCTTCAACAATGGATGTGGGCCACTGCCTGCTTTGGGAGCTCCTGTCTGCTGCTGCCCTATTGCCTGCTGAGGGGGCCTGAGTCATGGGGACACCTCACTCCCCTCTCAGCCAGCTGAAAAGACCCTCTCACTGACCTTTAGCACCTGTGGGTTGAGGGACCTATGCTGCCCCCTGTGGGGGCAGGGCCATCACACAGGGTTTAGTTCCCTCAGGGGATTTACACGGAGACCTTCAACAATGGATGTGGGCCACTGCCTGCTTTGGGAGCTCCTGTCTGCTGCTCCCCTATTGCCTGCTGAGGGGGCCTGAGTCATGGGGACACCTCACTCCCCTCTCAGCCAGCTGAAAAGACCCTCTCACTGACCTTTAGCACCTGTGGGTTGAGGGACCTATGCTGCTACTGGAGATTCCATCCCTGAAGCCTGCTCAGATCAGCTCCTCTAAGTGCCATGTGGCCAAGGTGTCTGGCCTCTGCTCAGACCTTTCCCGTTGGTTTTTCAGGTCTCTCTGGAACAGAAATCTCCTCCACTCCATTGTTCTGTGGTTTCTGCTGCTCTAGAATTTGTTGGGAGTTCTTCTTTACAGGTATTTTATGGGCTGTGGGGTAGGAACTAAGCATCTGTGTATTCTTCTACTCCACCACCTTGGCTCCTGTCCCCCAGAAGCCATATTTTATAAGAAGAATAGAAAGAATAAAGAAGTTCTATATATACAATGGGTAATCAATCATATTCTAGGATTTGCCAGAAGGGGAAAGGAATGAGTAAGGTGACAAATTAAATTAACATATCTTACAGAGAGGTGCCCTAGCATTCTCTACTTTATTAAATTACTTAGAATTATTTCCCATATACTGTGCATTTAGAGTTCCTTTTTTGTCTTGAATTGTGCCTGTTTTTGCCCAATTATTAGGCGTTTAATAATTGTTTAATTGAGTCAAACTTAGACATTGGCTTGGGATGGGAGAGAGAATCTGTACTACACTCTTATCTGAGTCAGGAAAGAGAAGGGCAAGAGAGAAACAGATAATCAGATAGACAAAGACAGATTCATATGAGAGACACACATATGCATACATATTACTACTGCGATAGGTGACCAGTAAAATCATTGTAAGCAAACAAATTAGAGGGATTAAGTGTCATAAAAAGTAGGAGAAAACACTATAGTAGAATTTAGTGTAAGAAAAGACTAATATTTTAACTCTAAACATAAATGGATTAAATCACTCAGTAAAATGAAAGAGAATAAAATAATGAATAAGAAAATAAAGTATAATAATTTGATAATACAAGAAACATTTTAAATAATAGACATGTACATAGTTTAAAAAAAGTTAGAATCAATTGAGTATGTCTCATGGCCTTCCAAGTGTTGTAATTCTGAGTTCACATAAAGTAATCATAAAACTTAATAATAGTAAGAGAGATAAGTCAGCAAGGTAAACAGTTTTAAAGTCCTCAGAAGTAAAGGACTAATATCTCTATTAATATGCACCAAGTGACACGATGTTCACAAAATTCCAAAAATATATAAAGTATAAAATATAACTTTATTATATTTTATCTCAGATCTGGATTGATCTAATAGAAAAATAAATAAGGAAAATCCAGAGATGAACATAATGTCAGAAAAATTAGACTTCTAAGAATTCTCAAATTTTATGAAAGGAAACATAAAAAATAAATATTGCTTAGCACCATATTTTATCATTACTGAAGTTTATCAAATGCTAGAACTGAAAAGAGTCATAAATAAATGTAATTAGACTAAAATAATAAACAGTTTTAACAGATTATAGGCATATACACACACACACGTGTGTGTGTGTGTACTCACAGGGAGAGAGAAAATATTTCAACATTATTGACTTTCTTCATAATGCCATATATTTCATGTATTTAAGAACATTCTGATAAAGAAAGTAGGTTGCACCAGATTGCCAAATGTGTCCATTACACACATCAAAAAAATGTTAAAAAAAAAAACCCTACTGCAGAAGATAGAAGACAGAAGAGATATAATTAACCCTATTAGTTCATTTTATCAAAGGATTTGATTAAGAAAGTGGCAAAAATTTTCCATGGCCATAGATAACTGAGGATTGATTATGTCTCTTTTAAAGTAATTTTAACCATAAGTATGATAATGTTGATGGCTAAAGTTTATGTAGGAAAAATAGTGAATTATCTGGCAGATATGCTAATTAGGTGACAATTTACAGCCTTGGTCAGAGGCAGCATTCACTACTGGAAAGCAAGGGAAGTGGTTTCTCAGGGGTGAATTTTTGATCTGCCATGTCTGTAGCCTAACAGATGTTGTTGTCTTGGAATTGGGGTCCAATCACCAGCACCGCATCAATTATCACCCCAAGTTCTAAGGTAATTCAATAAAAGTTTAATAACATTTACATAGCATTTACTACATGCTAGGTACTTTACTAAGCTCTTCAAAACTATTATCAAGTTTGATCCTCATAACAACCTTAAAATGTAGTTGCTATTATTATCCCCATTTTACAGATAAAGAAACTAAGGTAAACAGGGCTTACGTGATTTGAACAGTCACATGCCTAGGATGCATCTGAGACCAAATTTGACCTCTATTCTTCCTGACCCTAGCCCCTGTTCTCTATCCACTGCACCACTTAACTACAGTAAATACATTGGGGTATTTCTTTATTAGTTGCTAAAATTGTAAACTTTCTTAATAATTAATCAGCTCTGAGTTATTAAACCAGAAAAATCTCTTTCCCCATAAGCAGTTATTCATTTGTCTATGTATATGAAAACCCCTTATCTCCTAAGCTCAAATAAACATCAAAGTTATTAGTTGTAAACCTTATTAAAAGGGTAATAGTAACAGAAAGATATAAACTGTTATTTATAATATTTTATCTGACAGATTATAGTCATTTCTAACTATAATTTCAACTCTTGATTTCTCACTTCTAAAACAAAGTCCCACTATTCATCTTCTCTGTACACAAAGCTAAAGGTCTCTCTGAGGCACCTGGATGCCATTTTGTATAGAACACTAGTCCTGTGGTTGGAAATATCTCACTTCAAATCCAGCCTTAGACATTTACTGTCTGTGTACCTCTCATCACATCACTTAATCACTTTCTAACTCAATTCCCTCAATTGTAAAATGAGGAAAATAATAGCACCTAACTTCTATGATGGTTGTGAGGACAAAATGAAAGAACATATGTAAAATGCCTTGAAAATCCTTTAATGCTAGCTATTATAGAATCCAAAGTCTTTCAAGAATCCTCCATTAATTTATTGGCAAAACAAAGGCTGAACTCTGTCCTCTCATTGAGTAAGTTCTTTCTTTTTGTCCTCTCATAGTCTCTCTCCAGCCATGATAGGAAATTTCTCCAATGACAGTTAAAATTCAATCTCTTTACAAGTAATTAAAACTCAATCTCCTTAGAAATAGGAATTAAAACTCAGATCAAAGTCAAAATTCACACATTCCCTACTGACTTGGAAAGAAATGACAATCAAACTGTCACTGCTCAAAATTCCAAAGCCCCTTGGAGATATAGAAACAGTATCCATAGTCTATGAGAGAGACAGGCTATTGAAGTTCATTTTAAATACATACTTTCTCTCTCAATCCTTATTATGGGTCGGGGAAGCAGGCAGTATCCTCTGAATAACCACATATGGCAGAGAAAGCGCTAGATTTGTAACCAAGTGCTGAGTCAGTATTGACTGCACTTCCTAGTTATGTAAACTTGGACAAATTATTTCACCTTGTTGGGCTTCTCTTTCATTATCTGTAAAATAAGGAAAGGAGATTTAAAATCTCTACAGTTTTTTCCAATTCTAAATCCAATGACAGTAAATGCCTTAAAGATTAAGAAATAGAGTCTCAGAAGTGTAAGGAGATTTACTCATGATTTGTCCATGACAGAAATGAGGCCTTGCTACTCCTTCATGCTTTTTTATTCCATCATTGCTGCATCACAACAAGGAAATCAGAAGTTTGTTAAGGGCAGGTCTTGGGTCAGTTGCATCTTTACAGTAACGTTCACTGCTCAAGAAAAGTTAATTGATTCAAAATGAATATGTTTCTTTTTAATTCCCCATAACATATAGCATGATGATAGGCATTTTGTAAAATGTTAATTGAATTAAATCGATAACAAAAAGTACACCATGTGATAAATTGACAAGTAATTATTAATCCTCTACCCTGTTTCAGGGTATTGTTCTAAGTAGTAGAAACAGAAGTAATGCCACTTTAATTTAAAACAAAACTGTTAGAGACTGGAGCCACCTAATTAAAAAAGTATTTTGTACAAAACACTATACTGGATGCTCAAAGGAGAGGCATAAAGGCTAAAGAATGCCTACCTACATTCTCAAAGAATTTGCATGCTAACAACAGAGTTACAACAAATTTACACTGATACAATATAAACAAACACATATCTAATAATATCCATCTAATTGATAATAAATGATAGCATGATCAAGATAAAAGGAGTTCACCTGTGAACATTTTGGAAAAGCTGTGAGTGCACAAGAATGCTAAAAAGTGGGGAAAGAGCATGAATTTGTTAAGGAAATAGAAAAGGTTTAGTACTAGATGTAGGTGTTACAGAAATTAGATATTTATGGACCTTGAAAGATGAGACAACTGTATATCTAAAAAAGCTATTTTAAAAGGGAGAAATTACCTATTGTTTCTTTCCTGAGTCTTTTCTGACTTCCAGTCCTCGCACACATCTGAGGCTTCTCTTAGTATATTCCATCATTCTGACTCCTTTAGCTAGTGGTGAAGTGGGATGTCATATGGTCTACCAGTGCCATCCATTGAATTAACATCTGTCTGTGTTTAAGGGAAACATCACCAAGATAAAGGTAGATTTCCAAAGAAAGAAAGAAAATGGATAAGAAAACAAGCAGCTCCTGTCATGTTTTTCCACCTCATTAAAAATAGATATAATATCTTTCATTTAGTGAAGGAACTTTCTTCCCAAACATTTATTGTAAATGAAGGAATATAAATGCAGTAACGTACTATCATCGAAAGGTAGCTTATGGACTTCCCCCCTTATTTGTCTCTTGCATCTGTTTTTGTATGTTTAGGTTCCTGCTGTTTTAAAACAAAAGGGGCTTTTCTTTATTATCAGAGCATTAAACATTCTATAGATCTAAATTTTGCTATGTTTTACTTCTAACTGTCCTACTCCACACTTGCTCCTTGGCTTTCTGTTCACACCATATCATTCTAAATATTCTATTTCCCTCCTTCCTTCTCTAACATTCAATAGGTAATAAAATCCAAAAGGCCTCAATCAGGATCTCATCATTTATAAGCCTAATCAAAATAATCTTTAGATGCACAAATTATTGACCAGTGACAAGATGATTCATAGCAGAAAACTAAAGCACACACATGAACTTAACAGTTTAGAGCAAAGTGTTGCACTTACCATCGGAGACCTGAGATCTATTCCTACTTTGCCACTGTGACCAACCTCTTGTTCATGACCAAATCACTTCCCATCTCTCTAGTTCAGTTATAGGGCGCAAACTAGATGGTTTATAACATTAATTCCAAATAGAAATCCCATGATCCTATCTCTTCTCATTTATTCTAGGACCTTGTTTCACTAATCACTCCCATTTTCCTATTATAATCTTTCCCTTTCTATTGTCTCCTTATCATATACCTATGGTCAGGACATACACACATATGTGTATATAACACATCTATGTATATATGCATATCATACACATGGGTCCATATGTTCATGCACATGTATATATTGATCCTGCTCTGTAATTCTATCTACTCCTCACAGTTAAAGGTGATAGGATCACCATTTGCTTGATGCAACAGTCTTTCACCCCAACTTCACTGATGTAGCTCCCTCCTTTCTTCATTAATTTTTTTTCAAAACAATTTATATAATATTATAATTGTTTAAATTTTTGATAGAATTTGCTTGTAAATCCATCTGGCCCTGAGATTCTTTTCTAGGGAGCTCATCTTTAGCTTGCTTAATTTCTTTCTCTAAGATAGAGTTGCTAAGTACTCTGTTAATCTGGGTAAATTATATTTTGGCAACTGTTCATCCATTCCATTAATAATATCAATTATAATAGCATATATCTGGGTAAAATAACTCCTTTACTGGTTGTGTATTCTCCCTTTTCTTATTTAATATTGGTAATTTAATTTTTTTTAAATCAAGTTATCCAATGGTTTGTCTATTTTATTGTTTTCTTTTCCATAAAAGCAGCTTCTATATTGATTTTATTTTTTACTTCCAACTTGGTTAATCTCTCCTTTCATTTGAGGAGAAAGTGAGACTGGTGACCTTGCACAGTCCTCCCTCACTCAAATCAATGTTAAGTGCAATCATGTTATCGTTTCCTTGATGTCATTGTCCTCTTTGAAAATAAAGGACACGCACAACTTGTGAGTAGACCAAACTCTTTGAATGGGACCCAGCTTCTTGGGGACTCAGCTCTTCCTCTCTCTTTCCCTCTCCTCCTCTCCAAATGGACATAAATTTCCAATTAACTTGGGTTTACTGCCTAGATTCCTTCCTTCCTTCCTTCCTTCCTTCCTTCCTTCCTTCCTTCCTTCCTTCCTTCCTTCCTTCCTTCCTTCCTTCCTTCCTTCCTTCCTTCCTTCCTTCCTCCCAATTCACTCTGAAGCTCATACACTTGTACACAATGGATCCCTGGCCAAGTTCCACTTAATGACCTTTTTTGGGCCCTCCTAAAGGGCTGGAATAAAATTTATTATGCTTGAGCTGATGCACATAAAACAGGAATAGAAATCATAATCTCAGACAAAGTTAAAACTAAAATAAATTTAATTGAGATAAATACAGAAACTACATTATGATACAGGGACCATGAGTAATGAAGCAACGTCAATACTAAACTCATATGCACCAAATGCTATAGCACCCAAATTTTTAAAGGAAAAGCTAAATGAATTATGAGTGGAAACAGTAAAACTATAATGGTAGAGGACTTCAAACTTGTCTCAGAACTAGATAAATCTAAACAAAAAATAAATAAATAAGAAAGAAGTCAAGGAGATGAATAGAATCTTAGATAAGCTAGATATGATTTACATCTGGAGAGAACTGAATGGCAATAGAAAGGAATATACCTTCTCTCCAGGGTACATTTTATGAAAATTTACAATACTTTAGGGCATAAAATTTTATAGTTAAAGGCAGAAAAGCAGAAATATTAAATGAATCATTTTCAGGTCATAATACAATAAAGATTGCATTTAATAAGGGACAATAGAAATACAAATTAAAAAGTAATTGGAGACTAAATAACCTAAATCTTAAAAAATGAGTAAATTGAAGAACAAGTCACAGAAATAAGAAATAATTTTATTGAAGTGAATGAAATAATGCAATAACATTGCTAAAACCAATGAGATACAGCAAAAACAGTAATCAGAGGAAATTTTATATCTCTAAATGCTAACATTAATAAAATAAAGAGTAGACCAATGAATTGAGAATGTAATTTTTAAAAACAAAAAAAGAAAAAATTGAAAATCACAGAACAAACATTATATTGGGAATCCTAAAAATTAAAGATGAGATTAATAAAATTGAATGTTAGAAAACTATTGAATTAATAAATAAAACTAGGAGTTGATTTTATGAAAAAACATTAAAATCAACAAACTGTTAGTTAATGTTATTTTTAAAAAGAAAAGAAAATCAAATTACTAGCATCAGAAATAAATATACAACGAGTGAAGATGAAATCAAAGCAATCATTCTGAGTTATTTTGCTCTATCATATGCCAATAAATCTAACAATTTAAATAAAATGAGAGAATACTTACAAAAATGCAAACTACCTCAATTAACAGAAGATAAAATAGAATATTTAAATAAACTTATTTTAGAAAAAACAAATTGAACAGCCCAGAAATGAACTTCCTAAGAAAAAAACATCAGGATCAGATGGATTTACAGATAAATTCTACTCAACTTTGAAAGATCGAATAATTCCAATATTAAATAAATTATTTGGAATAACAAACAAGGTAAAACACCAAATTCTTTTAATGAAACAAATATGGAGCTGATACTTAAACCAGGAAGAGCAAAAACAGAGCAAAAAAATTGTAGATAACTTCAAAAATCCTAAATAAAATACTAGCTAGAAGACAATAATCTGTCACAAAGATTATCTATTGTGACCAATTGGGATTTATGTCAGAAGCACAGACATAGTTTACTATAAGGAAATTTATGAATATAGTTGATTATATCAATAACAAAAAGTATATGATTGTGTCAATAGATGCAGAAAAAGCTTTTGACAAACTGCAACATTCATCTCTATTAAAAGCATTTGAAAGCACAGATATAAATGGATTTTTCCTTGAAATGATAAGAAGCATCTACTTAACACCATCAGCAAGTATGATTTATAATTGGGATAAGCTAGAAGCCTTGCCAATAAAATCAGGAGTAAAACAAGTATGTTCATTATCACCATATTATTCATTACTATATTAGAAATACTGCCAACAGCAATAAGAGAAGAAAAAGAAATTGAAGGAGTCAGAATGGACAATGAGGTATTTCTTTTTGTGGACAATATGATGATATACCTAGAAAATCCTGGAGATTCAACTAAAAAGCTAGTTGAAACAATAATTTTAAGAAAATAGCAGGATATAAAATAAACCCACATAAATCATTATCATTTTTATATATCACCAACAAAACCCTACAAGAAAAGATAGGAGGAGATACTCCATTTAAAATAACCATAGACAGCATAAAATACCTGGGAATCTACTTGCCAAACCCAGGGAGTATATGAATATAATTATAAAACACTGTTTATACAAATATAGTCAGATTTAAATAATCAAAAAATAATAATTGTTCATGGGGGGCAGAGTCAATATAATGAAAATGACAATTTTACCTAAACTTAATCTGCTTGTTCAATACCATCCCAAATAAATTACCAAAACTTATTTTGTTGAATTAGAAAAAAAATAATAAAAATTCATGTGAAAAAAAATGGAAAGGAAAGAGGTTTAGCAGTACCAGATCTTATACTGTATTATAAGGCAATAATTATCAAAACTAGGTAGATAAGTGGCACAGGGGACAGGGCACAAGACCTGGATTCAGGAAGACCTGAAATCTGAGATCCACCTTCAGACATGCACTTAGTGTGTGTTACTGGATAAGTTACTTAAGTTTTTTTACCTGTAAACATCTAGGAAATGAACTGGAGAAGGAAATGGAAAACCACTTCAATATGTTTGCCAAGAAAACTTCAATGTTGTCATAAAGATTCAGACATGACTGAAATAACTAAATTACCAAAAATTAACAAAAATATCTGGTACTAATAGAAAGATGTATCAATAAAATAAAAAAGACATACAATACACAGTAGTAAATGATTATAGTAATAGTATGTTTCACAAATGTAAAGATTTAAGCTTTTGGGATAAGAAGTCACTATTTGGTAAAAAAACAAAACAAAAAAAAACAATTGGAAAACCAGAAAGAGCAGTCTGGCATAAATTAAGTATAGACAAATATCTTATACTATTTACCAAAATAAGGTCAAAATGGATACATGACCCAGATATAAAGAGAGATAACATAAGTAAATAGAAGGATGTGGAACATATTACCTATCAAACTTATGTAAAAGAGAAGAATTTATGAATAAACATGAGAGAATTTGTGAGCTGTAAAACGGATACTTTCGATTACATTAAATTCAAAAGTTTTGTATAAATAAAACTAATGTATTCAACATTAGAAGAAAAGCAGAAAATTTTGGGAAATTTTATAAATAATTGCTCGGATAAAGGTCTTATGTCTCAAATATATAGTAAATTTTGTCAAATTTATAAAAATATGAGTTATTTCCCAAATGACAAATAATTGAAAGACATGAACAGGTGGTTTTTTTAATGAAGAAATCAAATCTACCTAGGGTCATGTAAAATGCTCTAAATCATTATTGATTAAAGATTTACAAATTAAAATAACTGAGATATTTCACACCAATCAAATTGGCAAAAATGATAGAAAGGGAAATAGCAAATGTTGGAGGAGATATGGAAAAATTGGGACACCAAAACACTGTTGGTGAGGTTATAAACTTATCCAATCATTTTGGAGAGCAATCTGGATTTATTCCTAAAGAGTTGTAAAACTGTGTATACCCTCTGACCCAGCAATATCACCATTAGGTTTGTTTCCTAAGGTTGTCAGGGACAAAAAAGGAAAAGGAAAACATTTATGTTCTAAAATATTTAAAGCAGTTCTCTTTGTGGTGGCAAAAAACTGAAAATTAATGATCCCTAAATATATTGTGGCTAAACAAGTTGTGGTATATGACTGTGATGGAATACTAGAAAGGATAAACAGATTGATTTTAGAAAAACATGGAAAGATGTGAAATAATGAAGAATGAAATGAGCAGATCCACGAAAACATTGTATGTTGTAATAGTAATATGATTTGAAGAATAACTGTGAATAACTATATTATTCTGAATATTACAAATACTCTAACTACAAAGTACCTATGAAGAAAGATGTTATCCACCTCTAGAGAAAAAATTAATAAATAGAATTATGCATAGTATGGGTGTGTGTGTGTGTGTATTAAATGGTAGCCTTCTCTAGCGCAGGGTGAGGAGAGAAGGATGTAAAAAATGATAAAAAAAACTCATTAAAAATGTAAACTGTTTATAGTTTTTTGATGATTTTTTGATTTCTCATCCATGTTTATTTTTTTATGGTTCTCTTGAGCCTTGTGTTTGAATGTCAGATTTTCTATTCAGCTCTGGTCTTTTCATCAGGAATACTTGAAAGTCTTCTATTTCCTTAAGTATTCTTTCTTTTTCCTTTGTAGGATTATACTCAGTTTTTCTGGGTATATTATTTCACTTTTACATTCCAGAAAATTATATTCCAAGTCCTCAACTTTTTTTATAGTGGTAGCTGCTAAACCTTGTGTGTTCCTGACTGTAGCTCCATGGTATTTGAAATATTTCCTTCTGGCTGCTTTCAGTATTTTCTTCTTGACCTGGGAGTTCTGAAATCTGGCTATAATATTCTTAGGAATTTTCATTTGGGGATTTTTTTCCAGGATATGACCAGCATATTCTTTCAATTTCTACTTTGCCCTCTGGTTCTAAGACATACAAGGAGTTTTCCTTTATAATTTCTTCAAATGTTCTGATCAGGTTTTGTTTTTATTGTTAATGACTTTACGGTAGTCTAATAATTCCTAAATTATCTCTCCTCAATCTCTTTTCTAGGTCAAGTTTTTTTTTCCCATGAGACTTTTCACATTTTCTTCTGTATTTCACTCTTTTGACATTTTTATTGTTACTTTTTAAAAAATTATTTGTATTTATTTCATTAAATATTTCCCAATTACATGTAACCAATTTAATAATAATTTTTAAAAATGTATTTTAAGTTTCAAATTCTCTCCTTCCCTTCCTCCCTGCATAAGAAGGTAAGCAATTTGATTTTGATTATACATATTAGGTCATGCAAAACTTATTTCCATATTAGTCATATTGCAAAAAGAAACACAAGCAAAATAAAACAATGAAAATAAAGAAAGTTTAAAAAGTATGTTTCAATCTGCATCCGGAGTTCACCAGTTCTTTCTCTGAAGATGGATAGTATTTTTCACCATGGGTTCTTTGGAATTACCTCGGATTATTATCTTCATCAGAATAGCTGTCTTTCATAGTTGATCATTCTTAAAATATTTCTGTCACTGTGTTCTCCTGGCCCTGCTCACTTCTCTTTGTATGAGTTCATGTAAGTCTTTCCAGGTTTTTCTGAAACCAGCCCGCCATTACAACAGTACAACAGTATTCCTTTGCAACCCTATAACACAATGTGTAAGCCATTCCCCAATTAACTGACATCCCCTAAATTTCCAGTTCTTTCCCTCTCTCTAATAATTTTTGCTAAGATTAGGATAACCATAGGGGATATCAACTACAGTTTCATGGAGGAGTTGGTATTTGAAATATGCTTTATGAGATGGGTCGAAACTAAATAGGTTAAGAAAGAGGAGGGTCTTCTTAGCATAGAGAATAGTGCAAACAAAAATTGTGTGAAAGGAATAAAGATTTATATAGCACCTACTATGTGACAAGCACTTTTTACCAATATTATTTCATTTGAGAAAATATAGTTTATGTGTGAGGAGAAGAAAGCAATCCAGTTGTAGTGGAGTCTGGAATGGGCAGAGAAGAATAATTATGAAATTACGTTTGAACTAGGTTGTAGAAGGTCCCAAATACAAGACAAAAGAGTATGAAAATTATATAGTAGGTAATAAAAAGACTTATGGTTAGCTTACCAGGTCTATGCATAAAAATTCTGTCAGTGATAAGAATGATGGATCAGAAGAAAGAAAAAGAAGAATCAAGAAGACTTGTAGGGAGATTTTGGGGAAAATGATCCTAATATTAGTTTAGAGTATGACTACAGTCTTAGAAGTAGGAATGGAGATAAATAGAAACATACAAAGAAAATTGCTGAGGTAGACTTAACAAGATATGATTACTGACTGAATGAGGATAGAGGGTCTCCAATATAATGCCAAGGTTTTGAAAGCAGGAATTTCCAAGGGAGAGGGAGAGATAAAAGACACATGGAGTAGAGGGAACTGACCGGTGTCATAACACGAATAAGGAAAATAGGTTTTTGTCTCGATACAGTAACATCTAAGGGGAGTAAATCTCCTGGGATTGGGGGTAATTTCTTCCCTGAAGACATCACTGTCTGCATGCCTTACTCCATGATTCTCCCCTAGTCTCAACCACAATGAATACTATTCTCAGGATCCCAATGACATGACACATCCTTTCAGGTCTAGTCTTTTCCCACAAACCCCAGGAGGAGGAGCGGGAATATCATAGCACTGTGGCCTTGGAATCAGAACGATCTGAGTTGTCTCCTGACTGATTCTTATTCAATTTGTGACCCTGAGTAATTTATTGAGAATGTTAGGGAGTACTGAGTTCTCAAGTTCCAGAGAAGTCTATATGTGGGAGTTCCTCACATTAATGAAATTGTAGGTCTAGATAACTCCCCCAAATTATCTGTACACATTTCTCCTCCTCCTGCTATACTGTATGTACAGGACAGGGATTATATTACTTCTTATCTTTCTGTCTGCAACATCTTGCAGGTTGTCTTTTATATAATGGATGCCAATAAATATAGAATTATAAAACCACTCTCTAAAATGTGACCTAAATTCTCATAATAATTTAATCTTGGTAAAAAATGAAGTCACTTTTGGGAGCAAGGGAAAGTCAAAATCAAATACTCTATCATTCAGAACTCCATGTATCTGTTTATTGGAAAAGAAGATCAATTAAATGGGAACAAAACCTTTTGGAACAATAAAACATGTAGTACATATACTCTGTGTGTGTATGTGTGTGTGAATATGTATCTACAGTGAAATTGTTTTACTAACTAAAGATGAAAATTGAAGTACATAATAGAATCATGTATAAAGTCTTTCTTCTTGGTGAAGAGGGATTTTTTCTCTCATTCAAAACATTTCCTCTGGTGGGTATTACACATTTCTGAGGCTATCCTTTTGTGTTAGTAGACATGGCTGAAAATATTCTGGGGTAAAACAGTTCTCCTGGGCATGTAACGTGGTCTTATTCCTGTTATGGTTGAAATTATTATTTTTGGTTTAGACATTGATGTCTATCCATCCTTCTTTCCACCCCTTCCTTCATGGAAGCTGTATTTCCTCATCACTTCATTTATGAGTTTGGGGTGAAAATTAATGAATTAATGACTCTTAGGAAATTAATGTGTTTATTAGTTAGCATTAATATTTGCAGAATGCCTTAGGCTCGTCTGTTAATTATTCACTCTCATTCTTCAGGTGAAAAACATTAACTGCTTTACCCAAGGTCACTCATCAGGGTGAGATGAGAAATTAGAATGGCTGAGAACTAGGTCTGTGCTTAGTCCTGACAAGGAAGATTGTTCTCCATTTAGTATCTAAAAGTTTATTATGATAGGTAATAAGGAATGTTGCTTGATTAGTAAGGTTATAAGAAGGAATGACTGTCATAAAATCATAGATTGGAACAGGAAGAAAAATTAGAGGTCATCTAATCCAAACTCCTCATTTTGCAGATAAGGAAACTGAGTCCCAGTGAAGTTGAATGACTTGCCCAAAGTTAGAGAGTAACAGAGGTAAAATTATTGCTGAATGAACCAGCATGTAGAAAACCAGATATAAAGTTCACATTCCTCTATGGTCGCCCCAGCTCTGTTATTCATGAAACTTAATACTTTTAAAGGAATTTACACTGCAGTTCAGGTCCTTTCTAATTTCCTTCTTCCTGCATTTACAACCCACGTCATCCCGTTTATGGATAAAATAATGAACAGCTTCACAGAGGATTAATTTAATGTTCCTAATGGAATTCTTCATATCTGTTTTTCTTTAATGAGCCAATTGGGCTGCAAGAAGAGACTGGGAAAGGAAAGTCCTGGGAAACTAGTTTCTGTGCCAATGCTAAGTTCAGAACAGCTAAAGAAAAAGTAATTGGAACCCTACCACCCCCACTAACACCACCTGCATTAGCACCACCACCATCTCCTCTTTCTCCTCCTCCTCTTTCTCCTTCTTCTTCTCCTTTGTCCTTCAAATAGATATTTTTTTTTAGCAGATATTGTACTGCTAATTTTTTTAAGATGGGGAAAATTTTGTAGCTTGTTGTTTTGACCATTCTGAAAGTAGACGAGATGTGTTGATGATGAAGAGAAATGGATGTAACACTATTTGTTCTAGAGCCAAAATTACCCCAAAATAGGAAAGACATTTTTTGCTAAACTATAAGATCAACATTAATACTTGTCAATGCATTGTGCCCTCCTCGCCCTAGCCATGGTTGGGTTGTTTGTGCCAATTCCTTGTACAATTATAAAGATAGGAAATTTGTGCCAATTCCTTGTACAATTATAAAGATAGGAAAAGAGCCAATGTGGCAGTGTGATCAAGGATCTGCACCAGAGCAATGATTCTATTGGGTGCTTTCTGATTACACCCAAAGAACTGCAATGTATAAAACAACAGAATAGCAACATGTAACAAGAAAAATTAGGCAGGGTAGTAAATAGTAATCAGCCATGTGTGAGGCTATCTTGAATTTCTTCTCTCCAACTCCTATTCCTATGCCCCATGACAAACACAGTGACCTCCCCCAAATCAGCTTTGCACTATAATACCAGGATAGCTGTCTTCCTTGCCTCCCCACCCACAGTCACAGAATGATATCCCATATTCTCCCCTCCAAGGAAGACATGGTCTCTTACCTAGATATTTTTTTTTTTGCCATTGTTAAAGTTATGAACAAAACACAACAGGGTTCTGCTTTCGCTTGCCCTTCTTCCATAAAGATAGGGTGCTCTAACTTTCTTTCTAGACAGCATTATTTACTCCCAATCCTCAAACCCTCTTCTACTACCTTGTCACCATATCAGACCTCTGAAATGAGCAGGGGGAATGAACTTGAACAGGGAGCAAGTAGTTGTGTTTACCAGCTTAAAACTCATCATAGGAAAATTCCCACATACCCGGTGTCTGTTAAACTGTGGTCTCTGAGTTATTCACTTTCACTGATAGAGTCACACAAGATTTGACCCAGGAAACACACATAAGAACACCCCTTAGACAATTTGAGATGCCACCACAGGGTATAAAAAGAGTCACAGAAGGGAAAGCCCCAGGGAGACCCAGAACCATTGTGGTCTCATTGGCTTGTCACTTTGAAGGTAATGTTCCTATATGTGTCACCCATTGTTTGAGTCACAACCCTAGTATTTCTTCTCTGCCTGACCTTGGGCAAGTCTCTCCTCTCTTAGGTTAACTTCTCTTATTTGTAAAATAAGAGAAGTTAAAATAATATGTAATAATATTTTTATAATAATAAAATGGATTAGTGGATCCGTAAGGTCCCTTGAAACTTGAAATCTAGGATCCTAGGAGTGAGTAATTCCAAAACTCAAATAACAATTCCTTGATCTCCTTTTCTCTCTGACTAGACTAACACAGAGATATAGCAGAACTTCTTGTAGAGTAGCTCCCTCCGTTTTCTTTACCATCTGCTCTACATGCTATTGCTGGCATACACCCCCATATGCCTAGGTGGTCCATCAAGGCAGAGGCTCAGGCTGTCTGTTGAGCCAGGTTAACTATATTATGCACTCAACAGCACATGACTAGAAGAATTGGTATATGGTGAATAAAAGATCCTTCTTTCCCTGTCATTCTCTGACTCCTTAGAGCCCTAATTCCTAAGAAGAATATGCAAGGGAAAGTTATTAGGTAATTAATCTAAAAGTGCATAGTTATTATAATGGAATTTCCAGAGTGTTTGTATTTTCCCCTTTTCCTCTGTATGCACCACCACAAGCTGTCTTGTATCCAACCAATGACACTTCACTGTGAGCTATGATGTGTAACCAGTTCTCCTGATGATGCTGTCCACTCGTGCAGGAAATAAGCAGATGTAATTTCTGGAGATAATTAGTTTGCTCTCCATAGTTCCATCACACTCTAGCCAAAGTTTTCAGTTTTGTTTTGTTTTTAAGAATGTCATTTCAGGCCATTCCTCTCTGCGTGCACTCCCTCATAATAGGGAGAAAACACTTTCTAATACTTTCTCTATGTGTTTCAGAAGTGGACTAGATTTGTTTATTTAACATTCAGGGGACACTAAAGATGTAATGAATGGGACATCATCAGTCAATGGGTACAATGGTTAGACAGTATTATTAAAAAAAACCACAATAATATAGATAGTTTTTGATTCCATTCAATCTCTCTACCATAGTCAAGTTCCCAAAAAAGAGTTATTTTGGGAAGAATGTTAATTTTTGCTTGTTTGTGTGTTTTCTTTTAAGTTGTAATGCATCTTGACTCTTAATCTCCCTTGAAAAATACTATTAGGAAGTTAGATGGTCCAGTGGAGTGCTGGTTGTTGATGTTCAGTTGTATGCGACTCTTCATAACCCTATATGGGATTTTTTAACAAAGATACTAGGCTCATTTGCTATTTGTTCTCCAGCACATTTTCACAGATGTAGAACTGAGGCAAACAGAGTTAAGTGACTTGACTAGGGACAAATACCTGATAAGTCTCTGAGACCAGATTTGTACTCAGGAAGATGAGCTTTCAGGCCCAGCACTCTATCCACTGTGCCATCTAGTTTGGTTTGAGTTCAAACCCAGCTTTAGACTCTTTCTAGCTGTGTGACCCTAGACAAATTGCTTAACCTCTTCCATTTTCTCAGCTGTAAAATGGAGATAATAAGATCACCAATCTCACAGGGTTCCTGTGAGGATCAAATGAGATATGAAAATGCTTACTTAGTCCAGTATATGGTATGTATTGAAGACTTAAGACTTGGGCAGCTATATAGATCAGAGGTTAGGGTACTAGGACTGGAGTCAGGAAGACCTGTGTTCAAATCCAACCTCAGACACTTACTATGTGACTGTAGGAAAGTCACTTAACTTCTGTTTGCCTTAACGCACTAGAGAAGGAAATGGTAAACCACAATAGTATCTTTGCCAAGAGAACACCATGGACATTATAGCTGCTTAAGGGCAGCTAGGTGGCATAGTGGTTAGGGTATAGAACTGGAGTCAGGAAGATTCAGACACTTAATAGTTGTATGACCCTGAGCAAGTTACTTAGCCCTCTTTGCCTCAGTTTTCTCATCGGTATAATGAACTGGAGAAGGAATGGCAAATCACTCTAGTATCTTTGCAAAGAAAATCCCAAATGAGGTCATAGAAAATGACTGAACAATGACTATTGTTATAGAAATTATTTCCTTCCTTCCTAAATTAGGGGACAAATTATTTCACCTAAAACTTTTCTCCTAACTAAAAAATTATAATTTATGGTTAACATGCATTGCCATTGAGTGTTAAGTCATACCTCTTGACTTTTATCCTTTCTAAATGCAGTTTTATTTGTCATTTTCAGATTGACTGCCACATTTTTGCCAAATCACTTAGCTAACATAGACCAAATGAATGGTGTTATGAAGTTCTCAAAGGAAGTCTTAAATCCCAGTTACACAAAGGCAACATAGATACGTACCATTCAGCAATTTAATGCATCCTCTGGCAGAAGTAAATTCATTTTGGAAGATCTGCTAGTAGCATTGCTAGACCTGTGGTCTGGCCGGATTATGAAGGATCTTGGAAGTATTCGCTTGGCAGATCTATAGAAAAAAAAAGTAGCCTTTATGTGTCTACAAGAAATCTCTAACCCTTGAACTTGGCAAATGCTTTGTTTTATACTATGCCTTGAAAAGGTGAGCTGAACCCTGGCATTCAATGGAGCATGTTACCAAACATCTCAGCCTTTGCTTCTAGGATTCCCAGATGATCATCTTATTCCAGTAAAAATATTATATTGCACTTAGGTTATTTTTTTTCCCTTAGGACTTCAAGATGTAACAACCATTAATTCTGAGTATCATTCACCTCCAGAATGTGTATAGCAATTATAAGGTTAGAAACTCAGTCTAGAAATCATGTGAATAGAAGTATGTCTGCCCTTCTTTGGAAATTAGGAGATTGCATAACTATTTGAATTCTACATGTGCATTCTACACAAGGGCTTTAAAAACAGTTACAATGGTTTATCTCCATTTCAAGGGAAGTTTATACAGACAGATGTGGTCTCAGAAGTAATAAGGATTGTTGAAGCAAAATAGTCACTGGGAGACAAACTAGAAACAAATGTGCCTTCAAGGCAGACTACAAGAACGTATTAATGAACAAGTTCTCAACAACCAATGCTTTATAGAATGTCAGTGGTATTGTACTAAAGTATCCATTTGAAATTGGATTCAGAAAAACCCTATAAAACTAAGGACTCATCTAGTCCACAAAGTGTAGACAGATGCAGTGTGGTTTGCTATAAAAAGGTTTATTTGCAAATATGATTGAATCTGAGTTAAAATGTCTCAAGAGATAATGTTCTTACCATTTCCAATGCAGAATTTATTCACAGTCTATTAGAGGTCTTTAAGTTAGAGAAAATAAGTCATTTTCTCCAATTCAATCCTTTTATTCTTTGTTAACCCTCAGTTTCCTTGTATGTATACTTTCTGATCACATTATTTTCACCAGATAATAATTAAGACAATATGATGCTAAGTCTGAAGCTCAAAGGGACCTTAGACATTCATCTAGTTGAATATATTCATATTCATTTTTGACCTGGAGAAGTTCAGTGAGTTGTCTGATGTCACATAGGTAGTAACTGTTGAAAATAGGCTTAGAACTCTAGACCCATAAATAAGTGCAATATTACAAGTTCTATACTCTCCTCTATATTGTCCTCAATCCCTGGAGAATAGTTGACATTCAAGAATCTCAACTGGTTTGTTCCTTAACTTTCTCCAAATCTGGTTAGTAAAATTGATCAGAAAGATCTCTAGTGGTCTCCAGTTTTGAATTCATGAAGGGAAGAGGTTCATAAGATTTATAAGATTTTGCTTCTTTTCTTGGATTCATAAATGGGGAGGGAAGAAGAGGAGTTTAAAAGAGACTAGTTTATCTTCCATTACTTCTCTCTGTTCCCAGACAGAGACTTTCCCATTTAGTATAGTGAATTGGTTTGTTTTTTTTTGGGGGGGGGTGGTGAAAATGAAGCTGTAAATATCCATTTGGAAATGAGTTTCTCCTGCCATAGTTTGGTTTTCTCTTCCGCTATTCCATGTATTTCCTCTTCAAGTTTCTGTTCTACTTATTTTGTCAGTATTGAGGTAAACAAAATCATTAGAAGAATATCTGGTGTTTGATTCATCTATCATTAGCTTTCTTTCCACACATAATGAGGGACAGCATTTCCCATTAACTTTTTTCTTGCCCATGTACTTAAAGGATGCTTGTCTATTTTCCTTTGTATATTTTTCAAGTACCATCTCACATCCTGCTTTGGCTTTTGTGATCAACAGAGCCTTCATTTTCTAGCATACAGGAAGAGAGCAGGGCCATCTACTTAGCAATGCATTATATGCGATGATCAACAAATGTGGCCTTGGGTAATGAACATTGAAATGTATTGTTCTTGTATATGCCCTTCAAGATATGGCTACAGGTTAATTGTGAAATTGAATAATTAGTTCATGAGCTCCTTGAAGGGTAGGGTAGGGAAACCATGTACAATCCTTTTGTCTTTCCCCACAGCATAAGCAAAACAGGGAGTCCTGTGAAAATTGCTGATTGACCTAGTGATTGAACACTAATAATATTAAAATATTTTGTTCTCATTTCTAGTCTCCCAAGCCAAACCCTGTATCTATCAATCATTCTTATTGGCCTCTCAATTCTTTTCATTTCCATAACATTCTTTCATCTAGAAAATTTACAAATGATCCCAGGTAGAAATATCATGCATTTTGTTACCATGTACACCAACTCTTCTGGTCACTCTCTACAATGTCCTGATTTGTCACCATTGAATTATTTTCTGTTGAGAGATTTGTCAAAGAATTCATGTTTCAGAGGGAAGTTAGCAATTACAACACTGAAGATTATTCAAACATCATCATTCTAAGAGATCATACATGAAAATCCTCTTGCTGTGCATTCAGTATTGCAAAAAGAGGAAGAGAAGTTAGGGATAAGAGAAGAAGGAAGGAAGATATGGAGAAAGATAGAGACAGAGAGAGACAGAAAGAGTGGAGGGAGAGAATGGATATGGAAACATGAAATGGGGCAGAGAGAGACAGAGACCACAGGAAAGGAGGGAGAGGCTGAGAGAGATCCTGTGTGTATGTTCATATCCTTTGTTGCCAAAGAAGACCATGCCATCAGAGAAGTAATGACATGACTTGCACTTGACTTTGGTTTTTTTTTTGAGTGAGAGAGGGCTGTGCAGGTCACCAGCCTCACTTCTCCTCACACAAAATAAATTTTAAAAAAAGACAGTCCTTGTTCACAAGAAGCTTGCCTTCTATGAAGGAAATAAAGCATGTGCACAGATAAGTAAATAACAAGGAATATAGAGACTATGGATTAAAAAAATCCCTGACTAAACTAGAGAGTTTTTCTAAATAATCTAATAACAGAGTGTAAAGGAGTTACCAAAAACAACCACAAAAACCTGATAATTCAGTGTAAATCAAGTTCCCTAAACAACCTGATAACAAAATTGGGAACTAGCCTTATAGAGTTATTGAATGAAATCCACTGAGCTTCTAGTGTTTGGCAGGCTCAGGATTAGCCACAGCCCTTTTGACCATAGCCTCTGCCTAGCCACAGAATGGTGTTTACATGCACCTGGAAAGAATTCAAGAATCTCTTTCCTAAACACCAACTTTCTAGTGAAAGAAAGGAGAAATTTGGAATTACCCAAGTAAGGACTGGAGACTTTGAGTAACCTATTTGCATATGAAAGGGTCCAAAACAATGGTTGTAGGGATAGGCAGAGACCTTGCACTTATGCTTGCTCAAGAAGATCCTCAGTGAAAGATTAAAAACAAGAGAGGAGAATGAATTGAGGTTTTTTGGGGGTGGGGGGCGGATGAAAGAGAGTTCAAAGGAGAAAGACAAAATTACTTTTTTTGCTGAATTATGTTGATGGGGTATAGGATCCACATGAGACCTTTGTCCCTTACCCCAAAAGAGTTTTAGTCCCATTGGTCTGAAGAGCCCTGGAAAACCTTGGATTTCTCTACTTGGTCTGGCATTCTCTTGAAACCCGTAAGTTTTTCATTATTGCTATGCCCAAATCTCTGTTATACCTCCCACTCTTAATCCTATCAAAATCACATTCCCCAGACTACTGGCCACTCTCATCAAGACCCTCCCTAGATTTGATGTCTAATCACCCCATTTACTGGTCATTCCCATCAAATTCCTACCTCTAGACACCCCAGGCTACTGACTACTCCCATCAAGACCATACCTGGAACTCCCAGACTATTTGACCACATCTGGATTCTTCCCTCAATCTTTCTCTATGTAAGATGCATTTTGTCTCTATGGAGGCACTCAAATTAAACCTAGCTCAGATTCAATCTAGCTCCGATTGCTCTAGCTGGCTCGTCAATGTAAGCATCACAAATGGTTAGGCTTCTTAAGAGTCAACCCAATATGACGAATCTTTAATAACTTTGTTTTTCTTTGGTGGAAAGAAAGCTTGAGTCAAATTCATTTGGCAGGACCCAGCATGTCAGTATTTTAGGGTCCCAAGCACCCCAGACCTCAACAATATTGCTTATGAAGCAAAAGCAAAATCAAAGGTTATTATAATATTATATTATAATTAATTTATATTTAATAATATATATAATTAAATTATAACAATAAATGTTGACCCTAAAAGTTTTGTTGTCATTAGTTCTTAAAATGACTTTAATAAAGGTATATAGAACATAGCATTGCACATTGGAAAAAATACCGTGTTTGACATGACGACCTGTGTTTGAAAGCAAATTCTGCCAACAATTTCCACCTGTGCAACACTAAGCAAATCCTTTAATCTTTCGAGGCTTCATTGATGTGTCTATAAAATGAGGAAGTTGGACTGTGTGACCTGTGAGATGCCTTCCATTATAAAAGCTATGATCTTATAGTTCTATGGAATGGTTATGAAAATTTCTGATGAAACAATGCAAGGAAGAGGGATAGTTAAAATATTGAATAAGAGAATCAGATAGGTGAACAGAGGTATTAGACAGCATAGTGGAGAGTCTTGGGTCTAGAATTAGGAAGACTTCTCTTTCTCATTTCAAATCCAGCATCAAACACTTACCAGCTGCATGCCCCTGCACCAGTTATTTAACATTCTTTGCCTCAGTTTCCTCAACTGTTAAATGAGCTGGAAAAGAAAATGGCAAATCACTCCAGTATCTTTGCCAAGAAAACCTCATATGGGGTCATGAAGAGTCAGACATGACTGAAAAATGACTAAAGAACTATAGCAAACAGAATCAGGGCTCAGCAAACTAGCATAAGCCAATTAAAGAAATTTGATAAAAATAAATATTAAAATCTTTCAGTTTTATTCAACAGCATTATAGATAAACAACATGTAGTATTGTATTTAATTCCACAACCATAGGCTGCCACCTCTTCCATCAAGGTAGGCAGGTGCAACTCTTTTCCAGTTCTTTGGTATTATTGAAAAGAAAAAAAAAATGGCCAGATGCTGGTTCTGGGTGGCCCCATGCACCTTGCAGCCACTCTCTGCCCTTGGCAGCCTCAGCCCATGCAGTGTAAAAGACTGTAAAATGATCAGCTTTTATCAACTTAGAGAACCTTTTCTTACGACACTAAGATTCTGCATCTGTGATGAATGTTCTTCTCCTGCAGCTGCTTGAATGAAAATTCTTTGATCAGTCCAAAATCAATGAAGTCCATTTCATCCATAATATTTAGAAATTTCAGTGTGACAAAATGCATGTTGAAAAGTGTCATTGGGATTTCTGGCCAAGATGGCTAACTGAACAGAAGGCAGACCACTGAGCTCCCACATACCTGCTCCAGCAAAACACTAAAGTTCACACAGGATTTAATAATAATGAAGAAATCCAATGAGAAACTACAATAAGTGACTTTTTCTACACCAGAAATGTAAAGAAGCCTTAAGGGCAGTGGGAAAGAAGACCCTCCAAGAAAGCCAGCTCAGGTACAGGGAGCCTCTACTGCCAGAGACAGGGCACACGTAGCCTGTACGACTGGTCTGGAGGCTACAAGAGCAGAGTGTTCCCCTGAGAAAGTCTAGCGTAGTCAGAAAGCCCCACAATGGGAATCCAAAAAGCCCAAGGGAGCAATAGCAGTGACCAGCATGGAGGAAGTTGCTCCCAATAGTCCAGATAGGTGCAGGGCCTCTATCCCTAAAACTCTGCCCAGTGATACCAGAGAGGGCCTTGAAGATTCAATCATCTGAACCTAAAAGATCTTGGGAGGTAGAGGTCGGCACAAGAACTCAGTGGACCAAGGTAAGACCAGGCAAGAACAATTGTCCCATCTAAAATTGCAGCAGGGAGCAAACCTCTAATTCAGGAATTAAAGCTGGAGAGAAGAATAAAATCAAGGACAGCAAATTACTGCAAATCTAGAGATTTCCCCAAAGAACAAAAGCAAAGGATTAAAAGAACAGAAGAAGATGTAAGATCTGATATAAAAAACAACTAAATGGAAAATAGGTCACGGTTAGATAAATTAAGGCAATTTGGACTGCCTGAAAACCATGATTAAAAAAAAGCCTAGACACTGTTTCATGAAACCATAAATCATACAAGAAAACTACCCAAATATGTTAGAACAAAGTAAAAATAGAAAGAATCCACTGATCATCTTCTCAAAGAAATCTCTAAAGGATAAAAACCAAGAATGTCAAAGTCAAAATAAAGTATACATACATACAGACGCACACACACATACACATACACTTACTGCAGTTATCCAAAAAGAACAAGTTCATATAAAGGAACTACAGTCAATATCACAAGACCTGCCTGGCAGGTTCTACTGAAAACCAGAGGTCTTGGAATACAATATTTCAAAAGATTGATTTGCAACCAACAATAATTTATCCTGCAAAACTGTATAATCCTACAGGGGGAAAAATGGATGGAATTAAAGGAAAAGAGAACTTTCAAGCATTTCCGATGAAAAGATCAGAGTTGAGTAGGAAATTTGAAATACAAATTAAAGGGTCTAGCAAAATCTGGAAAGGTAAATTTATTTGAAAAATTGTAAAGAAATATATGATGATGTAGTACTAACACTCTAATAAAGGAAGAATAAATGAGAAAAAAAAAAGAAAAAATGATGCTAAGAATAAGTGGGATATGGGATTCCACTTATTAAATCCCTACGTGGGATTTTCTTTCTGTCTAACCACTGAGCCATATTCTCAACAATGGGATCTCTACGCTGAAAGCTATAAATATTTTTAGTCACTTTTAAAAAACTCATTGCCAGTTTCTTTCCAGAATGACTGAACCAACTGACAGTTCTGCCAACAGTGTATTTGTGAGCCTCTCTTTATTCAGCCTTCCCAACAATGACTATATCTACTATCTTTTGTTACCTTTGCCAATTTATACAAACAACTCATTTTAAAAGAAATATTGACAAACAGGTTTTTTTTTTTTTCCAGAGAAGAGCAAACAGCAAGAATGATAAGAAAACTCGAAATTATGTCACATGAGAACCAAATTAAAAACTGGGGCTGTTTAATCCATTGAAGGAAAGGTATGAATTGAAATGTCTTAAAATTAAGAACTAAAGTTCTTAACATTAAGCACATGTTATTTCTCACAATGAGATATTATGCTTATTCTCCATCGATCCAGAAAACAGAATAAGGACTTTGTGGAAGGTAAAGAGAGCCAAATTCGCCTCATTATAAGCAATGAAGAAATTTCGAGATAATTATAAGGTAGTAAGTTGTCTATCCTTGGAAATATTCAAGAAAAGGCTGAAAAACTTCTCACAAGGGATAGAGGGTCCACATGAATGTGGTAGAAGACTGGCCTCAAAGTTTCTCAGAATGTAAGGGCTGGAAGAGATCTTAGAAATCAAGCTTTTGAATTTTCTGGTTTTTCAAATGTGCAAAATGAGCCAACAGAATCACAGAGTATAGAAGATTATAGGTCTCCTTGAGGCTAGGGGTGCTGGGATCCCGAAATAGTGATGCACAGGCCCTGCCTCAAATGAATTCAACCCAAGTCTTCTTTCAGCCAAACAAAGGGTTTATTAGAACATTGGTCTGCGTGGGCAAGATTTTAAGAATCTGCACTGTTGTGATACTTGTATTGACAGGAAGGCCAGAATAAATCTGAGTCATTGTCTAGACTCTTAAGAAATCTGAACAATTTAATGCGGGGGGAAAGAGTGGGACAAAATGGACGTTATACACAGAAAGACTGTGGGAAGGATCTAGGAACAGCCAAGTAGACTGGTGTGACTGGGAGGTAACAAAGAAGGTCTGAGTGCCCTAGGTGAAAGCCAAGACTCTGGATTTTGTGGCCAAGGAAGAGTGGGGTCTAGATTGGATCAAGGGTGCGAAGTAGCCAGGGACCATCCTGAGGTAACAGACACTGAAAGCGTGGGCTAGGTTAGATGTAATAGAAAATTGGGAGATTGGGCACCGACCACAAGGAAAGGCCAGTTGAGAGGATTACTGGGATGGGTCAGTGCCTCAGGAGAACTCCAGAAACTTGACCTTGTGAGAAAATTCCAGGAGAAGGGGAAAGTTCAAAGGGGAGGAGGGTGTTTACAATGCCCAATGCCCTATCATTCTGACTCTGAGAACAAGCATACTAGAGTACGCTAGAGTACACTTTTAAGATTTCTTCTATCTGCATGATTTTATGACTTGCCTAGGCACTGATGCTCTCCTGACTTCTCTTTTTCCCCAAAGGCCAGAATTTTTATTATTTATGCATGAACATATAAAGCTTGAAAGATAAGTAGATTTTTATAGTCAAAAGAGGATTTCTAGAAGGCATTTCTGTTTCAGTAACAGGCACATAGACCGTTCTGTTAAGACATTTCTGGCTCTATAGTTACTTGACTGCATGAACACAAAGCAGAGGAAATATGGACCAGTTAAAACTTGTAAAACTAAACAATAAATCAAGAGAGCACTGTAATATAGTATCTAAAGGGCTGGACGGGTCTGAGCTCAGTAATTATAACATATGGAGTACGCCTAAAGGTCTTTTTAAATTCTGATGATACAGCAACTCCAGACTCCACTCTTTTTATAGTGATGTCTAAACTGTCAAACTTTAGCCAGAAATCATTGTCCATTGTAGAGGTGACTAGAAATGTCATTACAAGATGAATCTTGCGAACATGCTTTAAAACAAAATAAAACAAAACCCTATCTTATCCATTTGGCTTGGCTAGCCCCATAAATTTAAATTTAAATGATGTTATTGTGACTGCCCCCTCTTAACTTCATTCACTGGATCCAAGATCAGATGATACCTTTTTTCTGCCTCTGTACAAACCATTTTGCTTATACTCAAATCAACCTACTTAACCCTATCCCATTGGACTCCTAGGGTCCTAGGCTCTGAGAGGTGAACTTTTACCTTTTCTTGACTGGAAACAGGCCTCCAAATTACAATCTAGCCATGCCTAAACCATGCTGAGTGCATCCTCTGGGTTTGCTGTCTTTCCCCTCACCCCAAATCAAATCAAGTACTCATCAAGCAATTCCTTTGTGCTAGGCTTCTGTGCTTACTTCTAGGAATTTACATAAATACAAGCAGATGCTTATATTCTAATAGGGGAAGAAAATTCATGGATGAAAGCTGAAAAGAGAATATATAAAAGAAGGAAAAGTACCCAAGTGGGGACCTGGTAGAAAAATTCTAGAAAAGAATAAAGCCTGGTAACCTTCCTTAAAATAGAGCTTTTGGGAGGAACCAGTCAATCAGAGGAAAGAGCTGTGGAGCAGCAGCTTCCATAGCAACCCTTCCAACTTTTAATATTTCAGTATAGAGAATATAGTCAAATCTTTCCTTCAGAAGTTCTATAATCTTCTCTATGTCACTGCTTGTAATAGAGTACAGAACTTTATCTAAACACTAAGAAAGGGGGTTGAGCAAGAGATATTTTATACTAAATTATGATAGCTTGAGTATGACATTTCCTACTGTAATGGCTCCTATTAATGGTTAGATACATAGGAGAAAAGGTCCAAGCCCCCCAGATCTTGACTACTTTTAAGGTTTCTTGTTTCTTCTATCTTCCCTTCCTTCCCCTCCGCTTTCCTCCCCTCTCCTCCTCTCCCCTCCCTCCCCTCCTATCCCTCCCCTCCTCTCCCCTCCCCTCCTCTTCCCTATTCTCTGTTCACATAGGGGATCAGACCTTTACTTGTATGTGCTCTGCCCAAAAGAATGTAAATTTTGATCTCTGAAACCTCACAAAATGTCTTGGGGTTTAGAGGCTAGATTTTTTTTTCTCAAGGACCATGATTAATTCATAAATTATTATTAATAATAAATATAATTAGTTTAATTATATTTATTATTATTTGACACAAATCACTCTGGCTCTTATTGATTGGACAACGATAGGTCCCATGCCAAACCTCACTTGGTCATTGTTTGTGTCCTGATTGGTTCGGAGTGAATGGAAATAGCAACTGTTACTATAAGACCATAGCTTAAAAATGCCAAGGTCTCCCACTGCATCCCACATCATTTCCAGTTGTCCTGATCTGTATCTCACCAATGGACTCAGATGGCTCTGGAGGAGAAGTAAGGCTAATGACTTTGCATAGCCCTCCCTCACTTAAATCCAATTCACTTTCATGTCATGGCATCACCTCCCGGATATCATGATCACTTTTGAGAAAGGACAAACAACAATGATGATGTAATAATTCAAGTGCATATAATAT
The DNA here is from genome assembly GCA_023548195.1 of Bettongia penicillata ogilbyi. Classification (NCBI taxonomy): domain Eukaryota; kingdom Metazoa; phylum Chordata; class Mammalia; order Diprotodontia; family Potoroidae; genus Bettongia; species Bettongia penicillata. The sequence goes on from JAJHZJ010000040.1 coordinate 512,595, forward strand.
AGGATAAATCAACGATGAATTTAGATGAACCTTGGAGTTTGTAGAAGTAGAATCTGACTCTTCCTTCTTTGTCATCTCCCACATTCAGGAAGGAAGTAAATTGTCTCTTTTGTCCATCCTTTTAGAATTGCTCCAGATATATCAAAGTCCAAGCTCTCTTTACTTGTAACCTAAATTATTTCAATAACTTGGTAAGTGGTGGCTCTCTCTCCCCTTCCCCTCTTCCACCCTTTCCTCCTTATCTTACTCTACCCTACCCTACTACATCTCTTATAAGGAAGTCAAATCTACTTAATGCCCAGCTCTGACCTTGTGATTTTCTTTCTCAAAACCCTTGACCTATCGATAGTCTGATGTCTGAAACCATCTCCTCCTCCTCAAATCTTCAGGGTTATAAATGCAAGCCTAATTTTTCCTTCCCTTCTTTCTTCTTTCTTTCTCTTCTCTCCCCTTTCCTTGTAGAATTTCCAAGTAGAATCTGACTCTTCCTTTCATGTTCCCTCTCCTTTTCTCTTTAATTAAGAAATTAAAGCCTAAATTAATTAAGAAATTAAAGCCTAAAACAAATACTACCATTTTCTTGAAGGCTTTCCCTTGGAAACATTGCCTCCTTTCCTCCTGTAAAAGGAACCAGGCATATTAAGTACCTACTATGTGCCAGGCACTGTCATAATATTTGCTTTACAAACATTATGCCATTAATAGCAATGTGTTTACATTTGAAAGAATGAGTGAATTAAACATTTATTTGCAAAGCACAATTCTAAGTGCTGGGTATACAAATAGAAAAGTAAGACAGCCTGTACTCTCAAAGAGCTCACTTCTAATGTAGGAAGCAACATATATGAACGGTTACAGCTATAAGTCACATGAAAAGATCCCATGATTTTTAGGGTGAAGTAGTAAAATACATGGTAATATCTCTTCTTTCATGTCATTTTATTAATAAAAATTATACCAGTTTATAATGTTGAAACATTTGACAGTGCCAAGGACTTTGTAAAAGAATTCTCTTTTCTGGGTCTTCAACAGATGTGGCTTTAGCACCTGCAGGAGCACTTGCAAAGTTATATCTCCTCAAGGCTTGTTTTCCAGAATGATGTGCTGGAGGGAGTGGCTTTGTATTCAACAGTTCATTTTTCTTCTCCAAATCAAGTAAGTTTTCCCAGTTTTTTTCTGAATCTCACCCTTTTATCATTTCTTATGCTACAATAACATTCATCATATTCATATATAGTATATTTATACCATACTATGATCTGTCATTCCCTAGTTGATGGGTATACTCCTTTCTTCTGTTTCCGGTTTTATGGTGCAACAAAAAGAATTGAACTGCTATGTATGTTTTGGTATCTAGGGATCCTTTTTACCTGTCTTTGACCTCACTGTATAATTTCCCAGTTATAGTATTGCTGGTCCAAAGGATATACATAGTTCAGTAAGTATAGCCTTGTTTGGTTTTTTTTTTTTGAGTACAGGTCAAATTGCTTTCTGTAATGCTTAGATCAGTTCACAACTCCAACTAAATTACATTAGTATATCTAACCACCCAAGGCATTCCAACAACTGTTATTTTCATTTTCTTTTCTCAGAGTCATTTTCATTTCTTTTATTATTTGTTATTTAAAACTTTTTTTTCACATATTTGTTTTTCTTTCCTTTAAGAACTTTATCTGTGCATCTGTTGTGGACCTGCTCTTGTACTTCTATATTTAAATTAATCCCCAAATATCTTTCATCAAAGATTAATCATAGAAATTGCCTGCAAAGATTTTTCCCAGGTCTCTATTGCACTTCTGATTCTAGTTATACATAAAATCTTTTCAATTTTATGTAATCAAAATTACCATTTAAATTTTTATGATTATATCTATCCCTTGCTTGGTTAAAAAAGGAATTTTTAAAAATCCTATATTCATAGTTGTAAAAGCTATCCCTTTATTCTCTAATTTGTTTTTTATGACCTTTTATATCTAGGTCATATATCTATTTGGTATTATTGTGGTATATGTTGTGAATTGTTGGCCTAAATTTAATTTCTGCCAGATTGTTTTCCATTTTCCCCAGCAGTTTTAGTAGAAGTCTTTACACTGGTAGCTATCTTTGGTTTATAAAATACTGTGCTACCGTGTTTGATTGCTTCTAGGTTTTATGTAACAAATTTGTTCCTCTGATAAACTTTTGATATTTTTAACCACTACCAAAGAATACCAATGATTACTACTTTGCAGTATAATTAGAGATCCTGAAGACTTCCTTCCTTCCTTCCTTGAGATTCCGGACTTTGATACCTATGATGGGGTACAGGCCCAAGCTGAGACCTTTGTCCCTTACCCCAAAAGAATTTTAATCCCATTTGTCTACAGGCTCTGGAAAACCCACCTTGAACTCTCCTTGAATTTCCCAACTTGATCTGGCATTCACCTGAGGTTATAAGTCTTTCATTATTGCCAAGCTCAATTCTCTCTTACACTTAACCTATCCCAGCTCTCCGTTTTTCTGCTATCTTTGCATAGCCTTCCTACTTCCCACCCTTAATCCTATCTGAAACCCCATTCTCTTGGTTTCTGGCTTCCCGCCTCAGCCTACTGGCCATTCTCACCAAGATCCTCCCTAGACCTCTCTTCCAATCACCCCAGACAACTGGGCCAACCCTACAACCCGCCTACCATCTTAATATATATAAGATCCACCTTGGCTTCCAATAAAGTGCTCAGATTCAATCTGTCCTGCTTACATTAGTGATGCAAATGCTCAGATTCTTTAAGAGTCAATATGGCAGATTTTTGATAAACTTTGTTTTCCTTTGGCTGAAAGAAGGCTTGGGTAGAATTCCTTTGGGCAGGTGCTGTGTATTGCTATTTTGGGATCCCAGCACCCCTAAAGCCCAACACCTATAGATGACTTTAGTTATTATTTTGTCTAGTTCTATAAAAACATTTTGTTACTTTGATGGATATGGCACTGAAACTACCTAAAATGTCCTTAAAATAATGATAATGAATACATTAATATAATACAAATACAATGATATTATTTATAGTAAATTAATTTAGGTAATAGCTGTTATTGTATTGCCACAACCCAAACATGAGTAACAAAATATAAATATGTGCAGCTTTTATATAATTCTTGTATGTGTCTTGGTAAGCAGTCTTCTACATATTACATATGTTATGGTGTTATTTTGAATGGAAATTATTTTTTCTATTTAATTTATTATTCATTATGTTGGTAATATTCAGGAAGGCTGAAAATTTCTGGGTTTTTTTGGTACTGCGCTACTTTGCTGAAGTTATTATTTCAAATAATTTTAGTTGAAATTCTAGGGCTTACAAAATAAACTATCATATTATCTGTAAAAGCAAAAAAAAAAGTGTTATTTCTTTGTCTATGAGTAATCTTTCAATGTTTTTCTTGTGTCATCACTAGAGCTACCATTTCTAAAATTTTATCAGTAATAGTAGTGGTAATGGACATCCTTAGTTTTACTCTAATCTTACTGGAAATATCTGTAGCATTTTTCCATTATAGATAATGTCTTTTAGTTTTATGTAGATCTTATTTATTAAAACAAGGAAAGGTCTCCATTCCTGTGATTTTTTTTTAAATATACAGTGATATTAAAGTAGAAAGCAACTGGGATTTCTTTTCCTTCTTCCGTATTCATTCACTTCAAGAAACTGTTATTACATCACATGTTTTGCTTTTGTTTGCTGTTTTTCTGTTTTAGTTTTTCTTCCATATGCCAGTGATGCCTATACCAAAATTCACATTTATGATGGATTCCCTTTATCATCTCCTCTTGTACTTTTCTTCTCTCTTTGTTCCCACCCCACTCTGTATGAAATAATGGTGTTGAAGAGAGAGATGGGAGAGCTGTTTCAAAATGTGAATGAATTCACTTAGATCTTCTATGTAGCCACTGGGAGCTTTACTGAGGCAAAAGCAGTCGGCGTGAGATTTAGCGAGGAGCTAAACAAAGGTAGTGATATAGGAAAAAGACCAAACTTAATATAGGATGATTTCAGGGTTTCCTTGGGGGGGTTGAAGATCTAGGGTAAATCTTCTTGCAAGATAAAGGCACTGGGTGAGGACCATGAATGACATAAGATAAGAGAGAGAAGGAAATTCCACTCCCCAGGATGAGGGGTAGGGACAAGGAATTATATGGTCCAGGGTAAGGGGAAGTTGTGGTAAAGGGAGACTTTAGGGCACCAAGGGCTTCACAAAGTCATGAATATATTTTAACTCTTAGAGCACTATTTTTATTCACATCTGTAGTACTTGTTGAATAAAGTAGTGAAAGAGAAGGAATAATATGCTAGTAATCTGTAATCTTAGTCTGCTGTCATTCATCTTTCTCTCCTCTTCATCTAACCTGGACACTGATGACAAGTTTTGACACCTTTATTTATTTTCATTTCTGTCTTCCTTGATGAGCCACCCTCCAAAGCTGAAGTCTATTTTGCCTGTAACTATTTCTTTCCCAACTGTAATTTCCATCTTATTCTCACTTCTCATACAAAACCCACCCATTTCCTTGTTGAATTTAATGAATTCTCCTATAAATTCAGTGTTTGTGTGCATGTAATTCACCTTTGTCTGGTTTAAAGTGGAGTTCGTGAGTTGCCTGTAATATTTTCTGTTACATCTGTGCCCCCTTCTTGAATATCACAGTTATGAAACAGAGTAAATCCTCCCACTTTTTCCTCATTTACTCCATATCATATTTCCTTTAGCTGTCTTTTCTTTCCTTTTTAAAAACAAAATGACAAAAATGACCCTTCCATAAAGACCTAATGCCATTATTTATGCACTTTAGGACCCTTAAAAATGTAAAAATTCTGAAAGGACAGTAGTCTCTTCTTCCCATTTTTGAATGTAAATACCTCATTTATCCCCTTTTAAAAGTTCAATCTTATCTACCTTTCTAAGCTTCACTTATCTCTTGTGTTTACATTTTAAAGACTCTACCTAGCTCTCATCTGTTCATCAGTAATGCTTAAAGTCCTTCATTCAATTAAAGGTAAATCCTTCCCCCTTACCACATGATTATATTCAGTTTTGCTTGGTAAGTTATTCTTGGTTGTAAGTCTTTATGGAATACTGTATTTCATGACTTTCTATCCTTTGTAGTAATCGTGTAAAATCCTAACTGTGGTTCCCTGATACTTAAATAACTTCTTTCTAGCTGCTTGCAGTATTTTGCTCTTTCACCTGGAAGTTTTGGATTTTGGCATTGACATTTCTGGATGTTTTCGATTTGGGATGTTTTTCAAGAAATGACCTATAGACAGATTACTTCTGCTTTCGTATTGTCTTTTAGTGCCAGGAAAGTTACTTTTATATGGTATCCAAGAGTTTTGTTTGGTCTTAGTACCCAGAAACTCTGATGTTTCTTAAATTATCTCTCTGTAATTTGTTTTCCAGGTCAGATATTTTTATAATAAATACCTCCCATACACTACATTTTCAGTCCTTTGACTTTGTTTTAATATGGCTAGTTATTTTATGGAATGGTTGAGTTCCCTTTTTCCTCCTTGTTTTTCCAGAACCTTCTTTAATGTGGTTTTCTACCTTCTGTTCTAAACTTTTTATTTTTTTCTCAAGCTCCAATTTCATTTTTTAAACCTCCTTTTATTGCTTCTGACTATCTTAGAAGACTTATAACCAATTCATTTTGTTTTCTGAGGGCATAGTTATAATTGTTGTGGAGTTACTTATTTTTTCTGGGATTACCTCTTGGCTTCTTCTTAAACCAAAGCATTTCTTCATTGTCTTCAGTGTTTTTGTCTGCTCAGTTTCTAGATTGGGGCTTTTTATTATGGCCAAGCTCTAATAATTCCATCATTCTTAGAAGTAGCGAGCAGATTCTATTTAGTCTTGTTTCCTCTGTAGTGTGAATGCTAATGCCAATGCCATTTTTAATGGGTTAGACGATACTAACACCATGGCTCTCGATTGTCTGCCTTATTCTCCTTCTTACCTAATAAATGCAATGCTGACCTTGGCTCAGTTCTGTTTTCTTTTCCTTACCCAAACTACAAATGGAATTACTTCTATCCCCTTTCATGTACTGGACAGATTCAGTTAGATGTTGAAGACTATGCTGGTCTCACCTTCCTTGTAAGGCCTTCTACCATTTGTACCTAGTCATGAATAGCATCCCTTCTCTTGCTATAGATAATAGAGTTCCAAACTTAGGAATGTCCCTGTCTCTTTGCATGATGACTGACTTTATCCACCACTGTTGTCTTGACAGGCTAGAGCTGAGATCCTGCTGTCCTTAAAAAAAATAAACATTTATTAAATGAATCCTGGGTCTTATCACACCTTTCTCATTTTCCTTGGTTGTAGAAAAACTTTAAGTGGATTGGTGGTTTTTGCTTTACTCAATACACTAAAGGTTTTTGAGGAGTGGAATAATGTGTTTGAAGTGGTAGCTTAGGAAGACTATTTAAGTCATAGTCTGAAGGCTGAACTAAAGAGAAAATAGAATGGAAGGAAGACTAAGGTTAGGAGACCAGTCTAGGCAAGAAGAGTCAGTAATTTGCAGTGTGTTTTTACACTGGAGCGGAAAGGAGGGAAAAGTGTGTTGGAAGATTTTGGATTTCTAGGAGGATAGAAGTATGAAAATTGGGGGAAAAGAAAGTTTGACTCCTGCTTTTGACATGTTGTACTCAAGGTCATCCAAGAGGATATACAATATTCATATAGTGGCTGAAAATATTAGAGTTCTGGAGAGTGATAATAGAGATTTGGGAGACATATGCCCAGGAGTGATAGATGACATTATTTGTCAGGTGTCAGAACCTTAAGGGGTGACCAACATTTAAAAAGTAAGAGGAGAATGAGGACCCAGAAAAGGAGACAGAGAATGGTTAGAGTGGGGAGCCGTTAACAAAAGGAGAATAAAATTCGGCAATGAGACCATGTGTCAATAAGTGAAAGATTTGTGTCTTGTGAATCTTTGTACATATCATGCCACAATTTTGCCATGAGGGTAAAGCAGATCCATCCAGTGTGCTAGAGGCTTTCCTCACTTTCTTTGGACATATTTTTGGCACCATTTGAACACTAATTGCTTTCTTAATATCCGTTATCCTGAGTGCATCACCAGCTCATCTTCTTTCCTTGAAATATCTTTTATTCCTGTTCTTTGGAGTTCCTCGTTGCTTACAAGTTGAAGCCTCCTCACTTCTAATACAAACTTTTACATTGTCTTCTTTGTAGGATATGCTAAATTCTTCAGACTGTTGTGTTCATTGTCTCACTGATACACCACAACATGGACTAATTGCAAATATCAATAAGATTGATTGTTGTTTCTATGAGATATTAGGGAGGAAAAGGATATCATTTAAAAAGCACCTTAATTCTTGGAGAGTCATCCTTCTCTCCTGTTCAGCTCTGGCTCAGGTTATTATTGTCATGGACAGGTACAAGATCATAATTGGTGAAAAAACCAAGATTTTAGGCTAAAGTTTTAATGAGTAACTACTGTACATAGATTATCCGTGTGCTTATTATATTTCAGTTGTTCAGTTGTTTCAGTGATATCTGACTCTTCATGAACTCATTTGAGGTTTTCTTAGCAGAGATATTGGAGTGGTTTGCCATTTCTTTCTCCAGCTCATTGTTCAGATGAAGAAACTGAGGCAAAAAGAGTTAAATGATTTTCCCAGGATCATATAAATAGCAAGTATCTCAGAATGAAGGCAGGTAAGTGGTGGAGTGGAAAAAGTGCCAGGCTTTGAGTTAACAAGAGTCATCTCCTTGAGTCCAAATCTAGCCTCAGATACTTACTAGCTTTGTGACCCTAAGCAAGTCACTTAACCCTGTTTGCCTCAGTTCCTCATCTGTAAAATCAGCTGGAGAAGGAAATGGCAAATCACTCCAGTATTGTTGCCAAGAGAACCCCAAATGGGTCATGAAAAGTCTGACTCAACTGAAAAGTGATTGAACAACAAACTTTCTAACTCTAGGCCAGACACTTTACCCTCTGTGCTACCTAAATGCCCTACTGTGTCAACACTACTAAACAACTTAAGAAGGGATGAGTGCTACGATATGTTAGTGCTGTTCATGTCCAAGTCATGTAGCTCAGCAAATAAGTCTTATAGACCATATGGAGAACAGAATTAAGAAAGTCATTTGAGAAATCCAAGACTCAGTTAACTAGACAACTCTAGTAGAATGAGGGAAAATGGATATTACAATTGATAATCCTTTAGTTTACATGCTGCAGTTGTTGAGCTGGTGACTGGAATCCTTGAGTCAAACCACTAAAAATGGGTTTATATATCTATTCTCTGGGGAAAAAAGGTATAAAAGGACTTCTCCATGACCTATCCTTAATTTGGTGAAACTTGGAAAGCATGTCAAAAATACTGATAAACTTTCCTTCATCTGGAAAGAGGGGGAAAAGAGATACCACCCTGTATTTTACTAATCAGGAAGAATAAAGAGACAATGAAACGATATCCAATACACAAATGTTGTAATTATGATAAATATTTGTTCTTTCTGTTTTCACTACAAACTCAAAAATCCTAGAGCTTGCGTTTGGCACATGTAGGAGATTACAGCCATCTGCTAGGAGACAAAACTGTCAATTACAGAAGCAGTCTGGCTTTCTACTCTTCGCTTCCCGCCCCTCATCAACTCCATGTAATAAAATAGAACACAAAGGAGCAAGGGCTATTGCTGTTAATAAAGCTGAAAGTCTTTGGAAATTTCTGCCACAATATCCCAAGGGACACACATGAAAGTAAAAAATGCTTCAACAGATGGAAGCTCTAAAGTCTGCCCTGACTGACGTAAGCATTGGGGATTATGCAGTGGAGAAGGCAACTGGACTTGGAGTCAAGGAATTTTGATTGTAATTCAGATTATGCCACTCAAATGGGTGACTTAGAACAAACCTACAATTTCTGGGTCTTATCTCCTTAGACAGGTAGGTGAAATGATGGATAGCTTATTGAGCCTGGAGTCAGTCCTGAGTTCAAATTTGACCTCAGATATCTCCTGTGCGTCCCTGACCTTGTCATTTAAACTCAGTCTCTCTCAGTTTCTTCAACTTGAGAGTAATAGAAGCATCTACTTCCCATTGTAGTTGTGAGATCAAATGAGATGTTTGTAAAGCATTTAACAGTGTTTGGCATACAGTAGGAGCTAAATAAATCCGTGTTCCCTTTCTCTTCTTCCCTAAGGCAGTGGGTTAAGATCACTATTTCTCAAATATTGCTTTGCAAATTCAATTAAATTCAACAAACATTCATTAAGTACCTACTAGGTATAAGGCTCCAGGAGTACAAGGTAAAAAAAGGAATAGTCTTTCCTCTAAAGGAGTTTATATTCTTCCGAGACCCTGAGATACCAAAAGATAGCTATTCACAGAATTTGGTACAGAAGAAAAGATAGTTACATGGTAAAAGAACATTCCCACTAAACCTATCCACTTGTATTACTGGTTGGCCACATACAATGTGTGCCTTCATCTGGTGTGGAAAACTGGCAAAATAACCAATTCAATCATGTGACTAAAATGCTGACTTTTTTAAAGTTCTAAACCATACTCAACAATTTACAATGCATTCTCAGTTAATTGTGAGTCTGTCTTGTGCAGAGTGTATATGAAATAACTGATGACTCGAATCTTGTTATTTTTATTATTTTTTTTTTGTTTGGTCATTTGTATGCGACTTCATAACTCCATTTAAGGTTTTCTTGGCAAAGATTCTGGAGTGGTTTTCCATTTCCTTTTCTAGTTCATTTTACAGATGAGAAAACCAAAGCAAACAGGCTTAAGTGATTTGCCTAGGGTCACAGAACTAGTAAGTATCAGAGGCCGGATTTGAACTCAAGAGGATGAGTCTTCTTCATTGTAGGTTCAGTATTCTATCTACTGTTCTATCTATGTCTATTATGGATAACTGGGTATAAGGAAGAAATGTGAAGAGACAAGAAAACAAAACAAAAATTAATTAAATTAAAAATTCTGATGATGAAATCATAGGCATATATCTAAGTTAAATACCAAATCTTTAATATAGGTAAAATTCATGAAATATCATAAATAATTTCAAGGTAGCTATACCGTATTTCATGTATGTGTTTCTTTTTTTATTTAGGATTCAATATTCAAACCAAATAAAAACTACTGGTTATTTTTCAAGTATAAATGTTCTAGTCATCCCAAGGTACAGTATTTGGTATTTTTTTTTTATTTTAAAGAGTAATTCAATAGTCCTCACAAACTTTTAAAGATATTTAAAACAAAACACAAAGCATTTATGAATAACACTCAAAATTTTACCAGAAAACATCATAAATCATAAATATCCCCTCAAATGAGTTGCCTATTATATAAGTCAACAGGGAAATGAAAATTATTATGAAAGATTAGAACCTTCAAAATCAATCTTCTTACCAATTATGAGATACTTATTGATAACAATTCCCTATTCACTAGTAAGTTTAATGTAATATTGTTAGTTATAGAATTAAACACTATGATTTTTTTAAATCACCCATATATTGTGTAGTATAAGAGGTAACATGGCATTACAGAATATTAGAATTAAGAGCAGCATTATATTCAAATCCACTCTTGGCACTTATTAGCTGTGTGACCATATAAAACTCACTTCACCTCAATTTCCTCTTCTTTACAATGGAGATAATAATATCTGGAGTACCTACCTCTCTCAAATGTTGTTGGGCTGAAATGGAACAGTATATTAAAACACTTTGCAAAATTTTAAGCACAGTATAAATTCCAAGAATTATATGGAAGCACTAGTAGTGTGCATTTTTAAAAAGCACTTCCTGTCTCTCCTAGGTTGGAAATAGTAAGGTTACTCCCCTGCTCACAGGGGCTCACCATATTAATGCTAGGCTTAGTGAGGACATTCCATCATTCTTAGCTCACTGCAGCTTAGAATGCCTAATGTATCCTCAGCTTCCTGGGTAGCTGGGATCAGAGGCATGTTCCACCATCCCTACTTAGGCTTTTTTTAAAAATTATTTTGGAAGATGTTACCATGGGTTCTGTCAAATTTGTTCGAAAATAAAGTTTTCAGCATTTCAAAAAACTGGAGTTGTCAGTTTGAGACCTAGCACTAAGACGAACATTTAATATTCAGCATTCTTTATTCTAGAACAATTTATATTCAGGTCTAAGACTTGAAATAACACCTAGGATTTCTAATTATAATGAACAGGAGTAAGTGTTCAGAACAAGAAAATGGCCCTAAGGAAATCATATAAGAGAAACAGTAACCAAATGGATATTTAGATATACTAGAATATTTCAGATTGGAGATAAACTTGTTACTTTTACATTTCTGGTAGGTGAAAATGTCAATGGGGTAAAACAATTATACATAGGAAGCAATATTATTCATTTGCTAAGTGAAGCTGGTTCTACCTTTAAAGTCAGGGCTCATCTTGGTATGAGAGTGAATTGATAGAAATGTTCTAGAGCCATTTGGAAGCATTAGTAGTTGTGGACCACATAGATGCCTGGATGTCATCCTCTGTACTGCTCAGATTCAAGAATGGAAAATTCACTCTCCCTGATTTTTTTTCTCCTGTAGTTTTATTGGAAACAGTAATCTTCATTTCTTGTCTTAAAATATTAGTTTACAGCAGGCCATTCAAGAACTAATGCATTTCTCAGCAGTGGAGGCATATGACTGGTCTCAATTTTTTTCTTAGCTAGTTGTAAAAGTCATAGCTAAAAGTTGAAAGAAGATATTAAGGCAACAAACTCTGTAATATGTATAGGAAGGACAGGCATTATTATTCCCACTTTATGGAGAAGAAAACTGAGACTCAGAGGGATCAAGGAGCTTGTTAGCAGCAGTTCTTGCATTAGAACTCAGGTTTGCTGATTTCTAATTAATGATTTTTCTATTATATAACAAATATTTAATGATTAGGTTATCAATACATTAAGACTAATCATTTCTTTAATATGTCCTACCTTACAGTGACCACAGATTAGTTAAAATTTTTATATATGTATATATATATACATACATATTTCCCACACTATATTTGCATTTTACATATCTTAAAATTCATAACAATGACCCAATGTCAAATATGAAAGACAAGAAAGCACAGTTCTATCTAACTGGTTTCATATTCTAACTCAGTCACATCTACTTGTACAATCTTGGTCATGTCCCTTGACTTTTCTAGGTCTATGTAAAATGGGATTGGATAAGATAACACTTAAAGTCCCCTTCTAGCTATAAATCTATTTATCTTGTGATTTTAAGATTCTGCACAATTCAAGAGGAATGGTGAGACTCTCCAGATGTTTCTATTTGTCGATGACATTGTGCTTTCATTATCAAGATGCTGAAAGTTCAATCTAGCAAGTCAGATGGGGGAAAGCACATACATATATAAGTTGAATAAGATTTATTGCTCAGATTATGACATGTAGGTGGATGGACCACCCACAGAGAAGCAAAAATTTCCCTGGATATGTAATTGGAAGGACTTAGTTTGATTTCTAGTTTTACTACCTGGATGATTTGGGATAAATCATTTACTTCCTCTGGGCATCAGTTTCCTCATCAGTAAAATGAGGAAGTTGGACTACATGATCTCTAATGGCGCCTTCCATCTATAATATATGATCCTGTGAAGTGATCTATGGGTTGGTTGTTTGGATGTTGTCCTTCATTTTTGAAGAGGGACAAAATGACATCACTATACTAGAGTCAAGTTTCAATGTGTCTGATTGTGGCTGATCAGATCAATATGAGCTCAGAATGCTCTACCACAGACTGGGCACAGATAGTTCATGTGAATATTTGGAGTAGATTCTCTAAATTTGCACATCCTGCATTTCCTTTGAGCTGTTTCAATTCTATTTTGCTCATAGAGCACAGCACTTTCTCTCATGTGGGCCCACCATGCTGGACAGCCCCATACTGGTGTCTCCCATCACAAAATCAATTCCAAAGCTTTTAAGAGAGACCATGAGAGTGTCCTTGTATCACTTCTCCTGACCATCATGTGAGCGCTTGCCAATATGGTCCGTTAATACATGTAGCTTGGACATACTTTACTGATAGACAATATACTGGTCGACCAGAAGATGATTTATTGTAATATACTATATATTTCTTGAATATCCTAATTTTTCATCCAGTTCTTTTCCCAATATAGTATGCTGAAATTATGTGTCCTTAAGAACGAGGGTTGATCTTAGAGTTTTTCTTCATATCTACCTCTTCTCTCCCTGACGGACTTTTCAGTGTCCCATTCCCTGAACCTTTCTTCCTTCCGCCCTGCATCCCACTTCCTGCTTCCCATTTTGTGGCCGTGCCCCTTTCCCTCTCAATATAAGCTTATTTGTCCCTACTCTGTGCTAAGGAATAGTTAAATAATCTGATATCTGTCTGATATACTTCTGGTAACAACTTAATATGTTACTCCTAGTTACATGGAACCAATTTATGTTTTAATTAGAACCTTCTGAAAATATAATGCCTGATCCCAAAGATGAAACTAATAGTTGCAATTTCAAGCACCCTGGCAATCTGGTGGGTAAATCTTTTGAAATGGAATTTTCTGGATTCTTTAACTCATATTACATACATGTCAGCTATGCCTATGACCTTTGCTCTAATATTTATGTAATTTAGGGACTAAATGGAACATTAAATAGTTGAAGAAGCTACGAGGAAAGAGGAAACTGCATTTAATTCCATATCCCTCATGAACCCTCCTCTCTCCCTACCCCTGCCAAAACATACACTTTAAACACCATTTTCATAATAACTGTTTGCCAGGGTCCTTTCACAAGGCAGTCATAATCCATTGACCTGTAGAACTTACCCAAACATGCTCACCCTGTCAGTGTTAAGGTCGCATCATTTTTACTCATTTTGCAAGCACAGGCAGAGAAAAATTAAATGATTCTTTGCTTCATAACCTTGTCAACAAAATGTCCTTCTAGAATAACTTTCTTTCTGGTGACTCACCAAAGATCTCAAAATTTTCCTACAGATATAATATCCCCAAACATGTGCCTGTATACTCACATACATACGCCAGATCCTCAACTGTTGTAAGCAGCTCAGTTCCATTGGCAGAATATCATCTACTCATCAGCAGATGGAGCACTGAATCCGGAGTCAAGAAAACCTGAGTTCAAATCCAATCTCAGACACTTAACAGCTGTGTGACCCTGAACAAGTTACTCTGTTTACTTCAGTTTCCTCATCTGTAAAATGGGGATAATGATAGCACCTACCTCCTGAGGTTATTGTAAGGATCAAATGAGATTATATTTATAAAGTGTTTAGCACAGAGCCTGGCACATAGTAATTGGTATATAAATGTTAGCTATCATCACCATCATCAAATGGACAAACGAAGGAGAATAACCAGTGTGAAGCTGGGAAAATGGGTTTGGTAGAATTTAAAGTGAAAGGATTATAAGAGTTAGTATCATACCGAGATTAAAAAAAATATTCCTGCTCTCTTTTAAAAAAATAACCTAGGTTCTTTACCACTCCTAAAGATAACAGTTTCTTAGATGGTGCCAGGGCTCCTTTCACTACTGACTCACTGGTGAGCAGGTTCCACGCACTGAAGCTTGTTCTGTAACCGGCAGCACCTGTGTGTGTCCTTGGCCTTCTCCCAGTGAGGCACCAATCCAGCCAAGCTGAGATTAGTTTGTGAGATGGAGCTGAAACACAGCAGAAGGTAGAGAGTTGGGGAAGTGGTGAGCAGCTTCCTGGCCCCTCATTAAGGCCATCTGTAGGAGCAAACACACCTGTTTGGGAGGATTTCAATGGCTGGGTTTACAAATGTAAGTGTAGCAGGAAACATTCAAGCCTGATACCTGCCATTTTTCCTCCACTGCTCATTTTGGGTTCATTATGCAACATAATAGTTTCTGTGCAGGTTTTCACTTTATGGTTACAAACTTTATACGGTCTAAAATGTGTTCCCCAGCATTTTTTTAATAGGATGAACAGATGTAAAAGTACTTTCAATTTGCTAATAAAGGTGACATTAGACCAGGTTTGATATTACACCAAGTCCCACATAACATTTAAAAATGAGCTTTTTCAACCATAAAATTACTAATTGATCTGTCTTGCAAAAAGATAAAGGAAATGAATGCCTATTCGAGACTCATTCCTGTCAAGTTCTTGATTTCTTATTTAATGGGAAGCAAAATGAACTAATTCTATGGTTACAACCACCAAAATTCAAAACATGCCATCAGCCTTGCTGCAAGCCATTGCTGTATTTAACTGTTGTGGGGATTTTTTTTGTAAACTTTCTGGGAGTCTGTTGGACTTTCTATTCTTAAAAACCATGTGCTTATCTACTCAATTTTTCTTTCCTTTCTTATACATTGGAATCAGGTTGGTATCATGGACAAACTACTGTGCTTAGAATGACAAAAACCTAGGTTGAAATATTTCCCTTAAAAATAATAATAGCTAACATATATGTATATATATATATATTTGTGTGTATATGTGCATATACAAATGCATATATATTTGCAACATATATACATGTAATAATTATATATGTGCATATATGAAATACTCTAAGGTTTTCAAAATGCTTATGTATATTATCTCATTTGATCCTAACCCCCATGGGTGATATTATTACCTCCATTTACAGATGAAGAAACTGAGGCTGTGAGAAGTTAAGAGCCTTCTCTGGGGTTAAACTACTCGTAAGTGTCTGAGATAGAATTATCAACTATGTGACCCTGAGCAAGTCATTTAACCTCTATGTACCTCGTGCAACTTTCTAAGAATTCTCTGCTACATCAAAGGCATTTTATGATATCTATCATAAATAAGAAAAACAAATAAGTAAGAAAAACAAATAAGGGCCATTTTCTCAGCCTCAATTTTCTTAGTAAACAGAGAAGTAGGAAGGTTAGATATTTACTGTAGATGTAAAGATTTAATAAGTGTTGGGAGTTTGAAAAAAGAGCTAAAAGTTTGGAACAGTTGCCACAAGGAATGAGACAGGAATTAATAAGAGAACTGGCAAGGAGCAGGGAGGATGCAGATGAGCTTCATTATGACGCATCATAAATTTAGATGGGAAGAAGTAGTTAAATTCCATTATTTACTAGTATGACCTACAGAGAAACGGAATTGTGGAGTTTATCCAGGGATGGAAGTTCTGCGTGTTAAGAAAGGTGGATGAAGTAGTTCATCATGAGGTCAAGACTAGGAGAAAGAGCTAATTGAAACTAACAAGGGGAGAAAAATAAGTAGAATAAAACTTAAAGGTCCCTTAAACATCATTCAATCTAATCCCCTCATTTTACAGGGACTCAGAAATGTTAAAGAACTTAGCAAAGTCTTGCCAAACAGAAGGACAAGAACCAGAATTTGAATACCAACATTTTGGTTCTAAATCCAGCCTTTTTTCTGGTCCTTCAAGGCTACAGATTGTCATCAGAGAGTACTTCAAAGTTTGGATCTCAGAGATAAAGCAGTTACATGAAATGATGTAAAAGGTATGATCATGCTAATTAGGGGTCTCTAATCAGGTATCAAAAGTTGATTAATTGTTGAATCAGGCCATTAGCAGTATTAAAATAAATTACTTAATTAAATATTTAAATGCTTATAGTGTATATATGATGTGCAGGGCACTTGCCAAGCTGCTATGTAGTGGGAGTTACAAGAATAAGAAAAGGCAAAGAGAGTGATCTTATCATGTTTGTTTTTGTCATATTCAGTCAACAAATGTGTACTATATACAAATTAGTGTCCTTTTGATAAAAGGTACCGGCAGGAAAAGCTGGTGGATTTGATGACAGATACTATCAATAATCTTTGAAAAATCATGAAACTTCTGAGTCATTTGACAAGCAAGATAACATCTTAGTCACTCTTTCCAGAGATCCATTTAACTCAGAATCTGATAAAAGGAATTATGCTTCAAATGTGGAGCACTTAAACGTTCAGTGAAAGAGACCAAAAACAAAAAACAAAACAGAACAAACTCTAAAAATGTGAATACATGAAGGAAACTTCTAATCCTCAAAATACTCTAACACCAAAAGTTCTCATGTCAGTCTTCAGGCTGGTTCTTAGGACCCATCTTTGTGTACCCTCCTGCTCCAGGGATCATTCTGGTACACCTAGTACCTGGCTGGCTATGTCCAACCCAACAATAAGGGGCAGGCAGAGATTCTGCACAATCCGATAAGGAAGGGAGAAAAATACTAAAAATAAAAATGTGATGCCCTTTGATTGAGACATGAATCAAGGTTAGACTTGCATGACTGCAAAGACTCAGCCTTAAACACCATCTCTGACCTTCCTCAAAACTGAAAACTGGATAAGGCTGATTCCGCTTAATCGCAAGGAGGAATAGAGAGTTAAGAGAAAAAATGGAGTGTGATATCAGCTTGAGTGGCTCTGTTGAAATTGAAGGAAGGGGCTCCAAAACTCAGATGTGGCTATTTCTGTATCCCTCCTCCAGGGCCAACAGGCATGTGATGTTGGTTGGTTCTTCCAACCAACACTATAAAATTACAAACAAAATTTGCATATAAAATTACAATTATTTGACTACAAAATTACAAATGGGGAGGAGCCAGAAAGCAAGTCATGGGGAATATAATAAAAAGGCTAAAGCACTAAAGATTTCAAGAGTAAAAACCCTCAATAAAAGTTCTGAGAACAAGCAAATAAATCAAGAAAGAGTGTACCATAACTATATATATATATATAAAGCTATATATAACTATAACTATATATATAACTATCCTATAACTGGAAGGATGTAAATCTTTAAAGAGATTACAAAGTATTCTTACTAAGCATTTCAAAACAAAGTGTACGATTGCCTATTGAAATATATAATCCTGTGGACTCTCAAGAAAGCATATTATAACAATGAGAAATTCTACAAAGGACTCAACAAAAGAAAATAGAAATGATTGTATTTGAAAATCTAGAGCTCTCAATTGAGAATTTCAAAACACAATTAACTGATTAGAAATAATTGAATACATGTAGGAAAGTTTGTCTGAAAAAGTGAAAGAGATGAAAAAATTTGGAATACAAAAATACTGAAATACACATACTGGCAGAAGAGGAACAAAAGGAAAAAATTACAAGAGAACATGAGCACAACAGCAGCCAAAACAAATGACCTGGAAGACAGGTTATGATGCTTGAAGACAACTGCTTGTTGTTTGATTGTAATGGTCCTAAGCAGGGCAGTTGTGTGATTTTTTCCCCCAATTTCATCTAACAGCATTCAGTTTAGTGTAGAGAAGGCAAGTGGTGGTGTTTCTAACTCAAAGTAGGGATGTGTCAGGTATGATCAATAATTGGATAAGAAGAAAAGGGTTTCAAGGGTATAAGACAGTGGATAGTTTAACTGGTTAACTATAGGGTCAAGGTTATGAAAGAACAAGTAAAATCAGGGCAATGGTGATAAAATAGGGGAAAGTTCATGGGGGGATAAAATGAATAGAGGTCATGAGGAAGAGGATGAAGAGAGGCTGATGAGAGAAGGGAAGATATACATCT
Source organism: Bettongia penicillata ogilbyi (assembly GCA_023548195.1). NCBI lineage: Eukaryota > Metazoa > Chordata > Mammalia > Diprotodontia > Potoroidae > Bettongia > Bettongia penicillata. The sequence goes on from JAJHZJ010000040.1 coordinate 531,164, forward strand.
GTGATCTCTGAGGGTTATTAGATTTCTTAATCAGAGGCAACATTTATAAAGGTGAAAAAGGTGAATAAAATCAAGGGTATGACCATCTCTGTGTGTGGTTAAGATGGATTAAAGGTATAAATTATGGTAGCTGAAGGTATGATGGACAGGATATACTTGTATTTCAGCAAAGTATTTGGCAAAACCTATCACGCTTTCCTATCGAATAGAGGAATGTGGGCCAGAAAATAGTATAGGTGGATAAGTAAATTTAAAACTATACATTAAGGTTGAAATGGAGGATGTGAAAGGACGCAGAGTTCATTCATCAGCCTTGCTCATTTCAGCATTTTTGTCAGTGACTTGAACAAAAGTACAGGTAGTTTGCTTTTCAAATCTGTAGATAGTTAAAAAATGGGAAAGCTTCTTTAATCATTGGTTAACATAAGTAGGTTGCAAAAGCAGCTTTACAGATTTGAAAAATGAGCTGAATCTATTAAGATGGAATCTAGTAGGGATAAATGCAAAGTCCTACAACTGGATTCAAAAATTAATTTCACAGCTACAAGTTGGGTCAAGCATAGCTAAATCATATTTTATATTTTTAAAAAATTAATATATTTTAATCAACAACATATTTGTTATTTTCATGGAACACAAGTGGCATAATAAAAATTGATAAATACTTAATATTGCAGCTAATCTGCTGATGGGTCTCTCTGAAATTAGATATGCTAGTCTTCCATGGACAGACATATAGTCAACTGACAGACCTGTATAGGAAGTCCTTTCTAACTGATAAGAATGTATCAACTTCCATTTTATTGTGATAGCCCTCAATAATCACTTCCAAACCATGAGGAAGAAGACTGTAATGGAGGACTATAATTTTAGGTTACATTGATAGAGTCATAGCATCCAGATAAGGAATATCCATGCCATACTCAACATTTTTTGGTCACATCATATCTGGTATTTTTTAGGAAATACATGAACAAACAGGAATTGTAAGAAGATTGGGGATCATATGAAGCTGAACTAAAAAAATCTGGGTTTGTTTAACCTGGGGAAGAGAAGAATTCAGTATGACAAAATAAATTGCCTTCAAGTATTTGAATGGTTTTTATGTAAAAGATGAGTAAGATATGGTGCAGAAAGTAGAATTTGAAGTAAAGTATGATTCTTACAGGGAAGATTTCTGATCAACATAAAGAAAATCATTGTAACAGAGCTATCCATAAACAGGTTGGACTACCTTGGGGAATACTGAGTTCTCTCTCAGTGGAGTTATTTAAGCAGAGCCTGTATGATCACTTGTAGGACACATTGTAGAAGAAATTCTTATTTAGGTACATACTGGTTGGATGAGATGATCTTTGAGGTTCCTTCAAGCTCTGAGATTCTGTGATCTCAGGGATCTCAGGATATCTTTGGCAGACGGAAAGACATGTTACATCAAACAAAATGGAATTTGATAGGGACACAAGTAAAGCTCTCTTACATTTAAAAACAATTACTTATTCAGTGCCATAGCAATCAAAATACCAAAAAGTCATTTTATAGAGCTTGAAAAAATAATATCAAAATTCATCTGGAAGAACAAAAGGTTCAGAATATCAATGGAATTAATGAAAAGAAATGCTAGGGAAGGTAGCCACGCCACACCTGATCTTAAATTGTGTTGTAAAGCAGCAATGATCAAAATTATTTGGTATTGGTTAAGAAATAGAAGGGTAGATCAGTGGAATAGATTAGGTGAATAAGACGTAGTAGTCAATGACTATAATAGTCTGCTGGTTGATAAACCCAAGGACTCCAGCTTCTGGGATAATAACTCACTTTAGCAAAACTGCTGGGAAAACTGGAAAATAGTGTGATGGAAACTGGGCATAGAGCAATGTGTGACATCTTATACCAGAATAAAGTCCAAACAGGCACACAATCTAGATATAAAGGCTGATACTATAAACAAACTAGGGGAGTGAGGAATAGTTTATTTGTCAGACTTATGGAAATTGGAAGAATTTATGACCAAACAAGAGATAGAGAACATTATGAAATGCAAAATGGATAACTTTGATTACATTAAATTGAAAAGTTTTTGCATAAAGAAAGCCAATGCACCCAAAATTAGGAGGGAAGCATAAAACTGGGAAAGAATTTTTGCAACTAGTGTCTGTGATGAAGGCCTCTTTTCTAAAATATATAGAGAACTGCGTCAAATTTACAAGATTATAAGTCATTCCTCCATTGATAAATGGTCAAGGATGTGAACAGGCAGTCTTCAGAGGAAGAAATTAAAGCTATCTATAATCTTATGAAAAAATGCTCTAAATCACCATTGATTAGAGAGAATCAAAACAGCTCTGAGATACCATGTAATACCTATTAGATTGGCTAACATGACAAAACAGGAAAATAATAAATGTTGGAGAAAGTGTAGGAGAGTTAGAACATTAATTCATTGTTGGTAGAGCTGTGAGCTGATCCAATCATTCTGGACAGGAATTTGGAACTATGCCCAAAGGGCTATAAAAATATGCATACCCTTTGGCCCAGCAATATCACTTCTAAGGCTGTATTCCAAAGAAATGATAAAAATGGGAAAAGGATCTATAAGTACAAAAATATTTATAGCAGCTCTTTATGTGGTGGCCAAGAACTGGAAATTAAGGGGGTGCCCATCAACTGGGGAATGGTTGAACAAGTTGTGGTATACGAATGTAATGGAGTACTATTGTGCTGTAAGAAGCAACAAACAGGTGGACTTTGGAAAAACCTGGAAAGGCTTATATGAACTGATGCTGAGTGAAATGAGCAAAACTAGGAGAACATTATACATAGTAACAGCCATAGTGTGCAAAACTGTTTTTGATAGACTTAGCCCTTCACAGCAATGCAAGGACTTACAACATTTCCAAAGGACTGATGATATAAATGTCATCCATATCTAGAGAAAGAACTATGGAGTCAAAACACAGAATGAAGCAAACTATTTTCTCTTTTGTTTTGTTTTTTTCACAGTTTTTTCCATTTGTTTTAATTCTTCTATGAAATATGACTAATGTGCAAATGTGTTTAATATGAATGTATGTGTAGAACCCATATGATATTGCATGCTGTTTTGGGGAGGGAGGAAAGAGGGAGAAAGGGGAAGAAATTTAGAACTTATGGAAGTGATTGTTAAAAACTGAAAATAGCTAAATTAATAAATTTGTGAAAAATAAATGGTGCAGAATGGAGAATCATGGCTTAGTGTTTATGTAGTAGAAAATGTGTTGAGTTTTCAATTAGAGGATTCCATCTTTGTACTTTATATCATGTATACTGGGCAAGTCTCTGGGCCTCGATTTTCTCATCCATGAAAGAGGTGTCATATTACATTATCTCTAAGGGTTCTTCTAACTCTAAATCATATGATAAAATGGTCACATAAAATAGTACATATTTTTTTTAAAAACTAGGGATATTACTGGACTATAAGTCCAACATAAGTCAGAGCATGAAGAAGCAGTCAGAAGAACTCATCTCCCTTAGTCCAGAGAAACTGAATCAATAGTATCATTGTACTCTGACATTTGTCAAAAGGTATGATATAATTCTGGTTTAGGAGAGATAATGATAATCCAAATATGTTCAGGATAGTAAAGTAACTCAGAAATATGATATTAGATGATTAGACAAAAGGACTGGTAATGCTGACCTTGAAAAAGGAAGGGATTTGGTAGCATTATATTTGTATACAGTACTCATCAAGTCTAAGAAGGATTCAGATTATTCTACTTGTCCCCAGAAAGAATAGCTATAAACAAATGATGAAAATTCAAGGAAGAAATAAAAATTATAAACCTTCTAACAATAGGACTATCTCAAAGTAGAATAAGTCCCTGGGAATATTTTCAAGTAGGGATGGAACATCACTTTTGGAGGAAGTTGAAGATAGTGTTCATGTGTTAGAAGAAGACTTAGGATAGATGACATGTGAAACCCCTTCTAACTCTACAGCAATGTTTAAATCCCCACATCCTCTATATTTTGCTAGATCTCATAAATGTGGATACTGCTTCCAGAGGTGCAGTTTCCAATCCAGCCACACTTTCATATCCCTGTGCTACTCTTATCCTTGTTCTCTTTCAAATCCTTTAGCATAGATACAATCAACATGCTCAACGTCTTCCTATAGTCCTCTAAGAGAGAACTAACATTGTGTTAGTGGAACTGAGGGGCTATCCTTTTTTATTTTTTTGATACATAGCTGTTTTTACCAACTTTTGCAGTCATAAATATGTCTATGTTATATTTTATCACCTCTGCACACCTCTTAGGTAATAATAGATTATAAGCTACTCACTTCACCCCCTATATTTGCCTCTCCAGTGCTTTTTGGATGGTCTGATATTTTACATCTTTAGAGACTGCAGCATTCTCTGGCTCAGAGAAATAACACTGGTAGAAAATTATTGATGTTGAAAATTGAAACCTTTGTTTCAAGCTGAAATTTAGGGAACACTAAAAGTGAAGCACAATTGATAAAATGTTTTACTGTCTTCTTCCCATTTAATTCTTGGCACAGTTCATTGTCCATGTGCAATGTCTGTCAAAAAGAAAATTATTAATGGATTAGATATAAGTCCTCATCTACGAAGCTCTCCTCTTACGCCTTATCATGGTATTAAGGGGAGGCCAGACATTCAAACATCATGCCAACAAAGGGCATGATTAAGGAGGTTCTACTATGCTAGCAAGATGTTAAGTATGAATTCAACAAACAACTGTGATTACCAAGAAAACAACCTAGTTAACCACAGAGAGGCTCCTTACCAATAGATCAGTCACCTGGTGATAAATTGTTTTGCCAGTGAAACTCAGGAAAGAAAAGAAAAAAAATTAAATGGTCCTTAGTATATAGCCTATTTCATTTCTGCAGTGATGGTGGCAAAAAGTAATGAGAGGCTTACATATACACATATATGTATACAAGTGTACATACATACATATATGGACACATATATGCATCAGAAGAGCAGAATCATGATTGCTCCCTTACTTCTCACTGGCAGTCCCAAATTCCTAATTATTGCATACAAAGTGGAAGATGTTTCTGGGTAGTCAAAATTCAGGTGATAAAAAACTTAAAATGGGTCTTAACAGAGGCCTGGAATCACTTAATTTTTATAATGACAAAAATATAAAATACAAGCTATAAAATAAACACATTTAAAATAAATTTTTAAAAATAATCTTCTAAATACAAATCTGACTATGACATTGGCAAGTAAGCTGATCTTCTTGGGTATTACTCTTTCTAAGGCTCAAGCGATTTTTGAGATAGTCACCGATTATATGATTCGTATCTTTCAATTGGTAAGTAACTTTACAGAAAAGAGTTTTGTAATCAGGTAAAAATAGCCTGGATTTGTGATTCCACTAGAGTGGGAACCCCTAGTGCTGAAGTATCTTGCTTAAATGTGGATAAGTCTAACATATATAACATAGTTTCTGAGCGTTGACTAAATCCCTGAGACATTAAAACACATGCACATAGGCTTACGGCTAGCATGTTTCTTGCGCAAGATCCCAGGTCTTTCTGACTCTTGGGTCTTTCTGACCGAACCCTACATCATGTTGCCTCTCTTCTTGATATTTTGATGGGATTAATTAGATTATATTAAAGATTAATATTATGTGAAGTAGTGGCTAGGGAGCCAACCTTAGGGACAACCAAAATTCAAGTCCGCTTCTGGCATTTGCCAGTCAAGTCATTGAGAACTTTGTGTTGCTTCCAGGCTACTTTCGAAGATTATAAGTTACAGAACAGTTGTTATTCTGCATTGGCAGACAGAGTTTTCTCACCATGAGCTGGGAGAACCAATTAAATCACTGGTCTAGGAAAGAAACATGTTGCTGTTGTCAAATAACACTAATGGGGAAATAGTATATGGATTTATATGTACGGTGGCAGGACAAAATTGAAGACAACTGTCTATTGCCCAGGATGCAGTACATGACCTTGGTGTCTTCAATGTGTGACCAAGATCTAAGTGCTCCACAGCACCTACTTCAACTTCCTTCATGGCCTTCAGAAGAAATTGTTCTCATCTGCTCATTCTGCTGAAGGAAGTCTTCACCTGCTTGGGATAGGTATCCACTTAACTCACCAATGGTTTGGAGGCCCATTGGTTACTCTTAACCTGGTTTAGCATAGCTGCTGAGACAGCCTGCTGGGGGTGTGGCCTCTGCACATGCTACAGTTTCTTGGAGCCACAGATGAGAGCTGAGTGAATAAGGTAGACGCTAAACATGGACTAGCAACCCTAAAAAGGGCTTGGCAAACTCATACCAGTGGCACCAGTCCTCCTAAACACCCTACACACATGCCATATTATATACTATAATGACAAAGGGTTCTCCATACAAATATCCCAATTTTTATGTAGGGTTTGGGAGAGCACCATCAAATGTAGAAACAACCTCACTCGGGCAAAAATGTGTAGAAAAAAATTACAAAAACTGTTTCTAAAAACTAGAAAGCAGTCTCATAGAAATTAAATATAGGCTAACATCTCACAGTGTAAGTTCTAAATGGATTTGTAGACTTAGACATAAAAGGTCACATCATAGATAAATTAGAGGAATGAGGAAGTCTTTACACAGTAGATCTATGCACAATGGGAGAATCTATAACCAAACAAAAGAAGTTAAAATGGATTGCATATAATTAAAAAGTTTTTGAACAAACAAAACCAGTGCAGCTAAAATTAGAAGAGAAACAGATAAATGAGGGGGAGAAATCTTTCGAAAAAATTTCTCTGATAAATGTCTCATTTCTAAGATACATAGAGAACTGATTTTGAAAAGAGTAAGAACTATTCTCCAATTCATGAAATGGTCAAAGGATATAAACAGTCATTTGCTCAGAGAAAGAAATCCAATCCACTAATAACTATATACAAATGGGCTAAATCACTAATCATGAGAGAAATGTAAATGTGAGTTTTTACCTCATACCCATCAAATTAGCAAAGTTACCAACAAATGCTGAAGGGACTGTAGGGAAATAGAGACCAATTCACTGTTGGTGGAACTATCTACCCATTCTGGAAAGCAATTTGGAAACATGCTCCCCAAATTCTTAAACTCTGCATAAACTTTGACTCAGTGATATCACTACTACATATATACTTCAAAGAGATTTCTTTAAAACCACAAAAAATATTTATAGCAGCTCATTTGTGGTTACAAAGAATTGGAAACTGAGGAATATCCATTGAAGGAGGAATAACTGAACAAGCTGTAGATGATCAATATGATGGAATACTATCGTCAATAAGAAATTATGGAAAGGACCATTTCAGAGAAATGTGACAATACTGGATAGAAGCAGAGTGAAGTAAGCAAAAGTAGAAGAGTTTATATAGTAACATTGACATCAAGATAAACTTTTAATAACTAAGGAACTCCTATCAACACAATGATCAGCCAAGATCCCAGAGGGCTTATGATGAAACATGCTACCTAACACTGGACAGAGAGCTGGGTGATGAATTCAGACCATATACTGAGACAAATTTTTTTATGTGTAATGTGGGGACTTATTTTGCTTGAATATACATGATTGTAACTTTTTTTTTTCTTTTTGGTAAACTGGGGAAGGAGGTAGGGAGAAGAGAAGGGAAATTTTCATTGATTTAAAGGAATAAAATTTTATTTAAAAAAGAAAAGGCTAATACCTCTATGTGAGTCACAATTTTGAAGGCTAATCATAGCAAGTATATTGTGGAAATCGATGTCATGTGGCCTTGGGAGTTGGAATCTATATAGGGACTAGCAACAACTTCTATACTATTTATTGTAAATTGTACCAAATGCAAATACTTTTGAACCATTGGAATAGTTCATATTAAACAATATTGCCTTCACAGGGGGAATGAAAATTATCTTCTTCTTAGTGATGAGGAAGGAAGATGAAGAACTTTCTATAACAACTCCCCTTCCAGTAACCCTTCATGGCTGATGAAGAAGTCATGTAAAATTTCTCAATGGAAAATAAGGAGCTGAAGAGTTATTATGTCAATTACTGCAGTCATTCTTGACCTTGTCAAATTGGTAATTGAAGTAGGGTAAACACTAGGGTGAAGTACGATGAACACCAGTATTATGGAATTAATTAGTTTTAACAAAGCCTTTTCTCTCTATTCCTGTGATTTAGATTAGTTAGGAGCAATTTAGTAGGCAAAGGCTCAACTAGTTTCAAAGACAATTAATGTCCACAAATATATTGATGATATAACATTGATTGGGATGGATGGGACTTCAGTGATAGTGTCCCTAGATTGGATGATGGCTCAAATGAGAGAGAATGGATAGGAGATTAACTATAAGAAAAGTAAGGACATATCCCTTTCTCCTTAACTTACAACGATTTCAGTGCTACCCATCATGCCAACTGGAGCATCTACTTTTGAAATCTCAGTATGACATAATCCTATAGGGTATTCTTCCTAACTATGACTGGCAAATTGATAGTATTGTGCCTTTTCATCTATCTCAGGGTATAGGTTTGCTCTTTCTACAGTTGAAACAAATTCAGGATTTTGTAGTAGTTAAGTCTGTCCCTGCCTGTCATAACCTTCATCAAAATTCTTGCAGAAAATATCCTTTTTTATTGACCCATTGTACCTTTGCTTTTGGCTAGGGCATCCATTTTTGTCATGAAGGAAGCCATGATTAGGCTTGCTGCCATCATCTTCTTAGAGTTTTCTATTCCTCAGTCAGCTGGGTATTGTCAAATGCACTGCTAAATGGACTTTTGAAACAAATCAGGGCTGGGTGTCTCACTTGCTTTAGGCATTGTCTCTAACAATGAAGGCTTCTCCAGTAGAGTAATTTGTTGGATCCAGACACCAGAGATACTTATCTGATGATGGACAATTCTGATATGTAATTCCAGTTGACTCTGTCCAGTCCATTTTTATTTCATGCCCTATTTAGAATTGTGTGGGCCTAGAAGTTTTTGTCCCCTCAAGTAGAAACTCTTCAGATACCCTTTAATTGGCAGGCCTCTTTTCCTCTTAGGTGGTTCAGACAATTCCTTCCTAGAAAGGGCTTGGGGATACAAAGTATAGAATTGTTGAGAAGTGCTTTGTTTTCTAATGACATATCAGAGGTGAAATTTTTTTTTCGATAAACAGGATATTTATTTGGAATAAAAGAAATACTTTAGCTGATTGGGTGTCAGTCTTGAATCTCTGGATAAAGGTGAGGTAGAGTCTTCATTCACCTTTTGAAAAAGAAAGGGGCACAGTCCTTCAGTAGATGAATCTAAATTCTAAAAGGTCAAGGATTTTGTATCATCACCATGACGGGATTATCAGTGAGAAGAAGTTTCAGTTCATGAACTAGAACACAGTGAGTACAAGTAAGGGGTTAAGTCTTACGATCAACTCAGACTCCCAGACAAATTATGTACAAGAAGCTTTTGACCATTTTGTTACCTTGCTACAGATAATGCTAACTCGACTCTCCTCTCTTGGAGAGATAAGCGTTGGTTTTGCAGCCCTGATGTCCGTGGTGCTGTTTTTATTCATAGGTTATTGTTTTACCTAAGGAAATAAACTGTAAACCAACCCCCTCTATCTGCATTGCATGAACTATACTTTTTTTCAGAGGAATTACATAGTGTTGGATTTTTTGAAATTTTATTTATACTAAGATCCTCCACTACCCTTGCCCATACTAGATTTCTTTCCCAAGATAACAATTGTTTAGTAATGTAGTAAATACAAATGTCTAGTAATTGTTTAGTGTATGTTTAGTAATGTTACATTTGAGTGATGTAACATCTCCTGTGTATTTTTAGAACCTTTCTACCAAAAGGTGAGATGTAGGAGCAGTATTTCTTTCTTTTTACAAAATCTGGATTGTTTTTCATTTAAAAAGGAAAGGAAGCCATAATTTAGATTTAGTTAGTTGTGACAGCTAGAGCAAGAAAAGCTTAGACTATTAGGAATCATGAAGTTTGGGAGAGTTCTCACTGCCCTATGCAGCGTCTTTCTTACTCAGTATTGCTGCCCTAGTAAATGCAAAGGGAGAGGCATCTCTTTTTAGGGAACCCTTTAACTCCTACTGTTAGAACACTTACTTTTATTGAATTTTTTAAGTCCATCAGTGTTTCAGTGTATTCCAATCTGCAGCCTGAATTACTGAACTGACCTGGTCCTGAACACATTACTATCCATAAATACTGAAAAGACCTAGGGGAATAAGTCTTACATGTTGGATAGTTGTGTGTGTTCATAGACAAGGTTTTCAAAGGAAGAGAAGGAATTATAGTTGTGATCTGCATTACTGGAAGGAGTACGTACAACTAATGGAATTACAGATTCACGGAAGTACTGTAGCTAAATACTTTAGCTCTTCTTTGGTATTTTAAATAATTATCATTCACCTTGCCTTATATGCCAAATATTTCTTAAACATAGTAGGTTCTCAATAGATTACAGAATCAGAATTATTCACTTTTTAGTGAAAGAATGAATACTTAAAACAAATGAACAAAGCATGTAAATTTCGAAACATCTTGTTTTGTGCTGCCCAGATGCACTATTTCTTTTGAATGACAAATAATGCTATGAAATGAAGTGTTTCAGGCATTCACGGATCAAGTTTAACTGGGGACAAATAACTCAGATGAATCCTGATGTTTTATATTTTCATACACTAATATTTGCTTCACACCATATGTCACAGTAACATGAGAATATGATAGAACAGAACAAAATAGTGGTTTTCTGGTTTAACATCTGGTCTTCTGAGGAAGTCTAGAGCTTCAGAGGATAATTTTAAAATCTCATGATAGAGTTGTATAGCCAAATGCCTGGCAGGATGGAGAGGAGGTAAAGAGTCAGGGGTAATACCCTTTGTAATTCCCTTTGCATCAGCTAATTCTTCAATAAGCCCCAAAGTTTTGTAGTCATAATTATAACAAATCAAAGAGTATATTGGAAGTTGTACTTTGCACAGTGCTTAGCGCATAGCAGGCACTTAATAAATGCTTATTGATTTGTTGACTGGCTAAATGACCTCCTTATAGTGTTGGCTATAGAGAAGGATTTCATTTTATACCACTTCTAATGGGTTTTAGTATTTTAAGACTTCATTATAATTTAGTTGCCTGGTAGACATCAAGGACAATGATATGGCTAGACTGTAATACCTTTCCCAATAGTTAACCAGGAAGCAAGACTGATCAATTTCCTATTCAGAACAAAAAAATCATTACTCAATTAGGGAAAAAAATATTTTTAAGATGTTTTCTAGGTTTGATATTAGTTTCATACATGAACAAGTCATATCTTACACATAAGCCTGGAACTTTCAGAACCCAAACAAAATGAATATGAGTTTGGGGAAAGATCTCAAGTCATTTCTATTTATACTGGCAGAGGAACTAGAAAAAGGGGAGGAGAGAGAATAGTTTTTCTGTTACTTTTTGACTTTATCTCCCCATAAATCAAACCTGAGACTTTCAATTTCCCCAACAGAGCACTTACAGAGTGGAGTTGGGAAACCCTGTTAAAATTTCATGGGCTAGAAACAAATTTATTGGATCATTCTGCTTTCCCTCAGTGCAACCTCCTGTAAGGGTAAGGTGGCTCAGTAGAGATATGGCAGGTGGGTTCCTTAATGAATAGTGAAGCTAGAAACTTTATGTGTGTTATAAAAGCCTTATTTTTAACTGGATGAAACATTGGAGAGTTAACCTGTGTCCTGGAAACAATTTGGTGAAACACAAGTAGGCATAGATGACAAATGAAGCATATCTTTTTGGGGGGGAGGGGTAATTAAATAATTAGAAATAAGATGTAGAAAAAATATATACATTGGCTGGCTATGTGGAGCAAAATCAGGACTTCAATAAAATTGATGTTGAGATCCAAAATTATACCCTGTCAGGTTGAGAGTAGTAACAGGCAATATGGCATTGTGAATGGAATGCTGGCCTCAACGTCAGGTAAACTTGGGTTCAAATTAGACCCTTAATATGGGATCCTAAATAAATCACTTACTCTCAGTGTGCCTCAGGTAACTCTGTGAAATCAGATTTCAATTGATCCTACCTGATGCAAAAATATTTCCTTTCATTATTGGTGCAGTGAGAGCTGCAATCTGGTGTAGGGACACAGGAACTGCACTATAGACTTGAAATAAATGAATTTAGCCATTTCTCAGGTTTGCATATCACCCTAACTATCAAGCAGAATTTTTCAGGCTTCTTGACTGAGTATGGCACTATATACAAAGTTTATCAAGTTAAAAGTCAGAAGTTGAAGGCAAAATCATAAAGGAGAAAAGTTTGCCTTTGGTGTCATTTGGTTCTCTCATCTTACACTGATTCATATCTATCTAGAAGTTTGTTCTGGACACCTCCCCTAACCCCTTTAGTGGCAGTTTTTTATATTTATATGCCTTTCTCAATATCCTCCTTTAATCCCCCATCAAAAAGTATCTGTACTTATTTCCTTGAGAACTTGTTAAAGTGATAGCCAATCTGATTAGCATGTAGATTAGTTTACACTCTACCCCTCCCACTTAACTTGTGGTTTTCTGGAGAAACAGTCACAGAATTTCAGAGTTGAAAGAGTCTTTAGAAACCATCTAGTCCAACTTGAACAAGAATCCTCTTTCAAACATCTTTGCAGATGGCAATTTAACCTTCACTTGAAGACATCTTGTGAGAGGGAAGCTACTATGTATTTTCTAAAGCAATTCATGAGACTTTCAGACAAGTTAAGTTTTTCCCCTTTGTATTTACCTTTCTTCAATTGCTCTTTCTCTCATTTTTTCATCCAGTCAAAAAGTCAAATCCCTTTTCCATGTGATGGTCCTTCAAATATTTCAAGGTAATTATTATGTTTCCCCAACACTTTCTTTCCCATATTAAAAGTTCATTTAACCAACACTCACACTGCATGATTCTGAAGTCTTTTAGCTTTTCTTTTCATTCTTTTGTATATTTTGAAACTTATTATATGGTTCTTAAAATTGCACTAAGAACTATGCTACCCCAGATGTTGTTTGATCATAGCATAAAACAGCTGAATTATTTGTCCACTGCCCCCTTTATGTAATTTAAAACCAAATTAGTTTTATTTTATTTACTTGTTGTCACATCAAACTGTTGACTCATACTGAGTTTATAGTTCACTAAAAGCCCCAATTCTTTGTCATATGAGCAGTAGTCTAGTGATACCTCTCACATCTTCTACTTGTAAAACTAATATTTTGAATACACGTTTGATGAATTTCAATTATAGTCTATAGGAAAACTTAGGATACCGAATTTGTCATTCAATATGATAGGTTATCTCTCCTAGCATTTTTTTTTTAATTTTTTACATTCATTTTCACAAATTTTTGGGTTCCAAATTTTCTCCCCTTTTCTCCCCTCCCCCCACCCCAATACCACAAGCAATCTAATTTTCCCTATCTCCAATCTGCCCTCTCTTCTGTCATCTCTCCCTTCTCTTGTCTCCATCTTCTCTTTTCTCCTGTAGGGCCAGATGACTTTCTATTCCTCCTTAACTATGTCTTCTTTCCTAGTTGCAACAACAATACTAAACAGTTGTTCCTAAAACTTTGAGTTCCAAATTCTCCTCATCCCTCCCTCCCCACCCATTCCCTTTGGGACAGCAGGCAATTCAATATAGGCCATATCTGTGTAGTTTTGCCAATGACCTCCCTGATAGTCGTGTCGTGTAAGACTAACTGAATTACCATCCCTCCTAACCTGCCCCTCATTGTTTCTCTTCTGTCTTTTGATCCTGTCCCTCCCCAAGTGTTGACTTCAAATTGCTCCCTCCTCCCTTTGCCCTCCCTTCCATCATCCCCCCCTTGCAATATCTCTTTCTCCCCCACTTTCTTATACTGTAAGATAGGTTTTCATACCAAAATGAGTGTGCATTTCACTCCTTCGTTTAGTCAAATGTGATGAGGGTAAACTTCTTGTTTTTTTTTTTTCTCAGCTCTCCTCTTTTTCCCTCCACTAATAAAAACTCCTACCTGCCTCTTAAATGACATATAGTTAGCCCCTTCCCTTTCCCTCTCTTTCCTCCCCCTACATTTCTCTCTCACCATTTACCCTAGTTTCTTTTAAGGTATGGTCCCATTCTATTCAGTTCAATCTGTGCTCTCTATCTCTGTATGTATGTGCATGTGTGTATGTGTGTGCATACGTGTACATGTGTATGTGTGGTCCCACCAACTACCCAGATACTGAAAAGTTTTAAGAGTTACAAATATTGTCTTTCCATGTAGAAATGTAAACAGTTCACTCATGGTAAGTCCCTTAAGACTTCTCTTTGCTGTTTACTTTTTCATGCTTCTTCTCATTCTTGTGTTTGAAAGTCAAATTTTCTTTTCAGCTCTGGTTTTTTCATCAAGAATGCTTGAAAGTCCTCTGTTTCATTGAAAGACCATATTTTCCCTTGAAGTATTATACTCAGTTTAGCTGGGTAGGTGATTCTTGGTTTGAGTCCTAGTTCCTTTGCCTTCTGGAATATCCTATTCCACACCCTTCGATCCCTTAATGTAGAAGCTGCTAGATCTTGGGTTATCCTGATTGTATTTCCATAGTACTGGAATTGTTTCTTTCTAGCTGCTTGTAAGATTTTTTCCTTGAGCTGGGAGTTCTGGAATTTGGCCACAATGTTCCTAGGAGTTTCTCTTTTTGGATCTCTTTCAGGTGGTGATCGATGGATTCTTTCAATACTTATTTTGCCCTCTGGTTCTAGAATGTTAGGGCAGTTTTCCTTGATAATTTCATGGAAGATGATGTCTAGGCTCTTTTTTTGATCATGAGTTTCAGGTAGTCCCATAATTTTTAAATTGTCTCTCCTGGATCTATTTTCCAGGTCAGTTGTTTTTCCAGTGAGATATTTCACATTCTCTTCCATTTTTTCGTTCTTTTGGTTTTGTTTGGTGATTTCTTGGTTTCTCGTAAAGTCATTAAACTCCATCTGTTCCATTCTAATTTTGAGAGAACTATTAAATTCAGTGAGCTTTTGAGCCTCTTTTTCCATTTGGCTCATTCTGCTTTTGAAAGCATTCTTCTCCTCATTGGCTTTTTGAACCTCCTTTGCCAATTGGGTGAGGTATTAATTTCCTCAGCATTTTTTTGGGTCTCCTTTACCAAGGTATTGACCTGTTTTTCATACTTTTGTTGCATCTCTGACATTTCTCTTCCCAGTTTTTCCTCCACCTGTCTAACTTGCTTTTCAAAATCCTTTTTGAGCTCTTCCAGGGCCTGAGCCCACCCACCACCCCCCTGGGGTGTCTGGGGTACTGAGGCCCCGCCCTCCACGTCTTTCCCTGATGGCAAGAATATGTCCTCATCTTCGTCAGATCCGAAGGTCGGGATCATTTGCATTTGTTGGAAAAAACTCTCTAAAGTCTTATTTTTCTTCCCTTTTCTAGGCATTTTCCCAGCCAGTTACTTGACTTCTGAGATTCCTTTCCACCCCCTCCTGGATCCGCCCAGCTAGTGCTTGGCCTCTGAGATTTAAATGGGCTTTCCTCCTGCTGGCTGTCAATCAGTGAGCTTTAGTTCAGGTGCTGGGGTGGGGCCAGGGCTGCCTCCGAGACTCTGATCCCTCGGGGGTTTTATGCAGAGACTTTCAGGAATGGAACGGGTGGGGGCGGGGTGGGGGGCCCGCCTTCCAAATCCCGCTCTCTTGGGGGCTTTAAGCAGAAGCCTTCAGTAACAGAGCGGGGTGGGGGCAGGGCCGTCTCCCAGGCTCAGCTCCGTCTGGTTTTATGCGGGAATCTTCCGTAATGAAGATCCTGCCTGCTGCTGGGGGATTCCTGAGTCCTGGGCCGCCGCCGCCCCAGCCACCGCCCACACCTCTGCCTCCGCTGCCTCCTGCCCCCGTCCCCGCCGCTGCCGCTTCCTCCCGAGGGGGCCCGAGTCACGGAGACGCCCCGCTTCCCCTCTCCTTCAGCCCGGCCTCTCTCACTGACCTGCTTCTGTGGGCAGAGGGACTTTCCCGGCTGCTGGAGCGTCTCTCTGAAGCCTGCTCGGATCAGCTGCTCTGCGGCTCCGGCCAGGGCAGCGCTGGGGGTCGGGTTTACTTTCCAGGGCGTGCCGGACCCTGGGGACGGGTCTTCAGGGCTCCCTGGAACAGAAATCTCTTCCACTCTGCTTCTGCACACCTTGTATTCACCCAGAAGTTATGGGGGACTCTTTTTACATTAATTCTATGGGCTTTGGTTTCGGAGCTCGTAAACATGGGTCCTTCTACTCCGCCATCTTGGCTCCGCCCCCCTATCTCTCCTAGCTTTAAGTTACTTCTTAGCATGTTAAGAGGGCTCTCATCAATTTTTTTTCAAGTTATTCATAAAACTGTTAAGTAGCACAGAATCAAGACAAATTTGTGGGACATGTCACTATATTGGGAGAATTATGGTACAATGGACAGAGTACAGAAATCAGAAGACCTGAATCCTGCGTCAGATATATAGTGTCTGTATGACTTTGGGCAAATCATTTATCCTTTTTGGACTTCAGTTCCATTACTTGAATTCATTACCTTGTTAAAATAGATGGTTTCTGAGGACCTTCCAAATCTACTCTATGACCTTATTGTGCTATCATCCTTCTAATACTGTAGGATCGAGTCTGATCATTCAACCAGTTTTGGATATCTAGGAGAATGACACTAATGGTAGAAAATTTGGGAAATACATCAGCATAATGGATCAGGATATCTCAAACCAGAGGGCATTTTTATTACTGTTTAGTGTTGTTCAGTCATTTCTGACTCTTCATGAACCCATTTGGGTTGTTCTTAGCAAAGATACTGGAGTGGTTTGCCATTTCCTTCTCCAGCTCATTTTACAGATGAGGAAACTGAGGCAAACAGGGTGAAGTGTCTTTCTCAGGGTCACACAGTTCTTTAGAACTGAGGAAGATTAATCTGACTCCTGGCACAGCGCTCTATCCACTGTGTGGATAGCCACTGTGCCCAAGGCACTTTATTTAACTCTTCTTCATTTTTCAGATGAAAGGTAAGTAAAATTATTATGATTTGAATCTGGGTGCTCAGATTCTAAATCCAGTGCTCTTTCTATGCCATATTATTTCTGCCAACATGGGGGAGCTGTTTTGTCACTTTTTGACTGACATTGTTTGAGAAGCAACCTATTCTAACCTATTAGCTGAGTTGGTCCCAAAAGACAATCCCTATCTCTTAGAAAACTCACAGTTGAAGAAATGTGGTTTTTCTTCTTTGAGATCTCATGGAAAAATCATTTTGATGTAGCTGAAAATATATAATTCATATAAACAATATATTATAAACATCAAATCTCTAAATGAGCAAATCATTAATATATTTAAAACTTGGGGGTAAGCATAGCATAATGTAAAGAAAAACCTACGCTAAAATCCAAAGATCTATGTTCAAACCTGAGCTCTGCTGTTATCTGTGTGGGTTTGAGGAAATCACTACTCCTTTCAAAGATTCCAGTTCCTCGATCCAATTCAATAAATATTTGTGAATTACCTACTATGTGTCAGGAACTGTGCTAAGTGCTGGGGACAACAAAGCCCCTCCTCTTAAGGAGCTTATAGTATAATGGGGCTGGAGGAAGATAACCCACAGAAAGAAGCTGAAAAGCAGGACAGTGGGCACCAGGTGGTACCATGAGGGAGATGAAACCAAGTGGAGATACTGATGGAATTGATGAGATATTATTTAACTTATCTTCTTCTCACAACAACAACACAAATAGAATTTATCTAGTTTTTTCAGGTTCTTAAAGTGCTTTCCATGTGTTACTTTTTTGATCCAACACAAAGATTCTGTGAATGAATGAGTAGAAATAAAGTTATAAATCTCATTTAAAAAAAAACCAAAATCATTACTCTCTAGATTTCTTTCCCCACAAAAGGAGAATTACTGTTCTCAAAGTAAAAAAAGAAAAAAATTACCTATATATGATATTTCTCAGAATGTGGAAGGGCCAGGCAATATTTTCAATTGGCAAGATTTCCAAAAATTTCAGGTGAAACTTGTCCAACAAAATCATGGATCTGGCCCTTTTACAAATCAGTGTTCATAAGTAAATGTTTGCTTTTGACCAATATATTATGCTGAAGATCTAAAAAATAGTGCTGCTAGAACTCTTCTTTGGGTAGAAAGATTTTTATTTGAAACACTAAAGGATCATGACCTTTTATATTTTCCTTTCCATAGACATTGGAAAAATTGTACCATTTTGCATAAATCAATAATAAAAAAAGCTATGTACATAAGCCTTGCCAGAATCTCAAACCCTATCCTAACTCACAATTTGACAGGTCAATATTCCTTTATCCTAAGGCCAAAGCCACAAAAAATGCAAATGATTCTCTCCCCTCCATGTTGGTTTCTAAAATAATGTCATTGCCAAACCTTCAGGGTAACTTGGGATTCAAAATTCTTTTTCAATTAGCAGAGGAAAATCAAAGTGAATTTCCAGTAGTGACCCAATTAATCCAAGTACAGCAGGGAGTATCGTCTAATGTTAAAATGAGATCCTGAGTTAGAATGCATAAAATGTATTCCCAATTCTTCTACTTAAAAACTAGGCAATTAAGCATACTTCTACTGATCTATCTTTCTTTCAGTTTCTTCATCTGTAAAATGGGCAAAAAGATTTAATAAAAATTTAACTAAATAAAGTATGTTTTAAGCAGCAAGTAATTAGTTTAAGGTCCTACACTGGTCTCATTCTTCTCAGCTTTTCCCCCATAGGTATCATGAATATTGTTCTATTTTCTCTTCATTCTCTAGTATTCCTTCTTTTCCTGATAGGGAGGTATTTTATTTTATTGGTGTAGAGACAACCTTCATAGAATCAATTTCAGTTTTAAATCCCTCCTGAGAGATGCTCACATTGTTGAGGTTCACCTGGGCTGCTTCCAATGCAGTCTCTAGAGTAACTATCCTAGGGCCATACACATCAATTTTTGCTTCTAGCTAATATTTCAACTGAGTTAATAGCTGGTTAAAATTGTTTTAAGAGAAGTTTCCCCAGTTGGTCTGGCTCCAGCTAATGACTAAATTATCATTTGTGAGATGAGAAGGGATGGGGAGACTGTAAAGATATAGCTATTTCTTCCTCATCTTCCACAGTAAGTCAAACTGCCTTGGCACAAGGCTTGAGATGGTGCTCTTGCCACTGCAAAGCATCTTCAACCTCTAGACAAGTTTATAGAAAAAAATGTCATGGGGTGGAAACAGTACACAATAAATACACATATTGCTTCTGCTGCTATCTGGTACCTGACACATTTCTTCACAAACCTGACACTTTGTTCTCTTTGTAAGATGGGGAATTCACATCACAAAATAACTTTATAAAGCACAAATCCTCTACACCCAGGTCCCTGAACAGTATGCAACCCAGTATGTTTCTCTTACTGTAGAAAAGGCAACAATTTTCATCAACATGAGCCCAAATGTTTCTTGCCTTAGATTCTTTGTAGCTGTATGAGGCTATTGCCTACTCATACACAGAAGTATGTTATAAAATGCAAGGCTTCTTAACTATTTTAGTGCCATGGACCCTTTTTACAGCTTGAAGAAGCCTGTGGATCTTTTCTCAGAATGACAGTTAAATTCACAAAATAAAATACATAGTATTAAAAGGGAAAGTAATTATTTTGAAATGCAGTAATAAAGTAAAAATAATAAAGTGATAATAACAATAAAGTAATAATTTAAAAAAACTCCAAAATTCCTGTTTGAGAACCCTCAAACAAAAGGTGAAGTGAGCACATTATGGCCCTTTTGGCAAATCCAAACTATATCCTGTTTTCATGTTGAGAAATATTATAAGCAAAGGAAAAGGAGAAGGCAGAGAATGAAATGGATAGATTATGTCATGGAAACAGTGAACACGAACTCGGACAGAACTGGACAGAGATAGTTGAAAGTGAAAGGACCTGGCATGTTATGGTCCATAGAGTCACAAACTGTCGAACACGACCGAACGACTGAACGACAAAAACCACGCAGAAACTGAGTTAAGCTACAAACCTAATCTCCCTTCCTTCCCCAGAGGCCAAGGTGGTGAAATAGAGATTGCATTCCAAAAACTTTGGAGTGAAATGTTTGTGTTTGTTCTTAGCTTTGTCTTTGAAGAATATATTCCTTTGTAAAGTCAATCTGACTGTTAAAAAGTCTCTTGGGTCCTGAAATTAGGAAAATAAAATCAATGAGAGCTTCAGTTATATTGCTAGTGAATAGAGGTACCTCCCAAATCCCCAGAGAAACCCTAGAACGAGGGGTGAAAAGTGAGAGACCAGCCACTCAGTGGGGCCTGAGTAATGCTATTAAAATTAATACCTGTTGTATCTCAGGGTAAATCATTTGACCTCTTTAGACCTCAGTTTCCATATATTTAAATGATGAAGACAGATGTAGATAACTTCTGAGGACCCTTCTAAGTCTATAGACTATAATTCCTAACCTAATATTGTGCCTGTTTTTGCAGCTTTTAAATAAAGGGAGAAGGTTACAACCTTGTAAGTTTTATTGGTCATGGGAGTGAGCCACCCAAAGTTTGGGAGCCAGAGTCTATAGTTGAATTTTCCTGAAGCCAGATGGTGAAAAACAAAGTCCTGAGTGACCTGCCTGACCCACTCCAGCAATAACAAAGATTCAGATTTGTCTAATATTGGCCATACTGGATTTAAAAGTGAATAGGGAGGCAGTGGGAGTAAAGGGCTGTATAGAAATAGCATTTATTTTGAAATCACTTTCCCCAGCAATAGATGGTACAGGAAAAGTGCCCCACCCCTCCAGGTCTTTTAGGGAGATATTTGTTCTTGTTACAGCTAAGTCTGAAATGCTTCCCACATCAACAACTAGCCTTTTTCTGTCTGTTTAGAAATAGTCAATTTAATTTTCTTTTTGCACTTACTTGGTACTTGCTTTGTACAGTGGCTTCTGCCTCTTTTCTAGCAGAAAGTATTAATTATTTATGGACATGAGGTTTCTTAGCTTGGCTTCTTCAATTGCTCAAAAAAGAGCCATATTTATATGACTTAAATTTTAATCCCTAGTGCTTAGCACAGACTGATAAAACCTTCTATAGTGGATATTATTCTGGTATGCCTTTAAGAATTCAGAGCCATCTCCTTGCCATGCTGAGATACTATAGGATCAGAGCAGGTCTTTAATAGATTTAAATTCTTACTTATCCTTTATAGGCTAACCAAAATATCATCTCCTTCATTAATCTTTCTCTACCCTTCTCTAATGATAAGGACTTCCTCCCCTGGACTGAACAGAACAATTTGTGCCTCTCTAATATACTTATCACATATTAATATATTATAACAATCTACATTTCTATATTATCATATGACTTGAACTGCATAAGGAAATGGACCATTTGCATTCCTTTTAGTATCTAGTAAGAGGGTGTTCTTTTTAGAAGCAAGAACAATGGAGATGTACCCATAAGAAGAGCACAGAGGCAGAGGGGGTGAGAAATGGGAGTGGGGAGAGAGAGAGAGAGAGAGAGAGAGAGAGAGAGAGAGAGAGAGAGAGAGAGAGAGAGAGAGAGAGAGGAAGAGAGAGAGAGAGAGAGAAAAAGAGAGAGATAGGGAAAGAGGGAGAGAAAGGAGAGAGGGAGAGAGAGGGAGAGAGGGAGAGAGAGAGAGAGAAGGAGAGAGAGGGAGGGAGAGGGAGAGAGAATAGGAACAAAAGATCAGGATTGCTGAAAGGGAGAGGACAAGTATTTGTGTATACATTAGTGATCTAAAGGAGAGGTATATGTATAGGGAGGTGTCAGTGCCTCATGGAAATAAAGATCATTTGGTTTGTGGTGGTTAAAATGACTTTCTCCAAAAAGTGCTGGGATTAGGGAAGGAGTAGCTTTGAGTGTATAGAATTGTGCTTGTCTTTTATTAGGCACCCTAAATGGGTCACTAGTGAAGAATGATACCTTCAACAACCAAGGAGAGAGAGAGAGAGAGAGAGAGAGAGAGAGAGAGAGAGAGAGAGAGAGAGAGAGAGAGAGAATGAAGCGCTCTAAAGAGAGTGAGGTCTTAATCGAAAGGTTAAAGTAGGGTTAGAAGTGTAAGGACTTGTTCCCCAGTCAGGATGCGTCCTAGATCAGTATGAATGATTATGTTTCCCTATACCTGGCCATAGTCTCACCCAGTCTTAGTCTCCAGAAGTTAGGGACTGAGGGACGGAGATCCACTTAAAACTGGAATGGTTCACAAAGGTCATCAAGTAGGACGCCTTCATTTTCCAGAAAAGGAAAGAGAGATCAACAGAGGTAAAAGAACTCTTTCTGGGCCCAGGTCTGTCTTTCACCTTTTCATAGCATAGGCCAAGTCCCAGAATCCAATTCTTTGTCTCCACACATTCTCACACACACCTTTATCTAGCACCGACCAGGCTTCAGAAGCTAAAAGCTACTGCCTTGCCTTGTCTCCCTTCCAACGCAGCCACACAACTAAAGTGACTTGTGTCAGAGTCACACAGTTGATTGAGGCAGGACTATAGTTCAGGTTTTCTTGGTTCCAAGCCCACTGCTCCATCCAGGACTCCACCTAGCTGCCATATAATGATCAACATCAGACTTATTCACCTTTCCACTCCTAACCCTTACTCTATTAGGACAGAGAGCGAATTTGGAAATCCTGTATATATTCAATATCTCACCCAATGCTATCAAATGTTTGACGTTTTTCCCTTTCACTAAGACATCAAGGCACCAGACTATGTATGCTGCACCAACTAGAGACCAGTCTCTCTTATCTCACATACTACCTTTCTTATAGCAGACTCTAGAAGGCAACACAGGAGAATTACGAGCTAGCACGTAACATAATACAGTCAACCATGATAAGCAAGAGAGCCACTAACATAAGAAAGCATTCTGTTTAGAAAAATTAAAAGCTACTCAACCATGAAAACCCTTTCCTACTCAACTGTTGTCAGCCAGAAATTGCCCAGTCATGTGCACATAAGTCTGTGAGTGCACATGTACCCCAATACACAGTCTTCATTCAAAGCTCAAAAATAGCACATTTTTAGCAATGAGTCCCAGCAAAATACCCAGAAAATGTTTTCCTTCCAATTGGTGGGCAAGCATAATAAGCTTACTGGGTTTGTAGTCAAGTTCATCAAAAACTGTGTATAAAAGAGCAGAGAGGCAGAAAGATTTTAAGTACCTCATGAACAGAGCATCCCAGGGGAAATCTGCAGAGACAGAAAACATCTTTTACTATTACTTCAATATACTACCTTTCATCTAAGGTATTCAAGGTGATTGAAGAATACATTAATTAAGTCTCCCAATAGCCCTTTGGGATTAGGATTGTAAGCAGCATTATATAATTTTTAATAGAAATTTTATGGGAGATGCAGGTCAAGTCTAATCATTTACTCTCAGTATTCATCCTTCTCCCTAACCCCATTCTTTTTTATGTGGCTCCATTGTCTTTACTGTCATAGTGAATTATCAGGGTGAGCCTGACATAATTCAGGACCATACTGAAAGTCTCCACACCAATGCATTTCAGCCTTTCTCCCCATAAAACACACACCTTTGTAAAATGATTTCATTAGTTGTACTGAGGGGGAAAAAGTCATCACTTGGTAGACAATCTTTAGGTGATAATTCTCTACAAAATATTTTGGCTAGATTTGTGTTGACAGAGACATTGCTGGCCTTTATTCAAAGCATAGCCTTCTTAGGAACGCTTGCGCCATTTTTGCACTTTGTGAGCCTTCCTTCTCCTTCCATGGTGTCTCAGTGTTTGTCCACCATCATCCAACATTTCCTGCCACCACTGCCAAAGTCTGAATCTAAGGCAAAGTCCTGTTCAAGTACTCTCTGAATGGGTAACATTTGATCCAAGTGTCTGGGTCACAGAGTGAACAATATGCTTCTCTAATAAGACAATGAGATATCCAGAATGAATACCAATATGGGAATTAGCTAAGTAGAAACAATGAAAGTACCAAGAAGAAGGGGATTACCTAAAGAGGAGTCCATTCATGCAGACTTTTTTCAGGGTCAATCTTTGAATTGTTCATGGGTAACTGATTAGTGCATAGTTTCTTGAACCAAATAAGCCTTTTAACTAGTACAACAGTCAAAGTCTGTATGGTATAATGGAAAGAGCACTGAATATACAGCCAGGTTACTTATCAGTTCTGCCTCCTTATTCAGTGAGTGACATTAAGCTAGTCATTTAACCCCTGTGGCCCTCAGTTATCTCTTTTGCAAGGTGAGAAAATCATACAAGATCTCTAAGCATCTTTCCTTATCTAAGTCTTTTGCACTTGGGAAAGTATTACTGGTAGTCTCTTTATTTCCTATTACGTCAGTGTGACTTATTCTTTACAACGGAGGAGAACACTGAACAGCATGGCAATCAAGTACTAAACCAATCAGTCTGTAGAAGTTAATTCATTTCAGAAATCCTTAGATTAACCTTGGAATGATTTGCCAATATAAATCTATCTTCTAGATTAGAGTGCTGACTTTATTATCAGGAAAACTGCCAAAGACTGGAAGGTCAAATAGAATTTGATTCTTAGTTGTATCACTGGCAATGGACCAAAAAAGCTAGATCCCATATCTTTGGGTTAACAGGAAAGAAGAAAAAGCAAGTCATTGTAAACCAGTGCACAAATAATTGGTCATAATATATAATAATTGATAGCTTCAAGACACCAAGACAAAATGCAACTGAAATCTAAATTATGAGATAGACCACAAGAATGATAGGAGTTCAGGAAACTGAGGAGTCATTGTGAACTATTCATGATGAGGCTTCATGGAATAGTTAAAACTTCAGCTGGGTTAAGAATTAAAATATGAGCGAACTAAAAATCTAGAAGGCATTTTTCTTTGCTGACTACTATACATGTCATCAATCAATTAAGTCACAGGCATTTATTAAGTGCACTTACTATGGTCCAAATATTCTATTAAATGTTGGGGATACAAAGAAAATACCAAAACAGACCAAGATCTCAAGGAGTTTACCTTCTAGTGGGGGTAAGGTACATACAAGGTATGTATGGAGTAGATGGAAGACCAATATACTTGGTGAAATTAGAATGAACATGGGTGATACAAAAGATTATTTCAATTGATTGAGTTTGGGATGATATGAATATCTTTGCAAAGACACAGCCTGATGGTAGAGTGACAGTGATGTGAAGTTTCAACAATATTCACCAAACATTCGTTAGGTGCCAACTCTATATAAGGCACTGACTGTGCTGAGTTCTGGGAATACAAAGACAAAATAAAACAGTCCTTGCCCTCAGAAAGCTTATGTTCTCCTAGAAGAAAAAAACATGTACTCTGATAAGTAAGCAAAACCTAATTTAAAGAGAGATCAATAACCAATTAGAGGAAGAAGTTAGGACTTGAGTGGAACAAGAAAGAAACATAAAGATTCTGAGAAGCAAAGATGAAAAAGGAGTGTATTCCAAGCTTGAAGAAAAGCCTATGTCAATTCACAAAGAATAGAAATGGAATATTGAATACATAGAACAGTTAACGGTCCAACTGAGCAAGGAGATAGTTTGTGAAAAGGAATAGTTGGTGGGAAATATTAGTTGGAATCAGACTTTTGGGGGACTGAGATGCCCACATGATTTTATCTGACAGGCAATGGGAAGCCACTGAAGGTTTTGAGGAGAGGAGTAACATGATTAGATTTCTGTCTTAAGAAGATTAATTTGGCAGCCATGTGACTGAAGGGCTCTTACACCTCTTAAATACAGTGGACCATATACTAAAGTGCTATGGTTTGTATACAGTCTTCATGTATATATAGAAAGACAGTATCTCCACACACACACATGTACACAACACAATACACACATACACATGTACACATACAAACTACACTGTCATTGGAGACAGAAATACTGTGTCAGAACAAAAGTTTTCTATTTTCCTGTGTTTTACAGACATTTCTAATTTGATGCTCACTGCTACCTCTGGGTCTCTTCTGCTTTCCAGGTTTAACTTTGGGGGAAAAAAAATTCTCAGTTGATATCTACATCTTCTCAAGTTGAACAGATTCCATTAATGGACTCTTGTACTTCTCCTTCCACATCATTAATAACAACTTCAGTGGAATAGGCTTGCCACTAATTAGACTGACCCAGTACTACCCCCATCAAAGCATTGCTTCCCTCTTTCCCCCAGCTTCATAGGTTCTCATTTGTCACTGGCTGTTGCGTAGGCATATTCTAGACAATATTTCATCCATATGTTTATGTCCTCTATCAAACCAACTTTGAAATCATTGCCTCAGCATGAACATGCTGGAAAGACTGGCAAAATCTTAACTTGTTTAAGAAGAAAAGTTGGAAGGTCTGAAGGTTTTGGACCCTGAGGATGCATGTCAATGCATCTTCACATTTACAGTTTTGTGAACTCTCACTGAACATCATTTGGAACGTCTTTTCTTTCTCTCCTCTCCATTATTCTTGGAACTATTCTCCTAAAATCGAAAGGAGCGGAAGAATAGGAGTTACTTATTTTCGTGATTTATAAAGCACCTATTCACTATGGCAACTTTTCAGTGAATCTTAAAATTAAACATAAATTACATAGATTATTCACAATGGGCAGCATTAAGCAAACTGCTGTTGCCATCACTTAGGATATATTGACCTGCTGAGCTACTGGAAATGAAATGCTCATACACACACATGCATGCACACACACACACACACACACACACACACACACACACATACACCAAGAAGCCAAAAGCTAAATCAAATAAATGTGACTTGCTTTTTGACCTTAAGGCCAGCAAAAGTAGCTTCCAAGGGACTGCTAAGGGGAAGGAGATAACAGAGTTGAAAACTCTCATTTGAGGCCTGGCAATTCAATACTGTTCCCTATGTAACAACATCCCTTTTCAACTTAAACAGTTTGACATTTTGTGTGGTGACTTGTGGCAGCAGTTTTTTACCATGCCTCTGGATATTTAGGATATCACCTAAGATAATGCCACTTTAAATATGGATGAAGAACTGCTTGAAGATAATGGGAATGCCACTGGGCTCATTTCTCAAAGTGATCAGGATACCACTGTGCACATGGGAAGCATGGATGAGAAGGTCTACAAGCAAGGATAATGGAAAAAGACTGTGCTCATGGTCAATACCCATGAAAGCCAAAGACATAGTCAGGGAAAGTACCAAGGCTATGGATGTATTAAAAATGCATTCAGTTAAATAAATATGTATGACTGAGGGCAGTGGGTGAATTAAGGGGATGCTGACTGTCATTAAGATCCTTGAAATGATCAAATGTTTAAGGAAAGGCAATACTCAACACATCAAGTTGTCTATTATGTATCAGGCACTAAACTAAAGGAAATACAAAGGGGATACAAAAAAAGCACCCCCCCCTCCAAATTATTAAGCATTTATTATGTATCTTGCACTAAATAAAGGATATATGCAAAGGGGATTTTAAAAAGGCCAAAAAAGTGTCCACACTCTCAAGGAACTCATAGTCTAATGATAATTTTCTCAAATTAGATAATATTTGTAAAATGTTTTACAAACCTTAAAGCATTATGTATGCTAGCCATTACTCCTCCTCCTCCTCTTACTACTACTACTACTGCTACTACTGCTGCTGCTACTATACTACTACTACTACTATTACTACTACTACCACTACTATACTGTTACTACTACTACTACTACTACCACTGCCACTACTACTACTACTACTATTACTACCATCATCACTACTGCTGCTGCTACTGCTATTTCTACTACCGTTACTGCTATTATTATCCTCAAAACAATGGGAGGTTTGTACTTTAAAAATCTCCATTTTACAAATGAGGAAAATGAGACAGATGGACATTGTCACTTGCCTAAGGTTACCCAGATGTAAGTGTCTAAGGTTAGATTTTCAGTTAGGTCTTTCTTAACTCTAGGTCCAGCATTCTAGTCCTTATGCCACTTGACTACCAATACTGGCGAATACAGCATTCTTTCCCAATAGAAACCTAGATGTGTAGGCTGATATTTTCAAAGAAAACCTAGACATTGAAATTGATGTGAAATTGTTTCACGATACCTTCAACCCATTTATGATTGCATAACAAATACTATTGATTATTTGTGACCATGAAACATGAAACTCTAGGGGTTATGCTTTTATTAGTTTGTCACTAGAAGCCTCAGATGCAGCAAGAAAAGACATGATTGGGTAGCACCAATGTGATATGATCAAAAGACCATTTACTCTAAAGTCCCATCTCTGATGCTTACTACCTTAAATAAGTCACTTATGCTTATTGTCTCTCATTTTCCTTATTTCTAAAATGGGGATGTTGAACTAGATGAAATAGAGCATTGGGCTAAATCCTAATAGCATGGAATTCAGTAGGGATAAACATAAAATCTTGCACTTATGTACAAAAGTATCAGCCTCACAAGATAAAAGCATGGTTAGATAGCAGTTGCTTTGAGAAACAACCAGGGGATATGAATGGACTACAAATTCAATATAAGTAGACAATGTCATGTAGAACCTATAAGAATGGTAGTGTCATTTTAGGATGCATTAAGAACATAATAGCTTCCAGGAATAGGGCACAGATAGTTTGAGTGTATTCTGCCTTTGTCAGAACTCATCTGGAATACTGTGATTAGTTATGGGGTACCTCAAGAAAGTCAAGAAGGATAATGATGACCTGGAGAATGTCTAGATGAGGGAAATCAAGTTAAACTTAAGTCCAAGTCATATGAAGATGGATTGAAGAAACTGAATGCTTAGGACACACACAGTTCCCCTAAGTTTCCACTCTACAGCTACTAACAATGTCCCTTTTCCTAGCTTCCCTCCATTCCTTAGCACCCCTTCATATTCCATTTGAAGATTCTTTCCCTTAGTAGATCCACATTTTTCAATATCTCCTACATTCCTCTAAAACTCCCCATGATCTCTCTTGAACAGTCAGAACTGAGACTGCCTGGTGAAGTCACCCCTCCCTCATCATCCAAAATATTCTTTTTCAGTATGTTTTTGTGTGTTTATATATGCATACATTTTTTTTCTGTCAGGTTCCACTATTTTCCACATTAAATAAAGCTGGATTTCTAGTTAATTCCTTAAACACATGCATCAAAATATACATGGAATATACAAGAGTATATAGGGAATATTTATGGTCTGAAAGGGGCTCAAAATTCTAAGGCATAAATGTATGTGTTCGTAAGTAGGTCATGTCATATGAAATTTAATCATAATCAGTACTGGCTTTACATGTAAGGGAAATAAGTGGTTGTCTACAGAGTATGATTTGAAGAGTGATGGGAATTATGTAAAAATAGTTTCCCTGTTGGTGTCTGAAATTCTCACCATTGGTGATCTATTTTGTTCTATTATGCTTTCTCTCTTCTTATGAGTTTCTTTTCAAATACAAATATATCTAGGGAAAAATAATATTATAAGTGTGTGATAAAGATGAACAAGCACTAGATTTAGAGTGAGAAGACCTTTGGATCTTGGATTAAATGAGATACTGTAGAGTATGATGCCTAACTCAAAGTGGGTGCTAAAAAATGCTTGTTCCCTCCCTGCTTCCTTTGGACAATTCAACAAATTCAGTTCAATAAACCTTAATTACTTACAATTCCAGACTTATTTCATATTGTTCCCTTTCACACATTCTATATAGTCATGGTTTAGCCACAGCTATGGAAGATCCAGAAAACAAAGTTCTTGCCACCAAGGAAAGTCCCTTTTAACTGTCAAATGATTCAACGTCAGTATCCGTTATTTTTATCAGTGGGAAAGGCACTAAAGAAGTATTGCCATATACTTTGCAGCTGTATCCTAAGGACCTTGGGACTTTTCCATTTGATTTGGCAAATGTCTAGTCTCTCCTATTACAATGTGAGCTCCTTGAGAGTAAGGACCATCCACACATAAACATACACACATACATATATATATTATATATATATATATATATACACACACATATATATCTATATATATATACACATATATATTTATCATATATGTACATAATATATTATACATATGGTATTTGTACATAATATATATATATGATTTTGAATCTCCACTGCTTTGCATATAGTAATCACTTAATTTTTTTTCATTCATTCACTTGCGTATTCATTCAAACTATATGACTGACAAATTCAGCACTCTGTGTTTTGACTCAGTACTTTTGTACAAGCAGTCTTGTCCTTCAAGCATAAGATATTTTCTCCTCATTTCTATCTCTTAAAATCTCTATCTTCATTCCAAGGTCAATTCAGTTATCATTTTGAACTTGAAGTCTTCTCCAATTTCATATCCTCTTCAAATTAAGTTATATTTATTTATCTCTCTACATATTACTGACCTATCCCTTTCCTCATCCCAATAGGTCTTTGAGAAGAGGGAGTATTCTGTCTTTATCTCTGAATTTCCAGAGTCTATAAAAGTGAACATAGTAACAGAAGGAACTTAGTAAATGTTTGTTGAATTGAATTTATAGAAATTTATGCCTGCTTCTCCTTCTGATGAAGGAGGATGTAGTCAGGAAGACCTGAGTTCAAATCTAAGACATTTAATAACTGTGTGACACTGGGAAAATCACTTAACCTCTTTTTTTCCTTAGTCTCTTTATCTGTAAAATGGGGAAGATATAAGAGGGATCAAATAATATAATATTTGTAAAGTGCTTAGCACAATGCCTGACATATAGTAGGTATGATATAAATGTCAACTATTATTACCTTACGTGGATGACTTTATCATGTCATCTTCCTTCTTATTTCCTCACAAATAAAAGGTACACTACTGGAATGTTTAGAAGATAATTACTTTTTCAAAAAGATAAACTTTACTACAAATAGGAAAGTTATTAAATTTGTGCCATATCACCATCTAAAAAGCTGGTTATTTTCAGGTTATTTTTAAGTTCTCTAGTTAAACATCACTGTTACATTCAATAATTCTACATTTTAGTTAATCTGTACTACTAGCTTTCTTGAAGGAAGGAAGAGGATTCTGTGATTTGAAGTCTACAATATTATGATTTCTGGAAATATTCTAGAATGTGTTATTAAAGGGTCATTTGTGAGGACTGAGGGAAGAAGTGGTGATTGCTCTAATTCGGCATGTATCTATTAAGAAGTCAGACTAACTTTATCTTTTTTTTTTGACAGTTACTAAACTGTTAATGTTATAGATGTACTGTTGTTTAGCTTTATTGTTTAGCTTTTATTCTCAAAGAGGATCAATGACATCATGTGGGTGATGTCTGGACTGGAAAGTAAATTGAATTTAAGTGAGGCAGAGCTGTGCAAAGTCATCGGCCTCACTCTTTCCTCCAGGGTCATCTGAGTTCAGTGGGGAGACATAGTTCCAGATGACTGGAGATGACCCCAGATGCAGTGGGAGACTTTGGCCTTTCTAAGCTCAGGTCTTTCCCAGGTCTCAGTTTGTCTGAGGCAAAACCTACTTAATGATTGAAGGTTAGGTAAAAAATGAGGCAAAAGATGGCCTTGTTTGCCTACTGTAAAAAAAAAAAAAAAAAAAAAAACGTCAAATTGGGAGGGGAAGACCCTCAAGGTTTCTAGCCAGAACAGAAACAATTGCTGTTTACACTCATTCCAAAGCCTCAAAACCCAGTGACCAAGTGAGGCTTGGGCTGGGATCTATTATTGGCCCATCAGTGAGAGCCAGAGTGATTTGGATTTAAGGCAAGGTCAAGTAGCTGCACTTGAATCCCAGTGGGCTTTATTAAAGCCTGATTTTCCAGTGCTCTATTTCAAGATATCATAAACCATACTATATGGGACAAAAAGAGTTAATTGTTACAGTTTTTTCTTTAATGATAGGTTGTTGGTGGTGTGTTTGTCCTTCATTCTCCAAGAGGACCATGACATCAAGATGATGATATGACTTGCAGCTGACTTTGATTTGAGTGAGGGAGGCTGTGCAAGGTCACCAGCCTCACTTTTTCCTCCAGAGCCATTGGGGTCCAATGGTCAGATATTCATCAGGACAACTGGAGATGGCCCAGGATGCAGTGGGAGACTGTAGCCCTTTTAGGCTAAGGTCTTATCAGATTCTCACTTTGAGTGAGATACACCCTTTCAATGAATAGACCTCCTTAAGTAGTTATTCAAGAGAAGGCTCCTTTTAATAAAAAAATCATAAAAAAAAAATCAAATATGGAGGGGAAGACCTTCAGGGTTCCTGGGTAAAAGAGAAACAGTTACTATTTAATATTTATAAGTAAATAAGGAAAAGAAAAAATCTAGCTCCCAAATTCCAAAATACCTTGTGAAGTTTCAGTGATCAAAATTTATATTCCTTTGGGTAGAGCACCTACATGTAATTTATGATTCCCCATGTGGACAGAAGGAGAGGAAAGAGGGAAGGAAGAAGAGAGGGAAGGAGTAAGAGATTCTGAAGGCAATTAATACATATAAGAGAATCGAAAAGCAAAAAGATCTTGATGGGCTAGAAAAATGAGCCAGATCCAACAACATGGAATTTTAAAGTTATAAATGGAACATACTATGTTAGGATTCAAGGGAGTAGAGAAAGCCCTACAGCTGAGCTCTTCCAGAAATCTCCTCCAAACAATGCCTCAAATCTAATATTGAAACAAAAGCCAACAAAAGGTCCAGGTGAAGCATTCTTCCACTCCAAGAAAACTTAGGAGGTTGGAAGGAAAGATCTGTGAAATGGGGGTAGATGTTGGCCCATAGCTCACATGGCTACACCAGTGGTGGGATTTGGTGGTGGTGACAGCTGAAAACTTTGGGAGCTCTCAAGCAAGAGATGGTAAGGTGATTGGGCAAGTGGTCAGAAAGAGATTACAGGTGTCTATGTGTTAACACTAACACTGCATGCAGGACCAGATGCTGTTTAGCAACTCCATTGCATTTACGCACTTCTGGGTCACAGTTCAAGGGTAGAGAGAAGCTCATTCACTCATGAGGAAGCAGGGGCCCTAAGGAGGAGTGAAGTAGTGCTTGCTGTCCAAAGGGAGTATGGGCCCTGAGAAATAGTATACTTTGAGGCTATGAATGATCAAGCGTCCTTCTGGGTTGTTTGTCCTCTACTTTCAAATAGGATTAATGACATCATGGTGATATCTCACTTTGCACAAGTCACTTTAATCTCTGTCTGCAGCAGCATTTTCATCTGTAATGGTATATAATATCACCTATTTCCAGGGCTGTTATAAGAAGAAAATGAGATATTTGTAAAGTACTTTGCGAACTTTGAGGTGCTGTATACATATTCATTGAAGGCAGGTAGTGTTTCATTTTCATATATGCATCTCTAGTGCCAGGCATAGTACCTGGTACATAGTAGGTTATTGATATGCTCATTGATTGATTCTTTGATTGAAATGTACTCAAGAATATTGCATGTTGAAGTGTACATTTCAGTTGAAACACACATCAAACACAATACAACATACATAAACTTGATTCTGTAGCTTGAGCTACGGAGTTCCTTTCTCCATAGTGTTACATGCCCTTCTTCACTTAGTCAAAGACAGATTCCACAGCTGATGGGAATGACAGATAAATGATTTACTTCTGACCAAAACTACCACATGGTAGATGACTCAATTTTAGAATCACAACAATGAATGTCATTCCATCTTCCTATTCCCCCTTTTGCCATCTGTGGAGGCAAGAGCTGGGGAAATCCTCCCACTTGTCTTTCCTAGAGAGAAAATCATCTATTCTACTCCAATTGCAAATCAGATATTGGGAGCTAATACAGCTGACATAAGAATTGAAGATGTAATTTTATCAAAGAAAATGTCTTCAACAGGGAAGGAGTCAAATAAGATAAAATGAAACCTAACTGGAAAACTGAAACTGATCTCCAATTCTGTGTTTTCATTTGGAAAAGAAATCATTTTCCTTCATGCCTGATTCAGGCCAATCTCACACAGGAAAGTCTTATAATTGCTGAGAAAGACTATCTTTCTGACACTAATACACTGAAAAAAAGAAAGTCTTGTTCCCATAAGGTCTCCTACCAAACAGGCTGAATGCAATCTAAGAAGTCTGAAGTTTATCCTGTGAGCAATCAGAGCCCACTCAATATGTTTTAAAGAGAGGAAATGGCATGAACAGAACTATGCCGCAAAAAAATTAAGCTGGTATTATTGTGCAGGCCAGATTGGATGGGACAAAACTAAAAGTGGGGAGACTGGTTGGGAAGCTACTGGAATAGTTCAGGAGAGAGAAAATGAGGGCTTCAACTAAGATGATATTGGCACAAATAGAGAAGAGGAATTTATAGGATCATAGGTCCATTATCTATAAGTTCATCTAAACTACATCAGAGATATAAACCAGGAAGAGACCTCAGACAGCATTTAGTCCAATACCCTCATTTAATAGAAGAGGAAGATGAGGCCCAGGAACGTTAAATGCTGTACCTAAGATCATACAGGTATTCATTAGAGGCATATTTGGAACTTGAGTGCTCCAACTCTAGCACCAATGTTCTTTCCATCTTAGTAAGAGAGTATAATTAACATGATTTGGTCACTAATTTGCTGGATTAGAGGCTGTTAATCTAAGATTTCAGGATTGAGTAATTGGAAAGATGTGATAGTCATTGAAAGTGTTAGGGAAGTCAGGAGAAGATTTTAGACATATTTTTGAGTTGCCAGTAGGACATCTATGTAAAAACTTTAATTATCCAACTGGGAATTTGGAAATAGATCTATGGAGAAGGTCAAAGTCAAAGTTCATCTGATTAGAAATGATAGTTGAAGGTTTAAAAACAGTCAAGATTACTAAAAATGAAGATAGATAAAAGGACCAAGGGCAAAGCCTTAATCCAGGATAAGGGAAGCTCTGACCTCAAGGCCACATGTGGCCCTCTAGATCCTCAAGTGTGGTCCTTTGACTGAATCCAAACTTCATAGAACAAATCCCCTTAATAAAAGGATTTATTCTATAAAACTTGGACTTGGTCAAAAGGCTGCACTCAAGGACCTAGATAGAAGGCCACAGTTTCCCCACCGCTGCCAACATTTGAAAATCAGCAGGAGGAAGAGAACCCAGAGATGGAATAATCAGAGAAGTGAGGGGTGAGCTAAGCTAGTGCCATATACCACAGAAGCCAAAAAGGATGAAATTTCAAGACTGAGAAGCTTACTATGTCAAGGAGAGGTCAAGGAAGAGGAGAATTGAGAAAAGGCACTGGATTTAGTCCCTCCTTCATTTATCTGAAAATGCAATAAATGATGGGAATCTAAATTTTTCAAGACATTGAAATGACTTCCAAAGAGATAAACACATTGCAATATAATGACTCATATTCTAGGAAAGGATAAATGAACTATAAGTTGAATGAGAAAGAAATACTTAGCTAGGCTAATTAAGTCAGACAGGCCTAAATGAAGGTGGATATGAGTGGCTTTGAGACATGAGTGCCAAACAAGAAAGGGTAGATGACTTTCAGTTGGGAAGTACATTTGCAGATTGCTAGATGGTGCAGTGGATAGAGCATTGGGTCCAGGAGTCAGGAAGACTCATCTTCCTTTGAACTCATGAGTTCAAATCTGACCTCAGATGCTTACTAGCTGTGTGACCCTGGGCAAGTATATAGAACTCATACTTTCTTGGTCATCTCAAATAGATGTCACCCTTCATGAGATTTGATTTTTGTCTTTCTTTATGGAATTTATTGAGTAAAGGGGAATGGTCATCTTTCCTGAGCTTTACCTCGTTCAGAATTCTAAAGATAATTATCCCTTAGAAGCAGGAACATTGGAAATTGCTACCTACATCCAAAAGCCAGCCTAGTAACCACTTCTAGTGTATCATGCAAAACTGATATAGGCACTGAATAAATGATAAAATAAATGATTCTTGACCTTTTCCCAAGGCCAGTGTAAATGAAATTCCCCTAAATTTAAACAGAGAATATCTTGGATGCCTGGAGATGAATTATAGGGATAGCATGCATCAAATATGAACATTTCAAGAAATAACTACCTAAGAGAATCCTCTGTCAGTATTATAGTTTGCAAACCCCTGGGACTGGTTACAGGCACTAGGAAGCTGATGGAAGTTAATGATGGGCATTAAAAGACATAAGCCTAAGAAAACTGTCACAAAAGGAACTTCACTTACTTAAAAAAAAGTCTTACCCTAGTAATTTCTCTTCCATACTGATAATCCTCAGAACCCAGAGGGTTTCCTTACCCTGATGAACTGGATATACACTATGAAACATCACTATTCCCACAGAAAGAAAGATAAGGAAAAGAAGTATTCCTTCCCATTTAAGGAAAGGATAACACATGGCTAGGTGGCACAGTGGATAGAGCACCAGGCCTGGAGTCAGGAAGACTTCTGGTCTCAGATATTTACTAGCTGTGTGACCCTGGGTAAGTCACTTAACCCTGTTTGCCTCCGTTTCTCATCTGTAAAAAGAACAGGAGAAGGAAATACCTCTCCAGTATCTTTGCCAAGAAAACCTCAAATGGAGTCACCAAGAGTCAGACATGACTAAAAAATGACTGAACAACATCACATGAGAATATTAAATTTAGTAGCAAAAAAAAAAAGTTTCATTAGATTTTCTCTGGCTAATACAGCTCGGTTAGACAAGTGCCTACTGGCATAACTCTTTGCTGAACGATTAGGCAATCTGCTAATAACACTGAATTTAACTTTGAAATACAGGTAGGTGTTTTGAATAAGAGTGTAAATAGAAGCTTAGGGAATAGTTTGCCAATATCCCTGTGAAGAAAATCATCTTTTGGCAGTGGAATCAATAAGGCTTAAACCTTATCTGAAATTCCTGTCTACTTAGACTCTTTTTCATTCTCCTCCCACCAATCACTGCTATTTACATAATACATTAAGATTTGCCAAGTAACATAAAACATTGTATCCGTTCATCCCAACAAACATGAAACACAAATACTGTTATCATCCCCATTTTTAGAATACGGAGACTGAAGTTACCAAGGAAACCACGGTATATCAAAAAGGTCCAGCCATGTGAATAGAGAACCCCAGTATCTCAAAACAAAAAATTATATGTGATGGCTATTGTGCCAACGCTACTGCATGAAAGTAAGGCCAAAAGATTGTGGATAATAAGAGAACCAAAACTGATGATTTTAAAAGTGGGAAAAGATTTCAATTAGTGATGATTTTAATTACTGGGAAGAAAGAAGGAAAGCAACTACTAATAAAATCAAGGTACCATTACTGAGTAATTTCAGTCATGTCTGACTTCATGACTCCATTTCAGGATTTTTTGGCAAAGATACTAATGTAGCTTGCCATTTCCTTCTCCAGTTCATTTTATAGATAATGAAACTGAGGCAAACAAGGTCAAGTGGCTTGCCTAGGGTGGATTTGAATGCCTGATTCCTGATTCCAAGCCCAGTGCTTTGTCAACAGAGCCACATGGTAAGGTAACCAATAATTTCTGTCTCCTCATTTTATTCAGCCAGTCTATGGAGGGACCATTGTAATTTACAGCATGGATATATACCTCTAGACCCTCTTTGGCCAGGACCTTTTAACTTTTGTTTATAGACTTAGTTCTGGACTTAAGACTCTGAGACCTATTGTTCTCTGAAACCCAGATATGGCTATATCTATGCTTTTCCACATGTTCTAATAAGCTAGTAACAACCACCGCAAGAGCAACAAAAAGAAAAGGGTTTTGCATGACTTTTTCTTAGTAAACTCATGTTGTAGCATAGTGACCAATGCATTCCCATTGGTAGGAAAAAAATAAAGAACTCAGACCAAAAAGCTAGATAACCAGTGGATCTTGTTGCTGGTTCTACTTTGAATTTAGTTCCCTGATATCTAGGTTTCTCCTTCCTGTTTCTTGTGACGAATTCCTGAGTCCTCTTCTGTTATATCAGTCCTAAAAAAGGAATTTCATAGTGTAACTAAAATATGACCCATATCCTCATGAATCTATAATATTGCAGATAAAACAGACTCAGGGATAATCATACTATATAACATAATCTTTGTTAAGAGTCTCCTGTATTAAAAGAGACATTAGACTCAGGCATATTTTAGACAATCTCTCTCAAATCTCTGTCCTATTTGCTCTCATCTAGTTTTAACCTGCAAATATCAATATCTGTTTTTTCCCAAGGTAGCAACAATTTTTTACAAATTGTTTACAAATTTTTAGACTTTACACATATTTAGACTCACTAGACATCAAACATAAAAGGGGATTTATTTAAATTATAAAAGGTAAATAGAGAATTTTCCCCCAAGGCCAGAGAGAGTCAAGAAAGTCTATTACCTCCTATCCCAGAATTATGCAGCAACCATGGCTGGGTTCCAGCAAGGTTTGGGGGTCAGAGTTTCTCCTTCACATTCACCATAGTAGCTTTACTTTTCACTGCTCTATTTCTCCTCTTGGCAAATGTCGATTGCATCATCTTGTCTTGGGTTGCTCTCTCTGCTTCCAGCCATATTATGGTCCTTTTTGCTGCTATTGCCGTCTTCTGTGCTACTTTGCTTCTTCTCATTTTTTGACTCTAGTTTCACAGGTATTTTACAGGAGTTGTTCCTTCCTCTTAGGAAATAAAACCAGCTCTTGAACAGCTTAACTGTGATAATATTTGGAATCCCATCTGACCCTGTCACATAATATTATCTTCCTCCAAACAGAGGTGCAGAATCAAATGATTTGACATAGAATCAAAATTTCAGTTGAATAGTTTTGCCTTCTCTCTGTTATCTGTTAACATGGTCATCCCTTCAGAGCAGTGAAACTTTTCTTGTTCTTCTTGATTCAAACACAGATTTAAAAAAAAAATCAATTTAATTTTCTTTAGCATTTTTTTCTTCTTTCAGAACCTTAGCTTATTTAACGATTCAGTTACGAGCCTTAGAATCCCAGAATGAGAACAGTTGTGAAATTGTTCCAAAATTTATATTAATATACACCCACCTCTAGCACTGGAATTCATCATAGGATTATAGGATCATAGATATAAAAATTAAAGACCTTAGAAGTCATATAGTTCAATTTCATTCTTATTTGACAGGTAAGGAAATCGAGGCACAGATTGACTAAGGTCACACAGGTATTAGTGGTAGAGCTGGGATTCAAATACAGATAAATTAACTCCCAACTCCAGACTCTCCAATATATCTTCCTGCCTCTCTAGGTACCTTATTTGGTTTGTTTCAGGATTTCCCTGAATGGAACCTCAGTTTTCCCAGAAGTTCCCAAAGGATCTAGATATGGCTCCTTGGTACCTGTGGTGATAATTTCATTATTAAGGATGGTAGTCTACAT
The DNA here is from genome assembly GCA_023548195.1 of Bettongia penicillata ogilbyi. NCBI lineage: Eukaryota > Metazoa > Chordata > Mammalia > Diprotodontia > Potoroidae > Bettongia > Bettongia penicillata. The sequence goes on from JAJHZJ010000040.1 coordinate 570,524, forward strand.
GGTGGAAACACTAAAGACAAAACTGGAGGCACTTGGCAAGATTTCTTTAAGTTACAAGTAGATGTTTCTGTTTCTCTACATGTTAAAGATGTTCATAGGCTTCCTTATAGGTATTTTCTCATTAAGCTAACAAAAATTTTATGGAGTAGTGTTATTGTTGTGTTTATCCTTCGTTGCCAAAGAAGATTATGCCATCAGACAAATGATGACATGACTTGCACTTGGCTTTGTTTTGAGTGAGGGAGGGCTGTGCAAGGTCACCATAGTGTAATGGTAATTTAAATGGGAAGATCTTTCCCATTCATTAATAGGCCCACGTGAACTGCTTAAGTCACATGGAAGTCTAAGTCACATGTGGTAGGCGGAGTTTGCTGAACAGGTAGAACAGGAAGAATAGAGCAGAATTGGGAGGAATTTCATGAGAGGGTTAGGGGCAAAGGAGAGAGGATACAGACAGGCACAGTTAGTCTTATGAGTGTTTGTGGGAAGGCCCCAGCAGGTAGGAAAGGCTTAGGAATGACTTTGTCTCCTACAATGATAATGTGTATTGACTTCTTGATCACTGGAATGAATTTGGCTTTCTGCTACTGGGATTTGACTTTCTGGTGTCTGAACAAATGTCTTTATTCTGTCTTCTTTATGGAGAGTCTGTTATACTTTGCAGAACTATGCCAGCATATTCATAGTCGCCCTTGATGCTGTGAATATTGATTGCCTTGGCAATACAAGTAGTACGTACATTTCCAACAACATGCACAGCAAGATCAGTTCTTTTTCCTGCTTTAACTCTTCCTAAGCACGTCATGTAATGTTGTTCTTGTTTTTCAACTGTTCAATGATTTTAACAGTTGTGTCTGAATCTTCATTGTTTTTAAGTGCAATAAGAAACAAGAGACTATTTCAGCTCTAATCTCAGCTTCGATAACTTGAAACTTCAGCTTAATTCAAAAGGACACAAAGAAAATGAAGGCTTTTAATCATGATTTTCAGAAAGAAGATGATTTGACAAATCCATGGAAGGAAAGAGATTGAATGAGGCTGAAAAATGAAGGCAGAAAAATGAAGAGAAAAGTAATAATACTATTATTTCAGACAGAACAAGAAGAATGGGATAAAAAAAGAAAAAAGTCAGAGTCAAGTGGAAAACAGGAAAAAATGAGCAGAAACTGCATTACCATTGGTAGTCTGATGATAGAATTTACTAGAAGATTCATTGTACCAAAGAAAAGCTTCCAGCTTATTGGATGATCCAATATGAAAGACATGGGAAATAAGCACAAGGGTTGAATAAGCATGAGGGAGTGGCAATCGGCACTAGTGAATAAAGGTCCATGCCATGAAATATTAAAGTGTAACAGATTTTATTTTTGGTGGTAGGGATTCCACCAATTATTATTATTAAGAATTATTATTCTTTCATTGTTGAATTGGAAGAAAGAAGTCCAAAACATTTTTTGGACCATTGTTTAGTGCCTTCCAGAAGAAAATTTCACTCCAAAACTGATAGATGAATTATTTAAAACCAGGCTATATATGAATAGCTTGAAAAATCAGAGAAAAGTTGGAGTATTTACAAGAGGAAAAGTGGGGTTTCTATCCTTTGCCATTCAACATTCATTCAACAAACATTACTTTTCTCTATTGATCACAAGCTACTTTCTTAGCAGGTATACTATCTGAGAAAATAATCACTAAATTTAACTCAAGGACTACAGCCTCCTTCAGAGATTAATGAGACATAATTTACTTCTATGAAAGAATCATGCATCCAATAAATTTAAAAAAGGCACACCACCATCCAAGTAAATTGTTAAAGGTCCCAAGCATTCACCTTATTGAGTATTAAACAAATGGATTTTACATTCATTCAATTACAACAGAACCATTTTTTTGTCGTCCACTCTATTGTTTGCCCAAATGTGTTTGATCAAAGGTGCTATGTACAGTTAGTACAAATAAAGTACCAAAAAAAAATTTCCAAAAAGACAATAAACACACACTCAATAAGGTTGACAGTGTCATTGCATGCAATTGTATCGATCTCTTTGTTGTCTGCTATTTGCACTATTATGCCAGACTCCTAGACTTCGATAATATTTTCATATAGTCCATCTATTATACCATAGCTAAGTTTATCTTCTACATTTGCCAGACACACTCATTAAAGGTTTTTAGTATTACACCATCTCCTTATATATATGACAAATATGCTAAAACTCATTACTGAACCCAATAGAAATGAGTCTTTCAATAATTTCACTTAATTCACAAAGGAGTTTCTATGAAGTCTTTTCCTTATTCATTGGATTCTACCTCTTATTTGTGCTTGGTGCAGCATAGAATCACAGCATGTAACAATTAAAAGGAATCTTAGAGACTATCTAGTCCAGCATTTTTCATTTCAGTGCAGGGGTTTATTTATTCATACATCATTTATGATGACCTCCCTATGTCTTGGGCAGCATCAACTAGTTGGTGGCAGGTAGTCAAGACCAGAATTCTAGGCCCTTGACAACTAGTATATTTCCTTCCATTTAGGAGACAATACATATATTTTGCGATGATTTAGATATATGAATGCCATAGCAACTTTTCACGTGCTATCTGCATAACCTTAATCAAATTACAAAACTTGTCATAATCTCAGCTTGTTAATCGGTAAGACCATTTCTAAGGTCCCATCTATTTCAATCTATGATACTATGATTTGGAAAATAAGGAGTTAAAAATATATGGAGGAAGTCTTCTACTAAAGAAACATCTACAATATAATCCTCAGGATTTAAAGAAATATAAAGAAATTCATAGACACGGCATAGACATAGATATAGACATAACAGACATAGATGTTAGACATAGACAAAGCACTGCATATGTATAGGTTTTCATTGTTATAGTGTTTAAATGTGGAGAAAATCTAATCTGTAACCAAAGACCATTCAAGTGGCTCCACTAAAAGAAGAAAAGATAGACCTGTAGTGGTCATTTAGGATATGTGAGACTAACTGCTGTCATCGAAGAGATCTCATAAGGTCATCCGGAGGAGAATACAACGACTGCCAAATTACACTTGCTCATCTTTTTCTGTATTTTTTTAGCCAAAACATGTAGTTGAAAACTTTAAAAATTTAGCTGATTATGTAGTTTTTCAGGGCAGCTAGTTGGCATAGTAGATAGAGTGCTGGCCTGAAGTCAAGAAAACTCGTATTACTGATTTCAAATCAGACCTTAGACACTTATTGGCTATGTGATCCTGGGCAAACCATTTAATACTGATTGCCTCAGTATCGTCATTTGTGTGTGTTCGTCCTTTGTTGCCAAAGAAGATCATACCATCAGAGAAATGATGACATAAGTTACACTTTGTTTTGAGTGAGGGAGGGTTGTACAGGTCACCAGCCTCACTTCTCCTCCAGAGCCATTTGAATCCAGTGACCAGATATTCATCAGGATGACTGGAGAAGGCCCGGGATGAGGTAATTGGGGTTAAATGACTTGCCCAAGATCACACAGCTAGTGAGTGTCAAGTGTCTGAGGTGAGATTTGAATTCAGGTCCTCCTGACTCCTGCACTGGTGCTCTAGCCACTGTACAACTTAGCTGCCCCTCCTCATTTGTAAAATGAGTTGGAGAAGGAAATGACAAACCACTTCAGTATCTTTGTCACGAAAACCCTAAATGGGGTCATGAATAGTCAGAAACAATTGAACAATCACAACAACTAAGGTTATATATTTCTATCTGTTGGTCACCTTATAGGCAAATTCTTGAGCCATTTTCTGTTTTAAGTATAGATTGTTTCATAGTTTTTTGTTTTTGGGGTTTTTTTTTGTAATTCCCTAGGTCCTCTGTTTTGACTTCTCAGTATAGGAAAGAATAATCTTATCAAATAATTCAACCAGGCTACTTTCTTTAAAGTTATAGTCCTGTGTTATTGTCATTAATTTAGCATTTTATTTTTTCATAGTTACATGTAAAAACAATTTTGACATTATTTTTCTTTTTTCAGATTTTGAGTATAAATGTATATATGTGTGTAGGTATTATGTATTTATAATATCTATCTCATTCTGTACTGTAAATCCACCACTTCTCTGTCATGGATAGCGTGTTTTATCATCCATCCTCTGTAACCTGTCTCAGATAAATTAGTTTTAATGGATTTATTTGTGCAAAAAAATTAATTTTATATGATGAAATGCATGTGTATTTTGTATAATCAAAATTATCCATTTTATCATCTCTCTTTTGATTGGACATGAAAGTTTCTTCTTCCCACAGTTCTGATAATTGGTTTTCCCTGCCAAATAGCTTAAAATGTTTCTTTTACATCTAGGAGTCTTATCAGTTTGGAACTTACCTTGAGTTAAGGCATGGGGTGTTGATCTAAATCTAACTTCTTCTCTACTTCTGCCCAATATTCTCAACAATTTTTGTTAAATATTAACTCTTTATCCCAGTAGCTGAGGTCTTTGTGTTTATCAAATACTATAGTATTTGTACTAGATACAGTTGTTTCTATAGGTTATATATACAACTGTCCCACTGACTAATATCTTTATTTTTAACCAGCACCAAATTGTTCTGAGGATAGTTTGAGATCTGGTACAACTAGCCTTCCTGCATTGAAAATCTTTTCATTGCTTTCCTTGAGATTATCATTTTTGCCTGTATGTGAATTTCAATATTATTTTTTCTAGTTCTATGAAGTAATCTTTTGGTAGTTTGATATTACATTAAATAATTCTACTTAGGTTTTATTATGACTTTTAATTTTATGGACTCATGCTATTAATGAGTAGTTAATACTTCTTAATTATTTAATACTTCCCAGTTATTTAATTCTACCTTTATTTCTATCAATAGTGGTTTGTATTTATATAGTTTTTATGTGTATCTTGGATGGTAGATTTTCAAGGATTTTATGTACTCCCTAGTACTTTTAAAAGCAATTTTATATTTATATTGCTTCATACTGGAATTTAGTGGTATTATATAAAATTGCTGATGATGTATGTGCATTTATTTTATATCCTGCAAGGCTGCTAAAGCTGTTACTTGTTTCAATGAACTTTAGTTGCTTTTTTAGGGTTCTTTATACCAGCATATCTGCAAAGAAAAGAAAAAGCAAAAGCAATAAATTTCGCTTTGTTTTTAACCTATGCTCATTCACCCAATTTCTTTTTAATATTTTTCTTATTGCTATATCCAGTATTTCTAATACTATTATAAGGGACATCCTTGTTTCACCCCTGATTTTATTGGAAAGGATTCTAGTTTATCTTCATTACAAATACAAGTCACACTTGGTCTTAAATTTCTCATTTTAAGGAAAGATTCATTATTCCTCTGCCTTGTATTTTATCAGAAGCTTTTTCTGCATCTATTGATATAATCATATGATTTCGGTCAATTTTGTTATTAATTTGCTTAATTAATTGTATAGTTTTCCCAATATAAAACTAACAGATTTGGAGTCATCATCCCACTATCTGGAAGCTACAGACCATGCTGACAATAAAATCTTATGTTTACATGAGGATAGCCCAAGTGCCAAAGGGAATAACTTCAAAGAATGTTTACCCCTGGTGCAGTACTATGTCATTAACATTATGATGTACTCCTGCCAAGAAAAGAGAGCTAGAGAGTTTTGCTCTTTGTACTCTTGGCAAAGACTGTGTTAACCAGTAGAAAGCTTTTAGCATTTTCCCAGCTTTTTTGAAAGACAAATCTATTTTGTAGTCAGACAGGCATGCCAAGGGTTTAACAGTTGGGAGCAACAGAAAACAATACTTGGAGATACCAAAGTGGGTAGCAAGGACCTTCAGAGAAAGTCATTCTACAGAGCCAATTAAGAAAAAATAAACAAGGAATGGTTGACCAAAAGTTTCCTTGACAATGTTCACAGAGAGCTTTATCCAAAGAAAGCCTTGCAGTTGGCATGGAAATTGACATCATGGATCTTTGGAACAAATGATTATTCATTTCATCAAAAGTAGGGGATTCTCCACACTTGGGGTTGGCACAAGTCAGATTGAGATTTCTATAATTTTTAAATTTCAGAGTTATACTCCATTTCTGTTTTGTTTGGCCCACTCCAGACCCCCAAACCCCAATCTCTAGATTAGTACTGAACTGAGGCCAGGCCTGAAGCTCAGAGCTCAAAGATGTGGGATGTGATCGTTTTCACCAATAAGCACCTGTAATGGTAGTTTAAATGGGGAGAGCTTTCCCATTTATTAATAGGCCCATGTGACCTGCCTGGGTCATATGGAAGTCTGAGTCACATGGAACCTATGGTGGGAGGAGCTTGCTGAATGGGTGAAACAGGAAGAGGAGGAGCTAGAGCAGAGCTGGGAGGAAATTGGTCAGAGTCTAGTCAGAGTTAGGAAGGATGCAGGCAAGCAGGCTGCTGACCAGCGTGAGTGAGAGAGCTTGTTCATGATTTGTTTAATGGAGCTGGTTTGTGGGAAGCCTCGCAGGGGGAGGGCATTGCTATTGTGCATAGATTTTTGTTACTATGATGGATTTGGCTTTCTGGTATCTAAATAAATGTTTTGGTTCTGTCTTCTATGTGGAGAATCTGTTGTATTTCGTGATTCAGAATTATGCTGGGACATTCATGGCCATGGTAGACACTGTGAATATTGCACTAGCACTACTACACCCTTTAGTGAACAAAAAGCATTTTTTAATATGTGATATACATATATGTGATATACATATAGCTATTATATATATAGCTATTATATATTATATATATATAATATGTGTGTATGTGTACATGTATGTACATACACACATATTTATATAGCTATTGAGAAAGCCCATCCATGCGTAGTACTATGGATATTCAGATGAAAACTTCTGACTGGTGACTTAAAGTTTGCCACCTAGTGGTAAAATTACATACTGTATTTCCTAACTGGTTAATTAATTGTTTAACCAAGTGATAACTTGTTAATCTATCAGTTATGGAAAACAGCTAACTGAACCTAGTATGGGTGGTTATTGCCCATACATATAGTTAACTGGGACCAACCAAAGGTATACCTAGTGTCTACCACAGTTAAAAAGTGATGTAGACTGAGGAAAGCAGAACCAAGAGGAAGATATACACAATGGATGCAGTAACATAAATGAGAAAACCTTTTTTTAAAAAAAGTCTATGTAATCAACAGTTAGGAACAATCTTGTTTCTAAAGAATTGATTAGGAAAAGCACCTGATCCCTCTCAAGAGAGTTGGGCTTTATGGGTGTGTGATATTTTATGCGTTGTTAGATGTGATTACTGTGTTAGCTGGCTTTGGGGATGGTTTAAGAAGGGACCATGGTGTCAGAGTGAACAATTGCAGTATAGAAATAATTTTGTACTTATTTCATACATATATGTATGAAATATACACACATACGTGTATGAAATATACACATACATATATAGATATATAAATTTACTTATTGATAAATATGTTGTATATTTCCCCACCCCTTCAGTAGGATATAAGCTCCTTGAGAGTAGACACTGCCTTGCTTTTGTACGTCCAGTGTTTAGTACAATATTTAACACATAACAGGTATTTAATACATGCTTATTGATCACTTATTTTCCTTTGTCTTTTAATAGAGCTTTTACTTATAATGTAAAAAATGGCAGTTTTCCTGCCATTTTTGACCTGTAGGGCATATTAGCCAAGAGAAGTTTTAGTACAGTCCATTCAGTTGATTCCATGAGAGTAAGGTGTCCTTAAAAATTGATGTGACTAGAGAAGTCCTGACCTGAGTTCCTCTGGATGGGAATGGAGTATTTGAAACACATACACTACAACTTAGGATTCAGAGTTAGAAGAGACTTTGAAAAATCATCTTATATAGCCCCCTCTTTTTAAGTGTAACTTGGGAGAATCTTCATTGCCCTGTTGTCTTTTGGAGATTCTTTGGGCTTAAGGACAAATGTACAGAGAAAGACAGGCAAGGTGATTTCTCATCATTATGCCTGGAGAAAACAATTGGCCATTTCCCTCCTTTGTGAAACAGGAACAGAAGTCAGTGCAGTGAGACAAAAAAAGAATGAGATCTACAATTCTTAATCTCTCTCCTATTCTTCCTTTTCCCTTAGAGATGGCAACACCAGAGGCTGAAACAGGAGTGACCATATAAACTGTGTGAGTGGTATGCAGGAACAGTCGGGATGACCCAGCTAGCGAGGACTGAGTCATGATCAGCATCCCGCAGTATTTATGGAGGTCTTATTCACCCGTAGGCTGGGGACCTGTGGAGATGATCTATTGTCTGCTGCTCTTTTAATCCCAGAGCCTGAGGCAGAAGGGAAAGAAGGGAAAACTTTCCCTCATTCCTTTTCCACAAACCTAGAGTGTGTACATGTGCTCTGGGCTTTCTCATAAACATTGAAGATCCAGGAGGACATAGGAGGATGCAGGCATCACAAAGAGAGAGAAGTGATGTATTTCTTTTGCCTCATTTCCTGTTATTAAGGGAAGAGAATCTATGTGGTGATCACAACTATCTAAATAAATGAACGCTATATTATATGAACAGACATAGTGGGAATCCCTTACGGAATAGGGGTTGAGACAGATTTGGATTAAAGAGCTTCTCATTTAATGTTTTGATCAACACTACATTTTATATCAAGAGTTCTTACCCTTTTGTCTGTGAATTAAAAAAAAAAAAAAACTTTTGATAAGGGGATTGCCCCTGTAATCCAATGAATTTTATTTTACACATTTAAAAAGATTTTCTAAGAAAGGATTCAGAGGATTCACCATACTGCCAAATGGGTCCATAACACAAAAAAGGTCAAGAACTTCTGCCTTAGACTAAATTGAAACCCAACCAGGAGTAGGTTAAGCAAGAGCTATTCTTGAGCCAGGCAGGATAAAATGGCTTAGTCGCCCTTGGTTGGGGAAAGCCACTTAAGCCTTTGTAGGTTTGACTTCCCTCTAGTGGCTATCAAAGATACTACAATCTATTAGGTGATTATTTTGTGCTAGGCTTTGGAGACACAAAACAAAACCTAAGCTGTCCCTGCCCTCAAGGAGCTAATATTCTATAAGGGGATAAACTTATATATGTATAAATATATACAGAATAAACACGATACTATGGGTTTGGAAGCACTAGAAATTTTGCAGAATAAGGATCAGAAAATGACTTCATGCAGAAGGTTAGCCTCATTTCCTTCAAAGTTCAGTTCAAGAGCTACCTCTTGTGTGAGATCTTTTCTGATCCCCCCCTCCCTTATCCCTCGTCCCCATGTGTTGCTACCTTTCTCCCACCTCGTGTTTATTTTGAATATATTTATATATTATCTCCCCTATAGAATATGAGCTACTTATGCTGGGATGGTGTTGATAAATACATAACAATAGGGGTAAGTTTATATACTTAATCATATACTTATATACTTTTAAGTTTAATCTATATTATTGGCATTTTCTCATACCATTCTTAAGTCTAGATAATCAAGAAAATAATAATTCAAAACCTGATTTGTAGGACTGATTTCCAAGAGCAAAAAGCTCACACTAAAGATTTAACAACTGGCTTTCAGGATGAATTAGATCCAGCATGATCCTACGATAGGAACTGTTTGATTTGTATCTTTGTGTTTCCAAAGACTAGCACAGTACTTGACACAGAGTAAATACCCAATAATAGGCTAATTATCCCTTACCAAAGAGTGATTGAAGATGTCTGCTCTTATACATGACATAGAGCACCCACCTGGTATCTAACTTAACTGTCATACTCCAAACCAATTTATACTCCCTTGGTTGGATAACAAACCCAGTAACAGTTGACTCTCTAAATATTCAAATAAGGCAACATTGTGTCAAAGTGTCATGTGCAAAAGATTAAGTTTCAGAGAAGAAATTTGATTCCATATGTCATGACTGCAAGTCCATTCATCTCCAATTTAATAATCTATTTTCTTGTTCCTCACATATGGCATTCTATGTCCCATCTCAGAGACTTTGCACAGGTAGTTTCTATCTTCCTGGAGTTCAAGTTAAAAGCTACCTAGCACAGAAGGCCTTTTCTGATCCCCTGAATTTTTAGGGTCCCTCACCCCATTACCTTGTCTTTTGTATTTATTTTTAAAATACTCATATATTCACATTTCCTTCCCCTACAAAATGTGAACTCCTTAAGTCCTAGGACTATTTAGTTTGTGGGGGATTTTTTGTCTCCAGCTCCAGCGCAGTGCCTGACACATAGCAAACATCTAATTAATTCTTGTTCTATTGATTAGAGGAAATTTTATTGGGGCAATTGCCCAAGTCTAATATAATCTCTAGGCTGTGTCCAAATGTCTGCCAAAAATCTCATGAATTGCAAAGAACTAGAAATTAAGAGGGTGCCCATCAATTTAGGAATGGTTAAACAAGCTGTGTTACATGATTGTGATAGAATACTGTTCTGTTGTAAGAAATGATGAGCAGGTTGATTTTGGAAAAAACATGGAGAGACTTGGACAAAATAATGAAGAGTGAAATGAGCAGAATGAAGAGAACACTGGACATAGTAAAGGCAATATTGTTCGAAGAATAACTGTGATTAACTAAGCTCTTTGGAATATTATAAATATTTAAATCAACTACAAAGGACCTATGAAAGAAAATGCTAGCCGCCTCCAGAGAAAGAACTGATGAATGGACATATACGTAATATGACTTTATACGTACATGTAAAATATATACATATATGTGAAATACATATATACAAATATATATAAATCTGTGATGTATGCATATATTTATGTGTGTGTATGTGCATGCATGAAATGGAGGCCTTCTCTAGTTCATGTTGGGGAGGGTAGAAATTAGACAACTTGGAACTTAAAATGTAACAAAAACAAAATAAATCTCTTTGCAAATTAATTTATTTTTAGGTTTCAACATTCATTCCCATAACATTTTTGAGTTCTTAATTATCTCCCCCTACCTCAAGATGGCAAGCAGTCTGATATGGGCTTTACATATAAATCCATATTTTCACATTAGTCATGTTGAAAACAAGAATTAGAACCAATAGAAGGAACCATGAGAAAGAAGAAACAAAATGAGGGAGGGAGAGAAAGAGAGAGAGAGAGAGAGAACAAATAGTAGAGAGCAAATCTACATCCAGACTCCATAGTTCTTTCTCTGGATGTGGATGACATTCTCCATCATGAGTCTTTTGAGGTTATCTTAAATCCTTGCATTGCTGAGAAGAGCTATGTCTATCAAAGTTAGTTATCACACAATGTTGCTGTTACTGTATACAATGTTCTCTTGGTTGTACTCACTTCACTCAGCATCAGTTCATGTAAGTCTTCACAGCTTTTTCTGGAATTCATCTGCTCAATATTTCTTGTGTCACGATAGTATTCCATTACATTCATATACCACAACTTGTTCAATCATTCCCCAATGGATGGGCATCCCCTCAATTTCCAATTCCTGGCCACCACAGAAAGAACTGTTATAAATATTTTTGTGCATGTGGTTCCTTTCCCTTTTTTTTATGATCTCTTTGGGATAAAGAATAGTAGTTATTTTTTTGAAAAAAGAAAAAATTCTCATGAAACCCTACAAAGCATCACCGGAAAGGGTAAAGTAAGAACACCATGCCAGGCCTCCAAAAACTGCCCACAGACCCCCATCATTAGCAATAGTTGCTGCCCAGATCTTTCTGTTCTAATTTTCTCTTTTCATTCACATGAGTTTGAAACTTCAGAATCATTCTTGACTCCTTACTCTTCCCCAACAATTACCAATCAGTTGCCAAGTCTTGTGGAGTTTACCTTCATAATATCATGGGGACTCTTCTCTCCATTTACATAGTCACTATCATAGTTCAAATCCACATCATCTGTCATCTGAATGTTTGAAATAGATTCTGAGCACGTATTACCGTGACAGCCAATCATATTAAATACTAGGAATAGATCAGTCCCTGTCCTTCACAAGTCAACAATTTAAAATGTTTACCTGTTTTTTAATGCTTTATTTTAAGAATTTCTTCACATGGAAAGGATTGGGGTGATATTTTCTTACAAGACCCAAAGAAACAGAATATAGTTGATGATATCTTTTCATTTAACACAAAAGGCTTTATATTCTAATGAAAGACAACTACAGGCAACCTAAAAAGGGGGTATGGTGGGTAAGATAAGGTGAAAGCTCATTTATCAAAGTTCAGCAATTCAGATCTCAGTCCAGGGTTCCACTGTAAGGGGGATGAGGAGGGTAAAAGGTAGGCAGCATGGGGCATTATCTATTGAACCCTGGAACTCTAATATCACACCTATTTTTTATTTTGGCAACTTGTGAAACGTCTTTGGGACTGCATAAAATTAAGGGGTTAGGAATAAATGATGTTAAATATTTCTAGATCTATTTTCTAGATCTAATGCAGAAGTTTTTAATGTTTTTGTGTGTCATGGGCCCCTTTAACATTCTGATAAAACCTAACAACCCATTTCAGAATCTTTTTTTTTGAGTATATGGTATAAAATACATAGGACTACAAATGAAATTGATTATATTAAAACATGGTTATCAAAATATTATAAATATTTCACACACCTTAAACTAAGAACTCCTGCTCTAAAGCTCTGATTTTGCGTATCAGGTCTTCAGTAGTATGACATCTTTATTTTATTTAATATATATGAATTTCAATAATATTACTCACCTTAATTCTCAATTGTAAATTTTGAGATATTCTAAATATTTTTAATGGCTTGTGTTGTGTTCCTTTTTCTTTATTGGACATATATGTTTAGCATTGATATTATTTCATTTTTTATGGTGCCTTTTAGCAAAATATAGTTTCCTTGTTTGTCTCTTTTGATTAAATCTATTTTTTTTGCTTTGTCTGAAATTAGGATTGCTACCACTGCTTTTTTAACATCATCTATTCCAACCTTATACCTTTACCCTGTGTGTATCCCCCTCATTCAAATGTGTTTCTTGAAAACAACATATTGTAGGATTATGGTTTTTTTCATCCATTGTGCTATTTATGGGAGAGTTCATACCATTTACATTCATGATTACTATCTGTGTCTTTCTCTCAATCCTATTTCCCCTTTTGTTTGGGCCAGCTAGGTGGTGCAGTGGACAGAGTACCAGTATAGGAGTCAGGAGGACCTGAGTTCAAATCTCACCTCAGACACTTGACACTCACTAGCTGTGTGACCTGGGGCAAATCACTTAACCCCAATTGCCCCATCCTGACTCATCTCCAGTCATCCTGATGAATATCTGGTCACTGAATTCAGATGGTTCTGGAGGAGAAGTGAGACTGGTGACCTGAACAGCCCAGCCTCACTCAAAACAAAGTCAAGTGCAAGTCATGTCATCATTCCTCTGATGGTGTAGTCTTCTTTGGCAATAAAGGACAAACACACATTATCAAAAATTGGCTAGGTAATTTCTCTAGGCCTCACTTTCCTCATCTGCAAAAGGAATTAGACTAAATAAAAGTCAAGATTTAAATTCTGTGGTCTCATGACTAGAAATATAGTTTTTGGAGCTATCTATATAGATATTGAAATTGTTTGTGTGAGATTGTAGACAGAATAGAGAGGGCCAAGTGACGACATTTGAGTATATCCACAGTGCCAGATCAGGAAGGGAATCAGGAGTGGAAAAGTAAAGTGAGAAGCAATTTAGAGAGGTAGGAGGAGAAGTGGAAGGATGTGTAGCTTCATAATCTAAGGGAAGAGAGGATACATAGAGAAGATAAAAGGGAGACTGAAATTGGCAAATAGTTCACTGGAAATCTTAAAATGATCAATTTTAGTGATCAGTGCATGAAACTAGCTTATAAAAGGTTAAGTCAAGCATGGGCAGTAAAAAAAAAAAACTTAGAGTAGAGAATTTTTTCACAAAGTTTTGCAGAAAAATTGTCAAAGACAACAAAAATTAGTTAACATTCAAGGTTCTGTAGGAAGACAGGAACATTAAAACATGGTTGGTGGAGCTGTGAATTGGTCCAATTGCTCTGGATTCCAATTTGGAATTATGCAAGAACAGTGACACAACTGACCAAACTTTAAAACATTTAATTGATATCTTTTGTTTTCATATTATTATTTATAAATAATACATTCTTCATTCCTTTCCAAGAGCTCCACCCCTCACTCTCCTGGATTTTTTATACAATGTTCCAGAAAATTGGAGAAACCAGAAATCCTGAAAGCTCAGTTCATATCTGCACTTCCCATGTTGGAAGTACCCTCTGTCCCTGCTGTGTCTTCTTTTGATTGACTGGTTCCTCAAAAAATGCCTGTTTTAAAGAGAAAGCTACTATTCGTTCTTCTGATGCTGCATCCAAACTGTCCTAAGATTTTTCTGTAATGCTCCTAGTGAGGATATTTTCTTATTTTCCCTTCCCCTGTCCTTCTGCTTTCAGTTCCCTTTTATGCATTATCTTTTCCCATGAGAAAGTAAGCTCCTTGAGGGCAGCAGGGTCTTTGTGGTTGTATTTTTATTCCCAATGTTTAGTATGATTCCTAGAGTAAAGTAAGTTCTTAATAAATACTTGTTGGTTTGACTTAACAAAATATGTTAATATTTAATAAAGGTTTATTAACTAAAATATCTAGGCATTTGAGTACCTATTACATGATAGGCATTATACTAAGCTCTAGAGATACAAAAGAGGTAAAAATCCCTGCCCTAAAGAAGCTCACAATCAAGGGAGGGGGAGAGGTTAAGACAACTACATACAAACAAGCTATAAACAACATGAATAGTAAATAATTAACAAAGGGAAGAAGAGTTGGCAAAGGCTTCCTGTAGAAGACTGGATTTTAGTTGGAACTTGAAGGAAGCCAAAGAAGTCAGAAGGCAGAGATGAAAAAGAACAGCATTCCAGGTATGGGCAATAGTTGAAGAAATAGTTATGTTAACTGATAGAATGAATGAGCAAAGCTATAGCAATGGCTTAATCTACAGCCATGAATATAATAATGTAAATGAAAAGAAAGCCTAACTGAGCAGATGAAAAACCAGTAAATGTCTTTGAGAATACATAATGAAGTAGACCTTTTTCCTTTCATCAGAGGGGTCATTGAGTAAGGCAGAATGTTGTACATATTGTCAGAAAAGATCACTGTATTAGTTGTCTTTGCTTAACTTTTCCTTTCTCATACTGGAGGGGTCAGTTATGTGATTAATGACCAAGCTTGGCCTTGAGATGACATGAGAGATGGGGGGTTATGAGAGTAGAATGCTGTATATACTGTCAGGTCCATTTTTGTGGGTTAGTTTGGTGAACAAATTTGTTTTTTTAATTGTGGAATGTTAAGGATTGTTTGAGTGATAAGAGGCAAGAGGTTTAGTAGAGAGGCTATTGCAATTGGATACTTCCCTCAACCCTTTTCTCTTATATTTTCTCTCATTATGCTCTCCACATATTTAAAACTCTCTCTCTCTCTCTCTCTCTCTCTCTCTCTCTCTCTCTCTCTCTCTCTCCTCAAAAGAAAAATACAAACACCACTTATATATACATTTAATTTATACAAAAAAAAGGCATCCAAGACATTCTTATGAAGAATTTTGAAAATGACACCCTAGGCCATTTTAAAAATTATGCTAAAGCTGTAAAGGCAAACAAAATTTTCCTGTCAAAATCAGCACTGCTTAAAATTGGAAAAATGATTTGCTGAAGGCCCTAAGTAAACCAATATGATCTTGAATTGTCTCTAATTCATGAAGAGGAAGCCACAGCCCCTTAGAGCATAACAAAAGATCTTTAACTGTCCTTTCAGAGCATCCTCATCAGTACCCTGATGTTTTCCACTTCTGCTTTCCCTTCTAGTTTGATTTAGTTATTTTTTTTCTTTTGCTCATTCCCTGACTGCTTCTTAAAGAGGCCTATTCACTGAATGGGCATTAACTCCCTCTAAGTGAGTACCTGAAAAGGCCTTAGCCTAAAAAGGCCAAGGTCTCCCATTGCACCCTGGGCTTCGCTAGTCATCCTGATGAATATCAGGTCACTGGATCCATATGGCTCAGGAGGAGACAGTGAGGCTGTTGACCTTGCACAGCCCTCCCTCACTCAAAACAAAGTCAAGTGCAAGTCATGTCATCATTTCTCTGATATCATGGTCTTCTTTTAAAATGAAGGACAAACACACAAAAAAAATCATAGATGCTGAATCAGATATACTCAGTCATCCCACATGAAATGGGTTGCATTTGCCAGCTGAACATGTTTGACTACAAACAGCTTATGTTTGTGTTTTTGCCACTTTTTATGCCATCACTGTTTTGCTTTTTGGCAGCCAAAGAGAGAAGGGCAACCTGGTAGCTGATAAGAATGTGCAATATATACATTCCTAAACTGGCACATTCTCAAGCTCAGCCTGGTAAAGACCCATTTAGCAGTCTCCCTAAAACATTTTTTTTTTATCATTAGAAAGATGTAAGAAACTTGAAAGTGCTTCAAAAAAGCTAGATTAGTGCCCAAATTATTTTATATTCAGTGTAATGGAAATCAAAATAAAAAGAAGTCTCTTTATGGATTAGGCAAAATTACTACTTTATTTTCTCAATAAGACCTGTGATTGGGATGGAGCCAAGATGGCAGAATAGAAAGACACACATACACTAGCTCTTCCCCCACAGCCCGTAAAATACCTGTAAAGAAAGACTTTCGACAAATTCTAGAGCAGCAGAAGCCATGGAACAACAGAGTGGAGGAGATTTCCAGCCCAGGGTGACTTGGAAGGCCAATGGGAAATGTTTGTCATACTGGACACTCAGCAGAGCCTAGCCCAGCTTCGGCCGCCTGGCATGGTTCTGGGAGGAAGACAAGAGCAGATCTCAGGGGCAGAATCCCCAGTCGCAGTAGCAGTGGTTCGCAGATTCCTCAACCCACAGGTGCCAAAGGTCAGTGACAGGGTTTTTTTCAGCTGGCCAAGAAGGGAGAAGGGCCTTCCCATAGCTACAGCCTCAGGCTGTGGCCCACAGAGTTCCCATCAGGTGGGCTGCAGTAGCTTCCACAGCAGCCCCTACAGCATCCTGTATCCATTGTTGGATTGCAAAACCTCTGGGGGCTCTGAGCAGCTGACTCTTACCTCAGCCCTGTGTAGAGGCCCTGCTGCCGTCTAATATTCCTGGGGGATTTGAGCAGCTGATCTTTATCTCACACTGAATGGTGGCCCTGCCCCTGCACCTTATCTGAATCTCAGCCCTCAGCACTGTCTTGGTGGAACTGGAGGTGGGGTGGTTGTGAAGAGGAAACTTTATTACTCAGATTCTGGGGACAACAATTTCTACTTGCTCCCAGACCAGTGCACACGCTTGACTGTCCCACCCTGGAGGAGCTGAGATCTCACAAACTCCCCAGAGTATACCCTACTCTTGACAAAGGACGCAAAGCCAAGTAATAGGCTGAGAAAATGTCCAAAAAGGGGGAAAAAATGAGACCATAGAAGGTTACTTTCTTGGTGAACAGATATCTTCTTCCATCCTTTCAGATGAGGAAGAACAATGCTTACCATCAGGGAAAGACATAGAAGTCAAGGCTTCTGTATCTCAAACATCCAAAATAAATATTCAATGGTCTCAGGCCATGGAAGAGCTCAAAAAGGATTTTGAAGATCAAGTAAGAGAGGTAGAGGAAAAATTGGGAAGAGAAATGAGAGCAATGCAAGAAAATCATGAAAAGTGGGTCAACAACTTGCTAAAGGAGACCCAAAAAAATGCTAAAGAAAATAAGACCTTTAAAAATAGGCTCACTCCATTGGCAAAAGAGGTTCAAAAAGCCAATGAGAAGAAGAATGCTTTCAAAAGCAGAATTAGCCAAATGGAAAAGGAGGTTCAAAAGCTCACTGAAGAAAGTAGTTCTTTAAAAATTAGAATGGAACAGATGGAGGCTAATGACTTTATGAGAAACCAAGAAATCACAAAACAAAACCAAAGAATGAAAAAATGGAAGAGAATGTGAAATATCTCATTGGAAAAACAACTGACCTGGAAAATAGATCCAGGAGAGACAATATAAAAATTATGGGACCACCTGAAAGGCATGATCCAAAAAAGAGCCTAGACATTATCTTTCATGAAATTATCAAGGAAAATTGCCCTAATATTCTAGAGCCAGAGGGCAAAATAAATATTGAAAGATTCTACCGATCACCTCATGAAAGAGATCCAAAAAGACAAACTCCTAGGAACATTGTAGCCAAATTCCAGAGTTTCCAGGTCAAGGAGAAAATAGTGCAAGTAGCTAGAAAGAAACAATTTGAGCATTGTAGAAATACAATAAGGATAACACAAGACCTAGCAGCTTTTACGTTAAAGGATTGAAGGGCATGGAATATGATATTCCAGAAGTCAAAGGAACTAGGACTAAAACCAAGAATCACCTACCCAGAAAAACTGAGTGTAATACTTCAGGGGAAAAAATAGTCTTTCAATGAAATGGAGGACTTTCAAGCATTCTTGATGAAAAGACCAGAGCTAAAAAGAAAATTTTACTTTCAACACAAAAATCAAGAGAAGCATGATGTAAACAGGAAAGAGAAATCATAAGGGTCTTACTAAAGTTGAACTGTTTACATTCCTACATGGAAAGACAATATTTGTAACTCTTGATACTTTTTTTCAGTGTCTGGGTAATTGATAGAATTACACACACACACACACACACACACACACAGAGCACAGGGTGAATTGAATAGGATGGGATCATATCTAATAAAATGAAGCTAAGGGGTGAGAGGGGAATATATTGGAGGAGAAAGGGAGAAATGGAATGGGGCAAATTATCTCTCTTAAAAGAGGAAAGTAAAAGACTTCAGTGAAGGGGAAAAGGGTGGAGTTGAGAAAAAAAATGAAGCTTACTCTCAAAACATTAGACTCAAGGAAGGAATAAAATGCACATGCATTTTGGTATGAAAACTTATCTTACAATACAGGAAAGTTGAGGATAAGGGGATAAGCAGAGTAGGGGGGGTGATGGAAGGGAGGGCAATGGGAGGAGGAAGCAATTAGAAGTTGACACTCTTGGGGAGGGACAAGGTCAAAAGAGAGAATAGAAGACATGGGAGGCATGATAGGATGGACGGAACTATAGTTAGTTTTATACAACACAACTGTTATGGAAGTCATTTGCAAAACTACACAGATGGCCTTTATTGAATTGCTTGCCTTCCCAATGGGGATGAGTGGGGAGGGAGGGAGGAAGAAAAGTTGCAACTCAAAATTTCAGGTAATGGTGTATAGAAATTTATCTTGCCCTATAGGACAAAGGAGAAGATGGGGATAAGGGAAGGGAGGGAGGTTAGAAGGGAGGACAGATTGGTGATAGGGGTAATTAGAATGCTCAGCATTTTGGGATGGGGGGAGGGGAGAAATGGGGAGAAAATTTGGAACTCAAAATTTTGTGGAAATGAATGTTGAAAACTTAGATAAATAAATTAAGTATAATAATAAAAAAAAAAGACCTGTGATTTCACAGTTATAAGGGAATTCCCAGTATGGAAATTTTTGCTTCCAGTCCATACTTGCACCTTTGCTGAAAATTACTCCTTAGAGAATTGCTTAGAAATACTTGGAGACTAAGTTTTACCTTAGATCCAATAGTCAGTATGTGTCCCAAGCAGGATAGCAGAACTTGGACTCAGGCAGCTCTGGGTCTTAGGCTTTCTGTTCTGAATTCCAGTCCCGTATCATCAACTGTTGGTGATTTAAAGCTGAGTGTCCAACATGACAGTACAGGGAAGTGAAAGGAAGTGAAGGGAAGTGAAGGGAAGGAAAAGGAAGGGAAGGGAAGGGAAGGGAAAGAAAGGGAAGGGAAGGGAAGGAAAGGGAAGGGAAAGGAAGGGAAGGGAAGGGAGTTATACTTCAATTTGCACTGAGTTCATCAGTTCCATCCAGAGGTGGATAGCCTATTTTCATTCTGAGTCCTTTGGAATTGTCTTTGATCACTGTATTAATCAGAGTAGCCAACTCTTTCATAACTGATCATCATTACAACACTGATATTACTAGGCACAATGATTTCACAATTCTTTTCACTTCACTTTGCATCAGCTCATATGAATCTTACCATGTGTTTTCTGAAACTACCACCCTTGTCATTTCTTATATCACAAGTGTTCCATCAAAATCATATACTACAAATTGTTCAGCCATTCCATAATTTGTCACCACAAGAGCTGCTATAAATATTTTGTACATAAATATCCTTTTCCTTTTTCTTTGATCTGTTTAGGCTACAGAACAAGTATTGTTAGGTCACGAGTATGCAGAGTTTTATACCCCCTTTGGCATAGTTCCAAATTATTCTCCAAAATGGTTAGACCAGCTCACAACTCCAGCATCAATTTATTAGTGTACCTGTTGTGCCCCCTCAAGCATTTGTTATTTCTAATAAGTGTGATGGGTATAGTACCTCAGAGTTTTAATTCACATTTTTCTAATCAATAGTGATTTAGAGCATGTTTTCATATGACAATAAAAAGCTTTGATCTCTTCTTTTGAAAACTGCCTATTCATATCCTATGACCATTGTGGAATGACTCATTTTTATAAATTTGATTCAGTTCCCTTTATATTTGAGAAATGAGGGCTTTGTTAGAGAAACACTGTAAAAGTTTTTCTTTATTACTGCATTATCTGTGGTAATTTTTAGCAAAATATAGTTTTCTTGATTATCTCTTTTAATTAGGCTTATTTTTTGCTTTGTCTGAGATTATGACTGCTACACTTGTTTTTGTATTTTTACTACAGCTGAAGCATAATAGATTATGTTCCAACCTCTTTTTTTAACTGTGTGTCTTTTTGTTTCAAGTGTGTCTCTTAAAAACAACATATTGTTGGACTTTGGTTTCTAGTACATTCTGCTGTCTGCTTCTGTTTTATAAGTGAATTCATCCCATTC
Source organism: Bettongia penicillata ogilbyi (assembly GCA_023548195.1). Taxonomy (NCBI): domain Eukaryota; kingdom Metazoa; phylum Chordata; class Mammalia; order Diprotodontia; family Potoroidae; genus Bettongia; species Bettongia penicillata. The sequence continues at coordinate 591,430 of JAJHZJ010000040.1, forward strand.
ACATTCATAGTTATGATTATTAACTGTATTTTCCTCTATCCTATTTCCTTCTGTTTATCCTTATTTCTCTCTCTCTCTCTCTCTCTCTCTCTCTCTCTCTCTCTCTCTCTCTCTCTCTCTCTCTCTCTATCCTGTCCTTAAAATTTATTTTGCTTTTGACCATTGCTTCCCTCAATCTGTTATCTATTTTATCAAACTCTCCCCATACCTGTGTATCTTTTATGATCTTCCCATCCTATTTCTTTAATCACAAGTCAGATTTCTATGCCCAACCGTGTGTGTGTGTGCATTTTATTCTACATTGAATCATATCTTCCTATTTTTACCTGAATTATTTGCATTTATCATTTCTTATGGATCAATAATATCCCATAGCATTCATTTGCCATAGGTTGATTAGCTATTTCCATATCAACAGCCATCTATTTTTTAACTAGTTTTTGCTTCCAAATGAAGTCCCATTATAAATATTTTATATATGTACATCAGATCTATCTTTTTGTCTTTGACCTCCTTGAAGTTATCTTTCAAGCAATGGGATGTTTAGATCAAAGGATATGGGCAATTTGTCACTTTTTAAGAAAAATTCCAAATTTCTTTCAATAATGGTTGAACCAGTTTACAGCTCCACCAATGCTTCACCAGAACGTCTCTTTTCCTGCAGCCAACTGTAGGCTGTTTCCATCATTCTTTGTCATCTGTGCCAATTTGCTATGTGTGAATCAAAACTTCAGTGTTATTTTGATTTATATATCTCTTATTGAAGCATTAGCGCTGCTATTTGAAGTTTGTAAATCTTCATTTGGGAAATATTTATTTGCAGTTGTTCCTTTGAAAAGTTTACTTTGAGATCTGATTCTCATACTTACTAGCTGAATAATCTTAGTAGTTCATAGTTTTAGAGCTGATAGCTGTGTTACATACCATAGACTCTTCACAGTCTCATTTTACAGCTGGGAAAACTGGGTCTTTCATAGGTTAAGTGAATTGCTCAAGATTACAAAGCTATTAAGTATTTGAGAAAGGGTCTGAACTGAAGTCTTACTTTAAGCTCAGTACTACATCTATTCCACCACCTATTTGCCATGTACTTTGGACAAAACTCTTAACTCTCTAAGTTTCAGAGAAGGTGTTGATCTGAATGGAACTATGGAGTTTCCTCCTCTGCTAGCTTGGATATAAAATGCTTTTCAGAGATATCTGATTTAAACTTCATTTTTTTAAAAAAATTGTTTCATTTTTTATCATAACTTCATTGATTTTCTATATGCAAAAGTTTTTCAGTTACATGTAATGGACACTGATTATGTTTAACCTTCATTTGATTAATTCTCCCCTAGTCATGATTATGAAATGTACTTGATCTTATTCTCTTCTGATCATTATGTAGTAGGATTATTATATTCATCAGATATCAATTTTCAATTTGTTATTTTCTCATGTAAGTAGGGTGTCAGGCTAAACCTAATTTTGTCAAATTGCTTTCCAGTTTTCACAGCAGTTCTTTTTTAATTTTAAGTTTATTTTTAAAATAAATTTTATTTTATTTTTTAAATGAAGCATTATTGCCCACCTGCCAAAAAAAGCAAAAGATAAAATCCCTCTTACAAACATGTATAATTAAGTAAAACAAATTCTCATACTAGCCATATCCATAAACATGTCTTAGGGTATATTCTGAGTCTATCACTTCTCTGTCAGAGACTAGGCAGCACATTTCATCATGAGTTTTCAGAAATTGTGGCTGAGTATTATGTAGATCAGAGTTCCCACATCTTTGAAAGTTGTTTGTCTTTATGATATGTTTATTATTGTAATAACTGTTATCCTGTTTCTGTTCATCTCACTTTGCCTCAGTTCATACTGCTCAAGTTTCTCTGAAACTCTCCTCTTCATTATTTCAACACAATTCCATCATTTTATGTACTAGCATATTTTTTTAAATAAGAAATTCTCCAATTTATGTTCCAACACTGTTATTTAGTTTATCTCATTATTTCCTGTGTAATCTCTTCCACCAATCTACACCAAAAATGATGATTGCTGCCTTACAAAAGCTCTTGAGGTATAGAAGTACTATACCTTTTTCATTCTTACTTTCTTTTTCATTCTTTTCTTGAGACTAGAATTTTTGTTCATCCAGATGAATTTTATTATTATTTTGTCTAACACTATAAAGTACCATCTTGATAATTTGATTATCATAATGTTAAATCTGTACATTAACTTAGATAATATCATTTTTATAATGGTATGGACCAACAATGATCAATGATTATCAACTACTTACATCATTCTATATTTTGATAGCTTCCAAAACACTTTTTAAATCAAATTTATCTGTCTTAAGTTTGTCTTGGTAGACTTACCTCATATATATTTATGCATTATAGATAGTTACCTATCTAAAAAACTCATTCCACTGTAAGTAAATCCTTGAAATTTTAAGCCAATATCTCTTCTCCTTCTTTACTTTTCTGAAATTTGACTTGCCCCCAAGAGGATCTGGAATAATTAGATTAGAAATGATTATTCAAGAAGAAGTTATACATAAAGCAGTAAGCCTGGATGACCAGAATAGCAAAGTTGCCCCAAGAGATAGATAAATATGTTATGATTTCTCCGAAAAACAGGAATCTCAAGTTTGGGAGGTGACTGATTTGCCATTTCCCTCTGGGAAAACTCCTGGAACAACTTCTTGGGTAACAGAAGTATATACAGATTTATTATTGACTATGGATCATTTGGTTTAATTGTCTAGAGGTATAATTTTTGCTACAGCATGGTAAAGAACCCCTGAATACATCCTGTCTGGTAGCCCAGGGGATGGATATGCTCATGGGGCAGGGATATGGCTTTCTGTAGAAGCAAGTACCCCAACATACACAGGAGGGCCTCCTATCACAGATTCTTTGATCCACTTTTCTAAAAGGAAAGACAATTTTTGAGGAGTCAACAGACACTTTCATCAAGCACATATATTATTCATTTAGTTCAGGGGAAAATGTCAGCACCCTGAACTTCAGAGACAATACAGAGCAATAAAAATCAACAGGCAGTGCTTCCAGCTGCCTGACCATAAGCAATACATACGTCATAGATCAACAGACAGATCCATCTATCTGACCATAATACATAATTACCAGAGAGAGAAACACTAACATCTGAGTTTTCGAAGCTTGGGGGATGAAGTGGGGGATGCTTAGTTGCTTCCTAGAGTCTCATCTGGCATACAAACCTTCTTCCAAAAACTAAACTTCAAAGTAAAACCTCACCTCAGAGTACTTATATATTTTTCAGAGCTAGAAGTCATCAGAACCCTTGAGAATCAGTGCCTCATGAGAAAATTAATGAAAGGTGTGGGTCTCCCCTAATCAAACTTCCCATAATGGGCAGGGGAAGATCTTTCTCATTAGCATTACATCTTCTTAGATAGAAAGGAAGCTTCTTATGGTTTTCAAAGTAATTCACCATATTGTGGGAGAACTAGGATAGTTTTGTCTCTTTTTACAATATTTATATTATTAATTTCTTTCTCTTGAATTTTTTCCATTACTAGAATTTATAGAATTATGTCAAATAGTGGGGAAAGGGTATATGTGTGTGTGTCTATATACACATACACAATATAATATGTATTACATACATGTAACATACATATATAACAAAATATATTCTGTAAATACATGTGCATATGTACATAGATGAGCATGTATATAAATATATTAATACATTGCATATATATTATATAATGTTCATATTTTTAAATGGCCCTTCTAATACTCTGTTTTATAGAATGCTTTATTATAAATTAAGGTACTTTGTTAAGGTCTTTTTCTACATATATTGATATAATCATATGATTTGGAATATTTTAAAAATGGGATTATTTGTCAGTTATTTTTGTGATGTTGAACAATCTTTCATCCTTAACATAAAACCAACTCAGTCATAGTAAATAACTTTTTCCTATATATTGCTATATTCTTCTTATAAATATTTCATTGAAAACTTTGGTATCAATTTTCACTAGTGATTTTGGTCTTCTTCAGTTTATCTATTAGGACCATATTTGTCTCATAAAAGTATTTTCTTTTTCAGTTTCTGAATATAATTTGCATGAAAGAGGTGGCAAGTGCTCTAACAGAACCCACCTGTAATCTTTCTGGACCAAGGGTTTCTTTTTCCTTGAGAGGTCTCTTAGGGTCTGTTCATTGTCATTTTTTTTCACTGGGTGGTTATGAACATCAATGCTGTGTTCTATAACTTTGTTTATGTTACATTTTTTAGATGATCCTTTATTTATGAAAAAGTCCATCCAGAAAAAAAACAAAACTATAGAGTCTATTGCAGACTAACTTTTGTTTATTTCTTCTTTCTTGAGGTTCCTCCCATTGATTCTAATGGTTATTTACAACACGACTATTACAAAAAAAAGTTCTCATTCTTGCTCACTCACATATGATCGTGTAGGATAGGTTTTGGTTCTTTTTAAATTCTCTGTTCTGAATTCATTTTGTTCCTTTTTGATTTGTTAATTTTGATTTCACTCTCATAAAATGACATTACTTAAAGGTCAACTAATTTTATGTCAAAAAAGTTGTTTTTAGTATTGTTGATAATTTCTATAGTATTTTGCCCTTCATTTTACATTTCTCTTCAAAGTTTCTTTTTTCCAAAAAAAATTTTTATTAAATTGTTCATTAAAGGTGTTCTTTATTATGAACTTATCAAATATGAACATTTTCCTAGGCAAAGAAAATTAGTAAAAGGACTGCATATGAACCCATGACTCTTCATTAGAGATAAGTTTACTTTTTGTGTATTTCAAATTTAACTTTGTAATTCTAATATCCCCATTCTCACCCCCATCTCGCATTCCTTTGGAACTTTGTCCTGCTCTGTTGTGGTTTGGTTGTTGTGGGGGATGGGTGGGGGGTTCTTTTTAGATTCATTGACTTTCTTTCTTTTTCAAAATATCACTACTACCACCACTCCCTTTGACTTATTCAAGTCTTACACCAACCACCACCCCAAAGTAAAATTCCTTTCTTGGGAGTAAGCTTTATAGAACATCTCAGGGAAAATCAGTTCAAATAAAAGATACATTCCTTTAAAGGGAGACCCTCAGGATACAAGGTCTTATTGAAAGGAAATCCAGGAAACCAGAAGGCAGTTGCAAAAGAAACTAATGATCAGCACAAGAGTTATGTGTAATAGAAGTTGGGGCAGATGGGAAGCTTGTTTTATAGTTGCCTGTTATTATATAATTCATGGTCACTAGGTGCTAAACTCAGTTGTTTCTACATATTGAAGAAATATAAAGGATATTAGCACCTTGTAAATTATGAAGCCCTGGGGTAAATCCCACTTGCCCTATACTAGTTATAGCTTTGTAAACTTCATAAAAGCAAGATAATTCCAGTGGTGAAAGAAGAGCATTGAACGGGAAGAAGTGAAGCTGTAAAAACTTGGTTCATTTCTCCAGAGTTTTGTATGTTGTGGTTCTGTTCAAGAAGTTTAATAGATGGCCTATCTTCCCATTAGAGAGCCAAATTATAATAGTCAAAATTTCTACCATTTACTCAAACCAGGAAGATTGGTTTACACTACAACTTACAACTATATCCATCTACATGTATATTGATTTACATGTGTGTATACATATATATACATATGTTATATATATATATACATATATATATATACACACACGTGTGTGTAAATATAAATTCCTTTCTAAATTGTACACTTCCTAGGGTTTGGGGAAATGTCATTCATTTCTGTCTTCTCAGTGCTTAACCCAGTTTTTTACAAGCAAAAATATTTTATTGAACTGAGAATAAGGGTATGTACAAACAGAACCAGTACTGGTTCTCCACAGTAGATTGCTACATATTCATCCTGACTTTCCAACCCAGTATTAGTACAGTTTTATCATTCCCAGGCTTTGAATCCAGCTAAATGAGAGGAGGTACTACAGTTGTGAGTTTCTTTTAAAAAAGGAAAAAAAGTGAAATACAAGACTCCTTAGACTGACTTTTCCTGAGGGCAAAACCAATCAAAGCAAACACTGTTATGATAAAATGAGCATTTGGAGGTGCCAAAGAGATAAGAAAAGAAGGGCTACCACATTGACTGCATTATCATCCTTTAATAACTAAACTACCCTTTCTGCCATTTTTCATTAGCAGGTAGGTGGTACAATGGAAAGTTCAGGGCTGGGAGACTGGAGTTCAAACCTAGCTTTAGACATTTGCTAACTATGTGACCCTGGGCAAATCATTTAACCTCTGTTTGCCTCAATTTCCTCAACTGTAGAATGAGGATATAATAATATCTACTCTCCTGGGTTGTTGTGAGAATCCCATGAATTAATGCTTTCAAAGCACTTGGTCCAGAGCCTGGAACATAGTAGACCCTATTTAAATGCTTATTTGCTTCACTTCCCCTTCACACGTAACTTTTCATCTGATGTCTTGTTTGCCCTTCTGAAAGAGGACCGTGACATGAGGGAGGTGATGCCATGACATAGGATTTAAGTGAAGCAGGGCTGTGCAAAGTCACCAGCCTCACTTTCTCCTCCAGAATCATCCAGACCCAGTGGCCAGATATGGATCAGGATAACTGGAGATGACCCAGGATACGGTAGAAGACCTTGGCTTTTTCAAGCTAAGATCTTTAACAGGTCCCAGTTAGATAGAGACAGTGCCCACTCAGTGATTAAGGCTTAATAAAAAATGAGGCAAAGAATGGCCTTTTAAAAAAAATAAATCTGAGAGAAGATGCTCAGGGTTTCTGGCCTAAACAGAAACAAGTGTTATTTGCATTCATTCTGAGCCAAGCTTGCTTGCTTGCTTGCACTTGCTGTCCTCCATGCCTGGAATGTCCTCTCTTTTCACCTTTCTCTTTTGAAATACCTTATTTTACTCGAAGCTCAGTTTAAATTCTGTCTCCTGTATGAGATTATCATAATCCTCCCCCTGACTTCCCAGCTGCTAATGCTTCCCTCTCAAAATTACCTTTACTTATTTTGCATACATAGTTATGTATACATGTTGTTTTCCTCTATCGAATGTGAACTTCCTGAGAGCAAGGACTGTTTCGTTTGTGTCTTTATATCTCTAACACCTAGCACAGTGCCCAGTACAAAGTGGGAGCTTAACTGGGAGTTTGATGAGTGATTGAAGTCCATAGAAATATTCTATATCAATTGTTTTGTAGGAATGTTGGCATCATCAGCAAAACCCTTGTTTCCCAGTATAACAAAGAACCATGTTATATAAACACTCTTGGTTAATAGAGGAAGAGTTTATATACAATTAAAGCCATATTTAAGAAAAATTAAATAGAAAGCAGTTCAAGTTGACATGAAGCAAATAATATTAATGTCAATATTCTCTATTTTTTTCTTCAAGAATTTTCTGGCAACTGTTGATGGGAAAGACTGTTGAGGAAGAAAATTCCTACTTAAAGGAACAGTTACTGGATCATCCAGACTCTGCACTTGAAACCCCTTCTATCCACTTTCACGACAAAGAAGTTTTTTGTCCACTTGTCTTCATTCATGGAGCTGTGCGTCACACTCAGGCCAGCCATTGCAATGGTGAAGGTTCCCTTTTTGTTTCTGCCTGTTTGGGCATAGGATATCAAAGATGTCAGAAAGGAGCCCTGTTTGGTTCTCTCCCATTTGGACCTGGAGCACCTTTTGCCCAAGGTAAGAACAATTACTTCTCTGATATTTTCACATCAGAAGTAATTTGTCCTTTTTATTTTATTTTTTAGAACATAGGGCAAAGAGAAAATGACAAATGTTCTTCAGGAGATAGTTAAGCCAAAAACACTTTAGCCCAGTATTTGGATAGAAGGGGAATAGGCTACAATGATGGATATTTTCCCTTTGTCTCACCAATGGCAACATATACAAATTGTTCCCATTAGCCAAATGAGGGAGGGAGACCCAAGTGCTTATGTGCTTTGGAATCCCAAATGTTAGACTAATATGGAAAGGGAAGCCATCAAGTTTTCTGTGACTGAAATGATCTCTTGAGCTTCCTCTGATAGCACACCATCTCCAATAAACATTCCAAAGAACAGCAAATTCCCTTGGAGAAGGAATCAATCTTTCTGTACAGTATTTGTCAGTCCCTTGGTTGCTTCCTCTGGTGGGTGATATTTCAGGTGTTAGGTTTTGAGGTTTCTTTTCTGTTTTTAAAGATGCCTATCTTGGTTTCTATGTTCCCAGTTCTATGTTGTTCCACATTGTGTTTGCCTGTCCCCTACAATACCCTTTAAAAAAATAACTATCATTAGATTTGTAGATTTAATTTTGCACTGCATCATTTACACAGAAAAGGGGGGTGGGGGAGGAAGGAAATTTCTAAGAAGCCAGAATTAAAGCTATTTAAAAGTGTGACTCATTACTGTTACCATTTACAAAAAAGAAGGAAGGTAACTTCTGGTTTTCTTAAGCTCAGGACTAATTTTAGCCACTGGTTGGTGAGAATCTTTCGTGTGGTTCCCCGCTTTTCTCTTTTGCCTTTTTGTGTCCTATCAACAAATGTGATACCCAGAAGTAGTGCAGTGCAGGGAAGGGCTCTAACTCTGGAGTCAGAAGTCTTGAATTCAAATCCTGTCTCAGTTTACAAAAAAATAGAATGAAGGATGAACTAGACAGGTGGCTAAGGTTCCATCAGACTCTAGATATATAATTTATATTTTTATCTCTCCTCCATCAATATCAAATATGATACTTTGCACACTGTGAGAATTTATCTTCTGTGGGAGTTCAAGAGAAATTTAATGTTTTAATATAGCACTCTTCAATGTCAATTTTTCTAAACAGCCATGTGGCCAATAAAATAGCCTGTTTTAATTGGTCGGAACCATGCACAGGCATACATACATTTACCATGGTCTTTAAAGCTCCATAAAGTTTGCACTAAAGTTTTTCATTGCTCTAAAGCTGCTTTGACCCTGCATTCAACAACTTTTTTCTAATAACAATTCTGATTTCTTGCCTGAGATTTAGAGTACTACCTGTAAATTCTACCCAACTCATGGGCTCCTGGGATTTGGAGGACCCTGCTCATTATAAGCCCACAAAAAATTAAGATAAAGATGAAATTAAGCAGAATAAAACAGCAAGATTTTGAAAGCCTTGCACAATCGAGCAAATATTACTTTATTTTATACCTCTTTATACTTTATATCTCTTACTAGAGATATATTGTTTGGGATATGGGAATATCTGAATCCACTTAAAGCAGCTAATTGTCTTGGATTAGCCAGTCTATGGATGAAGCAAACTGAGAACCCCAGCAGCGGTCCCCAACTTCCAGCTGCTTTGGGATGAGGGTTTAAGGTTTAGCCTAGAGTTTAAGCTGCCTTAGGCAGCCTCAGCTGGAGTTCAAGGTGGGAGTATGAGGTGGTGGTGAGGGGTGGGAGTAAGAAAGTCTCGTGCTTCAGCCAGGATTCCTCTGACTGAACTGGACCAGATTTAGCTCCGCCCTGTCTTCCTATCACTTGATGTAGGAGTGGGGATACCCGGGAGGGGAGGGGAGTGGAGGGGAGGGGTAGGCCAATGCCTTGGCATGATTTTGACAGCTTTCCAGGGAGCCCTCTATGCTATCCTGAGACTGCCTTGACTGTAAATCGACTCCCTGTCCTAGAAAATTGTAGAAGGGTCTTCTATGAATTCCAACAAGAGACTGAATCAGGTAAGTGCAGGACTGTCCAGGCAATGCCCTGCTCTGAGCTCCCTTTTTTCTTCCCATCCCCAAATTGGAATGGGAACAAACATATGGTGGAGACATAATAATAGAAACAACTCACCTTTATGTAGCACTTTAAAGTTTGCAAAGCACTTTACATGTTATTTAATACATCAACCTTAGAAGGTAGGAGCTATTATTATCTTTATTTTACAGGTTTGGAAACTGAGGCAGGCAACAATTAAGTGCTTTTTCTCCCAGGGTCATACAGCAATTAAGTGTCCGAGACAATGTTTAAACTTCAGTCTTGACTCCCAAGTTCAGCATTCTCTGTATCAACTAGACTGGAAATCTTGATCACTTTCTTTGAAGTCTCTGAAGTAGTGAACTGGAATTTGGGACATAATTCTTTTATTCTCTGTTGTTTGGGAGAGGGGAAGACTAGAAATAATGAGTATAACCTGCCAAGTGGTGGATTTCAGCTCAATGTAAGAAGCTGTTCAGAGAAAGTTTGCCTTAGAGGAGATTGGATCCTGACACATACTCGATGTGTGACCATGGGCAAGCCACTTAAACCCTCAGTGCCCCAGGCCAGTGTTTTATTTTGACACTGCAACCTTATCAATAATCATATATATAATATATATATAATATGTGTACATATATTATATATATTATATATGTGTGTGTGTATATATATATATATATATGTATATGTATATATACGTATTTCCCTCCACAACAGAGGTGGAGGGAAAGAGAATCTAGGATAATTTTTGAAGGGAGCTGAGGTCTCAAGGGTGCTAAAATTTCAAGAGGTGGAAGTAAGAAAGGAGAGAAGTATAGTCATTAGGAGTAGCTAGACAGAAAGGAGATGGGATGGCATGTATGGAGAACAGCAGATGAAATTAGAGTATTTAGTACAAGAGGAAAAGCATTATATAATTATCTTGGAAAGAAAGGCTAGAACCAAATTGTGAAGGGTTTTAAATGCCAGAGAAGACTTTGTATTTGATCCTAAGGGCAGTGGACAACCCTTAAACTTTTCAAGGAAAGGAATGACATGGTCAGACCTGCACTTCAGGAATGTCAATTTAGCAGCTGTATGGAGGATGAGCTGGAGAAAAACAGAGCTGGGTGCAGGGAGACCAATTAAGGGACGATTGCAGCAATCCTGACAAGTGATGATGAGGGCCTGGAGAAGGACCAGAATTGTAACACAAATGATCACATGGGTTACAATAGTAATCTGAATCTAGATAGCCATTTTGACTCTGTACAGTTCAGTGTTTTAAATCAAAATACTTGGTGAAAAGGTGAATGTTGTCAACTAACTCTAAATCTTCAATGATAAATCAGTATACTTCACATGAGCCCAAGAATTTTTGTAATATGTTTTTTATTAAATTGTACACGTGACAAGGTCCCTGTAAAAATGTTTGTCCTCCCCCCTCCACACACGCACACACGCACATGCACACACATACTCTAACCCCAAACAAGTGACCATGTATGTGTGCCAGACAACATAAAGGGAAGCTAAGATCCTAGAATAAAAAAAGTCATCAGAAATTGACGTGGCATAATGACAGACACAGGCAATAACAAAGATGAAATTAAAAGATTTGATCACAGTAATTATGTTCTCTGGACCTAAGAAAAACAGTAAGAAAACAAAATAGTATTTTAAACAAAAGCTAGCAAGTACTTCTCATTACTTTTAGCTCAATCTTTCATCAAAAGCAGGGGAAATATATTTCAATTTTCTAAGGGACAGGTAGATTGACTTCCCTAATGAATCAACTAACCAGCCAGTGAACCAACCAAAAAGCATTTATTACACATTTACTATGTGACAGGCATGTCTGGTTAAGTGCCAGGTAGAGAAAGAGAGGCAAGCAGCCTGCCCTCAAGGAGCCCAGCTTTATGTCAAAAATCTAACAGGCTGGAATCAAAAAAGTATTCATTAAAATTCATTGGCTTCTTTTTCATCTTTATTTTTGCATCAGACCTGTGATTTTGTTTTTATACCTCAACAGTAGGGTAGTTCTAGTGAGGAACTTTCTCAAGCAAGCATTTAAGTGCCTCTTAAGCGTTAGACACTGTGCTAAACACTGAGGAGGAAAAGAAAGGCAAAAAGACAGTCATCGTTCCTGTTCTCAAGGAACTCACCTTCTAATGAGGGAGACAATGTGAAAAGTTATGAACAGATAATGATGTACATATAAGATAAATTGGAAATAATCAGTAGAGGGAAGGCACCAAATAATAGAGGAAATTACTAAGGTCTTCTGGAAGACAGGAGTTTAGCTGGGACTTGAAGGAAACCTGGGAAACCAGAAAGTAGAGATGAGGAGGAATAATATTTCAAAAGGGGGACAATCAGTGAAAATGCAAATTGCAATTGAGTGTCTTGTATGAGGTACAGCAAGAAGACCAGTGTCACTGGATCACAGAGCATGTAGGGGGAGTAATGTATAAGAATACTGGAAAAATAGAAAAGGGTAAGGTTGTGAAGAGCTTTGAATGATAAACAAAGGATTTCATATTTGATCCTAGAAGTAATAGGGAGCCACTGGAACTTATCGAATAGGAGAGTCAGATCTGTGCTTTAGGAAGATAATTTTGACAGTTGAGTGGATGATAGACTAGAGGGAGGCTGCTTGAGGTCACCATACAGACTGGCAGTTTTGCTTCAATTTATAGTTGCTTGGGATACTGAGAGGAATAGTGACCTGGCCAGAGTCACACTAACAGTATGCATCATGCCTTTTATAGATAGCTATCCTCTACTTCTATCCACTCACTATCCATTTCTTCTCTTTGGGTTTATTTTATTTCTAAATTGGTAGATTCACTTCTAGAAACCTATATATTTTACATGTATAACACACATATGCATATGTATCTACATATATGTTTGTAGAGGAATTGGCCTGAAATGTGAAAGAAACAGAGCCAAGCATAAGAATATTAATGTGAACAACTTTTCCACATTTTTGTAAGATTATTACAAACATCCAATATGTTCCTTATTGTTTTTAATATAAATTCCTGCATACTATTTTTTTAGTTTAGTTTTGAGGAAAATATTGGTGGTATGGATGAATGTCTTCCATTCAACCATTTGAACACTATATGCAAAAAAATAAATAAACCTGTTAAACCATGTGAAAATGAAAATTAGGCACTTTTAAATACTTTCCTTTTTGCCCTAGTTATCAAAGAATTCAGGACCAAAATCCATAAAATCAAAGATTTAAACCTGAAAAGGAGACAAAGGTATAATCCAATACCCTCACTTAATAAACAAATTGAGGTCCAGAGAAGCTAAGTGATTTTTCTAATGTCAGTGTTAGAATCCACATCCTCTGACTCTGTATCCATTTTTCTTTCTGTTGCAAGATGTTCTTTGTCCAACTGCTTAAATCTGAATATTTCTGTTGAATGGAAATATCTATACCTTCCCTTTCCTCATTTGTGCTTTATTTGGGTTTATTTTTCAGTGGAGCATCATATATTGTGTTTTAATCTTTAAGCTGCTTTAATTCCTTTTGAAAACAATTGTTTTTTTTTTTAAAGAAATGTTGACAAATGCATTTACTTAATAACTTTCATCAAGTCATTAGAAATCATGGCTTACAATTAATGTCAAAGAGCGTGGAGTAGTTTACTTCTTATTTTGACAAGGATGAACTAGGTAACAATCCTAAATCCTTTCCATGTTGCTATGAGACATTACAAACTTGGAAACTGGGCACTTTATACCACTAATGATCCCACGTCATGAGCTGCCAAAGATGAGATGTTCTTAACCCTGATATTCTGGCCAAATTCCAATGTAAGTAATTACATTTGGTGTACCTGAAATTCCCAGTACATTTCAAGTTCCTCACTGCTCATCTGAACCATTATGTAGCCTCATTGTGGAGCAGTGAAATGATTGCTACATTTTTCTTATTCCTGCCCTCTCTCTTTTTGGATGGTTAAAGTAACTCAATGAAGAGCCTGAGGGGCACTGACAGATAAATTATCACATGGAAATGACTTTATCAAATGATAAAGCCACCTCTTCCCTCATGGGGCAGTTGAGAATTATGACAATGGGTTAAGTACTAGGACCATATTTGGCCCATAGAAAACTTGTGTAAGGTGTCTTTTTTTCTTTTTGTTTCTGGCAAGCATTTTATATAATATTGGTATTAATTCTTTTTGAGTATTTTACAGATTTCACTTGTAATCTCATCTGGGGATTTTTTTCTTTGGAAATTCCTTTCATCTGGGAATTCATTCTTAGATTTGGTTTCTTAAATTCTTTATTTCTTGTTCTAGTTTATATTTTTGTAAATATTCATTTTGTTTCCAGTTTTGTTGACTTATATGAGACATTTGTTGAAGGTTTTTATGTTTTTCCTCCTGATCTCAACCCTACAACGGTCATAAATAGTGCCCAGAAGAAATGCTTTTGGATATATCAATGAAGCATTACATTATTTGTCTTAACATTAGAAAGGCAGCTGAGAATAGTGATGAGGTGCTGTAATTCGAATCAGGAGACCTGTGATCTAATATGGTCTCAATAAATCAGTCAGCAAACATTTAATTGACTATCGGATACCAAGCATTGGAAAGACAAAGACAAAAAGCGAAATAGACATTTCATAGCTGTGTCGTCACTCAACAGGCAAGCGACTTCACCTTTCCCAGTCTCAGTTTCCTCATCTATAAAATGGAAATGATAGTGCCTGCTCTACATTGTCACAGGAATGCTGTGAAGAAAGTACTCTGTCAATATTAAAGTGCCGTATAAATGAGCATGGTTATTATTCTTGGCAAAGAAAAATAGTCAATACCACATTCATCATGTTCCCTCACTTTTGTTTCTCTACCTTGAACTGCCCATTTGGAGCCCTTAATCTTTTTATTGTAGGGCTAACATCATGATCTTTGTGTACTAAGTGAGATGGCACCAATTAATGGCAGTTTTTGTTGGGAGTAGTGGGTTATTTATGCCAACAGTTCAATAACTCTGCATTGATTCATTCCCAGATCTAGAACTGTTCGACTTCCCCATTTTGGGTTGTCATTTACTATTACTGTGTGTGAGGCCCTCAAAGAAAGAAACCCTTGCTTTGCCTCTCCACTCCTAGGCTTTTCAGGAGAAAAACCAAACAAAAACATAGCAAGTGCCCCTAGCTTTTTTATTAGCCTCTTTAATAAAAGGTTTAAAAGAACATTGAGTAACATAAAAAAAAAATTGGCCTGGGGAAATGTGAGATATTTAAGGGACATTTCAGTCATCACATCAACTAATGGAAACACAGGTCAAAACAAAGGGTCAAAAAAAGCCTGTGATGTAGCACTCCAGGCCTTTGATTCTCCAGTCCCCCTTGTGACCTATTTATTAGATTTCACAATTCTTGACCAAAGAAAAGACCAAGTAACCTTCGATATAATAAACACCCTTGTTTGTAGTTTCATTTGTGAAGACCGATGAGGTCAATTGCACATTCACTTGATAGATAAGCTAATTAGTTTGTTCCATTGAAACCCCACATAACTGGAATCCTCCATTAAAGAAGATGTTTGTTGCACTTGGCTTTGATGAAAAATAATCACAACGATAAAATGGAAGGTATTATTACAAGAAAGTGTGCCTGGGTACTGCGGTGTGAAGCAGCAATTTTAAACTGAGAGAGCTTTGCTAATTTCGGGTCCCCATAGTAATATGTTGCAGTGCTTTTTAAAGTAGTGTTTTTAACAGTAAAGTTCAATCATCACTGAAGGCTAGCTTGCTTCAAAATTCTTTGACTGCAAATTCCTTTCATGCACATGGCATCATAGTATAATCTTTGCCTTTGATCTTTAGAACAGGGGCATTTATTAAGTGCCTACTATGTGTCAGACCTAGTACTGTGCACTGGGGATACATGAAAATAACTACATGAAGCAAGTTATATTGAGAATAAATTGGAGATAATCGATGGAGAAAAGGTGCTAGCAGTGAGGATTATAGGACTACATGGCCATGTAGAGGTATTAGATTGTAAGTGCCTTGAGGGCAGGGATCATCTTTCTTTTTCTTATTTTTATACCTAGCACATAGCAAACTAGAGCAAATAGTAGGCACTTGATAAAAGTTGATTGAATTTTAAATTTTTTAGTGGCATGTGAAGGTGAACAAGGTTGGAGTAGATCTGTGCTGATCCCAGGTTATCCTCTGGAAGGAGTAACTTTGCACATGCCCCTAATCTCACTTTGTTTTCTTCCAGTATGTCTCATAAGATGCAGCATAATGACAGAGAATGCTGTAGACAAGGTAGGAATTTGAGGAACTATATTGTAGCCCCTACTCCTACTCCTTAATAGTCACTGGATTGCAGGCAGATGACTGCAAGAGGTTTCATGTCCATTACAAGTTTCAATTAAATTTATTATATTGTATTTCCTATGGCATAAATGTGAATTTATATATTTTGGAAAGATTTTCAACAAGGGTTGAAACAGGAATAATTTTGCTTAGTTTTTCATTCACAAGAATGTCAGCTAACTGGGAATATTTACTACCCAAGCATTCCAGTAATCCATGTCACCCTAGAAAGTCCAGACCTTTACTCTGGCTTTGTTACTTAATACCTGGGTCTCAGTTCCTCATCTATAAAATGAAAGGAATGAACTAAATGACCTCAAAGATCTTATTCATCCCCAAACCAAAGACCTCATGCTGTCACTGATGTGAATGTGACTTCCAACAAGGCATGTGCTGGAGTTAACATGTACTGGCTCTCAAGACTGGATTTAAAATTTTCAGTGCAAGCATTTACACCTTGGAAGTCAGAAAATGATATACATCAGGGCTTTGTTTATTCATTTTTCAATCTAGAGTTAAGAAAATGATGGAGAGAATGTTAAATTTAATTCAGGCTAAACTTAAAATTGTATCTTGTGTACATCTCCCACCCCTGTAAAGTCATTTATTAACTATTTATGAGCTTACCTCTGTTGTTCAATCATTTTTCTTTTTTTTATTATTTATTTAACTTTTTACATTCATTTTCACAAAATTTTTGGTTCCAAAT
This sequence comes from Bettongia penicillata ogilbyi, assembly GCA_023548195.1. Taxonomy (NCBI): domain Eukaryota; kingdom Metazoa; phylum Chordata; class Mammalia; order Diprotodontia; family Potoroidae; genus Bettongia; species Bettongia penicillata. The sequence goes on from JAJHZJ010000040.1 coordinate 608,222, forward strand.
TTTCTCCCCTTTTATTCCCTCCCCACACCCCAATACACCGAGCAATCTAATTTTCCCTATCTCCAATCTGCCCTCTCTTCTGTCATCCCTCCCTTCTCTTGTCTCCATTTTCTCTTTTCTCCTGTAGGGCCAGATGACTTTCTATTCCTCATTAACTGTATGTCTTCTTTCCTAGTACCAACAACAATACTAAACAGTTGTTCCTAAAACTTTGAGTTCCAAATTCTCCCCATCCCTCCCTCCCCACCCATTCCCTTTGGGAAGGCAGGCAATTCAATATAGGCCATATCTGTGTAGTTTTGCAAATGTCCTCCCTGATAGTCGTGTTGTGTAAGACTAACTGGATTACCCTCCATCCTAACCTGCCCCTCATTGTTTCTCTTCTGTCTTTTGATCCTGTCCCTCCCCAAGTGTTGACTTCAAATTGCTCCCTCCTCCCTTTGCCCTCCCTTCCATCATTCCCCCCCCTTGCAATATCTCCTTCTCCCCCACTTTCTTATACTGTAAGATAGATTTTCATACCAAAATGAGTGTGCATTTTATTCCTTCCTTTAGTCAAATGTGATGAGGGTAAACTTGTTGCTTTTTTTTCCTTTCTCAGCTCTCCTCTTTTTCCCTCCACTAAAAAGTCTCCTGCTTGCCTCTTAAATGACACTAATTTACCCCATTCCATTTCACCCTCTTTCCTCCCTCTACCTTTCTCTCTCACCATTTACCTTACTTTCTTTTAAGATATGGTCCCATCCTATTCAATTCACTCTGTGCTCTCTGTCTCTGTATGTGCGTGTATGTGTGTATGTGTGTGTGCGTGCACACATGTAAATGTGTGTGTGGTGTGTGTGGTCCCACCAGCTACCCAGATACTGAAAAGTTTTAAGAGTTACAAATATTGTCTTTCCATGTAGGAATGTAAACAGTTCACTTCTGTTAAGTCCCTTAAGACTTCTCTTTGCTGTTTACTTTTTCATGCTTCTTCTGATTCTTGTGTTTGAAAGTCAAATTTTCTTTTCAGCTCTGGTTTTTTCATTAAGAATGATTGAAAGTCCTCTGTTTCATTGAAAGACCAGTTTTTCCCCTGAAGTATTATACTCAGTTTTGCTGGGTAGGTGATTCTTGGTTTGAGTCCTAGTTCCTTTGACTTCTGGAATATCCTATTCCACTCCCTTCGATCCCTTAATGTAGAAGCTGCTAGATCTTGAGTTATCCTGATTTTATTTTCACAGTACTGGAATTGTTTCTTTCTAGCTGCTTGCAAGCTTTTCTTCTTGAGCTGGGAGTTCTGGAATTTGGCCACAATCTTCCTAGGAGTTTCTCTTTTTGGATCTCTTTCAGGTGGTGATCGATGGATTCTTTCAATACTTATTTTGCCCTCTGGTTGTAGAATGTCAGGGCAGTTTTCCTCGATAATTTCATGGAAGATGATGTCTAGGCTCTTTTTTTGATCATGACTTTCAAGTAGTCCCATAATTTTTAAATTGTCTCTCTTGGATCTATTTTCCAGGTCAGTTTTTTTTCCCATGAGATATTTCACATTCTCTTCCATTTTTTCATTCTTTTGGTTTTGTTTTGTGATTTCTTGGTTTCTCAGAAAGTCATTAGACTCCATCTGTTCCATTCTAATTTTGAGAGAACTATTATCTTCAGTGAGCTTTTGAACCTCTTTTTCCATTTGGCTCATTCTGCTTTTGAAAGCATTCTTCTCCTCATTGGCTTTTTGAACCTCTTTTGCCAATTGAGTGAGCCTATTTTTCAAGGTGTTAATTTCCTCAGCATTTTTTGGGTCTCCTTTACCAAGGTATTGACCCGTTTTTCATACTTTTCTTGCATCTCTCTCATTTCTCTTCCCAGTTTTTCCTCCACCTGTCTAACTTGCTTTTCAAAATCCTTTTTGAGCTCTTCCAAAGCCTGAGCCCACCCGACATCCCCCTGGGATGTCTGGGATACAGAGGCCCCGCCCTCCACGTCTTTCCCTGATGGCAAGAATATTTCCTCGTCATCAGAACTGAAAGGTGGGAACATTTGCACCTGCTCAAAGAAGCTCTCTATAGTCTTATTTTTCTTCCCTTTTCTGGGCATTTTCCCAGCCAGTTACTTGACTTCTGAGATTCCTGTCCAACCCCGCCTAGATCTGCCCAGCTAGTGCTTGGGGTGTGGGATTCAAATGGGCTTTCTGCAGCAGGCGTGGCTGCCATTCAATGTGAGCTTAAGTTCTGGTGCTGGGGTGGGGGCAGGGCTGCCTCCCAGGCTCAGCTCTCTCAGGGCCTTTATGCAGAGACCTTCAGTAATGGAGCAGGTAGGGGTGGGGCTGTCTCCCAGGCTCTGTTCCCTCAGGGGCTTTATGCAGAGACCTTCAGTAATGGAGTGGGTGGGGCAGGGCCATCTCCCAGGCTCAGCTCCTTCAGGTGGTTTATGCAGAGACTTTCAGTAATGAAGATCCTGCCTGCTAGGGGAGTCCTGGGCCACTGCTGCTGCTGCCTCCGCTGCCGCCCCCACCTCTGCCTCTGCAGCTTCCTGCCACCTCCTCTGCCTCCACCACTTCCTCCCGAGGGGGCCCGAGCCACGGAGACACCACCCTGCTCCCCTCTCGGCCAGCTCAGACATCTCTCTCACTGACCTGTAGCGTCTGTGGGCAGAGGAACCTTCCCGACCACTGGAGGTTCCGTCCCTGAAGCCTGCTCGGATCTGCTCTTCTGGGGCCGCCTGGCCAGGGCAGAGCAGGGGTGGGCTCCACTTTCTGGGGCACAACGGACCCCTGGGGACCGCTCTCCAGGGCTCTCTGGAACGGAAATCTCTTCCACTGTGTTTCTGCGTGCCTTGCAGTGATCCAGAACTTGTGGGGAGCTCGTCTTACATTAAATCCATGGGCTGTGGGTTCGGAGCTAGCATAGGTGAGTCTTTCTACTCCGCCATCTTGACTCCGCCCCCCTGTTCAGTCATTTTTCAATCGTGTTCAATCTTTGTGACCTTATTTAGGATTTTCCTGGCAAAGACACTGGAGTGCTTTGTCATTTCCTTCTCCAGCTCATTTTTCAGATGCAAAAACTGAGGCACACAGAATTAAGTGACTTTCCTAGGGTCATATAACTAGCAAGTATCTGAGGCTGGATTTGAATTCAGGAACATGAGTCTTCCTGACTCCAGGCCCTGCATTCTGTCTCTGCATTCTACTTCCTAACTGCCTACTGCCTAAAATAGCGCCAATCAAAATCCATCCATACCAGCCCATCCTGTAGGACTCATCTATTCCCTCCCATAAGTTTGCATAAGGAATCCAGCCCACACAATGAATACCTTCCTTGTTTTCTCCTGACCTCATAAGGATACCAAAGGGAACTTAGGTTGTCCATTGGTTTTCCTTCTTTCTTGCCACATTAGTAACCCATCATCTTCTTCAATCACTCATTTCTTTGAAAGTATTACAATCAATAGAGATTTTACTGTGCTATTAAATGAAATTTGATTTTTTTTGCCCCTCATGCACCCTTAACCTACTAATCCCACATAGGGCTTTAAAAAAAATCAATCACAGGTTTTCAGTAAAGGTTCCTTGTCTTTTGTTTGTTGGTTGCTGGGGTGGAAATGAATGCAGGGGAATGGTGAGCAAGAGGAGGCATGTTGTTTTTTTTTAAGACAAGGCAACCTGCTCCAATCCTAAGTGCCAGACCCACAAAGCCCTAAATCTGACTTCTCTTATAGATTTTTTTTTTAATTAAGGCTAAGGGCCAGTCTAACATTTTCTGTTATCAGACCATGTCTAGTCAGACAGGCCCACATCTTTAACTTTTCCTCTTAGTTGTAGCTGATTCTCTGTGACATTTTCTTTCTCTTGGGAATCATTAGACTTCATGGAACCAAGATTTGTCCATTAACTAGTCGGTTTAAAAAATGGTTGCAATGTTTCTCCATGGGGCTAATTTTAAAGAACAGGGTTGATCTTATGTGTAGACCCCAGAATTTGTAAATAGACAGACTATTTTGTATTTGAGGAGACTGAGCCCTGAAAAGGAAAGGTGACTTGCAAAAAAATTCACAGCACTAAAGATACATTTGTAAAACACAAAAATGCAGATAATGTCATATATTTGTAAATATAACACTGATTAAATAAGATTTCTTATCAGAGAGTGTTATATGGTACATCTTAGTCCTACATCATATAGAAGTAATTAGCTGCCAAGCCACATCTCCACCTACCATAAGGTACTATTTATTTTCTTTTTTATTATGACCATAAAAACCATGAACATTTCAATATATACATATATATGTAAAGTAAATAGGATTTTATATAAAACTATGAATTATAATATAGTTTTTCTTCCCACAATGTACAGTTGTAGGTTATGGTTTATAATTCAAATTTAACATGGTAGTTCCAAATTACCTATTAGAGAATGACTCATATATTTTCCTGTTATATTCCTTCCATATTTTGCAGACAAGATCTGTATCAGTCAAATTTCCAAAAATATCTTCCCAATTCATAGTTTTCCTTCCAATTTTCTTAGTGTTATTTATATAGAAACTTTTAAAATTTTAAGTAAATAAAATCATACTTTTGGTTTCTTACAATCTTCTTTATTCCTCATTCAGTAATGAAATTTTCCTGTATTAGCAATTGTGAAAGGTATCTACCTGCTTCCCTAATTTGTTTGTATCTTTTCTATCTAGATATCTCATCCATTCAGGTTTTATTATAGTGTGGGATGTGAGATGTTAGTCTAAAGCTAAAGATTACTTACCCATTTTCTCAGCAGTTTTTGGCAAAATAGAAAGTCTTTTCTGTAGTAATTGAAGTTCTTAAGTTTGCTGTACACTTTGCCACTATTTTCAGTTAATTCTGGGTCTTGAATATCTTCAACCTGTTCCATTGAGCAACTTTTCTACATTTTAACCAGTTCCGTATGATTAAGAACATTTTATTCATTGTATCCAGGCACCCAGCACCTAGCACATTGTGGTAGTTGCTTAATGAATACTTGTTGACTGGCTGATAAAACAGTAACAAATAGATTTTATGACTACAGCTTTGTAGCAGTATTTATCTTTTGTATCAGTCTTTTTGCTAGATTTGACTAAGTCTGAAAGGGGAATATTGAGGTACTCTATTATATTTTTGATGTCTTTCTCCATGAATTCAATTAGATTTCCTTTCAAGTATTTAGATCTTTTACTGTTGAGAGTAGACACAGTCAGTTACTAAGCTAACAATTGCCTAGGTACCAGACTATGCTAAGCACAAAGAAAGATTTTTTTTTTAAGGCATAGATTCCTTTTGTTTTTCATCCTCTGGTTCTAACAGGCTTGAGTCAGGATCTGACTTCAGGGCCTTGACTACTGAAGCTGGTTTGTGACCCTTCTGTTAATGGAATTGACTGGCTTTAGATCCTTTCAAAGGAGGTCATTTCATCCCTATATCCACTTGATTTAGTTTGTTTCCATGGGTTCATGCTAGTTTCTCTTGCACAGTCCTTTTCCCAGCCAGTTTTCACAGTTATCCAGGCTTGCATTACAAGGGCTTCCCTTGGGAGATCCTTCTTTCCTCATCCCCATCTTCTGACTATCTTTTTGTGTAGCCCTGGACTTGATGAAGAAGCTTAATTCCATTTATTTTCAGTTTTAGCCATCATTTATCCTGGATTCCTTTTACATGGAGTTTAGGTGGGAAATCTATACTTTTCCATATTCCTTCATATCATCATCTTAAATGAAGGCCCCACATGTTGCTATTTCCAAAAAAAAAAAAAAAAGTCAGTCTTTGTAACAAGTAGATTCTCAAAGAAAACTACTAATATTTTATTTCTTTCTTTTGAGTCAATACGTACTTATATACCAGATTTGGGTTTTTTGTTCTCTATTATCCCTATCACAGTGACTTGAATACACTTGAATGGTGTATCAGTGAAAATTTGTTCAATGAATACATGTATGCATTAACAAATGAATTAGTAAATTAAAAGGATGGATATAAAGTGTTGATACACACTTGATAGCACAAGTAATTATTGGGTAAGTAATAGACAACAGCATCATCTGCTTTTTTTTTTTTTTTTTTTTTTTGCGTGCATTCTGTGACAAGACTCATACAGGTTACAGGTCAGGTTATAGGATAGGCAGGTATTCCTCAAATTTCCTATACCAACTTAACCATATTTCTCAATGAATCTACAAAAAAGAGAGAGATCCTACCCTCATGACACAGTATGTAGCAGTTTTATTGGTTCATGTAGGAATGATTGCTGCTAATAAAGTATTTGTTGACTTTAATGTGAAAAAAACTAAAACTGAAATCCACAACTCCAGCCTAGAATCACCACTGGCATTCCTTGATGTCCTCACATTTTTGCTATTGTTTTGGAGAGACAATGGACTTCATATGTAACTTGTTTGCTTTATACAGTGTCAGTGGTATCTTTGTAATGAGAGAAACCAATAGAGTAATGGAACCAATCCTCCAAGCTCATTTTCCTTCCTTTTTTTTTTAAAGTCACATTTCCACAGTTGTAAGTCTAATGCATTAGCCCAGCAGGGAACCTCAGTTCTGCTATGAGGTTCTTTTTCCTGCAAAATGCTATTTATATTCATTTGTGAAATCACATAGGAGAAAGGCAGTACAATATGAAATTAACTGTGACAAACCCTTAGTATGAAAATAAGCATTTGTAAGAATGAATAAAGTAGCTAGAGGAGGATTAAAAGATATATATTACATTCACAAAAATATCCAATATTATAATCAATCGGTTTTTTCTTTACCTTTTTACTAGATTTCTGATTTCACTTGTTTAGAGGACTCTTGATGAGGAAACTGTCTTTACCAACACAGATCATGATCTTTGATTCTTAGAGTTGCCTAAGGAGTTAAGTGACCTGGCTGGAGCCACATAGTCTGGATGCTTCAGAAAGAGGCAGAACATGGTCTCAGGTTTTCTGCATCTGAGACAAACAATCCATATTTCTTAAGGAACTGCTGCCTGCTCATTACTATATAAAGTACTGTAGTGGATACAGGAGTATAAAACATAATTCCTACTCACAGAAGACCTATAATATGGTTAAGAGAAGTAAGATTCTCAGAATCATGGTATAAAAAAAATTAAGAGCTGGTATAAAACTTAGAAATAATTTATCCAGTCCTTTCATTTCAGAGATTAAAAAATAGACCCAGTGAAGTCTTTACTAACTTAAAAAGATATTTATTTGAATCCTGGCTATCTGACTTATGTATCAGTAAACAAACATTTATGAAAATTTGACTGTGCTTTAGGCATAGGGATACAACAAAAGGGGGAAAAACAGTCCAATGGTTCTTGGTTCAATGAGTTTGGAGTCTAAGAGAGAGACAATATGCAAGCAACTATATACAAGCTATATACCAGATAAATTGGAGATAATCAACAGAGGAAGGTGCAAGCAACGAGAAAAATTTAGAAAGGCTTCCTGTAGAAGGAGAGATTTTTAGCTCAGCCAGAGATGCCATGAAGCAGAGAGGAGGGAGGAGCAGGTGTGAGAAACAACTAGTGAAAATACATAGAATTCATACAGTAGATATGTGACCTAGTCAAATCTATGCTATAGGAAGATCACTTTGACAGCTTATAAAAGGATGGACTGGAGTGGGGAAAGATTTGTAGCAAGGAGACCAATCAGCAAGCAGTAGTGTAGGCATGAGGTAATGAGTACCTGCAGCCGGGTGTTGACAATGTCAGAAGAGAGAATGGGGCATGTATGGGCAGTGTTATGAAGGTATAAGTGACAGGTCTTGGCAACAGATTGAATGGGGGCAGAGAAGTGACAGTGAATGAGGAGTCAACAATGACACCCTAGGTTGTGAGGTAACTCTGTAAATAGTAGTACCCTCAAAGTAACAGGGAAGTTGGTGGTGTCTTGGCTGATTTTGAATTGAGTATTCTTTCTGCTCCACCTAAGATCAACATGGATGCAAGTAATCCTTCTCTATTTTAAAAGAATTGGATCTCATAAAAATGTCTTTTGCTTTTACCAGCTTAGAATACAACCCATTTATGTGGAATGGTAGGTAGAGTACTTACAGTCTACATGATCTTGGGTCAAAACCTTCCTCAGACATTTATAACTGTATGACTATGGACAAATCACTAAACCTCTATCAGCCTCAATTTACTTAGCTCCAAATATATAATCCTATGATCCCCATACTTTACAGTTTATGTCTATCTCATCCTGAAAATTACCCATAGAAGACCTACTCAGTATGCCTGCAACCTTTTAATGAACACCAGTACAATACTTCAACTTGTTTTCAGTACATGACCAGCCTCTACCCCTTTTCTGGTCATTTATGTCCTAGACTTCTTGCTGCATTCCTTGAACACAAGTCATGAATGGCAGTATGTTAGCCTTCCAATACTTGCAATATATCTTTCCACTGTCTTTCATGCCCCCTACAATTTTTATTCTTAGAGAATGATGTTATTATAGTATTCATTACAAATCATGAAAACAAGTTTTTTCCTGAATCTGTGATCTTGTCTATATAGGGAAGTCCCCCAACCAGAGCAGACTAAGGAGCTTGCCTGAAACTTAAGAGTCTTAAAGAGTTGCTGTAAGGACTTAGAGCTTAAACTCACTAGTTCATAGTCATATAGGTGATATATGTTTGAGGCAGGATGTGAACCTAGATGGAGGTCAAACATTTGACCCATTCCCCAATGTAGCCTGAGCCAGGTAAAACTAAACTGGGAAATATTTAACAAAATAAATAAAAACACAGCAAAATAGATAATACATTTTAAAATTAAGTCTATATTCAGCCTGTGGGGATCCTTATGTACAGATTAGTGACTCCCACTTCTATGTATTTGACTATAACTGTTTATGAAAACAATACTGAAAAATAAATGGCTACATATAACCAAATGCTATGGTTTATGCAACACAAACTTTAACTATTATAGTCCAGAGGATGGAAAGATCAGTGAGGGCCAGAGTTTCCAGGAAAAGCTTGATGGTGGGGGAAGGGGGAGAGGGATGAAACTTGATTTCAGCCTTGAATGACAGATCAAATGTGACCAGAAAGAGTGAGATGGAAATCACTTCAACTTGTAACAATACATGATTGAAATCATTGATGTGGGAATGAAACCAATTTAATAAGAACATGAACCTAGGAAGAAGTGGGGGAAAGTAGACAGGTAAAGTGGAGCTGTTTTGTGGGGGGCTTTAAAAATCGTAGGATTAAGAAGTATAGGACCTTAGAGTTGGAATTCCTCACAACACATTTACAGATGATCAGCTTCAGGTCAATTCCAGGAAATAGGTAGCTCATCCCTTGAGGAAGTAGACCATTCTATTGTTGGAAAACCCTCATTGTTAGAAAGTTTTTAACTGACTTAGCTATTCTCAGAAATACAATAATCCAAGATAATATGATGAAAAATGTTGTGCATCCCCAGGGAAAGAACTGGTGATGTCTGAATGCAGATTGAAACATACTTTTTTACTTTCCTTATTTTTCTTGAGGTTTTTTTATGCCTTTGTTTTCTTTCACATGACTATTGCAGAAATATTTTGCATACTACACATATATAACCTATATTGAATTGCTTGCCTTCTCAGTTATAGGGGAGGGGATGGAGGAAGATAGAGAATTTGGAACTCAAAGTTTTAAAAATTAATGTTAAAAATTGTCTTTACATGTAACTGGGGGAAAACAAAATACTAAAAAGGGAATGAGAATGAACGTTTTTCCTTGTACTAAGTTGTAAACATTCACTCCTGTAAATTCCACTTATTAGTCTTAATTCTGCTCACTAGAACAATGCAGAGTAAAACTTTTATCTCTTACACATAATAATCCTTCAAAGAATAACTATTATTATCATCATCATCATTAGTCACATTTCTATAGGCTATGAAGGTTTATAATATTTTCCTCACAACAACCTGATGAAATAGGTAGTACAAATATCTCTCTTTTCCAGATGAGGAAACTGAGATTTATAGTGTTCAAGTGACTTGCCCAAAGACAAACAACCTGTTAGTATTCAAACCTTTAGTATTCAAACCTTAGCTCTTTTCTTCATTGTCCTCATTTGAAGTAGAATATTGTCTCTCTAAGTACTCTTAAGTCATTGTGAGGAAGATAGTGTGGGATGATGGCTGCTGGATCATAGATCAATGAATAGATCTTTGGTCTTGGGAGCACGATATTTAGTTTCAAATCCTACCTCAGGTACTTGCTGTGTAATGCAACATAAAGAAGGCTAAATATTCCCACTAATCTCAATGTCAAGAGACCGGAATTTAAATCCCAACTCTGTTACTTCCTACCAGTGTACAAGTTACTTAACCTTGATGGGCTTGTTTCCTCATCTATAAAATAAGTGGGTTAGACTAGATCATCTCTGAGTTCTTTTCCAGCTTTGGAACTATGATCTTATAACTTTTAGGAGCTTTGGTTTTCTTATCTATAACTATGTACTATGTGGTTGTTATAAGAATAACACATTAAAAATGTGTGTTATTGTACTACATCCATTCTCCTTATGCTTTCTTTAGGTAGTGTAGTGGATAGAGTACCTGACCTGGAATCAGGAAGACCATAAGTACAAATCTGGACTCATACTTTCATGAGCTGTCTGACCCCTGGGCTAGTCTCCTAACTTTTTAAAATGTCCCCTTCCATTTCTGTAAAATGGGGCCAATAATAAAGCCTACTTCAGAAGATTGTTGATTAAATAATATGTGTACAGTGCTTTATACATGTAAAGTGCTACATAAATGACAGATTCCCTCACCATCCTAGTCAGTGTCTCCTGCATATACTCATACTATGTCAATGTTTCTTTAAAATGTGGCCCAAATTAAAAAAAAAATACTCCAGAAATGGTCTGAATAATATGGAGTACAATGAAATTATAATCTTCTTAGATTCAGGCACTCTTGTAGCTCTTCCATCTATCTTTCCACTGTCATACATCACTATAAATTCCCCCCAGACACCCTTAAAGCCAAATACATGGTAGATAACCTTGGAGTGCTGAGACTCTCTGAGTTTAGCCAGCTTAGTTCTTAGATAGCAGCTTGTCCCTTGCACTCAATGGGCCTGAACCCAAAGTCTTTCCAACTTGGCAGAATTTTCCAGTGCCTGTTCATCACTGTCATAATCTCTGGGAACACTCAGTATCACATCCTGGCCAAGACAAGGTATCTGAATGCGACTTATAGTAATGTGGCCATAGGGATGCCTAGAGCATGGGCCAGATGTTTTGGCATGTCCTGCATCACCAATTATCCTTCCCCTGAACTACCCCTAAAGAAGGAAAAAGACTAATGGTAACATTTGCCTCAGGGTGTATCCAAAGATCCCAACCTTTTGGCCTCAACATCTTAAACGCAAATGTGGATGTAGCCTAAGATTGTATTCATTATACTAGCTGAATCATAGAGTTGACTCCTTGAGCTTATGGTCATCTAAAATTAGATCTTGTTTCATAGGAAATACTTTCCAAACCAGATTCCTACTGGCCTGTATGTGTACAATTGATTTTTTAAAAATGCAAATACCAAAAAGGAAAATCTGTCACTCATATTTAAGCTTTTTGGTTTCAGTCTATTCTAATGTATAGATTTTGTTATCCTAAGTATGAGCTATCCCTCCAACTTTGTGCCCTTAAATTTGATTTAGTCAGTGAAACAGGAAATAGGGAGCCATTGGAGGTTTCTAAGTATAGGAGTGGCGAGATGAATGGGGTTTTTAAAGAAGATTAGTCTGACAGCAATGTGTTAGCTGGATTGTCACAAAGAGAGTCTGGGAGCCATGAGAGGCAGTTAAAGGAATCCTAGAATGGGAAGCAAGGGTACCAGAGTGGTTGCAGTAGCAAACGGTAAATAGAGAAGTGACAGTTGCAGGAATGCAGAATGAGATGTAATTTTGGACATGGCTTATGCTTATCTATGGAAATTTGTTTTGTCCAGCTATGCATATTTGTTTCATTGGCTATGTATATTTGTTTGGAGGGTTTGGTTTTGGTTTTCAATGAGGGGAAAGTGGGAGGAAGAGAAAATAAGTGCTTGATAATTAAAAATAGGAAAAAAGAAAGTTAAAAAACGTATAGGAATTGGTGGTTACTGAAGGATGAATTTACAATGGTTCCAGGATTTAAGGCCTGTTGACTCAAGATAGAAATTTTCAACACATTCAATTTCATCGGCAACTCATAAACCAATCTATAACCAACTGACAAGTCAACCAGGAAACAATTATTAAGTGCCTTCTACGTGCCAAGCACTGTTGTAGGCACTGAGGGGAACAAAGATAAAAATGAAGCAGTCACTGCCTTAAAGGAGTTTTTATTTTACCAGGATAATATGTAAATACATAAAACACTTTTTAATAATTAAAGACGAAAAAGGCCAACAAGTCCAACTTCCTCATTTTACAGGTTAGGAAAATGAGGCTGGAAAAAGGCTTTTGGAGTAATTGAGAATAAACCCCTCAATTTGAAGATGAAGAAGTAGGGCATAGAGGTTGAGTGAATTGCTCAGTCACACAGGTTGTAGCTGAGGTAAGATTTGAATTCAAATCTTCCTAACTCCTAGTCAACTCCCCCTTCTCACTCTTCCTCTCTCTCTCTCGCCTACATACACTTACACCTGCAAGAGATGTGGAGGTAAGTAGGTAGGACTGAAAAGACTTGGCAACTGATAACAAATGAGGGTTGAGTAATCAAGCATGACACCCATGTCCTCCATGTGTGAAACCAGATGGGTAGACAAGAGGATCTCTATGGTTCCTTCTAGCTCTTTCAAGTATGATCTGTATCCCAGACAGAAACTTTCAAAATATAGTAGACTGTATGGATGTTAAGATATAGAATGTTTAAGATCCTGAGGAGTCAGATAGCAGAGAGGTCTGTAGATATTGATTTACCCACATATATTCCTTCCATTGTCTGACTCAAACCTGGAGAAATTAAGCAATTCTACTTCTAACAATGCCTTGTAATGTAATAGTGTAATGTAATAATGCTTTGGAGTGACAAAGCCTCTTTTCATACAGTTCAAAGCCCCAAGTAGCCATTATTACATTACAAACAGGTAAAGCAGCCCGAGTACAAAAAGCCAAGTCATTTGCCCAAGGATGCCTATGTTCAATGATCCAAATTCCTGAGAGTAAGGGTTGAGCTCAAGACAGAGGAATTGCCCCTCATTTTCTAAGAGTCAGATCATGAAAGGAGTGAGGGTTTCTTGTGATTTAATATATAGGGGGACCATATCACCTTTGAAATGAGAGTTCCGATTCTTCTGTTTCCTTCTTTCCACCACCTTGGGTTGTACTAAAGATTTTAAAAGCTGAAAAATATTACCGAAGATCAAGTTCCAGGCCCAATTCAGATTGGTTGAATTTGCCATGGTCTCCTGGCAATATGCCATCCAATTTCCACAAATATCTTTTTATTTTGTTTTCTTTCATTTGAGCTTCTGGCTACTAAATTATATACACTCCCCATCTCCAGCTCCAGACTCAGATAGTACTCCCTTTTAAAAAACAATTTAAGGCTTAATAGGGATGAATTTTGTCTCCTCAAACTTGTGCTGAGAATCATGTATTTAAGTCAATGAACCTCTATTCTTTGACCTCCATCAGGAAATTCTACTTTAACCCCATCATCTAGAATAATGCATACATTTCCTTATTTTTAATACTTTTTTCTTTTGGCTTGTGTGTGTGTGTCTATCTATCTATCTATCTATCTATCTATCTATCTATCTATCTATCTATCTATCTATCTATCTACATTGATGTGGATTCTGTTCCCCTCTTCTCAGGTATATACCTTGTCTGTACATAGTTTTTGCACACTGTCTGACTTTGCACAGCTCTGCCTCACTTATATCCAATTCACATGCAAGTAAAGACATCACTCTCAAGATGTCATCGGTCCCCTTGAAGAACTAAGGACCACCATCAACAAGAATGGAGCTTCTTAAGGATAGGAACTATGTTCCTGTTTTCTGTGCATTTTCAGTGCTTAGCACATATTAAGCCCTTATTAAATGATTTTTAACTGACTAAATTGTTCTATGAGAGTTAAGAGAATTATGAAATTTTGTTCCCGGTAAAATGAAGATTTTTTCCTCTCTCAAACACCCTGCCTCTCCCAAACAATCTAATTTCAATACAGAAAAGTCCCCAAAGAATGCTGATCTTTGCACCTGGTGAAGCATTTAAGGTTTCTATTTCACCACTCTCCAGAGACAATTTAACTTCAATCAAGTTTTAGAGCAATACCTTGCATATTTACATTTGCATGTGCATCCTTTATTGCAGCTCTTTAGCCGTAACCTATCTTCGTATATTCACAAAAGCACATCCAGAAAGGGTTTTCTAGATTTTAGGAGAGCTTTCCATAACTCTCTGAATTTTGGTAAGTGAAAGATTTCACCCACTACATCTTATTACACGGGTGGTCGAGTTATCGAACTCTATTGACAAAAGACTGGATTTTCCAGCAAGATGGAGCTTCATTAAAATTCTACCGAGGCTGAAAATTCAATAATCTCTCTCACAATGCACTGCATGAGGAGGGCTGATTAGGCAATTTCTCTCTCATTCCATTTCTTTTGCTAAAAGCATTGTTACTTCTTGTCTAGTACAAAAAGACAATCATTAAATGAGCATTTGCTATAGTTGATTAAGCGAGAAGTTTTAAAGGTACACTGACTCCTTTCTCAAATCCTAATTGAGGCCCCAAAAGGGGGAAAAAAGAAAACCAAAACACATCAATATTTTTTTCTGAAATATGGAAACCATGGTACTAACAAATCCTTTCCAGTTTTTTTTGAGTGTTATCCATCACCCTCTCTCCTCTGCTCCTTCCTTATCCTCACCATCCTGTTCTTTTTCCTTTGTCTTCTTCTCCCTTTCATTTATTTCCTCTTCTGTTCCATCTCCTCTCCCTATTTATCTTCTCTCCCTTTCCTTTCCTTCTTTTTTCCTTTTTTCTCTCTCTCTCTAACTCATCTCTTCTCCTAACCTCAAAAGGTCTTTAAATATCCTGGAATATAATTCATGAAGGCTCAATTCATTCAAGGCTGAATTCATTTAAAGTAGCTGGGTGCTCACTTTAATTATCTCTTTTACTTCAGACTCAAATTCTGCCTTAAAACTAGTTTTCCACTGTCCAATTTATCAGTTAATATTTTTTCATAGAAGAAATGGAAATTCAGCTCTCTGGGACCACTAGGTTCCCAGATAAAGGAACTCTGACACTATCAGTTTCTTATCATCCAGCTGTTTAAGAACTAGTAACATGCCCAGAGAAAAGAATCAAATGAATCTATAGAAGGAAAGATAAATCAATTAAAATCAATAAGGAATCCAGAGGTGCAGCCTCAATGGTAAAAGAGAAAAGCCTGAGTTTCAGTGGCAAATCCTTGATGTTGCCCTGTCTCTGAACCTTCTTCCCTCACCTCATATGCACAGTGAATCACAGGAATGGTACAGATTATCTAATAGGGTGTTAAGAGTAAAGAGACCCTCTTGACTTTCTTTGTATCTAGGCATGAGTACTTTTCTATAATTTTTTTCTGTCTAAATAAAAATCTATTCAATCAGTGTATAGTTGCCTCCCCCATTTCCTCAACTCCCACTTACAGTGTCTTCTGGATTTCCAGAAGGCAGTTGATCACTCAGAATTCCACCACTTAGTAACCATTACAAACTGGCATATTCTAAAACTAACATCACTAGCCCTCATCCAGTGTATTCCCTGCAATGTCAATTAACTAGTTGATATCAATTGGTTTTTACTGAGAAAGTATAGCCAATACAGAAAAACAAAACACTCCCCAAACTTAGCTAACATTCTCTCCTATGATGAGTGTACTCAGGCTTAAAATGGTTATTATAAAACATTTCCCTGCTCCAACCTGGAGAAACACAGAGTCCCTGGAGAGAATGGTTCAAAATTGAAATAAAAGTATCATGAAGAAAATGTGGTCAAAAGTTACTTCCCTAGAAATCCCTTTGCTCACTTTTTATAGTCCTTACCAAGTTCATTTCTATATGTGGCATTGTCAATGGAGGAATCGCTACTTTGTTCAACTAGCATAGCTTCTGGAAGGTCAGGGTGTCTAGAATGAATCCACTGTTAGGCTGAGTCAAGCGGATAAATTGCTCTGGGACTTCAATCTTGTGAGGTCTTCTGATGCCTCTTCTGATTTTTTTTAAGGTTGACAACCTGGTTCATTCAATCTCCAGATAACCACCTAAGATTATGAAAGAAGAAACAATAGAAACAGTCTCCAGGAATTCAGGAACCCAAGGCAGCTGAATAAAAAGATAAGGTAGCCATAGCTACGGGCATTGTCCCTGATCCTTCTTCCACCCACAAACTTATGGTTCTTCCTCAGCATTCAAAAGCTAACAAAGAAAAAAAGTACCTAGAGGCTTAAGGAAGGGATCCATCAGTCATTTTGTATACCAACTCTGACTCCATCATGAGTCCTGGCTCTGAATCCAACCATAAAAGTCCTCATTACCGCATAGCACCAGCCCCTTATTCATAGATAGAAACCTGCCCTAAGTTAATATTGAATTAAAATTCAACATGCAATATTTCACATGACCTAAAGACTGGACCCTCATTGACTAGTCTCCCAAAACATACATTTGATGCTTTTAAGGCTAAACACTTGTGTAGCATTTCCTTAATACTTCCAGAGATTAATGTGATAACTTCTGGTTAGTGTTATCTCATTATTCCCTAGACTATTAAGTTGGGGAAAACTGATAGCCAGACTTGGATGGAGTTCCAAACACTGATCATTCTAGGTACTACCTACATGAAAATCTATTGACCAGAGAAATGAAATATTTTATTTGTTTTAGCATAAGATTACTTTACTAAAAAAAAAAAATGAGAAAATTGCCATTTGGGCAAGAACCAAAGCTAGTCTGAATCCAAGAAGGCTCGTACAGTTGCATGTTGTTGTTTTTGGAGTTGAGAGACCGTTATTACTAGAAGTAGCCACTATCATTAGAAGCATAAATATGTACAATTCATTTTGAAGGTGCCTATGGACTGGAATGAGTATATAAGTACTTGGCACGTTTTTTTTTTTTTTGACTCTTTGGAGGGGCCTATAAAGTACTAAAGGAGAGAATAATATAGTCCCTGCTTTGGACAAACTGCAGCTGCATGAAGCTACCGTTTGTCCAGGTCCCTAAGGAGAGATTTCAAAAGGAGGGACTTGGAGGCTGGTTACTAAAACTTCTAGTCTGTCAAGGAATTGCTAAGCAAGATGAAATCCTTCATACAGCAGAAGTGATAAATTAAGTGCAATAGAACTACTTCTTCTCTTGCAGAAGGTGGAGGAGCTCTGTGACGTCTTATAGAATCCAGGGCTTAGGACATAGGATGGTCTCTGAAGCAAGCATTCAATTGATGAAGTCCTTCTAAAGAAAATTTTATCAGATAGAAGTATCTGTTTACCTAGAAAAGAAGCTATGATAAAAATGATTAGAACATATCTCAGAGATACCAAGGCAGTGGCACAGTTTGATGTAGAAAAAAATAGGTGTTTACTGAAAATCATGGGGAAACCTTCCATTGATGTTCTATGCACCTTGCAGATGTAATGGTCCTTGGTTATGGGACTTAAATACGACTGGACTCCTGGTGGCCAATTTGGTTGCACTGATAGAACGAAGGGCATTTATATTAAATTCCCAATTACTTCTTATGCAGATTGAGAGAAGTTATCAGATTTTGTGCCAAGGCTGGAAAAACTACTGAAAAAATCAGCAAAGTTATATGGTTGTAAAGTTCATGGACCACATCAGCTGATTCAACTGCTAAGGGAGACTATAGACGATCATTTCCCATCAGCTGCTCTGCTTGGTTTCAGCTGCACCATTATGCCTCCCCCAGGATAAGCTTATCATCTGAAATCTCATCATTATGGAAAGTGATTCAGCTTTGATACTCAACACCTCCTAAGACCCCTTAGTTACCCCTCCCCTTTGATTGGAAGGCTGAGGGGCAAGGCAATATATTCCTCCAGAAGACTCTTTATGGAGGACTCAGAATTTTCACCTAAATCTTCATTTTCCATCATTAGTTCTGCCTGATTTGAACTCCATGAACACCATGCCACCACACCAGGTGCCCTCTGGTGGCTCTCTCTTTGAAGCTTTCTTTTCTATGTTGTCTTTATCCATTAGATTTTAAGGCTCTTTGAAAAAGGACTATCTTTTTTTCTAATTTATGTCCTCAGTGATTAGCATAGTGCCTGGAGCATAGGTACTTAATAAATGTTTATTGACTATATATTATAGTGGTAACTATAACTGTCTAAGTAATGGAAACAGGCTCGTCACCTATTCAGAATTGACTCCATAGATTAAAGAGAAAGCACAATCTCCTGGAGAAATGTAATGATTGTACCTGCGTAGATCTAAGCAAATGACTAGAAGACTGATATACTACAATAAACAATAGGAGGTACAGCATCAGGGAGAACCTCTGATCTTGTCCTTTACTAAGGCCATTTTGAGAGTAGTATCTGGAGTCACTATTAGATAAAAAACTGCTGGGAAAGCTGGAAAAAAGTATGGCAGAAACTAGTAGGGAGCAAGGAATAGTTTACCTGTCAGATCTATGTAGAAGGGAAGAATTGATGACAAAATAGGAGGTAGAGAGCATTACAAGTTGTAAAACAGATATTTTTTATTACATTAATTTTTTTTTTTTGCATGAACAAAATCAATGCAACCCAGATTAGAAGGAAAGCAGAAACCTGGGAAACAATTTTTTACAGCAAGTGTCTCTGATAATGGCCTCATTTCTCAAATATATAGAGAACAAAGTGGAATTTATAAGAATACAAGCCATTCTTCAATTGATAAATGGTCAAAGGATATAAACAGGCAGTTTTCAGATGAAGAAATCAAAGCTATTTGTAGTCATGTGAAAAAATGCTCTAAATCACAATTGATGAGAGAAATGCAAATTAAAACAACTCTGAGGTAGCACTTCACACCTATCAAATTGACTAATACGATCGAAAAGGTAAATGATAAATGTTGGAGGGGCATGGGAAAATTGGGACACCAATATACTGTTGGTGGAGTTGTGAACTTGTCCAGACATTCTAGAGAAAAATTTGGAACTATGCCCCAAAGGCAATCAAACTATACATACCTACAACACTGCTACTAGGTCTGTATTGCAAAGAGATTTTAAAAAGTGGGAGAAAGGGACCTACTTGTACAAAAATATTTATAGCAACTCTTTTGGTGGTGGCAAAGAATTGAAAAAATAAGGGGATGCCCATCAGTTGGAGAATGGCTGAACAAGTTGTGGCATGTGAACGTAATGGAATACTATTGTTTGATAGGAAATTATGAGCAGCCAAATTACAGAAAAACCTGGAAAGACTTACATGAACTGATGCCAGGTGCAGTAAGCAGAACCAGAAGAACATTATACACAGCAATAGCAACATTGTAGAATAATCAGATATGAACAGCTGAGTTCTACTTAGCAATACAATGATCCAAGACAGCTCCAAGGGACGCATGATAAAAAATGTGATCCAAGAATACTATTTTCATTTTATTTTTTGATTTTTTCTTTTGATCTTCTTCTTCTTTCACAACATGACTAATATTAAAAAAAGATGACATCTTATGTTTAATCTATATCAAATTGCTTGCCTTCTTAAGAAAGGAGGTGGGATGGAGAGAGGGAGAAAATTTGGAACTCAAAATTTTTAAAAAATATTAATGTTAAAACGGTTTTTACATGTCATTAGAAAAAAACAAAATACAATTTTTATAAAAAAGAAGGTAGTGTTTTGAGTCACAAGGTTGGTGCAAGTCTCCACTTCAAAGGTTTCCTATCCTTGCTATCCCACTTCAGAAGGGCTCAAAGAAGCATATGAACAAAAAGTTTTACCAGAAGTCTAAAAATTGACCCTGTGGACCCTGAAGACCGAAAGATGAGGCAGACTTCACTGAGGAGGTTCAAGTCAAACCTTCTGTCTTTTGTACTATTATTAAGTGTCTCAAGGACCAAGGAGGCCTGATTTAGGGAGAGGGATAAGAGATATCACTTTTGGAAGTGACCCTAACCTCAAGGAGATACACAGGCAAAGCACTTCAACAGAACTCTGATGAACATACTGGATACGCAGAATTTTAAGCAGAAGGCTCAGTGGAGTCACTGTATAGTGGCATCTTTATACAACAAATTCAATACATGTTGATGTTTTGGCAATAGCCACATCTGTCTAGTGACTCATGCTTTGGGGTTTCCAAGGATGGGGAACTTGAGACAACCACTATTTCACTTGACAAAAAAATCAGTTAAAAACTCAGACTAGAGGAACAGAAGAAAAACAACATCATAAGGCCCATGGTTCATGTCAGGAACTCTATGTAAGAGAAAGAACCCTGTTGTGAAATCTTAATGTACCACAAGAACCACTCCATATTTACTAGTTGAAGGACTGGATAGTGTACCAGAGTGCCAAACAGCTACAAAGAATGACTGGGCCTTAGAAAACAACATATCACCACAGCCTTTAGGTGATTTAATGTGAGAGAGAATCAAGGCATTTAGTCATTTATACCAGTTGCAGCTAAATAGCTAACATCAGACAGTGGCTGATTCAGAAACAATCCTACAGATGAAGAGAAAATCAAGTTTGTAGACATCACTTATCTGCCCAGAACTAGGGCTTCAAACTGACAGGACAGTCCCCATGATAGCTTGTATGACTAAGTGTTCTGAAGTGGCCTATTGTCACAATAAAGTTCAGTAGACTAACTGGTCATTTATCAAGCTGATGTGTGAGGTCTTGCAAATGATGATCTAGGATGTCATCCATGTAGCCTGAAGGTATTTACTACCACAAGGCATTCATAGAAGAATGGTGAACAGATCTGGGGGTAAATAAGGACTGTTGTCAGTAACTCTATATAAATCATGAATGCTGTAAAATATGTAAGCTCGAGTAAACTATGTAAATTGTATATATGTATCCTTTATAATTTATAGGGACTGAAGGTTTTGGTTTTACTACATAGAGAATGGGGGAACAGTCATGAATTTTTACCATTGCAGCAGGGTTATCTGCTCCCATCACTCTGCTTATATATGTCAAGTGTCTTAGAAGAGAAGCTTTATCCTTCCTTTACTTTTTTTTTTGTTTTGGCCAGGACCTTCCCAAGGTTCAGAGAAGCCTTAATGTAATTTTCATGACTGAATATAGCTGTTACAGAGGAATATGGTAGATAGAAGTATTAATGGAAAAGGAGTAAGTGTTTTCCTGAATTTCCAAAAGACTGAGAGGTACGAATTTAGCACAAAGTACATTTCCCTAGTTATGAAAGGCAATAAATGAAAAGAATTAATTTAGCTTCTGTAAACTCGAGTGAGGAATGAGAAACAGTTTGGAATAGTTAATAGTAAAATTTCTAAACTACCCAAATAAGTCCTTTATTTATAGGATATGTCTTTAGAACCTGATGTTGATGTACAAAAAGGAGGAAAAAATGTGAAGTCATTCTGAGCCTGTGTATAATGCAATACTATAAAACAGTGCCAAGTACTTCACTAAGTGTTGAGGATACAAATAAGTAAAGGACAGTCCCTGTCTTCAAAGAACTTATAACCAAATGGGGGAGAAAAACTCACAAAAGGAAGTTCAAAAGCAGGGGGTGAGGGAAGAAGGTCCTGGCAGAGGGGCGTGATAATGATGAAGTTAAAATCAAGAAGAATTACTAGTAGGAAACATTGACGTGGCTGAGCTTCTAAGTCCTCATTAAAGGGAGAATATGGGAGGAGTTTTATGCTCCACCCTCCAGTCTTCCAATCAGAGAAAAAGAGGCAATCAAAAGGACTGACAAGATATGAGTTAAAAATCAAAGATGATCTCTCAATTATGAGTTTTCTGGTAATGAACTTATTTTGGAGGAGGAAGGGAAGAGGTGAGAGGGTGAATATGATTTTGGTGGAATAAAAATCAAGAAGTGCAGCTGGTCAGAAATGAAGAGTTGACTATAAGGATACCATCTACTCCTCCCTGATTTAGCACCTGGAGAACTGGTACCATCTCTTAAGGAGATGTAGTGTTTGCATCTATAAAAGTAAATCTAAGCAGTAGTGAATGAGCAGAAGGCAAACATATAGCAAGGAATAATAAGAGATATACCATCAGTGGTGAATCTCTGATCTTGTCCATTACTAAGGCCCCGTTGAAAGCAGTATTTTGAATCACGAGGTTGGTGCAAATCTGTATTTCAAATGTTTCTCATCTTTATTATCCTCCTCCAGAGAGGCTCTTTTGCTTCTTTCTGCACTCATGTATATGTACTTTCTGTGTTCTTTGCTGTGTAAATAAAATTTGTTGCTTATTTGATGCTTTGTAAGACCCAAAACTTGTAAGAGGAACTGATGGCCACCCTTGGGGGCAGTTATAAACACTAATTTTCAGAACAGATGCAGAGACTAAGTCAAGATATCCCTTGGTCAAGCTTGATTTTCAGCTTTTCTTTTCCCCCCTTTCTTTGCTAGCCTCATTCCTCTCTCTCTCTCTCTCTCTCTCTCTCTCTCTCTCTCTCTCTCTCTCTCTCTCTCTCTCTCTCTCTCTCTCTCTCTCCTCTCTCTCTCCCCCCCCCCCCCCTCAATCCAATACGATACTCTAAAACAGATGAAAATTCTATGGGATGTAGTATAAGTTCTTATCTGAAGAGAAACTTCTTTTAAAAGTGACCAGCAAAACATGTCAGCCTTTTCGTATATTCTTACTGGAAAAGCTAATACTATTTTATCTGAAATTAGAACATGTTCCAAAATTTATGTAAACTACTTAAGACACACTTTAAGATGTTCCCATTGTTTAAAAGGTTTTTTAAAAGCAGTAGTGTTTTTCTGTAATCAGTCTCTTACTGTTACTAATGTGAGATTCCATTGCACCCTTTTGACAAAAGCATTTTGCGATATCTAAGAATTCTGTAATAATTAAGAATTTGGTTTGTTCTAATACTTTGGGAATTCATATTACTTAAGAACATTTTTGTACTAAGTTTTAATGAATTTTAATTTTAAAAGGTTTATTTTTGCTTCAAGGTAATAAGGGAACTATCATTTTAAAAGGTTTCAACTCATTTTTTTATAAAAGTTTAGTGATTCTGTTAGCATCAGTATAAATTTTAAACTGTTTTAAAAGAAAACATTTATTTTTTTTCATGGTAAATCTTTATTGTTTATTGCAGATCCATGAGAGTGAAAATAACTGTATCTGGCTCTAAGTTGTAATTAGTGAGATTTGCTGTTTAAGGTAAAAGGCATTTGGGAACATAACTATTTTTGTTTTGAGTTTGAATTTGGGTATAGTTGTCTGCAGTAAATCAGCATCTGAGAGAAATGCCATAAGCTACTCAGAGGGAATGTGATCCTGTACTATTAATAGGTGAAGTTTGTACCTGGAAAGGAAAGACTGAGGGGACAACTCTAGACTCACTCTAGGATGGGATCATCCTGGTCAGTTTCCCCAATGTGTTCCTTGAAAAAGGAATATTTCCCAATGTAGCTTCTGCTGCTCTAGAATTTGTTGAAAGTCAGTTTTTACAGGTATTTTATTGGATGTAGGGGAAGAGCTAGAGTATGTGTGTCTTTCTACTCCACTACCTTGGCTCCACCCTCAATCCATAGTTTTTAAGAGTAGCTACATAATGTCTAGGCTCTTTTTTGGATCGTGACTTTTAGGCAGTCCAATAATTTTTAAATTGTTTCTCCTGGATTTATTTTGCAGGTCAATTGTTTTTCCAACGAAATGCTTCATATTA
Source organism: Bettongia penicillata ogilbyi (assembly GCA_023548195.1). Lineage (NCBI taxonomy): Eukaryota > Metazoa > Chordata > Mammalia > Diprotodontia > Potoroidae > Bettongia > Bettongia penicillata. Next base: position 632,064 of record JAJHZJ010000040.1, read on the forward strand.
TCTTTGGTTTTTTTCAATTTTTTGGTTTTGTTTTTTAACTTCTTGGTTTCTCTCATAGCCATTAGCTTCCCTGAACTCCAGTCTCTCTTTTAAAGAATGATTTTGTTCAGTGAGCTTTTGAACCCTCTTTTCCATTTGGCTAATTCTGTTTTTTAAAGCCTCCTTCTCCTCATTGGTTTTTTGGATCTCTTTTTCCAATTGAGTTAGCCTCTTTTAAAAGGTGGTATTTCCTCAGCATTTTTTTTTTTTTTGGTTCTCCTTTAGCAGGCTGCTGACATGCTTTTCAAGTTCTTCAATGGCCTGAGCTTATTTCATATTCATTTTGGAGGTACTGGAGGCAGAGGCCTTGACTTCCTCTGACAGTATGCCTCGTTCTTCCTCATCTGAAAAGACAGAAGGAGACACCTGTTCACCAAGAAAGTAACCTTCTATGGTCTTATTTTTTTTTCCTTTTTTTGGGCATTTTCCCAGCCAGTTACTTTACTTCTGAATCCTTTGTCAAGAGTAGGGTCCTAGTGCTCCTCCTCCCCCCAGTATAGTGCTCAAGGCTGAGATTCAGATCAGCTGCTCAATTCTCCCAGGGGCTTTGGGTGGGGGCGGGGTTGCCGCTGAGGGCTGAAGTTCAGATCAGCTGCTCAATTTCCCCAGAGGGTTTAAGCTGAGCTGCCTGGACAATGAACCCAAGCTGCTTCCTCGGTCACTGACCCCGCTCCCCTCTTGCCCATCTGGGAAAGCCCTCCCACACTGACCTTTGGAGCTTTCTTTGTTGCTTGTGGATTGAGGGATCTGGGACCCTCCCTGTTGGAAATTCTGCCCCAGAGGTCTGTTCAGGTTCCTGTTCCTCCCAGTGTCATGTGCCAGGGCTGGGCTCCACTCTGCACAGCATCCCATGGGATAGACCTTTTCTACTGGCCTTCCAGGTTACCTTTGGCTGGAAATCTCTTTCACTTTGTTGTTCTGTGGCTTCTGCTGCTCTAGAATTTGTTGAGAGTCATTTTGTACAAGTATTTTGTGGGGGAAGTGCCAGAGTATATGTGTCTTTAAACTCCACCATCTTGGCTCTGCCCCTCAAGAAAACACTTTAGAAGAAATATTTTAAAAACAATCTCTTTTGTAAAGTCCACTAACTTTTCATTTTCAAGACAATGCATTGATAAATGAATATGTAATGATCTATAAAACAGAAAAGATCTTGCTGTTCTGGTCTGATTTTGCAGTCATTCCATGGCCTAAGCAAAAGTTAAAATTAGTGTTTGAACCTATTAACAACTTAATTTCTAAAGTTTTTCTTCCAGAATGAATAAAATAAGAAAGGGATAAACAAGTCTATGAAACAGCTATGAACATCTATTTGGTTGTGAGGTTCAAGTTTGAAATCTCTTTTGTTTAAGACAATACAACTATCTCAGTAAAAAGTAATAACTTGTGAACTATCTTGTCTATGGTAGAAATATATAGGAAAGTGAAACAGTGTGAATAATGGGTTCAAAAGATTTGGAAAGATAAATAAAAGCTTGATAGAAAATATATACAGCAGATAAAAAGGTTGAGGACAAGTGAGAGTCATTCAAGTCCCACCTGTCCCTGGATAGTTACTAAGTACATTAAGAAGGTGTGAGGAAGTTTGACAATATTCTCACACTCACCCCACTTCTGGTCATTTGATTCCTACTCCTTTTTGGTCTTCATTTGTTTAATTTCTGTACCAGATTTGTGTCTTCTAGGGTCCATACCTTCTACTTGCTGATGACAGCTCAGGCTGCTTACCATCCTCATTGTCCAAGACCATGACCCATCACTCTCTGGACCTGGCATCACACTAGCTTCAGACCTAATCTCTCTAATGTTGGGACCCTGTGAGGCAGGGACAGCTCTATGTCCAATCTCAGCAGGAAGCAGTTTCAGAAACCAAGACCTTTGTCCCTTACTCCTAAAGATTTTGGATCCCATCTCTTACAAGAGGAGGGAAATGATGGGATGCTTGGGTGTATGTACCTGGGTCCCAATTCTAAAATCGCATTTCTCTTTAAAAATCACATTTCTCCCTAGCCTCAGAATACTATCTCAGGCAGCTTCTCCCTCAAGGACACAGCCTGCCCTAGCAATAACTATTGTCCCCTTTCCTCCTATGGTAGCCAACTGCATCTATGGAACTCATTAGTTTGAACCACTCTGTATTGAACTGTGTACTGGGACATTTACCATGTACTGACCAATCATATGTATTCTAGACTTAGACATATCTATTCTCTCAATTTTTTGAATGTCACCCTACATATTAATTCTCTTTATATTATAATAGAACAAATAGAAAATAGCCCCTGACCTGGGATTTACTACACTTACCTATCAGAATCTCAGCTATTAGGCCACCACACCCTTCTTGCAAAAACTAAACAATACATTAGGCAGACAAACCACCATGGGATATGAAGGAGGGGTATATACTATAAATTGTATGAATAGTATTTTATCTTGATGAATGAATCCTCAATTAGACACACATGACCATACTTGGTATCAAACTCAAGGGGAGTGGACATTGAATCTGCTTCAACTGAAATCAAACAACAACAAAGTGGGGTGATGTAAGAAGAGATTTGTAGCTGTGATGATTCTTGACATACTGGCTGCTGTTACTCTTATCGCTTCTTTCGCTACAGCTATTGCGCTTTACAACAATCAACACATACTGCATCTTATGTAAATCAACTTGCTCAAAATATATCTAAAGCACTAAAAAAACAAGTAGAGTTAGAGAAAGAAATTCAGTTAGAGCTAGATATGTTAGAACAGTCTTTGTTATTTTTAGGGGATCATTTGAAAAGTTTGGAAAAAGAGGATAGCCATGAAATGTAATTATAGAAATGAGAAAACATGTGTAACTCCATACTTGTACAATAATCAGACTTCTAATGGAACATGGGATCAGATTAGAGCAAAACTTAGAGGGTCTTGACATAATCATAATATGACATGGAAAATTGAAGAATTGGAGTTTATTACAGATGATATTGCTAATAGTCATATTCAGGAAATTGATCCACAAGAAATTGTTAATTCAGTAGTGAATTTTGTAAAAAACACTTAATCTCATGCAGAATATTGAAGCTCTTATGTTCCACTTTGTTGCTGTAACAGTAACCATATGTCTCCTAGTTGAGATCATCCCTTGCCTTGTATGTATGGGGATACATGACCTCATAAAGATTGACACAGACCTACATGGTCTAAAGTTGTATGAAAAGAAAAAAGGGGGAGATGTAGAGGGCCAGTACTGATGGAATCTGGAATGTCAGATACTGTCCAGGTTTTACTTGAGACTTGTACTAGCATGAGAGCTGACAGTCGCACTATCCCACTCCTGATATGCAAGGATGAGAGAACCTTGACCCTGCCTGTGTACTCCAGGGTTGTCTTGCTGGATGAACTAAGATTAACAAGTATAAGAAGTAAACTAAAAATGTTCTCATGGGAATAATCCTGTTTGCTTGCCTATAAAAAGACTATATAATCCCTTACCCTCAGATTAATAATTGAGAGCTGTTTTTTACATTCTTCACTTGACCTATATCTTTATCACCACTCCAGTGAATCACTAGTTGTCACTGTTAGCCATCGCTTGCAACTCCTCTCCTGGCCTGCTTTATAGTCTGGGAGTAACCACAAGCTTTTCTGCCCAGGATCTGCGAGTAGGGTTCCCTCTCCACAACTGCCTCCAGCTCCACCATGTCAGTGTTCCTTCTCACCCCAGGGTTGCCACTCAGTGCTGAGAACCAGATCAGCTGCTCAATTCCCCCAAGGTCTTTAGGCTGCAGGCTCCAAAATTGGATGCTGCAGCTGCTTGGGGCCAGGGCTAGGGCAGGACCCTGCTCCCTTCTCACCCCGGTGAAGGAGTTTTCTCACTGACTTTTGAAGTTGTCTTTGGCATTTGTTGGTTGAGGAATCTGGGAACTGCAACTACTGCCCAGGATTCCACACCCTGAAGCCTGCTCCAGTCCTGTCTGTGCCATGCTGCACAACCAAGGTTGGGCTATGCTCTGCTCCAAGCCTTGTGCGATAGACCTTGCCTATCTGCCTTCTAGGCTGCCTTAACCTGGAAAACTTTTTCACTCCATCATTTTGTGGCTTCTGTTGCTCTAGAATTTGTTTAGAGTCATTTTTACAGGTATTTTATGGGCTTTGGGTGGGGGGAGAACTATAGCAGGTCCATCCTTCTACTCCACCATCTTGGCTCTACTCCCCGCCCCAGCCACTTTCAAATACAGCCTTCCCAGAGTCTGTTCCAAAATAGTTCTTGCATTGTACTCTAGGATTAATATGTCTTGGAAGGCTTGGCTTATATATCCACTAAATCTGGCATAGTACTTGGGTTATATAGAGTGTAATTTCACCTCAATAGCTCAGAGAGGGCTGAAGAGTAAGCTAAAGAGCTCCTAGTAAGAAAAAAAAACAAACCTAGAAATAGAGGATTTATCTTTGACTCTTTGGCCATATTCTACTTTTCTGGTAGGTAAAGAGGGAGTAAGCAGTAATGATTTATCTATCTCTGTTTCTCTTGTGTTTCTATTATTCTGTCTTTTTCTCACTGACTCTCTTTCACTCAAGGTAAGTCCAATGGGACCTATGACAAATGCTGACATAATCTAATTTTCAATTCAATTCAAAAACATTTATTTAAGTTCCTACTATGTGCCAGGGCATGTATGGTGTGTTTAGGGGGGACTAGTAACTCTGGTGTGAGGGACTGTGAAGTCTTTTCAGGGAAGCTCATCCTCCTTTGGCATCTAATGGGTCACCCAAATCTCACCTGTTGCTCTAAGAATCTGTAGCATGTGCAGTAGCTACACTCCAGTAAACTGCCTTAGCAGATGAGGAAACCAGTTTGATGGTAAACAACAGGCCTCAAATCCCTCAGTGAATTAGAAGGATATCTACTTCAAGCATGTGAAGAGTTCCCCCAGCAAGATGCGCAATTGAGAACAATTTGTTCCAATGACCATAAGGTGACCAAAAAAGGCACCATGGAGTTCTTAGAGCTTGGTCAGACATTGGAGATGCCAAAGTCCTTGACTGCTTCCATTACTAGTAGTTTTGACTTTTGTCCTGCCACTGGACTTTGATTACTCTAGAACAGAGAATAAGACTAATAGCTTTGTGCAACTCTGCCTCGCTTAAATCCCATTCACCTTCAAGTCATGGCATCACCCCTTTATTTCATTGGTCCACTTTAAAAATGAAATAAAAACAACAGTTATGTACCAGACACTGCACTAAGCCCTCGAGATACAAAAAAAGTCAAAATACAGTCTCTGACCTCAAGGAGCTTACAATCTAACATAGGAGGCAACATGCCTAACAAATATATACACAGTAAGCTGTATATAGGACAAATAGGGAGTAATTAAAAGAGGGAGAGCATTGAAATTAGGAGGAGCTAGGGAAGTCTTCCGATAGAAAATGGAATTTTAATTGAGACTTAAAGGAAGCCAGGGAGGTTGATTAGTTGGAGTGGAAGAGAAAGAGCATTCCAGGTATGAGGCACAGTCAGAGAAAATATCCAGAGCTGAGAGATGGAGTATTTTGTTTGTAGTACAGTCAGGAAGCCAATATCACTGGATAGGAAAGTATATGTTGAGGAATAAGGTGTAAGAAGATTGAAAAGGTTGGGAGGAGCTAGGTTATAAAGGCTTAGAATGCCAAATGGAGCATTTTGTTTCCTGGAGGTCACTAGACTTTATTGAGTAGGTTGTGACATGATCAGATCTGCACTTTAGGAAGATCATGTCAGTGGCTAAATGGAGAATGGATTAGAGGGGGAGAGATTTGAGAAAAGCAGACCCATCAGCAGACTATTGCAATAATCCAGGCATGAGGTGATCAGGGCCTGCATTAGAGTAGTGGCAGGGTCAGAGGAGAGAAGGGCAGCATATTAAAAAATGTTGCAAAGGCAAAATCAACACATATAGGCAGTGTCTTAGATGGAGGGGTGGGCTGTAACAATGAGAACCCTGGCATACACAGGAGGGCTTGATGTACAGGTTCTTTGATCTGCTTTTCTAGAAGGAAAGGCAACTTCTGAGGGATCAACAATCACTTTAATCAAGCACATTTATCATTAATTTAGTTCAGGGGAAAATGTCAGCACCCTGTACTTCAGAGAAAATACAGAGAAATAATAATAGACAGGGTTTTCCATCTGTCTGTAAGCAATACATACATTACAGATTAACAGACAAGTCCAACTGTCTGATCATACATACATAGTTACCAGAGAGAGAAGCACCAACATCCAGGCTTTCAAAGTGAGGGGATGGGGGGGCTACTTAGCAGCTACCCAGAGTCTCATCTGGCCAAACAAATACTTCCAATGAGTAAGCCCTAAAGTAAAACCTCACTTCAGAGTATTTATATATTTTTCAGAGCCAAAAGACAGAACCTATGGTTAGAGGGTATGGAGGAGGATCCAGTAAAGGAGACAGAAGGAGCAGTGAGATATGGAGGAGGAAAACTAGGAGAAAATCATGTCCCACAAAACTTGAGAGAAGAGAATTTCAAGGAGGAGTGATCAGTAGAGTCAAGGAGAACGAGATAGAGAAAAAACTGTTGGCAGTTAGGAGATTGTTAGGAGGTCATGCTCTTCAAAGGAATGTGTGATTGTGCCTCTAGAAAATGTTAAGAATTATATTCTTGATTTATAGGAGTCATTCTTTAAAGATGTGCTTGTTTGTGCTAAACTAAAGCTTTCCTCAAAAGTCCATGTGCTTGCATATATTCATTTACTATTTCATGCTCTCTCACTAGGAAACTCATCTGTTTATTGAATGACGTTCAGCTTATCACAACAATCTTTGCTTTAAAAGCTCCTTAGAGTTATTGGATGGGAGCAAAAAACAATTATATTAAAAACAACAGCAGCAGTAACAACAAAAACCATATTCCTGAAGCAGTGTTGTTAATTGAGTAAATGGTGGTGTTTTTGACATTAGATAAGTGAATTCAGAAAGGAGGTGTCAGTTTAGGGACAAAAATAATAAGATTGGTTTTATACAGGTTTACTTTAGGATACCAATGGGAGATTCAAGGAAATAAATTTACATTTCTAATGGGTCCACGTAGGGAGTTTGAACACTAGTTCTTTTACATGAAGTCTAGTGTGCTTTCTACACCAAATGTGTGCTCTCTTAGACAGTTGAAAACAGGAGTCTGAAACTCAGGGAGGGAGAGGGAAGGGAATAAGCATTTTTAAAGTACCAACTATTCATCTACTAAGGTGCCAGGCACACTGCTAAGTAATTTTGCAAACATTACCTCATTCGATCTTCACACTAACCTAGGGGCTATCATTATCTTTATTTTATAGTTGAGGAAACTAAGGCAAACAAAGGTTAAGTGACTTGTCTAGGATCAGACACCTAGTGAATGTTTGAGGCTGGATGGGAATTCAGGCCTTCCTAACTCCAGTCCCAAAATTCTGGTGGAGTCTAACTCCAGGATCCATTGTGATATCTAACTGTCTGAAAAGAATCTCAGCAATAGAGATAATAGATTTGGGGGTCTTCTAGTTTGAGGTAATTGGTGAAGTCATGAGATTACCATGGGAAAGAGTGTAGAGAAAAAGAAAGAAGAGAAAAGTGATCACTGAAAAACAGTCTCTTCAAGGGATTATAAAGAAGAGTAGGATCTGACAAAGACAAAGAACAGGTAGAATAAGAACCAAGAAAGTGTGGTATTTCTGAAGCCAAGACAGAGTATCCAGAATCAAGAAAATCATCAACAGTATTAAAATCTTTGATAAGATCATATTGATAAAGACTGAGAAAAAGTCATCAGATTTGGTGATTAGGTAGATATTGGTTACCTATAAGATTTTCAATGGAATAGAAAACATTAAAACCAAGCCACTGGGTTTTGAAAAGTATGAATAGTGAGGAGATCATCTACATATGAACAAACTTTTAAGGAAGTTTGACAAAGTGGAGGAGAAAATTGAAGTAGAAGAACCAAGGAGACTCCTCTTCTCCCATTTTTTTTTTTTAGAAGTGAAAAGAATAGAACATATATATAGGCAAACACAAAGGAGCCACTGTAGTGAAAGAGATTGAAGAAGCATAAGGGAAAACGTGTGAGTGCCAGAAACCATGGAAGAAATGTAAAGGATAGGATTCAAGGTAGAGAGTAAGGGTCAAAGAGATATCATCTGCAAATGAGGGGAAGAGGACAGATCAAATGATGATACTGAGAAGCTTTGAGGATTGGAGGAAGGGAATTGAGGGCTCCCTTCAAATTGCTTTAATCTTTTCAGTGAATAGGAAGTTGTTTGTGGGGGAGGAATGAGGGATGTGAATGTGCAGTTGGGAACCTGGAGGTGGAAAGGAAATAAGCATTTATATAGTGCCTATTACGTACCAGGAACTGTCCTAAACACTTTACAAATATAGTCGATCTTCAACTCAATGGTGTAAAATTAAAAAAATATAAATGTTGATACATTGAACCCATGGGAAATAGGGGGTTATGTGACTACCAAAAACTGTAGTCTTTTACTAGAGATCACTGAAAATATATTTTTATGCATATAATTCTTTATAACAAAACATTAATTCTGATATGTACTTTTCCTAACACAGTCACTATGAAATAACCCATAAAATACAGTACACAAAATGAATTTTTTGTTTTTCAGTTATAGTCATATCTAATTCTTTGTGATCCCATTTGGAGTTTTCTTTTTTTTCATATGAAATCATGCAAAACATATTTCTGTATTAGCCATGTTGCACCCCCAAAAAGCTAGAAAAATAGAGTTTAAAAATATGCATCAAATTTGCGCTCAGGGTTGATCATTTCTCTCTCGGGATGTAGATAGCATTTTTCATGACGAGTCAATCAAAACTGTCTTGGATCATTGTGTTTTCAGACTAGCTAAGTGTTACTCTGAACAATGTTTTCTTGGTTCTGTTTCCTTCAGTTTGCCTCAGTTCATAAATGTCTTCCCAGATTCTTCTGAGACTATACTGCTCATTATTTCTTATAGCACAATAACATTCCCTGACAATCATACACCACAACTTGTTCATCCATTCCCCAGTTGATGGGCATCCCCTTGATTTCCCATTCTTTCACACCACAAAAAGAGCACTATAAACATTTTATACATCTTTGATCTCTTTAGGATACAGAACTTACAGTGGTATTTCCAGGACAAAGGGTATGCTTAGTTTTATAGCACTTTGGGCATAGTTCCAAATTGCTCTCCAAAATAGTTGGATGAGTTCACCACCAACAGTGCTTTAGTGATCCAATTTTTAACATCCCCTCCAGCATTTCTGTATGGTACTCAATTTGATAGGTGTGAGATTGTACCTCAAGAAGCCAATTTATTCTTTTTTAAAATGTTTATTTATTTGTTTTTAGTTTTCAACATTCATTTCCAAAAAATTTTGATTTCCAAATTTTCTCCCCATCTCTCCCCTCCCCCATGCCAAAACACCATGGATTCTGATTACCCCTTCCCCCAATCTACCCTCCCTTCTATCACACCCCTCCCTTTCCTTATCCCAATCTTCTCTCTTGTCTTGTAGGGAAAGATAAATTCTTATAGCCAATTACCTGTATTTCTTATTTCCCAGTTGTACACAAAAACAATTCTCAACATTCATTCCTAAAACTTTGAGTTCCAACTTCCCTCCCATCCTCCCTCCCCACCTATCCCCACTGAGAAGGCACGCAATTCAATATAGGCTATATATGTGTAGTTCTGAAAAAGACTTCCATAATAGTCGTGTTGTGTAAGACTAACTATAACTATTTTTCCCTCTATCCTATCCTGCCCCCCATTTCTTCTCTTTTCTCAATTGACCTTGTCTCTCCCCAAAAGTTTTACTTCTAATTGCTCCCTGCTCCCATTTGTCCTCCTTTCCATCATCCCACTTATCCCCTTCTCCCCTACTTTGCTCTAATGTAAGATAGATTTTCATACCAAATTGAGTGTGCATGTTATTCCTTCCTTAAGTCAAATGTGATGAGAGTAAGCTTCACTTTTTCCCTCTCACCCCCCCCTTTTCTCCTCCATTGAAAAAGTTTTTCTTACCTCTTTTATGAGAAATAATTTGCCCCCATTCCATTTCTCCCTTTCTCCTCTCAATATATTCCTCTCACCCCTTAAATTTTATTTTTTAGATATCATCCCTTCCTATTCAACTCACCCTGTACACTCTGTCTATATATAAATGTGTGTGTGTGTGTGTGTGTGTGTGTGTGTGTATAATCCCTCAAACTACCTAAATACTGAGAAAAGTTTCAAAAGTTATAAATATTATCTTTCTATTTTGGAATATGAACAATTCAACTTTAGTAAGTCCCTTATGATTTCTCTTTTCTGTTTACCTTTTCATGCTTCTCGTGATTCTTGTGTTTGAAAGTCAGATTTTCTATTCAGCTTTGATTTTTTCATCAAGAATGCTTGAAAGTCCTCTATTTCATTAAATGACCACTTTTTCCCCTGAAGTATTATACTCAGTTTTGCCGGGTAGGTGATTTTTGGTTTTAGTCCTTGTTCCTTTGACTTATGGAATATCATATTGCAAGCCCTTTGATCCCTTAATGTAGAAGCTGATAGATCTTGTGTTATCCTGATTGTATTTCCACAATACTTGAATTGCTTCTTTCTAGTTGCTTGCAATATTTTTTTCCTTGACCTGGGAACTCTGGAATCTAGCTACAATATTCCTAGGAGTTTCTCTTCTCAGGTTTCTTCCAGGAGGTGATTGGTGGATTCTTTCAATATTTATTTTACCCCCTGGTTCTAAAGTATCAGGGCAGTTTTCCCTGATAATTTCATGAAAGATGATGGCTAAGCTCTTTTTTTTTGATCATGACTTTCAGTCTCATAATTTTTAAATGGTCTCTCCTGGATCTATTTTCCAGGTCAGTTGTTTTTCCAATGAGATATTTCACATTTTCTTCTATTTTTTCATTCTTTTGGTTTTGTTTTGTAATTTCTTGGTTTCCCATAAAGTCATTAGCTTCCATCTGCTCCATTCTAATTTTTAAAGAACAGTTTTCTTCAGTGAGCTTTTGAATCTCCTTTTCCATTTGGCTAATTCTGTTTTTTAAAACATTCTTCTCCTTGTTGGCTTTTTGGACCTCTTTTGCCATTTGGGTTACTCTATTTTTAAAGGTGTTATTTTCTTCAACATTTTTGGGGGTCTCCTTTAGCAACCAGTTGACTGGCTTTTCATGATTATCTTGCATTGCTGTCATTTTTCTTCCCAATTTTTCTTCCACCTCTCTTACTTGATCTTCAAAATCCTTTTTGAGCTCTTCCATGGCCTGAGATCATTGTATATTTATTTTGGAGGTTTTGGATGCAGAAGCCTTGACTTTTAGGTTTTCCTCTGATGGTATGCATTGTTCTTCCTCATGTAAATGGATGGAAAAAAATACCTATTCACCAAGAAAGTAACCTTCTATAGTCTCATTTTTTCCCCTTTTTTGGGCATTTTCCCAGCCAATTACTTGACTTACAAGTCCTTTGTCAAGAGCAGGGATGGACTCTGGGGAACTGTAAGTTCTTAGTTCCTCCAAGGTGGCACAATCAAGGGAGAGGAGCTTACTCCTCTTCGGGCCTGTGCTCTGGTGTGGAAGCTACCAAAGCTTTTCTGTCCAGCATCTGCAAGTAAAATTCTCTTTCCAGAGCCTCCACCAGCTCCTCCACACCAGCTGGCACTCTTCCTCACTCCAGGGCCACCATTCAGAGATGAGACCCAAATCAACTGCTCATTTCCCCCAGGGTCTTTAGGCTGAGGGCCCCAACAATGGATGCTGCTGGTGCTGGTGCTACTGCTGCTGCCACCTGGGGCTGGGGATAGAGGAGGACCCTGCTCCCTTCTCACCCATGAGAAAAAGCTTTTTCACTGACCTTTGAAGCTTTCTTTGGTGTTTGTGGGTTGAGGGATATGAGAACAACAACTGCTTCTAGGGATCCACCCCTGAGGCCTGTTCCATTCCTGTTTCTGCCAGTGCCATGCAACCAATGCTGGGCTGGACTCTGTGGGCTGTACTCTCCTCTGAGACTGGTGCAACAGACTTTTCTTGTTGGCCTTCCAGACTACCTTGGGATGGAAATCTCTTTCACTCTGTTGTTTTGTGGCTTCTGCTACTCTAAAATTTGTTTAGCGTCATTTTTTACAGGTATTTTATGGCTGTGGGGGAAGAGTTAGAGTAGGTATGTCTTTCTACTCCACCATCTTGACTCTGCTATGTGGAATTTTCTTGATAAAGATATTTTTTTCGTTTGCCATTTCCTTGTCTATTTTACAAATGAGGAAACTGAAGCAAAGAGTTTAAGTGCCCACAGTCACACAGTTAGCAAGTATCTGAGACTGAATTTGAACTCAGATCTTCCTGACTCCATGCCCAGCACTCCATCCACTGAGTAAACTAGCTACCTCCAAAGTAAAATTGATAATACACAAGACATCTTTTTATCAATAGCAATTCCCTAGACATGTTGACTTTTGTGCTAAAACTTCAATTAAAAAAACTTATTTCAGATAATATTCACTTTTCATCATACATGAAATCTACAATACCAAAAATACTAAAAAGCAAATAAAATTCTTAGAACTAAAATATTTTTAACATATACCTTGCCTTCCACTCTTTCAGATGGAAGTGTGACAGTGTTGTACTGTATTCTATACTGCTGTAAACCCCCCTACCTTGGTTGTCCTAAGGAAACTAAGGGAGAGGTTCCTAGGACTTTACTCAGTATTGTTGGAAGATGCTGAGACTGGCAAGGTCTTAACATTGCCTCCAACATCTGCCCTTCACAGCTGTTGGAGGGCATTGGAGATAATAAAGGATGCACCAGCTTGAAATAATCCATCAATATTGTGTGCTTCCCACACCATTTGAGTTTCTGAAGGGTCTCCCAGACAACAGCTATGGACATTCCCACACAAAGTACACCTAACATCTTTATTTTATTAATAATCTGAGACACTTACTTTGCACACTTGGGCTTATAGACTAAAGGACTTGTACTACTGTTTGGGAGACATAATTTCAGCACAAAACTAATTTTAAAGGGAAACAATGAAAATATGCAATGAATGCATGTGGATCTCTACAATGCTAGTGAATGGTGAAGTGACTGATAGGATACCAGCAGCTCCACAAACTGGCACACATAAACCTCTCTTTTTTTCTCTATTATGCATAGTCACAAATGTGCAGAGTTGCCAATAATAAATGAAAAGAAGTTTACAAATAAAATAAATTTTACATGAAAATGCTTAAAGTCATGAAAGTTGAATGCATGATTTGATCTTTAAAATAATTAAAATAATCCTGTAATTTAGGTGTTGTTATTATCCCCACTTCTAGGTGGTTTTTTAAGGACAGAAGTGGATGGAGAATAAATGATTTGCTGAGGGTCACACTGCTAGTAAATGTCTAAGACTGGATCTGAATTCAAATTTTTGTAACTCTAGGTCCAGGGCTTTATCCACTCTGCCACCTAGCTGATGAAGAGAAGGAAAGCTTTATAACAAGTGTGGGTGATCACAAAGAAGTCAACAAACAGAATAGAATTGACTAAAGTAGATGTTTTTGCACTTGTGCCCAAAAGGGAGTACTGCAAAAGCTTGTAATAGGTCTGGGTCTTTAGTGTTTAGAGAAAATGTGTTAGTTTCCCTAGTTGAGTAATTAATCGTTCTCCTTTTGTCTGACATCTGGTTCCCCTCCTTTCTTCTTCCCCTTATCTATTCCATATGAGTCAATGAACCTCTCCCCCACTTTCTATTTTACTCCTGAAAATTTGTACCTAATGGTTCCCACTCTAAGCTTGACTTCATTTCCTTTCCTCCTCCTACCTGGAAAGGAACAATGGTGATCATAAATTGAGAGATAGGGGAAGAAAGGGCATAGACTGGGAGAATGGGTATTGTGGAGACTGTGACTCATTCCTTATTTTTTGTTCTCTTGGAATGGTGAGTACAAAGATACTTATTGCACCAGCGCCTAAGATTCCCTGGGTGAGTAACCTCATAGGTAAATAAGTGTCTGGACACCAGTAGTTGCTAGATTTTGGAAAATTGACAGCACTCACAAGAATTCAGCATGTATTTCTCAGAAAACAATTTAAACCAAGACCAGATGAGATAACTATCAATAATCTTCCTGCTTATAACAATGAATAGCCACTTGGGAAAAGAGCACTAAAGACTGAAAGATTGTATTTTGCCTGGCAATGTCCTGTCATTCTTCTCAACTAGATTGGCATCAATCATGTTCATTCTCAGAGTCAATAAATCACAGACTGTAGACCCCCTAAAGACAGAGGAAATTACTGATTGCATCCCCTAGACCCCTACATATAAATTGATGAGGGCTTCATTCAAGTTAGCTGAATTGTCCCAAAGGATCCCTTTTAAAGACTATTCTTTCTGACAGAAGGCAATAGTGTTTTTCTTTTATTTTTCCAAATAAAGTCTACCCACCCAATTTCATTGTTATCATTTACAAAATGATTGTAATGAGGTTCTCTAAGGTTAAATAATATATTATTTTCTTTGTATCCTCCACAGTATTACGAACATTGTAGGAGTTCAATAAATAAGATTTTAGACTTCAAAGATACATTAGAGGTAATCTAGTCCAACTTATTCATTTGCCGATGAGAAGCCAAAAGTCCTAGAGAAGTAACATAAGTGGTCAACAGATCAAACAGGCAATAAGCAGATCAGAAATTTTTACCTAAATCCTTTGAGTCTAAATTCAGTGTACATTAAGCTACACCAGGTGGTTATTAAATGAATGAATACATTTAAATAAGACAGGCATCTCATTCTTCTTTGAATATTAATGAGCAAAGATGTAAGCATGTAAATCTTTGCATATCAGTTTTCAGTCATTATCCATCCAAATATTTCAGTTTAAGCAAAATTATCTAATACAATCCCAAACAACAAATGTCTCAGTTCACTGTTTTAGAATAAAATGCATAAATTGACTAAAATACTAGGAAATATATTGCCATTTCAAATTATAAATTGATGTTTATGTATTGTTTAGTATTATGTAAACACCTTTTAATAGTTAAAACTTATGATTTTTTTTCTTCCATTGATTATAGTTTAAATTTTTCCTCATCCTGGGATCATGTATATTTTCACAAAGTAAATTTTCACCTACTTCTAGAGAAGAGGAACCCTGGAGAACATCTAGCCCAAACTTCTTATTCTACAAATTAAAAAAATGACATAAGATTGATTGTAACTTGTGTAAAATCAAACAGTTCATTTGTGGAAAAGTCCAGTTTAGAACTCAGTTCCCTTGACACTTAGTCTAGGGCTCTTTTTTATTCCTAGAATGATGATGTCTTTTTTTGACCCCTTAAAATCTTTGGTTTTTCCAATTATATATACATGTAGAAATATTTAACATTCACTTTTAAATTTTGGATTCCAAAGTCTCTTCCTTCCTCCTTCCCTCCCTTCCCTCACCTCTCATTGAGAAAGCAAGCAATTTCATATAGGTTATACATATACAGACATGCAAAACATATTTTGATATTAGTCATGTTGTGAAAGAAAACACAGACCAAAAAAACATCCAAGAAAAAGAAAGTTTAAAAAAGTATGTCTTGATTTCTTTTAGGTTCTATTACTTCTTTCTCTGCAGGTGGATAGCATTTTTCATTATTACTCTTTTAGAACTGTATTGCTGATCATTGTATTGCTGAAAGTAGCTACATTATTGCTGTTATTCTGTACAGTGTTCCTGGTTCTGCTCACTTCACTCAGCATCAGTTCATGTGAGTCTTTCCAGGTTTTTATGAAATTACCTGACTTGTTTCTTATAGCACAATAGTATTCCAGTACAATCACATACTATACCTTGTTCAACTACCCCCAATTGAGGGACATCCCCTCAATTTCCAATTCTTTGCTACCACAAAAAGAACTGCTATGAAATTTCTGTACAAATAAGTTCCTCCTCCCCCCCCCTTTTTTTTTTTACAATCTTTGGAATATAGACTTACTAGTGGCATTCCTAGATCAAAGGATATGCATAGTTTTATAGCCCTTTGGGAATAGCTCCAAATTGCTCTTCAGAATTGTGGGATCAGTTTAAACTCCACCAATGGTGCAATAGTGTCCCACTTCTCCCATATTCTCCAGTATTTGTTGTTTTCCTTTTCTGTCAATTTAGCCAATCTGATAAGTGGTACCTCAGAGTTATTTCAGTTTGCATTACTCTAATCAATAGAGATTTAGAGCATTTTTTTCATATGACAACAGATAGCTTTGATTTGTTTCTCTGAAAACTGCTTGATCATATCCTTTGACCATTTATCAATTAGAGAATGACTTTTATTCTTATAAATTTGACTTAGTTTTGTATATATTTGAGAAATGAGGCCTTTATGAGAGAAACAATGTAAATTTTTAACCACTTTTCTGCTTTTCTTCTAATATTATCTGCATTCATTTTATTTGTGCAAAAAATGATAATTTCATATAATCAAAATTATGCATTTTACATTCCATAGTGTTCTCTGTTTCTTATTTGGTTATAAATCCTTCACTTATTCATAGATCAGACAGGTAAATTATTCCATGTATCATAACTAGCTTAGGTTATCCCCCTTTATGTCTAAATCATGTACTCGTTTTGACCCTATCTTGGTATATGATATTAAATGTTGATCTGTATTTAGTTTTTGCCAAACTGCTTTCCAGTGTCCCAGCAGCTTTTGTCTATAGTGAGTTCTTGTTTCAAAGGCTTGGATCTTTGGATTTATCAAACACTATATCACTGGCAAAATTTATGGTCATTTACTACTGTGTATTGTGTACTTAATCTAGTCCATTCATCCCCCCACTTCATTTCCTTTTGTTCAGTCACTGCAGTTGTGTCCAACTCTTTGTGACCCCTTCTGAGATCTTCTTGGCAAAGATGCTGCAGTGATTTGCCATTTCCTTCTCCAGTTCATTTTACGGATGAGGAAACTGAGGTGAGGAGGGTTAAATAACTTGCCCAGGGTCATAGCTGGTCAATGTTTGAGTTTGAGTTTGAACTCATGTCTTTCTGATGGAAAGTCAGGCGCTCTATCAACTTTACCACCTATTTGCCCTCCTCTGTTTCTTAGGCAATATCAGATTGTTGTAATGATTACTGCTCTATAATACAGTTTGAGATATGATATGGTTAAGCCACCTTTCTTCACATTGTTTTCATTGATTCCCTTGATATTATTTTGGTCTTCAAGATAAATTTTGTTATTATTTTTTCTAGCCCTGTAAAATTTTTTGGTAATTTGATTGATATGGCACTGAATAAGTAAATTAATTTAGGGAGAATTGTCAGTTTAATTTACTGGACTGGTCTATCAATGAGCTACTAATATTTTTTCCAGTTGTTTAGATCTACTTTATTTGTGTGAAAAGTGTTTTGTAATTGTGTGTTTATGGATCCTAGTTTGTCTTGGAAAGTAGACTCCCACATATTTTCAATTGCCTACAGTTATTTTAAATGGAATTTCTATCTCTTGCTGTTGTAATTTGTTGGCTACATATAAAAATATTAATGATTTATGTGAGTTTATTTTCTGTCCTACATCTTTGGTGAAATTGTTAATTATTTCAACTAGTTTTTTTATTGATTATCCAGGATTCTCCAACTACACCATGATATTATCTGCAAAAAGTGATAGTTTTGATTTCTTATTGTCTATTCTAATTACTTAAATTTCTTTTTTTCTCTTATTGCTATAGCTAATATCTCTAGTACAATATTGAATGATAAATGTGATAATGAGCATCCTTGCTTCACTCCTTTATGTTCTTTGAAAGGCTCCTAATTGATCCCCATTACAGACATGACTTGTCGATGGTTTTAGATAGATAGGGTTAGATACATAGATTTTAAAGAAATCATATCATTTTAAGGACAACTCAATTTATTCCTATGTTTTCTAATGTTATTTTTTAAAGTAGAAATGAGTTGTATCAAGTCAAAACCTTTATCTGGATCTGTAGGGACAATAATATGATTTTTTGTTGTCTTTATTGTTGATATAGGCAATTATGCTGATAGTTTCCCTAATGTTGAACCAGCCCAACATTAGTGGTATATATCCCACCTAATCATAGGGTATGATCTTTGATCCACTTACTGTTTGAGTTTAGATCAATTTCCAATTCATTTTTCATCTGTGTTTCCATGTCCCCTTATTGAGCATAATTTTTATTGTATTACAATTTAAAAAGGGTGCATTTAATATTTTTTTCTTTTCTGCATTTTGTTGTGAGGTTTTTATGCCCCTGTCTATGTCAGTTTTTGTGTAGGTACCATGTACCACTGACAAAAAGGTATATTCCTTTCTATTCCCATTTAGTTTTCTCTGGAAAGCTAGGTGGTACAGGGGATAGAGCACCAGTGCAGGAGGAGTCAGGAGGATCTGAGTTCAAATGTCACCTCAGACACTTGATACTCACTAGCTGTGTGACCTTGGCAAGTCACTTAACCCTAATTGCCTCATCCTGGGTCATCTCCCATCATCTTAATGAATATATGGTCACTGGATTCAGATGACTCTAGAGGAGAAGTGAGACTGGTGACCTGCACAGCCATCCCTCACTCAAAACAAAGTCAAGTGCAAGTCATGTCATTATTTCTCTGATGGCATAGTCTTCTTCAGCAATGAAGGATGAACACACATAGTTTTCTCTAGACAGCTAACATATCCAACTTTTCTAAAGTTCTATTCATCTTCTTAACTCTTTTATTTTGATTAGATTTATCTATTTCTGAGAGGAGAAAGTGGAGATTCTGCACTACTATAGTTTTTTTCTATCTATTTTTCCTGGAACTCACTTTAATTCTACCTTTAAGAATTTGCATGGAGTGGATTTTGTGAAGATGGCAGAGTAAGTCAGAAAACTCTAAGGTCTCAAGATTTCCTTTTACAAAAGTGACAAAGTACTACCTCAGGGCAAATATAGAATGATAAAAATAAATAACAGAAGGGGCAGAATAGGGCACTTCCTGGGACAATTTGAGATCTGAAGAAAAATCTCAGGGCAAAGTTTGGTCCCTGTGAAGAGTAAAACCTCTAGGCTGGGGATCACTTAAAAACAAACAACAAGCCCTAGGGTTAGCTGTGTAGGGAGGCTTTCCTGGCCTCAGTCACAATGCAGGAAGTTGGGCATCTGAGCTGGGGAAGATCAAGGGGACCTCTGCTGACAAGGAATAGTGGTCTCAACAGTGCTGTGGAGACAGGTGAGGGAGAGAAGGAACCACCTTATACCTGATGAGTTCAGAACCAGTGGAGCCACTGGCTGTGGGCACTTATAGGAGGCTGGAAGTCTTTGTTTTTAGTTCAAGATCAGAGGGTGAATTAAACAGGATCTGAGGACAGAGACACCATTACCCATCCCCCAGGATTAGAGGTGACTACAAAAACTAAACCATTACTTAAAAAAATGTACATACTGAGAAAGAATCCAATCATAGACAGTTACTATGGGAATAGAGAATACCCGGGTTCATCTTCAGAGAAAGATAGTAAAGCCAAGAAACCATTTTCTACCCCCAAAAGTAATGTCAAATAGTCACATGCCCAAAAAGAGTTCATAGAAGAACTTAAAAAAAGACTTTAACAATCAAATGAGAGGGACTGAGGAAAAACCATTTAAAAAAATAAAAAAAAACAGGATAATGAAAGGATAATCAATTAGAAAAGGAGATTCAGAATCATTTTAAAATACATTTATTTATTTAACTTTTTACATACATTTTCACAGAATTTTGGGTTCCAAATTTTCTCCCCATTTATACCCTCCCCCCACCCTAATACACCAAGCATTCTAATTTTCCCTATCACCAATCCGCCCTCTCTTCTATCATCCTTCCCTTCCCTTGTTCCCATCTTCTCTTTTGTCCTGTAGGGTCAGATAACTTTCTATTCCCCATTAACTGTATTTCTTATTTCCTAGTAGCAACAACAATACTCAACAGTTGTTCCTAAAACTTTGAGTTCCAAATTCTCCCCATCTCTCCCTCCCCACCCATTCCCTTTGGGAAGGCAGGCAATTCAATATAGGCCATATCTGTGTAGTTTTGCAAATGACTTCGGTAATAGTCATGTTGTGTAAGACTAACTGTATTTCCCTCCATCCTATCCTGCCCCTCATTGCTTCTATTCTCTCTTTTGGTCCTGTCCCTCCCCAAGAGTGTTGATTTCAAATTGCTCCCTCCTCCTATTGCCCTCCCTTCCATCATGACCCCTCACCCTGCTTATCCCCTTCTCCCCCACTTTCCTGTATTGTGAGATAGGTTTTCATACCAAAATGAGTGTGCATTTTATTCCTTCCTTCAGTCAAATGTGATGAGAGTAAACTTCATGTTTTTCTCTCAGCTCTCATCCTTTTCCCTCCACTAAAAAGTCTCCTGCTTGCTTCTTGAATGAGAGATAATTTACCCCATTCCATTTCTCCCTCTCTCCTCCCAATACATTTCTCTCTCACCATTTACCTTAATTTTTTTATGATCCCATCCTATTCAATTCACTCTGTGCTCTCTGTCTGTGTGTGTGTGCATGTGTGTGTATGTGTGTGTGCGTGCACACATGTAAATGTGTGTGTGGTGTGTGTGGTCCCACCAGCTACCCAGTTACTGAAAAGTTTCAAGAGTTACAAATATTGTCTTTCCATGTAGGAATGTAAACAGTTCACCTTTGGTAAGTCCCTTATGACTTCTCTTTGCTGTTTACTTTTTCATGCTTCTTCTCATTCTTGTGTTTGAAAGTCAAATTTTCTTTGCAGCTCTGGTCTTTTCATCAAGAATGCTTGAAAGTCCTCTGTTTCATTGAAAGACCAGTTTTTCCCCTGAAGTATTATACTCAGTTTTGCTGGGTAGGTGATTCTTGGTTTGAGTCCTAGTTCCTTTGACTTCTGGAATATCCTATTCCACTCCCTTCGATCCCTTAATGTAGAAGCTGCTAGATCTTATGTTATCCTGATTGTATTTCCACAATACTGGAATTGTTTCTTTCTAGCTGCTTGCAATATTTTCTCCTTGACCTGGGAATTCTGGAATTTGGCCACAATATTCCTAAGAGTTTCTCTTTTTGGATCTCTTTCAGGCGGTGATCAGTGGATTCCTTGAATACTTATTTTGCCCTCTGGTTCTAGAATATCAGGGTAGTTTTCCTTGATAATTTCATGAGAGATGATGTCTAGGCTCTTTTTTTTATCATGGCTTTCAGGTAGTCCCATAATTTTTAAATTGTCTCTCCTGGACCTATTTTCCAGGTCAGTTGTTTTTCTAATGAAATATTTCACATTATCTTCCATTTTTTCATTCTTTTAGTTTTGTTTTGTGATTTCTTGGTTTCTCAGAAAGTCATTAGCCTCCATCTATTCCATTCTAATTTTGAGAGAACTATTCTCTTCAGTGAGCTTTTGAACCTCTTTTTCCATTTGGCTAATTCTGCTTTTGAAAGCATTCTTCTCCTCATTGGCTTTTTGGACCTCTTTTGCCAATTGAGTGAGCTTATTTTTCAAGGTGTTATTTTCTTCAGCATTTTTTTGGGTCTCCTTTAGCAAGGTATTGACCCATTTTTCATGCTGTTCTTGCATCTCTCTCATTTCTCTTCCCAGTTTTTCCTCCACCTGTCTAACTTGATTTTCAAAATCCTTTTTGAGCTCTTCCATGACCTGAGCCCACTGAATATCTGTTTCGGATGTTTGAGATACAGAGGCCTGGACTTCTATGTCTTTACCTGATGGTAAGCATTGTTCTTTCTCATCAGAAAGGAAAGGAGGAAATATCTGTTCACCAAGAAAGTAACCTTCTATGGTCTTATTTTTTTTCCTTTTCTGGGCATTTTCCCAGCCAGTTACTTGACTTTTGAGATTCTTCTCCACCTCTGCCTCACCTCCAGATCCACCCAGCTAGTGCTTGGGGTTTGAGATTCAAATGCTGCTTCCCAGCCTCAGGGCTTTCAGCAGGGGGTGGGGCTGCTATTCAGTGAGAGATTAAGTTCAGGTGCTCAGGTAGGGGCAGGGCCACCACATGGGGCTCAGTTCCCTCAGGGGGTTTATGCAGAGACCTTCAGTAATGGAGCAGAGCTCCTGTATGCTTTGGGAGTTCCTGTCCTCTCCTGCCTCTGCTGCTGCCACTGGAGGGGGCCTGAGTTATGGAGACACCCCACTCCCCTCTCGGCCATCCTAGAAGTCTCTCTCACTGACCTGCAGTGCCTGTGGGCTGAGGGACCCTCGCAGCTGCCGGAGATTCTATCCCGGAAGCCTGCTCAGATATGCTCCTCTCAGGGCCATGCAGCCAAGGCAGGGCTGGGCTCCACTCCAGGTCCAGTGTGTGATGGACCTTTGGTGCCATTTTTTCAGGGCTCTCTGGAACTGAAATCTCCTCCACTCCATTGCTTTGCAGCTTTCACTGCTCTAGAATTTTTTGGGAGTTCCTCTTTACAGGTAATTTGTGGTCTGTGGGTTTGGAGCTAGCATATGTTAATCTCTCTATTCCACCATCTTGGCTCCTCTCCCCCAAGATTCAGAATCTTAAGGAAGAAAATGACTCCTTGAAAATCAGAAGTGGGTAAGGGGAAGCCAGTGAAGTTATAAGAGATCAAGAAATAATAAAACAAAATGTAAAGAATGAAAAAAATAGAAGAGAATGTGAAATGCATCATAAGAAAAACAATTGCTCTAGGGAATAGATCAAGAAGAGAAAACCTAAGAATAATCAAACTACCTGAAATCTACAATAAAAAAGATCTTGATACAGTAAAAAATAATTAAAGAAAATTGTCATGAAGCATTAAGACATACCTATAGGAATGTCATAGTCAAATTCCAAAACCCCAGCTTAAGGAGAAAATATTATGAGAAAAAAGAAAAAAATAATTTACATATGACAGTGCCACAATTAGAATCACATTAGGGCTAACAGTGGAAACAGTAAAAGGTCTCAGGTCTTAGAACATTACATCAAAGAAAAGTTACTAGGCTTCTGGTCTAAAATATCATACTCACCAAAGTTAAGCATAACTCTGAATGAAAAAAAGGGCATTTAGTGAATTGTCAGACTTTCAGAAATTTGTTAAAAAAAAAAACCCTGAACTTAATAGATTTGACATACAAGGGCGAAAAGAGTTCCAGGTATGTACCAGGTACATACCAAAGATGAATTACAAGGGAACTTCCATGTATGTAAAATGTAAAACATATGCCTAAGGATGCTATAAGTAATTAGGTAGTTCATAAGAAAGATTGAGGCACACCTGAGCATGATATGACTTCAAAAAGTAAAACTGTTCAGGAACAGCTAAAGAGAGTAATTATCTAGTACAAATGAGGTGTGAAAGGAAGAATTGATACAGAGAAATGAGATGGGGGAGGAGAGCTGGTAGTTCTAGAAACCTACTTTCATCCAGAATGGGTTTAAGAGGGAACAACACATATATATCTAGAAGAATATAGAAGAATTTGAAATTAAGAAATAAAATACCAATGGGATAGGGAAGGGGGAGAGGATAAGGGGGGGGATCTTTAGAGGGGAGGGTGAGGGAATAGGTTAAAAGGAGATACAGGAGAGTGTTTAGATTAATGGGATAGGAGGATAAAGGAGGGATCTTTATGGAGGGCTATAAATCAGATTTATGTGAATGGAACAATAGGAGAGGTATCATTAGAGGGTAGGTTAAGTAATAAAAAGGCAAGGTAGAGGGTAGATGTAAAGTAAAGGAGTCAGGAAGGATAGGAAATGAGAGATGTACACAAATATAAAGATCAGGAGTAGAATCTCTTAGGGAAAGTATATATTTATGTATGTATGTTGGCTGTTGTCCTTTGTTGTTGAAGAGGATCAAAATGACATCACTTTGCTAGAGTCAAGTTTCAGTGTGTTCAACTGGCCAATCAAACTAATATGAGATCAGAAGGCTCTACCACAGATCTGGCACAAATAGTCTGTGTGAACATTTGGGGGGATACTCTAAATTTGTGCATCCCATGTTTCCTTTGAGCTGTTTCAATTCTGCTTTGCTCATAGAGCACAGCACCATTTCTGATGTGGGCATGCCATGCTGAGTAGTCCTGTGCCCCAGTGTCTCCCATGTCACACAATCAATTCCAAACTATTTAAGTGAGACCTTGATAGTGTCCCTATATCACTTCTTCTCACCACCATGTGAATTCTTGCCTTGTGTGAGTTCTCCATAAAATAATCTTTTTGGCAAGCATATATTTTGCATTAGAACAACATGACCAGCCCACTGGAATTGTGCTCTCTGAAGCAGAGTGTACATACTTGGCATTTTAATTAAAGAACTCAGTGTCTGGTACTTTATCTTGCCAGGTGATCTTGAGAATCTTCCCAAAACAATTCAAATAGATGTGATTCAGTTTCTTGGCATGGCATTGGTATATTGTCCATGTTTCACAGGCATACAACAATGAGGTCAGCACAATGTCTCTGTAGACCTTCAGTTTGGTAGTCAAATACCTCTTTTCTCCCACACTTTTCTTTGGAGCCTCCCAAACACTGAGCTAGCTCTGTCAATCCATGCATCAACCTCATTATCAATGTTTTCATCCCTGGAAAGACACTACAAGGTAAGTGAACTTATTCACAGCATTGAAAACTTATCCATTTGCTGTAACCAATGGTGGTGGCTGATGGAACACTTGTGTTTCCTTGATGTTAATTGTTAGGTCAAAATTAGCACAAGCAGCAAAGAATTGATCCATACTTTATTGTATGTATGTATTTGTGTATAGATGTATGTAT
Source organism: Bettongia penicillata ogilbyi (assembly GCA_023548195.1). Taxonomy (NCBI): domain Eukaryota; kingdom Metazoa; phylum Chordata; class Mammalia; order Diprotodontia; family Potoroidae; genus Bettongia; species Bettongia penicillata. The sequence continues at coordinate 656,886 of JAJHZJ010000040.1, forward strand.
GTGTATATATATATATATGTATATGTATCTAACAATATCTATATAAAAATATACCTACACTTAACTGTAGCCTGGGGGGAGGGAGAGGGGAGAAAGATAAGATAACAAAGTAAAAAGTATAAAGCAGACAACAAAAAAACTTACAATGGAGCATAGAAAAGATGGACAGCTTTCAATACAACATACAGTATTTAATGTATAGGCTATTTTGAAACGGAAATTTATTGCTATGTATTTTTAATCCTCTCCTACATTCTGCTGTGGACATGACATTTTTTTCTTTTCTTGTTTTATATTTAAGCTTTAATATTTAAGTTTATGATAGGTTTCTTTTTCTTTTCTTATATACTTAAGTTTTAGGATTCATCTAAATTTTTAAAAAAATTTTAAAAATAATTTGGATGCTATATGATTTGTTGCATATGTGTTTAGTATTGATATTACTTCATTGTCTATTGTACTTTTTAGCAAGATGTAGTTTAATTCCTTCTCTTTTAATTAGATCTATTTTTGCTTTCCCTTTGTCTGAGATCATGATTGCTACCCCTCCATTTTTCACTTTAGCTGCAGCATAATAGATTCTGCTTCAGTTCCTTCCCTTTACTCTGTGTGTGTCTTTATGCTTCCCCTTCTTTTATTCTCCTTTCCTCCTACTTCCCCTGTTGGGTAAGATAAATTTCTATACCCAACTGAGTGTGTATGTTATTCCCTCTTTGAGAAAATTTCCATGAGAGTAAGCTTCAAGTGTTGTCCCTCAAGCCCCCATTTCACCCTCCACTGTAAAAGCTCTTTTGTGTCGTTTTTATGTGACATAATTTACCTTATTCTACTTCTCTCCCTCTTCCCACTATATCTCCCAGGACATTTTCTTACTCTTTAATGTTATTTTTTTTTTTAATATCATGCCATCTTAGTAAACTAACACCCATGACTTCTGCTACATACACTCCTAACTGCCCTAATAATGATAAAGTTCTTACCATATACAAGCATCATCTTCCCATGTAGGAATGTAAACAATCTAACCTTAGTCAATCCCTTATTATTGCTCATTTCTGTTTAGCTTTTTATGCTTCTCTTGAGTTTTGCATTTGAAAGTCAAAATTTTTATTCAGCCAGCTCTGGTCTTTTCATCAGGAATGCTTGAAAGTCCTCTATTTCATTAAATGTTTGTTTGTTTCCCTGAAGGATTATGGTCAGTTTTTTATGGGCAAGTGATTGTTGGTTTTAACCCTACTTCCTTTGCCCTCCAGAATATTATATCACAAGGCCTGTTATCCTTTAATGTAGAAACTGGTAAATCTGGTTTTATAGCTCCACAATATTTAAATTGTTTCTTTTTGAGTGCTTGCAATATTTTCTCATTGACCTGGGAAGTTTGGAATTTAGTTAAAATATTCTTGGAAGTTTTCATTTCTCTTTCAGGAGATGGTCAGTGGAGTCTTTCAATTTCTATTTTACCCTCTGGTTCTAGGATATCTGGGCAATTTTCATGATAATTCCTTTTGTCTAGACTTTTGATCATGGCTTTCAGGTAGTCCAATAATTCCTAAATTATCACTCTAATCTTTTTTTTTTCCAGGTCAGTTGTTTTACCAATGAGATATTTCACATTTTCTTCTATTTTTTCATTCTTTTGACCATCTGTCTTTTAAGGAATTCTTCTCTTCAGTGGATTTTTGTGCCTCTTTTATGATTTGACCCATTCTGTTGGTTAAGGGTGTTATTTTGTTCAGTATTCTTTGTGCCTCTGGTTAAAATGTTGACCTTTTTCATGACTTTCTTGCATCATTCTAGTGTTTTTTCTAATTTTCCTGCAACTTTTCTTATTTGATTTTTTAAATTCCCTTTGAGGTCTTCTAGGAATTCTGTTTTGAGACCTGAAACCAATTAACATTTTTCTTTGAAACTTTAGATATAGTTATTTTGACATTGTTGTCTTTTTTTGAGTTTATGTTTCAATCTTTGCTGTCACCACAGTTAACTTTCTGTGGCAGGTTCTTTTTTTTGTTGTTTGCTCCATTTTCCAGCCTTTAAAAAAATTTTAATTGTATGTTAAAGTTAGGCTCTGCTCCTGTGATGGAGGGGGCAATGGCTCAAGCTTCAGCAGTGTCCTCAATGTGTGTATATATGTGTGCTGCTGTTTTCAGAGCTAGCTCTGGGAGTCTGTGACCACAAACACTTTGCTCCACCCTGGAACTTTGTCCAGGGTCCTTTTTCCTGCTAGTGTTTCTCTTCAGCCTAGAACTGTAACCCAGAATGTCATATGGGCAATGAAGCAGAGTCCTAGTTTCACTGCCAGCATAAAGTTCCCTGTAATCTCCTTCTGACCCCTTTACTCTCCGTGGGCTGGACTCCAAAAGCCACTACTGATTCACTCACCTCCAAGCTCTTCTGCTGGCTTATGCTAGCATGGACTATCCTGAGCCATAGCAAAACAAAATTTTCCTGCTAACCTTCCAAATTATCTTAGGCTAGAAAATTCCTTCACCTCATTCTTTTGTGAGTTCTGCCATTTCAGAATTCATTTTTAAGCATTATTTTAATGTTTGGAAAGTTGGGAGAGCTCAGGCCAGTCCCTGCCTTTATTTTGCCATCTTTGTCCTCCCCCAGGGTTCTTTCAAGTATTCAGAAATGCCCCTATCTTCTTTATTACTGTCAGTATCATTTATCGGTCCTTTTTCATAATAGCAATAACTTTCTTTTTTTTCACTTAAAATAATTTATTTAATTTTTTAAAAGCTAACATTTCTGGGAAGTTACCTAAAGCATTATACACTTACACCTTTTCCTACAACTTGAAGGAATGTCATCTTACAAATTTTTTCTTTTTTCTCAATTTTTTGAGTGAGTTTCATCCTCCCAGCAGTTAAAGGTCTAGAGTCAATAACATGAATCATCAAAGGCAGGTGTGATTGCAAATTTGACACGGTAGGTTTGTTTAGACTCTTCTAATCTTCAGCTGAAAAGCTCCAGACAATCATTTTTTTTCTTATTATTAATTTGTTTTCAGTTTTCTACAATCACTTCCATAAGTCTTAGAGTTTCTCCCTCTCACCTCCCTCTCTGAGACATCATGCAATCTTATATGGGATACATATACATACATTATTTTAAAACATATTTTCACAATAGTTATGTTGCATAGAAAAATTAAAATGAATGGGAGAAACCATGAGAAAAACCAAACCAAAACATAACACAAGAGAAAATATCCTGCTTCATTCTGCAATCCAGTTCTATGGTTCTGCCTCTGGATGTGGAAGGCATGTTGCTGCAGGAGTCCATTGGGAACATTTTATGTCCTTGCATTGCTGTGAAGGGCTAAGTCTACTAGAAAAATTCCTTGCACACTATCGTTTTTACTTTGTACAATATTCTCCTGGTTCTGCTCCCTTTACTCAGCATCAGTTCATATAAAGTCCTTCCTCTCTGAAATCTTCCTGCTCATTGTTTCTTATACCACAATAGAATTCCATTACATTCATATACCACAACTTGTCTAGCCATTCCCCAATTGATGGGCATCCCCTTGATTTCCAGTTCTTAGCCAACACAAGGAGAGCTGCTATAAATATTTTTGTACATGTGGGACCTTTTCTTATTTTTATGATCTCTTTGGAGTGATATTGCTGGGTCAAAGGATATGCACATTTTTGTAACCCTTTGATCATAGTTCCAAATTGCTCTCCAGAATGGTTGGATCAGCTCACAGCCCCACCAACAACGAATTAGTGTTCCAACTCTCCCACATCTCCAAAATTTATCATCCTCCTGTTTTGTCATGTTATCCAATCTGATAGGTGTGATGAGGTACTTCAGAGTTGTTTGGATTTGCATCTGTCTAATCAATAGTGATTTAGAGCATTTTGTCATATGATATCTTTATCTAAAGATATATAGATATCTTTAATTTCTTCCTCTGAAAACTGCCTGTTCATATACTTTGACCATTTATCAGCTGAGGAATGACTTGTATTCTTGTAAATCTGACTCGGTTCTCTTTATATTTTACTCACAGACACTAGTTGCAAAAATTCTTTCCCAGTTTTCTGCTTCCCTCCTAATCTTGGTTACATTGGGTTTGTTTGTGCAAAATTCTTTTCAATTTAATGTAATCAAAATTATCCATTTTGCACTTCATAATGTTCTCTATCTCTTGTTTGATCATAAATTTCTCCATTCTCTGTAAATCTGACAAATATACTATTCCTTGCTCCCCTAATTTATCATATTAATCTTTATATCGAGATCATGTATGAATTTGAACTTTATTCTTGTATATGGTGGCAGGCATTGGTCTATGCGCAGTTTCCACCACACTGTTTTCCCAGAAGTTTTGTCAAATAGTGAGTTCTGATCCCAGAAGGTGGGGTCCTAAGGTCCTAAGAAGATTGCTATATTCATTGACTACTGTGTCTTGAGTACCTAACCTGTTCCACTTGTCTACCCTTCTATATCTTATCCAGTACCAAGTGGTTTTGGTGATTGCTGCTTGATGATAGAATCTGAGATCTGGTAAGGCTAGGCCGCATTCCCTAGCATTTCTTTTCATTAGTTCTCTTGATATTCTGAAACTTTTATTCTTCCAGATGAATTTTGACATTAATTTTAGCGACATCTTTCAATCCAAAATCACCCACATTAATTCATTTAAGTATTTTTAGTTCACCTTCCATATAATTAATAAATATATTAAATCAACTCATAGCCCATTGTATTCCTGGTTGCAACTCCACCAGATGATTCTGGAGAAATTGCCACTTACCCTTTCTCCATTTTTATTGTTTTCCAGTCAGCTTTGATTCCCATTAGTATTATATCCTCAAATAAATTTTAGAAAGGAAGACAAGATATGTCTACACACAAAGAAGCAATGATAAAATTGTTTCTATTGCTGGTCCTAATCCTCAGTCCCCAAATCCCCATTAACAAGTTGTACTGCACTATAGACAGGTTTATTCTTATATTCATTCAGAAATAAGTTTAATGCTCCTACAATTTATAATGCACAGTGGAGGTACAACAAGATTAATAAGACATGGTTATTAATCTTAAGGAGCTTGTTGCATAACCAAGGAAGATAAGACACAAACACAGATAAGGCACAAGTCAAAATACACTGTATATGTTTTCAGTATATATAGTTTCGTAAATTATTATGATTGAAATCAGGAAGTCCATTCAAATCTCACCTTTGTCACTTATTAGCTATGTGACTCTGGCTGTCACTTAATTTTTTTGTGCCTCTCTAGGATTTATATACCATATCATAAACAGATTGTGATCTTCATGGAAGTTCATGTATCAAGAGGTCCTAATACTCCCTTTGCATGTAATGGAAATGTGCTAGAAGAAATCAGAAATGTTAAGTTTCTGGGAGAGTCAGTGTGATAGATGATTAATTAGACCCACATTTTACTCTACATTTATCTCTAATCAGTATTAATCAATTTGATATGATTCCATAAGGGTAGTTCTATATATTAGGCCCCAGAGTTGTGAACTTCAAATTATAAATTCACCTATCTAACCACAAGAATAGTGATAGCTTAATCCAGCATAGCTGGGATGTCTCGACATAATATGGAAAGTAACTTCATATCACCCTCTCTTGCCCAATATGAAGAGGGGACCATCTTATGACCACTAAGTCACCAGAAATAACTCTTGCCTTGTCCATCTTATGACCACCCATACTGATGCATCATTTCTGGCCTTTCTGGAATGTCAAAATCAAACCAATGAGACTCTGTCTTTTACTTTATCTCTTTTGTTTGTCTGGATATCAAGGTCTATAAACCAAGGCCCTGAGCAAAGGGGGCATCTCAGACCATGAGGAAGATCTGAGGTCCACTTTATTAGAGGGGACAGTGGATCCTTTAATAAAGTGCTATTTGTTTTGAGTTGTGTTTCAGTGGTTTTTCTTTCATATTGGACAAATTTTGACCCTACATCAGGGAGGTCAATAAAAGACCTTAATAGGTCTTACTTAATAGAAGAGTCCTTGAAGAATTTTTAGGGCAGAAGGTATCACACACTCACTCTCCTGTGCTGACAACATTCCCAAGTATGGCCCAACTCAGATTGAAATGTATTTGGGAAATTGTTAATAAAATAAAATGATAAGACATAGTTAATATATTTTAAAACTTAGTCAATTCATAGCCTTGGGTATCCTGTGCAGATTAATGCCTATTTCTATGCTTTAGGATATCAAACAGTAAAGATGGGATATGTAGAATTGTAAGTTTAGGGAGCAATGTGAGTGAAGGTATAGAGACAGGAAAATGGGAACTTTATTTGAAGGATACAATGTAAGCTAAGCCTGGAAAAGTTGAGTGAAGCCAGATTTTGGAGAGCCTTGAACATCAGAGTAAAAGGTTTTATGTTTATTCAATAGGTAATGGGATTCAGTTAAGAAAAAATATTAATGGAATTAAATGTTCTTAGCAACCTAAAACAGTTGGTTCTATCCTAAGACATTTAAGTTGATTATTTATATTGGCAGTGTTTGGGGCAGGGCCTACACAGTATAGTTAAAATGTACATTTGGAAGTGATTTAATTTAATTTGATAAATATAAGCAGTCTAACCAGATAGTTAAGACCTCCAAGGAGATTTCTTTCTTGGAGAAGGGAGGACTAAAAGTAAATCATGTACAGCCAAATTTCTATCTCACTTTATACTGGTAGACATGGTTTGAAACTTTATTTACTTCTTACTTTTCTGATTTTCACTTTGAAATGCATTTGGCTAATTCTTCTTCCACTACTTTCTGTCATTCTTCTTTTTAGTAGTAATGGTATCAACCAGCATTTATATAGCACTTTAAGGTTTGCTAAGCATTTTACAAATATTTCATTTTATCTTCAACAACCCTGGGATGTAGATGACATTATTTGCCCCACTTTATAAGTTGGGAAACTGAGGCAGATAGGTTAATTGACTTAGGATCACACAACTAGGAAGTGCCTGTTCAAATTTGAATTCAGGTCTTCCTAACCCTAGGTCTAGTGCTCTGATGTTCCACCTAGCTGCTTTAGACAGACTAAATGGCTCTACTGCGATGCAAGAGAAGCAACCAGCAGAGCTGACCACCCCCAACCCCTTGAAGTTGTCAAGAAGTCAGTGCTTCAAGAGGGTAAAAGATAGCAGGAGACTATTTGAGAAGGCCTGCAGAACTTGTTCAGTTGTTTTCAGTTATGTCTGACTCTCTGTGAACCCATTTAGGGCTTTCCTTGGCAAAGATACCATACTGGTTTACCATTTCTTTGTCTAGCTCATTTGACAGAAGAGGAACTGAGGCAAACAGACTTAAGCGACTTGTCCTGGGTCACACAGCTAGTAAGTATCTGAGGCCAGATTTTAACTCAGAGAGATGAGTCTTTCTGACTCCAGGGCCAGGACTCTATCCACTGCACCACCTAACTGACCAAAGAACTACAGACTGCATAATGACTGCACAAGTTGGCACTGCCCCAACTGATCCATACCTTTGGACTGTGAGACCAAGAACTGGGTTTTGCTTCTGAATAAGATAGTTCTTTCAAATTTTGTTCAGGGAGGGGGGTCCTCTCCTTTTATTTCTCCTTGTCACCCATCCTGCCTTTTTATGCTGTCATACTCTGAACTTTAGAGTCTAAATCAACAAGTCATAAAATGGAAGTGGTAGGAGAAAAGAATAAGTTTTTATTCCTTATAAGTCTCTCCTACTGCCAAGAGTGACTAAGTGCTTTACAAATATGTCCTTTGAGCTTCATAACAACTCAGAAAGGTCTGTGCTGTTATTATCATGATTTTACAGTTGTGGAAACTAAGGTTCAGTGACTTGCCCAGGGTCAAACAGCTAATAAATGTCAGGCTGGATTTAAACTTGGATCTTCCTGACTCCACGTGGAGTACTTTATCCACTGCTCCACCTGGCACCTATACAAAAAAAACTCCTTTAGTGCCCTTCCTTTAACCCTCAAAACTCCTCAGAATCTGCATCTACTCCTTTCTTCCTTTGAAACATTTTCTTATTTCTCACACTTCTCAGCTTCCTACTGCCTGCCACCCAAAATTACCTTGCATTTATTTTGTGTTTACTCATATGTGTACATATAGTTTTCCCACAATGGGTTTAGTTGCATTTAGTTAAGCATTTACTATTTACTTAGCACAGAAGGAGATATAAAATAAGCTGAAGTTATCTACATAGCAAGTGGTTACAAGACTTTCCCATATGAAACTAAAGAAAACTATTATTAGATGCTGGGACAGTGGGAAGCCATGACATGTGGTCTTCCATTCTCCTTCCTGGGGTGAAAGGAAGATGTTCTATGAGGGCTCATATCTGCTAAGAGTCTAGACCTCTGAGTGAGTTACACTATAGTAGTAGCTATCTCTTGCTTTCTAATATGGAAATTCTGTAGAATTCCTGGGTTGGTAAAAGGCACAAGGGTTCATTATAAGTGGTAGCCTGAAAATTGACAGCTATTCTGCCCTCTAAGGTTCCTCAGGGAGCTTGCTAACATAGGAATTCACGGCTTTCTTCAGACAATATTATGGTAGATACTTAAGGGAGGGTATAGGCTTTATGTCAGTAGTTGTTAAACTAAACAAACATTTATTAGGTTTGTGCGCAAGATATTGTGCTAGGCACTAGGAATACAAAAATATAATGAAATTATCCTTGCCATCAGGATCTTACTTTTTACAGGGCAGTACAACAAGAACCCCTAAATAAGCATACTATATGATAATGATGGGACTAAAGAAGAAATCAGATCAATTATAAGAATAAGACACAAGGCATAGTTTGTGCTATTGCATGAATGGAGAGCATATTGAGAGTGACTCAAAGTAAGCAGTAAATCCAGTTTGGCTGCAAAGTCAACTGGATTTCAAGGGAAAGATTAGGATTTGATATATAGATTTATGGTCATCTAAATAAAGATAACAATTGAACCCAAGGAAGAAGATGAAATCATCAAGCAAAAGAGCATAAACAATGACCTGGATGAAATTTTATGGAGCACCCATAACTAATGAGTTCCTTTCACGTCTCTGTATGTGATCTGTAATCCTCGAATGGTAAGACCAATAGGAGAAGAATAAAGAGAGAGAATTGTCAGACAGTAAGAAGATTGTGTGTGTGTGTGTGTGTGTGTGTGTGTGTGTGTGTGGTAATGGGTCAAGAGTTTGGCTGTGAAAGGGATGTGCAATAAAGGCTGAAATATTGGATACACTTGAGCACATTAGCAGGCATCAGTCAGGTGGAAGAGGGAATAGAGTGAGTCTCAGAAAGGGGTGGGGAAATGATGGGACAATATCCAAAAGAAGGAAAAGGATGGGCTCAAGGACCTAAGTGGAAGGGGCTGATCTTGGCAAAGAGAGATACCACTTGAAGGGTGGATTCCGGGAGATGAGCGAGCTTACAATGGGCAGACTTTTTCTTTATTTTTTTTTTATCTCAGTCAAATAGGTGAGCTCATCTTTGAAAGCAGATGAGCATGATTGAAGATAAAGAATATTTGAAACACCTTCCGTCCCTAGTGTGATTTGCCCATCTCAGTAGCTACTTCAGCAACACAGATACACTGTGGGAACATCTCCAACATTTAGAAGCAAGGGACTTAGTATTTGTTGCTACTTGTCCTCTTGGAGAGTTGTCAGCACCCTGGACAAGAGAAGTGATAAAAATGAGTTTCCAGCTGAGTCAGCACCAAAGCAAGGGACAGCACCAAGCTGCTCACAGCTGAACTTCATTGAGTTATTATTTGGGGCCTCGTGGAAGTGTTGATGCAAAAAAATTGCCGAGGAAGAACAGAGTTTGCTGCTCCAGTAGTAAACTGACTGGTGTTGTGAAGACTTTGTGCAGATTCAACTGCTTTTGAGAGCAACTCAGGTATAAGTGAGTCTTTGTGGTTTGGGAAGGGTATGGAAACATTACTGGGATTTCCAGGATCCTTATTTGACTTTTGTCCTTTCTGATAAGATGACCTTTAGGAAGATGTTCAGGGAGTGTGTGTGTGTTTCCTAGTATACTGTCTTGTAAACTAGAATACTTTTGGTACCTTCCCACTAGGTGGGAGTCATCCTTCCAGTATTAGATTAATTTGGGAAAAGACCTTGCTAAGAAATCCTTGACTTTACTTTTAACACACTACGTATCTGAAACACTACCCCTATCAACTTAAGCACTGGTTTGGGAGACCCAGACGTAACAGGAATGGGAATTATCCTTGCTTCTTAAATTTTTTTTTTCACAATTACCATATGGATAACATTGTAATTGGGCACAAATATACAATGTAAGCACTAGATGAATACTTCTAGAATTCTCAATCCTCGCTAATTACTATTGCATTCCCAAAGGTTCACAGAAGCAGCAGGTTATATTGCAAAAGGCATGGAATTATTTGTATTTATTTCCCCAAGTGTCTAATATAGTGCTTCTAAGACTGTAGTACTTAATAAATGTGGGTTTTTGACTGATAGATTTGCAATTTGCAGGAGAAAATTGTTGTGTGACCCTGGTCATGTCACTTCTCAGTGCCAGCTTTCCATCAGTTATACAATGAAGATAATACCTCCACAACCTACCTTATAGGGTTTTTGCAGGGAAACTAATAAGATCTAAATGCATCCTGATATGTGAAAACAGGTATCATCTCACTAGTTTTACATTGGCCACAATAATCATAGATCTAGGGCCAAGAGGAACTTGGAAGTCCAGGCCCACTCCTTCATTTTACAGTTGAGGAAATGGAGGCTCAGAGAGGTTGAGTGACACAGGGAGTAAATTTCCAAGCTGGGATTCAAATTTAGATCCCATTACACACTCCTTTCATTATACCACATTGTCTCTCAGGCTTGCCGTGCTGCATTTTAGTTCCCATATCTTTTCTTATCATGTCTCATTCTCAGTGTGGTAGCCATCAAATCAAAGTGAACCTGACCACCTCTGTTGAACTTGTCTTGCTTTCCTCCTGAGCAAATCATTATTAATTCCCACAGCTTCCCACCTTTTCAGTTCTTGTGCTAATCTAGGGTCACTTGACTGAAAGACAGCTGTGTTAATCTCAATATTACAGGGAGTACTTTTCCCACAATTTGAAGGATTAGCCATCCTATGCACAGATGCTAGTTTTATACTGCAGTTAAGAAATGAGTGATTCTCTATAAAGATACTTTACAAGTAACTGAAGATTATTATCCTAAATGCCAAAACTTAATTTTTTTCCTGATTATATTGAAAGCTTCTTTAAAATATCATACACTTCCCTGCCTTCTTCATCAGAAAAAAACTGAATTTAATCTAATTTTCGGTATCTTAGAGTCATGAATATCCATTCTCCATAGTGGGCCATTTATTACCTGTGTTTTCTTTCCTTCTGTAAGGCAAGAGTTTGCAATGTTTTCCCTGTGAGAACTCCCCCATCCACAACCCATAACAACTTCACAATTTAATAGATGGCCTTTGAGTTGCTGTGCTTGATAGTTTTATCACCTTGAAGACAAGTTAATGTATTGCTATGGAGATAACACATGTGTCTATGTAAAATGTGTGTGTACAAACTTAGATTTTTAAATGATTATTCATAACTTGCAATTGTACACAATCCTACTTTTATATTATGTTTTCCTCATGCTAGTACTAATAGTTGTCACTTCGTATGACTGCTAGGGGTCCTGTTTGTAATAACTCTCCTGCCATTCTTCTGATTTTCTGATTCTAATCTGTCATAGGCTAAGAAACCAAATGACCTAGTTTGTTAGAATTATATGTTAAATAAAAGTCAATAAGATCCTGATTGAGAGCCTATAGGGCTAACCTTAAGTCCTAAAGCCTTGTGAGAGGGATAGAAACATTTTCAAGGATAGAGGCCTTTCTTTTGAACTTCTCAGTGTATAATGTTGGTATTGAGAAAAACCCAACCTCCAGATAAGGGGTGAGGGGAGGTGGAATCACTGCACTGCAGCCTGAGAGTGAAAACCAAAGTGTAGCACATCTGAGAAGGGAACCTGCCAAGTATGTGGGTATCTCCCCTACACCAAAAAAACCAACAAGACAAGCACAAAATAAAACTGTGTAATAGAATTTTCATGTGACTTAGGAAATGATCAGGTGTTTTACTGGAGGTCATTAGGGGTAGGTAAAAGGAAGACTGGCGAATAATAAGCCTAAAATTGCTCTTGGGAGCTGGTTCTGCTAAAGAACTTCACCTGGTTTGGTGTTGTTGATTTCACAGTCTCTATAGCTCCTTGTTGTTTCTTGACCATGATACCTTCTGGAGTCTCCAGGGATAGTTATGCTTATAAATGACCTTATCAATCATTCTGCTTTCTAAGGTCAAGTCAAATTGCTACTGACTGTCCTCTGGAAACTCATAATTCCCATAAGGGAATTTCTTTCAACACTTTTGCAGAGAAAAGGGCAATCTTGCTAAGATCAGGTTATGTGGTGTGTGATGAGCACTAGATAAAGAGTAAAGAGACCAGGTTTCTTCTGCTATATCTACCTCTATGACTTTAGGCATTTTCCCCTTCTATATCCCAGTTTCATTTTCATCGGTCAATCAACACATACTTATTTACCATCCACTATGTTCAAGGCAAGGCACAGCACATAGAAAGCTAGCTCTGGAGCCAGAAAGACCTGGGTTCAAGTTCTTCCTTTGCCAACACTGGCTCTGACCCTCACAACTATTCATTGCTCTAGGTTGCAGCAAAGGTGCTGACACAAAGGTGCTGACACAAAGGTGTGCAGTGGTAGAAGGAGTTTCTTTATCTTAAACTTTCTGATGCCAATGAAATCAGATTCAGTCCCTCTCTATAAATACTAAGCACTTGACATACAAATACATAAAAATAAGATAGTCTTAGCCCTCAAGAAGTTTATAGTCAATCAAGAGTTTGCTTTCATTTATACCTAATTAAGGGATTTAAATGAAACCTCTTGTGTTCTGTGATTCACTATATTTGCCTCTATGGTGTGTGCTTTGTAAAACTTACACTGCCATAGAAAATAGTATTACTAGTATTATCAATAATTGCCCATTGTCATTTCTGTATATTTTTAGCTTAACATGATTCGATCATAAATATCTCATAAATATCCTGTGCTTTCAAAAGCTAACAAAGCATATTTTCCATTGTTTTACTTACTTATTTAACCTCACTTGCAGAACTGTAATTTCAGAAAATCTTACTTTTTTCCTGCCTGAAATCAATCAACTAGCACTTACAAAAAAACAGCTTGCATTGAACAGTTGGAAAACAATGACATAAATGTAACAATCTCTTCCCTTAAGAAACTTACATTTTATAGCTGAGTGAGAAATATGTACACATTGTATATAAGCATATAAAAATGCAAGCTATTTGGGAATGAAGAAACTGCCACCCAAGGGGATCAAGAAAGGTCTCATGAAGAAGGTGACACCCAAGATAAACTTTAAGGAAAACTAGGAATTCTAAAAGATAGAGGTGAGCAGCAAGTACACTCTAGGTGATGAGGGTGAGAATATGGATTGTGGTCATATAAACAGAGATAAGGAGAGAAATGAGACAAAAAATTATGGGTTAAGAATGAACAAAATGTAACAGTTTATACATATATGAGATGAAGAAAAATGAACATTTGAGGTTGACTATGAACCTCGTTGACTGGAATGATTGAATGTCTTCCCCTTTTTTTTCTTCCTCATATTTTCTATCTTTCTAGCATCTATTCTTTTTTTTAAAGCAAGCATGAACAACTTAGTAAATACTCCATGCCTGCCAGTTCACTTACACACCTCAGTTGCCTTTCTTCCTGATTTAAAAATGTGCACATTTTTCATTCACAGAACTCCCTATCTGATTTCTACCAATAGTTATTTTGCCAAAGTTTTCATTATGTCCCAATAGTCCAAATTTCTTTTCTTCATTTTTTCCCATTAAAGCTTGATCCGAAGACTGAGTTCAATATCTCAGTCATTTTAGAATTCTCATCAATTCATATACCTCTTCACTGATTAGCATTCTTAATTTCCCCTGGTCTCCATTTCCCTTGACATATTTGGGAAAAAACATTTTTTTTTTTGTACTCTTTAATGATATTCTACTTTTCAGGCTTTCTCTCACCCTAATCTGTTTTTCTCATCTTTACTAACTTGGAATATCTTTCCTGCTTTGCCTTTTCTTTTGCCTTTCTTATGCTAAAGACACAATTTCCTTTTGCTTTTCTCAAATCTATCCCCCATGATGCTAAAGTGCATGTTTCTTGCTATCCTCATTGCTATTTTTTTTGCAGAAAAATTGCTTTGTCATGTCATATAGGCAGGGGATTTTTAACTTCCTCTTTGTATGCCATGTCCACTATCATATGTTGAAAGTAAAATGGAGGACCGTAGCAAATACCGTATTTAGAACCTCAGATCTACTTCTGTCTGAAATATTGAAATGGTTGCAGTGGCTTTTTTTTCTGCTTGATTTAGTCAGATAATTGCTCTGATTCTGTACTTTTTTTTACATTTAGCAGACAGCCCAAATTCCCTAGATTCTACCATTCTTCTGGATTTTTTTTCTTGGTATCCAATACCTTTACGCTGTTGAAGGCTGGGATCCCTTTACCTACTCTGCTGGAAGGAAGTGCTTTCTGGTCTTTGCCTACCAACATTCTATTTTCAGTATTTCTCTCAGTGTGAACAGCTGTTCATCTGTCTGGGGACTCTTTCGAAAATATATGTATTTTTATTTATTTTGTTAACTATTCCCCAATTACATTTTGCTAGGAACTCTTAAATTGTTCACTGCATAGGGAATATTTTTTTCATTCTTTCATGTAAATTCTTTGTTACACAATTCTCTTGGCTCCAGATATATGTAATTTCACTTCTCACAAGCAGATGTAACATTTCGCTTTGGAATATTCCTCATGTCCATGATCTTTTCTAAAAGTTATTTTATTTCTTAACTTAAATACTAAAACTTAAATACACAATAAGAAAAGGAAAAGAAATATAAAAAATTCAAAAGAAAAGAAAAAGCATTGCTATGTACACAGCAGAACCTAAGAGGATTCAAAATATACAGCAATAAATTTCTATTTCAAGAAACCCTATATAATGCTGCATATTGTGTTCAGAACTGTCCATCTTTTCTTTGCTTCTTTGTAAGTTTTCTTCTCTGCTATGCACTTTTTACATTGTTCTTTTTCTCTCCATACCCTAAGAAGGCTACAATAAGCATGAATATATAGACATGTATGTATATAGGTATATATATATATATATATATGCTTATAGATGCAATGCATGCACATGCATGCCTACATACACACCCATATACAAATGCATATCTATACACACACAACATATATATACACATACATATACATATGCACTTATATACTTATACTTAAATATCTATAATCATATACATACATAGACATATGCATTCATATGTATCTATGTAAGACTGCACTATACTTGTTCTCCGTTTCTTTGAGGACGGATAATTTCTTCCTTCATAAGTCTAAGTCTTTCCATATTTTCTAAGTCCACCAACTCATCATCATTTCCTATACCACAGCAACGTAACAACCTTATACTGTCTAGTTATTTTAAATAGCATAAAACAATATTGATAAATATGGCGGATATATAGTATAGTTTCCCTATTTTTCTCTTTTCATTAAATCCATTTTTAGCTTTAACTTTGTCTCAGATCCATGCTTTTTTTTCTGATAAAGTCTACTCCTGATCTTTATTTTGTTTGTGTGCACATCTCATTTCTTATCTTTTCTGATTTCTCTACTTCTACCCAGTACCTTGCCCTCCTATTACTTGACCTACTCCACTCCAAAGTCTCTTCTTTTATCCTCCCTGCTCACCTTTTCCCCTTACCCGCTTGTTTCTATCTGAATTTAGAAGATTTTTGTGATGTTTCAAATATGCATGTTTATTCTTTATCCCATTTCTCTTAATCTAGACAACCTTCTTTAGCCCCCTACTTTATCTGATTCCCTCAAACTCTTATTTCTTTATAAATTCAGAAGGGTTTTATTTCCTTCTAAAATATATATTCTCTTTCTATCCCATATCTAATGTGAGTAGCATTCCCTCTCAAAGTCCCCCCTATCCTCTCCCCATGTCCTTAATCTTTTACATCTTTTTGAATACATCTGTACCCTTCTAGATGTCTTGTTCCCTCTTTAATCCATTCTCAATAAGAGTAGGCTTCCAGAACTACTAGCCCTCCTTTCCCATCTAATTCCGCTGTTTCAATTCTTCCTCTTGCTCCTCATTTGTATAAGATAATTAACTCTTTTTTATTTTTTCCTACATGGTTTTACTATTTAGAATCACATTATACTCAATTCTATCCCAATCTTTCGAACTACCTAATTACTAATAACAATCTTATACATATGCTTTACTTTTCCTCATATAAAATGTAAACAGTTGCTCTTATTGAATCCCTTATAATTAGTCTTTAATATGTACCTTATATTTCCCTTGGATCTTGTATGTCAAATTTTCTATTAAGGTCAGGGATTTTTGCAACAAAATCCTGAAAGTTTGTCAATTCATTGAATGTCCTTTTGTTATTCAGGATTATGCATAACTTTGTTGGGTATGATATTTTAGGCTGCAACTCTAGTACTTTTGCTTTTTGATATATAGTGTTCCAAAACCCAAGGTCCTGTAGTGTTGATACTGCTAGGTCTTGTGTGATTCTAATTGTGGCTCTAACATATTTCATTTTTTTCTTGTTGCTCATAATATTTTCTCCTTAAGCTGGGAGTTTTGGGATTTAACTGATATTCCTATTGTAGGTCCTCTTTCAGATGGAGATTGATGGATTTTTTCTATTTCTACTTTCGTCTCTTGCTGTATTACTTCAGGACAACTTTATTTCTTGTATTATTGTATCAAGATTCTTTTTTTCTTTTCATCATAGCTTTCAGTCCAATTTATTCCTATGTTTTTTCTTCTTGATCTGTTCTCCAGATCTGTTGTTTCTCTTATAAAATGTTTCACATTCTCTTCTATTTTTTTCATCCTTTATATTTTATTTAATTATTTCTTGGTCACTCATAACTTCGCTGGCTTCCCCTCACCCAGTTCTAATTTTCAAGAGGTTGTTTTCTTCCTTAAGATTCTGGATCTCCTATTCCAGTTAGTTAACTTTCTTTTCATAATATTCTTGTTTTTCTTGGATTGCTCTTATTTTTTTCATTTTTCCTCAATCTCTCTCATTTGATTTTTAGAATCTTTCTTTTAAAAATTATTCTATGAATTCTTTTGGGGCAGGTGACCATTTGGCATTACTCTGTGGAGTAGGAGAGGCTTTTTTTTTTTTTTACTTCATTGTCCTCCTCTGAAGATGAACCCCAGTCTTCTCTCTTCCCATAGTAACTTTATGTAGTTGGGTCCTTTCTCCTTTGCATGCCTTTTATTATTATTGTTTGTAGCAGCTTATTATTGTAATCACCTCTAGTCCTGGAGTATGGGGGGCTGATGTCTCTATCCTCAGAACTTGCTTCAGTTCTCCCCTTGGCCTGAAATGGAAACCCAGACCTTCTCCCCACTGTAAGTGCCCACAGCCAGTGGCATCCCTGCCCCACTGGTTCTGCACTCACCTGGAATGAACTGTTTCCCTCACACCTAAGGTGTATTTCAGAAGCACAGTGGGGCCTGGTGTCCCTTAGCAACAGAGGTCCCCTCAATCTTACCCTGTTCAGATGTCTGACTCCACATACTGCCTAGGAGGCAAAATTCCTGTGGCTAGTTTGATGCTCACTGTTTCAGAGGAACTAGGTAGAGGTGTTTAGAGTTCACTGGAACCAAACCTCAGTCCTGAGATTTTTCTGGTTGCCCAGAAGGACAGCTGTTCTACCCCAATTTTGGTTTACTTTTACCACTCTGTGTTCACCCTGAGGCACTATTTGGTCTTGTTTGTGGGGGAAATCTAGAGAGCTTGGGATTTTCTGACTATGACACCATCTTCCCAGAATCCTCCCATGATATATTATTGCTAGGAGATGTGTTAATTTTTCAGAAGTAGATGGGAAATCAGTTCCTATAAACAGAGATAAGATTATGTGTCCCAGTGCTGACAATGACTAATTTATTCATTGGCCCAATATATCTTGAGGTCAAAGGTAGTGTGTTATACATACAAAAGAAGTAAGATGAGCTATGAATTCAATGAGCTTAAAATATACAATTATTTGAGATACTGGTCCTATACATGAACCTACAGGAATTCCAAGTCAAATGTGTGAAAACTCAGTCAAAACTTTATTGAAAGTCTTAAGAAGCAGAGAGAACTATGGTATGTGTAAAGAACAGGGGTGAGTGTGTGTGATAGCTATTTTAATTTGTGACTGTAAAAATCAATAAGCGTGTATTAAGTACCTAGCATGAGAAAAGAATTTTACTAGGCACTGGAGATCCCCCAAAATAGTGAAGAAGGAAACTTGCTTTTAAAAAAAGGCAGGTTATGCAGAAGTTTATTTTGAACATGATACCATGTAGAATGTAAGTATAAAGCTTACAAAAGTTTTATAGCCTTTTAGAGATTAAAGAGATTATGGGATCAGAGATTTAACTCAGACCTTAGAAATCATTCAGACCAATCCTCCTATTTTATAAATGAGGAGAAAGATACAGCAAGGTTAAGTGACTTGCTCATTTTTTTTCACATAGAATTCGAACTTGGGTTCTGGGACTCTAGCCAAGGCTGTTGCCACTTTAGTCCAATCTTCTTACTATGCAAAAAAATCATTTTTTCTCACTTAATAGTATTTTTTTTTCCAATTACATGTAACAATAATTTTCAACATTCACTTTTATAACATTGTGAGTTCCCCAAAATTTTTTTCTCCTTCCCTCCCTTCCTTCTCTCCTCCTCTCCTTTCCCCAAGACAGCATGCAATCTGATATGGGCTATACATCTACGATTATATTAAATATGCTTCCACATTGGTCATGTTAAAAAAGAATAATCAGAACAAAGGGGAAAAACCATGAGAAAGAAAAAAAACAAACAAATAGGTGAGATTAGTATGCTTTGATCCCCATAGTTCTTTCTCTGGATGTGAATAGCATTTTCTATCATAAGTCTCTTGGAATTGTCTTAGATCATTGCATTTCTGAAAAGAGCTAAGTCTACTGAATTCAGTCCTTGCATAATGTTCCTATTACTGTGTACAGTGTTCTCCTGTTTCTGCTCACTTCACACTACATCAATGCATGTAAGTTTTTTCAGGTTTTTCTGAAATCCACCTGCTCATCATTTCTTATAGCACAATAGTATTCCATCACATTCATATATACTACAACTTGTTCAGTCATTCCCCAATTTCCAATTTAGGCAAAAAATTCTTCAACTGGAATCTGTGAACGTTTTTTAAAATTCTGATAACTATACCTCAATATAATTGGTTTTCATTGTGATCCATGGTAACTAATTTTAATCATTACTATCATTATTCTGAGAAGGGGGAAGTAGGCTTCATTAATTGCAAAAGAGGGTCACATCACAAAAAATGTAAGAACCCTGATACTATACAAATGGAGATGCTGAAGCCTAGTAGAATGAAAAAAAGATCACACAGTGAGTGAATTGTACGGAGCTCAAACTTGGATCAACTGACTCCAAATTCAATGATTTCCACCTTTCTAAACTACCTTTTATGTGTATCAGTCTAAATACGGTGTGATTAACAAAAAAATTTTAGGAGTGGCTCTGTCCCCACGAGTGCAATGCTAAAAGTGAGTGGCCTCCTCCCTATCCTACCACATATCCACTACCACTGTAGAGGATCACCACATCATTTGACTCTCTGAGCTCTAGCGCCACTTCATGGAGGGTAGAAGAAAAGAGTGGAAGTGACAAGAGGATACAAGTTGAGACTGAATTAAGTGGTGAAGTTCTGAAGGAAAATGCTGGGAAGTTTTCCTCCGTTATTCATGTCCTGGGCTCCCTGCTACTGAGCTGTTTA
This sequence comes from Bettongia penicillata ogilbyi, assembly GCA_023548195.1. Lineage (NCBI taxonomy): Eukaryota > Metazoa > Chordata > Mammalia > Diprotodontia > Potoroidae > Bettongia > Bettongia penicillata. The sequence continues at coordinate 676,870 of JAJHZJ010000040.1, forward strand.
GGGCACCATTATACAGCTAAAATATCTTAGAGCCTCTACTGCTCTTATTCATTTATTTTATAAATATTTATAAATTAGTTATTTATAAAGTTTTATTTATTTTATTCACCACATGTTGGACAGAAAGATGGTTAATTCCCTGGCTCAAGAAAGTTATGTGACCTGAAGTAAGTCAATTCTCCTTTCTGTTCCTTTCTGTTTCTTCATTGGTAAAATTAGAGTTGCACAAGATGGTCTCCAAGGTCTCTTTGGTTTATAAAATTCTGTGAATCCAAAAAGAGATGAGCATTAGGAAATATTTAATGTCCATTTGAGCTGGAGTGGGATCTAAACTCTTTTCTCTTCTCACTTCTCTTTGGATGACTATAGATTCCTACAGGCCAAGACACAGCCTTAACTCACAATTTCTCTTAACCACTTTTTTTTCATTCCCCAATCTTTTTGCCTTGAAATGTGTACATTGACAAAACATATACACACATATTTCTCTACAACAATATATTGGAGGAAGCAGTGTTGTACAGTGGAAAGTATACAACACTTGGAGTCATATAACTTGGGATAGAATCCCTCTGACATCTACTATGCTATGTGACCTTGATCTAGTCATTTCTAATCTTAGAATCTTGATTTCCTCATCCATCAAAAGAGGGATGTGGACTATATGAACTTTAAGTTCCTTTCCAATGATAATATTCTGTGAACTTGGCTATATTTATCTTGATAGTCAGTAAATTCTTGGATTTCCTTTCAAACTGGGATCACCTTAGAGGAAATTATTGACAGTGTGCCCTGCCCACCACTAGAGAGCAGCCAAAGCCAACGTTTTCCTGGGCAAAGAAGCTCTGTTAATAAGAAATTTGTTTTAAAAGGAACACAGTGTCCTTTAGGTTTTTTTTCCTCTCTGTTGCCTTCATCTTTTTTATGTCTCATAAGCAATCTCTTTTATAATGGAGTGTTTTGTGTGTTCATTTCAAGCATATGGAAGTAGGGAAAGCTAAGTCAGGGCATCCCTTGTAAAAGATCATCTTAGGGTCTCTCCTAGGCATGTTTTTTTCAGGATACTCCTGTGGTGGCTCCCCTTCATGTTAGTTGCCAGGACAGCCAGCACCATTTCCACAGTGATACATGAGTGAATGGCAGATACTTTTCTGTGTGATGAAGCACATCTGTGTAACAGAATCTAAGTTAATCCTTTCATACACTGGATCTTCCCCATGTGAGAATAGTAGACAAACACACTGAGGGTCCAATTTTGTCTTTAAACCTGAGCCACTCTTAATGAGTTCTATTAAGTCTGATTATAGTTTGGAACAATGTTTGCAAAGAAAGCATATTAGAAACCTTTTAAAATTTATTACTGATATCTACTTCTTTTTATATGACTTTTCTTTCTGAATATATCCCCTTCCCCTACCATTCCCTCCCTTCTCCAATGAAGAATTCCAAGGAAAAGACAGGACTGAGAGAGAACTGGAAAGTGGTTTGGCAATACTAACCAAACACATCATTCCTGAAATCTCCATACTCATATGCCTGACCTTTGCGAAGGAATAAGAAAGGAGCATTTTTTTCATCTCTTTCAGGTTCAAGTTTGGTCCTCATTAAACAAAATTCAGCTCTGTGAACTTCTTTAAATATAGTTTTTCATAGAATAATCATGAGTGTGCTTATATTAAAAAAACCCTACCCAAAAAAAGAAAAAAAATATAGTACTGAAAATGTCCTTTGACATTTTCAGGGAGAATCCCCTTTTCCAATTCTCCACACAAAGGGAGAACACCACATTGCTGAAGTCACAGAATCAAATAGTAATATTTGACTTTTATATTGCACTTCAAAGATTTTCAGTATCCTAAATATGTTATTTGATTTAGTCTTCACAAGAACTCTGAGTTTAGGTTCGACAGATATCATTATCTTTTATGTAAAAAAGGAAACTGGGACAAAAGAGGTCATATGACTTGGTCATACTCATGCAATAGTTATACACACACATACATCACTCTACAAAGGCAAAACTATAGATTCTCTAGTTAAATAAGACTGCAAGGAAGGAATGGAATCCACATTTGTCTTGACTTTAGTGCTCTTTTCATACACGACACACACAGTCTAAATTCCACATTTAACTGGTGCTACTTAAAAAACATAACAACCATACTAAAACTTCATAGTAAACACCAACTTGTGAAGAGTAATTAATTCTGTATCAATAACTACTCCCAATGCAACATTTTTGAGGGGATGCACAGCAAAGGCAATCAATTGTAAAGCAATAAATATTGAGTGCTCAAACTCCGATTCAAATGAGTAAGAAGTTATTTTGTTGATGTCTGTACTAAGGTCTAAGTAATAATATCAGCATTTGGTTAATTAACTTTTATTTGTGGGAATTAACTTTTATTTATGGTGGGAAGTGCTGGGGTACAACTAAATCAGTCCTTGTCCTCAAGGGGCATATGTTCTAATACTGGATACAAGAAGTATATAGAAAATATATGCAGAGCAGTTGGAAGGTAATTTCAGGGGTAAAGCAATTAGCAAGTTGGTTGGATGGGGAGCCTAGAAGGGCCTCCTGCAGAAAGGGAGATGCCTTAAAGAAAGACAGGGTATCTAAGAAGTGTAGGATGGGTTGGCACAGATCGTTCCAGGTAACAGCAAATGCAGCTCTTGCTAATGCTGGTAAATTGAATGTTATGTTCATTACCAAAGTTCCAGACTGTCATGCACTTGGTTAAAACATCTTGGTTTGGATTCTAGCTCTGACTCTCATGAGGTAGATGACTATTGTGAGTCACCTAACCTCAATTAGGCTCAGGCTCCTCAACTTTAAAATGTTTTTTTGAGGAAAGCACTTCATAAAGTGTAGGGTAGTATTTATTTGAAGGATGGGGGAACTACGGGTGTGTGAAGTCATTCCACCAGATGTAGTTGCTATGACCTTAGGTGTTGCCTCAATCCCACAGAGAGTAGATGGTTTACCCAAGGAGTATCAAAGATAGGACCAAACTCAGTTTATATTGACTCTGTCTACCACACTGTATTCAATATAAGCCAAAATCATCACAGCTTAATGATAAGCCACTGCATGTTAATGAGAAGTCACTAGAAAATCAGGGGCCATTCTACCTTCCTTCACAGGGAGTTTTTGACTTTATGTCTGAGTTTTCTGACATGGTTAATCTCAACTTGTCTTGCTAAAAATCAAAGAGCAATAGGATGAAACAGTAGAGGAAATCTTGCAATTAATATTGCCCCATATCTGAGAATGATATTTGTTGTTTTATTAAAGAATCCACACTGCTTTTTGGAAATATGTGATGAGAGTGAAATTCCTCTGTATGTGTGTTTGAAAAATGTAATAATGAGGACTTTAACACTGTCGGGACATTGTGGTTAAGTGAATGCTCGCAAATATATACTGTAGTATTATTGTTTTTAATGGGGAGCATTTCTATAACAACAGCTTCTGATAACAACATTCCTGAGTTTTATTCATCTCCTTTCATTTTAGTTAACCATATTTACCCAATTATTGCTTTAACCTTCAGAATACTATAACTTTCTGGACCCCCCTAATCAATTGCACATTTAGGAAAAGTAAGGTATAGTAGATATGGATTTCTTCAATTGCTCCTGTGTACATAGTTTCCAGAAAGGAAATTATATCTACCATGTTGTTTTTCCTTACTCCTTTCTTTGCTGTCTAGAATCCTAAATCCTAGGAACCTAAGATGTAAAAACAAATGAATGTTTTCCCACATTCATTATGGGTAGTCATTGGATGCAACATAATGAGAAATCCATTCCTATTGTATTTTCAGGCAAATTTTTCAGCCTTGTTTCACACAGAAGTCATTCTGGTATAGAATCCATTTGAAGTACTCACCTTGTTATCCAACATCTTGCATAATCTGGTGCCATTTTTTTTTCCAACCTTATTTCACACTGCTACTTTCCATGTGTACAATGCATCAATGAGTTTTCTTGGTATAACTAGCCAATTATTCTTAAATTTTCTAGATAATTTCATCAATTATACATCTATCACTTCTTTTTTAATGATAATTTTTTTATTATTTCTTATTTTAGGCCAACTAATACTTTTTTCCAATTACACATAAAGGCAAATTTTAGAATTAATTTTTAAAGAAAATGTGAGTTCCAAAATTTCTCCCCCATCTCCTTCATTGAAAAAGCAAGGGAGGAGCCAAGATGGTGGAGTAGAAAGACTCACGTATGCTAGCTCCGAACCCACAGCCCATATATTTCCTGCAAAAAGAACTCCCCACAAATTCTGGAGCTCTGCAAGGTGCACAGAAACACAGTGGAAAAGATTTCCGTTCCAGAGAGCCCTCGAGAGCTGTCCCCAGGGGTCTATCGCTCTCTGGACAGCGGAGCCCAGCCCTGGCCACCATGGCTGCGGCCGAGAGGAGCAGATCTGAGCAGGCTTCAGGGATGGAACCTCTGGCAGCCACGAAGGTCCCGCCGCCCAGAGATGCTACAGGTCAGTGAAAGAGACGTCTGGGCTGGCCGAGAGGGGATCAGGGTGTCTCTGTGACTGGGGCCCCTCGGGCGGCAGAGGCAGTGGAGGCCCGGAACTCTCAGAGCAGCAGGCAGAAGTTCAGGGCCATTACTGAAGGTCTCTGCATAAACCCCCTGAGGGAACTGAGCCTGGGAGATGGCCCTGCCCCCACCTGCTCCATTACTGAAGGTCTCTGCATAAAGCCCCTGAGGGAACTGAGCCTGGGAGGCAGCCCTGCCCCAACCTGAGCACCAAAATTTAAGCTCACATTGAATAGCAGCCTCTCCCGCCACGGAAAGCCCTGAGGCTGGGAAGCAGCATTTGAATCTCAGACCCCAAGCACTAGCTGGGCGTATCTAGGAGGGGGTGCAGAGGAATCTCAGAAGTCAAGTACCTGGCTGGGAAAATACCCAGAAAAAGGAAGAAAAATAAGACCATAGAGAGCTACTTTCTTGGGGAAGAGATGTTCCTTCCTCCTTTCATTTCTGATGAGGAAGTACAATGCTTGCCATGAGGGAAAGATGTGGAGGTTGGGGCCTCTCTATCCCAGACATCTGAGGTGGATGTCTGGTGGGCTCAGGCCATGGAAGAGCTCAAAAAGGATTGTGAAAATCAAGTTAGACAGGTGGAGGAAAAACTGGGAAGAGAAATGATAGAGATGCAAGAAAAGCATGAAAAAATGGGTCAATACCATGCTAAAGGAGACCTAAAAAAATGCTGAAGAAAATAACACCTTGAAAAATAGGCTCACTCAATTGGCAAAAGAGATTCAAAAAGCCAATGAGGAGAAGAATGCTTTCAAAAGCAGAATTAGCCAAATGGAAAAAGAGGTTCAAAAGCTCACTGAAGAGAATAGTTCTCTCAAAATTAGAATGGAACAGATGGAGTCTAATGACTTTCTGAGAAACCAAGAAATCACCAAACAAAACCAAAAGAATGAAAAAATGGAAGAGAATGTGAAATATCTCATGGGAAAAACAACTGACCTGGAAAATAGATCCAGGAGAGACAATTTAAAAATTATGGGACTACCTGAAAGTCATGATCAAAAAAAGAGCCTAGACATCATCTTCCATGAAATTATCAAGGAAAACTGCCCTGACATTCTACAACCAGAGGGCAAAATAAGTATTGAAAGAATCCATCGATCACCGCCTGAAAGAGATCCAAAAAGAGAAACTCCTAGGAACATTGTGGCCAAATTCCAGAATTCCCAGGTCAAGGAGAAAATCTTTCAAGCAGCTAGAAAGAAACAATTCCAGTATTGTGGAAATACAATCAGGATAACTCAAGATCTAGCAGCTTCTACATTAAGGGATCGAAGGATGTGGAATAGGATATTCCAGAAGTCAAAGGAACTAGGACTCAAACCAAGAATCACTTACCCAGCAAAACTGAGTAAAATACTCCAGGGGTAAATATGGTCTTTCAATGAAACAGAGGTCTTTGAAGCATTCTTGATGAAAAGACCAGAGCTGCAAAGGAAATTTGACTTTCAAACACAAGAATGAGAAGAAGCATGAAAAAGTAAACAGCAAAGAGAAGTCATAACGGACTTACCAAAGGTGAACTGTTTACATTCCTGCATGGAAAGACAATATTTGTAACTCTTAAAACTTTTCAGTATCTGGGTAGTTGGTGGGACCACACACACACATACACACACACACACACACGTGCACGCACACACATACACACATGCATGCACATACAGAGACAGAGAGCACAGAGTGAATTGAATAGGATGGGACCATATCTTAAAAGAAATTAAGGTAAATGGTGAGAGAGAAATGTAGTGAGAGGAAAGAGGGTGAAATGGAATGGGGTAAGTTATCTCTCATTCAAGAGGCAAGCAGGAGACTTTTTAGTGGAGGGAAAAAGAGGAGACCTGAGAAAAAAACATGAAGTTTACCCTCATCACATCTGACTAAAGGAAGGAATAAAATGCACACTCATTTTGGTATGAAAACCTATCATACAATACAGGAAAGTGGGGGAGAAGAAGATAAGCAGTGTGGGAGAGATGATGGAAGGGAGGGCAATGGGAGGAGGGAGCAATCTGAAGTCAACATTCTTGGGGAGGGACAGGATCAAAAGACAGAATAGAAACAATGAGGGGCAGGATAGGATGGAAGGAAATACAGTTAGTCTTACACAACACGACTATTATCAAAGCCATTTGCAAAACTACACAGATATGGCCTATATTGAGTTGCCTGCCTTCCCAAAGGGAATGGGTGGGGAGGGAGGGATGGGGAGAATTTGGAACTCAAAGTTTTAGAAACAACTGTTTAGTATTGTTGTTGCTACTAGGAAATAAGAAATACAGTTAATGGGGAATAGAAAGTCATCTGGCCCTACAGGACAAAAGAGAAGATGGGAAGAAGAGAAGAGAGGAATGATAGAAGAGGGGGCAGATTGGTGATAGGGAAAATTAGAATGCTTGGTGTATTGGGGTGGGGGGAGGGGAGAAAAGGGGAGAAAATTTGGAACCCAAAATTTTGTGAAAATAAATGTTAGAAGTCAAATAAATTTATATTAAAAAAAAAAAAAAAGAAAAAACAGAGAATATTTCCTCAGGAAAAACCTGGAACACTGAAATCACGCAAAGGGATAAACAGCCCATGAGGTTAAGAAAATTGCAAATGTGGATTCTTCTTGCTGTGGCCAAAGGGGACCAGTGCAGGACTAGAGCAATCCCGGACAGCCCTACCTTAGCAAATCAGGAGGAGATCCTGAGCACCAGGGGATTGGAGCCCATAAGCACCAACACCATGACCCCAAGTGTGCCTTAGCACAGTCAGGGGAGTTGGGAAGACACTAGTGCAAATGGGGTTCCCCAACCACTGTGCTCAGGAGAGAACTCCTGCAGCCAGTCCACCCCTCCCACACACTTAATTCCCCCTAACTCCAGGGTAACTCCTGGGAAACTCAGAAAGACTTCACCTGACCTCTGCTTTGGCACACCAGCCAACTCAGCACCAGAAAAGCTATAGAATGCTAGCTTCTAGCTGAAAGAATCAGAGGCCACAATACACAGAGCCTTAAGTTCTAAGCACAGTAGCTGTGAGACAGAGTCTCCTGTGCCCCAGAAGCAGAGATACACTTTAAAAGCCAAGAAAATGGTAATGATGATGAACAAAGAAGCAAAGCAGAAAAGATAAGACCATAGAATGTTTCTATGGGATCAAGGACCAAAACACAAATTCCAAAGAGATCGGCATTGAGACTGTACTCCCATCTGAAACTTCAGAAGGGAATATGACCTGGTCTCGAGTCCAAACAGCACTCTTTGAAGAGCTCAAGAAGAATTTTAAAAATCAAATTAGAGAAGTAGAAGAAAAACTGGCTAATGATTTTAAAAATATGAAAAAAGAAATCATGGAAGAATTTAAAAGGAAAATTTGACAAATGGAAAAGGAGGCACCAAACCTAACTGGGAAAATTAGACAAATGTAAAAGGAAGCACAAAGCCTAACTGGGAAAACTGGACAAATGGAAAAGGAAGTACAAAACCTAACTGAAGAAAATAACTCCTTAAAAGGAATAGTTGGATAGATGGAAAAAGAGATGCAAAAGTTAAGGAAAACAATTTGTAAAATTAGAATTGGGGAAGTAGAAGCTAATGAATCAATGAGACATCAAGACTCACTCAAACAGAATCTAAAGAATGAAAAGATAGAAGAAAATGTAAAATATCTCATAGGAAAAACAACTGAGTTGGAAAATAGATGCAGGAGAGAAAAATCTAAGAATTATTGGTCTGTCAGAAAGCCATGATGAAAAAAAAAAGAGCTTAGTGAATATCTTCCAAGAAATCATCAAGGAAAACTGCCCAGAGGTCCTAGATCCATAGGGCAAAGTAGTCATCAAAAGAATCCACCTCCTGAAAGGGATCCAAAACTGAAAATGTTAAGGAATATCATTGCCAAATTCCAGAACTATCAAGTGAAGGCTGCAGGCAGCCAAAAAGAAATAATTCAAATATCAAGGAGCAGCAGTCAGGATCACACAGGACCTTGCAGCTTCTATACTAAAAGATCAGAGGGATTGGAATGTGATATTCTGTGAGGCAAAGAAGCTGGAATTACAACCAAGGATCAATTACCCATCAAAATTGAGCATAATATTTCAATCAAGGAGATGGACATTCAATGAAATAAGGGATTTCCAGAACTTCCTGATGAAAAGGCCAGAAAATTTTCAACAAAGAATTTGATCTTGAAACACAAGTGTCAAGAAAGGCAAAAAAAAAAGGTAAACAGGGAAAAAACAACTTGTTATTCAATATAGGCAAACTGTTTACATCCCTATAAAGGAAGATGACACTTCTTAATCATGAAAATTCTATATTCATTATAATATATAAAAGGGATATACACAGATAGAGGGAATGGTGGGTATAAATTAAATGATGTGATGATAAAAATGTGATTTAAGGGTATGAAGGGATTGTAACAGGAGATGTAAAAAAGAGGCAGAAAAAGGTAGATTACATCCCAAGAAGAGGCACAGAAACATTTTACAGTAGAGGGAAAGGAGATGAATATTTGAGATTTACTCTCATCTGATTTGATTCAAGGGGGCAATAAGAAACTCAGTTAAGCACAGAAATCTAATTAACTCTATAGGCAGTAGGAGAGGAAAGGAGAAAGAAAAGTGAGGGGGGGGCAGAAAGAAGGGAGGGAAGACTGAGGGAGGTAGTGGTCAAAAATTAAAAGTCTATTGTGGAGGGAAAGGGAGAACTGAAAGCCTAAACAGGGGGAAAGAGAATGAAAAGAAAGACACAGATAGTAGTCAAATTGTGAATGTGAATGGGATAAACTCTCCCATAAAATGGAGGTGGATAGCAAAATGGATTTAAAACCATCATCCAACAGTATATTGTTTATAAGAAACACATTTGAATCAGGGGAATATGCACAAGATAAAGGTAAAAGGTTGAAGCAGAACATACTATGCTTCCACTGATGTAAAAAAAAAAAAAGCAGGGGTAGCAATCCTAATCTTAGACAAAACAAAAGCAGAAATAGATCTAATCAAAAGAGATGAGGAAGGAAATTATATCCTGAAAAAAGGCACCCTAGAAAACAAAGCAATATCATTATTAACGTATATGCTCCAAGTGGTGTAGCATCTAAATTCTTAGGGGAGAAGTTAAGGGAGTTAGAGGAAGAAATAGACAGCAAAACTATACTAGTTGGAGACCTCAACCTCCCCTCTCTGAACTTGATAAATCTAACCTCAAAATAAATGAGAAAGAAGTTAATGAGGTGAGTAAAACTCTGGATAAGGTAGATATGATAGATCTCTGGAGAAAATTGAATGGGGATAGATAGGAGTATACTTTTTCTCAGTGGTACATGGTACATATACAAAAATTGATCATGTACTGGGGCATACAAACTTCACAATACAGTGCAGAAAGACAAAGATTTCTCAGATAATAATGCAATAAAAATTATATGTAATAAAAGGCCATGGAAATATAAACCAAAAATTAATTGGAAACTAAATAATCTAATCCTAAAGGAGGAGTGGGTTAAACAACAAATCACAGAAACAATCAACAACTTCAAGAGAATGACAATAATGAGACAACCTGCCAAAACTTATGGGATGCTGCAAAATTAGTTCTTAGGGAAAGTTTTAGAAAATTGAATATCTACATGAATAAAATAGAGAAAGAGATCAATGAATTGGGCTTGCAGTTGAAAAAGCAAGAAAAAGAACAAATTGAAAATCCTCAAGTAAATACCAAATTAGAAATACTGAAAACCAAAGAAGAGATGAATAAAACTGAAAGTAAGAAAACTATTGAACTAATAAATAAAACTAAAAGTTGGTTTTATGAAGAAACCAATGAAATTGATAAACTTTTGGTAAATTCGTTAAAAAAAGATAGAAGAAACCAAATTACCAGCATCAAAAATGAAAAGATTGAATTCACCTCCAATGAGGAAGAAATTAAAACAATAAATAGAAATTACTTTGCCCAACTGTATGCCCATAAATCTGACAATCTAAGTGAGATGGATGATTATTTTAAAAAAATATAAATTGCCCAGATTAACAGAAGAGGAATTTGAATATTTAAATAACCCCATCTCAGAAAAAGAAATTATCAAGCCATCAGTGAACTCCCTAGGAAAAAATCCCCAGGGCCAGATGGATTTACAAGTGAATTCTATCAAATATTTAAAAAACATTTAAGTCCAATACTAAATAGACTATTTGGGAAAATTATTGGAGTCCTACCAAATTCTTTTTATGATACAAATATGGTTCTGATATCTAAGTCAGGAAGAGCCAAAACAGAAAGAAAATTATAGACCAATTTCTCTAATGAATGCAGATGCAAAAATTTTAAATAAGATATTTGCAAAAAGAATATACTAACTTATCACGAGAACAGGCAGAATTGATACCAAGAATGCATGATGGGTTCAGTATTAGGAAAATTATTAGCATTATTGATCACATCAACATCAAAATCAACAGGAACCATACGATTATCTCAATAGATGCAGAAAAAAGCTTTTGACAAAATACAACACCTATTGCTATTGAAAATACTGGAGAGCATGGGAATAAATGGAGTTTTCCATAAAATAATAAGCAGTATCTACCTAAAACCATCAACAAGCCTTACATGTAATGGAGATAAGCTAGCTGCATTTCCAATAGGATCAGGGGTGGAACAAGGATGTCCATTTTCATCACTGTTATTCAATATACTACAAGTGTTAACTTTAGCAATCAGAGAAGAAAAAGAAATTGAAGGAATTAGAACAGGCAAAGAAAACACTAAGTCATCACTTTTTGCAAATGACATGATGGTATACTTAGAGAATCCCAGAGAATCAGTAAAAACTGCTTGAAATAATAACTTTGGCAAAGTTGCTGGATACAAAATAAACACACAAATCATCTACATTTCTATATGTTACTAACAAAGCCCAACAGCAAGAGATGGAAAGAGAAGTTTCCATTTAAAGCTACAGTAGACACTGTAAAATTTCTGTGAGTCCACTTGCCAAAAGGAACCCAGGAACTATATGAACACAATTACAAAACAGTTTTCACACAAATAAGTTCAGATCTCAGTATGTGGGAAAACATCATTTGCTCATGGATAGGTTGGGCTAATATAATAAAAATGACAATTGTACCTAAATTAATTTACTTATTCAGTGCCATACCAAACTACCAGATAAATATCAAATTCATCTGGAAGAACCAAAGTTCCAGAATATCATGGGATCCAATAAAAAGAAATTTTAGGGAAGGCAGCCTAGCCCTACTAGATCTAAAATTATATTATAAAATATTAATCATCAAAACTACTTGCTACTAGCTAAGAAATTGAGGGGTAGACCAGTAGAATAGGTTATGTACTCAAGACACAGTAGTCAATGAATATGTCAGTCTACTGTTTGATAAACCCCAGGACCCTAGCCTCTAGGATAAGAACTCGTGTTTTTTTTGTTCGTTTTGTTTTTTTCTGAGAAAAATTATTCTATTGACAAGTGATTTCTTTAAAAGGAGTATTAGAGCATGTTATTTTAGCTGATAATTCTGTGTTAAAACATGTTTTAATTTCCATCCCGAGAGCCCCAGTCTACCATCCTAACACTCAGATGGTCTCACTGGATTAGTCCCTTGCTCAAAACGATGAACCTTCACCTGTTTTGTTTAAATTCTGAACCAACAAAGCGAGGTGATTTGACACAGTGTAAATGATAAACTCTCTCTTTAGCCCAGCAGTTTTTTTTTACTAATTCTAGCTTTGCCCTCCTCTGCTGCCTTTTTCATAGCTTCATGGTATTTCTCCACAGCACTTTTCAAGGTGATGAAGATTTCCTGGAACTTTAGCTTCTCCCTTTCAGTGACATCTTGGATCTGCTGTATTTCAGGTCTGACTTTTTGGGCCTCACATTTTAATTGCTGTCACCTGTTCACAAATGGCTTCTCTCTTCAACTGAAGTTTATTACATTCCTCAAGTACTAAACATTTATATTGTTTGACATCCTCATCTTTCTTATTTATCTTCAGCTGGATTTTGGCAAGCTCCTTCTCCACAAAGACTCATCTTTTCAACAAGGTTTCCTTGGTCTTCAGTTTCCTTAATTTTTTCTGAGCACTTTCAATGTGGTCCTCCAGGGACTGGTTCTCTTTTGAGATCCTCATTAGTTTGTCTGAGCTCTCTACAAGTTCTTGCATTTTCTTTTGATATGTGTAGCTCCATCTAAAATGAAGCATAACCTCAATTGCCTCTCGATAGGCTTCATATTTCTCAGTCACTTCAAGCTTTACAGTTCTGAGTTTCTGTACTGTTTCTTTCATTTTCTCAATATCATTCTTTAATTTCTCTGGAGAATCCACAATTTTTGTTTTCAACATCTCCTGTTCTTCTTTCAAAGTAAGTAGTGACATCTTTAATTCATTCAGACATTTAGTGATCTTAGAAGTGTCTAACTTCTGGAAAATTCCTTCTTGTATTGTTGCTGTTTTTTGATGAAATGCATTCAGTGTTTGCTGCAGCTAGTGGATGTCCTCTAAGAGTTGCTTGCATTCAGCTTACTCTTCACATGGGACAGAGTCAAGTTGCTCAGTTTCAAAAATGCCTCCTATTGTACTATTTGCAGTTGCTGCATCTTGTCCATGAAAAATATGGAACGCTTCATGAATTTGTATGTCATCTTTGTGCACGGGCCACACTAATCTTCTCTGTATTGTTCCAATTTTAGTATATGTGCTGCTGAAGTAAGCACAAGAACTCACTGTTTGACAAAACTACTGAGAAAACTGAATAACAGTGTGGTGGAAACTGGGCAAAGACTAATGCCTGACACCATACACAAGAATAAAGTCCACATGGACACATGATCTAGATATAAAGATTGATATGATAAATTAGGGGAGCAAAGAATAGAGTATTTGTCAGATTTATGGAGAATGGAGAACTTTTTGATCAAACAAGAGATAGAGAACATTTATGAAGCACAAAATGGATAATTTTGATCACATGAAACTGAAAAGTTTTTGCGCAAACAAATCCAATGCAACCAAGATTAGGAGGGAAGCAGAAAACTTGGAAAGAATTTTTGCAACTAGTATCTGTGATAAAGGCCTCATTTCTAAAATATATAAAGAACTGAGTCAAATATACAAGAACACAAGTCATTCCCCAATTTAACAGTTTTCAGAGGAAGAAATTAAAGATATCTATGATATATGAAAAAAAATTCTCCAAATCACTGTTGATTAGAGAGATGCAAATCAAAACAACTCTAAGGTAGCACATCACACCTATTGGATTGGCTAACATGATAAAACTGGAGAATGATAAGTGTTGGAGAGTTGGAACACTAACTCATTGTTGGTAGAGCTGTGAGCTAATCCAACCATTCTGGAGAGCAATTTGGAACTCTCTTTTTGGTGGCCAAGAGCTGGAAAGTAAGGGGATGCCCATCAATTGGGGAATGTTGTCATATATGAATGTAATGAAATACTATTGTGCTATAAGAAATGATGAACAGGAAGACTTCAGTGGGGCCTGGAAGAACTCATATGAACTGATACTGAGTAAAAGGAGTAGAACCAGGAGAACTTTGAACACAACAACAACCACAGTTTGAAAGGAATTTTTCTGGTAGACTTAGGTCTTCACAGCAACGCAAAGACCTAAAAATTCCCAATGGACCCCTGAGGCAAAATGTCATCCACATTCAGAGAAAGAACTATGATATTGGACTATAAAGTGAAGCAGACTATTTTATCTTGTGGTTTTTCTTTTGTTTGGTTTGGTTTTTTCATGATTTCTCGTATTCATTTTAATTCTTCCTTGCCACATGACTAGAGTGAAACGTATTTAGTAAGAATGTATGTGTAGAACCTATATAAGATTGCACACCATCTTGCAGAGGGAGTGGAGAGAGAGGGAGAGAAAATCTAGAATTTATGGAAGTAATTGTAGAAAACTGAAAACAAATTAATAAAACAATAAAAAGTTAAAAAAATAGACACTAGACCATTTGGTGCATATATATTTAGCTTTAATATTATTTCTGTGATACCTTTGAGCAATTTGGAATTTCCCTACTCATTTCTTTTGATTAATTCTATTTTTGCTTTTGCTTTGTATGAGATTATGTTTGCTTACCTCTGATTTTTTTTCTTCAGCTGAAACATAATAGATTTTACTCCAGCACCTTAATTTTATTCTGTGTCTCTCTTCTTCAAATGTGTTTTTTTTTGTAAACTATATATTTTAGGATTCCGGTTTTCAATGGATTCTGGTATCTGCTTCCATTTTATGGGTGAGTTTATCCCATTTAGTTTCACAGCTAGAATTACTAATTGTGTATCTCCCTCCATCCTTTTTTTTAATCTGTTTATCCTTTTCTCTCTCTCTTTTTTTACCCTATCCTTCCCATAAGTGTTTTGCTTCTGACTACAACCTCCCACAATCTGCCCTCTCTTCTATCAGTTTCCCCCTTCTCTTTCCACTTTTCCTTATACTTTCCTACAGGATAAGATAAATTTCTATAACCAACTGAGTGTGTACATTATTCTCTTTTTGAGACAATTTCAATGAGAGTAAGGTTGAAGCTTTGCCTATCACTATCTCCTCTGCTGTATTATGTCTTTTATGCCTTTTTATGTGAAATACTTTATCTTATTCTTTCCCCCACTCCCAGTGCAATCTTCTTTCTCACCCCTTAATTTATATCATCTCATCATAGTCACCTTAGACCTACACCCTTTGTCTATGTATACTCCTTCTAACTGTTCTAATAGTAATAAAGTTCTTAAGAATTATAAGTATCATCTTCCCATGTAGGATGAGAAACAGTTAAACCTTAGTGAATCCCTTATGATTTCTCATTTCTCCTAACCTTTTTATTTCTTTTTAGTCTTGCATTTGGAAGTCTAATTTTCCATTCAACTCTTGTCTTTTCATCAGAAATGCTTGAAATACCTATATTTCATTAAATATTAGTTCTGTCTCCTGAAGGATTATACTCAGTTTTGCGGGAAAGTGATTCTTGGTTAAAATTCTAGCATTTTGCCTTCTAGAATATTATATTCTAATATGATCCTTTGACATAGAAACTGATAAAGCCTGTGTACTCCTGACTGTGGTTCCACAATATTTGAATTGTTTTTCTGGATGCTTGTAATATTTCCTCCTTGATATGGGAACTCTGAAATTCAGTAATAATGTTCCTGGGAGTTTTCATTTGGGGCTCTCTTTCAAGAAGTGATCAGTGAATTCTTTCAGTTTCTATTTTACCTTCTGGTTCTAGGATATGAAGGTAATTTTCCTTGACAATTTCTTCAAATATGATGTCCAGATATATTTTTATCATGACTTTCAAATAGTCCAGTAATTCTTAAATTATTTCTCCTGGATCTATTTTCCAGATCAGTTGTTTTTCCAATAAGATACTTAATATTTTCTTCTTTTTTTAATCCTTTTGATTTTTTTTGTTTGTTTCTTGAGGTCTTATGGATTCATTATCTTCCAGTGGTCTAATTCTAATTTTTAAAGAATTATTTTCTTCAGTGAGTTTTTGTTTCTCCTTTTCCATTTGACCAATTCTACTTCTTAAGCAGTTGTTTTCTCCAGGGAATTGTTGTACATAGTTTTCATTTTTTTTGTGCTTCCTTTACCATGTTGTTGATTCTTTTTTCATGACTCTTGCATTTTTATTCTCTTTTCCCAATTTTTCCTTTACCCCTCTTATTAGATTTTAAAAATCTTTTTTGAGCTCTTCTAGGAGTTCCTTTTGAAGATGAGACTGGTTTGCATTTTTTCTTTGAGGCTTTGTATATATTTGTTTTGTCATTGTTGTCCACTTCTGAGTTCATACTTCAAGTTTCCCTGTCACCATCACAACTTTCTATTGTCTGGTTCTTTTTTTATAACCATGTTTTCAACCTACTTTGTAATTTTTAATTTGGGCACTGTCTCAAGCTTCTGGCACTGAGGGCAGAGTTTCACGGCTGGCTTGCTCTGGGGGCACAGGCCTTGATACCGAACTGTCCTGAGACTTGGGGCCTTGCTGCTGGCTTGCTGGGATGTGGCCCACTGATGGCTAGCCTAGACACCAGCTGTGCTACAATACCCTCTTACTCCAGTGAGACAGATTTTTCTTGCTGACTTCCTAAGTTGTCTTGGGCTGGAAAGTTTTTCATCTCATCCTTTTGTTGGTTTTGTCACTTTAGAATTCATTTTGAGGGTTACTACATAGTTCTTTGGAGGTGAATTTGAGAGTTTAGGAAGATTCCTGCCTTACTCTGTCATTTTGTTTCTGCCCTCCTCTAGTTTAATAATTCTTAAGTTATCTCCCCTGTATCTATTTCCAAGTAGGTTGTTTTTCTTTTTTTTTTTTTAATTTTATTTATTTATTTATTTAATTTTTTACATTCATTTTCACAAATTTTTGGGTTCCAAATTTTCTCCCCTTTTATCCCCTCCCCCCACCCCAATACCCCAAGCAATCTAATTTTCCCTATCTCCAATCTGCCTTCTCTTCTGTCATCCCTCCCTTCTCTTGTCTCCATCTTCTCTTTTCTCCTGTAGGGCCAGATGACTTTCTATCCCTCATTAGCTGTATGTCTTCTTTCCTAGTTGCAACAACAATAATAAACAGTTGTTCCTAAAACTTTGAGTTCCAAATTCTCCCCATCCCTCCCTCCCCTTTGGGACAGCAGGCAATTCAATATAGGCCCTATCTGTGTAGTTTTGCAAATGACCTCCCTGATAGTCGTGTTGTGTAAGACTAACTGGATTACCATCCCTCCTAACCTGCCCCTCATTGTTTCTCTTCTGTCTCTTGATCCTGTCCCTCCCCAAGTGTTGACTTCAAATTGCTCCCTCCTCCCTTTGCCCTCCCTTCCATCATCCCCTCCCTTGCAATATCTCCTTCTCCCCCACTTTCTTATACTGTAAGATAGGTTTTCATACCAAAATGAGTGTGCATTTCACTCCTTCGTTTAGTCAAATGTGATGAGGGTAAACTTCTTGTTTTTTTTTTTCTCAGCTCTCCTCTTTTTCCCTCCACTAAGAAAAACTCCTACCTGCCTCTTAAATGACATATAGTTACCCCCTTCCCTTTCCCTCTCTTTCCTCCCCCTACATTTCTCTCTCACCATTTACCTTAGTTTTTTTTAAGGTATGGTCCCATCCTATTCAGTTCAATCTGTGCTCTCTATCTCTGTATGTGTGTGCATGTGTGTATGTGTGTGTGCGTGCATGCGTGTACATGTGTGTGTGTGGTCCCACCAACTACCCAGATACTGAAAAGTTTTAAGAGTTAGAAATATTGTCTTTCCCTGTATGAGTGTAAACAGTTCACTTCTGTTAAGTCCCTTAAGACTTCTCTTTGCTGTTTCCTTTTTCATGCTTCTTCTCATTCTTGTGTTTGAAAGTCAAATTTTCTTTTCAGCTCTGGTCTTTTCATTAAGAATGATTGAAAGTCCTCTGTTTCATTGAAAGACCATATTTTCTCTTGAAGTATTATACTCAGTTTAGCTGGGTAGGTGATTCTTGGTTTGAGTCCTAGTTCCTTTGCCTTCTGGAATATCCTATTCCACACCCTTCGATCCCTTAATGTAGAAGCTGCTAGATCTTGGGTTATCCTGATTGTATTTCCACAGTACTGGAATTGTTTCTTTCTAGCTGCTTGTAAGATTTTTCCCTTGAGCTGGGAGTTCTGGAATTTGGCCACAATGTTCCTAGGAGTTTCTCTTTTTGGATCTCTTTCAGGTGGTGATCGATGGATCGATGGATTCTTTCAATACTTATTTTGCCCTCTGGTTCTAGAATGTCAGGGCAGTTTTCCTTGATAATTTCATGGAAGATGATGTCTAGGCTCTTTTTTTGATCATGACTTTCAGGTAGTCCCATAATTTTTAAATTGTCTCTCCTGGATCTATTTTCCAGGTCAGTTGTTTTTCCCATGAGATATTTCACATTCTCTTACATTTTTTCGTTCTTTTGGTTTTGTTTGGTGATTTCTTGGTTTCTCATAAAGTCATTAGACTCCATCTGTTCCATTCTAATTTTGAGAGAACTATTAAATTCAGTGAGCTTTTGAGCCTCTTTTTTCCATTTGGCTCATTCTGCTTTTGAAAGCATTCTTCTCCTCATTGGCTTTTTGAACCTCCTTTGCCAATTGAGTGAGCCTATTTTTCAAGGTGTTAATTTCCTCAGCATTTTTTTGGGTCTCCTTTACCAAGGTATTGACCTGTTTTTCATACTTTTCTTGCATCTCTCTCATTTCTCTTCCCAGTCTTTCCTCCACCTGTCTAACTTGCTTTTCAAAATCCTTTTTGAGCTCTTCCAGGGCCTGAGCCCACCCGCCACTCCCCTGGGGTGTCTGGGGTACTGAGGCCCCACCCTCCACGTCTTTCCCTGATGGCAAGGATCCGTCCTCATCATCAGATCCGAAGGTCGGGATCATTTGCATTTGTTGGAAAAAACTCTCTAAAGTCTTATTTTTCTTCCCTTTTCTAGACATTTTCCCAGCCAGTTACTTGACTTCTGAGATTCCTTTCCACCCCCGCCTGGATCTGCCCAGCGAGTGCTTGGCCTCTGAGATTTAAATGGGCTTTCCTCCTGCTGGCTGTCAATCAGTGAGCTTTAGTTCAGGTGCTGGGGTGGGGACAGGGCCATCTCCCAGGCTCAGATCCCTTGGGGGCTTTGAGCAGAAGCCTTCAGTAATAGAGCAGGGTGGGGGCAGGGCCGTCTCCCAGGCTCAGCTCCGTCAGGTTTTATGCAGGAATCTTCCGTAATGAAGATCCTGCCTGCTGCTGGGGAATTCCTGAGTCCCGGGCCTCTGCCGCCTCAGCCGCCGCCCACACCTCTGCCTTCACCGCTTCCTCCCGAGGGGGCCTGATTTACGGAGACGCCCTGCTCCCCCTCTCCTCCAGCCCGGCCTTCTCTCTCACTGACCTGTAGCTTCTGTGGGCGGAGGGACTTTCCCCGGCTGCCGGAGCTTCTGTCTCTGAAGCCTGCTTGGATCAGCTTCTCTGGGGCCGCGGCCAGGACAGCGCTGGGGGTGGGGTCCACTTTCCGGGGCACGCCGGCCCTGGGGACGGGTCTCCAGGGCTTCCTGGAACGGAAATCTCTTCCACTCTGTTTCTGCACACCTTGTATTGACCCAGAAGTTATGGGGGACTCTTTTACATTAATTCTATGGGCTTTTGGTTTCGGAGCTCGTAAACGTGCGTCCTTCTACTCCACCATCTTGGCTTCACCCCCAGGTTGTTTTTCTAATGAGATATTTTGCATTTCCTTCTACTTTTTCATTCTTTTGATTTTGTTTTAGTATTTCTTGTCTTGCAGTGTCATTGGCTGCTACTTGCCTAATTCTAATTTTTCAGAAATTATTTTCATCAGTGAGTTTTTATACATTCTTTTCCATTTGACCAGTTCAACTTTTTAAGGGGGTCTTCTCTTTGGTGGATTTTTTTGTGCCCCTTTTGCCATTTGGCCTGTTATGTTTCTTAGGCTATATTTTCTTCAGTATTATTTTTTATGTCTCCTTTACCAAGCTGTTGACTTTTTTTTCCATGATTTTCCTACATCACTCTCATTTCCTTTCTCAATTTTCCTTTACCCCTCTTATTCAATTTTCAAAATCCTTTGTGAATTCTTCCAGGAATTTTTCTGGGCCTGAAAAAATTCATGTTTTTCTTTGAGGCTTTGAATGTATCCATTTTGACTTTGTTGTCTTTTTCTGGGTTTGTTTTTTTTAATATATATTATCTGTCACCATACTAACTTTCCATGGTCAGACTCTATTGTTTTCTCATTTTTCCAGCCTACTTTTTGACTATTAACTTTATGTTAAAATTTGACTATTTCCCAGGCTGGAAGGAACACTGTTCCAATTTCCAAAGTTTTAATTATTAATATTATTCTGCTATTTTCAGTTCTGAGTGTCTATAAATTTTCAGTTCTTTCAAAGTAGGATGATCTAAGACAGGGATGGGTAGCATGTGAACTTAAGGCCACTTGTTGTTTTCTAGGTCCTCAAATGAAGCCCTTTAACTGAATCCAAACTTCACAAAACAAATTCCCTTGATAAATGGATTTGTTCTATAAAACTTGGACTCAGTCAAAAGGCTATGCTTGAGGACCTGGAATGCTACATGTGGCCTCCAAGCTGCAGGTTCCCTACCCCCTAATCTAATGAGAGGTAGGTAAGTGGTATGTTCCATGGTCTGTGAGCAACTAGCACTCTTTTCTTCCCTGGAACTGTGACCAAGGTCCCCATTCCCCTGTGACCTCATGCTCTAGTTTGCTAATACTCTTTTTCACTCTGAGACTTTAACCTGGAAGTACATATCAACAATGCAACTAAGTCATGTACCCAGTGTCAGCAAAGGGTTCCCTGTAACCTTCTTCGGACCAGTTGTCTAGACACCTTACTCTCTCTGGACTGGCAGCTCTTGAAGCCACCACCTATGATTCAGTTACTCTCAAGGCCTGCTGCTGGCTTGCTGGGTCATGGTCTGTGCTGGACTGTGCTCCACTCTCATCACAATGAAACCAAACTTTCATGCTCACCTTCTAAGTTGTCCTTAGCTGGAAAATTGTTTTATTTCATCCTTTTGCTGATTTTGCTCCTCCAGAATTAATTTTAGGCACAATCTTGAAGTTGTTTGGAAAGAAATTTAGGAGAAAAAAGGCAAGTCTTTGCCTTTACTCTGCCATCTTGGCTTCATCCCCTTCATTTGGCCTATATCTAACTTTTAATAGACTTTAGTACCCATGTGCCCCCAACCTAGATGGCTTATTTTTGCTGAAGACATTCCAATTATTTTCTTTTTTAGTTTTAATATTTTTATGAATTTTTAATAAATTTTATAAGCATTAACAAACATTAAAATCTTATACAGAGAACAACAACAAACAAGAAAACTATATGAAGTTGAATTTGTTAGATACAGTTTATATTTTTCCCCAAATTTTTTATTTATTTATATTTTAGCATGGCAGTTCCAACAGTGCCCTTACTGTTGCAGTTCTCACTTGACCTTCTACACTCCCCATTTACTATTTTAATGATTGCTTGAGAGCCATTTTTTCTGTCCCTTTACTACTCTCACCTTCTACTCCACATTCATCGTTTTCCAGATCTGTGGCACCTGAGTAGGTCAACCCACCATTGTCAACATCCAAAGCTCATTTAAACCTAGTTTTGCTCTTTCTTCTTCCCTTAAATAAAACAGTTCCCAATTAGCTCTCCTCAGGAAAGGATCTAGTAAACTAATTAATACCAAGGAAATGATTGCCTAAATTATCATACTTCCCAGTAGTATTTGAATTTTAATGGAGTGGGGAAGGTATAAGATGCAATGACTTAGCACAAAATAATGACTATAATCAGTAAGCACTGATTAAGTGTCTCTAGCAGTATGTTCTAGGCACTGGGATAAAAAGACACCAATGAAAAAAATCCATGCCATCAAAGAATTTACATTTTACAGAGGAGAAATAATGTATACAAATAATCATAAATTACAAAATATATCCAACATGGATACAAGATAATTGGAAAGCAACGATTAGTACTTGGGGGAGGAGAGAGGGATAAGGAAAGACTTCCTGAGGAAGATGGTATTTGAGTTAAATTATTAGGGAAGTTAAATGGCAGAGGTTAGGAGCTAAAGCAATTCAGGCATGAGGGTGGGATAGCCTGTGCAAAAACACAGAATTGGGGGGGATGAAGTATCATGCTGGAGGCCAAGAAGGTAGCTGGAGCTCTATTATACTGTAGAGGGGAGTAAAGTGTAAGAATATTGGAAAAGTAGAAAAGGTCATCCTGTGAATGGCTTTAAATGTTAAACAGGAGAATGTTGGTTGATCCTGGAGATGATGGGGAGCCATGGCAGCTCATTGAACCACTAAGGGTGGGGAGGTAATATAGAATAAGATAGTTGGACTTAAAAAAAATCACCTTGGCAGATGAGTAGAGGATAAATTGGAGTGGAGAGAGAAAAGGAGGGACACCAGTTAAAATATTATTGCAATAATTCAAGAAATAAATTATGAGAGTTGTGGGTATATGAGTAGGGAGAAGAAAAGCTATAGGACCGATTCTTCAAAATTATAAAGGTTAAGATTTGCAGCTATTTGGATGTGTGGGGTGAGTCTATGTTTGGCCCTTGGGGGAGTCAGAAGTCACTGTAAATCATTAAAGGGAGACAGAGGTGATATGATTGGACTTTTGATGTAGAAAAAAAAATCACCTTGGCAGCTGCATGAAAGATGAATTGGAAAAGGGAAAATGTTGAGGCAGGGAGACCTGTTAGGAAGCTACAGGAATGTTTGCTCCTTAGAAGGAAAGCTATAGCAAATCTGGACAGCATACTAAGAAGCAGAGACATCACCTTGCCAACAAACGTCTGTATGCTCAAAGCTATGTTTTTTTTTCAATAGCAATATATGGCTGTGAGAGTTGGGCTGTAAGGAAAGCTGAGCATGACAGAATCAATGCCTTCAAATTATAGTGCTGGAAAAGACTTTTTTGAGAGTCCCTTGGACTACAAGGAGGTCAAAGTAGTCAATATTTGAAGGAATTCAGACTATTCACCGGAAGGTCAAATACTGGAGCTTTAAATATTTAAAGATAGGACTCATTGGAAAAGATCTTGATTTTGGGAAAGACTGAATTTAAAAGGAAAAGGGGATGGCAAAAGATGAGATAGTGTCATGGAAACAAAGAACATAAACTTGGACAGACTTCAAGAGAGAGTGAAGGAAGAAAGAGCCTGGTGTGCTATGGTCCATGGGGTTGTACAGAGTCATACATAACTGAACAACTTAACTACGGCAGCAACAAATATGGGCCCTAACTATATGATGGTCTTCGTGTATGTAGATAGAAGGTAATGAGATGCAAAAGATGTTATGGAGGCAGACTTAGCAACCTAATAGATACATGCATTGAGGGAGAAACAGGTATAAAAGATGACTATAAAGTTGGGAACCTGAGAAACTGGAAGAATAGCCGTACTTTGAACAAAATTAGAAGAGTGCATTTTGGAATATTGAATCTGAGATACGTGAGAAACTTCCATATTTAAATATCCAATAGGTAACTGAGGCAGCAGGACCACAGCTCAAGATTAATTTAAAGCTGAATATATTATAGATTTGGGAGTTTCTAGGTTATTAGTCCATTGCCAAGTATTTATTAAACACCAACAATGTGCAATCATTGTGTTAGTCACTGGAGATACAAAAACAGAAGTGGAAACAATTTATTGAAAGAATTTACAATCTAGCACAAGGAGACAATATATCCATAAATAGTACAAAATATAGTCCATTTATAGTAAATATATGTTCATATATGTACAAAAGAGAAGCAGGTTAATTATGGGAATAGGGCAGGTCAGTGAAAAGAAGAGAGAAGATCAGGAAGGCGTCATAGAGCAGGCGGTCTTTCAGCTGAGCCTTGAAGGAAATAAGGATTCTGAGGAGAGGTGAAAAGGGAGAGGATTTCAGGCATGGACTATAGTATACTTGAAGGATAGCAATGTACAGTAAGGATGGAAAGGTAGGTGTGGGACCACATTATGTAGGGCTTTAAATACTAAATACAAGAGTTTATATTTTAATCTGGCGGGAATAGGGAAGTAATGGAGTTTATTGAACAGAAGAATGGCCTGATCAGACGTGTGCTTTAGTAGTATCAATCTGAGGCAGATGGTTTTGGAGAACGGATTGGAGAAAGGAAATATCTGAGGTCGGAAGAACAAAAATGAGGCAATTGCAGTAATCTAGATGAGAAGCAAAAAGGGCCTGAACTATGGTAATCACTGTGTGAATAGAGAGAAGGGTTTGGAAATAGGACATTGTGAAAGTAGAATTGAGAAGATTTGGCAACTGAGTGAATACAAGGAGTGAGTTTAGATAAAGAGTAAAGAATGATGTTGAACTTGCAAACTCGAGTGGATTTATGGTGGTACTCTAACAAGAAAGGAAGTTCATAAAATGGATGTACAATGATAATAATGAATTGTAGCTGGAGGCATGAATAGAATGTACATTTTGAAATAGCTAGTAGAAAGCGATGTGAATATGGTGATGAGGAAAGAAATTTGTGCTAGAATTGTCTTCTATTTTTTCAGTAAAGCATTAAGCCAGGTCTGTGGTTAGAGAGTTTTGAGGAAGGAAGAGAAACTTTGCAGAGTACAGTACATAGTCGATTAGGGTGGAGTAAGGGTCCAATTAAGCTATTCAAAAGCATAAAATTGTAGTGGACCTGATTGGGGGTTGCCTGGTTTCTTTTAGTACTCTTCAGTCACATGTGAATAGGAGGAGTTGAGGAGAGTAGGAGTTATCCAGAATTGGATTTGGCAATATAGATTATGATTGGGTTGAAATCTTTAAGACACTTTCCAGGTCTATTATTATGTTGACTGTTGTACGAGCCTAAGAGACAGTGGCATCTGTCCAAATGAATGCTGAAAATTATAGGCATTAGCAAGGACCAAGGGAGGCATCATTTAAGGGTGGGGGTTGGAGGATGGAAATCAGTTCAGGGAACATCGAATAGGTGGTCCCTAAAATACCTATAACAAAGGCTAGATGTAGGCCAGAATATCATCAAATAAATCTCATAGGTGATGAATAAATGAATATCATTCTAGAAGCCAAGCTTTGAAATATGTTCAGGGAGACAGGAACATCCTTTCAGCACTTAAAGGAGATGGAAACACCACTGGGCTGAGATAAGCAATGTGAAACAGGGAGAAATCATACAAGGCAGCATCATCTGCATGATCCATTGGCTGCCAGGTTAATAACTGTTGAACAGAATTGTTTAAAATCATCTTTTGGGCAGAGGCTACTGGCAATTTCCACTAGTATCTTAGGCATTTGAAAAAACCCAAAACAGACATTTCTATGCTACAATTGGGAACTTTTCCTTGCTTTGATTTCAGTAATTTTGTGCTGGCTTAATTTTGTCTATTTAGTTTAAGCATCTTGGGTAGGTTGTGACAAATGTAGGTGGTAAATTTCACATTGCTGGCTGTTATTAGGGGATTGTGTACTCATACAAAATGAGTCATTTTTTGAGCCATTATTAAGTTTCCAGAGCATGCAGGAAAGCACACAGAATCTCTCAGTGATAATAGCCAGCTCAATAACTATTCTGACCAATCTCAGTGAGAGTACTATAGGCCTCCCATGCTGCTTCCCAGACACTGGCACATAAACCATTTGGGGTTACATATTAAACAACAAAAATGCCGAAGTGAAAAATACTGACTGTGACTTTCCCTTTGCGAGTGATGCTGCCAGACTTCTAAATAACAATAACTTCATAGAGCTCCCATCCAAAATGCCATCTGGAACTTAGACAGATACTTTTACCTTGTTTATACTTGAGGCCATAAATCCAGAGCCTTGGCCAACCTCCATTTCAGCTAATGGCCATGATCTATGAAGGATAAGGATAATGATTTCAAATATAAAGGAAATTACTTTCCGTATGTGTGGAGATTCAGTCACTCATTTACTAAACAAAATTTTGTTTGATTACCTACTATGTGCGGGGGCGGTAGGGAGTGGAGAATATAAACGTAATTCCCGGTCCCAGGTTTCAAGGAGCTTGTGGTTCAATTCATTGAATATGTATTAAATACCTACCATGTGTAGGCACAGTTAGTTTCTGGGGAGTTAATAGAAAATAGCATCCTCTTTGCTTACAAAGAACAGCTCACAACCTGGTAGGGGATAGGAGTAAAGAGGCAGATAGAAAAAATTACAGGAATCTGTTAGAAAACCACTGAGTGCTTAGAATAGGTGGTATAGTGGCCTGGCAGATTCAAAGAAGGAGAGATTCATTTCTGGAAGGAAATTAGGAAAGATGGCATGGAGGTGGCACCTGAGCTGACCTGGAAGGAAGATGTCCGCATACCCAAATAGGGAAAGAGGGAGGGGCAAGATAAGATTGAGTAACAGTGAATAATTTACCTAGGGTAGAGCTAAGTTTCTGGCTGCAGCAAACATAGAGCATCAATATTTCATGAGTAAACAGAAAGATGAGAGAGATAAATGTGGTCTGAATTGAGGCTCTTCTTAGGGAGTAAGCAAACTCAATTATATTTCATAAAGTCATTGAATCATAAATTTAAAAATTAAAAAAGACTTTAGTTACCATTGGGCTCCAGCCATTTGAATTTACATATGAGGACATAGAGGCTCAGAAAAGTTAAATGACTTGCCCGTGGTCATACAGCTACACAAAACATAAATTGAGGGTATGTTTTCATTTAGAAGCCACTGGTGCTTACTCCATTCCTGTGTTTCAGAGATCATCGTGGATCTTCCACATAGTGGATACTGACAGAACCTTATCAGTTTGTGCTCTAGTATCATCAGTGTCATCTTGGGCGAGTCTATGTATCTTTTTATGCCTCAGTTTCTCCATCAGTAAATCAAATGATAGATATTCATCTATGTTAATACTCTAAGGATTGATTTTTTGGACCCATCTCAATGGTAGCTGAGGAAAGGACTGAAAGAGTCTTGTTGTCATATATTAATGTGAGTTTGGTGAGACCAACGTTCTGTAGAAGCCATACCAGGAAGGAGAAATAGGACCCCTGGAGGCACTAGGGAAAATATTTTTATTCTTGTTGTTGTGACATGTTTGAAGTAAAATTTAATTTATAAAATCTAGTTGATGCTAATTGGTTAAATGAAATTTAATGAAATTAAATGAAAATAGTCAGTGGTGGCTATGAGTAGCTGGGGAGAAACATACCTGGAAAGGGGGTCTGATCCAATAAAATGAGAAAAGGTACATTCCCAAACACCTCTCAGGGGAACCGCTAGTATGATTTAGCATGCCTCAGATAGTGAGTTCAGAGCATACTCACTAGATCTGCAGAGTGATGCTTTCTTCCTGATAGTCAACACATTTATGCCAATTACACTAGGGTTATGTGTAATTTCTTCCAAATACTGTCCTTTTGAAATGTTTTGTAAGCAGTTTATGGTAAACTAAGTGAACTTATGAGAGCACATAGGAATTGGCTAGATATAGACATAATTTAAAACGCAAATGATAATTTAGCTACAGAATTTTTCATACATGACAAATTTTGTCAATTAGAAATGATTCCTTTCAGCTTTGTGATACAGTGAAACTATAAATTGATTCCAAGTATACTAGCTATGAATGGGCCCCTGGACTCAGCTGGATTTTCACAGAGGAGAAACTGGAAGGTAGGAGATCAACAGACCCCCTAGGAAAAGAATATATTCACTGTGTTTATCTTGTCTCCATACCTTGAATTATGTTTATACTTATGTTTTTGTTTTTCCATTCCTTAATGCCATGTTGTTTCAACAAATTTGAATTGTTCTAAAATAAGTTTTTATTTCTATTTAATCAACAAGCATGTAGTTTCTCACCCACCAAGGTCCCTCATAAAAAAAGAAAGAAAAATAAAACACTTGTAACCAATATGCATAATCAAGGAAAACAAATTCCCACATTTGCCATGACCAAAACTGTGTGTCTCAATCTGCATATTTTCTCTCTTCTCCATCAAGAGGCAGGTATCATTCTTTCTCTGGTCTTCTGGAATCATGGTTGGCCATTTTGTTGACGGTAGTAGTGGTAATAACTAATATTTACATGGTGTTTAATATGTGCCAAGCACTGTAGTAAGTAATTTACAAATATTATGTGACCCTTACAACAACCCTAGGAGGTAGATGCTATTATATCCCCATTTTTCAGATGAGGAAACTGAGACAAATAGAGGTTAAGTGATTTGCCCAGGGTCATTGAACTAGTAAGCATCTGAGACTGCAATTGAACTCATATCCTCTGAGTCCAGGCCTGGCAGTGTATCCACTGTGCCACTTAGCTGCCCACAGACACAGAGTTTTTGCTGTGAATTGGTAGATAATCTGAAAAGCAGTTTGGAACTATGCTTCCAAAGTTGCTAAACTGTCATGCTCTTTGACTTAGCAATATCACCATTGAACTTCTACTCCAAAGATGAAAGAAAGAGGCAAAGGTCTTATATGTACAAAAATATTCATAACAGTTTTTTGTAGTGGTAAAGCACTGGGAATGAAAGGAATGGTCATCAATTGAGATGTAGCTGAACAAATGATAGTTCATAGTTTTCTTTCAACTTTGTTCATTTTTACAATGTTGTTACTATAGTATCAGTTCTTTTAGTTCTGTAGTCCCTGGCCTCAGGGCCAGGGAAGAAATCAATGCTGTTTCTCTTAACTTGCAGAGTCATCCATCTAATTCGGGTGTGTTTTGACTGTTTTTGTGTCATAGACTACCTTGGCAGGTTGGAGAAGTCTATGAACCAGTCCCTTTGCAGAAGGACTATTTAAATACATAAATAAAATAGATAGTACCACAAAACAAAATTATATTGAAAGAATTATCAAAATACCTTTTTAAAAGGGATACACAATTCAGGTTAAGAACTCTGATCAAAGTATTATTTGTCTTTTAAACTGGGGTCCTAGGCTGGCAGCACCATTTAATGCTAAAGGAGGCACTATTGTGCTCAGCCTACCATTACTATGGAAACTTCCTGGAACATACTTTTTGTGTTTTATCCTCACCAGTTCTTTATGGTGGTTGTTGCACCTTGCTCATAATAAGCACTGGAATATTTGTTGAATATATGAGAGAATGAGTTTTCCTCCATTTCATAGTTCATGGTTAAGCTGTAAGTCATTCTGCATTGGGCTGGCTACAAAACTTTTCATGGGTTCAACTCTCAAACTTTTCAGACTGTCAGACACCTGGATGACTGCTCTCCTGAGCTTTCATAACTCACAAATTAATCTCACAGGTTAATCTCCTTCACCGAAAATTAAGGAACAAACTTGAAAGCAAAAGAGCAAGGCATGTTTTCACGTTGGCCCAAGATCTTCCCCTTTTAGCATCATCTTTCACAGACAAGATCAGTGAAAGAATCAGACTATGAAATGAAATCCAACCAAGGGAAAGACAAAAGACAAAGCCCACTAAGGCTTTTTGAAGACACTCCTAGCTCTGGGTCAGCACTTGCACCCAAACAGGCTTCCGTCTACCTTGCGATCAACAGACTTGGAGCAATTACAGAATGTGTGCTTGTGCTCAAAAGACACTTCAATTCTACTGAACTTACAACTCTATTGGGAGTAGACTCCCCATTCTCTTCCATCTGAAAACTAGTATCAATCGTATTTTCTGTACTTACCAGTCTCCCATTATATTCTCCCCTCAATGGAAAGATTTGCTATCTTTGACAAACTGGATTGAGTTTGTTTTGAATACATTGTCCATGTACCTAATCCAAAACACTCCTTGAAGGTTTAGAGGAGGCATTAACTTCATACTTTAACTTGCTCTGCCAGGGAAAAAAGAGAAAAAAAATCTCAGAACATTTGGTGTGGCAAGATCAGTCCACGTGTACAGGCAAAAATCATAATTATGTGTGACTATAAAAAAATTCAGATTAAATAAGCATTATTCACAAAAAACAGTGTTTTTAGTATTTAATAAACACTTGTCTTATAGCTCCTTCCCACATCAAAAGCAACAAGAAAAAAGAAAGAAAAGAAAAAAGATAAAATTTGCTTCCAATCACAGAAGGAAACACGAAACTACGGAGCTTCTCACACCATGTGCCACTCACCCTTATTTTAATTATATCTATTTCTGAGGTTGACTCGAAGTTACCCCTCAGCCTCAGGGAAAAAGCTACCTCTCTTGGTTGACAGCCTTAGTGCATAAGATCATACTGTTGGAGTCTGGAAAAAAAATTTAATGTGTCTTTCTAAAGAGGCAAACCAGTATCTTCTTATGGTCCTTGGGTCCCTGTATCATATGTGATCCCCTTAGAGGTCCAGGAAAATTTCCTCCAGGTTCTTATTCCTTCAATGAATACCTTCCACTGGAGTATGAAGCCCCTGGAATACCAAACTAATTCAGCAGCAGAACAAAAAGGCTGATTCAGGGAAAGTAGCATACATTATCAAATAAGTCCTGAATGAGGCCTCTAAGAAAAAGGAATTAATCACCCAGGGTTGATTATTTGGGGCTTATAGGCATGCAGAAAAACCTTACTGTATATATTCACAGTATATGAGTGTATCACATAAAGACAAGTTCTAGGTCTGTTTAAATATAAAAAGAATAATATGAATGTTTCTCTACTGAGCACCAGCATTTTGATGGTACAATCTCCACATAATTCTCATATTCATCTCAATATCAATAATTTTACTGGATTTCCCATAATACAAGGGTGAACAAGAGAAATACAGAAGTGGCCCAGGCACTTGTAATTTCAACCATTTGCCAGTTATGCATTTAGTGAATTCATGGTTCAGTTAGATCCTGAAGCAGATAAACTTTAAGGTTCCTTTCAGCTTGGTGATTTTCGTGGTTTCATCATTCAGTGGAAGATGGAGAAAAGGAGAGCTATAAATATATATATATATATATTTAAGTATAGTTTTATTTATGTATTCTTTATAATGTTTGCCAAGTATGTGGATGTATACCTCTATCTAAGAACATACAAAACTATGGTTCAGTCATTTTTTGAGTACCAGTTAATATTTGTGAATGCTAGAAATCAAGGTACAAGAGACTCATTGAATGCCAGTAGCAAACTGTTACAAAATGAGAAAATGCAACATGTTACAGGGAATATTTTCTTTACAAACAAGGATGAGGCAGGGAAGAGGATGTTTCAAGAAACAAGAAGTAGAACCAGGTTGGTAAGTCGAGACAAACAATTCAATGGATGTCTACTGGGGGAGTTTTGAAAAGCCACAGAATTTTCATACTGTAGTCTGGATTAGAGATATTTTTAAGAGGAGAGAATTCTACATTTCTGTCTAAGTACACATGGCACAGATTTCCTAGGATTGATTTCAGAAAGCCCTGCCTCTCACTATGCCAAATAAAATATTCAACAAGCATTTATTAATTACCTACTATATGTTAAGGACTGTGGTAGGTGCTCAGGATACAAAGGTAAAAATGAAGTAGTCTCTGCTCTTAAGGAACTTCTGTTGGGGCTGTTTAACTTCTTTTGTGGGTAGGGAGGCCTATTTTTTTAGGAGACATGCAAAGATACAAAATTACAAAGTAGCATGATGCATTTTGCAAGGCAGCTAGAGGAGTTCCTTTCCTTACAGACATAGTTAATATAGACTGTATCTGGTAGCGTAATGAAGGTCATAGATGTTTAATCACACGGAGTATACATGTAACTGTACATGTCAAAATATACACCACTTTTTCATACACTTTGCAAAAAAAAAAATCCTTTCTTGGCATCTTGTTTAACACCTATGATATTATTTCCAAGACACCAACTGAAGATGTTATTTCATTGATGGGAATGCAGTGATAGGTTTCTAGTATGACATGCCCTATTAGAGTTACTACCCAAGAATATCAGAATTCCTACAGTGCCAGGAAAGCAAAGCATAAGCCACATAAAATTGAAGCTACTGCCTGGATGAATTGTTCTCCACAAACAATGGATGTGATCACTGGGAAAGCCCATTCTTGGGAATTCGTTGTTTTTGTACCACTCAAAGTCAGATGAACTTTGGTTGTCAGATATGTAACTGGTTGAAAAGAACTAGAAAATAAAACAATAGTGCCCTTCTGGACAAGCCTGGGTACTATACTGGTAAAACCAGGGAAAATGTGTTCAGATTCAATTTATATGTTTTCTCTAAGGGGTTATTATGCTCATCAATTTATAGCATCATATTGATGAACTAAAATAAAAATTATATCTATCTCTGTGGTTTACAGATGGGGAAGAAGAGGCTCAATTTTCTTTTATATGTGTTGCTTCTGAATCAAATAAGTCATTGATATTTTGTTTATTACATCATCATGGTATCCCATGAATCTTTCCCCAAACCCCTTCCTGCAAGACATTCCATATAATAAAATAGCATTTTTGGAAAGAAAAAAGATCAGCACAATGATAACTATATTGTGAGAAGTCCAAAACATGTAATGTATGATACCTGTGTATCTCTACTTCTGTAAAGAGGTAAGTTAAGGTTATCTTCTCATATCTCTTAATTCAAGTCTCACTTGATCTTTAGAGTTTTGCTACAATTACTTTTCATTTGCTTTTGGCATATAGTTGTTTCCATTAACACTGTTATGGATACTGTGCAGATTGTTTCCATGTCTCTACTTATTTTACTCTGCATCAGTTTGTATATGATTGTAAGAATATGAACTGCTTTAGCTGCATTCTAGAAATTTTGGCACATGGCTTCTTCATTATCATTTTTTTAATAGTTCATATTGTGCCTATGATTTCTTCTGTGACACATCTATTTAAGATTTCATTACTCAGTTTCCATTTGGGTCTGTGTCTTTTGTTTGTGGTCTCTAAACCAACATCTATTTTGGTGTCATTACAGTCGTTAAAGGATGTATTAAATATTTCTGCCCTTTTGCATCAGTGGGCAATACATCTATGCCCTAGCACATGATCAATTTTTGTAAAAGTTCCCTATGGTATAGAGCAATATGCAGATTATTTTGCTGTCCAATTTAGAAGATGCCAGAAATTAATTTAGTTCTGTATTTTCCCTTTTGTTTATTTTTGTTAGACTTATCTAAAACTGGTGTGTGTGTTATCCCTACATCTTCTAGAAGTGCTGATAATATTTTCTTTATAAATTTGGATGTAAGGAACTTGTAACATATAAGTTTAATGCTGATATTAGTTTGTTGAGTATGAATCATTCAGCACAATATAGTTTCCTTGTTTATACCTTTTAAGTTTTTTGAATGATTGTGTTTCTTTGTCTGATAGCATGATGGCAAACTATTGCTCTTTTTTAAATTTACTTGATACATGGTAAATTTCTCCCATCCTTTCAGATATATTTAATGTATATCTTTGTTTTTTAAATGTCTCTCTTGAAAACAAAATATTGTAGTTTTTTCTTATCCAATCTGCCATTTTTCCATTTTATTGGATTGTTCATTCCATTCACAATTTAAATGATTAGTTGGGTTTTGCTTTCCTCCATCATCTCTAAAGTGTTTTTCTCCAGAGTATGATTTTCTTCCCTTTTCTGGTCTAAATACAGCACCAATTTCCTTTAGCTATTTTAATCTATCTTTTAAAGATGGCCTTATTTCCACTGGCTCTGTTCTTCTTTCCCTGGTCCCCACTTCTCATTTGTTAATTCACCTGTTGGCAAAGTGTCAGCAGATTCTGTTTATAATTTTCCCCATCCATCTCTTAGCTGTTGCCTCTACCAGATTTCTACCTTTACCCATGTGTAAATTTGGATCTTTCTGTTGTCATTCTGTTGCTGTCCATGACTGCTGCACTTATTCAATCCTTCTACATTTCTGTTTATAGAGTGTTTGAGAAACCAACAATCTCTTCAGTTCTGGTTTTTCTTTCTAAAAATTTTGAAACTCTTCTTTATTCTTGAACATCTATTTTTTTGTCCTGTGCAATTAAGCTCAGATTTGCAGGAAAAGTCACCCTGGCTTGCCTCTTGATCTCCATTGTTCCCCACAACATTATACCATTACCTTCTTCTTTCTCTAGTGGGTGTAGAATAGTCTTGCATTATTCAAATGACCTTTCCTTTGTATTTAAAGGTCTTTCTCACAATAGTTTACAGAATTTGTTTCTGAATTGATTAAATTTAACTACTATATGTCTTGGAATTTGCATCTTTATTGTGTTTTCTTTTTTTTTCTGGAGGCCATCTAGGAATAATTTCTATTAGAATTTCATTTTTTTGTTTTCAGAAGTTCTGGTGAGTACTATTATATTCTTCATTATGATGTTAAGGTTTTTTGGTTCTGCCACGTTCTTCTGAGAGAACTATGATCTTTAGGTGGTCTCTACATATCCTGTTTTCAAGACCTACATGCTTTGCTTACAAAATGATCATTTTTTTTTACTGTTATTGTTCTTTGCTTCTCTTCTTTAGATTCTCCTTTACTTCTGCATATTTGCAATCTCTATCTAATGTTCTCTGTTTTGTTTCTTCATTGAGGCTTGCCATTTAAAATTAAAGTTTTTCCATTCAGTTCATTATGTTTGCTGTGTAGGACATGATTTATGGTCACATAATTCTCCTTTCCCACTTTGAAAACATACTGGAACAGATTGTGGGTACACAATCTCCTCAAATTCCACAGTATCCTCTGTCTCAATGAGTATTGGATCATTTTCCTTTGTTTTAGATAATTATTTCATTTACTAGATCTTGAGTCTATATTTCCTTCTGTTATGGATTTTCCTGTTGGTTTATCTGTTTATGTTCTAGTTTCTTCTTTTTGAAATCTTTGGTAGTTATTTTTCACCTCCTTTATTTTCTTTATCACTCACTATCTGACTTCTTTCCCTCTGTTTGTCGTTTCCTTCAGGGCTGGATCTAAAAGTATCTCAGCCTCCTGTCACACCAGGCAATTCATAGGTCACCTGCCTTCATCTCTGCTCCAACTGACTTTTAGGTGGTCAGATCTGCTCTTTCCCTCAGGCTTTATGGAGTGTTGCACAGTTCCCTAAATGCATACCATATTGTCCTAATGTAGAGTCACACTATCTATATTCCTTAGTTTTCTGGCCTAGCAATAAGAGTTCTGAGCCTGCTTTGCCAGGAATAAGTAGTTCAGAAAATTGTAGTACGAGTGCTTCCAAGCTGCAGTCCTTTGCAGGCTTTTGTTCCTAAAGGGCTATGGAGCTCGCTGTTGAGGCTTAAGCAAACCTCCACAGCCTATGGCTGGGGTCTACATAGCATTTCAAGAGTGAGGGACCAGGGTCTAAGGGTGAATTTTTTTCCTTTGTACTTATTTAGATTTAGTTTTCAGAATTCATTTTTATAAGACTTTTGAGTTCCAAATTTCATCCTCCCCCTTTTACCCTGCCATCCCCCCTCCATGGAAAGCAGTTTCATATAGGTTATGCATGTATAGTCATACTAAACATATTTTCACATTAGTTATGTTGTGAGAGAAGAGCCATAACCAAAGGCAAAAACCATGAGGAAAAAAAACAGAGAAAGAGAAAATAAGTACTCACTGATCTGCATTCAGACTGCATAGTTCTTCCTCTGGAAGTGAATAGCATTTTCCATCATGAGTTTTTGGAATTGTCTTAGATCATTGTATTGTTGAGAAGATCTAAATCTATCAAAATTGATCATCACATAATGGTGCTGTTACTTTGTACAATGTTTTGCTGGTTCTGTTCACTTTACTCAGCATCAGTTCATGTCTTTCCAGGTTATTTTGAAATCCACATGTTCATCATTTCATATAGCCCAATAACATTCCATTATATTCATATGCCACAACTTGTTTAGCATTCCCCAATTGATGGACATCCCCTCAATTTCCGATTCTTGGCCACCACAAAAGGAGTTGTTATAAATATTTTTTCTTGTACATGTGGATCCTTTTTCCTTTTTTATGATCTCATTGGAATACAGTACTGGCATTGCTGGATCAAAGGGTAGATGCATAGTTTTATGACTGTTTGGTCATACTCTCCAGAATGCCTGGATCAATTCACAACTCCACCAGCAATGCACTAGTATTCCAGTTTTCCCACATCTCCAACATTTATCTTTTTCCTGTTTTGTCATATTAGTCAATCAGATAGGTGTGTGGTGGTACCTCAGAGTTCCGTTGATTTCATTTTTTCTTTTTTTTTAATAAAAATTTTAGTTATTTAACTTTTTACATTCATTTTCACAAAATTTTGGGTTCCAAATTTTCTCCCCTTTGATCCCCTCCCCCCCACCCCAGTACACTGAGAAATCTAATTTTCCCTATCACCAATCTGCCCTCTCTTCTATCATCCCTCCCTTCCCTTGTCCTCATCTTCTCTTTTGTTCTGTAGGGCCAGATGACTTTCTATTCCCCATTAACTGTATTTTTTATTTCCTAGTAGCAACAACAATACCAAACAGTTGTTCCTCAAACTTTGAGTTCCAAATTCTCCCCAACCCTCCCCTCCCCCACCCATTCCCTTTGGGAAGGCAGGCAATTCAATATAGGCCATATCTGTGTAGTTTTGCAAATGACTTCGATAATAGTCGTGTTGTGTAAGACTAACTGTATTTCCCTCCATCCTGTCCTGCCCCCCATTGTTTCTATTCTGTCTTTTGATCCTGTCCCTCCCCAAGAGTGTTGACTTCAAATTGCTCCCTCCTCACATTGCCCTCCCTTCCATCATCCCCCACCCTTGCTTATCTCCTTCTCCCCCACTTTCCTGTACTGTAAGATAGGTTTTCATACCAAAATGAGTGTGCATTTTATTCCTTCCTTTAGTCGAATGTGATGAGGGTAAACTTCTTGTTTTTTTCTCAGCTCTCCTCTTTTTCCCTCCACTAAAAAGTCTCCTGCTTGCCTCTTGAATGAGATATAATTTACCCCATTCATTTCACCCTCTTTCCTCCCACTACATTTCTCTTTCACCATTTGCCTTAATTTCTTTTAAGATATGGTCCCATCCTATTCAATTCCCTCTGTTCTCTCTGTCTCTGTATGTGCGTGCATGTGTGTATGTGTGTTTGCGTGCACACGTATACATGTCTGTGTGTGTGTATGTGTGTGTGTGTGGTCCCACCAGCTACCCAGATACTGAAAAGTTTTAAGAGTTACAAACATTGTCTTCCCATGTAGGAATGTAAACAGTTCACCTTTGGTAAGTCCCTTATGACTTCTCTTTGCTGTTTACTTTTTCATGCTTCTCATTCTTGTGTTTGAAAATCAGATTTTCTTTTCAGCTCTGGTCTTTTCATCAAGAATGCTTGAAAGTCCTCTATTTCATTTGAAAGACCATATTTTCCCTTGGAGTATTATACTCAGTTTTGCTGGGTAGGTGATTCTTGGTTTGAGTCCTAGTTCCTTTGACTTCTGGAATAGCCTATTCCACGCCCTTTGATCCCTTAATGTAGAAGCTGCTAGATCTTGTGTTATCCTGATTGTATTTCCACAATACTGGAATTGTTTCTTTCTAGCTGCTTGAAATATTTTCTCCTTGACCTGGGAATTCTGGAATTTGGCCACAATGTTCCTAGGAGTTTCTCTTTTTGGATCTCTGTCAGGCAGTGATCGATGGATTCTTTCAATACTTATTTTGCTCTCTGGTTGTAGAATCTCAGGGCAGTTTTCCTCGATAATTTCATGGAAGATGATGTCTAGGCTCTTTTTTTGATCATGACTTTCAGGGAGTCCCATAATTTTTAAATTGTCTCTCCTGGATCTATTTTCCAGGTCAGTTGTTTTTCCAATGAGATATTTCACATTCTCTTCCATTTTTTCATTCTTTTGGTTTTGTTTGGTGATTTCTTGGTTTCTCGTAAAGTCATTAGACTCCATCTGTTCCATTCTAATTTTGAGAGAACTATTCTCTTCAGTGAGCTTTTGAACCTCTTTTTCCATTTGGCTAATTCTGCTTTTGAAAGCATTCTTCTCCTCATTGGCTGCTGCCTCTGCCACTCCCTCCTCCGCTTCCTCCTGAGGAGGCCTGAGTTATGGAGACACCCCACTCCCCTCTTGGCCAGCCCAGAAGTCTCTCTCACTGACCTGTAGCGTCTGTGGGCAAAGGGACCTTGGTGGCTGCCAGAGATTCCGTCCCCAAAGCCTGCTCGGATCTGCTCCTCTGGGGCCCCGTGGCCAGGGCAGCACAGGGGTGGACTCTGCTGTCTGGAGCGCGATGGACCCCTGGGGACGGCTCTCCAGGGCTCTCTGGAATGGAAATCTTTTCCACTGTGTTTCTGCGTGCCTTGCAGTGCTCCAGAATTTGTGGGGAGTTCTTCTTGCAGGAAATATATGGAATGTGGGTTCGGAGCTAGCATATGTGAGTCTTTCTACTCCACCATGTTGGCTCCCGCCGAAGGAGGAATTTTTGATACTAAATCATAGGTCAAACTGTCACATAATTTGGCTAACATACATGAGGAAATATAATTGAAAATGGAACCAGAAGGAATCCATTTTTCTAATCAGTAGTGATTCAGAACATTTTTATAAGAGTAGATAGCTTTAATTTCTTCATCTGAAAACTACCTGGTCATATACTTTGACCACTTATCAATTGAGAAATGACTTGTATTCTTCTAAATTTGCCTCTGTTTTTATATATTCTGAAAATGAGTCCTTTGTCAGAAACATTGGCTGTAAAAATTGCTTCCCAGGTTTCTGTTTTTCTTCTAATCTGGGTTGTATTGATTTTGTGCAAAATCTTTCTAATATAATCAAAATTATACATCTTGTATTTCATAATGTTCTGTATCTCTTGTTTGGTCGTAAATTCTTCTCCATAGATCTGATAGGTAAACTATTCCTTGCTCTCCTAATGTGCTTAGAGTTTTGCCCTTTATATCTAAATCATGTACACATTTTGACCTTATCTTATTATACAGTGCAACATGATGATCTATGCCTAGTTTCTGCCATATTATTTTCCAGTTACCTTAGTAGTTTTCTTCAAATAGTGAGTTTGTTTCCCTAGAAATTGGAATCTTTGGGTTTATCAAACAAGTAGATTACCATAGTTAATTGATTACAATGTCTTGTGTCCCTAGCCTGCTCCACTGATCCACCACTCTATTTCATAGCCAATACCAAATAGTTTTGATGATTGCTGCTTTATAATACAGTTTTAGATCTGGTACAACTTGACCACCTTCCCTTGAATTTCTTTTAATTAATTCCCCTAATACACTGGAACTTCTGTTCTTCCAGATGAATTTTATAATTTTTTCTAGCTCTAGAAAATAATTTTGGTAGTTTGGTATGGCACTGAATAAGTAAATTAAATTAGGTAGAATTGTCATTTTTATTATATTAACAACCTACCCATGAGAACCTGATATTTTTCCAATTATTTAGATCTGATTTAATTCCTGTGAAAAGCATTTTGTAACTAATTGTGTCCATATAGTTCCTGGGCTTGTCATGGCAGGTGAACTCCCAAATATTTTATATTATCTACAGTTAATTTAAATGGTATTTCTTCCAATTTTTATAGCATCATGATCTGAAAAGATCTAAACTTTTTTTCACCTCCTTCATGTTTATTTTGTGATAATATTGTAACAGTATAGTTTTGCTATCTATTTCTTCTTGTAACTCACTTCTCCTCAAAACTTTGAATGCTTTTACACATGGTGCATATATGTTTAGTATTAATATTACTTCATCATCTATGGTATCTTTTATCAGGATATAGTTTCCTTCCTTATCTTTTTAAATTACATCTATTTGTGCTTTTGCTTTATTTGAGATCAGGATTGCAACCCCTGTGTTTTTTGCTTCACATGAAACATAATATATTCTTTTTTAAAGTATATTTTTAGTTTGCAACATTCACTTCCATAAGATTTTGAGTTCCAAATTTCCTCCTTATATCCCCCATTCCCAAAACCCATGATAATGTGTAATTTGAAACAGGCTCTACATATACCTTCATTTGAAAGTATTTTCACATTAGTCGTGTTGTAAAGAAGAGTTAGAACCAATGGGAGAAACCACAAGAAAGATGAAACAAAGAAAAAAAAGAGAGAGAGCAAATAATATGCTTGAATCTTCATTCAGATTCCATAGTTCTTTTTCTGGACATGGACATCATTTTGTTGATTCCTTTCATTGCTAAGAAGAGATAAGTCAGAGGGCAGAGCCAAGATGGTGGAATAGAAAGACGCACATGCTCTAGCTCTTCTCCTACAACC
The DNA here is from genome assembly GCA_023548195.1 of Bettongia penicillata ogilbyi. Lineage (NCBI taxonomy): Eukaryota > Metazoa > Chordata > Mammalia > Diprotodontia > Potoroidae > Bettongia > Bettongia penicillata. The sequence continues at coordinate 717,169 of JAJHZJ010000040.1, forward strand.
CATAAAATATCTGTAAAAAATGACTCTCAACAAATTCTAGAGCAGCATAAGTCACAGAATGACAGAGTGAAAGATATTTCCAGCCAAAAGTAACCTGGAAGGCTGACAGGAAAGATCTATTGCACGGGACAGGAACAGAAGCCCAGCCTTGGCTGTGCAGCACCAGCACCAGGAGGAACAGGACCAGAACAGGCCTCTGGGGCAGAATCCCCAGTAGTAGCAGAGGGTCTCAGATCCCTCAACCCACAAGCACCAAAGAAAGCTTCAAAGGTCAGTGAGAGGGCTTTCCCAACTGTGCGAGAGGGGATCAGGGTGCCCCCCTAGCACTGGCTCCAGGCTACAACAGTGGTGACAGCAGTAGTGGCAGTAACCACAGCATCCATTTGTGAAACACTCTGCCCAAAGCTCCTAGGGGAATTGAGCAGTTGATCTGCATCTCAGCCTGAGTGGTGGCCCTGCTTTTCCCCTAAAGCCCCTGAGAGAATTGAGCAGCGGATCTGAATCTCATCTCTGAGCTCGAACCTCAGGTGAGGAGGAGCACTAGGACCCTCCTCTTGACAAAGGGTTCAGAAGTCAGGTAACTGGCTGGGAAAATGCCCCAAAAAAGGGGAAAAAATAAGACTATAGAAGCTTACTTTCTTGGTGAACAGGTATTTCCTTCCATCCTTTCTGATGAGGAGAACAATGCATACTGTCAGAGTAAGTCAAGACTTCTGCATCCAGTACCTCCAAAACAAATATGCAATGGTCTCAGGCCATGGAAGAGCTTGAAAAGTGAGTGAACAGCTTGCTAAGGGAGACCAAAAAATGCTGAAGAAAATAACACATTTAAAAATTGGCTAACCCAATTGGAAAAACAGGTCCAAAAAATCAATAAGGAGAAGACTTTAAAAAGCAGAATTAACCAAATGGTAAAGGAGGTTCACAAGCTCACTGAAGAAAACAGTTCTTTAAAAATGAGAGTGGAGCAGATGGAAGCTAATGACTTTATGAGAAATTGAGAAATTACAAAACAAAACCAAAATAATGAAAAAATAATGATAATGTGAAACATATCATTGGAAAAACAACTGACCTGGAAAAATAGATCCAGGAGAGATAATTTAAAAATTATGGGATTACCTAAAAGCCATGATCAAAAAAAGTGTCTAGACATCATCTTTTATCAAATTATCAAGGAAAATTGTTCTGATATTCTAGATCCAGAGGGCAAAATAAATATTGAAAGAATCCGCTGATCACCTCCTGAAAGAAACCAGAAAAGAGAAACTGCTAGGAATATTGTAGCCAAATTTCAGAGTTCCCAGGTCAAGGAGAAAATATTGCAAGCAGCTAGAAACAAACAATTCAAGTATTGTGGAAATATAGTCAAGATAACACAGGATCTGGCAACTTCTATACTAAGGGATCAAAGGGCTTGGAACAGGATATTCCAGAAGTCAAAGGAACTGGGACTAGAACAAAGAATCACCCACCCAGCAAAACTGAGTATAATACTAAAGGGGAAAAATGGTCATTCAATGATATAGAGGACTTTCAAGCATTTTCAATGAAAAGACCAGAACTGAATAGAAAATTTGACTTTCAAACACATGAATCAAGAGAAGTATGAAAAGGTTAACAGGAAAGACAGATCATAAAGAACTTTTAAAGTTGAACTGTTTACATTCCTACATGGAAAGATAATATTTGTAACTCTTGAGACTTTTCTCAGTATTTGGGTAGGTGGAGGGATTATATATACACACACACACAGCAGAGGTTGAGTTGAATCAGAAGGAATGATATCTATAAAAAATAAAATTAAAAAAATATTGGGAGGAGAAAGTGAAAAATGGAATGGGGCAAATTATCACTCAAAAAAGATATTAGAAAAATCTTCGATGAAGGAGAAAAGGAAGGAGATGAGGGGGGAAAAGTGAAGCTTAGTCTCATCACATATGACTTAAGGAGGCAATAACATGCTCACTCAGTTTGGTATGAAAATCTATCTTACACCACAGGAAAATAGGGGAGAAGGGCACAAGTGGAGTGAGGGAGATGATAGAAGGGAGGGTAAATGAGAGAAGGGAGTAATTCAAAGTAAACATTTTTGGGAAGGGACAAGTTCAAATTAGAGAATAGAATAAATGGAGGGCAGGGTAGGATTGAGGGAAATATAGTTAGTCTTCCACAACATGATTATTATGGAAGTCTTTTGCAAAATGACAAATATACAGCCTGTATCGAATTGTTTGCCTTCCCAGTTGGGATGGGTGGGGAGGGAAGAAGGGAGAAAAGTTGGAATTCAAAGTATTAGAAACAAATGTTGAGAACTGCTTCTGCATGTACCTGGGAAATAAGAAATACAGGTAATGGGGTATAGAAATCTAGCTTGCCCTACAAAAAAAGAGAGAATATGGGCATAAGGGAAGGGTGGGGTGTGATAAAAGGGAGGGCAAATTGAGGGAAGGGGGGTAATCAGAAAGGAAGGGGTTATGGGGTGGGGGGGAGGGAAGAGATGGGGAGAAAAATTGCAACTCAAAATTTTGTGTAAATGAATGTTGAAATCTAAGAATAAGTAAACATTAAAAAATTTAGAAAAAGAAGAGATGTCTGTCAAAATTAGACATCACACATTGTGACTGTTACTATGCACAATGTTTTCCTGGTTCTGCTCACTTCACTTAGCAACAATTCACTCATGTTTTTCTGAAGTCTGCCTGTTCATCATTTCTTATAGTACAGTAGTATTCCATTACATTCAAATACCACATCTTGTCCAGTCATTCCCAACTGATAGGCATCTTCTGAATTTCCAATTCTTTGTCACCACAAAAAGAGTTGCTATAAATATTTTTGTACATATGGGTCCTTTTCCTATTTTTATGATCTCTTTGGGATACAGACCTAAAAGTGATACTGCTGGGTCAAAGAGTATGCACATTTTTTTTTATAAATGGTAATTAATAATAATTACCTTAGGTCATAATTTCAAATTGCTCTCCAGCATGGTTGGGTCAGTTGGCAATTCTACCAACAATACATTAGTGTTCTAATTTTCTCACATCTTCTCCAGCATTTATAATTTTCCTGTTTTGTCATGTTAGATAATCTGATAGGTATGACGTGGTACCTCAGAGTTGTTTTGATTTGCATTTTCAAACATAATATTTTCTGCTCCAGCCTTTTACCTTTACTCTGTGTATTTCTCTGCTTCAAATGTGTTTCTTGTAAATAACATATTGTAAGATTCTGTTTTTTAATCCACTCTGATATTCACTTTTGGTTTTTTGAAAGAGTTTATCCCATTCACATTCAAAGTTATGATTACTAACTGTACTTTTCTCTCTATCCTATTCCCTGCCTCTGTTTATATTTTTCTCTCATTTCATCCTTTCCCTCCTCACCGTGTTTTGCTTCTGACCACCACCTCCCTCAATCTGCCCTCCCTTCTGTTAGCACCCATTCCTTTTCTTTTCTCTTTCTCCTTCTTCTCCTCCTGAGAGTGAGATAAATTTCTATAACCAACTAAATATATATGCTATTCTCTCTTTGAGCAAGATCTGATGACAGTAAAGTTCATGCAATGTTTGCCTCCCTCCCCTCTTTCCTTCTCTTTTAGTAGGTCTTTGCACCTCTTCATGTGATGTAATTTACCTTATTCTGCCTCCTTCTTTCCTATTATTCCAGTGCAATCTTTTTTTTCACCTCAACTATTTTTTACCATCATGCTAAAGTCAACTTATACCTATACCCTCTATGTATACTTCTTCTAAATGCTATAATATTCTCAAGAATTACAAGCATCTTCTTAAGTAAGGATTTAAACGTTTAACCTTATTTAATTTTTTCCTTTCCTTTTTACCATTTTATGTTTCTCTTGATTCTTGTATTTGAAGACTGATTTGTGATTTACCATTTTATGCTTCCCTTGATTCTTGTATTTGAAGACTGATTTGTCTGTTCAGTTCTGTTTTTTTCATCAGGAATGACTGAAAGTTTCCTACATCACTAAATATCCATCCTTTCCCTTGAAAGTTTATGTTCAGTTTTGCTAGATAGTTGATTCTTGGTTGTAAACCAAGCTCCTTTGCCTTCCAGAATATCATATTCTAAACCCTCTGATTCTTTAATGTAGAAACTACTAAATTCTGAATAATTCTCACTGTAGTTCCATGATATTTAAATTCTTTCTGGCTGCGTGCAGTATTTTCTCCATGACCTGATAATTCCAGTATTTGACTTCAATATTCCTTGGGGTTTTCATTTTGGGATGTCTTTCAGGAGATGATCAGTGGATTTTTACAATGGCTATTTTACCGTCTTGTTCTAGGATATCAGGGCAGTTTTTCTTGATAATTTCTTGAAAGATGCTGTTCAGGCTCTTTTTTTGATCATGGATTTCAGGTAGTCCAGTAATTCTTAAATTCTCTATCCTAGATCTATTTTCCAGGTCAGTTGCTTTTCCAATGAATTATTTTACATTTTTCTTCTATTTCATTCCTTTGATTTTGTTTGATTCCTGATGGTCTCATAGAATCATTAGCTTCCAGTTGCCCCTATTCTAATTTTTAAGGAATTATTTTCTTCAGTTAGCTTTTGTACCTCCTTTTCCATTTGGCCAATTCTACTTTTTAAGGAGTTGTTTCCTTCAGTGGATTTTTTTTCCCATTTAGCCAATTGTATTTTGTTAAGGAATCATTTTCTTCAGTTAATTTTTGTCCTTTCTCTTTCAAACTCTCGTTTGCATACATCTCATTTCTTTTCCCAATTTTTCTTCTACCTCTCTTATTTGACTTTTAAAATCCTTCTTGAGCTTTTCCAAGAAGGCTTTTGGGGCTTAAGACCAATTCACATTCCCTTTTGAGGTTTCAGATGTAGGTATATTGACAATGTTGTCCTCTTCTGAATTTGTATTCTGATCTTCCCTGTAACCATACTAGTTTTCTATTGTCAATGTTTATTTTTTGCTTCTTGCTGATGTTTTTTTTTCCTATTTCCTGGTTTTTAAAGTTGAGCTCTCATATTGGAGCACCAGAGGCATTCTCCCAAGATTCTTATACTTGGGCCCTGGGGCCTGGTTGCTAGCTGCTGGAGGCTCTAGGGGTCTGAAAGTCTAATTGAAGTCCTCATGGAGGTGTCCAATGTGTGCTGAGTCCAGGTGCATGGTTTTTGGCATTTCCCCAGAGCTGCACTGAGGTATGTGGAGGTGTGACCACTTAAGGATATCTGCCAGCCCTGAGCTGTACTGCAATACAGAGAGGTCTGGCTGCTGGAGGACACTTCCCCACCCAGGGCTGTATTGAAGCATGGGAAGGTTGGGCAGGATACCTGTCTGCCCCCAGGCTGGCTATGGCACATGGTGATTCCCTGAGCTGGTGTCTGCAGGTTCCCCTGGCTATGCTAAGGCATGTGTGGCGGGGGGTGGGAGGGGCTGGTATTAGCATTTGCCTGCTCCACTGCACTGGGGCTCAGGCTGTCCTGCAGAAGGTGGGATTTCATATCAGGATCCCCTGTTGGCTTTCTGAGGTGGCTGGCTGACTTGCTGGATGCTTCCTGTCCTGGACTGTACTCCCCCTTTACCAGAGTGAGATGGACTTTTATTGCCAATCGTCCAAGTTTCCTGGGTTAAAAGATAGCTCCACCCCATCTTTATGCTGGCTCTGTTCTTACAGGATTTGTTCTAGGGGGGTATTTTATGGTTATTTGGAGGTGAATATGGGAGAGGGACAGCAATTTACTGCTTATTCTGCCATCTTGGCTCCCACCTCTCTGGGTTTTCAGGACACTACTCCCTCCTTGTCTTCCTTCAACCAATTTAACCACTCTTTCTCTGTATTCTTTGCTGGATCCTTCTCCAAATCACATCCTCTAACCATAGATGTTCCTTGGGATTCTGTCCTGGGCACTCTTCTCTTCTCCCTCTATATGTAACTTAGTGATCTCATCAGCCCCCATGAATTTCATTACCATCTCTATACTGATGATTCTCAAATCTACCTATCCTACTCCAACCTCTTTATTGACCTCTAATCTAATATCTCCAAATGACTTTCAGACATCTCAAACTTAATGTTCAGTAGAATTTTAGACTCAGTAAGTCCAAAACAGAATTCATTTCTTTTCCCCCTGAACTCTCCTTACCTTCCTTGTTACTGCAGAAAGTAACCTCTTCCTCCCAGTCCCCTGGGCTTGCAACCTAGGCATCATCCCAGATCCCTTACTGTCTCACGCTGTCCCCTCCATATTCAAGCTGTTGTCAAGATTTTTCAACTAACCTTGCAATATCTCTCAAATATCCCCACTTTTTTCCCTTCTGCTACTGCCAACCCATCACATCACATCTGGATTACATTGCCAGCTGGTGGTTCAGCCTGCCTCAAGTCTTTCCCTCAAGTCCCTAATACATTGTCTATTCAGCAACTAAAGTGATTTTCCTAAAATACAGATCTGACTGTATCAACCCCCCTACTCAATAAATTCAAGCAGTTCCTCTTACTTCCAGAATCAAATACAAAATCATTTCATTGGTATTCAAACTCTTCATAACCTATCTCCCTCTGACTTTTCCAGATTTCTTATACCTTATTCCCTGACACATACTTTTTGATCCAGTAACACTGGCCTCCTAATTGTTCCATAAACAAGATACTCCATCTCTCAGCTCTGGGCATTTTCTCTGACTGCCCCCATGGATGAAATGCCCTCCTCTTTTAGTCTGACTATTGACCTCCCTAGCTTCTTTTTGCATCACAACTGAAATCACACCTTCTGCAGGAAGCCCTTCCAAACCCCTCTCAGTTGCATACAGCTTGCTGTAAGTATACTTGTTTATGTTATTGCCTCCCATTAGATTGTAAACTCCTTGAGGGTGGGTGTTATCTTTTGCCTCTTTTTGTATCCCCAGTGTTTTGCACAAAGTCTGTCACATGGAATGTGCTTGACAAAATGTTTATTGGTTCATTAATTATATGCCTAAAACTGATATTACCTTCCCCTCAAACTTGTTCTTCCCTCTAATGCCACTGTTCCTAACATAACCCCCATTTGCTCACTTCAGATTCAAAACCATAATGTTATCCTTCCATCTGCCTTTCCCCGCTTGTAATCGTTTGAAATTGTGCTAATAATATTTCTGCAATAATTTTCTGACTAATCTCCTCTCTATACTAACGACTACCATTCTAGTATAGGCCTTCATAAATGCCCATCTATTCTGTTTTCCAGTTAGAGCACTTACTGGTCTTTTGACCTCTAGTCTTTCCAGTTGTACAACCCATCCTTCAAAACTACTATCAGACTTCTCTTCTTAAGTGTGAATGTAGCTATGTCACTCATCTGAAGAAGCTCTTTGCTGCCTCCTTTTTCCCCCCGCCCATCAAAGTGGCCAAACTCAAACTAGTTAACCTAGAATTCAAGATTTTCCACAGTCTAGCACTACTTTATCTTTTCAGCCTTATCCCACAGGCACTCCCTTACATATACTGTACTCTACCCTGATTCAGTCTGATGAAGATAGAGCCTAGCCATCTTTCACTGATGGAAATTAATCAGCACTTGAATATGTCTCATTACACCTGGGAAGAATCATCATAAACCGGTACCTTTGCATTGAGTATACTTTCCCACCTCAGCCTCTGATGAGGATTCTTTGTGTTCATCCTTAGTTTTCAAAGAAGAACATGACATCAAAGAAACAATGACATGACTTGCAGTTGGCTTTGTTTTGATTGAGGGAGGGCTATGCAAGGTCACCAGCTTCTCTTTCCCCTCCTGAGCCATCTGGATCCAGTGACCAGATATTCATCAGGATGACTGGAGATGACCCAGGATGCACTGGGAGACCTTGAGCTTTTCAGGTACTTACTTAGAGGGAGATAATGCCCATTGAGTGAATAGGCCTCTTTAAGAAGTAGTTGGGGAATAGCCATTTTAATGAGCAAAAGAAAAAAAATAACTAAATCATGTTGGGAGGGAAAGTGAAACTGTTGCTATTGATAATCACTTTAAGCTAGTCATTAAATGGAGTTTGGGCAGGCATCCATTGTTTTCCAACCTATGGGCTTCAGAGGGAAGGAAGGAAGGAAGGAAGGAAGGAAGGAAGGAAGGAAGGAAGGAAGGAAGGAAGGAAGGAAGGAAGGAAGGAAGGAAGGAAGGGAGGGAGGGAGGGAGGGAGGGAGGGAGGGAGGGAGGGAGGGAGGGAGGGAGGGAGGGAGGGAGGGAAACAATGAACTGGATAATATGACAGGTGAACTCCTGCCCAAAACTGGATTAGACAAACCCTATTGTCTTGGTTCACTTTAAGACCCCTGAGAAGCAGATGATTGTTATCACAGGAATAAAATCAATACCCATGGCCTTCTGGTCATAATTCTAATTATCATTTTATAACATGTTTCTTGATATTGTCTTTTTAGCCAGTAGCTATAGCTGCCTTCAGTTACCAACTATTAGGAAAGAAGTACCGACTTTCTATTTTTCTGCTTATTTGTTATTTTATTTTGAAATATTCCTTACAGTGGGTGATAGGACAGTGTGTATAGAGATGTCTGAATAATTTACATTGCCCTTGGTGGGGGTATAGAGAGCATTTATGTGCTCTGTGTTGCCACCTTCTGCTCAATATTCTTAATTCCCCTACATTGCCCATTACAAACTGTACTAAAGATTCTTTCATAGAGCAGTCATCAGGTTGTAAAGAAAAGTATGTGAAAGAAATTCCAAAAATATAATCTTTTTATTACTACATAATATTTTCCAGGTATTTGGGCCTTTTTCTAAGCAGATAAAACAATTTTGCCTTCACTCAAATGATAAATATTAACACAGAAAGAAACAAAAGTATTGTACATTTCCCCAAAAGCTAAGCAAAATAACACAAAAAGATGTTTGACTTACAGAATATGTAGTCATGCATTTGTGCTACTACTTGCTAAAGAAACAGAAGATTGGGTACAATAACTTTGATTTAACCTCAATGTGTTACCTTTTTCAATATAACCAAATAAATGAAAAGAACATTCATGTAGACCTGTTCTTTTGGCTCAGCTTCCTTTATTCTCTATCCTTCTAATATTCGTAAAGTAACATGCAATTTGTAAAAATTTAAAGTTGCAAAACTGGATGGAGCCATAAAAAAATCTTTGTCTCTCTACTTCAAAGCCCCCATTACTTAATTTATTAGAAAGAAAAATTATCCTGTAATCACAAAATCTAGGCTTAAGCACTAACTTTGACACCAAAACCATCTCTCCTTGGAACTTCTCTCTCTTCTGTTGAGGACACTGCCATTCTTCCAGTTATTCAGTCATCCATATTAATAGAATACAAATCATTTTTAACTGCATACTTTGCCTTACCCTTATATCCAATCTCTTTTCAAATCTTATTGATTCTAGATTCATATTTATCTCATATGTGGTCTCCTTCTGCACTCATGTAGTACACTACCCTAGTTCAGACTCATCTCCTCTTGCATGAACTGTCATATCCTCCTAATTGGTCTCCCAGCCTCAAGTCTCTCCCATTTCCATTTCATCCTCTTACATAGTTAATGGTGTGATATACATATGAAATGTTGCAAATGAAACCCAGTTGATCAGTTGATCTGCCCTATTATATCTGTGCAAATACAGACTTCTCTATTTGACATTCATAGCTCTTCATAGTCAACCATCAATCTACCTTTTCAGTCCTCTTATATGTTTCTCCTCTCATACTCCAAAGTTCAGTCAAACTCACTTTTTAGTTGTACAGTGCACCTGAAATTCCATGTCCCATTTCTGTGAGTTTATACAGGCTTTCTCTGATTCCTAGAATGCATTCTTCTCTCTTCATGTCTACTTCTTAGAATCCCCAGCTTATTGACCATTGCAAAATCACTTAAATGCTCTGAGACTAATTTTTTGCATCTGGAAATGTGAATGATAATAACTATTAACATTATTAGCTTTCAAATATTTTAAATATCTAGACTATCCCATTGTTATTATAAAATAAAATCATAGACTGATAGATCAGGCATAGAAGCAAATATCAAGTCTAACCATGTAATTTCAAAGAGGTCATTTTATCCAAGAGGCTCTGTACCTTGTCCAAGATGACATAATTAGTTACTTAACTCAGACTAAGATGTAGGTCTTCAGACTTTTATTTCACTGTTCTTTCAACTGCAATGTTTTTCATGTACAATATACATGAATATTGTATTGTACATTGAATATGTATTGTATCTCCTAATGTCTAACCTAAATCTTTCATATTTAAAGCCCATTTTTAATGTTTTTAGTAAAAATGGCATTCAAAACTTCCCTTACACTATTTTGACATATTACTCTTGTTTATGTATGGGTCTCTTCCACCCAGAACTTTTCAATGGTTCTCACTTACCAAGTAAAATCCAAAATGCTTAGCATCATAGTCAATGTCCTCAACAATCTGTCAAAACTACTTTTTTTTCCAGTATCATCTCACATTACTACCCTATAGTCAGGTCATGTTGAATAATTTCTCCTCTCTACCTACACGTGAATTTTTGCCTCTTTGCCTTTGCTCATACTGATTCTTATGTCTCTTCTAGCTAGAAGAACCTCACCATTCATTGAGGCAACCCATTTTTTCTCTTAAATAGCTATAATTATTAGGAACTTTTTCCCTAATATCAAGCCAAAATCTGCCTCTTTGTAAATCCTCCACATTTCTTCTGCTCTGGGGCCAAATAGTATAAGTCTTTTCCAAGGGTGTTTTGACAACTGTCTCTCTGGAGAAAAACAATATGCCCCAAAAATAAGGTTAAATTTAATCTACATCATTAACATTTTCCCTGCCACTTTAAGTCTAGGTAATTAACAAAGCAAACTGAGTCCTGATTTGTAGTGTTTGACAGTTTCTGAGGTATAAATGCTCACACCGAAAATTTAACAATCTGGTCTTGGGAGCCAATTTGAACTGTCTCTAGCACATCCCCAATATAACCCCTCCTCTGAATGATAGCCCCTCCGACACTTGAAAGAAACTATCATTTCCTTTCTGAGTATTCTTTTCTTTAGACTAAACACCCATAGTTCCTTCAACTGCTCTTCACATGGCATGGACTCAAAGACCCTTCATACCAGACCCAACCATCCTAATTGCCATCTTCTAGATAAACTCTAGTTTATCACTGACCTGTTAAAATTATGGCACCCAGAACTGAATCATGTCTGATAAATCATGTTCAGATAAAGTCCAGTGTCTCCTAGGCCTAACGGGAAGCAGGGCTGCCCAGAGACAAAAGTGCAAAAGGGGCAACATTTGTATTCCGTGCTCTACTAATGTCTCTTTTTGGTATCTGTCTCAGTTGTCTAGAACTGTCTCGTGGCTAACCATCATCTACCAGCATAGAATTACAAAGGACCACAGCAGTATTTCATGCTCAAGAGATGCCCCTTTTCTCCTTTCCTCTAGGTCTAGTTTTTCCCTACAAAGATATATGACCTCCCAGTTAGTGCTTTACCTATAAATGTATTGCCCCCTAAAGTCACCTAATGCCTTAATCTAGTGAAGGGAAAGCTACTTCCTAAGACCATTATATGGTAACTGAGATTATGAGAATTTCAGATGTGGCCCTATGAAGAGAAAGTTAGCAGTAGATGAAAAATTTGGCACCCTTTAATCACACCATGCAGGCATGTGTATTCTGCTTATAGGGCGAGGAAACTTTCATAAAAGGATTGCCTCTTCCTAGAGCAATGGAACTCAGTTGTGGCTCATGGATCAGTGGTTATCATAAAGTACCTCCAAGTGACTCAAGGTCTCTCATGTTCATAATGTGATGAAGTTTGCAATTGTTTCTGGCCCAGATTAACTAATCACTTGCAAACTGTTCCCTCATTAGTATTACATACCAAAGAGTGTCCCTAGTGTTCTGGCAAGATTGTCTTTTACTTTTGGCAGTGGCCAGTGGGATGGGTGTCCACACATACCAATAGTGTTTGTGAAGCTTTGCCCTGGAGCACGTGCTCCCTGGTTACCCAACTCCCTTTCCAGCCTGTGATTGTGCAGCCATCCCTGGACACAGGTCTGTTTGCTCTAAAGTCCCAGGATGGAGAGTTCTGCCAGTTCCTTTTGGGGTGAGATTTTATCCTGTACTTGGAGATTAGAAAAGATAGAAACAAAATGATCAAATAAAGATTTCTGTGTATTCAGTTCAAAGCTGATTGTTTTTTCTATTTCCAAAAAGGGTCTCTTATTTCACTTCCTTTTTCCCCGGCTTGAACTTAGCCCCTCAATGCACCTATATCAATGGCCATTGCTTGGATCCAGGTCCTAGGTCATATTAGATAGAAGAATTAATAAAGAATCATCTCCATTTTCAAGCTAATATTCCCTGAGATGAAACCAGTGGGAGAAGGAAATGCAGGAAACATCAGAGCCAGAAAAGGCCAAATCCTCCCTAAATAGAAAACTGTTCAAAGTTTTCCTGGAGGCGTCAGTGGCTCTTTTCAGAGACACTATCCTCTTTTATGTACGTAATGTTGAGGATTGGGAGGTTTAAGTTTCCTTATTAAGTCAGCAGTTTGTCAAATTCAGCACCCAGGGGACTAGAATAAACTTATTTTCTTTCCTTTTTCCCAGACCAAATTCCACAATTCCTCCCCTCTCCACATTTCATTATTTGCCTGTGGTAGCTACAAGTTCGCCAACACTTCCCACTGAAGCTGCAACTGCTTTTTACATCACCCCGCAGCTGTGAGGGTGGCAGAGAGCAATCGAAAAGGAAAGGAGATTCAGACAATGCAAATTTCCTGTGTCAGGTGGTGAGTTAGTAAGACTGAAAGTCCCAGCTGTCTATGTTTGGGAGGAACCTCATTGATGAACATTTTGGTACTGCAAAGGCTGACCCCAAGCAAGGTCAAGGGTGAGATCCAGGTTCTTTTTCTTTTTCTTTCTTTTTTTTTTTTTTGGCCTATTTTGACCATTTCTCCTTTACAGGAATCTTAACAATTAAATGTACTCCATCTTGGAGGCAGAAAATATTTCTATCAAAACCTTACACAAAAGGAGTGAGTAAATGATGATCCTTCACATTCATATATCCTCTTTGAACAGAAGAATCCCTTGTATTTTCCATACACATATTTTGTAAGGGCAGTGTACAGTGGAAAAAAGCACCAGAAGTGTATCGTGGCTCTCTGCATTCAAGCATTTAAGTGGCTACTGTGTTGTCAGGCCTGGTACTAAACATTGCATGTATAAAAGTGAGACAATTCCTGACATTTAGGGAAATTGCATTCTGCGGGGCAGTAGGGTGGGAAGGAAGGTTTACAACCTATTTATTTATGAGTTCAGAATATAGTCAACATATATGCACAATTTGCATCCTGTCATACCTTGGGACTCATCTCTGGGACCCCTGTCACACATGGTAACTTTTGGTTAAGATCATTCCCTTTAGTTTTTCCTATTAACACTGATAGCTAGGGGAAAGTAGGTCTCTGACACCGGACTAAACGTACATTAGACTTATCTAGATTCTGGATATGAGTGTGACTGGAGTTGGCAGAGATAGTGGGTTATCTCAAGTGGCTTTCTTTCCCTTGGTTATCAAGTGCAAGATTTGTGAAATCCAGGGATTTATGAAAGTGGCAAGGGAGGGGAGGTAGGGCTAGACACTAATGTGACTGACTTCCTCCCTGCCTCCACTGACAACTGGGGCAAACAAGGAAAGACTTCCTTAAGAAGGTGCACTTTACTTTGAACCTTGAAAGGCCCTAGGGGTTCCAGGATATAGAGATGATAAAGCATTTTAGGCATGAATTGTTGGCATGCAAAGTCACAGAGGCAAAAGATGGAATGTCATGTACTGGCAAGTAGGCCAGTTTGGCTAAAGCATATAGAAGCATGTGAAGGGGAGTAATGGATAATCAACATGGAAAGGTGGCTGGAGCCAGATCGTGAAAGGTTTTGAATTCTGAAAAGGCATTTTTAATTTATCCTGCAGTCAAGGAGGAACCCCTGGAGTATCTTGAGCAGGGAAGTAGTAGAGTCAGATCAGCATTTTCAAAATAAAAGTTTAATAGCTCAGTGGATGTTAGTTTGGACAGAGCAGAAAATGGATGCAGCAAGGTCAATTAGGAGGTTACTTGCCATAGTCCAAGGCTGATGTGTTTGAGATGCCTATGAGTTATCCAGGTGGAGATGCCCAAAAGGTGGTGCAGGACTGGAGCTCAGAAGAAAGCTTTATAGAAGCAATTAAATGCAAATAGAAGGGAGAGGAGAGGAAGCACAGGCACGGTCTAATAAAAAGAAAGCTTCCTTGGGCAAGAACTGTTTCATTTTTGTCTTTGCATTCCCTACATTTACCAGTTTGTTGCCCATGATAAATGCTTAATAAATGTTTCAGAAATGTTTGTTGGCTGACTTATCAAATTGAAAGAGAAAAAAAGAAAAGGAAAGAGTGGAATGTTGCATGGAAAAAGACTGATATTATTTCCACATTTAGGGCCTTGAGTAATTTAAAATTAAATAAGTGAAATATATTTCCTGTTAAAGATGAAAACTCCTGGATCAGTGTCACAGGAGAGATACTTTAGGTTGCTTTTTCTAGGAGTCCTGACAGATTTTTTTTTTTAACTGAGCCATCTACTGACTTCCCATATAACAAAAAGTTTGTATTTGTGAAAATAATTGAAAAGTGTAGTATCTCTTTATTGCATGAAATACAACCACTTCTATTGACCCACTAGTATAAAAAATAGAGCTTGGCATAATGGTGGTTTTGGAATTAGGAAGCTATGAATTCAAGCTTTGTCTAATTATGACTTAAGATCCTTCACATACTGTATCAAGGCTAGTGGCTTAAATTTGGCCACATAAGTCACCAAGAATAAAGGTTTCTTTCCCCCTACCCCATCATAATTCCTCAGAGACAACATACTTTATAATCAAGGACAAGGATAATCCACAATCCTAACTAGTCAAAATCCCAATGTTCACATCCAGAAACTAGACCACAGGATACTCACTCTGACTTGTTTAGTCTAATGTCAAAGAACCAGTTTTCTATCTGCCTATGAACCTTAATAGGAATAACCGAAGCAATTTATTTTACCTGAAAGATAGCATGTCTACTTGAAGTCCCAGATATATCAAGTTGCAGGAGGCAAAGTTAAAATGAATGTTATAACCTTAAGGAGCAGGACTTGGGCTTTCTAAAATGCAGGCAAAGATGACTGAAATCCTACTAAGAACAGTTAAAATTATATGAAACAGTTAAAAAATACAAAATCTTTGGAATGTGTTTTGGTGCTACCCAAACCTCCCTTTTCTCTGCTTTTAGTGTATCTGATGATCACTGTAGGAATCCGTGAATAATCCCACTATGACAGATTTATCCTAGAATCTTGAATGAGTTAAAAACATTGCGACTCTTAGAACTTCCCAAAAGAATAAGAGTTCCTGATTTTGGAGAAAACAGCACTGAGGGAAGTAGTATGGTGCTGATGATGTAACAAGCAGGCAAAGGAATCCTTCTGTGATGGGAAACAGTGTGCAACTGAAGGCACATGTGTAATGTTGCCCATGTTCAGCATCTCCCTTGGGCGAAGCCAGAAGGACAGATAGGATAAAAGCTGTCCCTTTGCTCAAGAGAAATATTTATTTTGAAATACCTTTTTCTTTCCCTTGAGGAGGAAGAGAAAGACGTGGCAAATCCTACTCCAATCTTATAGAAATCTAGATTTTCAGAATCCATATGTGAAGACCTTTAAGCTAAATGGCTGGTAAATAGTGTTGGACTTGAAGGCAGGTTGACCCCAGTTCAAATCCTAATGTAGATGCTTATTATCTGGGTCACCCTGGGCAAGTGATTTAATCAGCTTTCCCCATCTGTAAAATGGGGTCATAATAACAATATTTGCCTTCCTGATGGTTGTGAAGATAAAATGAAATGCATATAAAAAAAACTTTGTAAACCTTAAAGTGCTCCACAAATGTTCATCATCATCATCACCATCACCTATTAGTATATAGACTTAGGGTCTCATATGAGAAGCAGGCCTCCTAATACAGCATTTTTTGTCATGCAAGTGGTAGCTGCTGTGCAATAGGTTTTCCTTAGGGACTAAGGAATGGAAACTGGCAGCAAGATTATTACAGAACTTTTAGAAATATACAAACTGTTGGGATTTCACCTAATTAGACCAATCCTTTAAAACACTTCCCTCTCACTCCCCTCCTTTTCAGCAGAGGTGTTAATAATACTGACATTAAGGAAATTGTCTGCAGAAGACACTCTTTTTTTTAAAGAGGGATTATGAAGAAACTGTCAAGTTGCCCAACAGAAGAAACAAGTGTGCTACTGTGAGAGAGGAAGCTGCTCACCCTTGTCACAGATTGGTTGGGACAGTGTCTGCCATTGCCGGTGCTTATGTAAGACACTGCTTGCTGTCCTCAAGCCCCATTTCCCAGCTGCCAACCTCAATCCAAGAGGTCAGCGTGCCAGGTGAATGAAGCCTCGGCTTTGTTTGACTGCACTAGAGTCTATTGCACTGGGACGTTCCGTGCACACAGAAACCCAGACACGCTTATTATACAGAAACCCAGGAGGGGAAGAGGAGGGAAGCTTCTGGTGCCAAAGGCACTGGCCGAAATGCCTGGAAGCTGAAATGAATAGGCAAGGACTTCCTTAAAGCCAAGTCAGCAAAGTCTAGAGAAGGGCCGGACATCAAACTGTCTCTACGGAGAAGCAACTATTTTATAGGTGCATTGCAAGTACTTTTTAATAGGGCATTCCCATCACAAGTGATGCCCTGTTAGAAAGAACCTAACTGTATTGTGATTTGGGTTATGTTGAGGTGGCAATGGTTCACCCCCACCCCTCCATTCTCTAACTGTGAACCTAGTTATGCTCAGCTCAAGTATATCATTGTAAAATGAAAATCTTATAGCAACTTACTTTTTTATTATAACAAAACCAGCCTCTCAGTGGAGTTTTATTATACAAATGAGGCTTTTACTGTACTTCTACACATTCCCATTCACCACTGTTGGGGGCCATTTAGAGTACATTAAACAGATATACTAGGTTGACACAATGAAAAAAATTCAACTAAGAAACTAGAAATGAATTTTCATTCAGAATTAACCAAAGGCTCCACTGAATTTTTCTTTTTTGCAATTGATTCTTTGGCACTGTAGATGTAGTCACAGTATACTACTTAGGGAAGAGTGCAGGATGAACCGGGAAATTGTGATAGATGAATGCAGTCATGTACCCAACTACATACCATCCCACGAGATGAATCAATGGTTCAACAATACACTGGCAAATGTATGTTTATAGGAAGATCCAATTTTAGTGCTGTTGGGAATGTATGGAGCTGCACAAGTTTTCTATGCCGTACTATAATACAAATTAAATATACATTTTTTAAATTAAGAATGATCTTACTTGCCAAATCCAATGACTTTTTCTTAATCCTCACTCTCCCTGACGTCTCTGCAAGCCTTTGACAATGTTGATCAGTCCTCCTTGATACCCTCTTCTCTCTAGATTTGCAGGACACTGCTTCCACTTAGTTTTTCTCCCACCTATCTGACCACTCCTCTGTCTCCTTTGCTGGATCCTCCCCCAGATCATACTGCCTGTGGATTTAGTTACTATCTGTACGTAAATGATTCTCAAATCTATCATTCCTGTCCCATCCTCTCCAGTGACTTCATCCTCAACTACCATTTGGACGTCTTGAACTGGTTGTCCAGTAGTTATCTTAAACTCAATATGTCCAAAAGAAAACTCATCTCCCCCTAACTCTCCCTTCCTTCTACCTTCCCTATAACTTTGGAAGGCAACACCATCCTGTCAGTGCCTCAGGCTGGCAAGAATCCTGTATTCTTCACCATCTTTCACCATCCTCCCGTATTCAAGGCCTGTTAACCTCACCTTTGAGACATCTCTCATGTATTCTCCCTTCTCTCCCCTCTGACACTGTCACCACCCTAGTGCAGGCCCTCATCACTTCATGTTCAGATTATTGCAACAGCCTGCTGGTTGGTCTGTCTACCTCCAGTATCTCCCCCCATTCTCTAGCCAATGAAGTAATTTTTCTAAACTGCGTGCCTGACCATGTCACTCCCTTATTCAATAAATTCCAGTGGTTCCCTATTGTTTCCATGATGAACTACACAATCATCTAGTTATCATTATTATTCATAACCCAGCCCCCTCCAACTTTCCACTCTTCTTATACCTTATTCCCTGACACATGCTCTTTGATCCGGTGACACTGACCTCCTGGCTGTTTCCCAAATAAAACACTCCTCTCAGCTCTGGGCATTTCCTTTGACTGTTTCCTATGCATGAAATGCTCTTCCTCCTCCACTCTGACTGCTAACCTCCCTGGCTTCCTTTTACTTCCAGCTAAAATCCTAACTTCTATAGACATCATCCTTCCCTAACCCCTCTTAATTCCAGTGCTTTCCTTCTTTTAATTATTTCCTATTTATCTTGCATATAGCTTGCTTTACATATACTTGTTTGTATGATGCCCCCCCCACTAGATTTTAAGCTCCTTGAGGGCATGTATTATCTTTTGCCCCTTTTCTCCTCCATTCTTAGCACACTGCCTGACACATAGTATGAGTTTTATAAAAGTTTATTGAATTAAATTGAATCAAGCACATGTATTGAAAAGGGAAGGAAAGACTAATAACCTAGGAGGAAAAGGTTATCTCTGTCTGCTAAGATTAGTATCAAAAACCCTGAAGTCAGTAATAAAGCCCTCAATAGGATTGCTGCTGATATTGTACAGTCATTTAATTGTGTCTGACTCTTAATGATACCATGGACTATAGTGAGCCAGACCCTTCTATCTTCCACCATTCTCCATGGGGTTTTCCTGGCAAAGATACTGGAGTGACTTGCTTTTTCCTTCTCCTGTGGATTACCTTTTGTCAGAACTCTACAATGACCTATCTATCTTGAATAAGCCTGAATGGCATAGTTCATAGTTTCATTGAGCTATGCAAGCCCCTCTGCCTTGACAAGGCAGTAATCCTGGAGGGGAAATCCCTAATACTATATCCCTGAGTGGATGTGTGTGTGTGTATATCTATGTATAATATATAATACCAATATATAATGCCATACATATTTACACACAAACTGAGTACAAAGGAATGTAATTGGATAAAAAAAACTCTAAACAGATTTAAAACAGCACAAGTATAGGATTGAAGCAATCCTAGTGATTCTAATTGACTATCAGTTTTGCTTGAACTAACAGCAACTGTTGACATACTGTTTTGTGAGAAAAGTAAGTTCTTTAAGCTGCATGGTATACCCAATGATGTAGATAATGGTTCCAATATATTCTGCCTTGGAAAGAATACTTTTTGAGTACTAAGTCCAGTTCTAGCATCAGAAACTACACAACATGTCAGGAAGACATTGCCAAGTTGAAGCATGTTGACATAAGATTGGTGAAAAGACCAGAATAGAAAGTGATCATTAAGAAGTCAATATCAATTCAGGGGTGGGTCAATAGTGGAATTATGGATTTATGAATTGACTGTGGGCCATTTTTCATTTTCATCCTTGGCTTGAATAAGGGCAAAGATAGCATGGATATTAGAACCACAGATAACATGGAAGGGAGAAAGGATATCCAAATCGTTGAATGCCACAAATCTTTCAGTAGGTTATACTGATGGCTTGAATCTAATATAGTGACATTTAATTGGGGAAAATGTGAAAGTCCCCACTTGGGCATAAAAAGTACATCTCACAATTGTACATCACAACTACAGAATGGGGGAGATGTAGTAAGAGAAATTTTACTGTGGAAAAGATCTGGAAATTTTAGCTGGCACAATTTGAGATAATGAGGTGATATAATAACCTGAAAAGCTACTATCATCTTAATTTTCCTTTATAGAGGCATGCTATGCAGAAGAAAGGAGATGATAGTCCCTCTGGACCAGGAACTTAGTGAACCAAATCTAAAGTTTTATGTTCAGTCCTGAGCATGAGGTTTTAGGGAAAGTAGGACCAAGTTATTTGGGAGAGGATGACTAGAATGTGAAGGGCACTCAAAATCAGTTGAGATAAGAATTTCTTCAAGGAAATGATTGTGTTTAACCTAGAAAAGAGGACTTATAATCTCCATAATCATTGCTTTCCAACCTTTTAAGGTTTTTATTCATTTGAACTTAAATACAAAAAGACACACAAAAAGGTTTCCATATATACAGCACAACATAAAAAGAGGATTCAATATAAAATTACTTTTTTGAAAACTATATAATTAATACTATTAAGCATTTTCAAAGCTACCCTGCTTTTTGTGCTTCCTTCTAAATTTTCTTTTGTTTCTGCTATGTATCTTTTATTTTTTTCTCTCTTCCTGCCCACCCCACCCTACAGAGGTAAACAATATCTTCCTTCATAGGTCCTTTATAGCTATATTTATGATACTTAAAATAAATCAGTCATTCAAGTTGTTCTTATGATATTATTGATACTATTGATGTTATGATATTATGATATTATTATTATGATATATCAGACAGTGTCTGAGTTTCATTAAAAAAAGTTCTTGATGAGGCACAAGGGTGTTGTCCCAACCTGTTCCCATTCCATCTCTTAGTCTGCTTCTGCTGGGGACTGGGCACCTGCCCCAGACAGTGCTAAATCTGTCTCTGAGCAGCTGGCGTTTGGGGGACTGAAATAACAGTGGAGGGAAAAGAGAAAAATCATGTGACCATGGACTCAGCCTGGAGTCTAAAGAATGAGGCCACAGCCTGACCTAGGGGACGCCTAAACTGGCAAGAGAGAAGGAACAGGGTGAGATGGGGAGGGGCGTTTGCCCCAGGGTGGATAATACTTAAGGCACCTAGCGGGGAGGGAGAGATAACCATTACTCTCTGGGCAGCTCTGAAACAAAAGATTTTACCCCTTCTCTCCCTTCTTGCTTCTTCAGTTATGGAGCCTGCAGCCCCTTATCTGCACCTCTGATAAGGCACATCCCTTCCAGGAAGCACATACCATAATGCATCTCCACACCATGCCAGCTATTCACCGATCAGGCCTGTTTCTGTCTCAGCTTAGGTTTGGGGTGTCCTGAGGGTACTCTGAGCTCTAAAGGACAGAAGGACCTCCTAAGAAGCCTCTGACTTAAGAACCTGCTCCATCTTTCTATACAGGAAAAAAAAAATCAAGAGACCCTCTACCTTCTTATTTCCCTGACAAAGGGGAGGGGCCAGCACCAGGCTTCTTCTGACGGTTCCTTGGTCAGTTTTCAACTGCTTTCCCCAAGGAAGTTCAGTTGTTCCTAAAGGCAGGGCTATGAATAGACCCTGGGTAGGAGAGAGAGACTCCCTTCACCCACCCATCCCAATTCCCTCCCAAAGTTACCCCTCATCAGGGAGGACTATGTGCGAACAGCCCGCTTGTCCTGGAAGAGGCCTTTGAGTGTGCATACTTGGAGCACAGACACTAACAGCAGCAGCCCCACGTTAACAGCAGACCAGAAGTTAACCCTCTCCAGGTTGCCCTCCTGCAGGTTTCGATCTCGAGCCTCAAAAGCCCTCAACAGAGTCAGCACTTGGATACTTCGCTCCAGCCTGGTCTTCATCATCTCAATGGACTCCTTAATGTCCTCAATCTTGATGTCAAGCATTTCTTCAGGCTCTACCACATCAGCTCAACCGTCACCATCACTATCCTCCTCATCTTGTAGACTGTCAAATATGAGCTCAAAGAACACTAGCGTCTCTGAAATGGTGCTGAAGGAGTTGTCAAAACACAGCTTGTAGTCTCCCAACTCTGTGGGCTCCACCGTGTGCACCCCATCGGACTTGCAGTACTCACTAACCAGCAGCACACCCCGAGGGCTCTCCAGGGAGAAGTCCACGTCTAGCCCTGAGCCTCCGATCACCTGGTATTCGGCCTCCAGGCTGGCGTTGGCTGGTGCGGGCTGGTAGAAACACTGCCTCTGGCCAGCAGGCAGCAAAAATGTGAACTCACCGTCCTGGGGTGGGGGAGCCCGGGAGCCAGGCTCGGCCGCTGTCTCAGCCACCAGAGGCGACAGCCATCCCACTAGGGCCAGGGCCGCCCTTGCCGCCATCATCCAGGTCATCAATATTATCATATTTCTGTTATTGTATATATTCTTTTAATTCCACTCATTTCACTTTTCATTATTTCATGTAAGTCTTTCCATTTTCTTTCCACAAATCAACTAGTTCAGTCTTTCTTATAGCACAATACTATTCCATCACAATCATAGGCCACAACTTGTTTAGTCTTTCCCTGATTGAGGAGCATCCCTTCAATTTCTAGTTTTTTGCTTCCACAAATAGAGCTGCCCTAAATATTTTAAAACATAGAAGTTCTTTTCCTTTTCCCCTAACCACCTTGAGAAACAAACCTAACAATTGTATTCCTGGGCCAAAAGGGTAACTTTTTATTGCTGTTTTATAGCTCTTTGGGCATAATTCCAGATTGCTCTCTAAAATAATTGGACCAGTTCAGTTTCACCAACAGTCAATTAGTGTTCCAGTTTTTCTACATGCCCTCCAATATTTGTCACTTTCCCTTTTTTATCATTTTAGACAATCTAATAGGTAAAATATGATATCTCAACGTTATTTTAACTGTATTTCTCTAATCAATAATGATTTAGAGCATTTTTAGATGACTATGTATGATTCTGATTTCTTCATTGCAAAATTGCCTGTTCATATCTTTGACCATTTATCATTTGGGAAATGATTCATATTCTTATAGATTTTAAAATGTTCTTTATATATTTGAGAAATGAGACTTTTATCTGAGAAACTGTCTATAAAAATTTCCATCTTGGCTACATTGATTTTATTTGTTCAAACCCTTTTTAATTGAATGTAATCAAAATTATCCATTTTATGCTCCTCATAATACTCCCTATCTCTTGTTTATTCACAAATTGTTCTCCTAACCATAAATCCAATAGATAATGTGTTCCATACCCTTCTTATTTTCTTGTGTTATCTCTCATTATATCTAGGACATATATTCATTTTGACCTAATCTTGGTAAATGGTGTAAGATATTGGTCTATGCCCAATTTTTGCTAGACTAATTGCCAGCTTTCCCAACATTTTTTTAACCAAATAATGAATTCTTATCTCCAAAACTTGTCTGCTATAAATTGTATGTATCCTCTGTTCCACTGAAGTTCTTTGGAACATTCCCTGAGAAAAATCTGTTGACAATTTGGGATCATAGAATTTTAGAAATGAAGGCGAGTGAGATCATGGAATTGAGAGCTAGCGGGGAGGTTAGAGCTTATCTGTTTAAAACTCTTATGAGAAAAGTGAAATACAGAATATTTGAATCACACATCCACAGCCATACAGTTAAGAAAGCAACAGAACATGGATTTGAAATGTTTTTACTCTCAGAGGAAGTCTTGGAACAAAGATTGGATGACCTTGGCAGAGATACGAAAAGAATTCATGCTTTATGCAGGATTTGTACTGGATGACCTTGTTAAGTTCCTTCCAACTCATAGTCAGTAATTATATGAGTATTTAATCCCTGTAATCTCAGAACCTAGAAAAAATATTTGATGTACAGTAGATATGTGTTTATTGAATGGCATACCTGCTGTGTGTAAAGTATTGATAAGTTGTAAAGTCATGAGGATTTTTGACAGATACCTAAATCTGGGGCCATCTAGTCACATCTCTAAGGGAATAAATGTAACAGAAATAGAATTCACAGGGACCTGCCTTTGAAGAGTTTTGTGGGGGAAGGGGTGCACATATTGGAAAGGGATCCATATACACATACTGAGTATGTATATATAAATATATACATATCTATACACCAGAAGAATGACATCAACAAGTGCAAATTAATATAATATGAAATGTATACATTTCATACTGAAAAGTACTATTTAAATAGCTATTTTTATTGTCATTGCTGAAGGGACACTTTGCAAAGTATTATCTTAAGCAAGGTAGAGTTAACCAGGAAAGGCTTTAACTCAAAAAGAGTTTGTGGTTGTGTTATTTTTCTTAGAAGTTACTATATTTTCCTTATTTCTATTTTCCACAATTTTATGGTGATTATGGTGTGGAGGGAGTCTTAGTCTGTAGCCCAGTGGAAGGAGTTTAATTTTGCAGTAAAAAAAACCAAAAGCCTTCAACAGGTTGACACCAAAGAAGGGGGTGTGGAATCCCAAACCCTTCTTTTCTCAGGGCTCAGAGGACTCCCAAGCAAAGGGCCCTTTGACTCCTAGCCTTCAGCGGACAGCAGCTGCTGCTTTTTCAAAACCAGTTTCCAACCACCCTGATCCTGTGTCCTGAGACTTGACTCTGACACAATGGTATTCAGACTTTGGTTTTGGACTCTGACCCTTCCTTTGGCTCTTTCTGATTCTGGCTTTATTCCTACTTTGGTCTCAGTTCCTGAACACTCCCTTGGCGCACTGGCAGAATTTGTTCAGAGCTGATGGGAAGCTACCCTTAAGGTGCCTTTTGTTCTTCCCCCACAGTCTGACCTTCTCCCTGGGTGGAGTCATCACAGAAAGAGATCCCTAAAAGTCTCAGCCAGAAGCCATGCACAGCTTGTGAGATGGGACTGAATTGCTTTCCCTTCTAAACATGAACTAGGGATGTGGACAGAGTCTTTCTCCCTCCATGACCAGGGAACTGATGCTCCTCATTTCACAGGGACCAGTCAAGTCAACTAATGCCTTCTGTTATAGCTAGTTAACCTTCTGTGTTCTCAGAGAGAAGGAAGAATATACTCAGTAAACACTTTCAAGCCAGTCTCTTTAAAACTCAATAACAAATGGAAAAAATTCATCTCAAATCAGGAAAGAAAAACATGCAATCAACAATGACATAAAGACAAATTTTGGCCATTACAAGAAAACACCAGATTTTTATAATAAAAAGAAACTTTCCACTTATTAGTGCTACCACAGTTTCCTCCAAATGAATCCAAACTCTGTTCTTAATTGTAGGCAACTTCTTAGCAAAGGAATCAGACTTGTTAATGTATAAATTAATTTGACATTTGCCCTGATAGCTTTGTTTTTCTGAGAACTGAATTTTTTGGAGTTTTATAGACCTTTTCAAAACAGGGGTGATTGAAAGGGCAGGTGGGTTACCCCATTTTAAAGTGCCACTTTTGTGGGTGGGTGAACAGATAACTCATGGTGGAAGCAAATATGCCAAAGATGATGTTTATTATAGAGATTCGGCTCTTCGTAGAAATGCTGTATTAAACGGATTAAGCTACCTTAAGCGAAATAAACAAATTCAAAGGGCTGAGTTATTCTTTGATATCAGAATTAGAACTTTATTATGGATCATTCCTTGTCACATTGAGGAGAACTTTGTCAACAATGAATATTAAAATGTCTTTAAGTTAAGAAAAAAAATGAGTGAAGGGTTTTCAGGCTGTCTCTAAACAAAGGGAAGAGTTAAAGGGACAATCTAGATAACTCATCCCAAGCATCAGTTTTGTTTCAGTTATATAAATGTTTTGTATAAAACATTTCAGTTATATAAAACATTCAGTTATATAAAATGTTTTGTGTAAAAGAGTTTTGAATTAGCCAGATAAATCAGTTAAGTAATATTTACTTTTCATCAGCTATGTGCTCAGTAGTATGCAGGACCATAACATATAGAATAAAGTAAAAGATAAAAAAAATGAAAATTAAAAAAATAAAGAAAAAGTGGTTTTTCACTTTAAGGTGTTCATAATTAAAAGAGATAGAATTAAAATACATTATGTACTACTCTATAATTATATATGAGACACTGAAGCATTTAATGAAGTCTATATTTCATTATGTGCAAAGGCTATAAGTAAGTACTATGTCTGTCATTAAGCTTTCTCTAAGCACCTAATATGTGCCAGGCATTGTATTAAAGAACTCAGGATGCAAAGAAAGCCAAAAACATAGTTTCTGCCCTCAAGAGCTCGTGTTCTAATGAGGGAATGGGAAGCGGAACATGCAAACAACTATTTATATATAAGATAGAGCAATGTAAAAGAAATATAATATTAGAGGAAAGGTAGTGGTCAGAGTGGACCAGGCTCAGAAGGTGGAACTTGAGTTAAATTTCTGAGGGAATAAGAGAAGCCAGGAGGCAGAGGTTAGAAAGAGAGAAGAGTATTCTAGGCACAATCAATAGTCATTGCAGAGTTGGGAGCTGGAATCCCATGTGAGAGGAAGTACAAGAAGGCAGGTATATCTGAATTGTAAATATGTTGGGCACCAATGTGGCACAGTGGACAGAGCACCCTCCCTGGACTTGTCTTTTTGAGTTCAAATTCAGCCTCAGATATAGCTATGTGACCCTGGACAAGTCATTTAACCCAATTGACCTCAGTTTCCTCATCTATAAAATGAGCTGGAGAAGGAAATGGCAAACCATTTGCTATATGATTTGAGCAAATAACTTAACTTGGTTTATCTTAGTGTTTCTGTAAATGAGCCAGAAAAAGGAATGGCAAACCACACCAATATCTTTGCCAAGACAACCCCAAACGAGATCACAGAGAGTCAAACTCAACTGAAAGAACTGAACAACCGCAAAGTATGTTTAAAGGGAGTAGAGTTCAATAACGCTGTAAAAGTAGGAAGGAGTAAGGTTGTGGAGGATTTTCAGTGCCAGAGGATTTCACAGTTAATCCTCTAATGTTACCTGCATTTGAACTTATTGAGTAGAGCATATATGTGTAAAGTTATCTTTAGGAAAACCATGTAAGTAGTTACATGGTGGAAGTTTGGATTGGAGTAGGGAGAGACTTGAGGAAGGGAGATCAATTGGATTATGTAGATAATCTAGATAAGAGATGATGATGGCCTATACTATAGTGGTAGCTAGGAGAGCAGTGAGGAGGAATTAAAGTCTAACTCTTACGAAATTAGAAATAGTGAGATTTGGCAAAGAATTATAAAAGTAGGATATATGTAAGTGAGGAGTAGAAGAAGATATCAAAGTTGTGAGACTGAATGTGACTGAGATGATGAGGATGCTACCACCCTCAATAGCAATAGGAAAGTTGAAAAGAGGGGAGGCTTTGAGGCAAAAATTCTGTTTTTGACATGCTGATTTTTAAATGTTTATTGGATATCCAATTTGAAGTATGCAAAAGTCAAGTGGTTGATAGACTTATGGCTCAGGAGAGAATTTAGGGTTGATATATAGATCTTGTAATCAGGTCATCTTCTGTTCAGAAATGAGAATTGAAGCTATGGGAGCTTTGAGACTGTTGAGAACTGAAGTGCAGACAAAGTGTCTTGACCATGGGATCCAGAATTTTAGAAGTGCTGAGGATGTCATAAGCCATCAGTAGAGTCCATACTTGAAAATGGCTCCTGATGTAACACACCTGACAAGCAGTCATTCAACATCTGTTTGAAAACCTCCAATGAAGGAGAGGATCAGAAAAGGGAAAATACATTTTGAGGCAGATGATTTCACTTTTGAATAGATATAATTGTTGAAAGGGTTTTTGTTTTTATTTTTTTTTTTATGCTATGGCATACCAGACTAGTGATCCTGGAGGTTTTGTTTAAAGGGAGAACCCATAACTTCTAAAGGTGGACAGCTCTAATAATTTAGAGCTTACATCAAGTGAAAATTTGCCTCTTTTAAACTTGCATACCAATGTTCCTTTTTCTGATCTCAGACTGAGAAAATATTCTCAAATGGATATGATATTCAAAGAAATAAGAAAGAATTGACAATACTAAGGAGAATAAATAAACAAAGAACTTGAAAAAAGTAAAAAAGTCAAATGGGGGAATTTAAGAGACAAGAAAATCTGGAGGAAACAAAGCATGAGGAAATGAAGAAAATCACCAATGTGGATAATATATTCAGAAAAATATAGAAGGCAACTAATAAAGCTATTACAGCACTTGTATATAAGATAGAATAGTTAGAATTTTCTTTCTTTTTTGAATTAGATCTGTGATTTTGCTAATGTCTGGAATTTCCTATGAAGTATGTTTCAGATGTAGCTCTGGAACCCAGTTCTTTCTTATTCCGAAGTTGACTGTTTATCCAGGATACCATTCTGAGAGAGAGTGGGTAGTGGAGAGAAGGGGAGAGAGGAGAAAGAATGAGAGGTAGAGGGAGGAAGAAAAAAGGAGCAAGAAAGGGTATATTTATCCAAATTAATGGAAATTTAAATAGAAAACACACAGACCCAGATGGCATGCCTAGAGTATAGATTATGCTGAGTAGCTACAAGATACTAATGACCTGTAAAAACTTAGAAAAATTGACAAATATGGGAAGTGACAAAGAAAGCTTCTTAAAACTGATGAAAACAATCAACCAATCAACAGAATACATGTAGAAGAAATCCATGGGATCCAAAAGAAATTAAAATTTTAATATGGAGAGTGATCTGTGCTTTCATTGCTATAGAGAACTTTCCAGAATTTGATTTGATATTTTTTAAATTTGATATTTTTTAAATAATTAAAGATATCAACCACAAATGCAGAATTATCTATTTAGCAAAACTCAACATGCTTCTTAAAGACAAGAGATGAATATCAGAAGCAAACATGAATATGAGAAGCAAATAAATTTGGAAAAAATTTTCAAATAGACACATACACTTGAAGGAAGTTTTTATTTATTTTTTCTTTTCTTTTTATTTATTTAACTTTTTACATTCATTTTCACAAAATTTTGGGTTCCAAATTTTCTCCCCTTTTATCCCCTCTCCCTACCCCAATACCCCAAGCAATCTAATTTTCCCTATCTCCAATCTGCCCTCTCTTCTGTCATCCCTCCCTTCTTTTGTCTCCATCTTCTCTTTTCTCCTGTAGGGTCAGATGACTTTCTATTCCTCATTAACTGTATGTCTTCTTTCCTAGTACCAACAACAATACTAAACAGTTGTTCCTAAAACTTTGAGTTCCAAATTCTCCCCATCCCTCCCTCCCCACCCATTCCCTTTGGGAAGGCAGGCAATTCAATATAGGCCATATCTGTGTAGTTTTGCAAATGACTTCCCTGATAGTCGTGTTGTGTAAGACTAACTGAATTACTCTCCATCCTACCCTGCCCCTCATTGTTTCTCTTCTGTCTTTGGATCCTGTCCCTCCCCAAGTGTTAACTTCAAATTGCTCCCTCCTCCCTTTGCCCTTCCTTCCATCATCCGCCCCCCTTGCTTATCTCCTTCTCCCCCACTTTCCTATACTGTAAGATAGGTTTTCATACCAAAATGAGTGTGCATTTCACTCCTTCGTTTAGTCAAATGTGATGAGGGTAAACTTCTTGTTTGTTTTTTTTTCTCAGCTCTCCTCTTTTTCCCTCCACTAAAAAGTCTCCTACTTACCTCTTAAATGACATATAATTACCCCATTCCATTTCACCCTCTTTCCTCCCACTACATTTCTCTCTCACCATTTACCTTAATTTCTTTTCAGCTATGGTCCCATCCTATTCAATTCACTCTGTGCTCTCTGTCTCTGTATGTGTGTGCATGTGTGTATGCGTGTGTGCGTGCATGCGTGTACGTGTGTGTGTGGTCCCACCAACTACCCAGATACTGAAAAGTTTTAAGAGTTACAAATATTGTCTTTCCATGTGGGAATGTAAACAGTTCACTTCTGGTAAGTCCCTTAAGACTTCTCTTTGCTGTTTACTTTTTCATGCTTCTTCTCATTCTTGTGTTTGAAAGTCAAATTTTCTTTTCAGCTCTGGTCTTTTCATCAAGAATGATTGAAAGTCCTCTGTTTCATTGAAAGACCATATTTTCCCCTGAAGTATTATACTCAGTTTTGCTGGGTAGGTGATTCTTGGTTTGAGTCCTAGTTCCTTTGACTTCTGGAATATAGGAAGTTTTTAAATAACTAATGAGCTCCTGGACAAAAAGACAAATAGTCAAAATAACCGGAATAACAGAATTGCTAAAAAAATATTAGAACACAGTGCATTGAACTGAATATATCACTAAAGATTTCAAAAGGAGCTTTCATAGAAATGGAGGTAGGAATAAAAATGAAAAAAATAAAACCAAGCAGCCCCATTCTTACCTACCCCAGAAGTGGCAATGCAGATTAAAATTCTGCTTTTGAAATCTCCAATATCTCTCCAGTCAGATAATTCAGTATTTGAATAGCTTTGATGATTAGGAAGTTTTTCCTCAAGTTAAACCTCAATGTGCCTCTTTCCAACTTGTGCCCATTTTTTCTAACTTTACCCCAGGAATCAAATGAAACAAGTGTTATCCCTCTTCCACAGGAAAGCTTTTTATATTTTTGAAGATAGTTGTTCTGTCTCACCTGAATCTTACCTTCCCTAAGTTAAACATTTCAAATTCCTTCAGCTAATTTTCACATGGGCATTCGCTCATGGCCCTGTTTGCCCTGCTCCAGATGTTCTCCAGTCTATCAGCATCATTCTTATATTGTAATGCCAAGAGCTGAAAACAATATTCCAGATGTGGTCTGACTAAGGCGGTGTGTGGGGATTCTCACCTCCTAATTCCTCTCTTAATGCAGCCCAAAATTTAATTACTTTTTCTTTTACTGAAATAGTGTTCTGCTTTCTATTGTGCTTACTTACTTAGAGCCTACCAAAAATCTCTGGATCCTTTTCAGACACACTATTCTTTAACCATGATTTCTCCATCTTTTTTTTTCTTTTTAAAAATATTTATTTTAGTTTTGAACATTTACTTTTTATAAGATTTTGAGTTTTATTTTTCTCCCTCTGTCTCCTCCACTTCCCCAAGATGACAAGCAACCTGATACAGGTTATACATGTATAATTATATTAAACATATTTCCATATTAGTCATGTTATGAAAGAAGAATCAAAGTAAAAAGGAAAAGCCACAAGAAAAGAAAAAAAGTGAAAATAGCATGCTTTGATCTGCATTCACACTCCATAATTCTTTCTCTGGATGTGGATAGCATTTTCCATCATGAGTCTTTTGGAATTGTCTTAGATCATTGTATTGCTGATAAAAGCCAAGTTTATCAAAGCTGATCATCACACAATGTTGCTGTTACTTGGTATAATTTTCTCCTGGTTCTGCTCACTCAGCATCAGTTCATATAAGTCTTTCCAGTTTTTTTCTGAAATCTATCTGTTTATTATTTTTTATAGCACAATAGTATTCCATTACATTCATGTATGAGAACTTGTTCAGTCATTCCCCAACAGATGATAATTCCCTCAATTTTCAATTCTCTGTCACCACAAAAAGAACTGCTATAAATATTTTTGCACAGGTTCATCCTTTTCCATTTTTTATGATCTCTTTGGGATATGGACCTAGTAGTGGTATTGCTAGATCAAAAGGTATGCACAGTTTGGTTGCTCTTTGGGCATAGTTCCATATTGCTATCAAGAATGGTTAGCTCAATTCACAACTCCAACATCAATGCATTAGTGTTCCAATTTTCCCACATCTCTAATATTTATCATTTTCCTTTTCTGTCATAATGATCAATCTGATAGGTATGAGGTGGTACCTCAGAGTTGTTTTACTCAGTAGTGATTTAGAGCATTTTTTTCCCATATGATTATAGATAGCTTTGATTTCTTCATTTGAAAACTACCTGTTCACAAGATTCCTTTATCTTACACTTGCAAATGTGAATTTTGGAATGTAAGTGACTGGAAAGGAGGGAGGGAAGGGGAAAGAAGGAAAGGAGATAAAAGAAAAGAGGAAAGGAGAAAAGGGTGAAGGAAAAAAGAGGAAGGAAAGATGGAATGCTTTGGAAATATTACATAATTTGATCCTCATCCCTACCCTGGGAAATGGGTGCTACTATTACTCCCATTTTATAGTTGAAGAACCTGACTCAGAGAGGGATTAAGTGACCTGTTCAGGGTCACATAACTAGTATATGTAGAAGGCTGGATTTAAACTCAGGTCTTCCTGACTTTAGGACTTTCTCTCTATCCACTCTGCCATCTACATAGGATTAGAAAAAGCAAACAAAGCCACAATTATATTTGAAATAATTATTTATATCTATATCTTTATCTATGGATATATTTGTATGCATATGTTGTGTTTGTGTATGTATGTGTGTGTATACATATATACAACACACACATACACTCAATATGTATGGAAATAGGTGTGTGTAATGACTTGTTTACAATGCAATACTATATGGTTACATGGCACAATATTGTATCATCAAAAATTCAATTTTTGAAAAAACAACAAATTTACAATAAATAATTATTAAATTTTAGATGCTTCATTTAAATTTTTTTTAATGATGCAATTTTTTTTAAAATGTGAAAATGTTAAAGAAAGTGGATATCCTGGGGAAATTACTGAGTAATTTTTTTAAAAGAGAAGGGTAGGCCAGTTAAGTTTGGGAACCTCTACTTGTAGACTATAGCACACCAACATTGCCCATAGAATTTTCTTTGCAAAGATATTGAAGTGGTTTGCCATTTCCTTTTCTGGTAGATTAAGGCAAATAGAGGTTAAGTGACTTGTCCATTATCACATAGTTAGCAAGTGTCTGAGGCCATATTTGAACTCAGATCTTCCTGACTCCAGGCTCAACAATCAGCCATCAACTGCCATATATAAGTATGATTGACAGATAGAGTTACAGACCTTAGAAAAAGAACCCCTGCTCTAATGTTCTTGACTTGAGACCCTATTCAGTATATTTCCTCGAATGCTATTACCAATATCAGTTAAGCCATTAGTATTTCCTTCATGTTACTGATTATCAATTGTATATTTACTCAAAAAATATAGCAAGAAACAAAGTAAAACCACCTCTGAAACCAGAGGTTCCATCTCTCCTTTACACTTCCATCCTAGTGGAGAATAAATTTAAAGCATTCTTCCCACCTAATACACTTCTAAATGTGGCATAGCAAACAGACAGCTTACTCCCTTGCTTACATGTCCCAGTGTAACAGCTATTGATTTGATTCTCTTCTGGGTTGGGTAATAAAATTTCCTGCTCCTAAATGTGCCAATTCCTTACCCATTTCCTTTGTGTCAGCGACAACAATCTCTGCTTTGGAAAGGTCCTCTGGTAGTTCCACTGAATTTTCAAATTTCACAAAGTCAAGACATGATCTATTCTGTCTCTGACATTTTTTTCATCAAGAAAAGGAAAGAGTAGCCCAAGAGAGATCAAAGAAGCCAAAACACCATTTATTTTTTAAATGTTGTTCATGTTGGCCTGAGTGGGGAAAATAGACTATTAGCACTACCTTTTTCTTCATCTGGAGCTTTCCAAAATGTTTTCCTCACTTGCACCAGGAAAAGAGCAAGAGGCTTTGTTGGAGCATTTACATTTATTCCTG
This sequence comes from Bettongia penicillata ogilbyi, assembly GCA_023548195.1. Classification (NCBI taxonomy): domain Eukaryota; kingdom Metazoa; phylum Chordata; class Mammalia; order Diprotodontia; family Potoroidae; genus Bettongia; species Bettongia penicillata. Next base: position 750,469 of record JAJHZJ010000040.1, read on the forward strand.
TTTCCATACCCAATTAAGCAGCTTTTCATCACCAGGCAATTAACAGACAGGAAACAAACATCACTTGTGTGTGCCCTGAATAAAAGGTAGCGTCTTCATTTAATATTCTTGGAAACTAGCTCTCCAAGCCCACTATGTGGGATGACCTCTAGCCCAGCACTCTCTATCCTCAAAAGACTGTGCCCCATTGACTGGTCTGCCATTTCATGGATAAATCATCCTATCATCAGGAAATAGGGATAATTCCGTTTCATCTTTGCCTATATTTATGCCTTTGTAATGGGGAAAACTTCTCTCAACCACTTGGCAGGCCAAATAGAATGTGCATGCATGTACCAGCTCTCCTGTACAATAGAATTAGGTTCTCCAGTGTCTCACATGGGTGACTCCACATTTTTTGATCTAGGCATGCATCAATTCCTCATTACACCATCATACTTCTATTTTTTTCATCTGATTGGTATCACTAGCATTTTTGAGAGAACATTATAGTTTTACTTCAAAATTTATTGGGAAAGCTTCTAGTATTTTTTTTACTATATATAATGCAAGATTTTGATTTCAGATATATACCTTTCATCATATGAATGATAAACATACATTGTTTCCTGTTTCAAACTCTGAACCAAGTGCAGAAGATACCAATACAAAAGTGAAATTGTTTGTGTCCTCAAAGACTTTACATTCTAATGGTGAAAGCAACACATATGGGGAAGGGTTGACCAAGAAAGAAAGTTGTGGTCAGGGATGGAAGTTAAAACTATGATGAGTGGAACAATAGAGTGGTCGGTTGGTATTCCCTTTCCAGAGGAAATGATAGTGCTGATTTGATGATAATTCTCAAAGAAAGAGATGAGAAGGGAGATGAGACATGGGACATGGGCGAGCACAATACCTACCTTCAGCAAGGCACAAAACGTCCAAGGTAAAGATGGAGAGGTTGTTGTGTTTTTCCTTCGTGCTTGAAGAGGACCATGACATTAAAATGATGACATGACTTGCACTTGACTTTGATTTGAGTGAGGGAGGGCTGTGCCAGGTCACTAACCTCACTTTCTTCTCCAGAGCCATCTGGGTCCAGTGGCTTGATATTCATCAGGAGATTGGAGATGGCCCAGGATGTAATGTGAGACCCTGACCCTTTTAGGCTAAGGTCTTATCACATTCTCATTTTGAGTGAGATACACCCATCCATGAACAGGCTTCTTTAAGTAGTTACTCAAGGGATGGCCCCTATAATCAAAAAGAAAAAAAAATATCAAACTGGCAGGGGAAGACTCTCAGGATTCTTGGGTAAAAAAGAAGCAGTTATTATTTAGTATTTACGTTCACTTTGTGCTAGATTGGTGGGAACCTGTAGTCTATGTGTATGTCTATGAGCTCCAGAGCAAACTGGGTTTAAAGTCTGGTTTTTGAGCAGGAAATACAGCCAAGAAACTCAAAGGAAAAAAGCCATGGAAATTACCATCTTCTGGGGAAAGAACCCCTGGAGAAGAGAGGAGAGGAGGGGAAGGAAGATGAGGGGAAGGAGCTGCTACTCACTCACAGGTTATGTTTGCAATTCTTTCTTGAAGAGGACCACAGGAGGCATGGTTTTAGGAAGCACAAAGTCAATTGGCTTAGTTCCCACTAGATGTGACCTCTGTTAATCTGGTTCAGGGAGGAAAATACCACCCATAGGAGGGATAGGGTAGAAAATATTTTAAACATGTCTTCTCTGTTTATGCTTGGTAAAGTTTTTAGTATAAATGACATTGATAACAAGCTAAGCAGCACAGGGCCTAACACAAATCTCTGTGGCACCACTCCAAAGACCTTCTTCCTGCCAAAATGATATTGAATCAGTTAATGACTATGCTTTGAGTCCAACCATTCAACCAGTTTCAAATGTTCTGAATGTATTCATGCCTGACCCACACCTCCATTTTCCCTCAGGAGTAATATGAGACATTTATCAAATGCTTTGCTTTAATCCTATCAAAAAATGGAAATGAGATCAATATCTCCATCAGTGCTTAGCTGGCAGTACTTGGCACATACTGGATACTTAATAAATGTTTATTGATTGGGTGATTAATGAGTAGTTTTTACTGAAGTCATACTTGCTCTTTGTAATCACCACTTCCTTTTCAAGATATTTAATAAGATTGATAAAAATATCTTCAAGAATTTTCCAAGATTCAAAATCAGATTTACTATTTCTTCCTTTTAAAAAATATCAGAAACATACTTCCCTTTCACTATTATGACAGTATGTTTCCCATTCTGTATATTATTTAAAGAATCCTCGATGGTATTTCTGAAATCAAATCTGCTAGTCCAAAGGACGTAGGTTATCTAGGTCAGATGACTTGAAGTCATCAAGGGCAATGAGGTTTTCTTTTATCTTTTTATTTATCTTTAGTATCAACTGCTTGTTAATCATTTTTGGCCTGTCATTTCTAGGGCAAAATTTTTTTCTTTAGCAGAGAAAACATAAGCAGAGTTACAATATAATGACTTTGCCTTTTCTTATAACTAATTGACCTATTCAACTCTAACAATGACTCTATATCCTTTTTTAAATTTTCTTTCTCCAATTCAGCTTTCAAAAATCCCTTTTGTGGTCCATGGATAACTTTACCAACTTCAGTCTATCTTCAAATGGAGCACTAAATACTTGGTTTACAAGACTGTGCTTTGTTTTTTAATTTCTAATTAATTAATTTATTTAAGTCTACACATTCATTTCAATAAGACTTTGAGTTTCAAAATTTCTCCCCATCTCTCCCCTCACCCCCACCCCAAGATTACCCTACCCCAGGTCTTCCTTCCCCTCTATCATTCCATCTCCCCTTCCTCCCCTTCTCCCCCTCACTTTTTTGTAGGGCAAGATAGATTTCTACACCCCATTGACTGTACATCTTATTACCCAGTTGCATGTAAAAACAACATTTAACATTCATTTTTAAAACTTTAAGTTCAAATTCTCTCCTTTCTTCCCTCCTCACTCACCCTCATTGAAAAGACAACAACTCAATATAGATTAACATGTGTAGTTATGCAAAACACTTCCATAAAAGTCATGTTGTGAAAGACCAACTATATTTCTCTCCAGCCCATCCCACCCCCTATTTATTCTATTCTGTCCTTTGACCTTCCCTTTTTGAGAAGTGTTTACTTCCAACTACCTCCTCCCCCAATTTGCCCATCCTTCTAAAATCCCTCTTTTTATCCCCTTCCCTCTTCGTTCCTGTGGGATAAGATACACAATTTAGTGTGTATGTTATGTCCTCCATAAGTCAAATCCAATGAGAGGAAGGTTCACCTCTTTGCTCTTCCCTCCCCCATCTTCCCCTCCATTATGAAAGCTTTTTCTTGCCTCTTTTATGTGAGATAATTTACCCCATTCTATCTCTCCCTTTCTCCTACTCCCAGTATATTCTTCTCTCAACCCTTCATTTTATTTTTAGCTATCATCCCTTCATATTCAACTTACCCTGTGCCCTCTGTGTGTGTGTGTGTGTATTCACTCCAAATACACTAATACTGGGAAATGTCTCATAAGTTACATATATCTTTCCATATAGAAATGTAAACAGTTCAACTTCAATAAGCCCCTTATAGTTGATCTTTCCTGTTTACCTTTTCATGCTCTTAATTCTTGAATTTGAAAATCAAATTTTCTATTGAGATCTGGTCTCTTCAACAAGAATGTTTCAAAGTCCTCTATTTCATTGAATGTCCATTTTTCCCAGAAGTATTATACTCAGTTGTTCTGGGTAGGTGATTCTAGGTTTTAATACTAGTTCCTTTAACATCTGGAATATATATTGCAAGGCCTCTGACACCTTAATATAGAAGCTGCTAATTCTTGTGTTATCCTGATTGTATTTCCATAATACTCAAACTGGTTCTTTCTGACTCCTTGCAATATTTTCTCCTTAACCTGGGAACTCTGAAATTTGTCTACAATATTGCTAGAAGTTGTCCTTTTGGGATCACTTTGAAGAAGTGATTGATGGATTCTTTCCATTTCTGTTTTACCCTCTGGTTCTAGAATATCAGGGCAGCTTTCCTTGACAATTTCTTTTTTTTTAATACAAATTTATTTATTTAACATTTTACATTCATTTGCACAAAATTTTGGGTTCCAAATTTTCTCCCCATTTATCCCCTCCCCCCACCCCAATACACCAAGCATTCTAATTTCCTCTATCACCAATCTACCCTCTCTTCTATCAACCCTCCCTTCTCTTGTCCCCATCTTCTCTTTTGTCCTGTAGGGCCAGATGACTTTCTATTCCCAATTAACTGTATTTCTTATTTCCTAGTAGCAAGAACAATACCAAACAGTTGTTCCTCAAACTTTGAGTTCCAAATTCTCCCTATCCCTCCCTCCCCACTCATCCCCTTTGGAAAGGCAGGCAATTCAATATAGGCCATATCTGTGTAGTTTTGCAAATGACTTCAATAACAGTCATGTTGTGTAAGACTAAGTGTATTTCCCTCCCTCCTATTCTTCCCCCCATTGTTTCTATTCTGTCTTTTGATCCTGTCCCTCCCTGAGTGTTGACTTCAAATTGCTCCCTCCTCCCATTGTCCTCCCTTCCATCATCCCCCCCCCTTGCTTATCTCCTTCTCCCCCACTTTCCTGTATTGTAAGACAGGTTTTCATACCAAAATGAGTGTGCATTTTATTCCTTCCTTTAGTCAAATGTGATGAGGGTAAACTTCCTGTTTTTTTCTCAGCTCTCCTCTTTTTCCCTCCACTAAAAGGTCTCCCTCTTGCCTCTTGAATGAGAGATAATTTACCCCATTCCTTTTCACCCTCTCTCCTCCCACTACATTTCTTTCTCACCATTTACCTTAATTTCTTTTAAGATATGGTCCCATCCTCTTCAATTCATTCTGTGTTCTCTGTCTCTGTATGTGCATGCATGTGTGTATGTGTGTGCACGTGCACGTATGTACGTGTGTGTGTGTGTGTGTGTGGTACCATCAACTACCCAGAAACTGAAAAATTTTAAGAGTTATAAATATTGTCTTTCCATGTAGGAATGTAAACAGTTCACCTTTGGTAAGTCCCTTATGACTTCTCTTTGCTGTTTACTTTTTCATGCTTCTTCTCATTCTTGTGTTTGAAAGTCAAATTTTCTTTGCAGCCCTGATCTTTTCATCAAGAATGCTTGAAAGTCCTCTGTTTCATTGAAAGACCATATTTTCCCCTGAAGTATTATACTCAGTTTTGCTGGGTAGGTGATTCTTGGTTTGAGTCCTAGTTTCTTTGACTTCTGGAATATCCTATTCCACTCCCTTCGATCCCTTAATGGAGAAGCTGCTAGATCTTGTGCTATCCTGATTGTATTTCCACAATACTGGAATTGTTTCTTTCAGGCTGCTTGCAATATTTCCTCCTTGACCTGGGAATTCTGGAATTTGGCCACAACGTTCCTAGGAGTTTCTCTTTTTGGATCTCTTTCAGGCGGTGATCGATGGATTCCTTCAATACTTATTTTGCCCTCTGGTTCTAGAATCTCAGGGCAGTTTTCTTTGATAATTTCATGAAAGATGATGTCTAGGCTCTTTTTTTGATCATGGCTTTCAGGTAGTCCCATAATTTTTAAATTGTCTCTCCTGGATCTATTTTCCAGGTCAGTTGTTTTTCCAATGAGATATTCCACATTATCTTCCATTTTTTCATTCTTTTGGTTTTGTTTGGTGATTTCTTGGTTTCTCAGAAAGTCTGTTCCATTCTGATTTTGAGAGAGCTATTTTCTTCAGTGAGCTTTTGAACCTCTTTTTCCATTTGTCTAATTCTGCTTTTGAAAGCATTCTTCTCCTCATTGGCTTTTTGAACCTCTTTTGCCAATTGAGTGAGCCTATTTTTCAAGGTGTTATTTTCTTCAGCTTTTTTTTGGGTCTCCTTTACCAAGGTATTGACCCTTTTTTCATGCTTTTCTTGCATCTCTGTCATTTCTCTTCCCAGTTTTTCCTCCACCTGTCTAACTTGATTTTCAAAATTCTTTTTGAGCTCTTCCATGGCCTGAGCCCACCAGACATCCACCTTGTATGTCTGGGATACAGAGGGCCCAACCTCCACGTCTTTCCCTGATGGCAAGCGTTGTTCCTCCCCATCAGAAATGAAAGGCAGGAACATCTGTTTCCCAAGAAAGTAGCTTTCTATGGTCTTATTTTTCTTCCCTTTTCTGGGCATTTTCCCAGCCAGTTACTTGACTTCTGAGATTCCTCTCCACCCCTGCCTAGATCCGCCCAGCTAGTGCTTGGGGTCTGAGATTCAAATGCTGCTCCCCAGCCTCAGGGCTTTCAGTGGTGTGTGGGGCTGCTATTCAATGTGAGCTTAAGTTCTGGTGCTCAGGTGGGGGCAGGGCTGCCTCCGAGGCTCAGTTCCCTCAGGGGGTTTATGCAGAGATCTTCAGTAATGGACCTGAGCTCCTGTCTGCTCCGGGAGCTCCAGGCCACCACTGCTTCTGCTGCTGCCTCTGCTGCTGCCTCCCAAGGGGACCCCTAATCATGGAGACACCCTGCTCCCCTCTTGGCCAGCCCAGGCGTCTCTCTCACTGACCTGTAGCGCCTGTGGGTGGAGGGACCTTCCTGGTCGCTGGAGATTCCGTCCCTGAAGCCTGCTCGGATTTGCTCCTCTGGGGCTGTGCAGCCAGGTCAGCGCAGGGGTGGGCTCCGCTGTTCAGAGCTTGACGAACCCCTGGGAACAGCTTTCCAGGGCTCTGTGGAATGGAAATGTCTTCCACTGTGTTTCTGCGCAGCTTGCTCTCCTCCAGAATTTGTGGGAGTTCTTTTTACAGGAAATTTATGGGCTGTGGGTTCTGGAGCTAGCATAGTGAGTCTTTCTACTCCGCCATCTTGGCTTCTCCCCCTGTGTCTCAACAATTTCTTGAAAGATGATGTCTAGGCTTTTTTTTTGATCATGGCATTCAGGTAGTCCAATTAGTTTTAAATTATCTCTCCTGGATCTATTTTCTATGTCATTTGTTTTTTGAATGAGATATTTCTTCTTTTGTTTTCTATTTTTTTCATTCTTTCGGTTCTGTTTTACCATTTCTTGATTTCTCATAAGGTCATTAGCTTCCATTTGCTCCATCCTAATTTTTAAGGAATGATTTTCTTCAGTGAGCTTTTGGATCTCTTTTTCCATTTAACCAGTTCTGCTTTTGAATGCATTCTTCTCCTCATTCACTTTTTGCACCTCTTTTGCCATTTGGATTACTCTATTTTTTAAGGTGTTATTTTCTTCAGCATTTCTGGGGTCTCCTTTAGGAAGCTATTGACTGTTTTTCACTATTTTCTTGTGTCACTCTCATTTCTCTTTCCAAATTTTCATCTACTTCTGTTACTTCATTTTCAAAATCCTTTTTGAGCTTTTCCATGAACTGAGACTAATTCATATTTTTCTTGGAGGCTTTTGATGTAGGAACTTTTACTTTGTTGACTTCTTCTGGTTGTATGTTTTGATCTTTTTGTCACAAAAGTGTAATTCTATACAATTCAATAGTCTGAGTGTTTTTTTTAATCACTTTCTCATTTTGTCAGTCAGTTACTTGACTTTTGAGTTCCTTTTGTGGTAGGAGTCTGCTTCCAGTGTGAAGGGTGTCCTGTCTCAAAATTCAGGAGTTTTGTGCAGTTATCTTCAGAGATACTTCTAGGGGCCTGTACATTTTCAGTTCTTCCAAGGTGGTATGATGAAGAGAGAGGTACTTTCTCCTTTCCTTAGTGTGCTCTCATCTTTGAGTGACCACGAAGCACTATTTTCTGCTTTGGAACTATGAGAAGGATTCCTTCTCCACTGTGCCACAAGCTCCACCACATCAGCATTTCGCCCCAGGAGCAACTTCTAAGACTGTGACCTAGATCCAAGCAGGGCAAAGTAAGAGAATCCTGCCTTAGTGCCAGCAAAGTGGTCTCTGCAATCACCTTCTGATCAGCCACTTAATCCCCACACCCTCTGTGGGCTAGGAGCTCTGGAAGCAGCCACTACTGCTGCTTCTGTTGTCCCACTCCACTCAGGGGATCTATCTGGACTGCACTTCTCTCTCACCAAGGTCCAACAGAGTTTTCCTACTGACCTTCCATGCTGTCTTCATCATATTCAAACCCCTGAGGCCTGCTTCAGCCCCGTCTATGCCAGAGCCCATGCTGGACTGTGCTATGCTCCCAGTCAAGCATGATAGACCCTTCCTGTCAACTTTCCAGACTTTCTTGAGCTGGAGATTTCTTTCACTCCATAATTTTCTGAGTTCTGTAAAAAGAATTCTAGAGTCATTTTTACAGGTATTTGGAGGGGTTTGGGGGAGAGTTCAAGCAAGTCCCTGAGTTTACTCCACCATTTTGGCTATGCCCCTTATCCTTTGTTCTTATACTGAGCTGTCATTACCTGTCCTCTCAAACATCTTCTGTTTAAATATCTCTTTAAAAATACATATAACTGGGATAGTGAGTTCCTTGTGTTCCGCTGTAGAGCTCTTAATGTAAAACAAAGGAATTGGGTTATAAGTGATTCTATTAGGTTTTGATCAAAACTATGTAGAAATTTCTCAAAACTCTATATTCCCTTCAGTTAGAAGACAAACCTAGTAAATAAAATGCTAATTTATGTCTACTAAATTCTCACAATAAAATGAGTCACAGAATAAATGGGAAAGCAATATTAAAAAAAAGATTGTTGACACTCTGGAGAACAATTTGGAAATATGTCAATGGGCTGTAAAGTTGAGCATACCCTTTTGTCTGAGAAATACCACTACTTGGTCTGTATTACAAAGAGATAAAGAAAAGGTAAAAAGGACATATCTGTACAAAAATATCTATAACAGCTCTTTTGTGACAGCAAAGAATTAGAAATTAAGAAGAAACCTATAAATTGAGGAATGATTGAACTAGTTGTGGTATATGATTGTGATGGAATACTATTGTGCTATAAGAAATAATGAGCAGAGTGATTTCAGAAAAACCTGGGAAGAAATATATAAGTTGATGCAAAGTGAAGTGAGCAAAACCAGGAGAATATTGTACATAGTAATAGAAATATTGTACAGATGAACAACTGTGAAAGATTTAGCTATTCTGATAAAGAAAATGATCAAAGAAAAATTTAAAAGATACATAATGAAAAATACTATCAGCCTCCAGAGGGAACTGATAAATTTGAAATTGAAGAACACTTTTTTACATTATTTTGATTTTTGTTTTGTGTTTGTTTTGCAACATGACTAATATGGAAATTGGGCTTGCATGACTTCACTATATGAAATTGCTTGCCTTGAGGGACTGGGGACAGAAGGAAAGAGAAAATTTGGAACTAAATTTTAAAAAAAATGATAGTTAAATTTTATTGCATGTTATTGGGAAATACTTAATAAAATAAGTAAAAATGATTTTTCAAAGTAGACTATTCATGAGGGCGGGGGAGAAACCCACAAAAATCTAAATAGATGCAAAATGAAAAGATAGACTAAAATTTATAATGTTTCTGTGATGTCATGGAAGGCAGGAGCACAACTAATGATATGGAACAAACATCAGTTTAAACCAGAAAGTATTATAAAAAAGAGGTCAAGGCATTTTATTATGCTAAACAAGTCTGTGTAAATTGAAGACATGTAAACCATAAGTACATATGCATCTAATAATTCTGTACCAAAAATTGTAAAGGAAAATGTTATAATCATGCACTACTAGATTTTTAAAAAGCAATAAACATAGAATTTAACATATTATTGTTATTTTATAAATTCAGCAAAAAAGAAAGAAATCATAGAGCTAAACAGTGTTAAAAAAATAGTGATATGAAGAAGAAATTAATGGAAAAAGCAAATAGAATCTTTTTTTCCAAATATTGATTAAACCTACATAAAAAATGATCATTTTCTGGCCCAGAAAGATGTAAGCAAATAGAAAAAGAAAAATAGAACATCTATCTTAGATCATAATGAAGCAAAACTGATGGTAATGAATAAAACATAAGACTCTTATGGTAACTAAGAAAATATTTATTTTATTAAAATGATTTACTTGAAAAAAAAGTATAAAAACCAGCAGTAGGCTATGTCATGGAATAACCACTACAACTACCAACTATTACCTTGTGCTCTTTATTGTACATTTTTATCTATGGCTTATTTAAAGGAAAAGAAAGCATAATTACTAGGAACAAATTCATATGACACATACTCAAGAGAGATAACAAATATGTTGGTAAAAGTATCAGAATTCAAGAAAATCTTGCCTGACTGAAATGCTACCCTCAATCAAATTTGATGAAATTTAATACAGATAGCTATAAAAGATAACTTCACAAACACAAGATGGGGAAAAAAATGTCTATTTATCAATGCATCTGGCAAAAATCTAGCTGCATATTTAACATGAGTCAAATATGACAGCAGCTAAAAAAAATTTAATTTGATCTTAAACTACATTAAGAATAATATTAGCTAGCATTTATATGTAGAAGAAGGCCCGTAACTTTTGTTAATGAGACAGTGGTACTCAAGAGTGGAGATGCTCTCCAGCTCTAAAAAAACAGTATAAATACACTGAGGGTAAGGTTTTACTTTAGGGCTTAGTTTTTGGAAGAAACTTTGTGTGCCAGATGAGACTCTGGGAAGCCGCGAAGGATACCCCTGACTTTGAAAACCCAGATGTTGGTGCTTCCCTCTCTGGCAACTATGGTCAGACAGTTGGACTTGTCTGTTGATTTGTGATGTATGTATTGCTTATGTGAGAGAGTTTGGAAGCACCGTCTGTTGATTTATTGAAATAAGTGAATCATGTTTGTGCTTGACTAAAAGAGATTTTTTAAAAAATGTTTCTTTATTTTTAGTTTTCAACATTCATTTCCACAAAATTTTGAGTTTCAAATTTTCTCCCCATCCCATAACGCCTTGCATTCTGATTACCCTTTCCTTCAATATGCCCTCGCTTCTATCATAGCCCTCTCTTCCTTTATGACCATCTTCTCTCTTTTCTTGTAGGGCAAGAGAGATTTCTATATTACCTGTATTTCTTATATCCCAGTTGTATGCAAAAACAATTCTCAACCATCGTTCCTAAAACTTTGAGTCCCAACTTCTCTCCCTTCCTCCCTCCCCACCCATCCCCACTGAGAAGGCAAACAATTTGATACAGGCTGTATATTTGTGATTTTGCAAAAGACTTCTATAACAGTCATGTTGTGTAAGACTAACTATATTTCCCTCCATCCTATCCTGCTCCCCATTTATTCCATTCTCTCTTTTGACCTTGTCTTTCCCCAAAAGTGTTTACTTCTAATTACTCCCTCCTCCTATTTTCTCTCCCTTCTATCATCCCACCCACCCCACTTGTCCCCTTCTCTCCTGCTTTCCTGTAATGTAAGATAGATTTTCATACAAAATTGAGTGAACATGTTATTTCCTCCTTAAGCTAAATGTGAAGAGAGTAAGCTTCCCTTTTTCCCCTCTCACATCCTCCTTTTTCTCTTCCATTGAAAAAGCTTTTTCTTGTCTCTTTTATGAGAGATAATTTGCCCCATTCCATTCTCCCTCTCTCCTCCCAATATATTCCTCTCACCCTTTAATTTTATTTTTTTTAGATATCATCCCTTCTTATTCCACTCAGCCTGTGCACTCTGTGTGTGTTTGTGTGTGTGTGTGTGTGTGTGTGTGTGTGTGTGTGTGTGTAAACCCTCCAAGGATGTAAATACTGAGAAAAGTCTCAAGAGTTACAAATATTGTCTTTCCATGTAGGAATGTAAACAGTTCAACTTTAGAAAGTCCCTTATGATTTCTCTTTCCTGTTTACCTTGTCCTCCTTCTCTTGATTCTTGTGTTTGAAAGTCAAATTTTCTATTCAGTTCTGGTCTTTTCATCAAGAATGCTTGAACGTCCTCTATTTCATTGAATTACCATTTTTCCCTGGAGTATTATACTCAGTTTTACTGGGTAGGTGATTCTTGGTTTTAATTCTAATTCAGTTGACTTCTAGAATATCATATTCCAAGCCCTTCAATCCCTTAATGTAGAAGCTGCTGGATCTTGTGTTATCTTGATTGTATTTCCACGGTACTCCAATATTTCTCTCTAGCTTCCTGCAATATTTTCTCCTTGACTTGGGAACACCAGAATATGGCTACAATATGCCTAGGAGTTTCTCTTTGTGGATCTCTTTCAGGAGGTGATCGGTGGATTCTTTCAATATTTATTTTGTCATCTGGTTCTAGGATATCAGGGAAGTTTTCCTTGATAAATTCATGAAAGATGATGTCTAAGCTCCTTTTTTGATCATGACTTTCAGGTAGTCCCATAATTTTTAAATTGTCTCTTCACCAAGTAAGTTGTTTTTCCAATGAGATATTTCACATTATCTTCTATTTTTTCATTCTTTTGATTTTGTTTTGTAATTTTTTGATTTCTCATAAATCATTAGCTTCTATCTACTCCTTTCTAACTTTTAAAGAACTATTTTCTTCACTGAGTTTTTGAACCTCCTTTTCCATTTGGGAAATTCTGCTTTTTTCAACATTCTTGGCTTCATTGACTTTTTCAACCTCTTTTGCCAACTGACTTAGCCTATTTTTAAAGGTGTTATTTTCTTCAGCATTTTTTGGGTCTCCTTTAGCAAGTTGTTGACCCACTTTTTATGATTTTCTTGCATCATTCTCATTTCTCTTCCCAATTTTTCCTCCTCCTCTCTTACTTTATTTTCTTTTTTCTTTTTTAAATTTATTTATTTAATTTATTTTTAATGCTTTACAATCACTACAATGAAACTTAGATTTTTTCCCCCTTCCTATTCCCCTATCACTCCCCTACCCCCCCAAGATGGCATAAAATTCTATATAGGATCTACAAATACATTCCTATTGAATACATTTTCATTATAATTATGCTGTGTAGAAGAACTAAAATAAATGGGAGAAATCATATAACAAACCAAAACATAATGCATGCACACACACACACACACACACACACACACACGCGTACGCGTGCGTGCACGCGCACACACACACACACACACACACACACACACACAAATGATCTGCTGCAATCTGCAATTGAATTCCACAGTTCCTTCTCTGAATGTGGAAGGCATTTTGCCTTAGAAGACCATTGGGAATTTTTTTTTAATGTCCTTGCATTGCTATGAAGTTCCAGGTCTACCAGAAAAAACTCTCACACACTGTGGTCATTGCTGTCATTTCTCCTTGACTTGGGAACACCAGAATATGGCTACAATATGCCTAGGAGTTTCTCTTTGTGGATCTCTTTCAGGAGATGATCGGTGGATTCTTTCAATATTTATTTTGTCATCTGGTTCTAGAATATCAGGGAAGTTTTCCTTGATAAATTCATGAAAGATGATGTCTAAGCTCCTTTTTTGATCATGACTTTCAGGTAGTCCCATAATTTTTAAATTGTCTCTTCACCAAGTAAGTTGTTTTTCCAATGAGATATTTCACATTATCTTCTATTTTTTCATTCTTTTGATTTTGTTTTGTAATTTTTTGATTTCTCATAAATCATTAGCTTCTATCTACTCCTTTCTAACTTTTAAAGAACTCCTGGTTCTGATTCTCTTTTTGCTCAGCATCAAATCATGTAAGTCTTTCCAGGCCTCTCTGAAGTCTTCTTGTTCATCATTTCTTATGAAGCAGTAGTATTCCATTACATTATGGTATATTATTGTATATATTATGTATATTATTGTATATATTATGGCATATTATTCATATACCATAATTTATTCAGCCATTCCCAAATTGATGGGCATCCCCTTGATTTCCAGTTTTTGGCCACTACAAAGAGTGTTGTTATAATCATTTTTGTAAATGTGGGACCCTTTCCCTTTTTCATGATCTCGGGATTACAGTCCTGGAAGCAATATTGCTGGGTCAAAGGGTATGTACATTTTTGTACCCCTTTGGGAATAATTCCAAACTGTTCTCCAGAATGGTAAGATCAGCTCAAAGCTCCACCAACAATCAATTAGTGTTCCAACTCTCCCATAGCCTCTTCAACATTGATCATTTTCCTGTTCTGTCATGTTTGAAATCTAATTGGTGTGATATAGTACCTCAGAGTTGTTTTGATTTGCATCTCTCTAATGAAAAGTGATTTAGAGCATTTTTTCATGTGGTTATAGATATCTTTAATTTCTTCCTCTGAAAATTGCCTGTTCATATTCTTTGACCATTTATCAACTGGGGAATGACTTGTATTGCTATACATTTGACTCAGTTCTCTATATATTCTAGAAATGAGGCCTTTCTCTCCAAGATTAGCTATAAAAAATTTTCCCAATATACTACATCCCTCCGAATTTTGGTTGCATTGGGTTTGGTTGTGCAAAAACTTTTCAGTTTAATGTAATCTAAATTATCCAACTTGCATTTCATATTGTTTTCTATCTTGTCTTTAATCAAAAATTCTTCCCTTCTCCATAAATCTAATACACTATCCCTTACTCCTCCAGTTTTTCCACGATATTCATATTTATACATAGATTGTGTACCCATTTGGACTTTAGTCTTGTGTAGGGTGTCAGGCATAGGTCTATGCCTAGTTTCTGCCACACTGTTATCCAGTTTTCCCAGCAATTTTTGTTGAACAGTGAGTTCTTATCCCAGAAGTTGGGGTCCTTGGGTTTATCAAACAGGAGATTGTTATATTCATTGCCTACTATGCCTTGAGTACCCAGCATATTCCACTTGTCTACCCTTCTGTTTCTTAGTCATTACCAAGTGGTTTTGACATTTGCTGCTTCATAATAAAATTTGAGATCTGGTAGTGTTAGGCCACCTTTCCTAGCATTTCTTTTCATTTATCCCTTTGATATTCTGGACGTTTTGTTCTTCCAGATGAATTTTAGTATTGTTTTATCCACCTCTAGAAAATGATTATCTGATAGTTTCATTGGTATGGCCCTAAATATGTAAATTAATTTAGGTAGAATTGTCATTTTTATTATATTGGTTCGGCCTACCCATGAGCAACTGGCGTTTTCCCACTATTTTAGATCTGACTTTATTTGTGCAAAAAGTGTCTTGTAACTGTTTTCATATAGTCCCTGGATTTCCTTTGACAGGTAAACTCCCAAGTATTTTATATTGTCTACCTTAGCATTAAATGGGATTTCTCTTTCTATCTCTTGCTGTTGGACTTTGTTATTAATATACTGAAATGCAGAAGATTGGTGGTGGTTTATTTTGTAACCTGCAACTTTGCCAAAGTTGTTTATTATTTCAAGTAGTCTTTTACTTGAATCTCTGGGATTCTCTAAGTATACCATCAAATCATCTGCAAAGAGAGAGAGATTATCTTCTTCTTTGCCTATTCTTATTCCTCCGATTTCTTTATCTTCTCTAATTGCTACAGCTAACATTTCTAGTACCATATTGAATAATAGTAGTGATAATGGACATCTTTGTTTCACCCCTGATATTATTGGAAATGCATCTAACATCTCCATTGCATATTATGCTTGCTGATGGTTTTAGGTAAATACTGCTTATTATTTTATGGGAAGTTCCCTTTATTCCTATGTCCTCCAGTGTTTTTAATAGGAATGGGTGTTGGATTTTGTCAAAAGCTTTTTCTGCAGCTATTGAGATAATCATGTGGTTTTTGTTAGTTTTGTTAGTTTTGTTATTAGCAAAATATTATTAGCTAATAGTTTTCCTGATATTGAACCAGCCCTGAATTCCTGGTTTGAGTTTTACCTGATCATAATGTATTATTCTCATGATAAGATGCTGTATTCATTTTGCTAAAATCTTATTTAAAATTTTTGCATCTATATTCATTAGAGAAATTGGTCTATAATTTTCTTTCTCTGTTTTGGATCTTCCTGGTTTAGGTATCAAAACCATATTTGTATCATATAAAGAATTTAGGAGGATGCCTTCTTCCCCAATTTTCAAAAATAATCTATATGGTATTGGAATTAACTGTTCTTTAAATGTTTGTTAGAATTCACTTGTAAATCCATCTGGCTGTGGAGATTTTTTCCTAGGGAGTTCGTTGATGGCTTGTTCAATTTCTTTTTCTGAGATGAAGTTGTTTAAATATTCAACTTCTTCTGTTAATCTTGACAATTTGTATTTTTTACAACACTCATCCATCTCATTTAAATTGTCGAATTTGTGGGCATAAAATTGGCCAAAATAATTTCTAATTACTGTTTTAATTTCCTCTTTATTGGAGATGAGTTCACCCCTTTCATTTTTGATATTAGTAATTTGATTTTTTTTTCTTTTTTTAAATCAAATTGACCAAAGGTTTATCAATTTTTTTTAGTTTTTTCATAAAACCAACTATTGGTTTTATTTATTAATTCAATAGTTTTCTTAATTTCAATTTTATTAATCTCTTCTTTGGTTTTCAGCATTTCCAATTTGTTTTTATATGGGGATTTTAAATTTGTTCTTTTTCTAGCTTTTTCAGCTGCATGCCTATGTGACTGCCCTCCTCTTTCTCTGTTTTATTTATGTAGGCATTCAAAGATATAAAACTTCCCCTAAGAAGAGCTTTTTCAGTATCCCATAAGATTTGGTAGCTTGTCTCATTATTGTCATTCTCTTGAATGAGGTTGTTGATTGTTTCTATGATTTCTTCTTTAACCCACTCCTTCTTTAAGATTAGATTATTTTGTTTCTAACTGATTTTTGGTTTCTCTTTCCATGGCCTTTTATTACATATAATTTTTATTGCATTATGATCTGAGAAGGATGCATTGATTATCTCTGCCTTCCTGCATTGGATTGTGAAGTTTTTATGTCCTAGTACATGGTCAATATTTGTGTATGTGCCGTGTACTGCTGAGAAAAAGGCATATTCCTTTCTATTCCCATTCAGTTTTCTCCAGAAATCTATCATATATCTATCTTATTCAGAGTTTTGTTTAGCTCCTTAACCTCTTTCTTATTTATTTTGAGGTTAGATTTATCAAGTTCAGAGAGGGGGAGGTTGAAGTCCCCCACTAGTATAGTTTTGCTGTCAATTTCTTCCTTCAACTGCCCCAACTTCTTCTCTAAGAATCTGGATGCTATACCACTTGGAGCATACATGTTTAGTAATGATATTGCTTCATTGTCTATGGTGCCTTTTAGCAGGATATAGTTTCCTTCCCTATCTCTTTTGATTAGATCTATTTCTGCTTTTGCTTTGTCTGAGATTAGAATTGCCACTCCTGCTTTTCTTACATCAGCTGAAGCACAGTATATTCTGCTCCAACCTTTTACCTTTATTCTGTGTGTATCCCCCCTTTTCAAATGTGTTTCTTGTAAACAACATATTGTTAGATTATGGCTTTTAATCCATTCTGGTATCCCTCTCCCTTTTATGGGAGAGTTCATTCCATTCACATTCACAGTTATGATTACAATCTGTGTATTTCCCTCCATCTTTTTTCCCCACCATTTATGCTTTTGGCTCTCCCGTCTCCCTTCCCCTCCTCAATAGTTTTCACTTTTCACCACCACCTCCTGCAGCCTTCCTTTCCTTCTTTTATCCCCCT
Organism: Bettongia penicillata ogilbyi; assembly: GCA_023548195.1. Classification (NCBI taxonomy): domain Eukaryota; kingdom Metazoa; phylum Chordata; class Mammalia; order Diprotodontia; family Potoroidae; genus Bettongia; species Bettongia penicillata. Next base: position 767,980 of record JAJHZJ010000040.1, read on the forward strand.
CCCTTTTACTCCCCTTTACCCTTACTGCTTCTTCCCTTCCTTTTAGCTTCCCCTCCCCTTTCTTCCCTCTTCCCCTCCTACTACCTATAGAGCTCGTTAGAAGTTTATTGTTCCCTCCTTGAACCAAATCATATGAGAGTATCTCTCAAACAATGCTTGTCTCCCTCCCCTTTTCCCCTCTACTATAATTTTGTACTTCTTCCTGTGATGTAATATGCTACTTTCTGCTTCTGCCTTTTCACACCTCCTGTTACAATCCCTTCACATGCTTAAATCATATTTTTAACATAACACCATTTCCTTTATACCCATTCTCTCTATGTATATCCCGTTTATATTTCATAATAGATGTATAATTCTCCAGATTAACAGATATCATCTTCCCTTCTAGGGAAGTAAACAGTTTGCCCAAATTGAGTAACGAGTTTTGTTTTTTGTTTCCCCCCGACCCATGTTTACCTTTTTATGCCTCTCCTGAGACCTGCATTTGAAGATCGCATTTTCTATTAACTTCTGGGGTTTTGGCAGGAAGGTCTGGAAGTCCCTTATTTCACTGAATGAGCATCTCCTTTCCTTAAATGTTATGATGAACTATGCTGGGTAGTTGTTCTTTGGTTGTAGTACCATCTCCTTTGCCTTACAGAATATTGGCTTCCAATTCCTTTGATCTTTTAATGTAGAAGCTGCAAGGTCCTGTGTGATCCTGACTGTAGTTCCTCGATATCTGAATGGTTTCTTTCTGGCTGCCTGTAATATTTTCTCCTTCACATGATAGTTCTGGAATTTGGCAACGATATTTTTTGGAGTTTTGAGTTTGGGATCCTTTTCGGGAGGTGAATGGTGGATGCTTTCAGTGACTATTTTGCCCTCTGGATCTAGAGCTTCTGGGCAGTTTTCCTTGATGATATTCTGGAATACATTGTCCAGACTCTTTTTTTTTTTTCCATCGTGGCTTTCTGGCAGGCCAATAATTCTTAAATTTTTTCTCCTGGATTATTTTCCAGGTCAGTTGTTTTTCCAGTTAGATATTGAACATTTTCTTCTATCTTTTCATTTTTTAGATTTTGTTTGACTGATTCTTGCTGTCTCACAGAGTCATTAGTTTCTACTTGTCCAATTCTAATCTTTATCAAATTGTTTTCTTCAGTTAACTTTTGCATGTTCTTTTATATCTGTCCATTTTTTCCTTTAAGGAGCTTTTTTGTCCAGTTAATTTTTTTTACTTCCTTTTCCATTTGTCCAATTTTCCCAGTTACATTTTGTGCTTCCTTTTCCATCTCTCTACTTGTTCCTTTTAAGGAGTTATTTTCTCCAGTTAATTTTTATACTTCCTTTTCCATTTGTTCAATTTTCCTTTTTAAAGAGATGTTCTCATTGGTGAATTCTTTTTTTATACTTTTAAAATCTTTGGCCAGTTTTTCTTCTATTTCCTTCTTCAATTGTTTCAGGAGAGCTGTTTGTGCATGCAAGCAGTTCATAGTCCCTTCTGAAGTTTCAGATGGAAGTACAGTCTCACTACTGACCTCTTTGGTATTTGTGTTTTAGTACTTGTCCCCATAGAAAGGTTCTATGTTTTCTTCATGCTTATTTTGCTTTTGCTTTTTCATGATAGTGATTGTGTGTTGTGGCTTCTGGTTCTTTCAGTTAGAAGCTGCAGAACTTGATGTTGAGCTGACTTGTGTAAAAAAGCTAAGAGCAAGTGTCTTTTCATCTTTTTGTTTTGTGTTTCCCAGATCTGCCCTGGGATTAGCTTGTTAAGTGCGGGGGAGGGGTAGTCTGGTTATAGGAGATCTCCTCAACTGAATTGAGGCAAAGGCAACCTCAGGGTATGGTGATTCCCAGCTGCTCTATTGTCCTCCCTTTTCCCCTGAAGTGCTGAGGTATGCCTAGATCCTAGTGTGAGATTCCACCCCTCCTGGGGCTCTTCTCCTGGCACTGAGGCTTGCCTGGCTCCTAGTGTGAGTATCCATCACCCTCTCCTTCTAGTTTGCCTCTTCCCCAGTAGGAGGAATCCACCTTAGCAATTTTCCTAGCCTCAGGTGTTATGAGACTATTTGCCCCCTCTGCTGTTTCTGCTAATCCAGGATTTTTCTGGGGAAATATTTTTGGTTCTTTCAAGGTCATAAAGTGGGGAGGAGAGAGCATTTACTGATCACTCCACCATCTTGGTTCCTGGCAGTTCAAGTAGGTGACTTACAGACCTTTCATCTGCTGGTTGAAAGTCTCAGGAGCTGCTGTGGCTGTCTAGTGCTCAGTGGCTGTCACTTGCTTGGTTCTGCTGGTCTCTCACCCTGGGCTTCTGCTCTGCCAGTTCCACCTGCTGCTGTCTCAGGTTTCCCCGGATGCACTGCACTGTGCACTGTGTGCTCTCCCCCGTGAAACAGATCCTTCCTGTGGACCTTCCAGTCTGTCCTGGGCTTTGAATCTACCACAGCCTCTCCTATTGGATTTTGCACCTCCAAAATTTGGTCAGATTCTTTTTAGAGGTGTCTGAAGGAGTTTGTCTAAGAGTCGTTGCTCTCACTCCACCATTTTGGCTCCTTACTTTATTTTCAAAATCCTTTTTTGGGTTCTTCATGGCCTAAGACCATTGCATATTTATTTGGGAAGTTTTGGATGCAGAAGCCTTCACTTTCTCTTTAGGTTTGCATTGGTCTTCCTCATTTGAAAGGATGGAAGAAAATACCTGTTCACCAAGAAAGTAACCTTCTATAGTCTTATTTTTTTCCTTTTTATGCACATGTCCCTACCCATTTATTTGACTTTCAAGTCCTTTGTCAAGAGGAGTCTATACTCTGGGGACCTCTAAGTAATCAGTTCCTGCAAGGATGAACAATCAAGGGAGAGGAGCCCACTCCTCTCCTGGCCTGAACATTGGTCTGGGAGCAACCCAAAACTTTTCTGCCTAGAATCTGTGAGAATTCCCTCTCCACAACAGCCTCCAGCTCCACCACACCAGCACTCCTCCTCCCCCCAAGGTTGTACTCAAGCCTGAGATTCAGATCAGCAGCTCCATTCCCCCAGGTTCTTTAGACCAAGGTCTCCAAAAATGGATACTGCTGCTACAGTGGCTGCAGCCAGCAGTCCAGACTGCATTCCCTTCTCTTGGATGAAGGAGCTTTCTCACTGATCTTTGAAGCTGTCTTTGGTATTTATGGTTGAGCAATCTGGGAACTGCTGCTACCTGTGACTCCCTGAAGCCTGTTCTGGTTTCTGTCCCTGCCACACTGCACAGCCAATGCTGGGATATGCACCAATCCATACTTGAAGCTATGGACTTTTCCTGTCAGACTTCCAGGCTATCTTGAGCTTGAAATCTCTTTCACTGTCATTTTGTGGCTTCTTCTGTTCTTGAATTTGTTTAGAGCCATTTTTACAGTTATTTTATAGGCAACCTGGGGGAGCTTCTACAGTTCCATCTTTCTACTCTGCCATCTTTGCTCAGCCCTAGATTAAAAGAAATTGTTAACCCCTCAAAAGTTGCATTTCCTTTTAGAAAAGCATGTAAAAGAACCTCTGATAGCATGCCCCCTCTATGTATGTTGTGGTGCTTACTGATATAATACCTATCAGATTGGCTAACATGATACAACAGGAAAATGATAAATGTGGGAGAAGATGTGGGAGAGGGGGAACACTAGTTCATTATTGGTGGAGCTTTGAGCTTATCCAACCATTCTAGAGAGTAATTAGGAATTTACAGCCCAAATGGCTGTAAAAATATGCATACCCATTGACCCTGCAATACCACTTCGAGGGCTGTATCCCAAAGAGATCATCAAAACAGGAAAAGGACCTACATGTACAAAAATATTTACAGCAGCTCTTTTTATGGTGGTCAAGAACTGGAAATTGAGGGTGTGCCCACAAAGTCATCAATCTCACTCTTTAGTCTAGACTCATCAAATTCCAATGACAAGATAATAAACAGGAGATGGTCCAGGTTGCAGTGGATAACCATGATGTCTTCAAAATCTGAACAAGATCTATGCACTTGGAAGAAAGTGTTTTAATCTACTTATTCCACGGGGGGATGTCTTTACATGCTTATGATTAGACATCCCCCTAATCCACCAACAGGTTTAAAACCTATAGGTTACCATCAACTTGGTTTAGCCCATGTGCTGAAACAATTTTACCTGAGTGTGGTTGCTGCACATGCTACAGCTTCTTGGAGCCACAGTTGAGAGTTGGGTGAATAAGAACATTAAAGGTAAATGAGCAACCTCAAAAGGACTTGGAAAGCTCTCATATCAGAAATATTAATCTCCCTTGAACACCCCATATACCCCACAGAAAATCAAACTCAGGCTGAAAGAGCTTAAATGACTTGTCCATAGTCATGTAACTAGTAAGTACCCTCCTGAGTCAGGATTCCAACTCCGGCCTTCCTAATTTCAAGTCCAGTACTCTATCTACTCAGCTACTACTCAGCTCTAGCTACCCAGATCCTTAATATAAGGACACATATAGTGCTCAAGATAGAACCTAAACAGGCCAAATCATATTCACATCTGAGCTTCATATTTTAGGAAAGATATTGATAAGATTGATAGCATTCCTAGGAACACAGGAGGGTGAAGGACTTCTAATTGAAGCCAAATGAGGACTGATTGAAGGCACCAGAAATGTTTATCCTGCAGAAAAAAGACTAAGTGGAGGACATATAATTGTGTCCAATTTTTGGAAGGATTAGATATGTTTTGCTTTTGCCCAAATTGTAAAATTAGGAACAGTAAATAGAAGTTTCAAAGAGGAAAACTCAGATTTGATTTTAGAAAAATTTCCTAGTAATAATTGCTTGAAAATGAAATGCACTACTAGGAGACAGTGCATTCCCCCTCACCAGAGATTATTAAATACCATAGATGCTACTTGGTAAGAGCTATGGGATGTAGTCAAAACAGTACTCCCAAAACAATTTCAGCAGTGTCTATTTAAATCAATAAGAGAGAGAAAATTAAAAAGTTGTTTGTACCTAAGAGGTAGAATATTTTCTAAAGGAATAAAGCAACAAATAGAAAACAGAAAAGAAATAATTAAGACCAGAGCAGAGTTCAATACAATTAAAAACAAGAAAAAATGAAATAATAAATCCAAGTACTGTTTTTAAAGACTAATAAAATGGGTAAACAATTAGCAAGAATAATAGAAGAACGCAAATACAAAATACCAAACTTCAAAATGAGAAAGGAAAGATCAGAAGAAATCAAGAAAATGAGAATTTACTGGGCTTGGCTCTCTGTTACTAAATTTGGGAATCTCAAAAAAAAATGAATGGTATGCATCAATAGAAAATATCAAACAAGTACAATGAGACAGTCCCCCACATGTAGTATATGGGTATTATTGATTGGCTCAAAGGGAGGCAGAATAGACTTTAGACTCTTCTCTGACCATCTTTCTTTAATACCTGCCTGGAGGGAAGCAGGAGTTTAGGATCAAGAACTTGACAACTCTGCTCTTCTCAGAGAGGGGGTTACTGGGCTAGAATTTTATCTATCTAGTCTTTTAACTTCTGACTGCTACTCATTAATAGGGAAAAGAGGACCCAAAATTTATATCCAAGGTTTGATTCTCCTTCCATAGTTCCACAATGAACATACATAACAATCAGCAAAGAAACATATTTATTCAAGCTGATTGTAGAACAGACATCAGAGAAATTATACATAAGAGAATATATAACAGACAATACAGAGTGGAGAAGCTCTTCCATTTGGAATGAGGTAACACAGCTCAACCTGGAAAGAGTCACAGATATCCCCCAAAGAGAAATTCTCTGAAGTCTCTAGTGTAGCAAGCTGGGGATAGGGACATAATGGAGACTCTGTCAGTTTGTTATTATTGCAATAGCTAGACTTTCTAGTATAGTATTGAATAATAATGGTGATAATGGAGGTCCTAGCTGTACCCCAGTCTTATTGTATATGCTTTCAGTTTGTCTCTATCACAAATAATGTTGACTCTTGGTTTTAGGTAAATGCTATTTATCATTTTAGAAAATCTTCCTTTATTCCTATGCTTTCTATTGTTTTTAATTGGTATGGCATTTTGTCAAAAACGGTGTCAGCATCTATTGAAATAATATGTTGATTTTTTTGTTATGAATATGTTCAATTGTGCTTATGGTTTTCCTAATACTGAACAAACCCCATATCCTTTGTATAGTTCCTGCCTATGTATAGGGTATGATCTTTATGATATGCTACTGTAATATCCTTGCAAGCATTTTGTTTAAAATTTTTTCCATCAATATTTATTAGGAAAATTGGTCTATAGCTTTCTTTCATTTTTTGACTTTCCCTGGTTTAGATATCAAAACCATATTTGTACCATAGGAAGAATTTGGTAGGATGCCTTCCTTAAGAATTTGGTAGGATGCCTTCTTTTTTTTTCTTAGAGAAGTTTTAAGATTTAGTAGTTTAAGCATAATAGCTGCATATACATTAGAATAGACTTCAAGGACCTATAATCAACCTACTAGTTCTCCTTCTCCACAAGTCTATAATGTACATTTCTTTTGTTTTAATTAATTTATTTGTTTTCAATTTTTACAATCACTTCCATATATTTTAGATTTCCCCCCACCCTCTCTCACCTTGCCTCTTCCATCCTCCTGCCCTACCTGACATGGCCTCTCTGAGGTCTTCCTGTTCATCATTCTTATAGCACAATAATACTCCATTACATTCATATACCACAACTTGTTCAGCCATTCCCCAATTGATGGGCTTCCCTTTGATTTCCAGTGCTTGGCAACCACAAAGAAAGCTGCTGTAATTATTCACATTCCACAAAATTTTGAGGTTCAAATTTTCTCCATGTCTCTCCTCTCCCCCCATCCCATAACATCCTGCATTCTGATTACCCCTTCCCTCAATAAGCCCTCCCTTCTATCACACCCCTCCCTTCCCTTATCCTCTTCTTTTCACTTTTCTTTTAGGGTAAGATAGGTTTCTCTACCCCTTACCTGTATTTCTTATTTCCCAGTTGTATGCAAAAACAATTCTCAGCATTCATTTCTAATACTTTGAATTCTATCTTCTCTCCCTTCCTCCCTCCACCCATCCCCACGGAGAAGATAAGCAATTCATTATAGGCTTTATATGTGTAGTTTTGCAAAAGATTTCCATAATAGTCATTTTGTGAAGACTAACTATATTTTCCTCCATCCTATCCTTCCCCCCATTTATTCCATTCTCTCTTTTGACCTTGTCCCTCCCCAAAAGTGTTCACTTCTGATTACTCCCTTCTCCCATTTGCCCTCCCTTCTATCATCTCTCCCTCCACTTGTCCCCTTCTCCCCTACCCTTAGCGCAAGATATACTTTCATATCAGAGTCATTCCCACAAGCCAAATGTGAAGGGACTAAGCTTCCCATATTCCCTCTCACATTCTCCCTTTTCTCCTCCACTGAAGAAGCTTTTTCTTGCCACTTTTATGAGAGATAATTTACCCCATTCCATTTCTCACTTTCTCCTCCCAATATATTCCTCCCTCACCCCTCAATTTTATCTTTTTTAGGTATCATCCCTTCTTATTCAGCTCAGTCTATGTTCTCTATCTATGTGTGGTGTGTGTGTGTGTGTGTGTGTGTGTGTGTCTGTATATATATATATATATGTATATATATATATATATATGTGTGTGTGTGTGTGTGTGTGTGTGTGTGTGTGAATAATCCTTCCAACTACCCAAATACTGAGAAAAGTCACAAGAGCTACAAATATTTTCTTTCCATGTAGGAAGGTAAACAGTTCAACTTTAGAAATTCCTTTATAATTTCTCTTTCCTGTTTACCTTTTCATGCTTCTCTTGCATCTGGGTTTATTTTGTAAACTGTAACTTTGCCAAAGTTGTTTATTATTTCAAGTGGTTTTTTTTTTTTTACTTTATTCTCTGGTATTTTCTAAGTATGACATCATATCATCTGCAAAGAATGATAACTTAGTTTCTTCTTTGTCTATTCTTATTCCTTCAATTTCTTCTCTTATTGCTAAAACTAACATTTCTAATACCATATTGAATAGCAGTGGTGATAATGGACTTCTTTGTTTCAACCCTGATCTTAATGGAAATGCATCCAACTTATCCCCATTACATATAATGCTTGCTGCTGGTTTTAGGTAGACATCATTTATTGTTTTATGGAAGGCTGCATTTATTCCTGTGCTCTCCAGTGTTTTCAATAGGAATGGATGTTGTATTTTGTCAGAGGCTTTTTCTGCATCTATTGAGATAATCATATAGTTTCTATTAGTTTTGTTGTTGATATGATCAATAATGGTGATAGTTTTTCTAATATTGGACCAGCCCTGAATTCCTGGTATAAATCCTGATTATTCTCATGACAAATTGTTGTATTTTTTTGCTAGTATCTTATTTGAAATTTTTACATCAATATTCATTAGAGAAATTGGTCTGTAGTTTTCTTTCTCTGTTTTGGTTCTTCCATTATTTAGGTATGAGAACCATATTTGTATCACAAAAAGAATTTAGTAAGACTCCTTCACCAATTTTCATAAATAGTCTATATAGTATTAAAATTAACTATTCTTTAACTGTTTGATAGAATTCACTTGTAAATCCATTTAGCCCTGGAGATTTTTTTCTAGGAGTTCATTGATGGCTTATCCAATTTCTTTTTCTGAGCTGGGGGTATTTTAGAATTCAACTTCCTTGATTGTTAATCTAGGTAATTTATAATTTTTAAAATAATTTTCCATCACATTTAGATTGTTGGATTTATGGGCATACAGTTGGGCAAAGAAATTTCTAATTATTGTTTTAATTTCCTCCTCATTGGAGGTGAGTTCACCCTTTCATTTTTTATATTAGTGATTTGGTCTTCTTTCTTTTTTTAAATCAAATTGACTAAAGGTTTATCAATTTAATTGTTTTATTCATAAAACCAATTCTTAGTTTTATTTATTAGTTCAATATTTTTCTTAATTTCAATTTTATTAATCTCTCCTTTAATTATTAGTGTTTCTAATTTGGTATTTACTTGGCAATTTTCTTTTTTTTGTATTTTTTTAAATATAATTTATTTATTTAACTTTTTACATTCATTTTCACAAAATTATGGGTTCCAAATTTTCTCCCCTTTTATCCCCTTCCCCCACTCTAATACACCTAGCATTCTAATTTCCCCTATCACCACTCTTCCCTCTCTTCTATCATCCCTCCGTTCTCTTGTCCCCATCTTCTCTTTTGTCCTGTAGGGCCAGATGACTTTCTATTACCCATTAACTGTATTACTTATTTCTTAGTAGCAACAACAATACTAAACAGTTGTTCCTAAAACTTTGAGTTCCAAATTCTCCCCATCCCTTCCTCCCCACCCCTTCCCTTTGGGAAGGCAGGCAATTCAATATAGGCCATATGTGTGTGGTTTTGCAAATGACTTCCATAATAGTCATATTGCGTAAGACTAACTGTATTTCCCTCCATCCTATCCTGCCCCCCATTGTTTCTATTCTGTCATTTGATCCTGTCCCTCCCCGAGTGCTGACTTCAAATTGCTCCTTCCTCCCATTGCCCTCCCTTCCATCATCCCCCCCACCCTGCTTATCTCCTTCTCCCCCACTTTCCTGTATTGTAAGATAAGTTTTCATACCAAAATGAGTGTGCATTTTACTCCTTCCTTTAGTCGAATGTGATGAGGGTAAACTTCTTGTTTTTTTCTCAGCTCTCCTCTTTTTCCCTCCACTAAAAAGTCTCCTGCTTGCCTCTTGAATGAGATATAATTTACCCCATTCCATTTCACCCTCTCTCCTCTCACTACATTTCTCTCTCACCATTTACCTTAATTTCTTTTAAGATATGGTCCCATCCTATTCAATTCACTCTGTGCTCTCTGTCTCTGTATGTGTGTACATGTGTGTATGTGTGTGTGCGTGCATGCATGTACATGTGTGTGTGCATGTGTGTGTGTGTGTATGTGAGTGTGTGGTCCCACCAACTACCCAGATACTGAAAAGTTTTAAGAGTTACAAATATTGTCTTTCCATGTAGGAATGTAAACAGTTCACCTTTGGTAAGTCCCTTATGACTTCCCTTTGCTGTTTACTTTTTCATGCTTCTTCTCATTCTTGTGTTTGAAAGTCAAATTTTCTTTTCAGCTCTGGTCTTTTCATCAAGAATGCTTGAAAGTCCTCTGTTTCATTGAAAGACCATATTTTCCCCTGAAGTATTATACTCAGTTTTGCTGGGTAGGTGATTCTTGGTTTGAGTCCTAGTTCCTTTGACTTCTGGAATATCCTATTCCACTCCCTTCGATCCCTTAATGGAGAAGCTGCTAGATCTTGTGCTATCCTGATTGTATTTCCACAATACTGGAATTGTTTCTTTCTAGCTGCTTGCAATATTGTCTCCTTGACCTGGGACTTCTGAAATTTGGCCACAACGTTCCTAGGAGTTTCTCTTTTTGGATCTCTTTCAGGCAGTGATCAATGGATTCCTTCAATACTTATTTTGCCCTCTGGTTCTAGAATGTCAGGGCAGTTTTCCTTGATAATTTCATGAAAGATGATGTCTAGGCTCTTTTTTTGATCATGGCTTTCAGGTAGTCCCATAATTTTTAAATTGTCTCTCCTGGATCTATTTTCCAGGTCAGTTGTTTTTCCAATGAGATATTCCACATTATCTTCCATTTTTTCATTCTTTTGGTTTTGTTTGGTGATTTCTTGGTTTCTCAGAAAGTCTGTTCCATTCTAATTTTGAGAGAACTATTTTCTTCAGTGAGTTTTTGAACCTCTTTTTCCATTTGTCTAATTCTGCTTTTGAAAGCATTCTTCTCCTCATTGGCTTTTTGAAGCTCTTTTGCCAATTGAGTGAGCCTATTTTTCAAGGTGTTATTTTCTTCAGTATGTTTTTGGGTCTCCTTTAACAAGGTATTGACCCATTTTTCATGCTTTTCTTGCATCTCTCTCATTTCTCTTCCCAGTTTTTCCTCCACCTGTCTAACTTGATTTTCAAAATCCTTTTTGAGCTCTTCCATGCTCTGAGCCCACCAGACATCCACCTTGGATGTCTGGGATACAGAGGCCCTGACCTCCATGCCTTTCCCTGATGGCAAGCATTGTTCCTCCCCATCGGAAATGAAAGGAGGAAACATCATCTGTTCCCCAAGAAAGTAGCTTTCTATGGTTTATTTTTCTTCCCTTTTCTGGTCATTTTCCCAGCCAGTTACTTGACTTCTGAGATTCCTCTCCACCCCCGCCAAGATCTGCCCAGCTAGTGCTTGGGATCTGAGATTCAAATGCTGCTTCCCAGCCTCAGGGCTTTCAGGGGCGGGCATGGCTGCTATTCAATGCGAGCTTAAGGTCTGGTGCTTAGGTGGGGGCAGGGCCGCCTCCCAGGTTCAGTTCCCTCAGGGGGTTCATGCAGAGACCTTCAGTAATGGAGCAGAGCTCCTCTCTACTCCGGGAGTGCCTGGTTGCTGCTCCCTTTGCCGCTCTCTCTGCCGCTGCCTCCCAACGGGCCCGAGTCATGGAGACACCCCATCTCAGCCAGCCCAGAGGTCTCTCTCACTGCCAAGTTGTGCCTGTGGGTGGAGGGACCTTTGTGGCCACTGGAGATTCTGTCCCTGAACCTGCTCAGATCTGCTCCTCTTGGGGCCGCACGACCAGGGCAGGGCTGGGGTGGGCTCTGCTGTCTGATGGACCCCTGGGGATGGCTTTCCAGGGCTCTCTGGAACGGAAATCTCTTTCACTGTGTTTCTGCATGGCTTGCACTGCTCCACAATTTGTGGGGAGTTCTTTTTACAGAAAATTTATGGGCTGTGGGTTCAGAGCTAGCATACGCAAGTCTTTTTACTCCGCCATCTTGGCTCCTTCGGCAATTTTCAATTTGTTCTTTTTCTAGCTTTTTCAGTTGCATTCTCAATTCTTTGATCTCCTCTTTCTCTATTTTATTCATATAGGCATTCAATGATGTAAAACTTCACCTAAAAACTACTTTTGTAGTGTCATATAAGTTTTGGTATGTTTCTCATTATTGTCATTCTCTTTAATGAAGTTATTGATTGTTTCTATAATTTGTTGTTTAACCCACTCATTCTTTAGGATTAGATTATAGTTTCCAATTAATTTTTGGTTCATCTTTCCATGGCCTTATGTTAAATATATTTTTTATTGCATTATGATCTGAGAAGGATGCATTGACTATCTCTGCCTTTCCACATCACACTGTGAGATTTTATGCCCTACTGCATGGTCAGTTTTTGTGGGTGTTCCACGTACCACTAAGAAAAAGGTATATTCCTTTCTATACTCATTCATTTTTCTCCAGAGATCTATCATATCCCCCTTTTCCAGGGTTTTATTCACCTCCTTAACTTCTTTCTTGTTTATTTGGAAGTTAGATTTACTAAGTTCAGGGAGGGGGAGGTTGAGGTCACCCACTAGTGTAGTTTTGCTGTCTGTTACTTCTTGTAACTCTGTTAACTTCTCCTCTAAGAATTTGGATGCTATACCACTTGGAGTATATATGTTTAGTAATGAAATTGTTTCATGTTCTATGGTGCCTTTTAGCGGGATATAATTTCCTTATCTCTTTTTATTAGATCAGTTTTTACTTTTGCTTTGTCTGAGATTAGGATTACTATCCATGCTTTTTTTTTACATCAGCTGAAGCACAGCTTCAACCCCTTTACCTTACCCTGAATGTATGCCCCCATTTCAGATGTGTTTCTTGTAAACAACATATTGTTGGATTATGGTTTTTAATCCATTCTGCTATCCATCTCCATTTTATGTGAGAGTTCCTTCCATTCACATTCACAGTTATGATTACTATCTATGTCTTCCCCTCTATCCTCTTTCCCTCCATTTATACTTTTAGTTCTCCCTTCTCCCTTCCACTCTACAATAGAGTTTTAAATTTTGACCACTGCCTCCCTCAGTCTTCCTTCCCTTCATTCAGTCCCCTTCCCTTTTCCTCCCCTTTTCCCTTACTACTTCTTTCCTCCCTTTTAACCTCCCCTCCCTTTTCTTTCCCCTTTCTACTCCTACTTCATGAAGAGTATATCAAAGAAGGAAGTGAAGGAAGCAGAGCTCTCTTCTCTCCCAGTCTTGTCTAGTCTATACCTTCCCTTACACAGGCATGAAACATTGCTCTTGAGCAATGAGGAGAGAGTGCCATAGCAATGGCTTTGAGGCTAGGGTTACAAAAGCAATAAGTAAACAGCCTCAGGGCATATCAGGCAGTGTATTAAAAATTGTTCTACCAAAAGACACCAAACCCACTCAGACAGATTCACAAATAAATTCTGCCAAGCTATAAAGATCTACTTACTGCCATACTATATAAACTTTTGAAATATGTGGAGAGAGTTGTACAACATATTTTTACAAGCTAATGTGATGATGATGCTCTAATAAGTCAAAGACAAAGTTGAGGAAAAACTATAAACCAATATAGTGAATACTGATGAGAAATAATTAATAAAATACTCAACTTTGGCTTCCTAATCAATAAAATAGGGACCATGAGCAAAGTACTTTGTAAACTTAAAATGTTCTGTACCTATCCATTATTACTGGTGCTCACTACTTAAAACATTCTTTTCAATTTTTGACCATATATAAATAAGCTTCTTTTAGTAATCAAAAGGAATAAAATTCTCAAAAAGGAAATATAACGATGAATGAAAAAATCATCTATCATAAACAAATGGGCTTCTAGAGTGCAAGAATAACTCCATATTAGCAAAAAACATATCAACAATAGGAAAAAAACCTGAAATTATATCATTAGATTAAAAGAGTATTTTTGATTTAAAAAAATACTCATTTATGATTTTCAAACAATATTGCTTTTTAAAATAAAAGAACAGAAGAATCATTCCATAGCATGATAAAATTATACACTTAAAACTTCAAGCTGATACCATGTAAAATGGAGAAATGTTCATTAAAAATAGTTGTAAAACAGATGTTCATTTAACACTACTTGTTTGCATAATATTTTTAACAATTTTAACAATAGACATAATGTGTGGAAGAGAAATTAACCAAATAGTCACTGATCATGAAGAAATTAAAGCAGCTGTATTTCAGGCAACATAATTTTTTACCTAAATAACTCAAAACCGTGTACATCAACAAAAATGGAATCAATGAATGACTAAAGTAGCCAGAACAAGATCAAGCTACAAAATGATATGCATTGCTAAATACTAAGACAAAGAGTTCATAGGATCATGATAAGATGAAAAGTATTGTTGTATTGTTATATATCATTATTCACATATTATGTCATAATAAATTACATATCATATTTATACTAACAAATTAAATATTTGCAAGTTTATCAGAACTTGCAAGAGACTTATATGAGGACAACATTAGAATTATTTGGGAATAAATTAAGAAAAAAACTGAACAAAAATATAATAAAAATATTACTACTACATAAACTAATTTACTTATTTAGCACATTAGCCTTCAAAATACCACTAATTTATTCCAGAGATTTAGTAAAGTTGTAACAAAAATCTTTAAAAAAAATACAGTTGGAAAAGAATATCAAGAACTATGAAAAGGAAAGAGTGAAGAACTAGAATTTCCATACCTCAAAGTAACTGATAGTGCAGTAATGTTTTTCCCAAGTTGTTATTTTTAAATTAGAATGCCAAGAAATATGCTTTTAGAACCAAGGCATTCATAGGGTTGACCCTTTTTTTTTTTCATTCATGAGGGTGATGAGAGAATATAGACAAACAGAAGTCATATGTATGGTATTTTTGTAAAACAGTCCTGCATGTAAAGCAATACTTATAAAAATTCTCTGATATTGAAAAAACATTATAGGTATATTTTTTGACAGAATAAGAAACAGAACACCAGTGTATATGAAATTGTTTTGTTTTACTTTAGTAAATACAAACTTATGGAGTTATCCACTGGAATAAGGAACTCCTGAGTCAGAAATACCTTCCATTGATACAAATCAGCATTTGCAACTTATAGTCTTCTAGAGAGTTGCCTGGAGCATTCAAAAGTTAAGTGACTTTCCTGCCCATGGTTACACAGCTATTAATGGAGAATTAAAATCTGATATATAATTTTAAAACACAGTGAACAAGATTGTCATTCATTTTTAAATGCTTGGAAGTCTGGACAACTATATGGCTCTACACCTTACATCATTACAGCAAGAGACATTCTAAATGAATCAGTGATTTAAACATTAACAAAAGAAACCTAGAACCATAAGAAAAAGGAAGAACAGTATACTTATCTCAGTTATAGCGAGATTTTTTTAAACCAACAAACATAACAAAAATCCTTAAGAGATGAAATTGCATTCACTTCTACAATTTTTTAAAAAAAGTATTTTGCACAAAGCAATTATCTTTTAGAAGAAAAGCAGATTAGGAAAATGTTTGCAATAAACATAACATAAATGAATGTTATCCAGAATGGTGAAAAAATTGATGTATATCTATATAACTAAAAATTCACAC
Source organism: Bettongia penicillata ogilbyi (assembly GCA_023548195.1). Lineage (NCBI taxonomy): Eukaryota > Metazoa > Chordata > Mammalia > Diprotodontia > Potoroidae > Bettongia > Bettongia penicillata. The sequence continues at coordinate 783,455 of JAJHZJ010000040.1, forward strand.
TCCTTATTGTGTCAATAACCAGAGGAAATTAATAGAAACTTACAAAGGAAGAAATATAATTTTTTGTGTTTATTTAGTATTTAATTCTTCCCTAGTTTCATGTAAACAATAATTTTTAACATTTGTTTTTACAACATTGAGTTCCAAATTCTCTTCCTTCCTCCCTCTCTAACTCTCCCCTCTGCTTATCGAGAAGGCAAGCAATTCCATATAGTTTATATATGTGTGGTTATGTAAAACATATCCCTAATGTTGTGAAAGAAAACATAGATTTAAATAATCAAGAAAAATAAAGTGAAAAAAAAGGTATTTCAATCTGTTTTCAGACACCATAACTTACTCTGCAGATGGATAGCATTTTTCATCCTAAATCCTTCAGAGCTGTCATGGATTATTCTACTGGTAAGTCATTCACAGCTGATCATCCTACAATGTTGCTTTTACTTTGTACACTTTACATTTCACTTTCCATCAACCCATGTAGGTCTTTTTAGGTTTTTTCTGAGAGTATCTTGTTCGTTATTTGTTGTAGCACAGTAGTATTCCATCATAATTACATACCACAACTTATTCAGCCATTTCCTAATTGATAAGCCATTTCCTAATTGATATGCATCCCCTCAATTTCAAATATTTTACCCCCAGAAAAAACCTGCAATAAATATTTTTGTATCTAGGTCCTTTTTCTTTTTTCTTCTTATCTCTTTTTGGATACAGACCAAGAAGTGGTATTACTATGTCAAAGGATATACATGGTTTCAAAGCCCTTTGGACATAATTCCAAATTGCCCTGTAGAATGGTTGAATCAATTCACAACTCCAATGACAGTACATTAATGCCTCATTTTCCTACATTCCCTTCAACATTTGTCATTTACCTTATCTGTCCTATTATCTAATCAAACAGGTGTGTTTTACTATTTTAACATGCATTTGTTCAATCAGTAGTGAGTTAGAATATTTTTTCATACTGTCACAGATAGCATTAGTTTCTTCATCTGAAAATTGATTATATCTTTTGAGCATTTATCATTTGGGGAATGGCTCTTATTTTGATGAATTTCAAACAGTTCTCTATTTGTTAGAGAAATGAGACCTTTATGAAAGAAGCTTGCTTTAATTTTTTAGAAGACATATTGCTAACTATATTTTCTTCCATCTTATTCCCCCTACCCATTTATTCTATTCTCTTCTCTCAACCTGTCCGTCCTCAAAAGTGTTTTGTTTCTGATATTACCCTTTCCCCCATGCTGCCCTCCCTCATTTTTATAACTTTGAGTTCCAAATTCTCACTCTTCCTCCTCCCCACCCATCTTCATTGAGAAAGCAAGCAATTTGATATAGGTTATACATGTGTAGTCATACAAAACACTTCGATAACAGTCATGTTGTTTCCTTTTACCCTGTCCCTCCTCAAAATTGTTTCCTTCTGATTACCATCTTCCTCCAATCTGTCTTCTCTTCTATCACACCTCCCCCTTATTACCATCCCCCCTACTTTCCTGTAGGGTAAGATAAATTTCCTACCCAATTGAGTGTGTATTTTTCCCCTCCTGAAGCCAATTCCAATGAGGGTAAGATTCACTCATTCCCTCTCACCTTTCCCTTCTTCCCCTCCACTATAAAAACTTTTTCTTACCTCTTTAAAGTGACATAATTTACCCCATTCTACCTCTGTCTTTTTCCTTCACCCAGTAAATTCCTCTCTCTCACCCTTTAATTTTATGTTTTAGATATCTTCTCTTCATATCCAATTCACCCTGTGTCCTCTGTCTATATATATATATTTCCTCCAACTAGCCTGATAATGAGAAAGGTCTCATGAGTTACAAACATCACCTTTCCATTTGGGAATGTAAAATTTAATACATTCCTTATGATTTGCCCTCTGGAGTATCATATTGCAAGCCCTCTGGTTCCTTAATGTAGAAGCTGCTAAATCTTGTGTTATCCTGATTGTGTTTCCACAAAACTTGAATTGTTACTTTCTGACTGCTTGTAATATTTTCCCCTTGACCTGGTAACTCTGGAATTTGACTTGGGAGTTTTTTCTTTTGGGATCTCTTTCAGGAGGCAATCAGTAGATTCTTTCAATTTCTATTTTACCCTCTGGCTCTAGAATATCAGGGCAGTTTTCCTTGATAATTTCTTGAAAGATGTTGTCTAGATCCTTTTTTTGATCATTTGCTCCAGGTGGTCTAATAATTCTTAACTTACCTCTCCTGGATCTATTTTTTAGGTCATTTGTTTTTTTTAATGAGATATTTCACATTGTGTTCTATTTTTTCTTTCTTTTGGTTCTGTCATTAAGGTCATTAGCCTCCACTTGCTCCATTCCAATTTTTAAGGAATCATTTTCTTCCGTAAGTTTTTGGACCTCTGTTTCCATTTGTCCAGTTCTTCTTTTTAAAGATATTCTCCTTCTCATTAGCTTTTGGAACCTCTTTTGACATTTGGGTTTAAGGTATATTTTTCCTCACTCTTTTGGGGCATTCCCCTTTAGCAAGCTCTTTTCTCATGATTTTTTTGCATCACCCTCATTTCTCTTTCCCATTTTTCCTCTGCTTCTCTTATTTGACTTTCAGAATCCTTTTTAGCTTTTCCATGGCCTGAGACCAAGTCATATTTTTCTTGGAGGCTTTGGATGCAGGAGCTTTGACTTTGTTGTCTTCTTCTGAGTGTATGTTTTGATCTTCCTTGTTGACAAAGTAAGATTCTATAGTCTGAGTTTTTTCTGTTATTTGTTCATTTTCCCAGACTATTTCTTGACTTTTTGACTCTTTGTTAAGGCAGGACTCTAATTCCAGTGTGGAGGGTGCACTCTCCCAAGCTTCAAGGGGTTTGTGTAGCTGTTTTCAGATATAATTCTAGGGACCTGTAAGTTTTCAGTTCTTTCACGGTTGTATGATCTAAGGAGAGGTGTTTACTCCTCTCCTGGTCCATGCTCTGGTCTGTGAGTAACCACAAGCACTCTTTTCTGCCCTGAAACTGTGAGGAGGGTTCCCTCTCCAAAACTGTCACAAGCTCTGCTAAGACAGTGTTTCTCTTTGCCCCAAGACTGCCACTCAGGACTGTAATCCAGATCCAAGTATGGGCAAAGCAACAGAGTCCTGCCTCAGTGCTAGCAAAGAGACCCCTGTAATTTCCTTCTGCCCAGTTGTTTAATCCCCTTACTTTCGGTGGAGTGAGAGCTACAGAAATAGCTGCTACTCCTGCCAAAAACACTGCCACCACTGATTCAGTCACTCGCCAGACCTGCTCTTGGTTTGCTGGAGTCAGGGCTGTGTCGGGATTTGGACTAGACTGCACTCTTCTCTCAGATAGGTCCAACAACACTTTCCTACTGACTTTCCAAGTTGTTCTTTGGTGTTTTTGGTTTGAGAAGTCTGGAAACCACCACAGCTGCCAGTGCTTCAGTCCCCTGAGGCCTGCTCCAGGTTTGCTGGGGTCAGTCTGTGTGGACTGCGTTCCTCTCTCAGCCAGGTGCAACAGACCTTCCCTATTGACCTTCCAGGTTGCCTTGGGCTGAGGATTTGTTTCACTGTCTTTTTGTGGGTTCTGCTCTGGTGAGTCCCTGTTTTTGCTCTACCTTCTTTTCTCCACCCCTCCAGAAATATAAATTTTTAATAAATACTTGGAAAGATGCTGGAAATTGCTAATGATCTGAAAAATACAAATTAAGATACCACCTTACAGTCACCAAAATGGCAAAAATACCACACAAACAAAAAATCAAATCCATTGTTAATGGAACTATAGGCAAACAAAGACTTCACAATATTAGTGAGGAAACTTGCAGGCTGCTACAAACATTTTTGAGGCAGTTTTGAAAACTGAGAGTGTCACAAAAACAAAAATAACTTTTATCCTAGCAAATTTATTATGAAGGCATCATCCCAGAAAAATAAAAAAGGGAGGAAAAGAGCTTACTTTTACAAAATTATTTACAATTATTTATTTACAAAATTATTCCAGTACTTCAGTACTTGCAACAGCAAAAAACAGAAAAATTTTGTGTACAATAAATTAAGATTAGATGAATAAATATTAATATAAAAAGATAGCACCATAAAAATAGAAGAATATGAAGTGTATAGATAGACTTATATGAAATGAGGTAGAGCAAAGTTAGAAGAGCCAGAGGTTTACAGACAACTACAATTATATAAAAATATTTTTAAAAGATAGGAGTGGTCAAAATGGCCACAGGATACAGATTTTTGTCAGGAATAAGAAAGAACATAAAAGAATAATCTTTACTTTTTTTCATTTATTGATTCTTCCTTATTAAAAAGCCAATAAAAGCCAAAATGGGACAGTGGCTATGATGCTGGTCCTGGAGTCAAGAAGATCTGATTTAAATCTCTCCTTGGACACTTATTAGCTGTATAATCCAGGGAAAGTAGATTAACTTCTCTGTCTCAATTTTCTCAACTTTAAAATGAGTGTAGTAATAGTACCTAACTCCTACCATTGTTGTAAGAAGTAAATGAGATATTTGTAAAGCACTTAACACAGTGTGTGGCACAGGGTAGGCACTTGTTACATCTTTATTTTCTTCTCTCCTAAGGATCTTGCCCAAGATTTTATCTTTTGATTCATATACATGCTTATTTTTTGGTGATGGATTTTGACTTTATAATGTTTTTAAACTATTTAGGTCACATAGATTGCCAAAGTAGATGACACCAGTGCCTGAGGAACCCTTGAACAGTTCAGGGGAGAGGTAGTATCCCTCAGGTGCAACTGGGGGCATTGAATAAAAACAAGGGGGGAGTAAAAGCATAAGAAAAGAAGAAAATTTTGAAAAAAAACTATTCTTACATTCTTCATCTGTTATATAACAGAGTTAAAGTTGTAGTGATTACATTATTTTCCAAATACATAAAATATAAATTATAACCAATCAGTGGTCAAGTCTGCCAACTGGTCTTAACAAGCAAGTGTTGGCAGGCATAAGTGTGTAGCACATTGTAGGAAAGTCTACCATGAATCAGCAAGAGTATGTGTGTGTGTGATGACTTGTTTACAATACTATGCTCTATGGTTACATGATGCAATATTGTCTCATCAAAATTTCAATGCAGGATAAAAACACAAATTTGAAATAAATTATTAAATTTAATATGTCTTTTAAAAATATTTTTGAAATGATGCAGATTTCAAAAAAATATTAGAAGTTAAAAGAAAGTAGATTTCCAGGCGACCTTGCCTAACTTTTTTAAAGGGGGCAGTAGGCCAAATAAGTTTGGAAAACTCTCATTTAGGAGGTTGTTGACCCTAACAACTACACAGTGTTTTTCTAGGTTCAAATGATCCCAGATGTAATAGCAAGTATAAATCTGACTTGGGTGTGAGTATATGGGGCAACAATAGTGTTATAAGCTTCTTATAGTTTTAAATGGTTTAATGTAGTGCTAAGGGAACTCATCTTCAAGTCTGAAGATATGAATAAGACAATTCAATAAAATAAAAAAGAATTTCAGATTGGATGATAAAAAAGCCCTGTAATATGAAATACACCTAAAAACAGAAATATGCAGAAAAAAATTAGGAGCTGGGGCAAAATTTATTATGCATCAGAAGAATGCAGTATCAGATAAAGCAAAAACAAAACTTCACAACAGTTAGGTAAGGAAACTACATTATGCTTAAAGGAACCATAGAAAACAAATTAATATCAGTACAGGTTCCAAATGCCTTAGCATCTAAATTCATAAAGTAAAAGTTAATTATTTAGAGACATGGATAGTAATAAAATAATGACAGAAGATTTCTATTCCCTCAAACTCTCAATTTTGGATAAATTTAGCTGAAAAATAATCAAAAGGAAAAGTACAGAGTGAAGCAAATTAATGGAAAAAGAAGATCTAAAAGACTTGTGGCATCTAATCTAATGCTAAAGAATATGCACGTTTCTCCATACAGTATAAATTTTTACAAAAAAATCCCCTAAATAATAAGTGGATCAAAAAACAAATCATATGAACAATAACAAAATTTCTAAAGCAATCCTCAAGAGAAAAATTATATTGCTCCATATGTATATTAATAATTTAGAAAAGGAGGGGATTAATGAACTGAATATTCACTTTTTTAAAATTAGATAACCTAAAATAAGACACCCAAACATGGAGATATTAAAAATTAGGAGAAAAGATAAACTTGAAACAAAGAAACTCCATAGCAATACAGAGTGATATATAAAACTAAAAGCTCATTCCTTAAAAGACTAATAAATTTGATAAACCTTTACCCAATATGATTAAAAAGAAGAGATTGGCAGAAAAATAAACAAATACCAAACAAGGTGAAATCAGTAAAAGTAGAAAAGATAATGAAAGTGATCAGAACCTACCTATTTTAAGTTCCTCCTAGACATTGCCCCCATTTTCTAATGTATTCTGTTTTAGAAATACCACATTCTATAGGTAAAAGTGTTTCCCCATGATAGAAATTTTCTTGTCTTCATGCAGCTTGTTCATTCTCTATGAAACTTTCTCTTGAAAATTGCCCCCAAGTTCTCTAATTTGCCTTCTCCTGGATGAATGCCCACTCTAATAGCCTAATCCTGGGAAATAATACCACCTATTAAGTTCCCATCTTACATTACAGAATCTCTTTCCCCATAAGAGTGTTATTTATTGTAACCCTGTCCAACTGCTGAAACAGATTTTCCCCTTTCTTTCCCTGTTTCAGTCTTTCCCTTTGCCTTTTCACCCATTTTCCTGTAGGTCTTATCTTTCCTGAATAATTACAGGAATTATTCTCTCTTTGTTGTTAATCCATGACTTAATTAAAGTAGAACACATATTCTCTTCTATATTCTTCCTCCTCCCATTTTATGTGCTCTCATTTCTGCCATTTAGTGTTAGAATTGGGGAAAATAATGATTCACCTGTGGTGGAATGTTGTAAGATTTAATTCTTGATCTTTCAGAGACATTCCTCCACTATCAATTCTTCTATATGACTTTTGCTTTTGCCCTTGTCTCCTGGTATACTTTTAGAAAGAAATCTCTCCGTGGTCTTTCTGTTGTGTTGATGTTAATTTTTCTCTTTTTAGGTCTTTTGTTTCTTTTTCTAGTGTGGTTTACTCTGTTATTTGTGCCCTCATTGCTTACTGTTAGTTTCCCTTTCTTATGTTTCTGTTTTCTGAGGTGTTGGGAAGCAAACACTTTATTCAGGTCCGTTTTTCTTTGTAGGAATACTATAAATGCTTCTTTTTGTTGTTGAATAGCCAGCTCCCCACTCCAGCCCCACTATTATTAGTTAGGCTCATGTTTTTTGAAATGTTACCTTCAGCAGGTTTGTTCTTCAGAACACATTCAACGCCTGTGGTTTCTGGTATATGCAATATAGTCTTGTGTTATTTGAATTTCCTTTCTTTTCTATTTCAAAGCTTTTCTGCTAATTTCTTGTGCAATTTGTTTGTTAGTGGAACTGTTAAAATTAACCACTGTGTCTTTGAATTTGCATCATAGTGCCTTTTTTTGAAGGTAATTTGCACAGGCACCTTTCTGTGTTCAGAAGTTCTGGGCAGTAAAGAAAATTAAATTAATGTTATTTTGATTACAAAAGTTGCCTTTTTATATCCTTGAGTTGAGCTCAGGAATTTAGATTTCCCTCTGAGTTAAAGTAATAATTAAAGGGGAAAAATGTTATCTACCATACCTTCAGCTCCTGAGAAAAGTTCAGGATATCTTTAAAGGCCTACAACCTAATCTGGTATAGATATATTGTCTGTCTTTGTATGTGCTTGTGTAATTAAGGGGGGGGGGTTGTCTTGTCTTCCCAATAAACCCTACTAGGAGCTGTGGAATCTGCAATCCCTGATCCACTAACAAGGTCCTCAGAATACAGATGGGTCCCATAAATCATTTAAGCATCACTTAATAACAGAGGGCTGGTTACTAGCCCCATGTGGTTGCTACTCTACTTTTACTGATGTAGTCAATCATATTGTTCCTACCTCCATGATGCTACCTAGCCTGTAACCAATCCCACTTTCTTCCTCACCCACCTAGGTCTGTCCGTTTTTCTATCTTTATAAAAAGGAGTTATACTTCTTCTTCTAGACCACTGGCCTAATTCAAATCACCTTTTGTCCCATTTTGCTAACAGATTTTCACCCTGCCAATAAACTGTCAAAGTTTGGAATTTTGTACCTCAGTTTACCTTTATTTAATCCTATTGAGATAGCAATTTTTCTGTATTATTGTGTTCAAGGCTAGTTTAGTTTTGTTTTGTTTTCACTTCTGGGAATCTTATAATCATTAAGTTGTCTCTATATCTCCTATCTTTGAAATCAATTTTTTTTATATGTGAATTATGATGTATTTTCATATCTGCTTATTTTTTTGCTTCTCTTCTTTCTAATTGGGGTTCATATATATATATATATATATTCATTCAGCTGTTTCTTCAGGAAGGTTAGCATCCATGAATTCCAGTTTTCATATTCTTCCAGTAATTCTCTTATACAATCCATAAATTCAGCATTCACAATTCTTGATTTTTTTACACCATGCGGGATATCAAACTATGGTTCCATGCTCTCTTCACAATCTACAGGGTCCTCTGTCTTATAAATTGTTGATTCATTTTCCTTTGTTGAACAGTATTTATTTACAAATGTCTAGACTCATTTAGCTAACCAGGAGGATGTATTCCTTTCTGGTAATAATATCTTTCCTATTAACTTATCTATTTATGATCAAGGTTCTTAACTGCTTTCTTCCTCCTGAAATATTTGGGAATTTCAATTTTTTCCCTTATATGCCCTCTTTTGCTCACTCTTTTGATAGGTTATCCTGGGAGCAGGACTGCAAAACTGTCTTAGCCTCTTCCTATGTTGAGGAATTCATATTTGCTGGCATCTGACTCTGCCCCAATTGATTTCTGGAAGGATAGAATTGGTGCCAGTTGGATGCTGGACCATGTATGGAGAAATATTACACACACTGGTATTTTACCCCAGCTCCCTCTGGTCATCAGGTTTTTATTTATTTTGTTTTTGCTTTTTGGTTTTCTGTGGTATAGGAAGTTGGAGTGGGGAAGAGGGAAGATTATGGTGTTTTGGGTTTTGTTTTGCAATTCTGTTAATTGACTTGTACATCCTTTTATAATGTAATTGCTAGTGGGAAAAGGAATAATTCCTATTTTGAAGAGGTCTGAGTAGTATGGATCGTAGACATTGCCTAGTCCTCCATCTTGTTGGCTATGTAACACAGACATCCTTGCAATATCTTCCTAAAATTGGTCATTCCACTTTTAATTTTCTCCCCCTTTTTAATTCATCTTTTACTTAGCTGCTGAATTAATGCCACTAAAGTGTCAATCTACCTCCTGCTAAAGAGCTTTAGTGCCATTGCCTTTAAAAATAAAATTTTAAAACTACCCTTTCCAACTGACTTTACATTATTCCTTCTCATACACTCAATATTCCAGCCAAATAGGCTGTTTTGGCAGAGGAAAACTTTTCAGTCACCTAGTTAAAGCAATGAATATAGCCATTTACTTCAAGCAGAACAATCTCCTCTTCAGGATTCTAAGATAAATCACTGGGATACCAAGATCTGGAATAGCTAGTTAATACTTATCCATGTTCTGATAGGAGTGATAGTCAGGAATCAAGGGAACACAGCACTAGAAGTACAGAAGCTCCTCTGCAGCTTTCTCTTCAAGTACTGATCTGAATTTCATTGTCCTTTGATGAACCTAGAGCCCCTTAGTTAGCAATGGTAACCCACCCAGCCTTTGATAGGTAGTTCTTTTGTTTGTTTTTAATGGTACAAGGCAGCACTACCAGGAAGTCCACTGGAATGTTTATGATTAAAACACATTTCAATGTGACTCTCAGACTGGAAATTTGTATGTCTATTGGATTTAGAACATCAGTGGGCTTTAACTTGGCAGGAGGGGGTGCCATTGTTATAGTGACTAGAAAATTTGAATGGAGAGTTGTAGTAGGCTGATGTTAGTTGTTCGGGTTGTTTTTTTTTTTTTTCTCTCTCTTTTAGACAAGAGTTGTTTTAATCCAGGGTCCTTTAGGAGTGTAGTCTCTTAGCATAGGTGGGATCAACTGGTTCCTTTCCTACTGGTTTTATTCCTTATTACCCTATACCTGACATTTCATTGCAATTACATATTTGGTGTAAGGCAGATCTGATTTCAAATTCCTTCTCAAATATTTATTAGCTGTGTGACACAATAAGTTCTCTTGGTCTCAGCTACCTCATCTGTAAAATATGAATATTAATAGCACCTATCTCTTGGGGTGGTTAAATTCAAATGAAATTATATATATATATATATATATATATATATATATATATATATATATATATATATATATATATATAGTGCTTAAAGTGTTATATAAATGGTAGCTATTATCATTATTTTTTAAATTATCTCCCACCATGGCATCTTCATATAGAATTTTCTCCTGTGCATAAAATGTTCTCCTACTTTCTCCCTCACCTCTTAGAATGAATCTTCAGCACTTTTCTGGGCTTAGCTGAAGTGCCACCCTCTAATATGAGACTCTTTTTGGATCCCTTAATTGTTAGCATTTCCCTTCTCCCTTAGAATATTTTTATTTACTCCTATATTTTATATTTACCTCTCTTTGTACATGTTGGTTCTCCCCACTGAAATATAAGCTCCTGAAGGGCAGGGACTTTTAAATTTTTATTCTTGTAGCATTCTTGTTGCCTGGAACATTGTAGAAACTAAATAAATTATAATTCAATTACATTGAATAAAGTTCACCTGGAGTGGTGGCTTGAAATCATCAAGGGTATGTGTTCACAATTATCTTCCAGATATTTTCGTTCTGTCCCTTCTAGTTCAGAGAATTCCTTTCCTTAGCAGAAAAAAAAAAACCAAAAAACAGAAGCAAGATAAAAGTTGAACAGTTCTGCCTTCTCTCCATCATCTATTTTTATTATCCTATATTTCCTGAGCAGAGATCTAGCCCCTTTTTGATCCTTCTCTTTTCCCCAAAATAGCTTCTCAAAAAAACCATCATTTTTGTTAATCTTAGCATCCTTAGCTAGTCTTCCAGCTCTAAATCCTAATATTCTTTGAGCCTGTGTGGAGACACAGCCTCAGCTGTGATATGCATCAGTCGGAAGGCACACTGACATGACATATTGGAGACAGAATGGACCAAGCAAGAGACACAAACCTGATGAAAAGTTAAAAGAATTTCATTTTAGTCCCAACTCTGCCACCTCTTAGCTATGCTGACCTTAGGCAAATCACTTAAATTCTCCTCAGTTTCTTCATCAGTTAAAAAAAAAAAAGAGGTAATGATACCTGCTCTACCTACCTCATCCTATAAGAATCAAGAGAGGTAACATATAGAAAAAAGGGCTTTATAAGTGGGAAACACTGTACAAATGTAAACTATTACTCCTAGTGACTTTTTGGATAAACTTTGCTCCTGGTTCAACATTATTTGCAACCTTTTTTGTTTAAACAAGATGATATTTCTTTTCAAAGCTGACAGTAAACATTTGGTCATACAAAGGCTTCATGTGCTGCCATCAACTAACCTCTCACCTACTCTTATTTCTGCCCCCCACACACTCCCCAGAACATGGACAGGGCAGCTGGTGGTACAGTGGATAGAGCAACCTGCCTAGAGTCAGAAAGATTCATCTTCATGAGGTCAAATCTAGCCTCAGACATTTTAGCTGTGTGACTCTGGGCAACTGACTTAACCCTGTTTGTCTTTGTTTTCTCATCTATAAAATGAGCTGGAAGAGGAAATAAAAAACAACTTCAATATCTTTTCCAAGGAAACCCAAATGGGGTTACAAAGCATCAGACACTACTTAATATAACTGAACAAGTAGAACATGTTGAACTTTCATGAAAGATGTTTGATCAAGACCCCCAGAGATTGATGTCTCCTGCTCAAAAATCCAACAGGCTGGATGAAAACTTCCTATTTGCCTTTGGTGATACCTTACCCACTGGAAATAAACTGCAGGCAGAAGAGGGGGGTTCTCAGTCTCTACAACTTTGCTAAGTTGCCCTGGTTTATGGGGACTATCCGGGGAAAAAGTCATCATACTCACAATTTCTTGTTTAGACTATAAGACTCAGTCTTCCCTCCAAACAGGAGTGATCAGTCATAGAGAAATTTCCATAAACTTGACATAAAAATATCAATTTCAAAATTTATGAAAGAATTGCCCCTTTTCTACTTGTCAGGGGTTTTTAACCTTTTGTTATTTGTTTCATGGACCCCTTTGACAATGTAGTGAAGCTCATGTACTCCTCAAAATAATGCTTTGAAACAAAAATAAAACATATAGGATTATAAAGGAAACCAATTGTTTTGAAATACAGTTATCAAAACTTTCTTAAAAGCAAGTTCAAGGACCACTGCTATAGATAAAACTATTTTGGGAACCAAATTAAGATCTAAAAGTTATTTGGTGTTGAGGATAGGAGCAAGGAAATAGCCTAGAGATAGATGCTATCAAACTGGCTAAATTGAATCCCTTGAAGCCAGTATCTTTAGCCTGTTTCCTATATTCTTTACTCAAACTGTCAACAAAGTATGGTCTGTTGTGGAACTGAGGACCATGGTCAGTTCACAGTGGGACTCAGGTCAGAGTCCCATTTGTTTGGGGATTTTTTTGGAAAATCTATTCAAGGAAGAGTAGTTGGCCCAAAATATCTATTGCTCCTAATTCAGGTTAACTTACAAATTGTCATTTACCAATGAAAGGCACCATATTCCAACCCACCCAATGCTCTACCCAATCATAGTTTAATCCCTAGCCTACTATGAAAAATTCTAGACCACTTAAGATTTTTTACTTGCATTTCAGAATGGAAAGAAGAGGGAAAATTTTATAGAGAGTTCTTGTGGGGCAATACTTGAATTCTTTTGAAGCAACAGCATTTCCTGACTTTGGGACTCTCTCTCTCTCCCTCTCTCTCTTTCTCTCTCTCTCTCACCACCTAGGATTTCTTCTACATGTTTTTAACAAATGGCAATTTATAAAAGACAATTTAGTTTTCAAAATTCTGGTGTTAGCAAAGCTCTTCCTGCCAATTTTAATAACAGAAAAAAAATGATTACACACATCTTGGAAATCTGCAGGCTCTCAACTAGTGGAATCAGACCAGATTTACCTTCTGTCCACTGCATGAATCCAGGACACAGAAGAAAACCAAAAAATATTTAGTGCTGATATTAACTGACCTCCTGAACTTGTTGCCCCAGTTAGAGTCAACCTATAAAGTCCAGTCCTCTATCATGATAAAAAGCTGGACAATGCACCACATGAAGGACTGTCTGAGGACTTATAAATTCATGGAGATTTAGTTGCACAGGGGAAAAAAGGTTTCTCTCCTTCCCTTTGATACATATGTTTCAGGGATGACAATAAAGAGAAAGATTGTCAGTGGCAGAAAGGGAATGAAGATGAGCTCAGTGGGGATGGTAAGAAGTCATTGTGGAAAAAGAGTGACTTCATCAAGAGAGTAGGGGAAGAAAGGAAGGTTGTAAGTGTGTAGATGAAGGATACATCCAAAAGAAGAAATCATTCACATACCAAGTGACTCCTTAAGTAAGCGCAACCCTAGATTTGCCAATGAAAAAATCAGAGAGGCAGAGGCTAATAATCACCTGGACAAATTATTTCACCGCATTCAGCCTGTTTCTTTCTGAAATGAGGGTATCCATCTAGATGATCTCTGGAGTCATTTTCATCTCTAATATTCTCTGAGTCACATGCCCATAATTGCTCTTCCAATTCTAGAGCTTCTATTTCCATAAGGATAGTCTGGGATTGTAAGATTCATTGGTGCATTCAGCTCCATACCCAGGAAGTAAAAAGCATTATGCCCACATGTACACTTTAAATTGCTCTCACAACTTCCTTTAACATAAGTGCCTCGTATCAAAGAAAAAATGTATGTTCAGGTTTTTAAAAAATTGATTTGGGAAAAATCTAGGTTTTCTGTATAAAAAAAGGATTTTAGGGCATAATTATTCACTTTTTAGAAGGCATCTTCATTTTTAAAAAGAGATTTGAAACTCTGTCTTAAAAGGGCAAACTCTGTTAGGATATTTAAAACATTTGATTTGCAAAAAGTCAATTTACAAATGCCTTTCAAGTGAGAAGTCTTCAGAAAGTTTAACCAGATAAGTAAACCTTTCAGCTATGTATTCCATAAATCATCAGGCCTTTCTCTTGTTTCTGATCAATCTCTATTAGGAGGCAAAATCCTTAGGTTGACCCTTAACCTATACCAGCTCACACCCACATGGTTGACACAACACATAATCTTTGTAATTCATTCTTGAAAGGGCTGTAGGGCTGGAAACAACGCTAAAAGATTAAACTCTTCCACTAACATCTATATTGCAACCATTGCTCACTCAGATTTGGCCTGTGTCTTGTTTCTGATTGAACCATATGTTGGTTAGTTCTAGAACTTACATAGGTCAAACTCTAAAAGAATTCTCTAATTTCTTTGTCTATACTGGAATTTTGTTGTTTTCTTTACTGCATGTAGAATCACAGACTAGCTAGAAAATGGAAAAATCACTGAATTTAGGCCTGAAAAGTATCCTCTAATTACAGGGGTCGGAGAACTTTGGCCTGCAAGCCAAATCCAGTATGTCACCTGCTTGAATTGGGTTGTCAAATCATAGTTTACTGATCCCTGATCTAATCTAAGCCCCATTTTATATATAAAGAGACTAAAAGAGATTAAGGATTGGAGAAGTGAATTCATTTCTAATTTGGAAAGAATGCTGAATTTGGAGTCAAAGGACCTGGAGTTGTGCGAAAAAGATAAGTCATTTCACCTCTGGGTCTCAGTTTTATCATCTATAAAATGGGAATAGACTGCTGTAAAGGACCGCTAACATCCCTTCCAACTCTAAATCTATTATGCTACTATAAGATCATAAAATCAGCAAGTAGTAGATGTAGAATGCAAACCAAGACCACCTAATTTTAAAATGCATTTCTCTTCAATTCCACCCTGTTCATTTAGCTTATATAATCTTATGGATAAGGGAAACTGTTCAATATAATTCATTTAACATTTATTAAGTGCCTACTTTGTGAAAACTACTTTGTTTAACATGACAAGATATGATTTGAAATAATGGGCATTTCTATGCAGAGTGGCAAGGGTTTTATTCAGGGTTATTATTGTGTCTGTGTTTGTTTCTTTTTTTAATTAGATAATGGGCACTAGAAGTAATATGCCAAGATGAGGCATTCCATCCAGACTCTTGTTATATAGCCTGGTTGTCCCTAATTTCCTCACACCACAGGAATCTTTCAGAAAGCTCATATGAAGGGTTAGAATTCATAATATCTAGAAATGCCCATGACCAGACTAGATAGAACTATCTTTTCCAAAATTAAAAACAGGACAAAAGTTGAAAGCCAAAAGAAAGCAACAGCAAACCTTATCCACCCAAATTCCAGGGCACACACATCATAAATGTCATCCTCACTGGTACTGCGCCCAAATGAATGTTATTCCCAACAAGTTGCCCTGGATAATTTGATTCTTTGGTTTGTTCTCCTATATAAAATATCCCCTGTAGTCCAAAGGTCCTTTGATAAGCTCTGTGGTACAACTACTCTTCACTCCCTACTCCCTTGAATGCCCATATTGGGTCATCTTTAGCCTTCTGTATCACTATTCTTTCTGAACCATGTATTATTTTTTAGTCTGTTTTCAGCAATCTTGACTTAGTGTTAACCCTTCTGTCTATCTCTCAGTGCAGAGGTTAGATCATTAAGATTTGAGATTAAGGATAAAATCAGAAGACTTGGGTTCAAATCTTGGTTCCCCCATTATTAGTTTTAATCATTTCAGCCTCTGATGCCTCATCTACAAAATGGAACAATATAATTCTGAAGAAGATGAGGGAAAACACTGCTGAGGATGAGGGGAAAATGGGTAAAATAATGAACTGTTGGTGGAGTAGCGAACTGGTCCTACCAAACAATTTAGAAGTAGGTCCAAAGGAATGTAAAACTGTACATACCCTTTGACCCACCAATTCCAGTACTGGATCTTTTCCCAAAAAAGATAAAAGCAAAAAGGAAAGGGCCTTCATGTACACAAATGTTCATAGCAGCTCTTTTTTGTGCAAAGAATTGGAAATTCAAAAGATTTCCATCAATTGAGAAATGACTGAACAGGTTATGACATATGATTGTGATGGAGTACTATTATGTTGTGGGAAATAATGAGAGGAGTGGTTTAAGAAAAAAAACATAGCAAGACCTATATGAATTGATGCAAAGTGAAGAGAGAAGCACAGGAGATCATTGTGTATCAAAACAAAAATGCTGAAATGATGATCAACTGTGAAAAACTTGGATACTCTGATCATCAACGTGTTGACATTTCCAAAGGACTCATGATGAAAAAATGCTTTCCACATCCAGAGAGAGAGAGCTGATGAATTCTTGAGTGCTAATTGAAATATAATTTTCTTACTTTTCTTATTCTTCTTGCTTTTTAAAAAATATTACTAATATAGGAGTAGGCTTCACATGATTTCACATCAATAATTAATACTATGTTGCTTGTCTTCTGGGATGGGGAGGGGTGGGAAGGTGGGAGAAGATTTGGAACTCAAATTTTAAAAAGAAAATAATGTTTTAAATAAATTAATAAATCAAAAAAATCCAATTTTTGCAAAATATTTAAGCTACCTACTGAACAACATGGTTGTAATGAAAGCAATTGGCAAATGTTAATACTTTCTGTATTATTATTTAATCTATCTTTAAGCCTATGTGAATGACCAAGATTTGGATTATTTGATAAAGAACCATTGATTCAATTTGTTAAAAGTTACATGTGTGCATATATATACAATATGTACATATTATTAATGATATAATTCAAGCAGTTCTTTGACCTACCTAATGATAAAGAAATGTTTTCACCGAAATATCATTCTTCATCTGGCTATATTATGTAGATACAACCTAATAGTTATTGGTTTATTAGACTAAAATTCAATCCTAAAGACTCTTCTCAAAGTATCTCCAGTACAAAGATCAATAATTATGCTAACAATAGCAGCTAACATATAGTGCTTCATATGTAAAGCTCTTTCCATGTATTATCCCATTTGATTTCCCCCAAAACCCTGTGAGGTAGATAACCCTTTTTATTATTATTTTTACAGGTAAGAAAATATGTTGACAAAGGTTGATTGGCTTATCCAGGGTCATTCAGCTCGTACCGTCTCTGTAACTCCTTGTTACACCTTCCAAAAGAGTTTTGCTTAACAATATTTAATGTGGCACATAAACTAGGGAGATGAACTCACTAAAGATACTTACCACTGTCATGGAGAATGTTCCATTCAGAGTCAAAATGTAACAGATTCCCTGTACATGGTGAGGTATTGCACATGGCGCTGTGATGACTGTAGTTAGCCTTAAAACACTGCATACTTTCCTAATTGAGATCTGTAATTAGTCACTAGAATTTGGCCTAGTTAACCACACAGAAAAAAATCAAATAGATGAAGAATGCCTGTTATCTGAGCTATGACACACAGTTTGATGGACAAATCATAGAGCTTATCCATCAGTACGTGTATCTTGGACAGATGTTGTGGGTAAACAGTGTATTGGGCACAGAATTGAACAGGTGTGGGAGAGAGAGTAGATTGCCTTTGGAAATTTTATGTAGTACTTTTCATGTTTCTGAGCATTCCCCCCAAATTGAAACCCAACTTTTCAACACTCCTATCATTCTGGTGATGCTATGTGCCTGTGAGTCATGCAGTGCTCCAGACTACAAAGAAGTAAAGCTGCAGTTCTCTAGAAGGGCGAAAGAGAGGTAAGCTAGTGGACGTGAATAGGCTGCAATCTCCATAATATCCCCAAAGTATTAGTGAAGTTTTAAGCTTTCAAAGCTGTTAAAGCAATTTTAATGTACCACATTAAAGCTATTAAAGCTTAAAAAATCTGCCTTAAAAGCTTTTGGGACACCCTACATAATGAAAATGGGTATAGAAAAGACAGCATAAAGATATGCATAGATGGAAACAAAAGTGAGCAGGTAATAGACTGCTGAGCAGCCCATGAAGTCCATCAGAAGAAATGTAATATTCAGAAGCAGCTAGGAAACATAGTGGGTAGAGTGTTGACCTTGGAATCAGGATGACCTGAATACAAATCCTGTCTCAGACACACAAACTGTATGACCCTGGGCCAGTCACTTAACCTTTCTCAATCATTATTTCCAAATCTGTAAAATGGCATAATAACAGTACTTACTTGCCAACAGACAATTACAATTTCACACAATTTACATGAAAACTAGATTTCTTATAAGAGAAATGAATATGCATGTGGAACCCAAAACTTTCACAATCCATACAGAAGTTTCTATTTTTATAACAGTGGGACAATAAAAGGAGGAGATACCAGAAATCTCTACCTAAAGGGGCATGTGATGGGAGAGGGAAAGGAGAAGTAAAGATGGGAAAAGGACAAAACCCTTCCCTAAAGGGAGGAGCAAAGCAATGGCAGATCACCTTTTTTTCACTTGGGAACTGCTGGACTATGAAGATAAGATGATCTCCTTGTCTATATGGGTTCCAGATGAATAAGACATTTGTCAGTTTCATGCAGACTGATTGGCACTTGTCTTGACTCCCAAGGACATATAGGGAGTCCAGTTTGGGATGCAAGCAACAAATTAGTTGGGTGGAGAGAAGAAGGCTTTGTCCTTGACATTCAGCCTCCTGCATGCTTTGATTCCTGTGTTTCTAGAAAATATGGACCTCTTGACAATCCTTAATGTCCTTCAAAAGATTCTTTTGAAGGATCAAATGGGATAATACATGGAAAGACTTAGAAAACTTTTAAAGCACCACATAAATGTCAACTATTATTCTCTAGAGTCCTTCAGTAAGCATTTATTAAATATCTCTTATGTGCCAGGTACTATGCTAAATGTTAGCAATACAGAGAAAGGCAAAAGAGAGGCCATGTTCTCAAAGAGCTCACACACTAATCAGGGAAACAATATGGAAAGAAAGTATGTACAAACAAAATACATACAGGATAAAGTGAAGACAATAATAACGATCCTAGCATCAAGGGGGATCAAGAAAGTGTTCTCATATCAGATAGGATTTTAGCTGTGACTTAAAGAAAGTGAGGGAATACAGGAGGAAGGAATGAGGAAGGAGAATATGGATTGCATGAGGGACAACCAGCAAAGATGCAAAGTCTAGAGATGGAATGTCTTGCCTGAGGTATAGTTAGGAGGTCAGTTGATGACCTGGGAAATAACTGAAAGTTTGATGGTCACCGTGAGAGTGAAGAGCAACGTTAGGTGTTGCAAGGGAGTAACAATAGATTGTGATCAGATAAGGGAATTTAAGTGTCCATTGACATGGAAGGGGTACATTTGTGGGTATGACTATCTCTGGGTATACTTGGGAAGAGTAGGTCTTTCAAAATGGATAAATTATGGAATTGGGAGATTAGGTTGTTTGAAGGGGCAGCAACATGTACGTTGAAGCCCCATGGCATGCAGGCAAGGATTGGGAAGGAGGAAAGAATAGGCAATGTCCTCACTGAGTAAAAAAAGAAAATGTCCTAAAAATCAGCAGCCAACAGTTACAAGATTTTTTTATTGGATCATAGATGAGGATTGAGTGAATCTCTAAAGAGGAGATGTTACTTAGTGATAATGGAAGGAAAGAAGTTTATAAGTGGAAATGAAGAGCAAAGAGTACTCCAGTTTTCCTACCTAGACCTCCATGTCACAAGGAATGAGTGAAGATGCAACCAGTGCTGGAATGGGTGACCAGGGAAGTTATAGTATCAGGAGGGAGCCAGGTCTCAGTAAGAGCCAGAAGATGAAAGGAGTTGGAAAAGGGGAAAAAATTGCAGATGAAACTGTTTATTACCTACAGAGCAAGCCTTCCAGAGCACAGAGTGGAAGAAATGGGCACCTTCAGAGTGGGATATTTTGGGAGCAGAGAATTGTGTTGAGGGAGATATGAATAAGAGGCCAGAAAGTGAGGGAATACAGAAGGAAATTTGAATAATGACAGCCAGGTGTTCCAATCACTGGGATATGGATAAGATATGACCAATGGATATTTATCACTTATTGAGCAATGTCCCCCACCAAGCACAAAGGATTTACAGATCTGAATAAGTTTACACAGCATGACAACAAATGAGCGGGCTGAAACCTGTACCATTGGAAGGAATACTCACATTGATGAGCTCCATCTGAAGTATGCTTTACTGTCATTCATAACTCCTACCTCACAAACTATGAATACATAGTTCACCAGCTAATTAGAGAATTAATTAAAAGCTTGAAATGAAGCTCTTTGGGTCTTTTTAGTGTTGGGGTTCACAATCTCTAATCCTTGGTCGGTGGAGAGGAGATCGAGCATGTAGGAGGAACTAGTAAATGCATAATCGTCATACTTAGCTGTGTGTCAGTGCCATGGGATTCATGAGGATAGAGGGACGATTTTAGGAACTGCCTTGCTTTGCAAGCATAAGATTCCCTCTAGGATTCCCCTTCAACACTGAGGCTGCCAAACAGCCATCTGATTCCAGGGGCATTTCTATTAACAAAAGAATAGTAACAACTGATATTTCAGGACTTTAAGTTTTGCTAAGAGATTTAATTGAATTATTTCATTTTGATCCTTATTATAATCCTGCGACCTAGAATGCCATTATAAATCTCCATTTAACAAATTAGAAAATTGATTTTCAGATAGGTTAAGGGAACACTTAGGGTCGCCCAGCTAGCAAGGTTTGAAGAGACAATCAAAACCATTTCTTTCTGATTCCAAGTCCAGTACTCTATCTGTTATCTTTAAGAAAAGTATTGTATGGTGAAAGTAGGGTAGAAGCAGAATATTGCAGGTAAAAGACCATTTGAGGGAAAGGACATGCAGCTGTGGCACCACCCATGTGTTTGCTCCTGCATTTGAGGGAGTAGAGCTAAAAACTGTGTTCAGATCCATCTTCAGTTGGCCTCTATGAGTTGTACCAATTAAACTTACTTGGAATAGAGAGGTAGAAAGAGTTTACTGAACTTGCAGTCAGGGAAACCCAAGTTCAGATACCATTTCCAGAACTTATTCTCTCTTTGACCCTGAGCAATTCATTTATGCTCTCTATGCCTCAGTCTCTTCAACTGTAAAAAGGCAACATGGGGTGAACTTGACGATCTGCCACAACCAAACTATAAGGTTTAAGAAAGCAAGGGTTGTTTATATCTTCTTCATTACTTATCACCAGGCTTAGTACATAATACATACCATGATAAATGCTCAATTTGAATGGGAATTTTAATAAATTAACTAGGGATCCTTATATTTGAAGTCTTAAAAAGGCACTTTTCCTGATGATATTAACTAAAGAAGATTTAAAACATGGCACATGGCTCTTGGACCCTAGTGGGGTTAAAGAGCTTGTTGGTCTCTCACACATGCCTTCTCCAATGTTTATTAGGAATGTTTATTATCTCTTTTTTTTCCCCTAGCATACATTGCAAACAGGCACCAGGTGCTCCAAGCCTCTTCTCTTTCACAATTAGCAGCAAACCATGCATAGAGAACAATTACTTTGCCCCAGAGTGATTTGGCTCTCCAGGCTGCAGAGATAGTGAGCAGGCTGGCAGCGACTCTACCAATCAAACACACAGCTGGCTGCTCTGAGCTTTTAGCACTTGATTCTAGCCTCGAAAATGTGTGTCCAGCCGTCCATGCTCACAAAGGTTTGCAGAAAGCTAAGAAAAAGCACATTAGAATTCTTGCTTCCAGACACCATCCACACCATTATATTTTTTTCTCTAAAGGTGTATTTGGACCTTGGATCTTTAGCACGTTTTTCTTTTTTTGTGTGAACTTGCCAATACATTCAGTTTTTCTTTTATTCAACAAATACATATTAAGTGACTTATTAGCAATGCAGTGTGCTAGGTGTTGGGAAAAAAAGAAAAGGACAAATAAGATATAGTTACCAACCATAAGAGATTCTAATATAGACCAAAGAGAGACAATATGTTCCCAGAATAATATAGAATCACAAAAATTCAGTCAGAAAAGACATGTCATCCAACCTGTATTTCAATAAGGATTCCACCGCACCACTGACAGGTGGTCAGGCAGTCTATTCTTTGTGTGGACAGCTCTACTTTTTAGGCTACATCCTAAGGTGGAAAAAAAAAGCATATTTGAATTCAAGGACTTGTTTACAAATCTGTGACCTTTTCTAAAAAATTTAATTTATTATTTAGATATTTTAATTATTTAAATTTTTATTTCCAAATTCTTTCAAGCTATTCCCCCACCAATAATGAAGGCAAGCAATATGATATCAACTATACATGTGAAAGCATACAAAACATTTCCATATTAATTATGTTGGAAAAAAGGGTAAAAAAAATAAAGTGAAAAAGTTGTACTTTAATTTGTACTCAGAGTTTATCAGTTCTGTTTCCAGAGCCGGATAGTGTTTTTTTATGGTTCATTCAGAATTGTCTTGGATCACTGCGTTAGAGTAGCTAAGTTTTTCATAGTTCATCATTATTACATTATTGCTATTATTGTATAGAATCATCTCCTGGTTCTGATCACATCACTTTACATCAATTAATGTAGATCTTTCCAGAATTTTCTAAAAGAGTTCCCCTCATCATTTCTTATAATAGCCAAATGGTATATGTCACTTATTCAGACGTTCCACAATTGATGAGCATTGCCAAAATTTCCAGTTCTTTGCCACTACAAATAAAGCTACTATAAAAATTTTTGTACATATAGTCCTTTTCCATTTTCTTTGATCTCTTTGGAATACAACCCTAGTATGGTATTGCTGGGTCAAAAGTTATGCACAGTCATTTGGACATAGTATGAAATTGTTCTCCAGAATGGCTGAACCTGTTTATAATTCCACCAACACCATTAGTATCCTTATTTTTCCACCTCCCTTTCAACATTTGTGATTTTCCTTTTCTGTCATGTTAGGCAATCTGCTAGGTGTGACGTGGTACCTCAGAATTGTTTTAATTTATATTTCTCTAAACAATAGTGATTTAGAGCATCTTTATATGACTAAGATATTTTTTATTTCTTCTTCTGAAACTAGCATGTTCACATCTCTTGACCATTTTTCAATTGGGAAATGGCTTTTTAATTTTTATAAATTTGGCTGTTCTCTATATTTTTGAGAAGTGAGACCTTTATCAGAGAAACTTACTGTACATTTTTCCCAATTTCCTACTTTTCTTCTACTTTTGGTTGCATTGGTTTTGTTTGTATAAAACCTTTTTAATTTCATGTAACAAAAATTATACTTCCCATAATCTTCCTTATCTGTTGTTTGGCCATTAACTCTTTCCTTGTCCATGGTACTAACAGTTAAAATTTTCCATGTTCCCCTAAATTACTTATGATATCACCCTTTATGTTTAAATCATGTATCCATTTTAATCTTATCTATATATAGGATGAAATGCTAGTCTTTGTCTAGTTTCTGTCAAACTGCTTTCCAATTTTCCCAGTAATTTTTGCCAAATAATGAATTCTTGTCTCAAAATCTTGGTTATTTTGGTTTGTCAAATACTAGATTACTGTGATCTCTTACTACTGTGTGTTGTATACTTAATCTATTCCACTCTATCACTCCATTTCTTAGCCAGTCTCTGATTACCACTTTGTAATACAGTTTGAGATCTGGTACCACTAGGCTGCCTTCCTTCACATTGTTTTTTTTTTCCTGATTATCTTGGTATTCTCAACCTTTTGTTCTTCCAGGTGAATTTTGTTGTTATTTTTTCTAGGTTTGCAAAATAATTATTTAGTAATTTGATTGATGTGGCACTAAATATATAATTTAGATAGAATTGTCATTTTTATAATATTGGCTTAGTTATCCATGAACAAGTAACATTTTTTCAGTTATTCAAATCTGACTTGTTTTCTGAAAAGTGTGTTGTAATTGTTTTCATGTAGTCCTCAGTTTATCTTGGCAGGTAGACTCAAGTAGTGTTCTATAGTTATTTTAAATGGTATTTCTCTACCTCTTTTCACTAGGTTTCATTGGTATTATACAGAAATGTTGTGGATTTATATGGATTTATTTTATATTTTTCAACTTTGCTAAAGTTGCAACTAGTATTTGTTGATTCTGTAGGATTTTTAAAGTATGTTATTGTATCATCTGCAAAATGATAGTTATGCTTTCTCATTGCCTATTCTTTTTTTTAAATTTAAATTTATTTATTTAAGTTTTCAACATTCATTTCTACAAAATATTGAGTGCCAAATTTTCTTCCCATTTCTCCCCTCCCCCACCCCAAAACGCCAAGCATTCTAATTACCCCTGTCACCAATCTGTCCTCCCTTCTAACATTCCTCCCTTCCTTTATACCTATCTTCTCTTTTGTCCTGTAGGGCAAGATAACTTTCTATACCCCATTACCTGTACTTCTTATTTCCTCGTTGCAAGAACAATACTCAACGGTTGTTCCTAAAGCTTTGAGTTCTCTTCATCCCTCCCTCCCCACCCATTCCCTTTGAGAAGGCAAGCAATTCAGGCCATATCTGTGAAGTTTTGCAAATGACTTCCATAATATTCATGTTGTGTGAGACTAATGATATTTCCCTCCATCCTATCCTGCCCCCCATTTCTTCTATTCTCTCTTTTGATCCTAACCCTCCCCAAGAATGTTGACTTCAAATTGCTCCCTCCTCCCACTGCCCTCCCTTCCATCATCCCCCCCACCCTGCTTATCCCCTTCTCCCCCACTTTCCTGTTTTGTAAGATAGGTCTTCATACCAAAATGAGTGTGCATTTTATTCCTTCCTTTATTCAAATTTGATGAGAGTAAGCTTCATGTTTTTTCCTCTCACATCCCCACTTTTTCCCCTCCACTGAAAAGTCTTTTACTTGCCTCTTTTATGAGAGATAATTTGCCCCAATCCATTTCTCCCTTTCTCCTCCCAATATATTTCTCTCTCACTGCTTAATTTCATTTTTTTAAGATATGATCCCATCCTAGTCAATTCACCCTGTGTGCTCGCTCTCTCTCTCTCTCTCTCTCTCTCTCTCTCTCTCTCTCTCTCTCTCCCTCTCTCCCTCTCTCCCTCTCTCCCTCTCTCTCTCTCCCTCTCTCTCTCTCTCTCTCTCTCTCTCTCTCTCTCTCTCTCTCTCTCTCTGTGTGTGTGTGTGTGTGTGTGTGTGTGTGTATAATCTCACCAACTACCCAGATACTTAAAAAAGTTTCAGGCGCACTACTCCTGAATCAATACTATCCATAATTGACAGCAACAAAAATACTTCCAGTAGCAAGAAAACATTTTTGTGAGTGGATCCTAAAATATGATAGTCAGCCCACCAAATCCTAAAAGACAGCTGTCTTATCCATTCTCTCTGATTCTTCTTTATTCCAGATTAAACAACCCCAGTTTCTTCAACAGATCCTCCTGTGGTTTGAACTTAAAACCCTTCACCATTTTGGTTGTATTCCTTTTTTCACTAGTTAGCACATGATTTTCCCTCTTAAACGTGGTGTGGTGCCCAGAATTGAACTAGATATTCCAGACATGCTCTGATCAGGACAGAGGACAAAAAGAGTATCACTGGCATATCACTACTATTTCCCTGAATACTATTACTCCTTTGCTGCCTTATCTCAAATGATCCTTGTTAAACCAACAGGCAAACAGATCTCCTTCACTCAAACTGTTGTCTAGCCCTACGTTCCCAATCTTGTAAGACATTAATGTTTTACTCCATGTAGGTGATTATTACATTAATCCCTATTAAATGTCATCTTATTTGATTAGGTCCACAATTCTAACTTCTCAAGATCTTTTTAGAGGCAACTAGGTGCACAGAGCACAGAATGTGGAGTGAAGAGGACTTGAGTTCAAATCTGGCTTCAGACGATTCCTAATTGTGTGATTCTGTACAAATCACCTAACTTCTGTTTGCCTCAATTTTTTCCACTGTAAAATGAGAATAACAACATCTATTTCTCAGGGCTGTTGTGAGGATCAAAAGCGTTTGTTGTTGTGGTTTTTTTTAAAGTTCCTAGGACAATGCCTGACACATAATAGGTACCACATAAATGTTCATTCATATTTTTCCACTTTTATTTTTGAAGCCATCATGTCATCCATGACATGCTGACAATACTTTGAGTTCTTCAACAACATAGAATAACTGAACCTAACATTTAGTCAACAAAATTACTAGTTAAAATAGAAAACTACCAAAAAAGTTAAAGGAACTGAGTTCAAATCCTGATTATGTCAGTTACTAGCTATGTGACCTTGAGCAAATTATTTTATCTCCCTGGACTTCAGTTTCCTCACCTGTAAAATGAGATGGCCAGACCATATAGCCTCTAAATTCCCTCCTAGTTCTACATCTCTGATTATATAATCTTATCATGACTTCTTCCTCTTTCCCTTTGACATACGACTCCATCTGAGATAAGCTTGCAAATCTAGCTCTTCTTAATTACCCTGCCTTAGAATGCCCAAATGAAGTGAAATCAAAATTCATTCTGCTTGCATCCAGTATTAAATGGATAGTTATGGCTCAAAAATAAGGTGAATCTGTTATAATCCATTTGGGGTAAAAAAAATCATTCCAGTTCTGTGTGATCACTATTTCTTTCTCTAGATGTTGACTCTCTCCTTAATAATATGTCCAATTGGAATTGAAACCAAGCTCTCTGCCCTATGTTAGGCTTCTTTCTTCTTTTCATATATGATCCTGTGGCTCCTCTCCTATTGTGTTTTGTTTTGTTTCAGAGATGACTGACAGTGACTCAACAATCTCATTTGACAGTTCTTTCAATATCCAAGCTTCTCTGAGCCAAGTGACTGGAACTTATCAAGGATGTCTAGCTCTTCTTCTGTCTTTTTATTTATCTGATATAGTGACCTCTTTTTAGCCTTTCCTGTTCTATCCTTTAATGTTCAGAGAGCTTCATTCTCCTTGGAAGAAGTAAATTTAAAATTAATAGCTCTGCCTTTTCTCTGTCATTAGTTTTCACTGTTTAGTAATAAAAATAGTAATAGTAATTATGATTTCAGTGGTAGTCTTATTTTTTTCCTTTTATAGAATGTAAATATTTTTAAACACGCAATTTTGTTGTCATTTTTCATCATTGATTTCAGGGGTTTCTTAGCTTGAATTCTCTTTAAAAATATTTATTTTTAGTTTTCAACATTCACTTCTATGAGATTTTGAGTTCTAAATTTTCCCTCCTTTCTTTCCTCCACCCTCCCCAAGACAAAACAAAACACACACAGAGAGAAATAGTATTCTACATTCAGACTCTATGTTTTTTTGTCTGAATGTGGATTGCATTTTCCATCATGAATCTTGGAAATGTCTTAGATTCTTGCATCGCACAGAAAAGCCAAGTCTATCAGAGTTGATCATGCCCAATGTTACTGTTGTGTACAATGTTTTCCTGATTCTATTCACTTCACTCAGCATCAGTAAATCTTTCCAGGTTTTTCTGAGATCAGCCTGGTTATCATTTCTTATACCACAATAGTATTCCATTACGTTCATATACCACTACTTGTTCAGCTATTCTCCAATTGATGGACATCCCCTCAATTTCCCATTCTTGGCCACCACAGAAAGAGCTGTAGGAAATATTTTTGTGCATGTGGACCTTTTCCCCATTTTTATGATGTCTTTGGGATATCGCCTAGAAGTGGTATTGCTGGGTCAAAGGGTATGCACAGTGTTATTACTCTTTGGCCAGAGTTCCAAATTGCTTTCCAGAGTGGTTGGAATAGTTCATAACTCCACCTATGTATTAGTGTTCCAATTTTCCTTCATCTTTTCCAATATTTATCATTTTCCTGTTTTGTCATGTTAGATAATCTGTGATGTGGGACCTCAGAGTTGTTTTAATTTGCATTTCTCTAATCAATAGTGATTTAGAGCATTTTTTCATATGACTAAAAATATCTTTGATTTCTTCATCTAAAAACTGCCTTTGACCATTTATCAACTGGGGAATCACTTGCATTCTTATAAATTTGAATCAGTTCTCTCTATATTTTAGAAATGAAACCTTTAATAGAGATACTGGCTAGAAAAAATTGTTTCCCAGCTTTCTACTTCCCTTCTAATCTTGGTTGCATTGACTTTGTTCATGTAAAAACTTCTTAATTTAATATAATCAAAATTATCCACTTTTCATTTATCTCATCTGGTCATATATTTTTCCATTCTTCACAGAACTGACAGGTAAACTATTCCTTGCTCTCCTAATTTGCTTATGCTATCAACCTTCATATCTAAATCGTTTGCTCATTTTACCTTATCTTGGTATACAGTGTAAGATGCCAGTCTATTAATTGCTAAGGTCTCCCAGTGAATTCTGGGCCATCTCCAGTCATCCTGATTAATATCTGGTCACTGGACTGAGATAACTCTGGAGGAGAAGTGAGACTGGTGACCTTGCACAGCCCTCCCTCACACAAAACAAAGTCACATGCAAGTCATGTCATCATTTCTCTGATGGTGTGGGCTTCTTTGGTAATAAAGTACAAACACAATCCTATGAGTAGATGCAGCTGGCTGAATGGGGACCCAGCTAGCTGGGTAACTCAGCTCTTCCTCTCTTGTCTGCCTCCCCCTCCCCTTCCTTCTCCTCTGCAAAGGAAGGTAAATTTGGATGGCCAAAAAATGCCCAGTTGACTTGGGTTTCACTGGCTAGTTCCCTTCCCTTCCCTTTCCCTTCCCCTCCCTTCCCCTGCCTTTCCCTCCCTTTCCTTCCCCTCCCTTCCCTTCCCTTCCCTTCCCCTCCCTTCCCTTCCTTTCCCTTCCCCTCCCTTCCATTCCCTTCCCTTCCTTTCCCTTCCCTTCCCCTCCTTTGCATTCCCTTCCCCTCCCCTCCCTTGCATTGCCTTCCCCTCCCCTCCCTTCCATTCCCTTCCCCTCCCCTCCCTTCACTTCCCTTCCCCTCCCTTCACTTCCCTTCCCCTCCCTTCACTTCCCTTTCCTTCCCTTCCCTTCCCTGTACTGTCTTTTCCTTCCCCAAAACCTTAAACCTACTGCACGCTGAAGCTGGGACACCAATGCACCCCTGCCTATGGGCTCTTCTGGACCCTTCTGGCTTTATAGTGAATATCAATAGTAACTGTTGCTGTTTCCCTCCCAGTCTGATGTCTTTCTTTTCTTTTCTTTTCTTTTTTTTTTTTTGGCTTCATTAAAGGGGTCATGCTCTGGCTATTTCTTAAACAGGACTATTCAGTGAATGGGCATTACCTTACCCTAGATCTCCCAGGGCATCCTGGGTCATCTCCAGTCATCCTGATGAATATCTGGCCACTGGATTCAGATAGCTCTGGAGGAGAAGTGAGACTGGTGACTCTGCATAGCCCTCCCTCACTCAAAAGAAAGTCACTTGCAAGTAATGTCATCATTTCTCTGATGGCATCATCTTCTTTGGCAACGAAGGATGAACAAAGTCTATGCCTAGTTTCTGCCATAATGTTTTCCAGTTTTTGTCATATAGTGAGTCTTTTTGCCAGAAGTTGGAGTCTGCATTTATCAAACAATAGATTACTATAGTTATCAACTACTGTATCATATGTACCTAACCTACTCCATTGATCCACCACTCTACTTCTTAACCAGCACCAAGTAGTTTTGATAATTGCTTGCTTTATAATAGTTTTAGATCTGATAGGGGTAGACCACCTTCTCTTTCATTTCTTTTCATTAATGCCCTTTATATTCTAGAAATTTTGTTCTTCTGGATGAATTTTGTATTTTCCTAGCTCTAGAAAATATTTTTGGTAGTTTGGCATGGCACTGAATAAGTAAATTAATTTTGGTAGAATTGTCATTTTTGTTATATTAGCTTGGTTTTCCCATGAGCAACTAATATTTTTCCAACTATTTAGATATGACTTTATTTGTGTGAAAAGTGTTTTGTAATTGTGTTCATATAGTTTCTGAATTTGTCTTGGCAGGTAGACTCCCAAATATTTTATATTGCCTACAGTTGCTTTAAATGGAATTTCTCTATCTCTTGCTGCTAGACTTTGTTAACAATATATAAAAATGCCAGTGATTTATGTGGGTTTATTTTATATCTTTCAACTTTACTGAAGTTGTTAATTATTTCAAATAGTTTTTTAGTTGATTCTCTAAATATACAATCATATCATTTACAGAGAGTGATAGTTTTATTTTCTCATTGCCTATTCTAATTCCTTCAATTTCTTCTACTCTTGTAGCTAAAGCTACAATTTTAAGTACAATATTGAGTAACAATGGTGATAATTGACTTCCTTGTTTCACCAATGATCTTATTGGAAATGCTTCTAGCTTATCCCTCTTACATATAATGCTTGCCAATAACTTTAGATATTTGCTACTCATCATTCTAAGTAAAACTCCATTCATTCCCATGTTCTCTATTGTTTTTAATAGAAATAGGTGTTGTGTTATGTAGAAACAACTTTTTCTGATTCTGTTGAGATAATCCTATGATTTCTATTTTGTTGCTGATATGATCAATTATGCTGATTTTGAACCAGGCCTGCATTCTTAGTATAAATCCTGCATGGTCATAGTATATTATTCTCATCATAATTTGCTATAATCTCTTGGCTAATATTTTATTTAAAATTTTTGCATCCACATTTATTAGGGAAATTAGTCTATAATTTTCTTTCTCTGCTTTAGCTCTTCCCTGTTTGGGTATCAGCACCATATTTGTATCAAAAAAAGAATTTAGTATGATTCCTTCTTTGCCTATTTTCCCAGATAGTTTGTATAGTATTGGAATAAGTTGTTCTTTAAATGTTTAGTAGAATCCACTTGTAAATCCATTTGGCCCTGACAATTTTTTCTTAGGGAGTTCATTGTTGAATTGTTCAATTTCTTTTTCTGCAACTAGGTTATTGACTTTATTTCCTCTTCTGTTAGTCTGGACAATTTATGTTTGTGTAAATATTCATCCATTTCCTTAGACTGTCATATTTATTGGCATGCAGTTGAGCAAAATAACTCCTAATTATTATTTTAATTTCCTCCTGATTTGGTGGTAAATTCATCCTTCTCATTTTTTGGTACTAGTAATTTACTTTTCTTCCTTTTTAAATCAAATTAACCAAAGGTTTATCTATTTCCTTTTTTCATAAAGCCAGCTTTTAGATTTATTTTTTAGTTCAATAGTTTTCTTAAGTTCAATTTTATTATTCTCTCCTTTGATTTCCAGAATTTCTAATATGGTATTTAATTGAGGACTTTAAATTTGTTCTTTTTCCAGTTTTTCAGTTGAATGCCCAATTTTATTTCTCAATTTTATTCACGTAAGCATGCAGAGATATAAAATTTTCCATAAAAACCACTTTAGCTGTATCTCATAAGTTTGGGTATGTTCTCTCGTTATTGTCATTCTCTTGGATGAAGTTGTTGATTGTTTCTGTGATTTGTTGTTTGACCCACTCGTTCTTTAGGATTAGATTATTTAGTTTCCAATTAGTTTTTGGTCTCTCTTTCACCAGCCCTTCATTACATGTAATTTTTATTCCATCATGATCTTGAAAATGATGCATTAAAAATTTTTTGCTTTTCTGTACTGCATTGTGAGATTTTTATGAATTACACATTCAATTTTTGTGTAGGTGCCATGTACTGCTGAGAAAAAGATATATTCCTTTCTATCTCCACTCAATTTTCTCCAGGGGTGTTAATTATATCTAACTTTTCTAAAACGCTATTCACCTCCTTAACTTCTTTCTTGTTTATTTTGCGGTTAGATTTATCTAGTTCTGAAATGGATAGGTTTATATCTTCACAGGTATACTTTTGCTGCCTATTTCTTCCTGTAACTCATTTACATTTTCCTCTAAGAATTTGGATGTTATACCACTTGGTACATATATGTTTAGTATTGATATTACTTCATTGTCTATGGTAACTTATAGCAAGATGTAGTTTCCTTCTTTATCTCTTTCAATTAGATCTATTTTTGCTTTTACTTTATGTGAGAACAGGATTGCTACCCCCCTTTTTTAAAATTTCAGATGAAGAATAATATATTCTGCTCCAAACTTTTACCTTCACTCTGAGTATATTTCTCTGTTTCAAATGTGTTTCTTGTAAATAATATGTTATAGAATTCTGGTTTTTGATCTACTCTGCTATCTGCTTCCATTTTATGAGAGAGTTCACATTGAAATTCAGACTTACGATTACTGAGTCTTTCTCTCTGTCTTATTTTCCCCCAATTATACTTTTCTCTCACCTTTCACTCTTTCCCTGCTCATCAGTGTTTTGCTTCTGATTACTGCCGCCCTCAATCTGTCCTCCCTTTTATCAGCCCCCTTCTCTTTTTTTTCCCGTCTCATGCTATTTCTTCTCTCCCTTCTTCCCAGCATTGTATCTACCTCCTTGTTCCTTCCCTTTTTTCCTTCCACTTCTTCATAGATAGATTTCTATAACTAACTGAATGTGTTAAATTATTCCATCTTTGAGCCAAATTCATTGAGAGTAAGATTCAAACTATGCTACCCCCACCAATTTCTTTCCCTCTACTGAAATAGGTGTTTGTCCCTCTTCCTGTGATGGAATTCACCCTCTTCTAACTCCTTCTTTCCTTTTCTCCCAGTACAATTATTTTTTTCACCTCTTAATTAATCAAATTTATCTACACATCAAGTTCAATTTATTCCCACTCCCTCTATCTATGTACACCCCTTCTAAATGCCATAATTAAGATACATTTCTCAAGAGTTATAAGTACCCTCTTCCTATGTAGGAATGTAAACAGTTTAATCTTGTTGAATCACATTTTTTTCTTTTCTATTTACCCTTTTATGATTTTCTTGAGTCTTCTACCTGAAGATCAAATTTTCTGTACAGTTCCATGTTTTTTTTTGTTTTTGTTTTATTTTAAATTAAATTATTTTATTTGTTTTCAGCGTTTGACAATGACTTCCATATATCTTAGATATTTTTTCTCTCCCTCTCCCTCATTCTCCCTAACCGCACTCACTCACTGAGATGGCGTACAATGTTATATAGGTTCTACACATACATTCCTATTAAATACATGTTGCAAAGAAGAATTAAAATGAATGGGAGAAACTACAAAACAAAACATAATACAAAAGAAAATGGTCAGTTTCTCTCTGCAATCTAATTCCATAGTTTTTTCTCTAGATGTGGAAGGCATTTGCCTCAAGAGGGCAATGGAAATTTTTTTAAGGCCAGGCATTGCAATGAAGTACTAAGTCTAAAAGAAAAATTCCTCACACACTGTGGTTGTTGCTGTGTACAAAGTTCTCCTGGTTCTGCTCCTTTTACCCAGCATCAGTTTATATAAGTCTTTCCAGGCTTCTCTGAAGTCTTCCTGTTCATTGTTTCTCATAACACAGTAGTATTACATTACATTCATATACCACAATTTGTTCAGCCATTCTCAAATTGATGGGCATCTCCTTGATTTCCAGTTTTTGACCACCACGAAGAGAGCTGCTATAAATATTTTTGTACATGTGAGACCCTTTTCCACCTCTATAATCTCTTTATAATAGAGTCTCAGAAGCAATATAGCTGGATCAAAGGGTATGCACATTTTTGAAGCTCTTTGGGTATAGTTCCAAATTGTTCTCCAGAATGACAGGATCAGCTCACAGCTCCACTAGCAAGGAATTAGTGTTCCAACTTTCCCACATCTTCTCCAACATTTATCATCTTCCTGTTCTGTCATGTTACCCAATCTGATAGGTGTGATGTGGTACCTCAGAGTTGTTTTGATTTGCATCTCTAACCAATAGTGATTTAGAGCATTTTTTCATATAATTATGGATAGCTTTAATTTTTTCCTATAAAATCTCCCTGTTGATATCCTTGATGATTTATCAATTGGGGAGTGACTTATATTGTTGTACATTTGACTCAGTTCTCTATATATTTTAGAAATGATGCCATTATTACAGACACTAGTTGCAAAAATTCATTTCCAGTTTTCTTCTTCCTTCCTAATCCTGGTTGCATTGGATTTGTTTGTACAAAACCTTTTTAATTTAATATAATCAAAATTATCCATTTTGCAATTCATAATATTCTCTATGTCTTGTTTGGTCAAAAATTTCTCCATTCTCCATAAATCTGACAAATACGCTATTCCTTGCTCCATTAATTTGTTTATAATATCAATCTTTATACCTTGATCATGTATCCATTTGGACTTTATTCTTGTGTACAGTGTCAGGCGTGGGTCTATGCCCAGTTTCTGCCACATTGTTATCCAGTTTTCCCAGCAATTTTTGTCAGACAATGAGTTCTTATCCCAGAACCTGGAGTTCTTGGGTTTATCAAACAGTAGATTGCTATATTCATTGACTACTGTGTCTTGAATACCTAACCTTTTCCACTGGCCTACCTCTCTGTTTCTTACCCAGTACCAAGTGGTTTTGATGATTGCTGCTTTATAATATAATTTGAAATCTGGTAAGGGTAGGCCACCTTCCCTAGCATTTAATTTCATTAGTTCCCTTAATATTCAGGACCTTTTGTTCTTCCAGATGAATTTTGGTATTTTTTTCTACCTCTAGAAAATAATTATCTGGTAGTTTGATTATCTGGTGGTTATTATTATGTGGTATAAGTAAATAAGTAAAATAATTTGGGTAGAATTGTCATTTTTATTATATAAGCTCAGCCTACCCAAGAACAACTGATGTTTTTCCACTTAGATATGATTTTACTTGTGCGAAAAATGTTTTGTAATTGTGTTCACATTTTCCCTGGGTTTGTTTTGGCAGATAGGCTCCCAGATATTTTATATTGTCTACTATAGCTTTAAATGGGATTGCTCTTTGGACTTTGTTAGTGATATATAGAAATGCAGATGATTTAACTGGGTTTATTTTGTAACTTGCAACTTTGCAAAGTTGTTTATTATTTCAAGTAATTTTTTACTTGATTTTACTTGATTCTCTGGGATTCTCTAAGTATAACATCATATCATCTGCAAAGAGTAACAACTTAGTTTCTTTTTTGCCTATTCTAATTTGTTCAATTTCTTTTTCTTCTCTTATTGTTACAGCTAGAATTTCTAATACCAAATTGAATAACAGTGGTGCTAATGGACATCCTTGTTTCACCCCGGATCTTTTTGGAAATGCATCTCACTTGTCCCCATTGTATATAATGCTTGTGGATGGTTTTAGGTAGATACTGCTTATTATTTTATGGAAAGTTCCATTTATTACTATGCTTTCCAGTGTTTTCAATAGGAATGGGTGTTTTATTTTGTTAAAGGTTTTTTCTGCATCTATTGAGATACCCATGTGTTTTCTATTATTTTTCTTGTGGATATGATCAATAGTGCTAATAGTTTTCCTAATGTTGAACCAACCTTGCATTCCTGGTGTAAATCCTACCTAATCATAATGTATTATTCTCATGATAAGTTGCTGTATTCTTTTTGCTAATAATTTAAATTTTGTCATCTATATTCCTTAGAGAAATTAGCCTATACTTTTCTTTCTCTCTTTTGGCTCTTCCTGATTTAGGTATGGGAACCATATTTGAATCATACAAATAATTTGGTAGGACTCCTTCTTTGGCAATTTTCCCAAATAGTCTATATAGTATTGGAATTAACTGTTCTTTAAATGTCTTATAGAATTTACTTGTGAATCCATCTAGCCCTGGAGATTTTTTCCTAGGGAGTTCACTGATGATTTGTTCAATTTCTTTTTCTGAGATGGGATTATTTAAGTATTCAACTTCCTCAACTGTTAATCTGGGCAATTTATATTTTTAAAAATAATCATCCATCTCATTTAGATTGTTGGATTTATGGGCATACAGTTGGGCAAAGTAATTTCTCGTTATTGTTTTAATTTCCTCCTTATTGGAGGTCAGTTCACCCATTTCATTTTTTATATTGGTAATTTGGTTTTCTTCTTTCTTTTTTTTAAAATCAAATTGACCAAAGGGTTATCAATTTTATTGTTTTTTTCATAAAACCAACTCTTTGTTTTACTTATTAGTTCAATAGTTTTCTTAATTTCAATTTTATTAATCTCTCCTTTGGCTTTCAGTATTTCTAATTGGTTATTTACTTGGGATTTCCAATTTGTTCTTTTTCAAGCTTTTTCGGCTGCATGCCCAATTCATTGATCTCCTCTTTCTCTATTTTATTCATGTAGGCATTCAAAGATATAAAACTTCGCCTAAGAACTGCTTTCGCAGTATCCCATAAGATTTGGTGGGTTGCTTCATTATTCTCATTCTCTTGAATGAAGTTGCTGATTGTTTCTATATTTTGTTGTTTAACCAACTATTTCTTTAGAATTAGATTGTTTAGTTTCCAAATAATTTTTGGTTTATATTTCTGTGGCCTTTGATTACATATAATTTTTATTGTATTGTGATCTGAGAAGGATGTATTGACTATATCTGGCTTTCTGCACTGGATTATGAGGTTTCCATGGTCTAGCACATGGTCTGTTTTTGTACGTGTGCCATGTACTTGTGAGGGAAAGGTATATTCCTTTCTATCCCCATTCAATTTTATCCAGAGATCTATCATGTCTACCTTCTCCAGAGTTTTATTCATCTCCTTAGCTTATTTCTTGTTTATTTTGAGATCATACTTATCAAATTCAGAGAGGGGGAAGTTGAGGTCCCCCACTACTATAGTTTTGCTGTCTACTTCCTCCTGTAACTCTATTAGCTTTTCCTCTAAGAATTTGGATGCTATGCCACATGGAACATATATGCTTAGTAAGGAAATTGTTTCATTGTCTATGGTGCTTTTTAGCAGGATAGAGTTTCCTTTCTTATCTCTTTTGATTAGATCTATTTCTGCTTTTGCTTTGTTCTGAGGTTAGGATTACTACCCCTCCTTTTTTTACATCATCTGAAGTACAGTATAGTCTGCTCCAACCTTTTACCTTTACTCTGTTTTTGTACTCCTGTTTCAAATGTGTTTCTTGTAAGCAACGTATCGTTGACTTATGGTTTTTAATCCATTCTGCTATCTGTCTCCTTTTTATGGGAGAATTCATCCCATTCACACTCACAGTTCTGATTGCAATCTGTGTCTTTTCCTCCATCCCCTTTATCCCTGTTTATGCTTTTAGTTCTCCCTTCTCCAAAATAGAATGTTAATTTTTGATCTTCTCTGGGCTCTTCAAGGTCAACAAGGGGAGGGAGATAGCAATTACCAATCACTCCACTGCCTTGGCTCCCAGAACCTCTTTGTGTTTGTTTTGTTTTGTTTTTTAATCAGGAATGATTGAAAGTCCCCTGTATCATTGAGTGCCTATCTTCTCTCCTGAAAGATTATACTCAATTTTACTGGATAATTGATTCTTGGTTGTAATCCAAGTTCCTTTGCCTTCTGGAATATCATATTTCAAGCCCTGTAATCCTTTAATGTAGAAGTTGCTAAGTCCTGCATAATCCTGATTACAGTTCCACAATATTTAAATTGTTTCTTGCTGCATGTAGTGTTATCCTCTTGAGCTGATAATTCTGTAATTTGGCTCCTCTAATATTCTTTGGACTTTTCCTTTTTCAGTGTATTTCAGGAGTTGATTGGTGGATTCTTTCAATGATTATTTTACCCACTGGTTATAGGATATCAGAGTAGTTTTCCTTGATATTTCCTTGAAAGATGCTGTGTGGTCTCTTGTTTTTTTTATCATGGCTTTCAAGTAGTTTCATAATTCGTAAATTATCTCTGTTGGACCTATTTTTCAGATCACTTTTTTTTCCAACAGAGTATTTTACAATGTCTTATCCTTTTTCATTCTTTTGATTTTGTTTGACTTGATGTCTTATACAGTCATCAGCTTCCACCTGCCAAATTCTAATTTTTAGCAAATTGTTTTCTTTTTTCCCACCAAAACTTACTAATTTATTTGTTTTCAGTTTTCAACAATAATTTCCATAACTTCCAAATTATCTTCCCCTCCTTCCCTACTCCATCCACAAGACAACATTATATGGGTTCTACACATACATTCCTATTAAATACTTTTTCACATTAGTCATATTTTGTAGAAGAATTAAAATGAATGGGAGAAACAAAGAGAAATACAAAACAAAACAAAGGATAAAATAGTTTCTTCAATCTTTGTTCCAGCTTCATAGTTTCTTCTATGGATGTGGATGATATTTTGCACTATGAGTCCTTCGGAAACAATTTATGTCCTTACATTGATGTGAAGGGCTAAGTCTGTCAAACACAGTCCTGAAACACTGTGACTCTTACTGTGTATAATGTTCTCCTGGCTCTGCTCACTTCACTCAGCATCAGTTCGTATAAGTCTTTGCAGGTTTTTCTGAAGTCCTCCTGTTTGTCATTTCTTATAACACAATAGTATTCCATTACATTCATATACCAGAGTTTGTTCCGCCATTTCCCAGTTGATGGGCATCTCCTCAGTTTCCAGTTCTTGGCCACCATAAAGAGAGCCGCTATAAATATTTTTGTACATGTGGGTCCTTTTTCCACATTTATGATCTCTTTGGGATACAACTGTAGAAGCAATATTGCTGGGTCAAAGGGTATGCACATTTTTATAGCCCTTTAGGCATACTTCCAAATTGTTCTCCAGAATGGTTGGATCAACTCACATCTCCACCAACAATGAATTAGTGTTCCAACTCTCCTACATCTTCTCCAATACGTATCATTTTTCTGTTTTTTCATGTTAGCTAATCTGATAGGTATGTTGTGGTCCCGCAGAGTTGTTTTGATTTACTTTAGAGCATTTTTTCATATGACTATAGTTAGTTTAATTTTTCTGCTGAAAACTGCCTGATCATATGTTTGACCATTTATCAATTGGGGAATGGTTTGTATTCTTGTAAATTTGACTCAATTCTCTGTATACTTTAGAAATGAGGCCTTTGTCACAGACACTAGTTGTAAATATTCTTTTCCAGTTTTCTTCTTCCCTCCTAATCTTGCTTGCATTGGCTTATTTTGTGCAAAAACTTTTCAATTTAATGTAATCAACATTTTCCATTTTGCATTTCATAATGTTCTCGATATCTTATTTGGTCATAAATTCCTCCATTCTCCATAAATCTGACAAATAAACTATTCATTCTCTGAATTTGTTTATGGTATCTTTATACCTAGATCATGTACCCATTTGGACTTTATTCTGGAATATGGTGTCAAGCACTGGTGTACGCCCAGTTTCTGCCACACTATTTTCCAATTTTATCAGCAGTTTTGTCAAACAATGAGTTCTTATCCCAAAAGTCCTTGGTTTTATCAAACAGTAAGCTGCTATATTCATTGGCTATTGTGTCTTGTGTATTCAGCCTATTCCACTGATCTACCTTTCTTTTTCTGAGCCGAATCGTTTTGATGATTGCTGCTTATAATACAATTTAAGATCAGGTATTGTTAGGCCACCTTCCCTAACATTTCTTTTCATTAATTCCCTTGATATTCTGGACCTTTTGTTCTTCCAGATGAATTTTGATTTTTTTCTACCTCTAAAAAATAATTTTTTGATAATTTGAGAGGTAAGGTACTGAATAAGTAAATTCACTTAGTTAGAATTGTCATGTTTATTATATTAGCTCGGCCCACCCACAAGTAACTGATGTTTTTCCAATTATTTAAATCTGACTTTAATTGTGTGAAAAGTGTTTTGTAATTGTTTTCGTATAGTCCCTGGCTTTGTTCTGGCAGGTAGGCTCCCAACATTTCATAGTATCTACAATAACTTTAATATCTTATAATAACTTTCTATCTCTTCCTGTTGGGCTTTGTTAATAATATATAGAAATTCAGATGATTTTTGTGGGTATATTTTGTATCCTGCAACTTGACTAAAGTTATTTATTATTTCAAGTAGTTTTTGACTTAATTATCTAGGATTCTCTAAGTATGTCAGCATATCATTTGCAAAGCATGATAACTTAGTTTCTTCTTTGCCCGTTCTAATTCCTTTTTGTAACACCAATGTGATATTCACAGCATCCACAGTGGCCATGAATATCCCAGCACAATTCTGAATGGCAAAATACCACAGACTCCACATCGACGGCAGAACCAAAATATTTATTCACACACCAGAAAGCCAAATCCATCACAGTAACAAAAATCTGTACACGATAACAATATAGAGGACAACACCAGCCCCAAGCCTTCCCCCTGCTAGGCTTCCAACAAACCAGCTCCTTTAAACAACTCACAAGCAGGCTCTCTTAAACAAAAATCACAAACAAGTTCTTTCACTCACACTAGCTAGCAGCCTGCTTCCTTCCTAGCTCTGACTGCTCTCAAGACAAACTTCCTCTCAACTCTGCTCTAACTCCTTCCTATAGCACCCATCCAGCAAACTCCTCCCACCACAGGCTCCATGTGACTCAGATTCATGTAACTCAGGCTTCCATGTGACCCAGGAAGTCTACGTGGGTCTATTAATGAATATGAAATATCTCCCATTTAAATTACCATTACACTTCTATTTCTTTTTCTTCTCTTATTGCTGAAGCTAACATTTCTAGTTCCATATTGAATAACAATGGTGATAATAGAAATCCTTGTTTCACTCCCAATTTAATTGGAAATGCATCTAGCTTATCCCATTACATGTAATACTTGCTGACTGTTCTAGGTAGATACAGCTTATTATTTTAAGGGAGGCTCCATTTACTCCTGTATTCTCCATTGTTTTCAATAGGAATGGGTGTTGTATTTTGTCAAAAGCTTTTTTGGCATCTATTGAAATAATAATTTGGTTTCTATTAGTATTGTTATTGATATATTTTCCTATTATTTCCAAGTTTTCCTAATATTGACCCAGTCTTGAATTACTATTACAAATCCTACCTGGTCAAAATGTATTATCCTCATGATAAGTTGGTGTAATCTTTTTGCTAATATCTTATTTAAAATTATTCCATCTATATTCATTAGGAAAAGTGTCTATAATTTTCTGTTTTGACCCTTCCAGGTTTAGGTATCAACACCATATTTGTATCACAAATATAATTTTGTAGTATTCCACCAATTTTCCCAAATAGTCTATATAATATTGGAATTCACTGTTCTTTAAATGTTTGATAAAATTCACTTGTAAATCCATTTGATCCTGGAGACTTTTTCCCCAGGAGTTCATTGATGGCTTGTTCAATTTTTTTTCTGAGATGGTTTTTTTTAAGTATTTTTCTTCCTCTTCAGTTAATATGGGCAACCTATATTTTTGTAAATATTCATCCATTTCACTAAGATTGTCAAATTTATGGGCATGCAGTTGGGCAAAATAGTTTCTAATTATCGTTTGAATTTCCTCTTTACTTTTGGAGGTGAATTCACCATTTTCATTTTTAATACTGGTAATTCTTTCTTTTTAAAAATCAGATTGATCAAATATTTTTGATTTTATTGGTTTTTTTCATAAAACCAGCTCTTAGTTTTATTTATTAATTCAATAGGTATCTTAATTTCAATTTTATTAATCTCTCTTTGGTTTTCTGTATTTCTAATTTGGTATTCAATTGAGGATTATCAGTTTGTTCTTTTTCTAGCTTTTTCAGTTGCATGCCCAATTCATTGATCTCCTCTTTCTCTATTTTATTCATGTAAGTGATTCAGAGACATAGTATCCCATAAGTCTTGTTATGTTCCTTTATTATTGTCATTCTCTTGAATGAAGTTATTGATTATTTGTGATTTATTCTTTGACCTGCTCATTCTTTAGGATTAGATTATTTAGATTCCAATTAATTTTTGGTCTCTTTCCATGACCTTTTTTACATATAATTTTTATTGCATCATTATCTGAAAAGGATACATTGACAATTTCTGCCTTTCTGTGCTGTATTGTGAGATTTTTATGCCCTAGTACCTGCTCAATTTTTGTGGAGGTGCCATGTACCTCTGAGAAGAAGGCATGTTTCTTTCCATTCCCATTCAATTTTTTCCAAAGATCTATCATCTAACTTTTGCAGAATTCTGTTCACCTCCTTAACTTCTTTCTTCTTTATTTTGAGGTTGGATACATCAAGTTCAGAGATGGAGAGGCTAAGGCCCCCAACTAGTGTACTTTTGTTGTCTATTTCTTCCAGTAACTTCCTTAATTTTTTTTTTAAGAATTTGGATGCTATACTGCTTGGTGCATATAACTTTAGTAATGTTATTACTTCATTGTCTGTGGTGTCTTCTAGCAGGATACAGTTCCCTGCCTAATCTCTTTTGATAAGATCTACTTTTGTTTCTGCTTTATCTGAGAAGAGGATTGCTACCCCTACTTTTTTCACTTCAGCTGCAACATAATATATTCTTTTTTTAATGTTTATTTTTTTTTAGCCTTCAACATTCATTTCCACAAAATTTTGAGTTCCAAATTTTCTCCCCATCTCTCCTCTCCTCTCACACCAAAATGCCAGGCATTCTGATTAGCCCTTCCCTCAATCTGCCCTCCCTTCTGTCACATCCCTCTCTTCCCTTATCCGCATCTTTTCTCTTTTCTTGTAGGGCAAGATAGATTTCTATACCCCATTACCTGTATTTCTTATCTTTCAGTTATAATGAAAAAACAATTATGAACATTCATTCCTAAAGCTTTAAATTCCAATTTCTCTCCCTCCCTAACACCCTACCCATCCCCACTAAGAAGGCAATTCAATATAGACTATATATGTGTAATTTTTCAAAAGACTTCCATACCAAATTGAGTGAGCATGTTATTCCCTCCTTAAGGCAAATATGAAGAGAGTAAGCTTTACTTTTTCTGTCTCACCTCCTCCTTTTTCTCCTCCATTGAAAAAATATTTTCTTGCCTATTTTATGAGAGATAATTTTCCCTATTCCATTTGTCCCTTTCTCCTCCCAATATATTCCTCTCTGACAACTTAATTTTATTTTTTTAGATATCATCCTTTATTCAACTCACCCTGTGCTCTCTGTCTACCTGTGTGTGTGTTTATGCATGTGTGTGTGTGTGTATGTGTGTAACTTCTCCAACTACCCAAATACTGAGAAAAATTTCAAGAGTTACAAGTATTATCTTTCTATGTAGGAATGTAAACAGTTCAACTTTAGAAAGTACCTTATGATTTTCCTTTCCTGTTTACCCTTTCATGCTTCTCTTGATTCATGTGTTTGAATGTCAAATTTTATATTCAGTTCTCTTCTTTTCTTCAAGAAAGTACTCTATTTCATTGAATTACCATTTTTCCCCTAAAGTAGTATACTCAGTTTTGCTGGGAAGGTGATTCTTGGTTTTAATCCTAGTTCCTTTGACTTCTGGAATATCATATTCCATGTCCTTTGATACCTTAATGTAGAAACTGCTAGATCTTGTGTTATCCTGCTTGTATTTCCACAATACTTGAATTGTTTCTAACTGCTTGCAATATTTTCTCCTTGACCTGGGAACCCTAGAATTTGGCTACAATATTCCTAGGAGTTTTTCTTTTGGGATCTCTTTCAGGAGGTGATCAGTGGATTCTTTCAATATTTGTTTTGCCCTGTGATTTGCCCTAGCAGCAATTAGAATATCAGGGTAGTTTTCCTTGATAATTTCATGAAGGATGATGTCTAGGCTCTTTTTTGACCATGGATTTCAGGTAGCCTCATAATTTTTAAATTGTCTCTCCTGGATCTATTTTCTGGGTCAGTTGTTTTTCCAATGAAATATTTCACATTATCTTCTATTTTTTCATTCTTTGGGTTTTGTTTTGTAATTTCTTGGTTTCTCATAAAGTCATTAGCTTCCATCTGTTCCACTCTAATTTTTAAACAACTATTTTCTTCAGTGAACTTTGAACTTCCATTTCCATTTGGCTAATTCTGCTCTTTAAAGCATTCTTCTCCTCATTGGCTTTTTGGACCTCTTTTGCCAATTGACTCAGCCTATTTTTAAAGGTGTTATTTTCTTCAGCATTTTTT
The DNA here is from genome assembly GCA_023548195.1 of Bettongia penicillata ogilbyi. Classification (NCBI taxonomy): domain Eukaryota; kingdom Metazoa; phylum Chordata; class Mammalia; order Diprotodontia; family Potoroidae; genus Bettongia; species Bettongia penicillata. The sequence continues at coordinate 827,419 of JAJHZJ010000040.1, forward strand.
GGGTCTCCTTTAGCAAGCTGTTGACTCACTTTTCATGCTTTTCTTCCATCTCATTTTTCTTCCCAATTTTTCCTCCACCTCTCTTACTTGATTTTCAAAATCCTTTTTGAGCTCTTCCATGGCCTGAGACCATTGCATATTTATTTTGGAAGTTTTGGATGCAGAACCCTTGACTTTTAGGTCTTCCTCTGATGGTATACATTGTTCTTCTTCATCTGAAAGTATGGAAGAAAATACCTGTTCACCAAGAAAGTAGCCTTCTATAGTCTTATTTTTCCCTTTTTGGAACATTTTCCCAGTCAGTTACTTGACCTTTGAGTCTTTTGTTAAGAGGAGAGTATACTGTGGGAACCTGTAATTTCTTAGTTCCTCCAAGGTGGCACAACCAAGAATGAGGTGTGTCCTTCTCTCCTGGCCTGCGCTCTGGTCTGGCAGCAACCAGAAGTACTCTATTATGCCCAGGATCTGCCAGCAGAGGTTCCCTCTCCAGAGCCACCCCCAGTTCTACCACCAGCCCTCTTCTGCAACCCAGGAGAGCCAAATCAGCCACTCAATTCCCCCAGGGTCTTTAGGCTGAGGGCTCCATCAATGGACACTGCCACTGCACTGACTGTTGCTAGTGGGTCCAGACCATGTTCTCTTCTCACCCAAATGAAAGAGCTTTCTCACTGACCTTTGAAGCTTTCTTTGGTGTTTGTAGGTTGAGCAATCTGGGAACTACTGCTGGTGGTGCCCTGAAGCCTGTTCTAGGTCCTGTCCCTGCCATGCTGCATGGCCCTCTGCTTGGCCCTCTGTGCTATAGACCTTTCCTATTAGCCTTCCAGGCTTCCTTGGGCTGGAAATATCTTTCCCTCTGTCTTTTTGTGGCTTTTGTTGCTCTAGAACATGTTTAGAGTCATTTTTACAGTTATTTTATGTGCTATATGGGGGAACTTGTACAGGTCCATTTTTCTACTCCACCATCTTGACTCTGCCCCAGCATAATATATTCTACTCCAGCTTTTTACCTTTATCCTGTGTGTACTCCCTGTTTTAAATGTGTTTCTTGTAAAGAACATATTGTAGGATTATGGTTTTTAATGCATTTTGCTATCTGTCTCCATTTTATGGGAGAGTTTATCCCATTTGCTTTCAAAGTTGATTATTATCTGTGTCTTTCTCTCCATTTATTCCCCCATTTATGTTTCTATTTCTCCCTTCTCCCTTACCTTCCTCAAAACACTTTCTGTTTTGACCTCTGCCTTTCTCAATCATCCTCCTTTCTATCAACCCCTCTCCCTTTTCTTTCCCTTACTATTTTTTACCTCATTTCCAACCATCCACTTCCTTTTCTCTCCCCTTTTCCCTCCTACTTCCTGTAGGGCAAGTTAGATTTCTGTACTTAATTGAGTGTTTTATTCCCTCCTTGAACCAAATCCATTGATAGTAAAGCTCAAACAATGTTCATCTCCCTCCCTTCTTTTCCTTTACTGTAGTTTGTTTTTATGCCTCTTCATGTGGTACAATTTATCCTTTTCTCCCTCCTCTTTGCCTCCTCTCCCTTTGTACTCCTTAATTATATATTTTTGTCATCACTTCAGTTAATTTATACCCATCCCCTTTATCTATCTTTCTATATCTATCTATATATCTATCTATATCTATATCTATCTATATATATATATTCCTTTTAAATATCATAATAAATATACAATTCTCAAGGTTAACAAACATCATCCTCCCATATATGGAACAGTTTGCCCATATTAAATAACAAGGTTTTTTCTTTTGCTTTTCTTGCTTAACTTTTCATGCCTCTCCATGATTTGAATATCAAATTTGCTATTGAGTTCTGACCTTTTCATCAGGAAGATCTGGAAATCTCTTATTTCCCTAAATGTCTATCTCCTTGCCTGAAATATTAAACTCACATTTGCTGGGTAATTGAGCCCTGGTTTTAGTCCAAGCTCCTTTGCCTTATGGAATATCATATTCCAATCCTTTTAATGTAGAAGCTGCAAGGTCCTGTGTGATCTTGACTGTAGTTCCTCAATATTTGAATTGTTTCTTTCTGACTGCTTGCAGTATTTTCTCCTTGAACTAATACTTCTGGAATTTTGCAACAATATTCCTTGATGTTTTCAATTTGATATCTCTTTTAGGAGGTGATCTTTAAATTCTTCTGGTGAGTGTTTTACCATCTGCATCTAGGACCTAAGGGCAGTTTTCCTTGATGATTTCTTGGAAGATACTATCCAGATTCTTTTTTTTTTTTTTTTTTTCCATCACGGCTTTCCAGAAGACAAATAATTCTCAGATTTTCTCTCCTGGATATATTTTCCAGGTTAATTTATTTTCCCATGAGATATTTTATGCTTTCTTCTATTTTTTTGTTCTTTAGATTTTGATTCTTTTCTATAATTAATTTATTTTTCAGTTTTCAACAATCACTTCCATAATTTTTAAAATTTCTCCCTTTCCTACCCCCTTCCTCCCCCATGATGGCATCAAATCTTATATGTGTTTTTAAACATATGTTCTTATTGGTCATATTTCCACATTAGTCGTTTTGTAGAGAAGAATTAAGACAAATGGGAGAAACCGAGAAAAAAGCAAAACAAAGGAGAAAATAGCTACTTGATTCTGTCTTCCAGCTCCATGGTTCTTTCTCTGGATATGGATGGCATTTTGTATTATGAGTTCTTTGGAAATATTTTAGGTCCTTGTATTTCTGTGAAGAGCTAAATTTATCACATGCAGTCCTAACACGCTGTAGCTCTTACTGTGTATAGTGTTCTCCTGGTTCTACTCACTTTTCTCAACATCAGTTCATATAAATCTTTGCAGGTTTTTCTGAAGTCTTCCTGTTCATCATTTCTTGTAGCACAATAGTATTCCATTATATTCTTATACCACAACTTGTTCAGCCATTTCACAATTGATAGGCATCCCTTCAATTTCTAGTTCTTGGCCACCATAAAAAGAGCTGCTATGAATATTTTTGTACATATAGGTCCTTTTTTCATTTTTATGATCTCTTTGGGATACAGTCCTTGAAGTGGTATTGCTGTGTCAAAAGGTATGCACATTTTTATAGCCCTTTGGGCATAATTCCAAATTGTTTTCCAGAATAATTGGATCAGTTCATAGCTCCACCAACAATGAATTCATGTTCCAACTGTCCTACATCTTCTCCAATATGTATCATTTTCCTGCTTTGTCATGTAGCCAATCTGATGGATATGATGTGGTACTTCAGAGTTTTTTTATTTGCATCTCTCTAATCAATAGTGATTTCAAGCATTTTTTTCATATGACAATAGATAGCTTTAATTTTCTTCCTCTGAAAACTGCTTTTTCATATCATTTGACCATTTATCAGTTGGGGAATGGCTTGTATTCTTATAAATTTGATTCAGTTCTCTATATACTTTAGAAATGAGGGCTTTATCACAGACACTAGTTGTAAAGATTTTCTCAGTTTTCTACTTCGCTCCTAATTTTGGTTGCTTTGGGTTTGTTTGTGCAAAAATTTTTCATAATGTTCTCTATCTCGTGTTTGATCATAAATTCCTCCATTCTCCATAAATCTTACAAATAAACTATTTTGTGCTCCCCTGGTTTCTATATAATATCAGTCTTTATACCTACATTATGGACTCATTTGGACTTTATTCTAGTGTACAGTGCCAGGTATTGATCTATGTACAAATTTTGACAAGCTATTTTCCAGTTTTCCTAGAAGTTTTTGTCAAACAGTGAGTTTTCATTCTAGAAGCTGGAGTCCTTGGATTTATCAAACAGTAGACTGCTATAATCATTGATTAGTGTGTCTTGTGTACCTACCATATTCCACTGATCTACCTCTCTATTCCTTAGCCAATACCAAGTGATTTGAGGGTTGCTGTTTATAATACTATTTAAGATAAGATATGGCTAGGCCATTTTCCCAAGCATTTCTTTTCATTAATTCCCTTAATATTCTGCACCCTTGTTCTTCTGGATGATTTTGATATTTTTTTGTAGCTCTATAAAATACTATTTTGGTAGTTTGATTGTTATGGTGTTTTAATGGTTCTTGATGCCTCATAGAGTCATTAGCTTTTATTTGTCCAATTCTAATTTTTAACAAATTATTTTCTTCAGTTAGCTTTTGTACCTCCTTTTCCATTTGTCCAATTGTTCCTTTTAAGGAGTTATTTTCTCCAGTTACGTTTTGTACCTTCTTATCCATTTGGCCAATTTTACTTTTTAAGGAGCTGTTCTCTTCAGTGAATTCTTATTCCATTTTGTCAATTGTATTTTTAAAATCATTGGTGAATTTTCTTCTACCTCTCTTATTTGGCTTTTAAAACCCTTCTTGAGCTCTTCCAGGAATACTTTTTAGACATGAAATGAGCTCATATTTCTTTTGAGGTTTTGAATTTGGGTATATTGACAGTATTGTCCTCTTCTGAGTTTGTGTTTTGATCCTTCCTGTCACAATAATACTTCTCTATGATCGGTATTCTTATTTGCTTATTGCTTATTTTATTTGCCTATTTCATGACTTTTAAAGTTTAGTTCTCCCCCTGGACCACAAGGGACACGGTTCCAAGTTTGTTTTGCTCAACTCAAGGGCCTGTTCACTAGCTTTTTGCCCTGGCATCTCAGGTGATGGCTACTGGAGTGTGTAGGTGTCTCATAGCTTACCTGGTGCTGAGCTGAGGTCTTAGTGGTAGTGTCTGGCATGTGCTGAGATCAGGTGGGGTTTTTCTATATTTGCCTGTGACTCCTCTGAAGCATATGGAACTGCTGAAAGACACCTACCCATCCTGGGCTGAAGCATGATGAGGTCTGCTGCTGGAGGATGCCTGCCTGTCTAGGTTGCACTGAAGCACATGATTGTTTTCTGAGCTGGAGTCTGCCAGTTCTTCTGGCTATGGTAAAGCATATGGGGTGCTCCTTGTGTTGGTGTTTGCCTGCTCCACTACTCTGGAGCTCAGAATATCCCACTGGTTTGTGGAGGTGAAACTTGTTGCTGACTTGCTGGGATGTTACCTCCTGGACTGCACTCCATTTTTACCAGAGTGATAAGGACATTATTTGCCAAACCTCTAAGTCTCCTGGATCAAAAGACTAGTACACTCCACCTTTCCACTGACTCTGTTATTCTAGGATCTGTTCTAGGGTGCTGTTTTATGGATATTTGGGGATGTGATGAGAAAGTCACAAAAATCTACTGCTTACTCTGCCATATTGGCTCCCAGGAGTTTCAGCTTGAACTCTTTTGATCATAACTTTATTGGAAAAATCATGTTACACTTGTTTATTATGTTCCGCTAAAGATGTTGGTTTCCATCTTCTATGCCTATTTTTTTGAACATAAAAACTGGTTTGTGAGTTCCTGTATACCCACATTATTATCCTTATTAGAATAGTTTATCTTTGGGTCATCAGAATTTCAATCTCCCCTTGGTTATTGTCCCCTATGCTATTTTAAGTCATAAGATCCTGTCATACTCTGAACCTTTTCAGATCTATTCTTTCAAGTCTCAGTTGCCTGTAAGCCTATATCCCATATTCTCTCTCCTATAGAGTAGTCTCCTCCCCTATCAGATTCATAAGCTTTTCTCTCTAACACCCAATTCTTCCTTGGTGAGAATTCTATCCAGAAGAGAAATTCCCCCAATTGCTTTTCCCCCAAGTTTTGAAAGATCTAATTATTGTTAAGGAAAAACAAGAAAAATTAGCTGCATTATTTGGCCATAAACTGACTTGTAGCAGATCACTAGATAATTGAACTACCTTGTATACTAGCTGTGTGACCTTGAGCAAGTTACTTAACCTCTAAGTATGACAGGGTAGCTAGGTGGTGCAGTGAATAGAGCACCAGTGCAGGAGTCAGGAGAACCTTAGTTCAAATCTCACCTCAGACACTTGACACTCACTAGCTGTGTGAACTTGGGCAAGTCACTTAACCCCAATTGCCTCATCCTGGGTCACCTCCAGTCATCCTGATGAATATCTGGTCACTGGATTCAGATGGCTCTGGAGGAGAAGTGAGGCTGGTGACCTGCACAGCCCTCTCTCACTCACAAACAAAAGCCAAGTGCAAGTCATGGTCATCATTTCTCTGATTTCATAGTGTTCTTTGGCAACAAAGGACAAACACACAAGTAACCTCTAAGTGCCTAGGATAACTCCCTAACACTATCAGTTTTAGAAAAAGTGCTCAGCTATATTATTAGAGTGTTTTCTCACCTAAGAGTCCCTATTCAGTTTTTTTCTGATCTAAACTCTTTCTTTTGGTTCCTGAATTTCCTCAAAGGATCATAAATACTGTCCATGCTTCCCTTCCATCTCACCCCAACTCCACCTCCATTTTTACTGGTCCTATTTTTTGTTTTGTTTTGTTTGTTTTTAAGTAAGGTAAACTGTTCCAGAGCTATAGTCTAGTCATGGGTTTCAGTGATATTAGGCTTTCAGTGATACTTAGGAGGTTAAATTTAACTCTTGGCATTTGGATCTCTAGTTTATCTGGCATTTTTTAAAATTAATTTTTATGATAAACTTAACTATAAATAAATACAAACATTTCAAAAAAAGGAAATAAATGTGTATATAAAGAACCTGAATTGTTACAGTTTGTTTTTTTAAGAAGCATATAGATATAAGTATACATAATATTTTAACAGTGTGGTAATAAAACTACTTAATCTGGGTCACTTTCCATATTTTTTCTTTTATCCATTTTAAAAATATTGTATTATTTTTGGGGTTTTTTTTTGCATTTCAATCCCTGCGAGTAGTTCACCCATCCTTTGACCAGGATTTTCATATTGTCAATTTTATGTTAAAAATATAATTAAATTCAATCAGATCCAGTTTTTATCTCCTCCATTTTTCCTCTTGACACACTCTTCTACTCACTTCTACTCACATGCTTTAACATCTTACCTGTGGGTATTTCTAGGCTGACTTGACTTCAGCCCTACCTGACAAAACCTTTATTCATTTGGGATCTGTTGAAGTGTACTATCCCTGAATTCCAATCTTCATTGAAAGGGATGGAACAAGAAATGAAACTCTGATGCAGTCTTGGGTCACATTCTTTCCAAAGTGAGGGAAGTGGCAACCCCAATTGTGTTCTCCCCTTTTCAGACCATCTCTGAAATATCATGCATTTCGGAGCATCATTGTTTAGTGGGAATACTAATCAGCTAAAGCTGTCTCTAGGAGCTCTACAAGGATGATGAGATGATTTGAATCTATGTCATATGAGGATAGATGAAAGAAACTGAGAATATTTAATCTGGATAGGGGACTCAAGTAATTAAGGACTATCTAATGGAAGAGAAAATATATTTCTCCTAGGTGGTAAAATTTCAAACTATGAGGAAACTCCAAAGACATACTTCTGCCTGATATTTCAGGGAATCCTAACATTACAGATTTAGAACTACAAAGTTGTTTAAGAAGGTCTAGTCCAATTCCCAACTCCCTCTTTTTACAAATGGGAAAACAGTCTCACAGTAGCTACATGACTTGTTTAAGGTCACATGGGTAATAAAAGGTAATAAAATCCTCTGACTCAAGCCCAGAGAAAAACATGCTAATGATTAGAACCATCTAAAAGTCTGTCCCAAAAGACAGTGAGTTTCCTGCCACTGATAAAGACTGGGAATATCCCAGATTCTTGCTCAGTTATAGATTGGACTAACTAATCTCTGAGGTGCACCCTGAACAATTTAATAGGAAGAGAAACTAGACCTGCAATTTTATTGATAGAATCAGGAAATAAGTAAAGTCCTTCTACAATGCAAGTCAGCACCTTCTCAGCAACTTAAAGTCTTATCCAACACCACTGAGAGGTTAAATGATTTGCCTGTACTGACACAGCCAGTTTGTAGCAGAGATCAAAACTGAATGCTGGTTTTCCTAACTGTAAAGTTAATTTCTGTATACTAGACCATATTGCTGTGAATACTAATATGCTTTTAAATTCCTCTAGTGTCTTGTCTTACCCATCTTTCTGTCTTCCAGCACCTCCCCTACCAAATACAAATACAAGCTCCGCTGGGTCAGGTTGACACAGACCAGTCTGGGAAAAGCTACTTGTTTACACTTGTGGGTAGAGCTTAGGTACAGAGCTCCACTGAGGTGTCTCTTTGCTATTCCAGTTCGTTCATCATTGGTTTATCTTGCTACAACAAGATCGTCCCTGAGATGTAGATGGAATATTGAGTTCCATATGTTAAATAATAATGGACCATAGATAGACGTGTGAACCATCCAGGGAGAAAGGGCCCTGCAAGCTTATACTCTCAGCTGAGTAGACTCTTCCTCTTAACACTGCCAGGCTAAACCTAAGGACAATTAGCTGTTGTGTGGCAGCCAGGTGGACTGGACTCGGGCAGATGAAGCTGCCAGTTAGTTTTTCCATGCCCTAATCCCAATGTTGGCCTTCAAAGAAGGGGTCAGAACCTTGAACTGGCACCTGCCCTGAATCTGAAGCCACACCAAGAGAAGGGGTGAAGTGTGAGCTAAGGGGCCACTTCCCTCTCTGCCAAGGAATTGTTACTTTCTGAATCAGGTGCAGCATCCAGGTGGATTCTACTCCAGTTCCTGTCCCAAGGAGGGTGAGGCCACCATAATCACCTGATGCAAGTGTAGACAAACACATATATTGCACCAACTGAATCAATATCTGGGAGAAAAGGAGGGCAGCCAGGAAGAGGAGGAGGCACTCTTGGCTGCAGAGGCCACCAAGAAGGCCAAAAGTAGCAATGAATCCAGAAGTCTCGGCCCCTGACACCCCAGAGCAAACAGTGCTTCAGTCTCCAGGGCTGCTAACCCTCTGGCCATCATCTCACAGTCTTCACTGCCTAAGAATCATACACAGAGTCACAATTTGAAGGCTGGATTTCATCCAGGGATGTGTTTTAATTGGATTCTAGGGCACTGCCTCAAAACTTGAGATCTCAGTTGTCCATTCTTAGATTCTGAAGGACAATGTTTTTTTACAATGACCCTTAGAGGTAAATAGTGGGAGTATAATTATTCCCGTTTTAATGGAGAAGGAAACTGAGGTCCAGATAGGCTAAAAAGACTTGCCCAAGGTCATACTGTTAATAACAGCCAGGGCTTCAACCAAAACCCTTGCTCTAAATCCAATGTTCTTACCATTACCACAGTCTCCTAAGAAATAGGCTCAAAGTACTTAGCTATAGCTAACATGTAAAGCTCACATTCAATCCCACTACCAGCAGATTTTTTTGGAGAGCCAGTTAAGTCCCTCCCATAGTTTCTGAAGGTATACTGTTGTTGTGGATGGGGAAGGCAAGAACTTGGTAGTCAAATCATTAAATAATGAGGACTGGTAGCCATAAGATACATAATCATAAAAAAAGAAACTAAGAGAAATAAAGTGTGACACGATCACCAACTGTAAGATTTTTTTGGCTCCCTTCCCATTTCTTCAAATCATAGACACCTAGAAGTCACCTATAATATAAAAGCAAGGAATAGTGTGTGTTTCTCTGGGGCAGGGGGCAGGAATGAAAAAGCACAATTCAGTCAGTGTAATGAAAAATAAATAACCTTTTCCACAGGGACTCAGTAAACAACTTAAAATCAAAGAAATACACCTTCTAGCTTGACTTTTTAATTCCATCAATTGGCCAGTTCTACAAATCTGACTTTCTCAAGAAGAAATGCCTTCAGATACTTCTAAGAAGATCCAATTTTCTCTTCCTCTCTATGCTGTCCCAGTACCCATCCCACTGATAAAAAGTAACTATAAACAATCACAGATGACAGTGATATATATCCTGGAGAAGGAAAAGAGGATTTACTAAATAAGAACCCAGGTAGGAAGGGAAGTTGTACCTCATTTGATAATATTAAAACATTCTTAGAGCTGCTGTTCACAGGGAAAGGGTCTATTCAATACAAAACAAAAAAGTGTTGCTGCTGTTCAAACATATAGTGGGGAATAAAAGGGAGAAGATGCTATGTCCATCTTCCACAAATGACATCGGTTAAAAGGATGTTGACAGTTTCCAAAAATGAGAAGGAACTCTTTTCCTCAGTGCAGTCACTTGTTCTTTGCAACTGGTAAAAATTCTCTTGAGCCACTGATAGGTTGGATTTCTACTCCTAGGTTTATTCAGCAATTAAACTAGGCCTAAATCAAGAGAGATATGTTAATTGGAATTTGGTAGGTCAAGACCAGGCTTTCTTCCATTTCACTACTGTAGTTTTCTTTAATTTAAAAAGCATTTCCTCATTTGAAAATACATTTTCTTTAGTGTATTAATGTATTATTTTGATTTGAATGGAATTCACAGTATCTTAGAGAAAGAAGAATTTTAGAAATTATCTAATCCAATTCCCTCATCTTTGATATAGCAAAAACTGTGGTCCAGAAGGGGAAAATAAAGTACTCAGTGTCATCTCTAGTTAGTGGAAGACTAAAGCCTGGGCCTTCCAAACTCAGATTTGTTTTCCTTCCTGTGGACAGGACAATCTATTTTGAAAACACATCAAGCTTTATTAACTTGTCCCAAAACTAAGCTGAAGATCTTTTTTTTTTTCCTCCACTAAACTTGCTTCTCCTTCTAATTTCTCCTTTTTTATTAGATAAAATAACTGTTACTGATCTTACCAGAAACCTGGAGGGTCTTCTCCTCCCAGATTGATTCTTTGAGAAGGCAAATTAAGGCATCTTTTGCCTCAATTTTTAAGCAGCCTTCAATAACTGACTGAGTGTTGCCTCAGATAAACTGAGACCTGGGAAAGACCTTAGCTTAAAAAGGCCCAAGTCCCCCCACTACAGTCTGGAGCCATAGCCAATTGCCCTGGCCCGTCTTGACACTGGACTCCAATGACTCTGGAGAAGAGAGTGAGGCTGATTTTGCACAGCCCTGACTCAACTTAAATCCAGTTCACTTGCAAGTCAAGACTTCACCCCACTGATGCCCTTGGTCCTCTTCCTGAATGAAGGACAAACAACAATCTTTCTGTTAGGAACATGACCATTTACTTATTCTCCTATGCTACCTTAGTCTCAGCTTTGCTTCTGATGTCTATTATTTTTTAAAATGAATTTTATTTATAACATTTGTTTCTGCATGACCACTTCCCACTCTTTCTAGAGATACACAAGAAAGATCTTATCATCCTGCAAGATCCCATCAGCTTCGACACTGGAGTGGAGGTGTGAATTCCAAAAGAGGGAGCTCAGCTTAGCTCAGACATCTCCTCTTTTCTTTTTCTCATGGCCCCTACATTGGGTACCTCACCTCCCCCTTTTCAGCTTCCTTTTGTATGTTGTCTTCATTAGATTGTAACCTTTATGAAGCCAAGGATTGTCTTTCCTTTTTTTTGGGGGGGGGGGATTTGCATTCCCAGGGCTTAGCACAATGCCTGGTGTACAGTAGGTACTTAATAAATAAATGTTTATTGTAAACATGGTCATTATAATTTTACAGCATTCAATTTCAGTTGTTTTCTTGTTGTTTCCACTTTGCTTCCACTTATTTCTGCCTCTACTCATCACCTCCCCACCCACAATCAAATGCCCCCTTCATTGCCTTGTGCCACCCCACCTTTCTGGCTTTGTCTCCCTTAAATTTCCTCCCTAGAGTCTCCCAGTGTCTGTAATGTACTGTACTTCATCTTATGTACACATGTAATACTTATCCACCTCTATTTCTTTGTGCATGTTGCTCCCTGTGCCCAGAATGTCATTTCTTTGAACTCAATTTCTGGTTCATTGGTTCGTTGTTGTCCTTTGTTCTTGAAGAGGACCAAAATGACATCACCATGATAAAGTGAAGATTCAATGTGTCCAACTATGACTGATCAGACCAATATGAGCTCGGAATGCTCTACCACAGATTGGGCACAGATAGTCCTTGTGAACATTTGGGGTGGTTACTCAAAATTTGCACATCCTACGTTTCTTTTGTGTTTCAATTCTATTCTGCCCACAGAGCACAGCTCCTTTTCTGATATGGGCACACCATGCTGAGCGGTCCTGTGCCAGTGTCTCCCATATCCCACAATCAAAGCCAAAGTTCTTGAGAGAGACCTTGAGAGTGTCATTGTATCACTTCTTCTGACCACCATGCAATTTGATTACCTGCCCCATGTAAGTTCTCCATAAAAGGCTTTTTGGCAAACATACATTGTGCATTCGAACATGTGGCCAGCCCATCGTAGTTGCGCTCTCTGAAGCATAGTTTGAATGTTTGACATGTTAGTTTGAGCAAGGACTTCAGTGTCCGGTACCTTATCCTGCCAGGTGATCTTCAGAAGCTTCCTAAGACAGTTCAAATGGAACCAGTTCAGTTTCCTGGCATGGAGCTGGTAGACTGCCCATGTTTTACAAGCATACAACAATGAAGTCAGCACAATGGCTCTGGAGACCTTCAAGTTGGTAGTCAGTCTATTACCTCTTCTCTCCCAAACTTTTCTTTGGAGCCTGCCAAACATGAGGTAGCTCTGGCAATGCATGTATCAACCTCATTGTCAATGTGTACATCCCTGAAAAGTACACTACCAAGATAAGTGAACTTATCCACAGCATTCAAAACTTCTCCATTTGTTATAACTGATGGTTCCACATATGGATGGTGTGGCGGTGGCTGATGGAGCACCTGTGTTTTCTTGGTGTTAATTACTAGACCAAATTAGCACAGGCAGCAGAGAATTGATCCATACTTTGTTGCAGCTTCAGAGGCTGCATTGAGTGCACAATCATCTGCAAACAGAAAATCATGCACCAACACTCCCTCCACTTTGGTCTTGGCTTGAAGTCTTTTCAAATTGATGAAATTACCATCAGTATGGGAGTTGACCTTGATGCCATGTTCATCTTCACTGAAAGCATTTTGGGAGCAAGCACACAGCCCTGTTTCACTTTATTGGTGACCGGGAAGGCACAAGACCATTGTCCACTCTCCAGAATCTGGGCAAACATGCTAACATGAAATTGACATACAATGTTGATGAAGTTCTCTGGGCAATCAGATTTTGACAGTTTTCCATAAGCCCTTATGACTAAGTGTCAAAGGCTTTGGTCAGATGTACAAAAATTGTGTACAGACCTCTGTTCTGCTCCTGACATTTCTTCTAGTGCTGTCAGGTAGCAAACACCAAATCAACGGTTCCTCAGCCCTTTCTGAAGCCACACTGGCTCTCAGGTATGTGACCATCTTCCAGGTAAAGGATCAGCCCATTAAGGAGGACTCTGGCAAGGATATTCCTGGCAATGAGTAAGAGAGAAATCCCCTGTGATTGTTGCAGGACTGTCTATTCCCTTTACCTTTATAGAGATGGATGATGGAGGCATCCTTGAACTTCCGGGGGACAACCTCTTCTTGTCATATAACCTGGAATATTTCAGTCAGCTTTTGTATGAGCAATGGTGTCCTTACCTTGTAAATCTCAGCTGGAATGGAATCAGCATCCGGTGTTTTGCCACATGAAAGGAGACTTATGGCACTCAAAACCTCTTCTTCAGTTGGATGTTTAGCTAAGGAGGGATTGACTTCAACCTGAGGTAAATGGTCAATGACCTTAGCTTTGATTGATGATGCCACACCCTCCAAGAAGCCTTGATCCTCCCAGATTAATAATGACCTGCCCTCTCAGACTATACTTTTTATCACACTTCTATAATTCAGTTATTTATTATTGCATGATATAATTTTCTAAGTTCATATCTCAAACTCCATTAGGGCAGAGGATTTGCCTTATTTACACTTTCCATTTCCTTTGGTGCCTATCACAGGTCTTTACCCTCAGCAAGAGGTTTGTTAAATTATTCAATGACAATGAAGAAGCTTGTTTGTTTCTGAATTTGGCATCTATCTTCTGAGGTGCCTAAATTCCTTCTCATGCATTACTCAATTTATCTTCTTAATAGCCACGTAAGAGTTAGGTGAAAAAATAAATGAAAAGATCCTGAGGTTTGATAGTTGAATGATAACTGCCTGGAAGGAAGAATCACAAGGAGGGACGAAAGGATACAAAAATGTCAGTGGCTCCCTATTGCCCTCTGATTAAAATTTCAGGTATTTTTCCTAATTTTCAAGGTCCTCCATAGTAATATGGAACCAGATAAAAATATATGATCCTCCTATTATTTTAAAGACTACAAGTTTATTATTAGTCAGTGGAGTATAATGGCAGTTATAAAAAAACAAACTATCTTGGGCTGTTTGAAGAAAGATATAGCTTCCAAGAATAAGGTGCTGATAATCCTACTTTATTGTGTCTGGTCAGACCACACCTGGGTCATTGTTCAATTCTCAACACCACATTTTAGGCTGAACATTGATAAGGTAGAGAGGGTTAAGCTAGTGATAAGCTAGAACATTGATAAGCTAGAGGGCATCCAATATGGTATAGATTCTTGAGTTCATGCTCTGCAAGGATCAGCAGAACAAACTGGGCAACTTTAGTGTGAAGAAAAAATTCAAGAACATTGCAGTTGTCAGCAAGTACTTGCAAGGCACTCATGTGGAATAGGGCTTCACCTTGTTCTCCTTGGCCTGAAGAAGTAGATGTGGGAGAAATGTGTGCAAAAAAGGGCAATTTTAAGATACACACACACACACACAAATATATATACATACACACATTTTTCTGTATATGTATATATCTAGACCACTAGGTGGTACAGTGAAAAAAGTGCTGGGCCTAGATTCAGGAAAATCTAAATTCAAATCTGGCCTCAGACACTCAGTAGCTAAGTGGCCCTGGGCAAGTCACTTTAACCCTATTTGTCTCAGTTTCCTTATCTATAAAAGGAGCTAGAGAAGGTAATAGTGAACCACTCCAGTATCTTTGCCAGGAAAATCCTCAAAAAGTGTCATGAAGAGTGGGGCATGGCTGAAAACAACTAAATAATAATGTATGTATGCATGTATGTGTATGTATGTATGCATAAAACATTTCCTAGCAATTAGCACTATTAGCTACCTCAGGAGGTAGTGATTTCCCTCTCCCTGAAGGTATTCATTCAGGCTAAATGCCTCTGACTTGCCAAGTATATTGTGATAAGGATTCTGGCTATGGATTAAACTGTATGGTTGCTGAGCTACACTGCAACCCCAAGATTTTGTGAAATCAAGAAAAATGTCAGACTCAAATTTTTTTAATTGGACTGATTTTTTAAAATGTCTATAGGAATGAATTTGGGGGTAATAAATGTACAAATCAATAAACATTTAAGTCCCTTCTATGCACTAGGCACAGTGCCAAATACTGAGAATATAATTAATTTTTTCAAAAAGATAGTCCCAGCTCTCGATGAACTTATAGTCTACAAGGAAAGACAACACACAAAGAAGGCAAAACAGTGAAGTGGGAAGACACTTGGTGGGGGGTGAGGAAGGGGATGGAGAGGTGCTTGGTCTGAAGACATTCATGAAGTTGAAACCAGGCAAAGCAGCAGATGCAAAATGGAACGAGTTGAGAGTTCAGCTTTGGCCCTCTATAAAGGAAGGCATTGGGAGGAATTTCATATCCCAACCTCCGGTCAGAAGGGAGAGGAGACTGAAAGAGGTGATAACAATCAGGGATTGCGTTAGTAGCATGGTGGTGAGTTTAGAAGTGAGGAGCTTATCCTGAAAGGGGCATCTTTTTCCATGGAGTTGAAACAGTGAATTATATTACAGTATAGCACAAGAAATATCATTAATTCAATTGACTAAGCTAAACAGACTAAAATTAGTTTAAAGCATAAATAGGCTAAAACAGGCCTAAAAAAGTATGTATCATTAATATGTAGTGTTTTGTCAATCTTAAACACTACAAAATGTCAACTATTATTGGCATGATAATGATTTGCTTGTGTGTGTATATATATGCTTGTGTATATATACATGTTTATATGCATATGCAAATATGTATATATGCTTTATATAGTGCATACATTACATGTATTTACATGCATGCCTACATTTTTTCTGAAGTCAATCATGAAACATGTAATAGCATTTACTTCTAATTTAAAATCTGATTTACAGAGAATTCAATTAATTGAATCAAGCACTTTAATCAATCAACATGTAGTATACACCTGTTACATGTCAGGTCTATGCTAAGTACTGGAGTAAAAATTCAGTGGGTATCGGGGAGAAGCATAGAATACTGACAGCTAAACATAGAAGACATGCAAAATAAATAGAAAGTGAATATTCATACCACAGTCATGTCACCTTATGCCACGCTCCACTGTAACGAGGAACAAAACATTTTTAGTAAAGCCAGCCAAAACAACAACCACATTTAACAATGTATGTAGCATTCCACATCCGTTGTCCTTATCTCTTTAACAGGAGTATCTGTTTCCTTGTCATTTCTCTCAGACTGAGAGTCAGCTGAATTAGCCTACTTTTTGATGTTGTTAAAGCTTACACTATTATATTTATCTTGTGTATTGTTTTTTTCCTCTTCCTTCGGTCTACATCACTTTGTGACTGTGTGGCCTAGGTGTTCAACTGGTAGACATCATAACATACCTGATGTTCAAACACAGCAATAGCTTCTTATGACAGATTTATTTCCCTTTTGCTTTTTTCTGTAGTCTATAGTAAAGCAGATTGTCAATTAATCAGCTAGAGAGTTCAGTATATAATTTAACCTTTAGGTAATGCCATCTCCAAGTCACCACCACCATCCAAGTACTTTCTTCAGAGAGTAAAAAAAGCTCAGGGGCTTTCTCAAAGGTTGCGGTATCCCTACTGCTTACCAGATGGTGCTCACCTGCAATGACACTGGCTCCAATTCAACACTGATAGAGGGGGGAGGGAGGGAGGAGCAAGAACGGGGTGGGGGGGTGTAGAGACAGACAGAAAGACAGAGAGAATATTTGTGAAAATGAATGAGAATGGAATATCACTCTAAAAGATAAATTCTTGGAAATACTGATTTGGTTTACCCCAACCCTGGATCTGAAAAATCTCTTGCTCTTGACCATCCAATCTCATTTGTGAGTCAAACACTTGATTTGTAGTGGCCCTATGATTTATTAAAAATCAGTAAAATGAATAATTATAATGGAGCTGTCACATAGCAAAATGTTGAAGAGATTGCTTTGCAAAATCATCTCCACTGACTCCTCCCTTTCTTATTTTCACCCCCTACTACATGGAGAAGAATGAGGGAGGAACTGGGAGTTCAAACAGGATGGACTCCACAGAGTATACAAGGGGAAAGGATAGTAGTGTGGGGATCAGTCTGTCTGATTTCACCAGTAGCTGAGGTTTATGCTAATTGCCAATTTCATCTTTCCTGAAACTGATCCAATATGGTAGCACTGATTTGTTTCACCACCAAAATGATGTGTTCCCATATCTAAACCAGGTCACTGATGTACCATTATCAAGGACCTGTTCCAGCTCAGCAACAATGGCAGCAAGCAGCCATGAGTTACCTGACACAATAAAGTGAACATTTCTTCATCCCTTGGACCTCTAGTCCCAGTCACTTAGAAGGAAAAAACATGAATGGAATATAAAACTAAACATTTCTTCAAGGTTAAGAAAAATGAAAACTTGAGGATTTGAAAAAATGTACAACCACATACATTTCTCCACCTCCTCTCACTGTCTCACTGGATTATTTTTCTCAGTCAGTCTTTCTAATAAGGATACCTTTTACTTCTTCATATAAGTCTCCCTATGCTTCCCTGAATTCTTCATATTCCTCACTTCTTATGACACAATCTTCCATTTCAGTCTTACACAATTTATTCATACATTTTCAGTCACCAGACATCTATTTTGTTTCTAGTTTTGTTATTATCATTATCACTGCTATCACGAGTGCTACCAAACCATTTGGTAAATCAAAAATGCTCTTATTTGCAGTTGTCCACATGGGATGGCAGAATCTAGTCTGTCTATTCTTAAAAGCCTTTGTACCAATTTTTAATAATTCAATTCAGGAAATATTTAGCGATATAATTCAACAACCATACTCAGTACCTACTATGTGCTGAAAATATAAAAGATAAAATGAAAAATAATTCATGAAGGTTCTTAAATTCTACTAGGGGCAGGGGTAGAGAATCTGCAGCTTTGCGAGGTCCTTGAGTGCAGTCTTTTGACTGAGTCCAAGTTTTACAGAACAAATTATTTTATTAAGAGGATTTGTTCTGTGAAATTTAGATTCAGTCAAAGGGCCATACTTGAGGACCTAGAGAGCTACACGTAGCCTTGAGGCTGCATGTTCCCCACCCCTGAACTAGGGAATACACCATGTGGACGCAGAAGTAAATATAAGCTTCAGTAGTCTGAGAAGTCAGAGAGCCTTAATAACTATGGGGATAAAGAAAGGTTTCCCATAGGACGTTGTCTCTCAGCTGAACCTTGAAGGAAGCTGTTATAAGAATTGGAGATGATAAAAGAGATCTTTCCAAGTAGCTTAGGAAAGTTATTGTGAAGGTATGGAGGTGGAAGATGAAATGTTAAATTCAAGGAATAGTTGAACTGGCTAGAATGGAAAGTGTGTGGAGGGAAACATGAAATAAGACTGGAAATGTAGTTCAAAGCCAAACTGTGAAATGCCGTTCTTATCTGAGAAGCAAAAGGGAAAGAATGAAGATTCTTAAGCAGGGGGATTGCACAGTCAGATGTGCTTTAGGAAGATTATTTTGGCAGCTGTGTGGAGGATGGATCAGACAGGAAAGAGACTGGAAAAGGGGAGACTGGTCAGGAGGTTACTGCTATACAGTAGTCCCTGTGAAAGGTGATGATTGCATAAGCTCATCTGAGTATAGAGAAGGGGTAGCATATGAGAGATGTTGCAGAGCTAGAATGAACAGAACTTCATAGCTGTGGGGTCATAGGGACTAGCGAAGATTAGATACTACTTTGAGACTGTGAATCTGGAGGACCAGAAGTCTTGGTGGTACACTGAGAAGAAATAGAGAAGTTTAAAGAAGATGGCAGGAGAAGGAGGGCTAGCATTTAAGAAGGGTGAGGATAGAAGAGGAAGGTAGATAATGAATTCTGCTTAGGACATATCAAGTTTAAAATGCTTATACAACACTTAGGTGAAGAAGTCCAACAGAAAGTGTATGTGATTCAAGAATGAACCTCAAATGGACTTGAGGCAGATGTATAAATCTGGGAGTTTTCTGCATATATATATTCATTGAACCCATAGAAGCAGATTAGAAATCACTGTGACATAGAGCATAGAGGGAGAATAATATTTTAAAAGAGGCTTGAAAGACCCCTATCATTAAGGGGGCTAGATATGGATGATAATCCAGCAAAGGGGGCTGGTCAGGTAACTAAAAAGAGAAACAGGAAAGAATAGTTGTCACAAAAGATGAGCGAGTATCTAACCTGAGGAGGTATAGATATTACAAAAAAAAAAAAAGAAATCAAGAATGGTAAGAACTGAGGAAAGAGCCTTGCTTAAACTCAACATTACTGAGTAGCTATTGGCAACTTTTAAATCAGTTTCCATTTTTAAGACTTGCTATGTACAAACCACTAGGCTAGGTATTGGGAATATAAAGATGGAAGATGCCTCCTTTCAAGAAGAGAGAATGTGTATCCTCTCCATGCATTTTGTAGTGACTCCTCTATCCTATGACTATAACATACCAACTCCTCATCTATTCCTTTTGAAATCTTTCTTTTCCTTCACATATCAGTGTTCAAGTGCCATTTCATCTATCAAGCTCCTTCTAAGTATCCCCTCTTCTCCCTGAATTGTAGAATGTTAAAAAGGCAAGGGAATATACTAGATAAATAATACAAGAAGATATGTAAAGGGATCATTTTTGGAGGAGAGAGGATGATGAAGGTCTTTATGGAGGAAGTCATATATGAAACATGGATATGAAGGAAAAGAATTATTTCAAAGGGAAGAGATGAGGAGGGAGTATGCCATAGACATGGAACAGATACAGCATAAATGCATGGAAGCAAGATAAGTTTGTAGAATACAAGCATTTGTCTGAAGCATAGAGAGGGCGAAGGAATAATGTGAGATAGAGTTGGGAAAGTAAAAAAAAAATTAGATTTCAGGTGACCTTAAAAATCCTCTGCTTTTGTTACTGTGGATTTTAGGGGAGGTAGAAGGGATGATTACACTGGCATCCCATATAAGCAGGTTACTTCCTTAAAGGAGTAGCTTCTGCCCTTGGGAAGCTGTTCTCAAAAACTAAACAGTTATGAAAGGTAGTTTAGCTTCAGAGAAACAAATTGTGTAGAGGTTCTAGTTATAACCCCAACGCAAATACCTCCAGAGTGAGAAATTTCACTTGCTTGAGTTCCATTATTTTATGATGGAAATGAACCAAGATCACTGAGCCATCTGGGACAGAAAAGTAACCTCTCTGTAGCCTATAAACCCAAAGAACAGGAGTTCAGAAATGATCTAGTCAGCTGGTACAGAATAGTAACCTCCCTACACCTTATAAACCTAGAGAATGGGAGTTTGGAAACAATCTGTGTCACTAATCTGACATGACCCCAAGTCCATTTTACAAACTTAGTCTTCTTGATTATCCACTGGGATAACAGTTGAAATCCATGCTGTCAGATTGTTGTATAGTTAATTTTTTTTAAAAGAAGCAACCAAATAGAGACTTAAATCTTCACTAAAGGGAATCCCTTTTAAATAGACCTGAAGGAGGAATGAGGGCGAATAATAGTAATTTAATAGTGCTTCTAGATTTGGACACAATTTTAATTAGGGCAGTTATAGCCTGGATGAGAAACATGATAGTAATTTCTCCCTTGGCCTCAAAGCAACTCTAAAGACCAGTCCTAGAAATCATGCAGTTCCAGAATAACAGAATGCTAGAGCTGAAGGAAACTTAGAAAATGTCTAATTCAATCCCTTCATCTAACAAAGGAGGAAACTTAAGACCCAGAGTAAAGTGACTTGTGAAGATAGCACAGATAATAAATTGGGTTTGAATTGTAGCCAGAATCCATGTCTGTGATGTAAAAACATTCCCTTTCCTTTCCTCTACCCTTTCACCTCCCCTAAACTTCCACTAGTAAAATGTAAAGTCCTTAAAGGAAGGGGCTTTCTTACTTTTGACTTTAAATCCCCAGCATCTACCTAGCACAGTTACTGGAAAGATAATTGAATTGAATTAGCACAAAACCAAGGGTAAGGGACTTAAAGCTTAACCAAAAATAGCTTTATCTTTGTCTGTGTATGTACTCTTATGTGGTAAATTCAGTGAGTTCAGTCCAAAAAAGTGATCCAATGACATGAACCCCAATATCAGTTTCACAAGTCATTTATCATCATATAAATCGAACAGAAATTTGCTTGATCTTTTAATTAATCACTAAACTCAATTACCTAATACTTCATCCTTCCTTAACTTTCCGTAGCATTTGATGCTGTTGGCCACCCTTTTGTTCTGCTGGATACTCTACTGTCTTGGTTTTCCAGACACTTCTATATCTTCATCTACCTCCTGCTTCTCGAATTGTTCCTCGGACTCTTTTGCTAATCATTATCCATATCCCAATCCCTCTGTGTATGTTTGTCTTTCGTTGCCAAAGAAGACCATGCCATCAGAGAAATAATGACATGACTTGCACTTGACTTTGTTTTGAGTGAGGAAGGGCTGGGCAGGTCACCAGCCTCACTTTTCTTCCAGAGCCATCTGAATCCAGTAACCAGATATTCATCAGAATGACTGGAGATGACCCAGGATGAGACAATTAGGGTTAAGTGACTTGCCCAAGGTCACACAGCTAGTGAGTGTCAAGTGTCTGAGGTGAGATTTGAACTCAGATCCTCCTGGCTCCTGCACTGGTGCTTTATCCACTGCACCACCTAGCTGAACCATCCCAATCCCTATCCATAGGTATACAAGCAAGGCTCTCTGTTGGCCCTTTTCTTTCCACTTTTTCTCAATGATCACGTCCATTGCCATTGGTTTAATTATTATTTCTATGTTGACTCCACCAAGATTAATGTATCCTATCCTTGTCTTTCTCCTGAGTTTCAATTCTGCATCGCTAACTGCCCACTGGATGTTGCAAATTTATGTAACAAATGTTACATAAAACTCATTATGCCCAAAATAGAAGTTGCTATCTTTCTACTCAAAACTCATTTCTACTGTGAACTTCCCTTTTCCTGTCAATGGCACCATGATCTTTAAGTCATGAAGGTTCACAACCATTGCATAATCTTCAACACTTTGATCTCCTTCAACCCCATATGCACCATGCTTTGTACTGTGTAAGATACATGGGAGTGCTCCATGCATACAGTTGATTTATTAACTTAGTAGCCCTACATTAAATATGTGAGAATATGAAGATCATAAACCAGGTGGGCAGATATTTGAAAGAATCACACATGAAGAGAGAAAAAGAAACTTTTTGGAAAGAATGAGATCCATTAGGTGAAACCGCTATGGGGAGACATGGCCTGAATATCAAGAAACATTTTCTGATGGTGAAATCCGTTATACTGTGAACATCCCCTAAAGGGAAGCAGTAAGGTTTATTTCCTTACAACACATGGGCAGTAGCCTGCCCCTGAATGACACTGGAAATGTAATCACAAGGAGTACTGTATTCCTTCCCTGACCCCTAGTAAGTGGAGAAACTGACCTCGTTTGGTCTTTTCCGTATCACATTTCAGTGATTCAATGAGCCAGGGCATTGAAAGAAGCTTGTCTGCCTCTGAACTACAGTGTCCTGCCTTAAGCTTTAAGCTCAGCTTCCAAGTCACCCGGGCAGCTCAAATTCCTGCCCTTCTGGCTTTTTCTTGTCAGTATTTGGTAATGTAATGAAGTGCAGCCTTTTTGTATGGGAGGCCTCTGGCTTCTGCTCCATTTCACTCAAGTTTGGTTGACTAACTTTTGACAGGTCATGGGTTATGCCACAGCTAATTCTCTATATTAAGCCACAGACTAAATTAGCCTCCAAAGAGGTTCTGCTGGACTTTCTGTGGAAGGAAAAAAAAAGAAATAACAAATGTGTCTATATAGGAGAATCAAAAGTTATGTGTATGGTAAAAGAACTTCATGCTTCACTCAACTGATTCTAATTTTTCTTGTTCCTGCCTATTTTCTGGTAGGAAAGCTACATCACAACTAGCATGGAGTGAACTGGGCTTTGTCCTAGGGCATAAATATCTGGTGGAGTGCAATTTTGACTCAAACCCTGCTTTCTCCCTCCACTGATAACAACCTCTATTTCTCAGCTTTCCTCTGTGTTGTACCTTGTTTTCCAGAGGTCTGGGGGCAATTATCCCTAGGGTCTTCTGGGCACAGTAATACCAGAGAATAATAAACATAACAAAGACAAAAGAAATAGAGGCACCATGAGTTCCAGAACACATGACAAATGGATGGGAGGATACAACTTGCTGCTGTCCTTCCCTAACCTAGCAACTTACAGCAGTCTTCTCATTCAAAAACCACCAGTGAAAAGAATGTGAGAACATGTTCTTGAACTTTTATATGTACTCTTAATTCTAATTCAGCCTATCCTATATCAAAAGTCCTACTAGCTTCTTGGTCAACCAAACTCTTTGTCACTCACTTTACATTGCCATCTCCTCAGTCACTCATGGCCTGAAGAAGGCCTATCAAAACTCCAAAGTATTGGATTAGAACCAGGTAGAGACCATTGTACTTGCTCTAAATTGGAAAACAAGGCCCCTCCAAAATACATGATTAGAAATAAGCCTACCCAAAGTTTCCATGATGGCTGAGCATGTCCTAAGAGGTAAGGAAGACCAAGTAAGTACTGCATTAGTTTCTTGCAAAGTGAAACTCTGGTACCATCTCCATCTAGTCTAAACTCCAGTTCCTAAAGATCCCTTCTTGAAATGTGTAAGTAGCATGTATATACATAGTGTTTACTTGTCTGTGTACATGTTATATCATCCGGTAAGATGTAAGTTCTTAGAAGATGGGAATTGTTTTGTTTTTATATCTCCAGCATCTATTCGACTGTTTTGCACAAGATAAGTGCTTAATTATTACCTGTTGAAGGGAATTGAACTGAATCAGACTGATGAATTTAATGGTCTGATAGGTACTTGAGTCCAGACTACCGCTGCCTTTCCTAGTTGGCATCTCTGACTTGTAATTAGGGGTAGAGCTTGAGAACCAAAGAGCAAACAAGAAAAAGCATGCTAAAAAACAGTGCTTACAATGGCATTGGCCTCTATGGCAGTTGGCAAAGCAGTTTGGGTGGAAAGTTCTGTGTGAGAGTTTATTATTATAACTTCGCATACTATTTACAAATGCCCTTTTCAATTAAAATCATCTTGTAAAATTTGGGAATTTGATACCCACTAATTTGAAATTGTGACTGTCTCTGTGTTCTCTGCACTACTTCACACTTACCACTAATTACGGTCATAATAAGGAAAGGCTGCCAGTCCTAGTGGTTGTATCCCATAATGGAGAATTAGAAGGTTGCATTACTATTCTTAGAAGTCTCTACAACTTGACAAAATTGTTTCCCTTATGCCTCAGTTTCTTAATCTTTAAAAATGTGGTTCTGAAATACTTGGAGGATGAATAAGAGAAAATGTGTGATGATAGTGAATGCCACTAAACCAGGCTGGTTATAAATGAGAGGCATTGCCAAAATATTGCTACACTATTTTGAGAGTAAGCGTTATAGGAAAATTTCCTATCACTCTTTCTGCCAAGGAACAAATTATACATTCTAAATAAAAACATCTAGAAAATAAATGGCAATTCTCTGGAAATAATGGTGGGATACAGGGGGAGGTAGTACCACAATAGGACAGCTAGTGGATAGAGCACCAGTCCTAGAGTCAGGAGGAACTGAGTTCAAATATAGCCTCAGACACCAAGCATATGATCTTCGGTAAGTCACTTAACATTGCTTGCCTCAGTTTCCTCATATGCAAAATGATCTCGAGAAGAAAATGGCAAATCACTCTAGTATCTTTGCCAAGAAAATCTCAAGTGGGATCACCAAGAGTTGGACGTACTTGAACAACAAAAAAAAGTTTGATAACTGGTATTTCTCATCTGAGCTGTAGTATTTGTCATCAGGGAGAGCACTGCTGCTAAGATTTTCCAACACTAGAAATGCCTTCCTGGCAGTGATGGGTCAAGACTGATCCATACTGACTTGATTCTCATCTTTCTTTTAAAGCAACCTTTATTTTTTTGGACCAGATCTGTGATTTTGTGGCTAAAAGGGAACAAATTCCTCTACTAATTTAGATGGATACTTTCTCTACAATTGACAGTTTTTGAGAGTTCCCTGGGGGGCACAGTGCCTGGTTCATAGTATGTAGATGTATAGTAGATGCTCTTTTTTTAAATGCTTTTTTTTTTAGATGCTCTTTTGTTAATTCTTGTGCACTTGACTAGATGTGACTTTCCATCTCCAGGGCCAGTTTGCCATCAGCTACATCATACTGTCTCTCATAAAGCATGCATGTTTGGGAGGTGTGCTGGGAGGGGACAAAAATACCATTGTCACCTTTGCCCCATCTCGGTTATAATAGACCCCTGACTCGAGTTCATAGCTCAGCTTAGGGAACCAAGTCATAAGGTAATTTTAGGTGGAGTTGCAAAGAGCATGACAGCAGCCTTATCAGCTTTCCTTTTTAATCATCCTGGTAAAGTATCACCTGGACCTTCACCTTTCCTGGCCCCTTTCAAAACACATCCTTACTACCACAGGGAGAAGGGGGAGCAGATTCCATGGCAACAGAGGACATTCAAAACAAACAGCAGAGCAGAGATGGCAAAAATTTACATATTCACTCCCTGTTCTCCTTGCACAGCTGTGTGCTTTCCTGAGCACAGAGGTGAGGCCAGCCAGTTTCTCTCCCTTTCTGCTTTCCTCCAAATGAGTCCATCCTAGATTGAAAGTTGATTTTAGATTTCTCAAAGGAAAATGTTACTGGGCTAAGAGTCACCTTTTCCTTTTTCTGATTGCATCCTCAATTTCTTCTGTCCTCTGCCCCTCAGCCATGCTCTCAGTCTGGCATCCTATCTAAGGTTTTGATTCCAGCCAAGGTGTAGCTCACATCAGCCTAGGTTTGGACGGGAAAGGAATGGAACAGATACTGAATCAACTCCCGATTCTAAGGTCATCTAAGGACACCTCAGGACAACCTGCTCCTTCCTCATCTCCCCCCCACACATACACACAGTCACATTCCACCCCTCCCCCTGGATCCGGAGGAAGGATAGGGTTGAATCATTACTAGTAAAGTGCACAGAACAGATGGGAAGCGAGCCAAAATCTATGACTAGTGAAGTCCTCTGAGTTCACAAAGAAGCCTTGGGACTTCTCACAGAAGGAGAGGAGAGCCAGTGAGAGCTGTCAGAGAGGAAAGTCACTATTATGCTTTGGCCTACTCTAGGAAGGGACCTGGTTACTTTTAGTGGATCATTTCATGAGCCTTCAGGAAATGAAGGCCACAAACTGAATAAGTCAAAAGTGATAAAGGGTGCTGAACCAAAAATGAAAATTAGAGAGAAGAAATACAAGCTTAAGTCAGACTCTTTCTCAAACTGCTTTCTGATTTCCCCCTACCCCACCCTACTAAATAAAGCAACGGTTTGCATTAGGGTGTTTGGAAGGGATCTGCTAATTGAGAACCAAATCGCTCCAGGTCAGAGGAGCAAGTAGCTTCAGATATTATCAGAGGTGACAAGGAAAGCTCCTGAAAAAGACAGAAAAACCAATTACAGATAAAGCTTTGCTTAGGATCCCTCAGCAGAAATAGCAGAATGAATAAGCATGGCCAACAGGCATTTTGCCATGGCAGTTAGCCCTGAGAGTTAGCCACAGAACTAGGAAAAGGAGTAATATGGAACTGAGAATCTTGGTTTCAGTGAGTATAGTTTTCTGAGATTGCACTATATTTCTGTTTCTGCCAAATGCTAAGTAATAACTGTGTATTCACTCCTACTTTAGAAGACGAAAGGATAGGAACTTCTCTTTTCTCCAACTTATCAGGGAGAATTAAGTTCTTTGAAGGAATGGAAGAATTTCTTCTCTCCTTAGAGAGAGGGTGGCACCAGACCAGGATAGTGGTCATCCATTACTGAGAGGAGGAAGAAGCTGGGAAAATTCTGCTAAGAGGAGGGTGGCAATATGGCTACTACATGTTGTCCTGGCATTAGTAGTTAGTAAATCTGTGGTCTTCCTGGGATATGATAGCATCTATTATAACTTAACTAGTATGACTGCTACCTGTTTATATACATTCAGAGGGGATATCACTAGAAGGAACTTAATATCACTGTGGGATTAGGAAGACCTGGGCAAAAGAACTGAAAACTTAGTCAATAAACATTTAATTAAGTGTCTACTATGTGCCAGACACTGGGTACATAAAGAAAAACAAAAGACAGTCCTTGTTCTCAAGGAACTCACAGTCTAATGGGGGAGACAACATATAACCAGCTATGTGCCATCAAACTGAAGACAGGATAAATAGGAGGTAATCAACAGTGGGAAGGCACTAGACTTAGGGAGGATCGCAAAAGACTTCTTGTAGAAGATGGGATTTTAGGGGACAAGTGGGAGGATATGAAGAGTTTTTAAAAACAAAATAGAGGACCTTATATTTGATCCCAGAGGTGATAAGGAGACACTGGAGTTTGTTGAATTGGGGGTAGTAAGAGAGGTGTGTTTATGACATAATCTTGCACTTTCACAAGACCTAGGAATTAAGGTTGTAGGATCATGCTAAAGATCATAAGCTTCAGGTTTAAAGATTTAGAAGTGGATCTGAGGTCATTGATTCCAACCCTTTATTTTACAAATAAGGAGCAGCTTAGGCCCAGAGAAGGCAAGTAACTTGGCAAATACTGCCCAGTTAATGAGTGACAGAACCAGTATTTAAAATCAAATGTATCAAAATTCTCCACATTAAAATCCAGTATTCTTTCCAGTGAACTATGTTTTCAACATTACTACTAATTATAGAGTTTTTTGTTCTGTTTTGTTTTAACAAAGGCATATTTGGAATTCTGTTAAGTAAAGAGTGTCTGATAATGAGATTCAGATTTCTGGACCACAATTTGACACAGGGATAGTAGGTTTTCAACTAGGCCAGAGGGACCATTTTTTAAGAAATATCTAAAAGCTCATTTGACAAGATTAAGAAGATTGTGAAATAGGATAAAAGGAGACAGAGGGAGAAAACTACTCATATATATATATCCTTCCAGTCATATATCATGGAGAGTAATAGGAAAAATGTAGGAAGATCAATAGTAGAAGAGACTAATAAAGTAGTGGGCCTCAATGCAATGGACCTCGAGTCAGGAAGATTTGAGTTCAAATTCTGCCTCAAACATTTGCTAGTTCATATGACTTTGGGCAAGTCACTGGACTTCAAGATCCCTATGTGTAAAATGAAGGGGTGGGATGTGATTGCCTTTAGTGCATCTTCCATCTCTAAATCTGTTAACTTATAAGAAATGTCATGCATGTTAAAATCAATAAAGTGCCTGCTGTGTGCCAGACACTGTGCTAAGTACTGGGGATACAAAAAGACACAAAAGACAGTTCCTGCTCTTGAGGAGCTCACAATTTAATGTTATAAGAGACATTTTTATCATAGAGTAAGGAACATAGTCCTTGCTCCATTAAATGAAGGAGAATAAAACAGCCTCTCAGAATAAAACCTTTAGTAATAGCCAAACACCCTTCTGTTGGAGACTTGGGATATCAACTAGCTACAGTTCTGGAAGCATCTCCACCACACCTTCACCTTGCATGAGTCAATATTAGTCCCAAACTTTAATGTCAGGTTGGAGCTTCCTTCCCCTAGTAGCTGACCCACATAAGAACACTATAGAAATCTCACTCTGCTTCACCCATGTTGAGTGCCTAGCTCCATCTGGAACCCCAGCAGACATTCCAATGTCCATCCTCACTCACCTTCTCTTTGTTTTGAGGAGCTCTCTTCCTTCCCTTTCTCTCTATCCATTCCATCTTGCGGGGTGCCTTGTCTGATGGTGCATTGCTTCCCAACCGCACCATTCCCCTCCTTAGTTCAGGGTTATGACTAGCAATTTCAGCAGCCACAGCTATGTCCCCAAGCCTTCAATTAGGGAACACAGAACACAAAGCTAGTTCAAGAACAGTGTGCTCTAATGAAAAGGTCCTCTTCCTTCTCCCCTACATGAGGTTTGTGACTGGGGACCCTACCCTGAATTCTGTGATCCTGAGATATTGCCCCTGGCAACTATGAATGGCAGATAAGAGACATTGTCACTTTTCCCTGAATTGGACCTTGGTATCCTGAACTTTTCTAAATTCGCATTCAGATAAAGAGAAGAAATGCATAATGAGTTTTGAAAAGAGGTGGCATATATAATGATGAGAGTCTCCAATGACTTCTTGGTCTGTGTATCTCATGAAATGAGAATGTTGATAAATTCTTGACTTTTTATGAAAATTTCATTTTCCAAAAGATAAAACAATAAGAGAAATTGCTATTGCAGATATGATTCTGACCAACAAGGAGGAACTGTTTGCTATAGAGTTTATTAAGCCCAAGGAAGGAAAGGTGCAATGCATAACTAGGACATGATCTTCCCTTCCTTGCTCCCCCCTAAGAAATTGACAGTCTAACAGAAAGAGAAGACACAGATAACTATAATAAATAACTACATGACAAAAACATTTGAAAGGAAGAAAGTGTGCTGTGGAAACTCTGAAGAGCAAGGTCATTGATAAACAAAGATAGAAGAGGCTTCAGGGAAGTGATATATGTGGTCTTTGCTTTAGAAAGTGGAGGGGAATTCAAAAGGTAAAGAGTACAAGAGAGAGTCATCCAGATGGAAGGAAAACTTTAAATGAAGACATAGAATTAAAGGGCACATAAAATTCAAGGGGAGGCTGTAGATCAAGATGGACCTACCATGGCTCCTCCCCAAAACCCCTCAAAAACTGTAAAAAATGACTCTAAACACATTCTAGAGCATCAGAAGCCACAAAATGACAGACTGAATCAAATTTCCAGTCCAAGACAATCTGGAAGGTTGACAGGAAGGATCTATTGCACCAGGTTGGGAGCAGAGCACAGTCTGGCATAGCCCACGCCAGTATTGACTGAGTGGAAGCAGGCCTTAGGGGACTGAATCACTGGTGGCTGCTGTGGATTCCAGACTTATCAACCCGCAAGCACTAAAGATAGCTTCAAAGGTCATTGGGAAGTACCTCTTATCTGACTGAGAGGAGAGCATGGTCCAGCCCCAGCCTGACCCTTGGCCCCTGCTCTGGCCCCAGTGTGGCTCCAGCAACTGCTGAAGTAGAGGCTGCTTCTGGAACCTTCCACTTAACAAAACTCAAAAGTTAAATAATTGATTGGGGAAAATGAGCAAACTGGGGGAAAAGAAACAGACTATAGATTCTTTCTCAGTGAAGAGGTATTTTCTTAAGTCTTGGTGACAAGGAAGATCAAAACATACATCCAGAAAAAACAAGAAAGCCAAAACTCCTGCATCCAAAGCCTCTAAGAAAAATATGAATTGGTCTTAGGCCATGGAAGAGCTCAAAAATGATTTTGAAAATCAAGTAAGAGAAGTAGAGGAAAATTTGGGAAGAGAAATGAGAATGTTGCAAGAAAATCATGAAAAACAAGTCAACAGCTTGCTAAAGGAAACCTGCCAAAATGCTGAAGAAAATAACACCTTTAAAATTAGATTAACCCAAATGGCAAAAGAAATCCAAAAAGCCAATGAGGAGAATAATGCCTTAAAAAGTAGAATGAGTCAAATGGAAAAAGAGGTCCAAAAATTCACTGAAAAAAATAATTCTTTAAAAATTAGAATGGAGCAAATGGAAGCTAATGATTTTATGAGAAATCAAGAAATTATAAAATAAAACCAAAAGAATGAAAAAAATAGAAGACAATGTGAAGTATGTCATTGGAAAAACCACTGACCTGAACTCAGGAGAGACAATTTAAAAACTGTGGGACTAGCTGAAAGTCATGATCAAAAAAAGAGCCCAGACATCATCTTTCATGAAATTGTCAAGGAAAACTGCCCTGATATTCTAGAACCAGAGAGTAAAAAAGAAATGGAAAGAATCCACTGATCACCTCCTGAAAGAGATCCCCAAAGAAAAACTCCTAGAAATATTGTAGTCAAACTCCAGAGTTCCCAGGTGAAGGAGAAAATATTACAAGCAGTCAGAAAGAAACAATTCAAGTACTTTGGAAACACAATCAGGATAACACAGGATTTAGCAGCTTCTACACTAAGGGATCAGAAGGCTTGGGATATGATATTCCAGAGATCAAAGGAGATAGGAATAAAACTAAGAATCACCTACCCAGAAAAACTGAGTGTAGTACTTCAGGGTAAAAAAAAATGGAATTTCAATGAAATATAGGATTTCCAAGCATTATTGTTGAAAAAACCAGAGCTGAATAGAAAATTTGACTTTCAAATACAAGAATCAGGAGAAACATGAAAATGTAAACAGGAAAGAGAAACCATATTCTTATATAGAAAGATGATATTTGTAACTCATGAGACCTTTCTTAATATTAGGATAGTTGGAGGAAATGTATATATGTATGTGTGTGTGCATGCTCATGAGTGTGTGGAGAGAGAGACAGAGAAAGAGGAAAGTGAGGGAGGGAGGGCACAGGGTGAGCTGAATATGAAGGGATGAAGGGTTGAAAGGAATGTATTAGGAAAAAGAGAAAGGAAGAGATAGAATGTAGTAAATCATCTCATATAAAAGAGGCAGGAAAAAGCTTTTACAATGGAGGGGAAAAAGGGGAAGGTGAGGGAATAAGTGAATCTTCCTTTCATCAGATTTGGCTTCAGGAGGGAATAATATACACATTCAATTGGGTATAGAAGTTAATCTTACCCTACAGGAAAGCAGGGGGGAAGGGGATAAGAAAAGGAGGATAATAGAAGGGACATCTGATTGTGGGAAGGGGTCAACAGAAACAAACACTTTGGTAGAGGGACAGATCAAAGGAAAGAATAGAACAAATGGAGGGTGGGACATGATAGAGGAAATTACAGTTAGTCTTTCACAACATCACTGTTATGGGGGTGTTTTGCATGCCATACATGTATTACCTTTATCAAATTGCTTGCTTTATCAATGGGGCTGGGTGGGGAGGGGGAAAGGGAGAGAATGTGGAGCTCAAAGCTTTAAAAATGAATGCTAGAGGCTGTTTTTACATGCAACTAGAAAATAATATATATGCAATGGAATAGAGAAATCTATCTTATCCTACAGAAAAATAGAAGGGAAGGGGGGGGGGGGGTGATAAAAGGGAGGGCAGAATGGAAGAAAGGGCAATCAGAATACATGCTGTCCTGGGGTTGGGGTATAGGGGAAATGGGGAGAAAATTTGAAATTCAAAATTTTGTGGAAGAGAATATTGAAAACTGAAAATAAATAAATTTATATAAAAAATTCAAGGGGAAAAGATTAGACTCATTTATCTGAGTTGTAAAGTACAGGGAGGAGATAATCAGTTTTGAAACTATGATGCTAAGATGACCACCTTAAGCAATTACAAATTCAAGCAAATATTTTGTCATGAAGTTGGAATCCATAGAAGCCAGACTCTGTATGGAAACTTTGGTGCTGAATGACTTAATAAAGGTCATGTTCTTGCATTTATAAACAGCTTTTCAATCTAAGCCTTTTAGAACTTGGTTGCTTCCTACCGTTCTAGGCCTGTCTTATAATTTGCTCTCCTTTGTGTTGCTCTACAATCCAATGAAGCTGGCACTTCTTGCAATTTCCCACATGTGAAACCTCAGCTCTCAATTATGCACTTTTTCACTGGTTGTCCCAAAGGCCTGGATTGTTCACCAGCTTCACCTCCACTTCCTAACTTTGCCAGCTTCCTTCAAGGCTCAGATCAAATACCATCTTGTGCAAGAGGCCATTTTCCAGGTCTCTCTTCCACACTCTTCCCCCCACTTCAACTCCTTAGTGACTTCTCTCTGAAATTACCTTCCATTGTACCATAGGTGTCTTGTATATATAGTTATTTGGACCTTGTCTCCATCATTATAATATAAGCTGCTTGAGGGCAGGGAATGTGTTTTTGTCTTTATACACCTAGATCTAGGCATAGTGCATGACAAATTAAATAATAAATACTTATTGATTGATTAAATGCTTTCTATTTGCTTCATCTGATTTGATCCTACTTTAATAGATAAGGGAACTGGGAGTCAGAAATTAAGCATGGCATAGTGGACAGGGTCTTGGATTTAGAACCAGGGACCTAGGTTTGAGTGCTCTCTCTATTCTTTTCTCTGTGAACTTAGTCAAGTCATTTAAACTCCCTGGCTTTTCTTTAAAATAGAGATAAACCATACATGGACCACCTGTCTATCTCATAGCATTGTTATGCAGTTCAACTGAGATAATGCATAGAAATCACTTTGCAAGATACTAATGCTTAAATACTTGAAGGGTCTCTGTGATCATATGATTATGGGTCACATTTAGGGGTAGAAGAAATCTCAAATTCATCCAGCCCAAAACCCTCATTTTCCATATTGCACAGATAGAAATGGTGAACATTTCTAATATAGCTCAAAACTACTTATTGTTCAGTGGATTTTCCTGAATTGTTGATGTCTCCAGATCTTTGGTACCACAAAATAGTGCTGCTAAAAATATTTTGATGTACATAGAATCTTTCAGTTTTTATCTGTATACACTTCACAAGGGGATTTCTCTGCTAAAGGGCATGAATATCAAATAGTATTTTCAAGGAAAAAAATGATCCTCCCTATTCCCTTTTCTAAATCTATGCATGAGAAAAAGTATGTATTGGAGTGGTGTAGGGAGAGTGTGAGGTTTGGGAAGCACTGCCACAATTATCACAGTGTGATATCTGTACTGGGAAACCAGATAATTGAAGCTCTATTCATTATTGACTCAGATCCAGTGAGATCCGTTGGTCAATGGGGAGACTCTTTCTGGGTCAAAGGTGTGGGAACTGCTCTCCTTCACCAGTATGATGTGTTCTCTGTAGTCAAAGGCAGATGGGTGAAAGGGGGGTTTCTTTAACCTTCTTAACAAGCCACAGAAGGTAAAACACAATGTCTGACCCAAAGTGAATGTATCTACCATGCTTATGAGTAAGTTAATTTTGCTTAAAACAGGTTCCAGAGTATTTAAAACAAGTTAGGATCTTGAGGCAGCCAAGTCTCCTGTCAATGAAATAGTTTGCTTAAAGACTCCATTCAGTCATAAAGAAAGAAAATGTATTTTTGCCAACTATGGGTACAGTCATATAGTAGCTAGAATACTCATCCATAAGTCTGCTTTAGCTTAGCTGGGAGAGAGTCTGTTCACAAAAGATGAAAACTGTAGCAGATGGTAGTTTTCCATGACACAAGTGTATATGAAATACTTTGTCTTAAATTCTCTTTCAACAGCTGTTTATTTTGAATCTGAGCCCTGAGGTGCATCATTAATTCAAAAAGTCTGTGATACCATTCAATGATTGAGTCTTTTGGCTAAATCCTTAGCCTTACTACTCATATAAAGGAACATGGCTACCTCCTCCCAGATGCCTTCAGATGCTGAGAAAAATAACCTGTCCTATTAGATGATGCATTGTATTATACTCTGGTGACACCAAAACATGGAAGACTAATACAATATTTAGGTCCAAGTCTCCCTAATTGAACAGCATAAATACAGAGAAAATTAAATATAAATTGAATTATTTTAGCTGTAGATATGAATGGAAAACAGCACTGTTACTTTTCCATTCACTCTAAAATAGCAGTACTTGATATAGGACATAGTACAGGGGATCATGCTCATATTTTAATAAGAGAGGCAGCATAGAATGGTGCAGTATCAAGCTTCAATGTCAAGAAGACCTGAATTCAAATTTTGCTTCTGTCACATACTGGCTTTGTCAACCTGGAAAGTCATATAAATTCTTTTTCCCAAGGAACTCTCTAGCTAACTGATAGCTGGCATCTACTATGCCAGGTGCTATGCTAAGCGTTCTATAAATAATATGTCATTTGATCCTCATCGCTAGGTGCTATTATCTCCATTTTATAGCTGAGGAAACCGAGGCAGAGTTTGTGACTTGTCCAGGGTCAAATAGCTAATAAGTTCATGAGGCAGGATTTGAACTCAGATTTTCCTGTTTATTCTCTGTGCCACATACCTGCCTGTAAGTTGCAAAACAGATTCCAATCTGTGTTAGTAGAAGGAATTTCTTCACTGGGACTTCAATGTATTGGCAAAATCAAATGATCAGTTTGAAAAAATGAGAAAGTATGGAATGGTTATCTACTTACTGTTGCCATCTTGAATTTATCCATTATCATCCCAGCTTCTGGGACTTTTGTTCATTCCCTTTTGGAAACCTTCCCTGAGGATATACATAATGTGTTCAAATATCTTTTCTGGGTGTTAACATTTTGTGACTGCCAGGGAAATAGTCAGACTGTTCATCATTGTGTTCTTTCTCATTCTCACTACATGGGTGGCCCACCTCCTATTCTAAGCAGGCATGTCCTTGATGAAAATGGCAATAATAGCTCATAATTCTGTAGCACTTTAAGGTTTACAAAACGTTCCCCACACATTGCCTTGTTGGATCCTCATAACACTTCCCCCCTTTAACAAGTAACTGTGAGGGTCAGAGAGGTTACCCAGGGTCACAGAGCCACTGAGTGACAGAGGCAGAACTCAAACTTGCAATTTCTTTCATACTCAAAACCCAGTGCTCTTGAATATACCACATTGCCATGATATCTTTCACAGCAATTCTCACATTGTATGTGGTGGGGGTAGGTTGTGGTCTGTCCTTCGTTCTTGAAGAGGACCGTGAAATTAGGGAGATGATGACATGACTTGCAATTAACTTTGATTGGAGTGAGGGAAGAGTGTGCAAAGTCACCAGCCTCACTTTCTCTTCCAGAGCTATCTTGGTCCAGTGGACAGATATTGATTAAGACAACTGGAGATGATGCAGTGGGATGACTGTGGCCTTTTTAAGTTAAGGTCTTTCCAGGTTCTCACTTTGAGTGAGACATCTCTCATTCATTGAATTGGCCTCTATAAGAAGTGAGTCAAGCATTTGCCCTTTTAATCAAAAAAACCCAACAAACACAATCAAACTGGGAGGTGAAGACCCTCAGAGTTGCTGGCCAAAAGAAAAACAGTTATTATTTGCATTCATTCTGAGCCAACAGGGCCCCCAAAATAACCATTAAGTGGTGCTTGGGCAGGGAACTATTGTCCAATCCATGAGATCCAGAGGGAATTGGGCTTAAGGTTAAGTCTGAGAAAGAAACCTAACCAGTAAACCTCAAGTTAACTAGATAACTTTCAGCCATCAAAATTTACCTTCCTTTAGGCAGAACACCCTCAGGTAAGGGGAAAGAGAGGAAAGAAATAGAGAAGAAGTAAGTTTACATGCTATGGGTCTTTTCATTATAATTTTGGGTCACCAGCAATTCCAATTGTTTAGAGATAACAAGATTTCAGGATTCATTTCCATATTAGCATCACTTAGAAATACATCTGAAAAAAAGAGCTTTGGCATCATGCAACAGCTTGGAATCATTATAAGCACCATGTGATTTCCCAAATGCAATCCAGTGTATTCCCTTCCTATTAAATGAATGGCTCAAATATTTCTATATTTCCTGTCTGTTACATCACAGGATCACAGGATCTCAGAATTTTAAAGACTTTAGAGGCTTTCTAGCCCAATTCATACAAGTATAGGAATACCTTCTATGGCTTCTTAACAAACAGTCATGTATAGTTCACTTCTAATGCTGGGGAATCCACAACCCCTTAAGGTAGAGATTCTGCCTTGAAATAGCTCTAGTGACTAGTAATTTTCCTCATTATTTCAAACCCAATTTGCTTCTCCAAAACTTCTACTCACTGCTCTTAATTCTGCTCTCTAAGGTCAAGTAGAATAAATTTAATCCCTCTTCCACATTTTATCTTCTCCAGGCAAAGCATCTCCGGTTCCTTTTACCAGTCTTCACATCTATTGACATGCCATCTCAAGACTCATTACTGTCCTATTCATTTTCCTCAGGATATTCTCTAATATATTAGTGACTTTCCTAAAATGTACCCAGGGCTGGACACAGTACTGCAGTTGTGATCTGACACAGAACACAACAGGGGTATCTCTTGTCATGTCCTCAATACCCTTCTAATTCCACATATCCTAACTGTATCGACTGTTTTTGGCAGCCTTGTCATTATACCCATCAATACTAGTATGTCCAGATGATTTTTGGATATTTACTATCTAGTGTTTTAGCTGACCCTACCAGATTTATGTCTATACACAGAGGTCTGTACACAATGTTCACAAATCTGACCAAGGCTTTTGATACTGTTAGTTGGGAGGGCTTATGAAAAATTGTGTCAAAATTTGGTTGCCCAGAGAAGTTCACCAGCATTGTACATCAATTTCATGTTGGTATGTTTGCCCGGGTTCTAGATAATGAACAAAGCTCTTGTGCCTTTCCAGTCAGCAATGGAGTGAAACAGTGTTGTGTGCTTGTTCCCATTCTTCTTGGCATTATGTTTTCAGCCATGTTGTCAAATGTTTTCAGTGAGAATGGACATGGCATCAAGGTCAACGACCATACTGATGGTAATTTCTTCAATTTGAAAAGGTTACAAGCCAAGACCAAAGTGGAGGGAGTGTTGGTGCATGATTTTCTGTTTGCAGATGGTTATGCACTCAATGTAGCCTCAGAAGCTGAGATGCAACAAAGTATGGATCAATTCTCTGCTTCCTGTGCTAATTTTAGCCTAATAATTAACACCAAGAAAATACAGGTGCTCCATCAGCCACCACCACACCATCCATATATGGAACCATCAGTAACAATAAATGGAGAAGTTTTAAATGCTGTGGATAAGTTCATTTACCTTGGTAGTGTACTTTCCAGAGATGCACACATTGACAATGAGGTTGATGCACACGTTGCCAGAGCTAGCTCAGTGTTTGGGAGGCTCTGAAGAAAAGTTTGGAAAAAAAGAGGTATTAGACTGACTACCAAACTTAACCAAACTTAAGGTCTACAGAACCATTGTGCTGACTTCATTGTTGTATGCCTGCAAAACATGGACAGTCTACCAGCCCCGTGCCAGTAAACTGAATCGCTCAGCATTCCATTTGAACAGTCTTAGGAAGATTCTGAGGATCACCTGACAGGATAAGGTACCGGACTCTGCTGAAACTAAACTGACAAGTATGCACACGTTGCCAGAGCTAGCTCAGTGTTTGGGAGGCTCTGAAGAAAAGTTTGGAAAAAAAGAGGTATTAGACTGACTACCAAACTTAAGGTCTACAGAACCATTGTGCTGACTTCATTGTTGTATGCCTGCAAAACATGGACAGTCTACCAGCACCATGCCAGTAAACTGAATAGCTTCCATTTGAACAGTCTTAGGAAGATTCTGAGGATCACCTGACAGGATAAGGTACCGGACTCTGCTGAAACTAAACTGACAAGTATTTAAACTGTTTCAGAGAGCGCAACTTTGATGGGCTGGCCACATTGTTTGAATGCAAAATGTATGCTTGCCAAAAAGACTTTTATGGAGACCTTGCATGGGGCAGGTGATCAAATTGCCTTCTGGAATATCCTATTTCACGCCCTTCAATCCCTCAATGTAGAAGCTGCTAGATCTTGTGTTATCCTGATTGTATTTCCACAATACTGGAATTGTTTCTTTCTAGCTGCTTGCAAGATTTTCTCCTTGACCTGGGAACTCTGGAATTTGGCCACAATGTTCCTAGGAGTTTCTCTTTTTGGATCTCTTTCAGGTGGTGATCGATGGATTCTTTCAATACTTATTTTGCCCTCTGGTTCTAGAATATCAGGGCAGTTTTCCTCAATAATTTCATGGGAGATGATGTCTAGGCTCTTTTTTTGATCATGACTTTCAGGTAGTCCCATAATTTTTAAATTGTCTCTCCTGGATCTATTTTCCAGGTCAGTTGTTTTTCCAATGAGATATTTCACATTCTCTTCCATTTTTTCATTCTTTTGGTTTTGTTTTGTGATTTCTTGGTTTCTCATAAAGTCATTAGCCTCCATCTATTCCATTCTGATTTTTAAAGGACTATTTTCTTCAGTGAGTTTTTGGACCTCCTTTTTCATTTACTTAATTCTGCTTTTGAAAACATTCTTCTCCTCATTGGCTTTTTGAACCTCTTTTGCAAATTGAGTTAGCCTATTTTCTTCAGCATTTTTTTGAGTCTCCTTTAGTAAGGTGTTGACCTGCTTTTCATACTTTTCTTGCATCTCTCTTATTTCTCTTCCCAGTTTTTCCTCCATCTCTCTAACTTGATTTTCAAAATACTTTTTGAGCTCTTCCATGGCCTGAGCCCATTGAATATTTATTTTGGATGTTTGGGATCCAGAAGCCTTGACTTCTATGTCTTCCCCTGATGGTAAGCATTGTTCTTCCTCATCTGAAAGGATGGGAGAAAACATCTGTTCACCAAGAAAGTAACCTTCTATGGTCTTATTTTTTTCCCCTTTTTTGGGCATTTTCCCAAACAGTTACTTGACTTTTGGATCCTTTGTCAAGAGTAGAATATACTCTGGGAATCTGTGAGATCGCAGTTCCTCCAAGGCATGTACTAGTCTGGACACAGAGAGGGATTTGTGTGCCCAGAATCTTAGCAAATACCTCTCCACAGTCACTTGGGCTCCAGTTCTACAAAGTCAGCACTTGGGGCTGCTTTTCAGATAAGCTGGATGGGCAGGGCCACCATTCAGTTTGAGACAAAGAGCAGCTCAGCCAGGGCCTCCACCCAGAGGTAAGACTCAGCACTTCAATGCCTCTAGGGGTTTTTACACTCCAACAATGGAGCTTCCCTATGGGTCTGCTTTGCTGGCTCTGAGGTGGCTGCCTGCTGCCTGAGCTATGGGAAGGCCCTTCTCCCTTCCTGTCTCCCTGATAAAACCCCATCACTGACGTTGGTGCCCGTGGGCCAAGGGATCTGAGGACCTACTACTGCAACTGGAGATTCTGGCCTCCGAGGTATTGTCTCCCCAGAGTCTCGTTGTGCTGCAGCCAAGGCTGGGCTGGGCTTCGTGCTCAGCTCCCACGTCCAGCACAACCGATGTTTCCGTGGGCCTTTCAGGTCACCATGGGCTGGAAATCTCCTCCACTCTGTTGTTCTCCACTTCTGCTGCTCCAGAATTTTTTGAGAGCCCCTCTGTATAGGTATTTTATGGGCTGTGGGGGAACCCTGTATAAGTGTGTCTTTTTATAAGTCAATATCTAGCCCACTGGAATCCTTATGTACAGTTTAGTGGCACCTATTTCTATTTGAGATTGGCATCATTGTTTTGGATCATATTATAAAAAGTTCAAGGTCAGTTATAATCAGAATCAAATGGAGAAGTTCCTCATCTATATGTAATTCATTATCTATTTGGATTTTGTTCAACATATCCTTACAATGATGATGAATACCTCAAGTGAACAAGTGTCCTTATTTTATTCTTTGTTTTATATATAATCACTGAACAATATTATTTGTGGGGTACATCTATTATGATCATAACATATTTGTCATATCTAAGGCTCCCATCAACTTAAAGGAAATGTATCCAGAGAAAAGTTAACAATCCAAATTCAAGCTAATTTGTGGATTCTCCTAAAACCATAGCTGATAAGTACCCACCTAAGTGCTTACCCGGAATACTCAGACTCAGGAAAGAACAACAAGCAAAGATATGGCTTAGTGAAAAATGTAACAATAAAACATTCTCCTACAAACTTGGGGTATACACAATAACAAATAAGCACATCAGTTGTAATTTAATACACATGGGAAATACATGTGGAAAAGCATATTCACATGGAGTATAGGTGGCCAAAATATAGATTCGTTGTAGCATTCTTAGGGAAAATGCCAGGGTACATGTTTGGAAAGACAATCCATGCATTTGATACAGAAAAGACATTTATGAATTACAGTGATGTCATTTCATTGCTCCAACTGGCCTTATAGTGTCTGCTAATCTTGGAATCTCAATTGTATGTTCCACAGGGCAAGTAGCCTGCCTTACATCCTACTTTGCCAGATGTTTATTGGTTAATGTGTGTGCAGTGCCTGCCAGATTCTATTTGGCTGAGTGCTCCTTACTAGAGGCTACTCAACTCCCAATTTCTGGGTCTATTGATATCCTTGGCTGTCTCTTCCTTAGGGGAAGATCAGAGTTTCCATACAGTTTTACCTTGAGACCACTGACTTTTCTCTATGCCTTTATTCCCCCAAAGCCTCCCCTAATATTCTCTAGTCTTCTTTCCCTCAGAATCACTTCTGTGATTCTCTTTAGCAGGAGATTGTCAGACCTGATACCAAATCCTTTGGAACAAAGAACAAGGTCCTCCCAGTTAGTCATTGCCTTCAGGTTTAATTCTTTTCTTTGCATTAAAGTTTTTAGTCACTGGGTTTAAAGTCTCCATGAGCAACCCCACTCTAACTAATTGGTAGGCATTCTATTTGTCTTCTGATGTTAATCTCAGAATGCTATATCATAAACCAGCCAATGGTTACTTGCTAATAACTACCAAATAGCTTAGTCAGGGGTCTGGAATTCTCTTTTTCCAACCCTAAATCTCTTCCATTCTCATATGTAGTTGCATGGTCCAGGAAAAAGATATGAAGACAAAGCTAAATCCAGAAAGCAGTATTATTGTGGTAGCCCTTTGATAATGAGATATGTCCAACTAAAACCTAAAAGGGGCTTTGAGGCAAATTCTTAAATCTACATGGGTGAAACTTTGTTGGAGAACATTTAAAGCTGAATTTGGCTCTATTGAATCAAGTGCTTCTTAAAATAGCAAACCACAAACTGGCAGAATTTATATTATCTGTTTACTCATTCATTTGTTGACCACTGTAGATGTGGCCTGCAGTAGGGAATCACCTAGGAGAACAAACTGCAAATATGCCTCTTCATACTCAGGATTCTGACTCTAGTCTGATCCTACATGCTAGAACTCTCTACCTGGGTGTCCCTTTAGCATTTGAATATAAAATGCCCAAAATGGAAATCATATTTTCCTGAAATTTGCCATTCATCAATGGCTGCCTATTTTTATTGAGGTCACCAATTCCTTGTCCCCCAGATTTGAAAGCTTGGAGTCATCCTTGACCAATTCTTCTCCCACATTTTTCTCACCCATCAGTTTCCAAATCCTGTCAATTTTACCTCCAAAACACTTCTCACATCCATCTTTTCTCAATTCTCACATGTCCATCATCCTTGTTCAGGTCCTCAATACCTCTTTCCAGAATTATTGCAACAACTTTCTAATTGATTTTCCAGCTTGCAGGTTCTCAGGTTCCTCTACCTAATCCACATTACTATAAAAAATAATCTTCCTAAGGTACAAGTCTGACTTTGTCACTCCTCTCCTCAGATATCTCAAGTGGCTCCCACATTGTATCTAGGATAAAATACAAACATTTAAACCTAGCTCTTAAGTCCTACTTCAGTCCAGTTCCACCCTACCTTTTTAACCTTAACTCCTTCATGCACTGTTATGTTCCAGTTATACTGGACTATTACCAACTATTTCCTGAAGTTAACATTCAGCTTCCAGCCTTCCCACATTTTTCATAACCAGTCTCATTCCTAAATGCCCTACCATTTTATCTCCGCCTTTTAGAATCCTATTCTTCAAGGCTCAGCTCAAATACTACCTGCTCCATGAACCCTTACCTTATCTCCCCATTTATGGGTTCCTTCGAAAAAACACCTCCCATCTTAACTATATTTATGTGTATGTGCATATATCCAATAAGAATATAAACTGCAGAGAACAAGGATGTTTAAATTTTATCTTTGATGTCTAGT
This sequence comes from Bettongia penicillata ogilbyi, assembly GCA_023548195.1. NCBI lineage: Eukaryota > Metazoa > Chordata > Mammalia > Diprotodontia > Potoroidae > Bettongia > Bettongia penicillata. The sequence goes on from JAJHZJ010000040.1 coordinate 870,263, forward strand.
ACCTTCCACGTGATGAGGACTTAAGGCATTTGTTTGGTAGAACATGTGAGATCTTTCATTCTCATGAAAGCAAGGCACTTATGAGTCAAGCATTACTTCCAGGACACATTGAGGTGTCAGAGTAAGACTGTGGAGGGATCATAACCTCTCACATTGATATAATACTTTATATTTTAAGAAATCTTTAGAACAATCTTCTAAGATTTTAATGCAGCTATTACCATTTCTTTCTTACAGATGGCAAAGTCAAGGCTCCAAAAGGGTAAAGGACTTGCTTCCAGTTGCATAGGTCATAAATGATGTAGAGCTGAGACTGGAAACTAGATCATCCCCATGTAAGCTGCTCTTTCCACTGTCCCACAAATTTATCTCAGAGTCTAGACTAGAACATGGAAAGGAAAGGAAATTATTTTTACCCATCATGAGTTAATGGTTGCCACACAAAGAACATATGAAAATTGCTTATACAAGCTCAACAAGAGCTCTTCTTACCCATTTACAGTGTCTGGCAGGACAGAGAGAACTGCAGCAGTTTTAAATACATCTAATAGATTCTGTTTAGCTATGACTAAATCAGAATAAATGAACACCAAGTTCTGTGTGGCTGACTGGATCAGCACACTGGCTTTGACCAGTACTGTCTCCTCTTTTCTGGCATGCTTTTAGTTATAACATCATCTTCTTTGATTCTATCCCTCCCCACCATCACCCAAAATACACAGGAAAATGTTGACTTAAAGTTTTATCCTACGGGTGTGTGTACACATATAAAATAATTTGAGAAGGGAAAAGAAGTTGAATTCCATTAGACAACTGGTTATTTGGGTAAAAGAAAAGAGGTTCTATTCAATTACTAACTAGATAGTTGACTGAACTGTGGGGCTAAGTAATGTGTATATGGATAAAACTTAAAATACTAGTGCTAAGAATAAGAATAGGGACCAGAACTTAAGATTTCATTTCTATGAGGAACTCCCAATTGAGGGAACTCTCTCTACCAATACAGATTAGCACATCCTCTGTGACTAATAATCTTAAAGAGTTGTCACTTGTCTAAGGATTCATCATGAGTTATACAGATTGAAACCCAAGAATTCTTGATTCTTTATCCACACTACCTATAAACATTATTATGAAACAAGCAAAATATCAGTACCATTTCTAAAGAAATATTACTGACAAGGCCCCTTAAGAAAGGGCCCTCTTAAAAAAAGTTACCTCCCTTCAACAATGAATCTTCAGAGTTCAACTTTATGTAAGATCATATTTTCTAGCATTTGGTTCATAGCTTTTGAAAAATTTTCCTCACAACAGTCCTATAAATGAGATGATGCAAGTAAAATTGTCTCCATTTTAAAGCTGGCAAGGCTGAAGTCCAATAGTTTAAATCACACAAAGCTCATGAATGATTTCATAGTCAGTTCTGAATAATTAAATATGCTAAAGTTAATCTTTCCTGCTAAAATATATTCGAAGGTGAGAAGGGAAAGAGATTCATAGTAGCTATCCTATCTGACATCAGCAGTGATGATAGGAGAAATGTTGGATTGGAACTGCTATTATGACTTACAATTTGGAATCTGGCTAAGACTGGAGTTCAATAATGCCAATACTGACCAGGGGCTGAGATTTATCCCCTTCAGAGGCAATAGTGTTTCCCTCTATCAGATACAGTGTCACCAGAAATTTCCAATTTACCTGGTTTCCAAGGCCAGGGGGAAAAGTTGTGTTGTGAAATTGTGTGTTCTTCCTATGATGCTGTTTTTTCTAGGTTTATAATATTCAAAAGGACATTAATATAAGTCTCAGTGGAAAAAAGAAGTTAGGAAGGGGTTCCCTGAGGGGTAAGATGTGGAAGCAGACCATCAGTGTGACATGGGGGAAGGTGATGGCAATTATTGACAAAGCTATCTACTCAATTTAATTCATTTTATGTGGAAAGCACTGTGCTAGGAGCTGAAGATACAAAGATAATAAGAAAACAATCTTTGCTATCAAGGAGTTTACATTCCCTGTGCAGAAAACAGTATGTATATAAAAAAATTAAACATAAAATATATACAGGGTAGTTTTTTATTGGTTGAAGGGCACTAGTAACTGGGACTTCAGAGTCACTTTCCTATAAGAGGAAGGCTTGTGAACAGACTTACAAGGAAGACTCTGAGCAGAGCCTTAAAAGACCTTCAAGATTTCATAAGGAATAGGTGAGTATGGAGGACATTTTAGCCATAAGGGACACCATGTGTATAGATGCAGAGACGAGAGATGGAATGTTGTGTATGATGAATGGTGAAAAGGTCAATGTGGCTAAAACACAGCATATATGCTGGAGAATAAGGTCCAATAAACATATTTCTATAGGAGTCAGATTGTGAAAGGAATGAAAAAGTCAAGAATTTGTATTTTATCTTAAAGACAACAAGGAGCCACTGAAGATTCAAGAGTCAGGAGAGTATCATGGTCAGATTTGTGCTCTAGAAATAACATTTTGGCATCTTTAGTAGAGGAGGGCTCTGAGAGAAGAGAGCCGGGGCAGGGGGGGAGACCATTTAGGATTTATTTTAATTTTCAACTTAATTTTAACTTTGAGTTCCAAATTCTTTCTCTTCCTTTTTCTTTGACCTCCTTGGGGTATAGATCCAGTAGTGATATTGTGGATCAGAGACTTGGCAGTTCTGTAGCCCATTGGGCAGAGTTCAAAATTGTTCTCCAGTATGTTTGGGCAAAGTCGCAGCTCCAACAGTGAATTAGTGTGCCTATTTTCCCATCTTTCCTCAAGTATTTGCATTTTCTTCTTCTGTATGCCAGTCTGATTGGTATGAGGTTGTACCACAGAGTTGTTTTAATTTGCATTTCTCTGATTTAGAGGACTTTTATATAACTAGTGATATTTTTTTTTCTTTCTCTGCAAACTGACTATTTATTTCTTTGACCATTTATTAACTGGAGAATATCTCTTTTTTAAAATAAATTTGACCCAATTTTCTATATATTTAAGAAATGAGACCTCTATCAGAGGAAGTTGCTGCAAATATTTTCCCTTGCTTTCCTGCTTTTATTTTCATTTTGGCAGCTTTGGGCTTGTTTATGCAAAAACTTGTAACTTTATATAATAAAAATTATTTTACCATCCATGAACCCCTCCCCCCCCCCTCTCTCGGTCATAAATCCAATCACTTGCCATAGATTTGACAGGTAATTTCTTCATTATTCCACTAATTTGCTTAAGTTATCACCCTTCAAATGTTTTATGTGATGACACATGTATAGCCTATATCTGATTGCTTGCCATCTCAAGGAAGGGGAAGGGGAAGGAAGAGAAGAAGGGATAGAATTTGAGACTCAAAACCTTTTCTAAAAACGTAAAACATTGTTTTAACCCGTAATTGGTGGAAATATAAAATATTATATGTAAATAAGATATCAATTGTTGTGTTTAAATCCTATAGCCATCTTGAGCTTATCTTAGTATAATGTGTGAGATGTTGGTCTATACTTGGTTTCTGCCAAACAGCTTACCAATTATCCCAGCAAGTTTTGTCATATCAGTTCTTGTCTCGATAGCTGGGATTTGGGGGTTTGATAAAGCCATATTTGCTTTTGTATATTGTCTAAATAATATATTCCATTGATCAAACACACTATTTCTTATCTGGTACCAAATGATTTAGATAATTACCATTTTGTAGTAAAGTTTGAGTTCTAAGCGCTCATCTTTGACATTTTGTTATAGAATCCCTTGACATTCTTCTTTGTTATTTTTTTTAGCTCTCTAAAGTAGTTCTTTGGTAATTCAATTGGTATGACACTGAATAAGTAATTAATTAAATAGCACTATCATTTTATAATATTGACTTGACCTACCCTTAAGCAATCAATATTTCTCCAAGTATGTAGATCTGTATGTGAAGTGTTTTGTAATTGTGCTCATATAGTTCCTATGTGTGTCTTGATATATACTTTTTAAATATGATCTGGAGTTATTTTAAATGGAAGTTCTCTGTGACCACCTGCTGTATTTTGTTAGTAATATAGAAAAATGCTGATGATTTGTGGAGGTTTATTTTACAGCTTCCAAGTTTGCTAAAGATGCTCCTTGTTTTGACTACTTTTTCAGTGAATTATCTAGAGTTCTGTAAATATACCATTATATCATCCGTAGAAAGTAATAGCTTTGTTCCTTTGCTCATTCCTTCAGTTTCTTTTCCTTGTCTTATGTCTATAACTAGCAATTTTTAAAATAATTTTTCTTTATTTTTCTTGCTTTAAAAAAACCAGTTTTATCTCCCCCAATTTTTAAACACTTAGACTTAAAGTTTTGAGCTCTTATTTCTATTCCTCTCTTCTTCCATCCCCTTCCCCTACCTGAGACAGTAAGCAATCAAATATAGGTTATACATGTGTAATTATGTAAAATATTTCCATATTACTCACTTGGTATATGACAACTTGAATAAAAGAAGAAAGAAAATGAAAAATAGCATACTTCACTCCGTGTTCAATCAGTATCAGTTCTTTCTCTGGAGGCAGATAGTATGCTTCATCATTAGTCCTTTGGAATTGTCTTAGATCCCTGTATTGGTGACAATGCTTAGAATGACAATTCTAAGTCATTCACAATTCTTCATCAAACAATTCTGCTGTTACTGTGCGCAATATTCTCCTTGTTCTATTCACTTCACTATAGATCAATTAATGTAAGTCTTTCCAGGTCTTTTCTGAAATTATCCTGCTTGTCATATTTTATAGTATAATAATATTCCATTGCAATCATATACCACTACTTGTTTAGCCATTACCCAATTGATGGGCATCTCTTTGATTTCAAATTCTTAGCCAGTGCAAAAAGAGCTGATATAGCTAGCATTTCTAATATAATATTGAATAATAATAGTGATGATGCTTGCTTCAGCCCTGATCTTACTGGAACAATTTATTCTACTTTATGCCCATTACAGAGAATATTTGCTTTGGTTTTAGATGTATGCTACTTATTATTTGTAAGAAAAGTTCCATTTATTCCTATGACTCCTAGCTTATTTAATAGGAATGGGTGTTGCATTTTGTCAAAAGGGATTTTTTTTTGCATCTATTGATGTACCCATGTTTTTCTTGATTTTTTTATTGATATGGTCAATTATGCTTATAGTTTTCCTGATACTGAAGCAGCCTTGCCTGGCTGGTGAGGGTAAGGATTGTTTCCAGCCAGGCATTTCCATTTCTCAAGGTCCAAAAGAAATCACTCTCTGAGGTGTCTGGAATGTGAGGATAATCCAGATAAACTAGTTCCTGGGCACCAGAATACAATACTACTGATGTAAAAAAAAAGGAAAACTAATTAAGAAAATAAGTCTATAGTTTGGCTCTCTCTGGTTTAATTATCAAAACTATATTTGTGTCATAAAAGGAATTTGATGTATACATAGTATTGCAATAGTTCTTAAAATGTTTGGCAGAATTCACTTATAAATCCATTTGGTCCTGGGTTTTTTCCCTCTTAGGGAGCTCATATATGATCTGTTCAATTTCTTTTTCTAGGTAGCATTATTTAAGTATTTTATTTTATCTTAATACAGGTAATTTCTATTTTTGTAGATATGCATCCATTTCTTTCAGATTGTCAGTTTTATTGTCATGTAGTTTGGTAAAATAGTTCCTAATAATTGCTTTAATTTCATCTTCATTGAGTTGTGCATTCAGCCTTTTCATTTTTGTAATGGGTTATTTAGACTTTCTTCTTTCTTTTTTAAAAACATTAGCCAATGGTTCATGGAATTTTTTCATAAAATAAGCTCATATTTTCATTAGTTCCATTTTTTACTTACAGTTTCATTATCCTCTCCTTCAATTTTCACAATTACTATTTTGGTGTTTAATTGAGGATTTTTAAATTTTTCTTTTTTTTTTTAAATATAAATTTATTTATCTAACTTTTTACATACATTTTCACAAAATATTGGGTTCCAAAGTTTCTCCCCATTTATCCCCTCCCCCCACCCCAATACACCAAGCATTCTAATTTTCCCTATCTCCAATCTGCCCTCTCTTCTATCATCCCTCCCTTCTCTTGTCCCCATCTTCTCTTTTGTCCTGTAGAGCCAGATGATTTTCTATTCCCCATTAACTGTATTTCTTATTTCCTAGTAGCAACAACAATACTCAACAGTTGTTCCTCAAACTTTGAGTTCCAAATTCTCCCCATCCCTCCCTCCCCACCCATTCCCTTTGGGAAGGCAGGCAATTCAATACAGGCCATATCTGTGTAGTTTTGCAAATGACTTCGGTAATAGTCATGTTGTGTAAGACTAACTGTATTTCCCTCCATCCTATTCTGCCCCACCATTGTTTCTATTCTGTCTTTTGATCCTGTCCCTCCCCGAGTGTTGACTTCAAATTGCTCCCTTCTCCCATTGCCCTCCCTTCCATCATCCCTCCCTCCCTGCTTATCTCCTCCCCCATTTTCCTGTACTGTAAGATAGTTTTTCATACCAAAATGAGTGTGCATTTTACTCCTTCCTTTAGTCGAATGTGATGAGGGTAAACTTCATGTTTTTTTCTCAGCTCTCCTCTTTTTTCCTCCACTAAAAAGTCTCCTGCTTGCCTCTTGAATGAGATATAATTTACCCCATTCCATTTCACCCTCTCTCCTCCCACTACATTTCTCTCTCACCATTTACCTTAGTTTCTTTTAAGATATGATCCCATCCTATTCAATTCACTCTGTGCTCTCTGTCTCCATGTGTGTGTACATGTGTGTATGTGTGTGTGCGTGCATGCATGTATATGTGTGTGTGCATGTGTGTGTACGTGTGTGTGGTCCCACCAACTACCCAGATACTGAAACGTTTTAAGAGTTACAAATATTGTCTTTCCATGTAGGAATGTAAACAGTTCACCTTTGGTAAATCCCTTATGACTTCTCTTTGCTGTTTACTTTTTCATGCTTCTCTTCATTCTTGTGTTTGAAAGTCAAATTTTCTTTTCAGCTCTAGTCTTTTCATCAAGAATGCTTGAAAGTCCTCTGTTTCATTGAAAGACCATATTTTCCCCTGAAGTATTATACTCACTTTAGCTGGGTAGGTGATTCTTGGTTTGAGTCCTATTTCCTTTGACTTCTGGAATATCCTATTCCACGCTCTTCGATCCTTTAATGTACAAGCCGCTAGATCTTGTGTTATCCTGATTGTATTTCCACAATACTGGAATTGTTTCTTTCTAGCTGCTTGCAATATTTTCTCCTTGAGCTAGGAATTCTGGAATTTGGCCACAATGTTCCTAGGAGTTTCTCTTTTTGGATCTATTTCAGGTGGTGATCAATGGATTCCTTCAATACTTATTTTGTCCTCTGGTTCTAGAATCTCAGGGCAGTTTTCCTCGATAATTTGATGTCTAGGCTCTTTTTTTGATCATGACTTTCAGGTAGTCCCATAATTTTTAAATTGTCTCTCCTGGATCTATTTTCCAGGTCAGTTGTTTTTCCAATGAGTTATTTCACACTCTTCCATTTTTTCATTCTTTCGGTTTTGTTTTATGATTTCTTGGTTTCCTAGAAAGTCATTAGCCTCCATCTGTTCCATTCTAATCTTGAGAGAACTATTTTCTTCAGTGAGCTTTTGAACCTCTTTTTCCATTTGGCTAATTTTGCTTTTGAAAGCATTCTTCTCCTCATTGGCTTTTTGAACCTTTTTTGCCGATTGAGTGAGCCTATTTTTCAAGGTGTTATTTTCTTCAGCATTTTTTGGGGTCTCCTTTACCAAGGTATTGACCTGTTTTTCATGCTTTTCTTGCATCTCTCTCATTTCTCTTCCCAGTTTTTCCTCCACCTGTCTAACTTGATTTTCAAAATCCTTTTGGAGCTCTTCCATGGCCTGAGGCCACTGGACAGCCACCTCGAATGTCTGGGATAGAGAAGCCCTGACCTCCACGTCTTTCCCTGATGGCAAGCATTGTACCTCCTCATCAGAAATGAAAGGGGGATGGAACATCTCTTCTCCAAGAAAGTAGCTCTCTATGGTCTTATTTTGCTTCCTTTTTCTGGGCATTTTCCCAGGCAGTTACTTGACTTCTGAGATTCCCCTCCACCCCCGCCTAGATCCGCCCAGCTAGTGCTTGGGGTCTGAGATTCAAATGCTACTTCCCAGCCTCAGGGCTTTCCATGGTGGGTATGACTGCTATTCAATGTGAGCTTAAGTTCTGGTGCTGGGGTGGGGGCAGGGCCACCTCCCAGGCTCAGTTCCCTCAGGGGCTTTATGCAGAGACGTTCAGTAATGGATCTCCTGCCTGCTTGGGGAGTCCTGGGCCGCCGCCACCTCTTCCGCTGCCTCTGCTGTTGCCTCTGCCTCCTGAGGGGGCCTGAGTTGCGGAGACACCCCGCTCCCCTCTTGACCAGCCCAGAAGTCTCTCTCACTGACCTGTAGTGCCTGTGGGTGGAGGAACCTTCCCAGCCACCAGAGGTTCCGTCCCTGAAGCCTTCTCGGATCTGCTCCTCTGGGGCCTTGTGGCCAGGGCACCTCAGGGGTGGGCTCCACTGTCCGGAGCATGATGGACCCCTGTGGGTGGCTTTCCAGGGCTCTCTGGAACGGAAATCTCTTCCACTGCATTGGTGCATGGCTTGCAGTACTCCAGAATTTGTGGGGAGTTCTTTTTACAGGAAATTTATGGGCTGTGGATTCGGAGCTAGCATACGTGAGTCTTTCTACTCTGCCATCTTGGCTCCTCCTAAATTTTTCTTTATCCAATTGTAGTTGCATGCCCAATGTGTTGATCTTTTCTTTCTATGATGTGACAATTCAGATACATAAATTTTCTCCAAAGTACATATTTGACTGTCTCACATATTTTTGGTTTTTTTTAAATTATTGTTTCCTAATTTGTTCTTTGAACCATTCATTCTTTAGGATTAGATTATTTAGTTCCCAATTAACCTTTAATCCATGATTCTAAGGCCCTTTATTGAATGTATTTTTTGTTATATTGCTGTCTGAAGAGGCATTTAATATTTCTGCTTTTCTTCATATATTTGTGAGATTTTTTGTGATATATGGCAAATTTTTGGTGTATGTCCCATGTACAGCTAAAAAAAGGTATATTCCTTTCTATTCTTGTACAGGATTCTCCAAAAGTCTATCATATCTAAATTTTTTAAAATTCTATTAATCTCTTTAACTTCTTTCTTGTTTATTTCATGGTTAGATTTATGTAGGCATGAGAGGGATAAATGGAAGTCTCCTACTAATATAGTTATACTGTCTAGTTCTTTCTGCAATTCATTTGACTTTCCTTCCTGGATTTGGATGCTATGCCATTTAATGTATTTACGTTCAGTTTTGATATTAGATCATTGGTTATGGTATTTTTTTTTTTAGCAAAATGGAGTTTCCCTGATTATCTCTTTTAATCGAGTCTATTTTTGCTTTTGCTGCCATTTTTACTTCAGTGGAAATATAACAGATTCTATTCCAACTCTTTATTTTAACTCTGTATGTATGTCTTTTTGTTTCAAGCATGCTTCTTGCAAATAATAATTGTTAGATTGTGATATCTAATCCATTATGTTGATCTCTTCTGTTTTTGAGTGAAATCATCCCATTTACATTCACAATTATAATTACTAACTGTATATTTTCCTCCATCCTATTCTTTCCTACTTAGCTTTCTCTTTTTTTATTCTGTTCCCTCTTCGTAGGTCTATTTTGTTTCTGATCACTTAATGCCTCCCTTAATCTACCCTCCCTCTTATCACCACCCTCACTTTCTCCTATACCATTCTCCTCCTACTTTCCTGTTCAGTAAGATGAATTTCTATGATCAGCTGTATGTGTGTATACATACATACATACCTTGGTGTGTGTGTGTGTATATATATATATATATACATATATATGCATGTATATGTGTGTGTCTGTGTGTATGTAAATACACACACACACATAGAACCAATTCACGAGAGCAAGATTCAAACATTGCCTGCTCCCACACACATATTTCCTCTTCCATTTTAAAAACTCTGCTATGTATGCCTCTTTTTTGTAAAATAATTACCCTTATTATTCCTCTCTCCCTTCTCCTAGTGCAACTTTTTCTCACTCTTCCATTTTTCTTTTGATATCATCCCAATTTCATACTCTAAGTTTTAAATATAACATACTCTCTTTCTAAGTAGATTCTTTCTCACTTCCCTAGTGATGATAAAGTTCTTAGGGGCGATAGATAGATACATAAATATAGATAGATTTTACAGATAGATGTAGATATAGATATATCTATCTACAAAATCTATGTACACACACATGCACACACACACACACACACACACACACACACACACACACACATATATATATATGAAATCTTCCCAAATAGGAATATAAAAAGCTTAACATTTTTAAACACCTTATGACTTCTCACTCATGTTTACCATTTTATATTTTCTTGATTCTAGTATTTGAATGCAAAGTTTTCTATTCAGCTCTGGTCTTTTCATTAGGAATTCTTGGAAGAATCCTCTATTTCATTAAATATCTATTTTTACTTTACATGACTATACTCAGTTTTGCTGAGTAAGTTATTCTTAGTTGTGATAGCAACTCTTTTGCCTTCTAGAACATAATTCCAAGTCCTCCACTCCCTGAATTGGTGGCTACTAAATCTTGTATGATACTGACTATGACCTCACAACCATGTATTTGAATTCAATTTTTTTTTCCCAGCTGCTTGCAATACTTTCCCATTGAGGTAGGAGAACTGAGATTTTATCATAGTAGTCCTGGGAGTTATCATTTGGGGATTTCTTCCAAGAGGTGTTTGGTGAATTCTTTCAATTCATACTTTGCCCTATGGTTTTAAGATATCTGGAAAGTTTTCCTTTATAATTCTTGAAATATGATATCTGGGCCTTTTTTAAAAACCACCTTTCAGGTGTGTGTGTATGTGTGTGTGTGTGTGTGTGTGTGTGTGTGTGTGTGTGTGTGTGTGTATTCCAGGTCATTTGGTTTTCCTTTTAGATATTCTAATATTCATTCATTTCAATGTCTTTTAATTTTGTTTTATTGTTTCATAATATCTCATAGAACCATTAGCTTTCACTTGAATAGTTATAATTTTAAAGAGTTATGTTCTTCAGTGAGATTTGATGTGTCTTTTAGACTAATTCTGATTTTTAAAAATTTATTTTCTTTAGTATTGTTTGTACCTCATTTATCATTTGTCTAATCATGATATTTTTAAACTTTGATTTATCAATTTATTCTTGACATTTTTTAAGTTATAAGTTCCAAATTCTCTCATTTCCTCCAGCCCCTTCCTTACCCACTGAGAAGGCAAGCAGTATGATATTAATTTTACATGTGAAAACATGCAAAATATGTCTTCATATTAGCCATGTCATACACAAAAAAACCCAAGAAAAATAAAGTGGGAAAATTATACTTCAATTTGCACTCACAGTTTGTCAGTTGTCTCTCTGAAGGTAGATATATTTTTCATCATGTGTCCTTCAGAATTGTCTTGTATTGATTGTATGGATCAGAGTAAGTTTCAAGCATTGCCTACCCATACTCCACTCCTATTTTATCTTCCACTATAAAACTTCTTTTCACATCTTTTATATGAGACAATTTATCCTAGTCTTCCTCTCCATTCCCCATTCTCCCAGTGCAACCTTCTTTCTCACTCCTTCATGTTTTTTAGATCATCCTAACATCATCAACTGACACTCATGTCCTCTAAGTACATTCCTTCTACCTGCCCTAGTAATGGAGTTACATGTATCATCTTCCCATACAGGAATGAAAACAGTTTAACCTAATTAAGTCCCTTCTGATTTCTCTTCAAGTTTATCTTTTTAATGCTACTTTTGAGTTTGAATATCAGATTTTCTATTCAGCTCTGATCTTTTTAATAAAGAATGCTTGAAAGCCCCCAATTGATTAAATATCCATTTCTACCTTAGGATTACACTCAGTTTTTTTCTGGGTAAGTTATTCTTGGTTGCCTTGCAAAATATTACATTTCAAGCCCGCAACTCCTTTGATATGGAAGCTACTGAATCTTGTATGATCCTGACTGGCTTTATATTTGAATTTTCTTTTCTTTCAGTCTGCTATAAATATTTTTCTCCTTAACCTGGGAGAGCTTGAATTTGGCAATATTTTTGGAACTTTTCATTTGGGGAATCTCTTTCTGGTGGTGATCAATGGATTTTTTCCATTTCTATTTCACCCTCTTGTTCCAGGATAATGGAGCCCTTTTCCTTAATAATTTTTAAAAATATAATGTCTGTCACATTTTTCATAGTCCAATAATTTTTATATATCTCTCTCTCTTCAATCTATTTTCCTGGTTAGTTGATTTTTAGATGAAATATTTCACACTTTCTTCTAATTTTGCATTCATTTGATTTTGTTTTAATTTTTCTTGATGTCTCATAGAGTCATTAGCTTCTGCTTGCCTAATTCTCATTTTTAAGGAATTATTGACTTCAGTGAACTTTTTTAACCTACTTTTGCATTTGACTAATTGTGCTTTTTAAAGAGCTCTTTTCTTCATTGAATTTATGTGCCTCCTTTTCCTTTGTTCTATTCTACTTTAAGATAAAAATTTCCTTTAGTTTATTTTAAAATCTACAATTTTAACAAAATGTAATATATCGTATATGCATGTATATAAACTATGCATTCACAAAATTTACAACTAAGTAATGACTATACAGTAATTAAATATTTAAACAGTCCTATTTCTGAACTTTGTTGCTATGGTCTTTTCTAAAGTCATGAGTCAAAAAAATAAAGGCCTTCATTTGTATTTTTGTGCAACATCATCTTTTATCACAATATATCTCATTCTCTTCTCTCAGAAAGGCATCCCAAGCAACAAAAGAATGATTTTGCAACCTTGAACTGATTTTTTTTTTGGTGAAAGTGTTCTTTCCATTTACACTGTTGCAATCATTGCATGCATTAGTTTCTTGACCCAAGTTACTTTAGTCTGCTTCGCTTCACATAAACCTGTCGATGACTGTCTGTATTCATGGCATTTATCATGCATTACAGCATGATAATATCCCATTACTGAGAGATATAGGCATCTTGGCTATGTAAGAAGGCATATGAAAATCAGTTTTACAATGATGGTAATGATCCAAAAGACTTTTATGATCCCCGGAAGACTGTTTATGGACCAAAGACCTATGAAGCATCTCAATTACTCAGTGCTAATGGAGACACGTTGAGTAGCTATGAGGAACAGCAACTGCTCCTGCTTCTTCCAAATATTCACCCCAATTAAAGTCGGGATCTTCCACGCTTGACCCTTCATCTGATTCATATTCAGTGTTACCATTGGCTGGACTGTTAGGTTCCTCCAGTGACAAATGTGAAGTATCTTGCATGTTGGAAACCAAAGACACCCTGCTCTCCATTTAAGGAAAACTGTCTTCAGCTCCCTTTTTTATCCTGTAGAAAGAGTTTCTTTCACTTCTGCACTATGGTGCACTCGGCTCCACTCTGGTTAAGTTTGCAGACACATGGAGTCGTGTTGAGTAGTAGGAGCAGCTAGATGGTGCAATGGATAGAGCAGCAGTGCAGGAGTCAGGAGGATCTGAGTTCAAATCTCACCTCAGGCACTTGACACTCACTAGCTGTGTGACCTTGGGCAAGTTACTTAACTCCAATTGCCTTATCCTGGGTCATCTCCAGTCATCCTGATGAATATCTGACCACTGGATTCAAATGAGGCTGGAGGAGAAAGGAGGCTGGAGCCCTCTCTCACTCAAAACAAAGTCAAGTGCAAGTCATGTCATCATTTCTCTGATGGCATGGTCTTCTTCAGCAACGAAGGACAAACACATAAGTACCACAATTTGTTAGTCATTCTCCAATTAGCAGGTACCTACTTTGTTTCCAGTTCTTTGTTATCACTGCTTTAGATATTTTTGTATATATAGGAAATTTCTTCTATCAGTGGTCTTTTTGGTATATAAACCTTGTACTGCAATCTCTGGGTCAAAGGATTTGGCATTTTAATTACTTTCTTTCTATTATTTGAAATCACTTTCCAAAACTGTTGCATTAATTTATAGCTTCTCAAAGAATGAACCAGTATGCCTTTCTTGGCACAAGCATGCAAATATTGACTATTCCAATTTTTTGTCATCCTTGACAATTTACAAGATGTGAGGTAAAAAGTCAGGTTTGTTTTTATTTTCATCTCTCTTATTATTGGTGATCTGAAGCATTCTATCATGTAGTTGTTAATAGGTTGCAATTCCTTTTTTACTTTATAAAAATTATTTTTAATATCCATCTAAAAATATTTAGAGTTCCAAATTCTCTCCATTACTCCAGTCCTTTCCCCATCCCCTAAACAGACAAACAATATAATATCAGTTATTTATATGAAATCATGCAAATATTTATATATTAGCCAGGTTGCAAAAAAAGCAAGGAAAATAAAGTGAAAAAATTAAACTTCAACTTGCAATGATAGTTCAACAGTTGTCTCTCTAGAAGTGGATTGAATTTTTCAATATTAATTCTCCTCTTCCTGCGTCCACTGCCCTTGTTGGGCAAGATAGATTTCTATATCCAATTGAATGTGGTATGTGTGTGTGTGTGTGTGGTGTGTGTGTGTGCGTGTCTTCTTTCTTTAACCCAAATCTGTTAAGAGTAAGGTCCAAGGGTTCCCTCCCACCACCACCATCACTACTAACAACAACCACCCACCACTACCACCCACTGCCATTTCTCTCTCTACTATAAAAGTTCTTATTTGCATGCCCCTCTAGCTCTGAGGAGTTCTTTTTCAGTGATTTTTGTGCTTTTTTTTTTTTTTTTACCATTTGACCAGTTCTAGTTTTTTAAGTGTTATTTTCTTCAGTATTTTTGTGCCTCTTTCACCAAAATGTTAGTTCTCTTGTCTTTTGTAAGTTTATTCATTTTTAGTTTTCAGCATTCATTATTACAAAATTTTGATTTCCAAATTTTCTCCCAATCTCTCCCCTTCCCCCACCCCATGACACTGTGCATTCTAATTACCCTTTCCCTCAATAGGCCCTCCCTTCCATCACACCACTCCCTTTTCTTATTCCCATCCTCTCTCTTCTCTTGTAGGGCAAGATACATTTCTATACTCCATTACCTGTATTTCTTATTTCTCATTTGTATGTAAAAACAATTTTTAACATTCGTTTTTTAAAACTTTGAGTTCCAACTTCTCTCCTTTCCTCCTTCATCCCTCCCCAAACCCCAGTGGAGAAGGCAAGCAATTCAATATAGTTACACATGTGGAGATATGCAAAAGACTTCCATAAAAGTCATATTGTGAAAGACTATTTCCCTCCACCCTATCCTGCCCCCCATTTATTCTAATCTCTCTTTTGATCTTGTCCCTCCCCAAAATTATTTACTTCTAATTACCTCCTCCTCCCATTTACCCTCCCTTCTATCATCCCCACACACCTCACTTATCCCCTTTTCCCCTACTTTCCTGTAGTGTAAGATACCAAATTGAGTGTGCATGTTGTTCCCTCCTTAAGCCAAATGTAATGAGAGGAAATTTCACTTTTTCCCTCTCAACTCTCCCCTTCTCCCTTCCATTGGAAAAGCTTTTTCAGGCCTCTTTCATGAGAGATAATTTGCCCCATTCCATTTTCCCTTTCTCCTCTCTCAACTCTGAATTTTATTTTATTTTTTGCAATCATTCCTTCCTATTCAACTCACCCTGTGCCCTCTGTCTATATGTATATAATCCCTCCAACTCCCCAAATATTGAGAAAAGTCTCAAGAGTTACAAATATTATCTTTCCATGTAGGAATGTAAACAGTTCAACTTTAATAAGTCCCTTATGGTTTCTCTTTCCTGTTTACCTTTTCATGCTTCTCTTGATTCTTGTGTCTGAAAGTCAAATTTTCTATTCAAATCTGCTGCTAGAACTTGTGTTATCCTGACTTTATTTCCATAATACTTGAATTGTTTCTTTCTGGTTGTTTACAATATTTTGTCCTTGACTTGGGAACTCTGGAATTTGGCTGCAATATTCCTAAGAGTTTTTCCTTTGGAATCTCTTTCAGGAAGTGATCAGTGGATTCTTTCAATATTTATTTTACCCTCTGTTTCTAGAATTTCAGAGCAGTTTTCCTTGATAATTTCATGAAAGATGATGTCTATGCTCTTTTTTTGATCATGGCCTTCAGATAATCCCATAATTTTTAAATTGTCTCTCCTGGATCTATTTTCCAGGTCAGTTGTTTTTCCAATGAGATATTTCACAGTCTTCAATTTTTTTTATTCTTTTAGTTTTGTTTTATAATTTCTTGGTTTCTCATAAAGTCATTAGCTTCCATCTGCTCCATTCTAATCTTTAAGGAATTATTTTCTTCAGTCAGATTTTGGATCTCTTTTTTCCATCTGGTTATTATGCTTTTTTAGGGCATTCTTCTCCTCATGTGCTTTTTGGATCTCTTTTGCCATTTTGGTTGGTCTATTTTTAAAGTTTTAAAGCATTTTGGGGGGTATTCTTTAGGAATTTCATGATTTTCTTGCATTACTCTCATTTTTCTTCCCAAATTTACCCTACTTCTCTTACTTGGTTTTCAAAATTCTTTTTTAGTTCTTCTATGACCTGAAACCAATTCATAGTTTTCTTTTTATTAATATTAATATTATTTAATTATTTTCAGTGTTCTACAATCACTTCCATATATCTTAGATTGTTCCTCTCCCTCCCCTCATTTCCCGTACCTCCCCACTCCCTCCTCAAAAAGGAATATAGTTTTGTATAACTTCTGTATATACATTCCTATTAAATACATTTTTACCTTTGTCATGTTGAATAGAAGAATTTAAATGAATGGGAGAAATCAAAAAATAAACCAAAACATAATACAAAATGAAACAATGGGCTTCATTCTGTGATCAAATTCCATAGGTCTTTCCCTGGAGGTGGAAGGCATTTTGCCTTGAGACCATTGGGAATTATTTAACTCTCTGCATTGCAATGAAGTACTAAGACTCCCCAAAAAATTCCTCACTCACTGTGGTTGTTGTTGTGCACAAAGTTCTCCTGGTGCTGCTCCTTTTACTCAATATCAGTTCATACAAGTCTTTTCAGGCCTCTCTGAAGTCTTTCCGTTCATCATTTCTTATAACAAAATAATATACTATTACATTCATATACCATAATTTATTTAACCATTCTTCAATTGATAGGCCTCTCCTTGATTTCCAGTTTTTGGCCACCACAAAGAGAGCTCCTACAAATATTTTTGTACATGTGGGACCCTTTCCCATTTTTATGATCTCTTGGTGATACAGTCCTAGAAGCACTATTGCTGGGTCAAAGAGTGTGTACATTTTTGTAGCCCTTTGGGCATAGTTCAAAAGCCCTCTTTAGAATGGGTGGATTAGTTCACAGTTCCACCAGCAACGAATTAGTGTTCCAACTTTTCTACATCTTCTCCAATATTTATCATTTTTCTGTTTTGTCATGTTAGCCAATCTGGTAGGTGTGATGTGGTATCTCAGAGTTGTTTTGATTTGCATCTCTCTAATCAATAATGCTTCAGAGTATTTTTTCATATGACTATAGATAGCTTTAATTTCTTCCTCTGAAAACTGCCTGTTCACATATTTTGACCATTTATCAATTAGGAAATGACTTGTATTCTTGTACATTTGACTCAGTTCTCCATATATTTTAGAAATGACACCTTTATCCAGACACTAGTTGCAAAAATTCTTTCCCAGTTTTCTGTTTGCCTCATAATCTTGGTTGCATTGAGTTTGTGCAAAAACTTTTCAGTTTACTGTAATCAAAATTATCCATTTTGCACTTCATAATACTTTCTGTCTCTTGTTTAGCAAGATTCTTCCCTTCTCCATAAATCTGATAAAAACACTATTGCTTACTCTGCTAATTTGTTTATAGTATCATTCTTGATAACTAGATCTTTTTACAATCTTTACACCTAGATCCATTTGGACTTTATTGTTGTGCACGGTGTCAGGCATTGGTCTATGCCCAGTTTCTGCCACACTATTATCCAGTTTTCCCCAGCAATTTTTGTCAAACAATGAGTTCTTATTCCAGAAGCTGGCGTCCTTGGGTTTAACAAACAGCCAATTGCTGTATTCATTGATTACTGTGTATTGAGTACCTAGTGTATTCCACTGGTCTACCTTTCTGTTTCTTAGCCCTTACCAGGTGGTTTTGATAATTGCGGGTAGGGGTAGGCCACCTTCGCTAGCATTTCTTTTCATTAGTTCCCTTGTTATTCTGAAACTTTTGTTCTTCCAGATGAATTTTGATATTATTTTTTCCAGCTCTAGAAAATATCTGATAGTTTGATTGGTATGGCACTGAATAAGTAAATTGATTTAGGTAGAATTGTCATTTTAATTATATTGGCTTGGCCTACCCATGAGCATCTGATGTTTTTCCACTTACATCGGACTTTATCTGTGTGAAAAGTATCTTATAATTGTGTCCAGCTAGTCCCTGGATTTGTTTTGGCACTGCCAAATATTTTACAGTGTCTACCCTAGTTTTAAATTGGATTTCTCTTTCTATCTCTTCTTGTTGGGCTTTGTTTGTAATATATAGGCATGCAGAATATTTGCGTGGGTTTATTTTTCAACCTGCAACTTTGTCAAAGTTGTTTATTGTTTCAAGCAGTTTTTTACTTTAATCTCTGAGATTCCCTAAGTATAACATGATATCATCTGCAAAGAGTAATAATTTAGTTTCTTCTTTACCTATTCTAATTCCTTCAATTTCTTTTTTTTTCTTTTTGCTCTAGCTAACATTTCTAGTATTATATTGAATAATAGTGGTGATAATGGATATCCTTGTTTCACCCCTGATCTTATTGAAAATGTATCTAGCTTATCTCCATTGCGTATAATGCTTGCTGAAGGTTTTAAGTAGATACTGCTTATTATTTTACGGAAAGTTCCATTTATTCCTATGCTTTCCAGTGTTTTCAGTAGGAATGGGTACTGTATTTTGTTAAAAGCCTTTTCTGCATCTACTGAGATAATCATGTGGTTTCTGTTAGTTTTCTTGTTGATATGATCAATAATGCTAGTAGTTTTCCTAATATTGAACCAGCCATGCATTCTGGTATAAATCCTGCCTGATCATAATGTATTATTCTTGTGATAAGTTGCTGTATTCTTTTTGCTAAAATCTTATTTAAAATTTTTGCATCTATATTCTTTAGAGAAATTGGTCTATAATTTTCTTTCTCTGTTTTGACTTTTTCTAGTTTAGATATCAAAACCGTATTTGTATCTTACAAAGAATTTGGGAGGAATCCTTATTCCTCAATTTTTCCAAATAGTCCATGTAGTGTTGGAATTAACTGTTCTTTAAATATTTGATAGAAAATTGTAAATTCATCCACCCTAGGAATTTTTTCCTAAGGATTTCATTGATGACTTTCACAATTTCTTTTTCTGAGATGGGGTTATTTAAGTATTGAACTTCCTCTTCTGTTAATCTGGGCAATTTATATATTTTTAAAATAATCATCTATCTCATTTAGATTGTTGAATTTATGGGCATAAAGTTGGGCAAAGTAATTTCTAATTATTGTTTTAATTTCCTCCTCATTGGAGGTGAGTTCACCCTTTTCATTTTTGATATTGGTAATTTGATTTTCTTCTTTCATTTTTTCAATCAAATTAACCAAAAGTTTATCAATTTTATTGGATTTTTCATAAAACTAACTCAGTTCTATTTATTAGTTCAGTAGTTTTCTTAATTTCAATTTTATTAATCTCTCTTTTGGTTTTTAATATTTCTAATTTGGTATTTACTTGGGGATTTTCACTTTGTTCTTTTTCGAGCTTTTTCAGCTCGAAAAGAGCTTCTTTCAAGAACTTCTGCTGCTTTTACACGAGTACACATTTACTTTTACACGTACATAAGTACCCCCAATTCATTCATCTCCTCTTTCTCTATTTTATTCATATAAACATTGCAAGATATAAAACTTCCCCTAAGGAATGCTTTTGTAATATCCCATAAGATTGGTAAGTTGTCTTATTATTGTCATTCTCTTGAATATGGCTGTTGATTGTTTCTATAATTTGTTGTTTAACCCACTCCTTCTTTAGGATTAGATTATTTAGTTTCCAATTTATTTTTAAATGTCTATCTTTCCATGGCCTTCTATTACATATAATTTTTATTGCATTATGATCTGAGAAGGATGCATTGACTATCTCTGCCTTCTTGACTGTGAGGTTTTTATGCTCTAGTACATGGTCAGTTTTGTATATGTGCCATATGCCACTGAGAAAAGGTATATTCCTTTCTGTACCCATTCAATTTTATCCAGAGATCTATCACCTGCTTTATCTTATTCACCTCCTTAACTTTTCTTGTTTATTTTAAGGTTAGATTTATCAAGTTCAGAAAGGGGGAGATTGAGGTCCCCCACTTGTATAGTTTTGCTGTCTGTTTCTTCCTGTAACTCCCTTAACTTCTCCTTTAAAAATTTGGATGCTATACCACTTGAGCATATATGTTTAGTAGTGATATTTCTTCATTGTCTATGGTGCCTTTTAGCAGGATATAGTTTCCTTCCTTATCTCTTTTGATTAGATCTATTTCTGCTTTTGCTTGTCTGAGATTAGAATTGCTGCCCCTGCTTTTCTTACATAGTACATTACTTCTTACAAGTACTATATATTCTGCTCCAACCTTTTACCTTTACCCTGCATGTATCCCCCCTTTTCAAATGTGTTTCTTGTAAACAACATATTGTTGGATTATGGTTTTGAATCCATTCTGCTATCTGTCTCTTCACATTCACACTTATGATCACTATCTGTGTCTTTCCCTCCATCCTCTTTGCCACTGTTTGTACTTTTAGTGCTCCCTTCTCCCTTCTCTGTTCCACCAGACTCCCATTCTGGACTGATATGCCTGAGATTCTGCCATGCTGCTGCTGCCCAAGATCACCCCGGGGCTTTCCTGCTCAGTCTTCCAGCTCTGTGAGCTGTGTGCTCCTTCACCCCTACAGAACATATCCTTTCCATCAACCTTCCAGTCTGTCCTCGGCTGTGAATCTGCTTCAGTCTGTCTCCTATTGGATTCTGCCCCTCCAAAATTCGGTCAGATTCTCTTTTTAGAGGTATCTGAAGGGGTTTCTCTAAGAGCTTAGGTGTATAGTTGCTCTCACTCTGCCATCCTGGCTCCGCCCCAATTCATATTTTTCTTAGAGGATATGGATGCAGGAGTTTGGCCTCTTTGTCTTCTGGTTGTATGTTTTCATCTTCCTTGTCACCAAAGTAAGATTCTCTAGAGTGATTCTTTTTCCGATTTCTGCTCATTTCATTTTTCTTTTTTTATTAAAGGGGCAATCCCTTGAGTAACTTAAAGAAGCTTATTCATTGAATGAGTGTATCCTATTCAAGTTAAGATTGTGATAAGACCTAAACCTGAAAAGGCCAGGGTCTCACATTGCATCCTGGATCATCTCCAGTCATCTTGATGAATATCATACCACTGGACCCACATGGCTCAGGAGACAAAGGGGAGGTTGGTGACTTTGCACAGCCCTCTCTGACTCAAATCAAAGTCAACTGTAAGTCATGTCATCATCTTGATGTCATGGTCATCTTTGAGAAAGAAAGACAAATACAAGTTCATTTCCCAGTCATTTACTTGACTGTTGAACTCTTTGTCAAGGTAGTTCTCTGCTTCCAGTGAGGATGGGAGGTATACCCTCACCCCCTGACAATCTAAACAGTGACTGCAGCTGCCCCTGCCACTGCTGTGGTTGTCACAGGTTCCTCTTCCCCCTCTCCACTGCTGCAGGAACCTGGACCACTCTTCTCTCCTCCACGAGTCCCACAGACTTTTTCCACTGGCCTTCCAGTTTGTCCTCAGCATTTTTGGGGTCATAAAGTCTGGAAACCACCACAGGTGTGAGAGATTCAGTGCCACCAAGGCCTGCTCAGGTCCCCTCTGTGCACTTGTGGCCCATATTGGACTGCACTCTACTCCCAGTGTGGTGCAATAGACATTTCAGCGATTTTTTAGGCTATCTTGGACTGGTGATTTGCTTCACTCCATCATTCTGTGGGTTTTGCAGCTCCAGAATTTGCTTAGAGACATTTTTTACAGGTCTAGCTCTCTTTTCATAATTTCTTTTGCATCAGTCTTTATTCAAACTTTTCCACTACTATTCTTATCTCTTCCTTTAACTTTTCTAGGAACTCTTGTTGAACTTTGATCTAATTAGCATTTTTCTTTAAGGTTTTGCTTGTAGCTTTTTTCACATCATTGTCTTCTGGGTTCTGTCTTAGCCTTCCCTGCCACCTTAGTAAATCTTTATAGTCAAGTTCTTTTTTGTTATTTGTTCATTTTTAAAAAATTAATTTGTTTTCAGTTTTCTACAATTACTTCCATAAATCTTAGATGTTCTCCTCCTCCCTCCCCAAGATGGCATGCAATCTTATATGGTTTCTATACATATATTCTTATTAATCATATTTTCACATTAGTCATGTTGCATAGAGGAATTAAAATTAAAAGGGGAAACCATTAGCAAAACAAAACACAGTAGAAAATACTCTGCTTCATTCTGCATTTCAATTCCATAGTTCTTTCTTGGGATGTGGATGGTGTTCATTTTTCCCATCCTATTTCTTGCTTTCAAATGTTATGTTAAAGTTCAACTCTACTCACCAAGTGAGAGCATAAGGATGACAGAACACAGTCACAAGCTTCAGGCTTTTTATGCTGAAGTTTTCAGAGCTAGTTCTGGGGGTCTATAAGTTTTCAGCGATAGGACCTTCACCCAGTGCCACCAAAGGATCCCCTGTAATCTCTTTCTGCTCAGTTGTCTGATCCTCGTACCATCTCTGGGCTGAGAGCTCCTGAAGCTGCTAATGTTGCAGAGCTACCTCCAAGGCCCACCATTGATATTGCCACTATATGCACTCCAGATTGGCGTTCACCTCAGTGTTATATATTTCTCCTGCCAACCTCCTAAGTTTTCTTAGACTGGAAAACTGTCTCATCCTACACTATAGTTGGCTCTGCAACTCCAGAATTAGATTTAAGATGTTATTTTATAGTTGTTTGGAGGGAAATGTTGGGAGAGTCCAGCTAGGTGGTTGCATCTATTCCATCATCTTGGGTTCATTCTCCCCAATTATGATTTTTAAGTAGCTATTTCCATATTTTTGTGCTAAGCTATTAATTCTCTTTCCATAATTTTCTTTCATTTCTCTCTTTTTTTGTTCTCAGTTTTTCTTTCCTTCATTATAGTCCTTTTTATGGTCAATATTTTTCTCTGCTCATTTTTCTAGCCTATTTCTTGACTTTGGACTTTCTAATAAGGTTGAGCTGTGCTTATAATTGAGGTGGGGTGATATATCTGACCTGAGCTTCTGTCTTTGAAGAACTTCTGCTGCTTTTACACATGAGTACACGTTTACTTTTACATGTACATAAGTTTCAGTGCTTCCAAAATGATGTGATCCAAGGAATGGTCGACTCACAGCCCTCCTGTTTCATGCTCTGGTCCTTATATATTTAGTGCCTCTGTTCCCTCATGACTGTGATTATTCCTCAACCCCCCAAAACTGTGAAAAGAACTGGGTAGTGGGTGACAGGGCTGCCAAATGAAACTTAATCCTTCTCTCAGTGCAGGTAAAGAGGTCCCCTGGGTTCTCTTTCTAACCAGGTGTTCAATCCTTTTAATCATCCCTAGCTGCTTGATTGCTTTCTGCTATGCTTCACCTCTGGCCACCATACCCTAGTATTCATTACCTTTTCTTTCTGTGTTTCTTAGCAAAGCAAGATTTCAAATTAGTCCTGTTCAGAACTATATATGTCATTCTTCATTTTAAGTCCATCACTTCTCTATCAGTATATGGGAAGTATGCTTAAATTTCAGTCCTTTTGAATCATGGTTTATCAATGATGAGAATTCTCAAGTCTTTTAAAGCTGATACTTATATTTTTATTGTATAAATTATCTTGGTTCCATTTGCTTCTTTGTGCATTGATTTATACAGATTTTGCAAGTTTTCTCTAAAATTATCCATTTCACAATTTTTGTAACACAAAAGGCCAATCTGGAGTGCATATGGTGGCAACAACAGCGGTGGGCCTTGGAGGCAGCTCTGCAATATCAGCAACAGCAGCAATTTCAGAAAGTGTCAGCCCAAAGATGGTAAGAGGGTCAGCCAAATGATCAAAAAGAGATTACATGGGATACCGCAATTAATTAATTTTCATTAATTCATATAGTATAATTTGTTCACTTATTCATCAATATAATAGCTTCCAATTTTTTGCTACCATGAAAAAAAGCTACTATAACTATTGTTTATATTGATCATTTTCCTCTTTCTTTAATGTCTTTGGGATTAAAGGGTATATATAATTTAGTAACCTTGAGAATAAAGTTTAGAGAGACCATTTAGGGAGCTATTACAATAATCCTGCAAGAACAGAGAACTCGAATCAGGATGGTGTGTGTGATCATGTACACAAGGTCACAGATGCAAAATATATAGCGGCAGTAGAATTAACAAGAATTATCAGCTGATTGGGGGTTGACAAAAAAGAGAGTTGAACCTCGGTGACTGAAAGAATAATAGAACTACCAGCAAAATAATGAAAATGAGAAAAGAGACTGGAGGAAAAAACAATTAGTCCTGTTTTGTACCTGTTAAGTCTCAGATGTATACAGGTCATCCAAGACTACTAAGTAATTGGTTCATCTTTTGGGTACACTACACCAAAACAACTGGTTACTTCAGTCAGTTTAGTGATAGATTAAAATAGAAGGTGAGTTCCTAGAGGACAGGGTTTCTTCCATTTGTTTTTCTATGAGTCATATCTAGGACAGTCCTTGGCATAGGTAAGGAACTTAAAATGTTTGTGGAATCAAAATTAATTAACAGAAGACTGAAACTTAAAGATCATCTAGCTCAGCACTCTCTTAAAAAAAAAAGAGCAAAATGAGTTAGACCAATCACCTCTACTTCATGAGATCCCTGGCTCCTTCAGAGCTCTGTTCAGGTACATAGCTGAGTGGATTTTTTACCTAAGTTGATGATTTACTTCATTTAAAATGGCCCATCTAATTGCTTCAGGTCAACAGAGCCTGCTCACCATTCCCATTAAGAGTGATGTTAAACAGCTAACTTGTCTGACAAAGATCAGTCTGACCTCACCCATCAACCCTTCTGTTTGGAAAGACACTACTAAATGCTGTAAAGGTGCCAAGGTTTGGGCAGTGTGCTTCTGAGAGGTTATCTGCCAAGTTTAATTGATTATTACACCATCTGGAGTTACCTGATTGGAAATGGCATGTGCTGTTGCCACCCTTATGCAAAATTAAGGTAATAATTTGAACAATAACAGAACAAAGGCATTGAGAAATACTTATTAGTAGCTATTAGGCAATTCTTACTTTGAGTTTTGGCCAGAGTGTTGCATTATATTATTGCTTTGCATTGTATGAATTCTTTCAAGCAAAATGATGATATGATTTTCATATTATAGTAGAGCCCCTACCCCAAACCTATAGGAGTTAAAGTGTAATGAGTTTGGGTATTTTTGTATAATTTAATAGAAGTCTTATAATGGGTTCCATTATAGAAAAACCAGAAATATAAAACTTAAACCTAACTGGGTTTAGGGCTTAGATCTTTGAGGAATATTCAATGGTTGTAGATACTAAGTAATTTTTATTCACCCATTTTATTATTAACTATTAATATTAATAGTTAATAATTTAATATTAATATTATTAATATTATAGTTAATTATATATAATATAATTAATTATATAATTAGTAGTTAATAATATTAATATTAATAATTATTATTAACTTATTAATTATTAACTAACATGCTTATCTTTGGTTTTGGTTTTTTATCATTCCCATTTTAAAAAAAATTAATATTCATTTTAAAAAATTAGTTCCAATTTCTTTCTGTCCCTCCTCCCCCTCCCCCAATAATTGAAAAAACAAGAAATGTAATATCAATTACACATTTGAAATAATGTAAAACATATTTCCATGTCAGGTGTGTTGCAAAAAATAAAAAAAAACAAGAAAAACAAAATGGAAAATTATGCTTCAACCTGCATTTAGACTACATCATCCCTGTTTATATATATATATATATTTCTATATATATATATGTCCCTGAAATATGCCAGAGATAGCATATTTCATTGTAAGTCCTTTGGAACTGTCTTGGATCGTTTGCTGTTGATCATCATAAAATATTGCTGTTGTTATGTGAAATGTTCTTTTGGTTCTTCTCATTTCACTTTGTATCAGTTCGTATAAGTCTTCCCAAAGATATCTGAAACCATTCTGCTCGTCATCTCTTATAGCACAAGAGTGTCCATCAAATCATAAACCACAACTTATTCAGTCATTCCTCAATTGATGGACATCCTCTCAATTTTCAATTCTTTACCACCACAAAAAGAACTGCTAAAAATATTTTTGTATCTGTAAGTCCTTCTCCTTTTTCTTTAATTTTTGGGGGATACAGAGAAAATACAGAGAAATACAGATCAACACACATCAACACACATGACTTCCAACTGTGTGACATAAGCAATACATACATCAGAAATCAACAAACAGATCCAACTGTCTGGCCATTACATACACACCAGAGAGAGAAGCACCAACATCTGAGTTTCAAAGTCAGGGGCTTCTTAGTGGTTGTCCAGAGTCTCATCTAGCCAAACAAATATTTCCAATCAGTAAGCCTCAAAATAAACATCACTCTTCCAGTATTTATACATTTTTTAGAACCAGAGGGCATCACAACCCTTGAGAACCAATGCCTCATTAGAAACTTAACAAAAGGTGTGGGCTTTTCTACAAATCTTCCCAGGCCAATTAATGGGTGGAGAAGATCTTCCTTAATCACATTATTCAGTCAGAAGCACTTGATTATACTAAGACAAAAAAATGCATTAATAAGCCTACCAGCCTTCAGGACATCATCCCTTCTTTCTCAAGGAGTTCAGTATCTGCCTTGTAGTCTCCATCTCAAACCCTACTTTCTTACTAAAGGACTTCAGAATACTTATTGATGTTCCCTCAAGTATTGTAACCCATCTTTTTAATCTTCTCAGTTCCCATAATTTACTCCTCCACTTCACCTCAGCTATATACAGGGATGGTGATACCCTTGATTTTGCTATCACCCATAAGTAGTCCATTTCTAGGTTCAAGGACCCTTTATCCAATCATAATCTTGTATTATTCTGTCCACCCTCCACCCCACGTTGCTCCTAAAATAATTTGTTCCTCCTTTGGAAGCTTCCAAACTCTCCACTCTTCAATACTTTCTCAGCTCATCATCCTTGCTCTGGCTATTTTCTCCTCTGTCCCCAATCTTGACCATTTGATGAATTATTTCAATTCCATACTATCCTCCTTTTCTCAGATTCTCTGTCCTTTTGCCTGTCATGCCTTTCCCACATCTAACCTACTTCCACCAGCCTCCTCCTTCACTCCTTCTCAGGTATTGCTGAAAAGAACTTGAGGAAATCACAAACCATCCTGACCAGGTCCAGACAAATTTGTTATCTAATCTTACTGGGGCCCTCAGTATACCATTCAATCTTTTTATTACTCCCTAATCAATTCTCTATTTCACTTAAAAAAGAAGCATTTAAAACACTTCTCCTTCTCTCTTCAAATATCCATTGGTAGCCTTTGCTACATCCTTTCAGCTGAAGATCTCACCACATAATTCATTTTTTTTTAAAAAATGCAACAATTCTCAATTTATTTGCAAACAATTCAACTACCAAATTCAAAATGTAAAGTGAAACTGTGATACAAGAAATTGAAAAATATAATAATGTAAAAACTCCATTGTCATGATAAATTGAATAAAATGTTTAACAGCAAATATTTATTTGATGTGAATTCACTTAGTAAGTTGGAATTAATAGTTGTATAGAGGGAGACTAAATAGTTTAAACAAAAAAGTTACATTCCTTTCACATGCACATAGAATCCTCACAAAATTTAATATCAAAACATTTATTTTTCTGGATTGAGCCCATATGTGGGAATTTGTGTTATTTGGATATATGTATTGTTGCAATGCTTTTCAATTTTTTTCTCTGCACTGGTAGGTGAATGAGAGGAGAAAAATAAAATTTTAATTCAAAAAATTTTATTTTATTTAAAATCAATGTCAGACTAACTTACAAACTCCAACTAATTCAAAATGGCAGAACTTTATATGCTATATAATTAAACTAAAACAACTTGACTGAAAGCAATAAAAACTATATGAAAACTATTAAATTAAAAAGTAATCCATACAATTATATTCTAACAAATCAGAGAACCTAAAGGGAATAGATGATTACCTACAATAATATTACATAAACTGAAAAAAGAATTTTTTTCTATGTTCTAATATATTTATTTGATTTTAGGAACTCTTAGTTCTTATGTATTTTCTTCATTGGTGGTGAGAATGACCACTTCTTCAGCTTGGACAAATTCAAGGCTTATTAACTTTGGTAATAATAAAAATATTTGAATGAAAAACCATTACCACTGACCTTCTTCACATTGATAACATGGAAAGAGCTAGGATGTCTCTCTCCATTGCAAAACATACCAATTGGACCCAAGTTCATACCACTGGTTATCATACACAGGCTGCTAGTATCAGACTTCGTTAAATTAGTTCTCTTGCCATTCTCTAAATCAATTTAGATTGTGTCATTCACTTTGATTAGAGGATCTAAATCACAGATGAATGGACATCATTGGCCACCAATTGAAGGACAGAATTTTTGCCTATAAAATTCTTCACCTTGCACAACTTACATTCTAACTCTTCAGCTGTGATGTAATAAATAGTTAAACAAATGGCCATTGGGGTTATGCACCAGACTTCTCAGTGCTGATGACATCTGTAAAGCCAGTAGAATTTGTAATGTCAGTGCATATTTTGCCACCAGTCTTGATGAATTGCCAAATATGGATCTTCTCTATCTCTTCTCTCAGAGCATACTCTGTTCTTTTTCTAAGGAAGATGATTAATGCGAGATACTCTCAGCTTATGTTAAGGCCTGTGAGTGTTTTCTGCACAAAACCTCCTCCAGTTATTCAGCATTCAGTGCTTTGATTTTACTATATTCTTCCCATGCTTCTTGGGCCCATCAGCCATTGCTATGCCAGTTGGAATCAGAGATCCAGAGGATGACTCTGACCTCTTGAGAAGCCCTCATCATGACAGGTAATAATCTGATCAGTGTCTGAATCCATCCTTGTTCTATATCAGCAGAGAAGTGATCCCTAGTGATACAACATGTAGTAAAAGGGTCACAGTGGAATGTTCTTGACCTGACAACAGGAGACAAATGTTACATATGTCAGCAATGAAATGTCTGATGAAGAACAACAGACTTGCCTCATCTATGATGGAAAAAATGGAGGTCACTTGCCATCACTTCCCTCTTTTCCTTATTTCACATCCCCCTGACATCATTCCCACTGTATTATACCCTTCTCTCTAGTCTCCAAAGAAGAATTACTTTTCTTCTTACTGAATCAACTCATCTACAAGTAGCTTTGGTTCCATCTTCTCCAGCAGATATTATATTATGATAAAATCTTTCTATTGTTTATTCTTTTCTTTTATACTGATGTCAGTCTATAAACACATTCAAGTGTCCTCTATCCCTTAAAACTCTTATTAGATCCTATTATCCCTTCTATTAATCCTATATTTCTCCTATTCCTCTCTGCTATAATCTTAGAAAATATTGTCTGGACTTAGTGCATCTACTTCCTCCCCCATGGTTCTCTTCTAAACCCTCTAAAATCTAGTTTCTGATATCTTTATTCATGTGAAATTTCTCACTTCCAGGTAATGAATAATTTTTGGTTGCCTAACCTAATGCCCCTTTCTTAATCCTTAACCTTGCTCTTTCTGTGGTACTTGACACTATTCATCGCTCCCGTGACACTTTCTCCTCACTTGGTTTCCATAACACTGTTCTCTCTTGGCTTTCCTCCTACCTACCTGACCTGTCCTCTCAGTATTCTTTGATATATCTTCAGTCATATCATGCTCACTAATTGGAGGTGTACCTCAAAGCCTAGTCTTGGTTTCGCTTACACAGTTACTACCTTAGTTCAAGCCCTTATCACCTCTTGCTTAGGATAGGCACAAGTCTCAAAATTTGCCTCCAGCCTCAAATCTCTCTTTGCTCACCCTACACACTGTGGCCAAATTAATTTTCCTTTAATGCATATTTGATCATTTCACTCTCTGAAGGACAGGAGTTCTTAACATTTTTTTTGTATCTGGGACCCTTTTGGCAGTCTGATGAAGCCCGTGGTCTCTTGGGAATGTTTTTAAATGAATATGTAAAATTACAAAAGAAAGCAATTATATTGAAATATAGCTATCACAGTATTTTCTTTAAGCTTATGAAGACCCGGTTAAAATCCCCTGTAAAATATAAAGTCCTCTGTTTTGCTTTTAAAGCACTATACAACCTGTCTGTATAGGCTCATTGGACATTATTTCCCCTCAGACATTCCGTAATCCAGTCAAACTCACCTTCACTCTCTATTACTCACATAAGGGGTATAGGGTGTGTTAAGGGAAGACCCGTACCTTGGTGTAATGACTGCTGAGCCCTTTGGGGGGGTCTTTCCAACTTTGGTGTTCGCCTGTTCCACCCAACTCTCACCTGTGGCTCCAAGAAGCTGCAGCATGCACAGTGGCCACACCCTGGTAAGTTGTTTCAGCAGATGGCACAAACCAGGTTGAGAGTAACCAAGGGGTCTCAAACCCACTGGTAAGTTAGGGGGGCCATCTACCTCAAGCATATGAAGACCTCCTCTGGTGGAAAGGTTGAATGAGAATACCAGGAGATGAGCAGTGTGATCCTTAAAAGGCTGCTCAGACACTCAGGGGACTGCTGAGTCCCACTGCTGCTTGCACTGAGAAATGACTCTATGACCTGGGCCAACCGTGTGCAGGATTGTGACTACAGCTCCCAGTGTATCTACACCCACTGATTCTATTCCAGCTGAAATTTACAAGGTAGGGCCACCATCACTCATACAAAAGCTGACTGAAATTTTCCAGGTTATATGGCAAGAGGAAGTTATCCCCAAGGAGTTCAAGGATGCCTCAGTTGTCCATCTCTATAAGGGTAAAGGGAATAGATTGTCTTGCAACAATCATAGGTGGGGGTGTCTCTCTCTTGGTCATTGCTGGCAAAATTCTTGCTAGAGTCCTCTTTAATAGCCTGATCTTTCACCTGGAAGATGGTCATATACCTGAGAGCCAGTGTGGCTTCAGAAAGGGCCAAGGAACAGTCAATATGGTATTTGCTGCCCAACAACTCCAGGAGAAATGCCAGGAGCAGAACAGAGGACTGTACACAATGTTTGTAGATCTGACCAAGGCCATTGACAGTGTTAGTCATGATGGGTTATGGAAAATTATGTCAAAATAATCATCAGTATTGTACATCAATTTCATGATGGTGTGTGTGCCCAGATTTTGGATAGTAGACAATGGTCTTGTGCCTTCCCAGTCACCAGTGGAGTGAAACAGGGTTGTGTGCTTGCTCCCATGCTTTTTAGATTGATATTTTCAGAAATGCTGTCAAATGCTTTCAATGAGGATGAACATGGCATCAAGGTCAACTGTCGTACTGATGGTAAGTTCTTCAATTTGAAAAGGAAAGGCTACAAAGCAAGACAAAAGTAGAGGGGTGTTGGTGCATGATTTTCTGTTTACAGATGATTGTGCACTCAATTCAGCCTCTGAAGCTGAGATGCAACAAAGTATGGATCAATTCTCTGCTGCCAGTGCTAATTTTGGCCTATTAATTAACACCAAGGAAACACAGGTGCTCCATCAGCCACCACCACACCATTCATATGTGGAACCATAGATTACAACAAATGGAGAAATTTTAAATGCTGTGGATAAGTTCACTTACCTTGGTAGTGTACTTTCCAGGGATATACACATTGACAATGAGGTTAATGATAATTGATAGAGCTAGCTCAGTGTTTGGGAGAATCTGAAGAAAAGTTTGGGAAAGAAGAGGTATTAGACTGACTACCAAACTGAAGGTCTACAGAGCTGTTGTGTTGACCTCATTGTTGTATGCCTGTGAAATATGGACAGTCTACCAGTGCCTTGCCAGGAAACTGAATCACTTCCATTTGAACTGTGTTAGGAAGATTCTCATGATCACCTGGAAGTATAAGGTACCAGACACTGAAGTCCTTGCTTGACCTGAACTGCCAAGCATTCAAACTATGCTCCAGAGTGTGCAACTGATGTGCTGGCCACGTTGTTCGAATCCAGAATATATACTTGCCCAAAAGACTATTTTATGGAGAACTTGCATGGGACAGGGGATCACATGGTGGTCAGAAGTGACACAAGGACACTCTTAAGGTCTCTCTCAAGAACTTTAGATTTGATACTGGCACATGGCAGACACTGGCACAGGACCACTCAGCATGGCATGCCCACATCAGAAAGGGTGCTGTGCTCTTTGAGCAAAGCAGAAACAGCACAAAGTAAATGTAGGATGCGCAAATTTGGGATATCCACCCCAAAAATTCATATGGATTATCTATACCCAATCTGCGGTAGAGCATTCCAAGCTCATATTGGTCTGATCAGCCACAGTCGAACACACTGAAACTTCACTTTATCATGGTGATGTCATTTTGGTCCTCTTTGAAGGACCACAACCTTCCAACTCACTGAAGAACAACAACCAACATTCTGTCTTCTGTCACTGCACCTTTATACTGGTCCCACATGACAGAAAATATGCTCCCGTCTTACCCTAGTCTTTCTGTTGAGTTCCATCTCTGAATCATCAACTGCCAATTAAATATGTTGTGCTTGATGTCCTAAAATCAACATGCTCTATAAAGAACTAATTACTTTTCCCCAAAAAACCTATCCCTTTTTCAAACTTCGTATTACTTGAATGAAGACATGATTCCGTAGTTATGACCTTCAAATGCCATATATATATTTGCCAACTCTTCTACTTTCTGCTTCTAGAACATCCTCCATCTATCATGCTTTCTCCACTAACAAGGTCACCACCCTCATTGCCTCTCACCTGTACTATTGTAATAGCTTCCTAATTGATCTCCTTTCATCAAGGTTCTTCCCCACTCCAATCTGTGCTCCACATAGCTGCCAAAGTTTTCCTAAAGCATAGATCTGACCATGTCACCTTTCTTTCCTACTTAGTAAACTCTGATGGCTTCCTCTTACCACTAGGGTCAAATATGTTCCTCTGTTTTACGTTTAAAGCACTTCACACCCCAACCTCTTCCTATTGTTTTAGTCTTACACATTACTTTCTTCCATAAAGTCTACATCTGAGTTGTTCACATACATCGCTCTAGGTCCTTTCACTATGTCTTTGCACTGGCTGCCCTCAAGTCTGGAATATGCTTCCTCTTCATATCTACTTTGCAGAATCCCTAGCTCCCTTAAAGACTTAACTTGCATGTCACCTTCTACAGCACACCTTTTCCAACCACCCTAGCTGCTAGTGTCTTCCCGCTAAAGTTGCCTTGTAGCTAGCTATGTTATGTATATGTATAATCAATCACTCTGACAATCAACAAGTATTTATAAAATGCTTCTTAGATCCTGAGGACACACAGTAAAAGAGAAAATAGACTGTGCCACTGAGTAACTTACCTTCTAATAGGTAGCATGAGCATATATACTTATATGTGAATATACATATGTATACATATAATCTCCTCTAGCACCTTTGTATTCCCAGAACCTGAAAAACAATGAATCCTTATGAGTCAAATTATTATTAACCATGAAGTAATGAAAACATAGAAAATCCTCCTGTATGTTGAGTTGATCATCCTGGAAAGACAAAAACACGAGTTTTACAAAATGAGGCAGTGAGGATAGGTTATGACATATTCTGGGGTTGAAAGCACTCCATACTAACATGACCATAGAGTCATTTAAATTGTGAAGGATTAAAATAACTTTATAGGTGAGCACTAGACATTTTACAAAGGAAATAATTATTTTTATCTGATTCCAGGACTATATCTGTGCTTATTAAAAGGAGAAAAAACAGTTGAAATATTAAAGAAAATGGTGACAGTACAGTCACTCATTAGATAAGGGATTGTGTGACTTGGTGAAATCCGTTAGAATCAACACATTAAATGATGTTTTACATATGCAGCATAAAAAAAAAAAACATTACTGACTACAGATGACTTCACAATCTTGTTGTAAGGGAAGAACTTGGAAAACCTTAAAGTATTTTATTAATACGTCTATTAGTATTGTAGAAGCAGCTTGGCAGGAATCATATATGGACATCTTGGCTTAGAATGAGAAATGTTCAATTGTTCAAATATGACTTCTGATACCTGCTAATGTCTCTGTGCTTGTCATTTGACTTGGTTTTGGCAACTCCACAGGACTTACCTACTATGTCAGGAACAATTGGAGTTCTGTATTGAGTTCTCATACCACGAATTCTCTAGACTTATGAATTACAGATTCTTCATGTATTAGCTACTAATAATTAATATATCACTGTTTTAATCCCAGACAGGATGTAGGCAAAATCAGATTACAGTTTCCCCTCTATTTGGCAAATCTTTCATATTGATTATTTCTGGATCTGGATCCTATGCTTCTCTGCCCTTTTATCCCAATTCTAAATACTGAATTGGCCATAGTATAACTCACCCTTCCTTTGGGTACCCCACTCTTTGAGCCAGGGAGTATGTTGTTCTTTCTTTGAATTCTCCAGCATGCATTAGCACAGCCACAAGCATATAGTTAGCAATGAGTATACATATGTATATAATTTTTAAATTAACTTAATTTAGAGTTGAATTAATCTGTTTGTCCCTTAAAAAGAAATTTACTATCTGTGAGGTAAATGAAATCTACTAGCGACACTCTTGCGAATTATTAAAGAGATCTTATAAACAAGATAACTCTAATTAAGCAATTAAATCTTTCAGGGTGTGAACTGCAAAATATTTATTACTTGATGTTCAGTGAATTGTTAGGTGGAAGACAAAAGGCCAAGAATACCTGCAAAGCTAGGTGTCACCTAACATGCCCTAATTCTCAGAGTATCAACTGTGATTACTGAATTGCTTTTTCAAAAGAATAATTACATTAGTAATGGGTAACAAGACTGAAGGCGATCAGACCCAAGTATAGTTGACACAGTTCCTAGTCCAGAATTACAATCTGATATCTTCTTTATTTATTTCTCATCAGAACCACATTTGGTGACATTTTATTTTATAGCACACTAACACAAATGGCTAATTCAATCAATGTAAGTCAAGCTGTTTAGCATTCATTGCCCTAGTTCCTTCTTCAGTGAACTCAAGTGGTTAGACTAGATGGTCTGGAAGCTCTCTTGCAGCCCTAATCTTCTGTGTTTACATATTATAACACAGGAAGGACTCTTAGATAACTGACATCTTTTTAAACTTTTCATTGAATTAGTCATCTGAAAGAGACAATAAGTCTTTGGCAGTAGAAACCAACAGTTACACTTCGAGATGTAAAGGCATACGACTTTAATAATACACACCTCCAAATACAAGGGAAATTTTCCAAAGGGAATTACTTCAGAAGTTGACCTTTTATCACTGTAGCTGGCAGCAGCATCTTAATCAGGAATATATGTCTTTACTCAAGAGATAGCTTCCTGAAACATTTTGTGTAAATCACATTTTTGTGGACCCACTCGTGTTTCGCATGAAGAGTGATTGCAACTTAAAAAGAACCCCCATTGATAAACCTTTGGTAAAGATGAAGTGTTGAGAGGGAAGCATTTTTAAGACCTTAAATGAATAAGAATTGTTATGATTGCTTCTAATTAATATGTACCATTTATCAAGATACATATGCATATATATACATATATCTGTGTATATATGATATACATGTATGTATATATACACGTGTGCATATATATTCATCTGTGTATAATACACACATAATTTTAAGTTTAATGACCCTAGGTTAAGCACTCCAGACTTAGTGATCTCTAACCTCCCTTCAAGTTCAAATATTTCAAGTCTTTACTCTGTGTCAACAAAGAATTTTCAAATTTTGACTCTATTTCTAGTTTTTGAATCATAAAACTGGACTCTTTATATAAAAATCATTATTGATAGACTTTCATATTGTTGAGCTAATGGTTCCCATAATTGTCTATGTTCTTCAGTTTAGAAAACTCACTCTGAATTTCCTCCATCC
Organism: Bettongia penicillata ogilbyi; assembly: GCA_023548195.1. Classification (NCBI taxonomy): domain Eukaryota; kingdom Metazoa; phylum Chordata; class Mammalia; order Diprotodontia; family Potoroidae; genus Bettongia; species Bettongia penicillata. The sequence goes on from JAJHZJ010000040.1 coordinate 906,579, forward strand.
CATATGTAGTCACAGGAATTGAGGCTAGATATGACAAGAGGAAGTGAAAAGAGAGACACAGTGGTTAAAAAAGAATTGTGTTATAATCAAAGGAAAGGGACATGAGGACAATGGCAATTCTACTCTTGGCCTTGACTTCCTGATTCCATTGATCCTGTCTTGTGATAGCTTAGTTGAGGCCAGTGCGTATCTTATCTTTCATTCCATTCTCTGATGCTGTTAATGGATGCCTTGACTCCAGACAGGGAACCACATTACTAGAATTCATTGAAATGCATCATGTTCAAAAGGAGGCAGAGTTAGCCAGAGAGGTAGGGACCAGGAATGAAGTTTTGATGCATAAATCCATATATGCTTGGACCACAAATGGCACTATCCTGTAGGGAGAAGAGCAGAGAAAGAGAAGCGTTGAGATTCTCTCATAACCAAAGAGAACAGGGAACTTCCCAGTTACAATTCCAAACCATACTGCTTACACTCAGGCCACCATCCTCATATGCCTCATCCCTCTCCCACAAAAATGTGATATTTTGCTCCATGAAGCATCCTATGCTCTGATGGGAGAATTTGTTTTGCCTTATTTTTACCTTTTTGCCTTATTTATGTGGAGGCTTCCACATCACTTGCCACCTACCATTTCCAACCAAGCTGCTGCTTTCATACTATGCCTCTCCCCCACCTTCTTTTTCTATGTTATCTTCCCCATTAAAATGTAAGCTCTTTTATGGCAGGGATTATCGTGCTTGTTTTTGTATACCTCATGCTTAGAGTGCCTGGCTATCTGTAACCTTCCATAATTGCTTCATCATTCATCCTTTTCTTCACCACATCTCCCCTAAGTGGGACAAGTCAAATAGAAGGGGGAAAAAAATCACAAGAAAAGTGCAAAACATTCTTCAAAATAAAATTCAAAGGAGAAAAATGGAGCAGCCAAGAAATGTTTATAAGTAGTCTGTAAGCTGCTTTGAGGAGAAAAAAAAAGAATAAGCCCTTTATGAAACTCCTGCATTGAACCACTGGGTAGTACTGATGTTACTCACTGTAGAGACCTAGCTAGGGTCAAGTTCCAACCACATACCATCCCTCAGTAGCAAGGTCCCAAATATTTCTGTGGACCTTCCACCATTAAAGCAACATCAGTGCAATTATAACATCTAAGGAAAGAGCTTAAAATAATAAAACATAAAAACATGACATAGTACAACAATCACCTTAAAACAATGGAGTGGTGATGTTAATATCAATTCATAAAATCTGGGGGAAAACAGTCATGGTGGTCAAGAAAAGCAGTAGCAGGAACATTAGTTCCACCATATGAGTGATGATACATCCAGGGTTGTCCCTGGTCCTTGTCACAGGTCTAAACCATCAGAATTGGGGGAGGGGGGGACATTTGACTCTAGCTTGCAGCTTAATCTGAGGCCAAAGTAAATGCCTGGGGTTTTTATACTGCCACCCATTCAGTGTTCCCAAGCCCACCAGCCAAAACCTACTCCTTCTAGGAGCCCCATAATGGAAGGTTACCACATTTTCCTCATTTATAGATATCTATTGAGAGACTACCCTTTTCTTTCATAAGAGGGAGATGAAGATTTCACCTTCATCTGGCCACTTAAAATCACTTAGATTGACCTAAGAATCCCTTTTTCCCCAAGTAAACTCCCACTCACCATGACTATAAAAAGATAATTTTAATTCCTATGTATTGTCAAAAAGAAAAAAGAAACACATCCTAATAATTTCAAACTTTGGTCCCCAAACCCCTCCCCATAAAGAACTTTGGGGAAAGGAAATTTGTCACTTAAAGAAGACCTGAACCATGATTTCGGAAGGGACAAATACCTCATGATCCAGCCAAACCTGCAAAAGGTTTGGAATGAAAGAAGAGAATTATATCCATCCATTCTGAACAGGCAAGTCTTCCTGAAGACTAGATGCAAGAAATTGTTGCAGTGAAGAGTCCTCCCTCTTACTGGCATTACATTAATTTATCAAAAACAGCCTTTGGGAGAGAGGATGCTCAAATTCAATCAAGGAGATAATGATGAAAATATTTTAAATGCATGTTCCAGTGTTCCACAATATCAGTTTCTTGGAGGTGTTATGGAAGATGTGAAAAATCCAGTGACTACAATGGCAATGGGCCCAATCCTATAGTTTCTTTGAAGTAAAATGGGGACCATGTTTAGAGGCAGTGATACAAAGGAGCCCATAGGGAAGAAGGGGATGTTCCAGAAAGACCTTAATAATAGCTGCTGTTATAGAAGACTTCACTGGCACTGAAATACCATATCCTGTATTTATATCAGAAGCTCTGTGTGTGACAGATGTCTTGTTATACAATAAAGGAACAAGGTTCATGTAATCAATTTCCCAAATAGAAACAGGTGAAACTCCACCTGGGGCCATACCATATGAATTCTTAAAAGGCAGGTGATCTCACTGACATGAAGAAAATCATTATACAGAAGTGGTTATATCATTTTTTGGTAAAGGAAGGCATATGGTTCCATTCCTATGCCATGTTCTCCATTATACAGATTGATGAAACCCTTCTCCAATGGCTAATCTTTTTCATAAAGTATTAAACTTATTTTATTCAGTTTGGTAGAGGGTGTACTATGTATTTGGTAATCACTAGCATGTCCCATGAACAACTGTGTGCTGTGAGAAACATAAGTAAAATTCTCCCACTAATCCTGACCTCAAATCAGAGACCCTTTAACTGTCCAATACTGTTCCCTCCAGATCCCAGATCACACAGCCAAAACCATAGTCACTACCCAAGAATTAGTAACAATTTTTTCTGTTCTATCCCTCAGTGTTCCCCCATAAGCCAGCCATGTATCCCACAATTCAGGCCACTGGGAGGATTTATCAGAACTCCTATCTGTTAAGGTATTCCCAGTTAATGAGTTACTTGCTGTTGAAATCCAATTGTGCATTACTTTCTAATAATGGGCAGACACATCAGTAAACCAACTAAAATGATATTCCTTGAGAAGTCAGTTCTCAGAATTAAGGGATCATTGGTTAAATATTGGTTAATAGAGGTTAAATTTTGGACTAGAACTAGATACCTTAGCCTCCAGCAACATCACAACTATTCATGAAGGACAATACTACCTGAGGAGACCAAGTGAGAACCATCTTGGATGTATCACTTCCATTTAATATTGAAAGCTTACTTTGCCCTATCTGTGGTTGTAGAGGATCCATATTGCATTGTCCATCACGTAATGGGCAATTCTGAATTAAAGGTAATAATATAAACTATTATATAATTGCATCATCCATTTACTAATATTGTTTACATTAATGCAGTAGCATGAAAGTAGTTGTTTCTCAAACACAGTATGAGCAGCCACTTCAAGGAGCTTGTAGCTCTAGAAGTCCAATAATTATTCAACATGGTCATCCCTTGGTGCCTGCCAAATTGGATCTGCCAAGTCTATACATTGGATAGATATTCCAGAGCTAAAGCCTGAGCTAGAAGATGCATTGAATGGAGCACTGGGCCTGGAGTCAAGAAGTCCTGGGTTCAAATCCAGAGCCAGATACTAATTAGCTGTATAATCCTGGGCAAGTCACTTAATTTTTGTCTTCCTCAATGTCTTCATTTATAAAATAGTATAATAAAAGCACCTACCCCCCAGGGTTGTTAAGAGAATTGAATCTAGGGGGGGTGGAGCCAAGATGGTGGAGTAGAAAGACATACATATACTAGCTCTTCCCACACAGCCCATAAAGTACCTGTAAGTAAAGACTCTCAACAAACTCTAGAGCAGCAGAATTGGAGAACAGAATGGAGGAGATTTCCAGCCTAGGGTGACCTGAAAGGCCAGTGAGAAACGTCTGTCACACCAGGCCGGAGCGGAGCCCAGTCCAGCCTTGGCCATGTGGCATGGCTCTGGAAGGAGGACGGGAGCAGGCCTTGGGGGCGGATTCCCCAGTCGCAGTAGCAGCAGTTCACAGATCCCTCAACGCACAGGCGCCAAAGTTCAGTGACAGGGTTTTTTCAGCTGACCAAGAAGGAAGAAGGGTCTTCCAATAGCTCCAGCCTTAGGCAGTGGCCACAGAGGCCACATCAGGAAGGTGGCAGCAGTTCCCACAGCATCCCCTACAGCAGCCTGCATCCATTGTTGGATCATACAACCCCTTGGGGCACTGAGCAGCTGATTCTTACCTCAGCCCTGTGTAGAGGCCCTGCAGCAGCTGATCTTTATCTCATACTGAATGGCAGCCCTGCCCCTGCAGCTTCTTGAATCTCAGCCCCCAGTGCTGGCTTGGAGGAACTGGAGGCAAGGTGGTTGTGAAGAGAATTGAATCTAATGTTTGTAAAGATTTTTGCAAACCTTAAAACTCCATAAATGCACACTCTGGTTCTCACTTTAAAATGGCAGACTTAAAATCAACCTGATAAATAAAAACCATCAAAATACCCGGGTGTGGAATATGGATTTTCCCTAACCAGGAAAGTTTAATATGCTTCTGAGCTTTTTACTTCCTCTATGTACGAAAAAGCATCAATACAGACTATATCTAAAATCGTCTGGAGTTTCCACCACTGAAAAACTTAACTCAGTAGTTTGAATCCTGAATTTTCTTTGAATTAGTTTCTCATCCCTTGTCTCTCATGAATTATCATGGAATCTAGAGCCTCTGGCATTGTAGCCTTCATTACATAATCAATATAATGGTGGCTAGGACAGCTATGTGGTACAATAGAGCACTGGGCCTGGAGTCAGGAAGACTCATTTTCCTGAGCTGAAATCTGGCCTCAGACACTTAATAGCTGTGTGTCCCTGGACAAGTCAGTTAACCCTGTTTGACTGTTTCCTCACCTGTAAAATGAATTGGAAAAGAAAATGGCAAACCACTCCAGTATCTTTGCCAGGGAAATCCTAAATGGGATTGTAAAGAACTGGACAAACTGAAAATGACTGGCCAAAAACCATAACGGTAGACGTCAGTGCCCCTAGTAGATGGGGTCCCCCTTCAGATCTTGGTCCACCAAAATGTAGCAGTACAAAGGGAAGTGCAAATGGCTCTGAGGAAAGAGTAAAAGCATCCTTGACTCTTTCCCAAATAAAAACGAAACTACACCAAGTGGATGGAGAAGAAAATTGGTTAGAGATTGGCCACTAACTTAGATCCACTATGATGGTAACAGGAGGAACAGGCACATTAATCATCATAATGACATTATTTCATTCCCCATTATTTCCTAGAAGTTGTCAGATACCATCTGCATTCCTCATTGGTCACAAAGGGTTTCTCTAAAGGGAATTTGTATGGTAGAACTCTCCATCTTTCATCTCCATTATTAGGCAGGAAAGATATTCCCTTCCCTCCTCCACTTGATATTGATTATTAACTGTATTCAATAGTAATAACATCAAATAATTTAGACACCCTAAATAATTTAAGGCATCCATTCAGCCTACCCAAAATAACACACATAGAAGCTAATAGAGTGCTAAAGAACTCAATATTCATGCCCACAACATAATCCCACTGATCAGCTACCACAACTGAGCTCTTTCTCCAGCCTCCCCCAGAGTAAGGGTCCTTCTTTCCTCAGTGGTTAATCCCTCATAATTCCTAAGAGAAAGTGGGGCAAGCTTATGAATCATTTGAGTCACCTGATATAATAGTCCTTAGATATTTAGCACCCCCTTTCCATTCTGACCCACAATAACTCAGTAATATGAAGAATTAGTTCAAAAGAGAGTTCATATTTATGGAATCAAGTATGGAGAACTCCCCACTTAATCTACCTAAGAAGGATAAAGAGAGCTCTCCAACTATAGTAGCCTCCAACTAATTCAACTGGTTTTGCAAGCTGTCCTGGTCACAGAATTCTCTGACAAATGCTCCAACTCCCCCATCAGACCACAGTTTCATTAACCATTTTTCTAAGGTTTCATCAACTTATTTAAATTTCTCTTACAACTGTCCATGTTACTTAATTTTTAAAAAATTAAATGGTTATTTGCATCTGCCTCTAATTTCTGAATCACTAAAAAAATTGCCTTGGCATCATAGTGTTTCCAAAGATGTCAATGAGAACCAAATAATGCTTCTGACATTTCCAGTTTCCTCTGATACACATTGTACCAATCCCAGTAGATTAGCTGAAATCTTTTCTCTATTCCAAAAATAAAGTTCTTCCTCTTGGGCCAAACAGAACAAATATAATCTCTCCTTTGCATAACAACCACTATCATACTTCAAAACATCTATCAAGTCCAACCTGCATATTCTCTTCTCTAGGCTAACTACCTGCTTTTCCTCCAACTGTTCCACACTGACATGGACTCAAGGCTGCTATTTTGTAAGACAAACTTGTATACAAAGATCATAGGACCATAACAGACAACAGACCCACTTTCTGGGAAGCATGTGTTTTGACTTGATTTTCCACTAGTAGTTTACTGGTGATGAATTGATTGAGTAACCCTTATTCCATTGCATCCCAGCCCCCACCCCGTGACCAACAACATGCATATGTGAGGATAAAGGCGCCTGGAAATTTGTAGTCATAAAACCGGAACAGAACTAAGTGACCTGTAAAAATATTAATGTCATGACCCTAATCTCATTAAATTTCTACTCTAATCAACCCTGTAATCTGGCCCAGGTTCAATAAATATTAACCTAGGTATTGAATGAATTAAATTCTTCTAAATATCTCTGCAGAATACATATGGTCTTAAGAAAGGCATTGGTTAGCGTATAAAGTTCTATTATTCAGTCCCTTCTCCTTGAGTGACATTGCCTGATCCTTACACAATATGGTCTTTGAGTCTTCCAGCTTAGATTTTGTTTTCCCCTTCAGGATTTCATTACATCCCTTGAGTTTGCTGGGATTGCCATTAGAAGTTCATTTGAGTCCCTCATCATTCATAAACTTGCTAAATATTTTTGGTGTGACATCAAAATAGCTCCATTTTCTGAATGTTCTGCTATTCTCATTATCTGTACATCATTTCTTCACCTTCCTGCCCCACCCCCAAAGTCTGTTTTTCTACTCCAGCCTTCTTTATCCTGTGGCTCCCAACTTTCCTGTCATAGCAGCTGCCACCATGGTAGAATTGGCTCTAAGAGTAAGGAAATAGTTGGTCAGATGAGTCTTTCAACAACCAACAGGAAGAGGTCCCTTTCTGTGGAGGTTCTAGTTTCTTCACAGAAGTACTTAGGGCTCTTTTGGTCCCTGCCATCCTCAAGCCTTCAGACTTCCCAGTCCTGGTCTAGCATGTGGCTTTAAGGCATTAATACCCAAATCTCTGACAATTCAACTATCTGTATTATCACTTGTGTTTCATTTTGAATTCTATCACAATCCCTGAACAAGCTGTCAGAACCAGTCAGCCCTGTTCATTCCTACCTGAGACAAGAAACTAGGGGACCTTCCTTCTCATGAGTATTCAATTTTAAATTGAATCTGACAAAAAAAAAATGATTATTGACCCCATGGTGAAATATTTCCTTTGAGTTTCCTCAAATAATAGATCCCCAGAAATTGAGATCTTTTCTTAAACTACCACCTTTACCCAGGGCTACTTACCTGACTTTTTACTCGAAGACATTGAAAGGAAGTACAGGAAATGAAACAACAGGATTGGTCATCCAATTTTGCCAGAAGCACTCCATTAGAAACATAGGTGACATAAATTTATACATCTGTAAAATGAAAATTAATGAAAAATAATCTTAGCAGATTTGCACGAGGTAAAGATTATATTCATCAATTGTTGGGCCAGAACTAGAATTTGGGTCCCATTGTTAATCCAGAACTTTTTCCATATTTCTCTTTGACAGTTATTTTCCCCTTACTCAAAATACTTAACCATGAGTACCTTTTTCCTCTGGTTAAAACCAATATATTATTACCTCTAAAATAGAGATCTCTCCCACTTCTGTAGCAATAGAACCTAACAATCAGATTAATTCCTCTCTCTCACATTGAGTACCTTTGTGATCTTAGACAAGTCACTTACCCTCAAATAGGTCTTATCTGTAAAATGAGAAGTTTCAACTAGATGGCTTCTGAGGTTCCTTCCAGCTCTAGATTTGCAATCATATGATGCAATGAGGATATTCCTGAACCCTTTTGTCCCCCAATGTCAACAACTGGCAATATTTTAATTGTCCATAAAAAAACTATACTATACTGGGTTTCATAAAGAAAGCAGAAGACACCGTCCATGCCCTTTGATGAGCATCTGCCATTCTTACACTTCTATATTTCTTTCTGTTATTTTAAAACAGACTGAATTTGGGTGATCATGCTAAAAACAGAATGATAGATTTTTTTTGTTGATTTTCTGCCTAAACACTCAACCTTAAAATGACTTTGGTGTTGTTCAGTCATTTCCGTCATTTCTGACTCTTCGTGACCCCGTCTGAGGTTTTCTTGGCAAAGATCTGGAGTGGTTTCCCATTTCCTTCTTCAGCTCATTTGTAAGGTGAGGAAACTGGGACAAATGGAATTAAGTGACTTGCCCAGGGTCATATGGCTAAAAGTGTCTGAAGTCACATTTGAATTCAGGTCTTCCTGACTCCAGATCTAGCACACCACCACTGTGTCACCTAGCTGCCTTATATGAATTAATGCATTATAGTCTCTATGCTGTGCAGTGTGTACTCATCAGACTATCTGTACACTTGTCAGATGTGTTGGAATACCCAGGGCGCACTCAGAGTAAAGCATGAAGGCCAACCAAAGCACATGCCTATGACTTATGTGTTGCCTAACACCCCCATGGGAATCACACTTTGCTTTCTAGTTTTGATTAAAGGAAAGTTCATTTATCTTGGTTGAATGGAGCTTGAGGCAGAGTCAGACTCATTTGAGATGTAACCCAATTTCCTTCCAATTGTGGATAGGGCCCCTGGCCATCTGGCATCTCAGACACATGGCTAAGAGGGCCAGTTCATTGAAGGACTACTAGCTACAGAGATAGGAACCTCTAACTTCTTTATATAAAGTTAATAACCAAAGACATAAATGCCAAAGGTACAACTTCCCATTGCTCAGGAAGGCAACCATTTGCCTGGGTAATTGGTACAAACACTCACAGCTCAGAAATGGTAAATACAAAGAAGAGCTAATTGTTTGCTGTGAACTTGTCTTAGGATAGAGTGCATAAGCATTGACAAAGGATTTGTGATTTTCGGAAAGAAAAATCTCAGGAGATGAGAGACAAGTGGGTGGCCTTGGCCACAAGAGTTTCTTGAACTGACTTAAAGTACATCTGCACTTTTTACTTTGTTTGTCTTTCTTCAAAACCCAGCTCAGTCACCACCTCCTCTATGGAACCTTCTGTGATTCTCCCCTCCCCAATTAAAAGTTTACTCTGTCTCCTGGGAGTCTCTCAGAGCACTTGTTCAGATTTCTCCTTTTTAGCATTCGTTTTCTAATTTGCATTATAGTTAGTTGTATACATGTTTTATGGTAATAAGACCTGAGTTTGAGTCTTGCCTTAGACACTTACTAGCTATTTGACACTGGGCACATCACTTAACCGCTATTTACCTCAGTTTCCTCATCTGCAAAATGAGGATAATAATAGCACTTAAAGAGCTGAGGCTCAAATGGCAGGATATATACAAAATTTGCCTTACATATTGTACTTTTTATTAAATTATTTTATTTGTTTTCAGTGTTCTACAATCATTTCCATGTATCGTAGCTTTTCCCCCTCCTTCCCAGCTCCCTCCCTGAGACAGCGTACAATCTTATATAGGTTCTACACATACATTCTATTAAATACATTTTCACCTTAGTCATGATGCATAGAAGAATTAAAATCAATGAGAGAAACCATACAAAAGAATATAATATACAATATGTTACAATACAATACAAATGTATATATAATATATACAAAGATATACAATACACACTGTATACAATATAATACAAAATATAATACAATATATAATATACAATATAATACAATATATTGCAATATAATATATATACAAAAGAAAATGGTCTGCTTCTTTTGCAATCTAATTTCATAGTTCTTTCTCTGAATGTGGACTACATTTTTGCCTCATGAGTCAATTTTTTAAGTCCTTGCATTGCAATGAAGTACTAAGTCTACCGGAAAAATTCCTCATGCACTGTTGTTGTTGCTGTGCACAAACTTCTCCTGGTTCTGCTCCTTTCACTCAGCATCAGTTCATATAATTCTTTCCAGGTGTCTGAAGTCTTCTTGTTCATCATTTCTTATAGCACAATAGTATTCCATTACATTCATATACCACAATTTGTTCAGCTATTCCCCAATTGATGGGCATCCCCTTAATATCCAGTTTTTGGCCACCACAAAGAGAGCTGCTATGAATATTTTTGTACATGAGACCCTTTCCCATTTCTATGATCTCTTTAGAATACAGTCCCAGAAACAACGTAGATGCATCAAAGGGTATGCACATTTTTGTAGCCCTTTTTGGCACAGTTCCAAATTGCTCTCCAGAATGGTTGGATCAGCTCACAGCTCTACCGACAATGAATTAGTGTTCCAATTCTCCCACATCTTCTCCAACGTTTATCATCTTCCTATTTTGACATGTTAACCAATCTGATATGTGTGATGTGTATCTCAAAGCAGTTCTGATTTGCATCTCTGTAATTAGTAGTGATTTAGAATATTTTTATATGACTATAGATAGTTTTAATTTCTTTCTCTGAAAACTGCCTGTTCATATCCTTTGACCATTTATCAGCTGGGGAATGACTTGTACACTTGACTCAATTCTCTATATATTTTAGAAATGTGGCCTTTATCACAGACACTAGTTGCAAAAATTTTTTCCCAGTTTTCTTCTTCCCTCCTAATCTTAGTTGCATTGGGTTTGTTTGGGCAAAAACTTTTCAATTTAATGTAATCAAAATTATCCATTTTGCACTTCATAATGTTCTCTATCTCTTGTTTGGCCAAAAATTTCTCCATTCTCCATAAATCTGACAAATACACTATTCCTTGCCCCCCATAATTTGTTTATAGTATCAATCTTTATACCTCGATCATGTATCCATTTGAAATTTATTCTGTGTATAGTGTCAGGCATTGGTCTATGTTCAGTTTCTGCCACACTATTATCCTGTTTTCTCATCAATTTTTGTCCAATAGTAAGTTCTTATCCCAAAAGCTGGAGTCCTTGGGTTTATCAAACAGTAGATTGCTACATTCATTGACTACAGTATCTTGAGTGCCTAACTTATTCCACTGGTCTACTCCTTTGTTTCTTAGGCAGTACCTAGTGGTTTTGATGATTGCTGCTTTATAATATAATTTGAGGTCTGGTAGGGGTAGGCCACCTTCCCTAACATTTCTTTTCATTTGTTCCCTTGATATTCTGGACCTTTTGTTCTTCCGGATGAATTTTGACATTATTTTTTTCTAGCTCTGGGAAATAATTATCTGCCAATTTGATTGGTATGGCGCTGAATAAGCAACTGATGTTTTCCCACTTAGACCTGACTTTATTTGTGCAAAAAATGTTTTGTAATTGTGTTTATATAGTCTCCGGATTTGTTTTGGCAGGTAGACTCCCAGATATTTTATATTGTCTACCATAGCTTTAAATGGGATTTCTCTTTCTATCTCTTCCTGTTGGGCTTTGTGAGTAATTTATAGAAGTGCAGATGATTTATGTGTGTTTATTTTGTAACCTGCAACTTTGCTAAAGTAGTTTATTATTTCAAGTAGTTTTTTACTTGATTCTCTGGGATGCCTTACATGTTTTAAAGTGCTATATAAAAGTTACCATTGCATGTCTTACTATGTCTTATTGTCCTTGAAAGCAGGATAGATTATGTCATAAGTGCTCTACAATCAACATATATTTGTTAAACATCTATTTTGTTCCAGACATTGGGCTAAGCACTAAGGATACAAAGACAAAAATGAAAGGAGCTTACATTCTATCAGGGAAATGACATATGTATGTATGTATAGATATAGACATCTGTATATCTATATCTATCTATATAATATATATATCTATATCTAGCTATCTATAGATACACACACACACACACACATATATATATATATATATATATACATATATATACATATATACATACATTCACACATAAAACACATCAGCTAGCCAGGCCTGAGTGGACTGGGCTCACAAGAGCTGGTCACCTTCACCCATCACTATCTTCTACCTATTCTGAAGATCTGCCTTAGCCTCACTGCTCTGGGGTTCCCTTTCTCCTTGATCAGGGGCTAGGCTCCCACTGCTTCCATTGTTATGTTTGTGGAGCTGGAGGATGGCAGCAGTAGCACAGAGGAGAAGGGAAAGGGGGAAGTAAAAAAAGACATCCAGAGTACAAACATGACTCAGGTGTGGAACACTCAGTTTTAATCTCGCACAGAAAGGAAACACTAAGTAATAAAAAAAAAAATTTTAAATCACAGAATCATTACAATCAGTTGAGAGGCTAGTAAATGAGCCTCAACGGGACATTTGCAACAGGGATGCTCATTAGCTATTTTACACTTCAGCACTACTGAGTACAGGCTGACTGATGCCAAGTGGGCTCTTTTCTTCTCGTTGGTTTCTCTCTCTGTGGGCGATTCCTCTCCTCTCAGCTGGTTTGCTGACACCATTTCCACTGTCTCATTGCAAGTTCCTCTTTTTAGCAGCTACCCCCTGCCCACACCCTTCTTTAGCAGAAGAAGGGATGCTGTGAAGAAGAAAAATGCCAGTGGGTTTTTCAGATATCACAAGGCCCTATATCAAAGGGGAAAAATGTCAAAAGATTGCGGCCTTATCCCTGATACAGGTTTGCCTAGGCAGCCATGTGTTCCTAAGCCAGCTTGATAGTGGGACATGTTCCCCACCTCCAGGTGTACTCTGGAGCTCTGGGGCTTACCTTTGCACATCTTGGCCAGCAGAAGAAAAACCAGGAGGGATAGAAATGACTCTTTAGGGTAAACCTGGAATTTCTGTCCCAACAGCTGTTAGAGAAAGTCCTGATTGTAGCATCCTGTTGGTTTATTCAACGTTGCAACCAAATGAAGTATATTGTTACCATTAACCAGTAAACAAAAGGAAGTTGACTTAAGACTAAGTTAGCAAGAATATGTAACAAGGATAGAGTAGGCTAAAAGCTTCCCCCACCCACTGGCATATGGAAACTCATTTGGTCAACAGGACAGGGTATTGTGATTCATGGGATCTTGAGACACCCACCAAATCAAAAGTGTGGGAATTTCATGACCTGAGGTAACCAGGAAGCCAAGTCAGTCCAGCCAGAAGCCACTGGGAAGCTGTTCAAGGCAAGCATAGCTCACACAAGTCGAGACATTATCCCATGATTTCGTTGCTTCTCTTCCAAACAAAGGAACAACAGCTTGAGCCTTGCTGCATCCCCAAGTTAATCAAGTCCTGGCCTTTTCCTAACTGGCCTGTGACTTTTCAGGGAGTGGAAGAAAATGAAAGATATTGGTCTTATCACAACAATCAATTAAAGAGTCTTCATGGCCAACTGTAAAGGTCCCTCTATCACACATAAAATATGCATTTTAAAACAGTGTGCATATGTATAAGGATATACAAAATACAAAGTATAAGTATATACAAATTACATACACAGTAAATATGAGGAAATGGGGGGAGAAACTGGAAGCTGAAGTTATCAGTAACGGCCTCATGTAAAAGATAGGAAATGGCACCAAAGCAGAGCTCTGAAGGTTTTGTGAGGTAAAGATAAGGAGGAACTATGTTCCAGGAGAGGAGATAGCCTATGCAGGTAATGTTTGTGGAACTGAATTAGAAGTAGGCTGTTTTTTTTTCAAATGCTAGGACTAAAGTTTAATCTTGGTCAACCCCTATCTGTGGGAGTTCTCCATCTTAAGAGATCCCATCTCCTTAAGTAGGGATAATATTATGGAAGGAATGTTATGACTTCCTTTAGAAGACAAAAATATAAACCAGTATGATACATAGAAAAGTGAAATATATTTTCTGAAATTGAGGCATTTTTAAGTCTAGGAGTTAAGACCAAGGATAAAGTAGCTGAACGATCATTTCAATGGACCAGTGGAACATCATTTGATTCTTCATTCAGGCAGTGTGTGGAATGAGAAGGTAAGGCATTTTTAACCCATCTAGTAGCATCTTCTCTGTCTCCTGAGACATCTTAATATGATTGGCACATGTGTGAAGGAACTGATATATATATATATATACATATATACATATATATATACATATATATGTGTGTGTGTGTGTGTATATATATATATATATATATATATATATAGATATATATATAACTGTGAAGGGACAAGGAGCCCTTTCCCTCCCCCTTGGAGTGCTCCCTGTGGTTAACATTTCCAGGTACATATTAAACGTCCTCACTGTTACCTGGTACTTTGTTTTAAAGGGGTTTAATGAGAATCTAACTACATGTGGTCACGCATCCAGATGAAAGATGAAAAGAAAAAAAATCAACCAACAACTCTGAAATGTTCCTCATCACCTTCATCATGAACAACTAACATTTATCTAGAGTTTAGAGTTTTACTGAGCATTTTACTTATACTGTTTCATAAAGTTCAGTGCATGTTTAGGCTTATGAAGCTTATTAAAACATAAAACTGCACTAATACTTTTGCAATCCTCTGTGTTCTCAATTGAACATCACAGCTCCCTGAATTATTATTATCCCCATTTTTTTCTAATATGAAGAAATTAAGGAATGAAGAAGCTCCGTGTCTCTTACCCATGGTGATATAGCTCATAATGGAGGTAAGATTTGAATTCAAGTCTCTCCTAACTCTTGAAACAAGTGATGATTCTACTGCAAAATGCTGCTTCTATTTATTGAGAAAATACTGTGGAGAGGCAAGGTATGGTTTTTAGCTCTATGAGGGGGATAAAGGGGAAAATAAAATATAGATACTGAATTCAAGGACTTTACCCATCTGAATGAGGAAATAATGCCCAAAAATAAAGGAACAAGTCAAATAATGTAGCACTCTTGCCAGAGCCATAACCTAAGGAATTGAAGGGTCCTTTGGCCATGGGTAATTTCCATTGCTAGTTTGTACCTTGACCCAAATTTTCTCATGCTCCAGACCTAGAAGATCACTTGGTAGATAACCTTGGTATTCCTTTTCTAAATCAAGGAGCTTTTAGGTAAAACAATTCTACTATCCCTGAAGAAGACAGATACTCTGCTCTCCTTTCAGGGTTACTCTATTTCTAGGAAGTCTGAAAGGCAAGGAAACTTTTCTTCTATGCCTAGTGTCATAATTCATGATGTCTTGGCTTGGGTTGCTCTCACAGTATGAATGAAAAAGCATTGTCAAACATTTACTCTTTTCCAGGCCCCATATTATATACTGGCAATAAAAACAAGACAGTTCCTATCTATAAGAAGTTGAGGCAGGCCCTATAGGGGAGTAGCAGCAATGAGTTTTTTGTTCTGGGAAATTTCAGAGAGGGTGACTAGATGAAGGCAGTCATTAAAATGCTTTTTGTGGAAGCAATGATAATGTTGATTTAGTTACAGTTTCCAGGATGAGATAAAAAAGGTTAGAGATGAAGATGGCTGGATTGAAGAAGCATAATCCCTGGGCAGGAAATCAGGAAATTAGCTTCTCCAGGACATAGTCTATGAAGAGCTGCTTTTGAGAGTGGGGAGACAAGTAACATCAAAACAAAAAAAAAAAATTGGGATAAAGGAGTATGGTCCCATGATAGGAGATTGGAGTAGAGAATGACTGTTATTGTTTTTCCTGGATACTTTCTCCTCTCTGTTCAGTTCCTAATGTCTTGGCTATTCTCAGCAATATCCCCAAGATCATAGAAACTCAGAAGTGGAAGAGACACTCTTGATCACCTAGTTTGGGATTCACCAAACTACACCAGTTTTTATACTGTAGACAAGCATAAAGCACATTTAAACACGTAAGGACCATTCTTGACTCAAAGATGTAAAAAACAGGCTGTGGAAAGATTTGGCTTGTAGCCATAGTTTGCCAACCCCTGATCTAGTCAGTTAGTCATTTAAATTAGGTTCCATTCTGCAACATCTCCTCTTGAAGATCTCTATTGAAGAAAAGCCCTTTAACCTCTGGAAGCAGCCCACTACACTTTTGGACCGCTCTGATTGGTAGAATTTTTTTCTTTATATCATGTCTAAATATGCCTCTTCTCAATTTCCTTTTTTTCCTTATATTTGAATTTATTTAAAACTTAAATACAAAATAAGAAAAGAAAAAAATTGCCATGTACACAACAGAATAAGAGAGAATTCAATGTGAAGCGATAAATTTCCATTTCGAGAAAATCTATATAGTAAATGCTACACATTATTTTCAAAGCTGTCCATCTTTTCTTTGCTTCTTTACGTATTTTCTTCTATCCTTTTATGTGTACTTTTTCCTTTATTTTCTCCCTTCCTTGCCTCCACCAAGAAGGTTAAAATTAAGCATATGTATGTGTGTATACACATAGATATACATAAACATACACATATATACACATATATATTCAAACACATGGAGCCTTTCTTATTGGGAGTAAGGTTCATTCCATGGCTGTTAGTCAAATAGTTTTTACCCTGAGCATCTTCATGATGCACTAGAATTTAAGAAAAGCACCCTTATCATTCTGTGCACCAGCATAGTGCATCCTGGGTTATCTCCAGTCATCCTGATGAACATCTGGTCATTGAATTCAGATGGCTCTGGAGGAGAGATGAAGCTGGTGACCATGCACAGCCCTCCCTCACTCAAAACAAAGTCAAATTCAAGGCACGTCATTTCTCTGATGGCATAGTCTTCTTTGGCAATGAAGGATGAACACAACATAAGGCCATATTATGCTTATTTCTACTTGTCATCTGTTTGTCTTTAGATGCAAAGCATCTTCCTTCATAAGTCCAATTCTTTTCGTATTTTTCTAAATCCACCAGCTCATCATTTGCTACATGTTTGTGTAAAAGATGTTATGTGTTTTTATTATATAGTTCCTGTATCTATTTTGGCAGGCATATGCTCATATTTTTTATAGTCTAGTTATTTTATATGGTCTAAAACTATTGATTAATATGGCTGATATACAGTGCAGCTTCCCTATTTTCTCTTTTGATTAAATCTGATTTTAGCTTTAACTTTGAGATCATCATTACTATGCCTGCTTTTTTTACATAATAAATTCTATCCTTGAGCTTTATTTTATGTTTGTGTCCATCTCTCATTTTTATAGCATTTCTTAAAAGCAACATATTGTTGAATTCAAATTTTTAATCTGCTATCAGTTTCCATTTTATGGGTAAATTCATCCCATTCGTTCTGAATTATAATTACTTCGCCATTATCCTCCTTCCTAGTTTCTTACCATCCTTCTCACCCTACTCCTATCCCTCCTCAATTTTCTACTTTACTTCTAGCTGTTGTCTTGTGCTCCTATTCTTTAACCTAACCCTTCCAAAAATTTATCCTTTATCCTCTCCCTCCACTCTGTCCCTTATTTCTTTTGAATTTAGAATATATTTATATCCTTTTAAATATATCCCATTCCCATTAATCTACACACCCTTCTGTATCCCCCCCATGTTATTTCCTATTCTCCTCCCTATACCCTTGCCCTCTTAATTCTTTCATAATTTAGAAGACGTTTATACCTTTCTAGATATATATGTGTTGTTTCCTCTTTAACCCATTCCCAATGAGAGTAGGGTTCCAAAACTACCCACCCTCCTCCCCATCTAATTCCTCTTGCACCTAATTTCTATGAGATTATACTTTTTGTCTTTTCCTATATAATTTTGCTTTTTAAAATAACATCATATTTATCCCCATCCCACTCTTTCTTTCCCTTCTTGTTGTAATGCTTCAGGACAAATTTATTTAATTATTTCTTGTATTATTAAATCAAGATTCTTTTTTTTGATCATAGCTTTCAGGTAGTCTGATTATTCTTTTGTCTCCTCTTCTTGATCTATTCTCCAGATCAGTTATTTTTCTTATAAAATGTTTCACATTCTCTTCTATTTTTTCATTTTTATATTTTGTTTTATTATTTTTTGGTTTCATAACTTCGTTGACTTCCTCTTGCCCAATTCTAATCTTCAAGGAGTCATTTTCTTCCCTAAGATTCTGTATCTCCTTTTCCATTTGATTGACTTTCTTTTCATAATCTTCTTATTTTTATTGGATTCTTCTTCCTAAATTTTTTCCCTTAATTTCTTTTATGTGATTTTTGAAGTCTTTTTTGAGTTCTTCTATGAATTCTTTTGGTCAGATGACCATTTGATGTTACCCTCTGGGCTAGGAGAGCCTTTTTTTTTTGCTTCAATATCCTTCTCTGAAGATGAACCCCAGTCTTCTCTATTACCATAGTAAGTGTCTATGGTTGGGTTCTTTCTCCTTTGCCTTCTCCTTTTAAAAAATAATTTAGCAGCTTATTTTTATAATCACTTGTAATCCTGGGGTATGGAGAATGGTACCTAAGGTCCTTCTTACTTTTATTTTTTGAACTCTGTCCTGGGCCTAACCTCTGCACTCCTTTCCCCCTCCAAGTCACAACTACCAACCCCACCCCACCCCCACCCCTAGAACACTATACTGGAAATGCTCTTGATCCCTGAGAATCAATCAAATGACTATAACCTTCAGTTCTCCCCTCTGGCCTAGAACCAAGAACAAGAACTCTGCTCTTCGGTAAGTGCCTATATATTCCCACCCTACTGCTTCTGTACTCACCAGACATGTACTTGTTCCTTCTCATCCATGACCACATCTCAGCAGCATAGTTGGACCTGGCACCTCCTCTCAGCAGAGGCTCCCTCAGTCTTCTCCCACTGATTGGGAGAAGCCCAAAAAGTTGATGGCCAACTCCCCACACTGTCTGTGAGGTGAAAATTCCTGTGACTGAGTTGCTGCTTGCTGTCTTAGTGGGCTAGCCTGGAGGGGTTTACACTTCACCTGGGCTGAACCTCCATCCTAGGATTTTTCTTTGGATCTTCACTGGTCATCCCAAGAAGACCACTGTTCTGCCCAACTCTTGTTTATTTTTGCTGCTCTGCATAGACTCTGAGGTACTATTTTGTCTTGTTTCTGAAGGAAATATGAAGAGCTTGGAATTTCCTGACCTACTCCATCATCTTCCCAGAATACTCTTCCATCTTCTCAATTTGTGTCCATTATACTGTTCTTTCCTCTAGAGTCAAGCAGAAAAATCTATCCCTGTCCTACATAACAACCCATCAAATATTTGAAGGCAGCTATTGTAGTCCTGTTATATTTTGTCTTCTTAAGACTAAACGTCTCTAGTTCATTCAAGCAAACTTATGTCATTGTTTCAAGTCTTTTATTTGAATACTCTTTTTGTTCAAGGCTCTTTCTCTTTGTGTAGCTCAGACCTGTATCAGCTGATCCTCACTACTACATCTCCACTACTGCTTTTCATTATCAGGCTTGTAGCTTTCTCACACCACCTTTAGGGAAGAGTCAGGAGCAGTTCCCCCATTGAATTCTCTAGTAGAAAAAGTGAATTTACACAAGTTCTTCATAGACTAGTTCTCAGCTCCTTTTCTCATAATCTTCTGCAGCCTCTTTAGGAAGAAACATGTTTAACAGTCCTCTTTCCCCCAAGATCCCTTCTACTTTTCAATGAATCAAAACACAGATTCATTAATACTTCTTTCGTTCATAGTAAGCCTTTATATTCTTCAAAGGTGTCCTCCCTGGATATGGTATAATAGAGTCCTTCCCCCTCTTTTAACAGTCCAATATCAGATCCATGACACCTCTCCCCCTTTATAATTTTATCTCATAGTACTATACAATCCAGCAAAACCAGACTCCTCCCTCTTCCCCTCAACTTTCTTATTATTTGAATTTTCTCAAGACTTTCTTTATGTCTATAATGCCCTCCTTCCTGGTCAATATATTGAAATCTTACCCATGCCACAAGACCCAGCAAAAATATTATCATCACCAAGAAAGTTTCATTGATCCCACAAATGGGAATGACCTTTGCTCCCTTTGACCTCAAATAGCATTAGTTTATATCTTTTTATACTTTTATCATATTCTCTGCTGCCCCATGAGGGCAGAGAATATTGGGTCAAAATAATAGGAACCTTTTAGAGACAATATAAAATCTTACTTTTTTAAAATCTACTTTGTAAGTACAAGATATAAAAATCACTGAGTATAGACTTAGGATCAAATTTAAAATGGCCAATTTTGTGGGCACCAGGGTTGAAGCCATTGTAGCTACAGAGTGAATTTCCTTGCTCATAATTCTGTGATGTGTAATCTGTTCTACCTTTTCTTGCCTGTCTCCTTATCTTCTGTACCTGTACTGTCACTGGGACTCACACAAGTTGGACTGAATTAGCAACTACCCCAAATTCTCCGTGGTATATACTTGACATTATGAGAATCTATTTCCAGGAACATCTTTGAGCATCCTAAAGTTCCTCAAGGAAAATATAGGAATTAATTTCAAAATCAACTCTTGTTTCTAATAACAATATAAGACAACAGTACAAGAGATGTCACAAGGCAGTATGGTATTAGTTATCAAATGAATGGTATAGACAACCATTGATATATGCTTGTAAAAGATAAGATTGACTGAGGGAGTTGACTGTGTGAAGAAAGCTTCATAAAGGAGAAATGTGAGTTGGGCCTTGAGAATGAATAGATTTGAGGCTTTCCAAATGAGCAGAACTACATGACCAAAAGAAGGAATGCACAAAAGTCTGAAGCATGTTCAAGGTAAAATGAATCTATCTGAAGTAGAAACTATTCATGAATCATTAAAGAAAGCATATATTTAAGTGCCAAATTGAATATTACAAACTCTGAATGCTACGGAAGTTTGAGAACTGGGTCACCTAAAAGAGATATGATAAGGTCTCAGCCTATTTCGTTTTTATGAAGATCTTGACAAAATAAAGGGTAGATCTGACAATTTTTCTCAATGGACAATGATAAAAGTTAGCTGTGAATTATCTGCATACATGCCTTGCTGCCTTAGTACTTTTCAGTTTGAGCCTAGTCTGTCCACAGCCCCTGTGTGTGCAAAAGAAACGTGTATCCTGCACATTGTTTTCCCAACAGCTCTCTTCACTGTAGCTGCTTACTAAACACTTTTTATAAAGCATTTTATAATTAAGTTTGACTGATAAACAATGAGAATCATATGAATTTGGACTCATGAATAACAAAACCAGAAACCTCATCAAATTTTGGTTTGATAGAGCCCTAAAATAGTAGCAGTAATTACCCAATTCACCAATAGAAATGGGAGTTGTGGAAGCAGCTGCAATTATAGAGGTTGCTGCAATTATATCAGTTGTTAGTGAGATCCTTCACTCCCCATACCTAAAAAATAATCTAATCTGTTTGGTGTATCTTTTGTATACACTTACTTCTGTACTTATTACTGTCCCTCTTCTCCCTCTTCCTATTATAACGTTAAGCTCCTTGAAGGTAAGGTCTGTCTTGCTTATTTTTTGTATCTATGGTGATAATCACAATACTTTGCATACATTAGATGCTCAGTAAATGTTAACCAAATTAAATTTAATTGAATGCACGACAATGAATCCAAAGTTATCAAATTCTGACTTTCAATTCTTTTAACCCATGTAATCCACAAATTGGCAACCAGATCCCACTATTGGTAACATATTGGCAGGAAGTTTTTATTTTTCAGTCATAGCATTAATTTCCCAATCTCCATAAAAATGGAATCCTATATGACTCTATATTTCACCCTAATGCTTCAGATTAGTTTATTTAATTATATTTTGTCATTTCTTGATGAGACAAACTGATTTAGAATATATTTGACTAAAGTGCTATCAATAATTAAATAAGCTGAATGACACTGGATGGGAGTGGAGACAATTAAAAAAAGAGTTACTTGGTATCTTCTTTATCTGTCAAGTGGATTGATTTATCAGCTTTCCACAAGCAAATGTCAGAAGCAATTTATTGGCACTTTAATAGGAGGAGGCTTGATAAAATACCAGTAGGTGGTATTGTGGGTAATGACCCAGACTATAATGATTTTAGTAATGACTTGTCTTCTCTACTTAACTGTACTCAACCAAAATATTCACATGCACATAAATGTGTACAAAAGCACAAAACCTATTGTTCAGTTGAGACAAACCATCTTGTACCACTAAGTGTTTTAAATGATCGAACATCTTACAGTAATGAGAATGCAAAACTGGTTAAAACAACCACTGAAACTCTACCACTGCCCCAAAAACAAATGAAGAACAACTGGAAACAACATGAGTTGCTATTGTTTGGGGAATAGCTGAAAAAATCTTGGTATATGAATATTAACCTAAGGCATTATGAAAATTGGTAGTTATAAGGAATGCCGAGGGGCATGGAAAGATTTTTATGAACTCTTACAGAATAAAGAAATCAGAAGCAGGAAAACTAATATCAAATAATAACAAAATAATCATAAAAGCACAAATGAAAACAAGCCTAAAAGGTATCTGAATTCAGATTAAATACAGTAGATGTGCTGGAAACATTGTCTTTGTCTTGACCTAGAAGTTGAGAAATCAGAGTGAAGAACGTTGCATTTGCTACAAATGGACCACTGTGCTGCTCAGCTTCGTTTAACAGTTTTTCTTTATTACAAGAAAATGCACTAGAGGGATAGGTAAATAGGGAATTGACAATGGTTCTTAAGAAGGCATCCATAAAAATGTCTTTTTTTCAACATTATAATGCTTGACAAAAATAAAGTCATAATATAAAAATTTGGAGGAAAATGGAGACACATTCAGCTAGGGGGAAGATTCCTAAAGAAATCATAGAGAAGATCACCAAAGATAAAATAATTTCAATTACATGAAATTGAAAATCTTTTGCACTAGAAAAATCAATGCAGCTAGGATAAGAAGGCAAACTGTCTTCTGGGAAGAAATTTTGGAATCAATTTTTCTAATAAGAGTCTGCTATCTAAGCTATACAGAGAATTAACAATATGTTAAGACCAAAAATCATTTTCTATTATAACTGGTCAAAGTTTATGAACAAATAAATATACTTCCTAATAGAAGAATTACAGACAATTAATCATATGGAACATATTGCTCCATTAATAACAGAAATTCAAATAACTCTGAGTTTTCACCTCTATCAAGTTATGTAAGCTAAAACTGAGGTTTGGAGAGGTAATCAGGCTCTTTTGTGCATTCTAGCTAATGATCTCTAAATTAATACTTAATTATGTGGTAAACATTATCACTATACCACTAAAAGGTGAAAGAAAACTCCAAAATATAGTTCACATATATTTTAGTGTGATTTACTAAAAGATAATGCTAAGATAAAGTACAAGTGACTGGATAAAAGATAGTGAGTGTTGGGAGTGTAAGAGCTGACCATAGGCAGCCCCAGATGACAGACATGCCCTTCCAGGCATATAAAGTTTCTTATGGTCTCACACTATTCTTGTTCAGTTATTTCAGACTCTTGATCACCCCATTCAGGGTTTTATTGGCAAAGATACTGGAGGGTTTGCCATTTCCTTCTCCAACTCATTTTACAGATGAGTAAACTGAGGTGAACAGGATGAAGTGACTTGCCCAGGGTCACACAGTAAGTGTCTGAGACCAGATTTGAACACATGATTTGAAGCCTAGTGCTCTACCCACTGTGCCACTTGGCTGCCCTCTTACAAATAACAGAATTGATGGTCACAGAATGGTCACAGAATTAGCACCAGTGTGATTGAAAACTCAATAGTTCTTGCTTAGAATAACTCTTGTCCAAAAGCCTTGCTTCTGACATTGTTGCAAGGTTCTTTCTAGTTATTTGTTGGTAAAGGTTTTTTCTAGCTCTTCAGATGTTCTTGAAGATTTGAGAGTGCCAGTTGGTTTAGGCAGTGCACGGCTGACTTTGTGGAGTGATCTTTGTTAAGACTTCATGGGCCAGGGCACAGAAGTGGAACTTGTGGACAATCTTTTCTATGCTCATGATTCATCACTGAACCTTAGAACAAATTTAGGACTGTCAGTGGCCTTCAAGACGTGTCAGTTGTCTCAGAAGAAACTTACTTTGGGTTAATTCTCATAATTAACCTAAATATAATATATAGTCTGTGATATTGTAAAGCAGTAGATATCTCAGGATGAATAGTCTGCTAAGCATCCATACTAATAAAAAGCCTAAGAATGACCTTGATAGATACTCTCATTATCAGAGAGTGAGGGGCAAAACCTTTGCTAGAAGTTAGAAGAAAAATATTCTAAAATCTGTTGAGTAGAATTTAGAAAACAATATATAAAATGACTACAGTTAAAAAAGGAAATGAGACAATGACCTTAATAACCAACCTTAGTGCCAGGTAAGAGATGTGAAGACATATTTTCCTCTCTTCTTTGGAAAACTGAGGGATCATGGGTATAGCATGTTGCATATACCTTGGGCAAGTCATTAAACCTCTGTGTGTCTCAATTTCCTCATTTGTAAAATGAGGATAATGTGAGCACCTATCCTCAAGGACTGTTGTGAGAATCACATAAGACAAAAATAAAGTGTTTCAGCACAGTTCGTGGAATATATTAAGCCCTATATAAATGTTAGCTATTGCTATTAGATGCAATCTATGCATTAGTTAGTCCTGCTAAACTGTCTTTCTTTATTTGATAAAAGGAAGTCTCATGTGGTAAAGCAGAGAAATACCAGAAATGAATATGATGTAAAAACAAAACATAGGAATGAAGCAAAGAATAATAATGAGGAGGATTGGGAAGAATGACCTTTCTGCCTTGAAGGGTTGACTTTTTTTTAGACTGGATTTCTAATTATGTCAATGTGAGAAACTCTCAGCAAAGTCATTTAGCCAATGACATCTCTTTCTGTTGTCCTAGAGTTTTTTTTGTTTTTGTTTTTGTTTTTTTATTTAACTTTTTACATTCATTTTCACAAAATTTTGGGTTCCAAATTTTCTCCCCTTTTATCCCCTCCCCCCACCCCAATACCCCAAGCAATCTAATTTTCCCTATCTCCAATCTGCCCTCTCTTCTGTCATCCCTCCCTTCTCTTGTCCCCATCTTCTCTTTTGTCCTGTAGGGCCAGATGACTTTCTATTCCTCATTAACTGTATGTCTTATTTCCTAGTAGCAACAGCAATACTAAACAGTTGTTCCTAAAACTTGAGTTCCAAATTCTGTTGTCCTAGAGTTTGGCTCACTTAATATTACTCAAATACAATACATATACAGTATATAGTCTTATGAGTACAAAATAAAACAAACTAAATACATAAAACTTCAGAAGAAAAACTTTTGATGGCTGAAAGTCTTATCAAATGATATTTTTTCCAATTTCACACTGCGTTAAATCTGTACTTACATGATAAAAGCATGTTGCATGTAATTTCTTTTGAGGAGGAGAAATTATTATCTTCTTATTGTCTTTAAGCAAGTTTCTGCTTTCCCTAAACCCAATAGGCAGTGGTTTTATCATTCAGTCAATATGTCAACAAACATTTGAATCCCTAGTATAACTAAGGCATTACTGAGGATACAGAGAACTGTGACAATCGGTTCACTAAAAAAGTATAGAATTCAGTGGAGTAGATTGTATATCTGTAGAACCATAATATAGGTAAATTTTAAAGTAGAAAATTTAAAGGTGGGGATCTAGATTGCTCACTCTACTTAAAAGTAAATATCTTTGTCAGATGAGAGCACATTTTCAATCAGTAAATCAGAATTAAATACAAAAAAGACTGGATACTTTCTTGAATTAATCAAATCTATCTGGAGCACAAAGACAAGTGTCTTCTCACTGAGTGGTCAAAATAATAGACTCAATAGGGCCTATATAAAATCAGGAAACTGCTTCAGAAGCAAAAAGAATTTGTGGCCATTAGAAGAGAAAGCTTCCCCTAAGTAAGCTTTACTTGGAGAGCAAGAAAAACCCTTAACCTAGGTCTCCTCATTCTTCAAACCCACCATCAGAGTAGGATTTTGTGAGCTTAGAATCAAGAGGATTTAGGACTTCCCATCTTCCCATTGGCATCCCAGCAGCATTACCAGACCAGCTGATAGATGTCTCCATCAGAAGACAAGGTCAGACTAGATGGAAATTCAAGGCTCTCTACAAAGCACTCCACTCCCACTTAAAAAAAAATATGCTTAAGAGAAATGTTGAGAACTACAGCTAAACCAGACTGGACTTCTAAGAGCTACAACTGGCTTCTTTGTCACATGTCCTCTCTAAGAATTAGGCAACTTTTCCCTGGATTCTGCATGTATTTCTTGGAGAGTATGTCACAGACTTTTGGGGAGATGTATAGAGTAACTCTTCTTACTATGCCGCCTTAAGGAACAAAACTTTCTAAAAACAAATTGTCTGGCTGACTAATATCAAATGATAATCATGAAAGGAAGTACACCAGTGGGGCCTTGTGAGTAATAACATTGGAAAGTTCTCAGCAGGGCTGGAGTCAAGATGGCAGAGGACAGATCTCCTCTAGCTCTCCCCCCATAGCCCATAAAATAACTGTAATGAATTCTAGAGCAGCAGAAGTCACAACATGACAGAGTGAAACAGATTTCCAGCCCAAGAGAGCCTGGAAGTTCAACAGGAAAAGTCTATCCCACCAGGCTCAGAGTGGAGCACAGCCTAGCCTGGCCCACATGGCACAACACAGAGAGGACTGCAGCAGGCTTGAGAGAGCAGAATTACTGCCAGTATCTGCAGTTCCCATATTTCTCAACCCACAAATGCCAAAGATACCTTCAAAGATCAATAAGAAATTTCTTTCAACTGGGTGAGAGGGGAGCATGATCTGGCCTCAGCCCTAGCCTCAGGGCAACAGCAGCCACTTTTGGAGCCCTCTGCCTAAAGACCCTGAAGGAATCGAGTAGCTGATCTGGTTCTCATCCCTGAGTGATTGGTCCTGCGGTGAGGAGGAGCACTGGCAAGGTGGAGCTGGTGGTGGCTGTGGAGAGGGAATCAACATGCAGTTCCAAGGCTGAAAAGAGTGCTTGTGGCTGCTCACAGACCAGAGTGTAGGCCAGAAGAGTAGCAAACTCCTCTCCCTTGATTGTGCCACCTTGGAGGAACTAAGAAATTACAGGTTCCCACAGTGTGCTCTCCTCTTAACAAAGGACTCAAAGGTCAAGTAACTGACTGGGAAAATGCCCCAAAAAGGGAAAAAATAAGACTGTAGAAGGTTAATTTCTTGGTGAAAAGGTATTTTCTTCCATCCTTTAGGATGAGGAAGAACAAAGCATACCATCAGAGGGAGACATCAAAGTCAAGGCTTCTACATCAAAAACCTCCAAAAAAAAATATGCACTAGTCTCCGGCCATGGAAGAGCTCAAAAAGGATTTTGAAAATCAAGTAAGAGAAGTGGAAGAGAAATGAGAAAGATGCAAGAAAATCATGAAAAGTAAGTCAACAGCCTGCTAAAGGAGACATAAAGAAATGCTGAAGAAAATAACACCTTTAAAAATAGACTAACCCAAACAGCAAAAGAGGTTCAGAAAGCCAATGAGGAAAAGAATGCTTTATTTTCATAAAGTCATTAGCATCCATCTGCTCTATCCTAACCTTTAAGGAATTATATTCTTCAGTAAGTTTTTGGATCTCCTTTTCCATCTGGTCAATTCTGCTTTTTAGGGTATTCTTCTCCTCATTGACTTTTTGGATTTCTTTTGCCATTTGGGTTAGTCTATTTTTTTAGTGTTATTTTCTTCAACATTTTTTGGGTGTTCTTTAGCAAGCAGGTGACTCATTTTTCATGATTTTCTTGCAGCACTCTCATTTCTTTTCTCAATTTTTGCTCTACTTCTCTTACTTGATTTTCAAAATCCCTTTTGAGCTCTTCCATGGCCTGAGACCAATTCATATTTTTCTTGGAGGCTTTGGATGGAGGAGCTTGGACTTTATTTTCTTCTCTTTGAGTGTTTTGATCTTCCTTGTCACCAAAGTAAGATTCTATAGTCTGATTCTTTTTCTGATTTTTGGTCATTTCCCTAGCCATTTACTTGACTTTTGAGATCTTTGTTAAGGTTGATCTCTGCTTCCAGTGAGGTTGGGGGGTGTACTGTCAGCCACTTGATTCCCCCCCATCTGTGGAGGGAAACAGCCGCTATCTCCATGCCTGCTGCTGCTGTGACTGCTGCAGTTACCTCTGTCCCCTTCCCTCTCCACCACCCTGGGGCCTGGCCAGACCACTCCACTCTTCCACACTGGTCCCACAGGCTTTTTCAACTGACCTTCCAATTTGTCCTCAGCATTTGTGGATCCTGAGGTCCGGCAATTGCCACAGGTGTGAGAGATTCAGTCTTCCCAAGGCTTGTGCAGGTCCTGTCTGTGCTGGTGTGGCCCACTCTGGACTGCATTCTGTTCCCAGCATGGAATGGTAGATACTTCCCAGACACCTTCCAGGTTGCCTTGGGCTGGAAATTTTCTTCACTCCATCATTCTGTGTGTTCTGCAGCTCCAGAATTTGTTTAGTAATTTTTTTTTACAGGTATTGGCTGAACTTGGAGAGAGTGCTCAAGAAAACCTGCACTGTTACTCCACTATCTTGGTTCTGCCCCCAAGAAGAATGCTTTAAAAAGCAGAATTGGTCAAATGGGAAAGGTAGTTAAAAAGCTCACAAAAGAAAATAGAATAAAGCAGATGGAAGCTAAGGACTTTATGAGAAACCAAGAAATTACAAAATAAAACCAAAAGAATGAAAAAATAGAAGACAATGTGAAATATCTCATTGAAAAAAATGACCTGGAAAATAGAACCAAGAGAGATAATTTAAAAATTATTGGACTACCTGAAAGCCATGATCAAAAAAGAGCCTTGATATAATCTTTCAAGTAATTATCAAGGAAAACTGCCCTGATATTCTAGAACCAGAGGGTAAAATAGAAATGGAAAGAATTCACCCGTCATCTCCTGAAAGAGATGCCAAAAGGAAAACTTCTAGGAATATTGTAGCCAAATTTCAGAGTTCCCAGGTCAAGGAGAAAATATTACAAGCAACCAGAAAGAAACAATTCAAGTATTGTGGAAATACAATCAGGATAGCACAAGATTTAGCAACTTCTACACTAAGGGACTGAAAGCTTGGAATATGATATTTGAAAAGTCAAAGAAACTAGAATTAAAACCAAGAATCACCTATCCAGCAAGACTGAGTATAATACTTCAGAAGAAAGATGTAATTTCAATGAAACAGAGGACTTTCAAACATTCAAGATGAAAAGATCAGAACTGAATATAAAATTTGACATTCAAACACAAGAATCAAGAGAAACATGAAAAGGTAAACAGGAAAAGAAGCCTTAAGGAACTCATTAAATTTGAACTGTTTACATTGCTACATGGAAAGTTATTATTTGTAACTCATGAGACCTTTTTAAGTATTAGGGTAGTTAGAGGGAATATATATGCAGGCATTTATGGGCATGTATGTATGTGTATATTATACATGGGTAGCTATGTCTATGTACATGGGCATATGTGTGTATATATGTACGTATGTATGTATATGTGTATGTATATACATAAACAGAGAGCACAGGGTGAGCTGAATGTGAAGGGAGAATACCTAAACAAAATAAAATTTACTGTTGAATGGAATGTACTGGGAGTAGGAAAAAGGAAGAGATGGAATGTAGTGAATCATCTCATGTAGAAGAGCGAAGGAGCTTTTACAATGGAGGGGAAGAGGGGAAGGATGAAAGGAAATGAGTGAGCCTTGCTCTCAGGGGATTTGGCTTAAGGAGAAATAATATACACTCAATTGGATAAGGAAATCTATTTTACCCTGCCAGAAGGCAGGGGGGAAGGGGATAGGAGAGAGAAGGTAATACAAGGGACAGCAAATTGGGGAAGGGGATAATCAGAAGCTAGCATTATTGTGGGAGGACAGGTCAGGGGAGAGAATAGAATTGATTGAGGGCAGGATAGGACAGAGGGAAATGTGGTTAGTCTTTTACAACATGACTTATGGAAGTGCTTTGTATTGTTACATATGTATGATCTATATTGAATTGTTTGTTTTCTCAATGGGGGTAGTTGAAGAGAGAGAGAAAGAATATGGAACTCAAAGTTTGGTAATGACTGTTAAAAATTGTTTTAGCATGCAACTGGGAATTAAGATATGTGGGCAATGGAGTATAGACATCTATTTTGCACTATAAGAAAATAGAGGGGAAGGGGGAAGGAAGAAGTGTGGGTAGTGTAAGGGAGGACAGACTGGAGGAAGGTGTGGATGGGATGCATGTTGTCCTAGGATGGGGGGTGGGGAGAGATGGGGAGAAAATTTTGAATTCAAATTCTTGTGGAAGTGAATATTGAGAACTGAAAAATAAATAAATTATATATAAAAAAAAGAAAGAAAGTTCTCTCTGTACCATGTCCCCGATGCCTCAGGACTATCCCTAGATTCTGAAGGGACAGGTAGCCTCCGGAATACCAGGGTCCCAACCTCCAGGGCAAAAGGGGTATTATCTCCAAACTTTACATGGATAACAATAATAACTATTTTTAAGGTTTACAAAGTATTTTACACATATTATTTGAAATTTAATAAATGCCATTAGAGAAATATAAACAAACTGCTAATAGAATTCACAGGAGGGAGAAATTGTTGCTGAAATAGCAAAGGCTGTTTAGAGAAGGTAGAAGAACCTTCTAAGAAAAATCTTGGTAAGAACCTGGAAACATAACTGGATTTAGATAAGTGTAAATGAGGCAGGTGAAGAGCATTCCTCTCAGAGGATTTACTGTAGTGACTATGGAGCATAAATTTCTAATTTGACAGATTAATCCAAGGCTAAAAATGGTAAGTAACTTGCCCAGGGTCATGCTATACTTCAAATAAGGCACAGAGACAGGAAAGTGTGGGATGCATGGATCAAGTTCTAGGCATGATGAAGAGTACATTCAGCATAGTATGTGTTGAATGGAAGATGAGAGACTGCTAAGGTAGGTCAGAACTATTCTGTGAAGGTCCATGAATCTCTGATTATTTGGATTTTATCCTGAAGAAAATTGGAATGCTTTGAAGGTTATTGCTATTTTTATTTTTATTTTTTATGGGGACTAATAATGATATTTGCATAGATCAGATCCTTAAGGAACAGCCTAATCCTCTGCTAAATCCTTTCTCTTTGGTTGATTGATTTCTTTTTGCCTGACTTTTCTTAGCTGTGGGTGTGGGCAGCCTCAGCTACCTTCTGGATAATTTTCCCTGACCTTGCTGAAGCAAAATTATTTTTGGAAGTATTCCCTGGAGAAAAAGACTAGGCCAAGTATAGTGGAGTCTTATCTTCTGTCTGCCCCAAAGGCAGTTTCATTTTAGGTATTGAAAGGCCAGTCTCCTTGGAAAACTCGAAAGTACAGTAGTCTGGGCAGAGCCCAAAGAATTTGGTCCAAGAGCAAGAGACACTGGCAGGGCACTAGAAACGCCACCACTGGCTCCCTTGACCTTGATGACATCAGGAGGGATTAGGGAGATTCAACCACCTGCTCTCCCTTTTGCTTCAGGGCATAGCTGAGTCAATTCTAGGCACAAATGCAGAGCAAGTAGAAATAGTAATGTGCTATTTCAGGAAATCTGGACTCTCTATGGAACTTCCTATTAGAATCCCAGATGGCGCTACCTGCCTGACCATGGTGTGAACTCCATTCTGGCAAATGCTTCTAGGGGAACAGGGCCTCCTGTCATTGAGATGTTAGGGAAGCTCTTACAAATCACCATGGTGTATGGCAGAGGGAAGTTGCTTTCATGGTATGGCTTAAACATAAATATATTTTTTTAAACATAATTAATGATTGGATAAGGATAAGACAAATGATGTCACTGGAAACTCCTGCCAAAGCAGATCCAAATTTTCTCTGCATCTAGGAAAGAGTTTCTCGAGAGTACTTATGGGTTAAATGACTTGGCCAGGATCACACAGTACCTGTCTTGAATCTAGTTCTCACTGGCTTTGAGGCTAGCTCTACATCCACCTCACTTCTAAACAATAATTACAGGAAAGAAAAAAAATATTGACAGTCATATTTTGTCAGAGTAAAACAGTTGGCACCACCATTGTCTTCCTGCCAAGGCTAACCTGAAGACCAGTTCTCAAGTTAGTCACTGTGGTCCTTGGTTGCTCAGGACCCTTATTAAATTCCCATGACAGCATCGAGGCCTACTCTACCTGGAAGTGCCTCATTCTCCTTCATTTACCTCATCCTCAAAATGTCCCCTATTCTGTTCCCTCAGAACCCTGTATTAAGTACTCAGAGTACTCAAAGTACTAAGTTGATCAATTCATCTTCAGTTTTCACAGCACTTGATATACATTACATCTTATTAGGTCCTCACAACCCTGTAGGGCAATTACTATCATTATCCTGATTTTACAGATAAGAAAAGGAGGCTCAACAAAGTTAAATGACTTTATCAGGGACCCAAAACCAGAAATTATGTGAGGCCAGACCCAAACACAGGTCTCGACCTCAAGTTCAACACTTTATCCACTATATTTCATAGGGGCTTTTCTGATACCATTTGACAATGGCTGACTGGATTAGAAATGAGGACCTGAGTCCTGGTACTATCCCCAGCTAACTTTTGTGACCTAAGGTAGTCCAATTAAATTCAGGAGGTATTATTAAGCGAGTAACTGTGCTGCACCCTAAGGGCCCCTCACAGACTGTACCAGTAGTGAAAGAAGGAGATCTCTTGGAGAAGAACAGCCTTCCAGTTGCCTTAAAACATACCATATACGTGACCTGCTCACCAAAACCTCCAACCTGTTGTACCTGTTAACTGCATGAACCTGAGTTAACTGGGGTTTTTTTATCTTTTCCACAGTTGTAGATTTCTTAAACACTGAATACATTTAAAAAGTAGATGCAAAAAGTACCTGTGCCTACCTGCATTTTGTATGTATCTGCCTGCCTACTTCATTTGAAAATCTGAACTAGGCCAAAGCTATCTTGTTCCTGGCTCTCCCCTTTTGCTCTAGAGATTTGTTCTCAGTACTATGATGCAAGTCCTCCCTTGCCTCACTCCACCCTACCGAGCACTCTTCCCTTTCCAAAAAAGATGTTTATTCCACAGTCTGGGTGTTAACTCACCCTGAAGCCAGTAGAATATGGGATTCATTAGGGAGATGATGAAACCATGCTCTGAAGGGCTGAGGACTTAGCTCTGAGCTTGGTCCTATTTTCCTGTTGTGCATCTTGTGGTTGCCAACTAGAAGGAGATCTGACTTGTGCCAGCCCCTGAATGCTCCCTGAGTAAGGCCACCCTTGCAGCTTTGGTGATGAGTCTCCTTGGCCATTGTTCCAAAGATAAGTGTTAACAGGGCAAAAGAAATGAAGGTACTGTCTAGCTGGTTTGTACAGTTTTCTTCCTATGAATCTGGACTCCTCATATTTGAAGGAACACCCAGGAACAGGTCTAACAATCTGTTCCTGGTATTCACCGCAATAACTGGTTTTACTCTTTCCAAAGGCTGGTGTGTGATTGACCAATGTCACTAGAGTGACTGGAAGCTCAGGTTCCGTCCCTTGGAAAGGTTGTCCTCAAAAAGGACATGGCCCCCACGATCCCTGTGGAAGAGGATAGTCTGTCTGAAATATGTTCTCATTGTAAACCAAGCCAGCAAAAACAACTGAACTGCTTGCTAGAACCAGTGGCCATTTTGGCAGACCTCAACGTTTCTCTTGGTCTAGAGAAAAGAGTGAAATGGAGACAATGTCTGACTTGGACCTACCAAGGAACATTCAATAGGGCTGTCCAAGTCACCAAAGGAAAAATTAATTGAGGCACTGTTAAATGTTCCAAATAAATGCTGTCAGAAGCCCAGCTGTGGTGCTTTAATTCTCCATTTTCTTGAAAAAGCAGAGTAACAACTTCAATATCAAGTTCAATTCAGATAGTGCAGAGAGAAAATATATTTTAGAAGGACCCTTCAACTACCTTGTTTTTATACTCATAAACATGAATATAGATGTATACACAAATAGCTTAGATGGATATAGAGACAAACACCTTGAGATATAAGCTGATCTAAGATCTCTCCAGGAGAGACAGCAACATGTAGGTTGACCTGAGAGTCAGGAAAACTAAAGTTCAAGGTCAATCTATGAAACATATTGGCCCTTGGGATCCTTGGTAAATCACTCCCCACTGCACTGCACACCTCCTCAGTACCCCACATAGCTCTCTAAAACAGGGATGTTTAAACTGTGGGTCTTGTTACATATATAGATATAGACATATATATGTATATATATGCATATGTACATATGCATATATATGCATACTTATATTTATCTATATATTAAAATGACTACTTCAATGTAATGTGTTTTCTTTGTAATCCTATGTATTTTAATTTATGCATTTAAAGATATGGGCTTCAATAGATGTGCCAAAGAGTACATGACACAAAGAAAAATAATTAAGAACCCTTGCTCTAGAACCACAACAAGCAGAGAAGGTGTTGACTTGCTTTGGTAGAGGGAATTTCAATACTAGAAGATTCCTTACTCCAAGACCCGACCAAAAAAGATGAAAGAAAAATGTCATAACTCTCCCTTCCCATGTAAACATGTGGAAGTCTCTGGGTTAGGCTTTGTGGGATAGGGGCTGCAGGCATGCTAACGTGAAACATCTCACACAGTGAAATGATTCAGCTCAGCCAGAGAGACAGAGGCAGAGAGGAGATAAAGGAAACTTCTTTATGCCTTTTATCACCTGTGGTTCAATGCCCTATGAGGGACAGTTGGGTGTTGAGACCCGAGGTCAGTGGGAGAGCTCTGACATACTCTTTGAACCTTTCAATAGCCTGGCCAAACAACTGAGCTGAGTGTGAGGTAAGTTCATGATCCTGCCTTCCCAGGGAACAGTTTCAAGTGAAATTGGGAACATTTTTCAAGTAGTATGTAATCACAGGGATGGAAACACATTCAAAAACTTTGCCTGCTCCCCAGTTAATTCAGTGTAGCATGGAAAATGAGCCAGGCAGGAAAACAGACTGTGATAGGAAGAGGAGAAAACACTATCCCAAATATCCCTCACTTTCCCAGTGGTATAAAGGTATTTGTGGATATTTTCGCAAGTTGCTATTGACTTTAGAAATTATGAATTCTTATGGAGCAGCACCTAAGTTTATGCTATGCATAGCAACATGCAAAACATCCTCTGTATGAAAACATTCAAATAAAAAGGACTGGATTGGGAGTAAGGAAACCTGGATCCTAATTCCAGAATTTCCTCTCTAATCTTTGTGACCTTGGATAATCCAATTAAATTTAACATGCATTGTTGAGGAAAGAACTGTGGTAAAACCTTAAGGGGGATTCAAAGATGAGTTTGATAATTACTACCTTCAGGAAATATATATTCTAGCAAAAGAAACAAGACTCACAAATAGCTATAATATAAAGTGTAAAATTGGAGGAAGACATAAGAATTTTTAAAATGATAATTGTATTGTAACTATTGTTCAAAGGACAAAAAGATCAAATTAAGATGAAGGGATCAGAGAAGGGTTCACCAAGGTGGAATTGGATCCTTTGAAGGACTAACATTTCAATAGGCAGATATATGAGAAGAAGATATTCCTAGTGTAGGGAATGACAGGACTCATTAATTATTATTTTATTATTCTGATAGTTTTCCTAATAATGAACTAGACCTGCATTAATCATATAAATCCCACTCAATCACAGCATATGATCTTTGTGATACATTATTGTAATCTCCTTGCTAGTATTTTATTTGATATTTTTTTGTATCAATATTGATAAAGGAAATTAGTCTCCAGTTTTCTTTCTCTGTTTTGTTGCTGCCTGATCTAAGTATCAAAACCATATTTGTGTCATAAAAGTAACTTCTTTCTCTGCCTATTTTTTCCAAATAGTTCATATAATATTTGAATTAATCATTCATTAAATATTTGTTAGAATTCACTTGAGAATTCATCTAGTCTTATGGATTTTTTCTTAGATAATTCACTGATGATTTATTTGATTTCTTTTTCTATAATTGGATTCTTTAAATATTCTATTTCCTGTCTTGTTTTTCTGACCAGTTAATATTTTTTTATATATTCTTTCATTTTACTGAAGTTTTCAGTTTTACTGGCATATAATTGGGTAAAATAACTCCTAATAATTGGTTTAATTTCCTCTTCATTGGTGTTGTATTCAGCATTTTAATTTTTGATACTGGGAATTTGTTTTCTTTCTTTTTTTAATCAAATTAACCAATGTTTTATTTATCTAATTGAGGTTTTTCATAAAACCAGGTTTTGGTTTTATTTATGAATTCAATTTTTAAAAAATGTACCTCTCCTTTCATTTTCAGAATTTCCCTTTAGGTGTCTAATTAGAGATTTTTGTTATTTTCTTTTTGCTAGTTTTTTTTAATTGGATGTCCAGTTCATTAATCTGCCCTTTCTCTTTTCTATTGATGTACGCATTTAGAGGAATAAATATTCCCCTAAGAATTGCTTTGGTTTGTTTGGAATATTGTCTTATTTTTGTCATTTTCTTTCATGAAATTATTTATTGTTTCTGTGATTTTGTTCTTAATTTTCAACCTATGCTTCCACAGATTTTTATTAAATGTAATTTTTATTGCATTATGATCTGAAAAGAGTGCATCTAATACTTTAGCTTTTCTGCATTTGGTTGTAAGGTGTGTCAACCTTGAATGAAATGACCCAGAATGACATGAGGAGATCGAGGAGAACCACTTCATGGTGATCACAATAATGAGACTTTGAAAGACCTCAGAACTCTCACCAATCAATCATGACTTCAAAAGACCAGGAATGAAATTTACCTCTTACCTCGGACAGAGTGGTAATGGACTACATGAGATTTAATGTACTAAATGAGATATTTTCAGACGTATCTAATATGTTCATTTTGCTTGACTATACATGCATGATACAAGTAAATATTTTTAAGCACACAAAAGAAAAAAGTGTCTAAGTGGACAGTGGACACAAATAGGTTCATTTCCTTACTTTCCTCATCACTTTAATGTATATAAACATATGTATATTTACATATATGTTTATATGTAATATATGTATATATTTAACTGTAATATACATAAACATAATTTCCATCTTAATATATAAATATATACATATATTTTAATAATAGCTCACATTTAAATACTTTAAGATTTATAAAACACCTGACATATTTGAGTTTCACAACAAGCCTGTGAGATTATTTTCTCCATTTTATCAATAAGGAAAGTAAGGGTAAGAAAAGTTAGACAACTTGCCTAGGATCATAGAGCTGTATGTATAGAACTCCACAGTTTCTTATACAATCCTTTTCTCTGCTTTTCTTTGTAACTTGAAGTATTTATGTTGATTGATAATTATTCATTCACAATCAAAATTAAATTTAAAAATACAAAATAAAATAAAAATCTAGGTGAAGTGTCTCTACATCTTTTCCTAATCTAACGGTCTGGAAGCACTGTCAAAAAGAAACTTAGGTCAGTCTGATGTAACTTGTTATTAAAATATACATATATATATACACACACTTTTGCATATATATAAAGTGTACTTTATGTACATAAATACAAATATGCATATGTGTGTATATATATATGTAAATATATATGTATATATGTGTGAAATGTACTTCTTTTGCATTGCTCTCCCTTCCCAATGATTCCTTACTGCCATAGGATCTCAACTCCCTTATAACAAAGCACAGTGAAGTCTAAGAAATGAACTCTATTGACTATAACCTACTGCCTTCCCACCAAGAGGGAGTCCGCCACCTTTCTACTGTTAGTCCTTTAAAATCACTGCTGCTAACTGCATAACATGCAATCATTCATTTATAAAAACAACAACATTATTTTGGTCATCGTGCAAATTGTTCTCCAAGGTCTCCTCCCTTCACTCTATCATACATTTCATACAAATGTTCCTAAATTCCTGAATTTTTCATATGCATGGTATCTAATAACACAATAATATTCTAAAACAGCCATAGACTATAGGTTTTTTTCAGTCTTTCCCCAATCAATAGCCATCAATTATGTTTACATTTTCTTACATTGGCATAATGTGCATAAAACATTATGCAAATAATTATATACTTACGTGGCACCCGCTAGGCACCAGAGAGTTCAGCAGGAACAGGCACTGTGGGAAACTCTCTCTAGTCAGTGCAGGTCTCACTGGGTGCTGCATTGCCTAGGAGACTTAGTACTGTGGGGAGCCTGTCACCTCAGCCTTCTTTATCCACCCACTCCCAATGGCTGAATACCTACCTCACCTCCCCCAATCCCACAAACACAAGAGAGAGGAAGGAACCCTGCCACTGCACTCTGACCCTCAGGCCTCTTCCTTCCTAGTGGTCTTAGGTAAAGTCCCTCCTCCTCATCCTCACTGCAGGGCAGACGTTGCTGCCTGGATTAGCAAGAAGTCAGCAGAAAACAATTTTTTTCTGGTAAGATAGAAGAGCATTAGGTCTTCTCATCTACCCTTCAACTGCTGAAGCAACTGATCTTCATAAGGGGGGATTTTAAGTGAATTTCACCGTAACTATTCCTTATCATTAAACATCATAAGATCATGGACTGGAGCACAATGGTCATTTAGACCAATCACCCCTCTTCACACATGGGGAAATTGAGGATCATAAAGAATGGGTGACCCGATGTAACATGGTTAGTGTCAGAGAGAATTTTAAATAAATAAATATATAATAAAATAAAAAATAATTGAACCCATTTCCTCTAACTCTAAATTCAGTCCTCTATCAAGTAAGTAATTCACAGAATACTACCTGATTAGATTCCTGAGATCTAATATTATGAGGAATTACTGTGTAACTTCTTAATGTTTTGACTTTTCCTTTGAATAGTTTTCTAATATTCTTTTATTCTCTAAGTCCACTCCAAAAATTAGGAGACATACATGAATTTACAATCCAAAAATAGCACAATGCTTATTAAGCATATCAATAGCCTTCTTTAAAATAATGAGTATAATTTATATTTAACAAATGAATTGAACAAATTAAATTTATATGAAACAAACAAGTCTAAACTAATCATGAAATATGTCAATGAAGTAATAAACAATGAAATAATAATTACATGCCTTTAATATATACCAAATAACCTAGGTGATACAGTGGATAGAGCACTGGGTCTGGAGTCAAGAAGATCTGAGTTCATATACAACCTCAGACATTTAGTAATTACGTGATCCTGGGCTCTAGATGCTTGAGCACTCTTTACCTCTGTTACTCATCTGTAAAATAGGTATGACAATAGCTTCTACCTCCCAGGGTTGTTGTCCTCACAACAGGTTTGTTTTCCTCAAATGAGATAGCAGTTGTAAATCACTTAACATAGTACTTAGCACATCGGGAGAGCTCTATAAATGTTAGCTACTATTATAAGTAGTAAAACAGACAAATTAATGTCAATAATTGTCACCAATACTGACAAGACAGTATACATTTAGATTCTATGAGAAAATACCTTTGGGAAAGAAAGAAAAATATACTTTAAAATCCCAACATGACTCACATATAATAGATGGGGTAAACCTTATTCACTTGCAGGTTACCCCTCAACCTGTTACCTCAATCACTCCAATATTTAATCTTATCATTCTAAACTGTAGAGCAATCCAGAGGCATGTTTGGTTATTTTCTTTCTAACTGGTAAAACCAAAACCTTTCTCTAATTAATTAATTGATTCAATCTCCTTTCTTGGGCTCATTAAATTTTATGTATAAATAAACTAGAGAAATCTGTCTTAATAATAGTTACTCATTTTTTTTTTTTTTTTTGCCATTTCGGTAGTTCATGTCTGATTCTACATAACCAATGGACTTTTTCATAAGGATTTTTGCTAAGGATATTGGAGTAGTTTGCCATTTCCTTCTCCAGGAAGTCACCATTTTACAGATGAGGAACTAAGGCAAACAGGGGTTAAGAAACTTGTTCATAAAGTGTTTCTGGCCAAATTTGAACTCATGTCTTCTGACTAAAGGCTTAGTGCTTTATACACTGTGCCACCTAGCTGCCCCAGTTACTCATATCTTTATATATTAAATCCCTTAATCTCCTATGATTAAATAAATAAATAAATGAAATTGCTATATATGCGATTAACAAGTGAAATTAACAATAAAACAAAATGTAATACTTATATTTCAAAAGTGAGAATCACGGCAGTTAATCACTTCAAATCCACCCTATAATAACTGATGATTTCTTTTTTAGTTCCAGAAACTCCATTCAGTTCACTCCAGATAATGTTAAAAGTCTTTCCAGAATTCTCTTCATATTTCTTCTTAAAATAATTAAATTCAGTCTCTTAAGAAATGTTATGCTTAACTTTTCTTTTTCATTTTGTCTTCAGCCATCACATGAAATAGTCTTCCTAGAATATATGGTAAATCGCCAGTTCCTCATATAGCATGATACTTTTTCATAATATAAGATAGTCCTCATAAGAAAGAAGCTTCCCTTTACCTTCTTTCACTCTCAAAGAACCTCACAGATCAAAGATAAACTACATGCTCTCATTGACTCCATAGGGAGAAAAACTTCACAGCAAAACCGTTTCCAACTGTCACTCCCAACTGTCTTTTTTGACAATATTCCATTTAGTTATTAAAGATACATTAATACTATTTCTAGTCTAGTGGGACAGCCTGGTGAAATAGGTATTGCCATGAATTTATATCATGTATTTTGTTAAGTATTTATTCAGCTTAATTTATTCAATTTAATACAATGGCACCAATACTACCCTGCTTGTTTGTGTCCCATTCTTATCTTCCATCTGTTCTCCTTTTTTTAAGATATTTTCCAATATCTTACTGATATTTTTTTCTTT
Organism: Bettongia penicillata ogilbyi; assembly: GCA_023548195.1. Classification (NCBI taxonomy): domain Eukaryota; kingdom Metazoa; phylum Chordata; class Mammalia; order Diprotodontia; family Potoroidae; genus Bettongia; species Bettongia penicillata. The sequence continues at coordinate 947,495 of JAJHZJ010000040.1, forward strand.
TCCTCTTTTTTTTTATTACTATCACTCTTCTTCAATCTGTCCCTTCCCAATAATAAATATCTTCCATTGTGATAAATAAGTATAGTTAAGCAAAAATTCACACTTTGGCTATGTATAAAAATTTGCCTCATTCTAAAACTAACAGTGGTATTTCTAGGTTGTGATATTTTGGCTCTAGATCTAAATTGTTTTCTGGAATAATTGGATGAATTCACAACTCTACCAATAGTATATTTATATTCTTTTCCTTCCATTGTCTGTCCAGCATTTGTCATTTTCTGTTTTTGTAAACTTTGCCAGTTTGATGGCTAGGAGGCAGAAGGACCTTCAAAGTATTTTAATTTGCATTTTTCTTGTTATTGGTGCTAAGGAAAAAATTCATATGGTTGTTCACAGTTTGAATTTCATCTTTGAAAACTTACTGTTTGAGGTGGATTGGAAGCAACAACCCAGTTGAACTCTCTAGACACCAGCCTCCAGACAATTTAAAAATTATATTTCAAATCAAATTTTATAATGGCAAAGCCAAAAAAATAAAGAAAGTCAAAATGAGACATTTTTCCAGCTGAAGAAAACTTAGGAAGTAGGGAGGACAGGTTTATGACATATGGGTAGGGGTTAGCCATAAGCCCACATTTTTTCAGCACCAGCACCTCCTCTCCTTGAGAGGATCCCAGAACAGGATTATCTGGATGATGTCAGCACAGAGATATTCTGGGTCACAATTCCATGGCAGAAAGCAGTGTTTGTAGTTGATCACAACAGAGCAGGGACTCTGTTTTCAATTTCAAGGCAGAGATTAACACTATCACTCAAGGTTCCAGGACAGCAGAGGACATGGACATAGTTCCAGGACCAGGAGAAACACCAGCACCTGTGGCTTCATATAAGGGGTGGAGGGGTGGGCTTCCTGGGAAATCAGGCCAGGAGAGCAGTTACCATAATTCTTCCCTGTTCACTCCATCTTGGAAGCACCAAAAACTTGCATACCCCCAAAACTACTCTGGATACAGCAGAACAAAAAGTCTGAAGTTTTGGATGGTGCACCTACTGCTATGCCCAGGTGAGTAGAATCCAATGCAAACATAACATTCAAAGTCAAGAAATAGGCTAGAAAAATGAGCAAACAACCAAAAAAAAGAACTTGACCATAAAAAGCTGCTACAGTAGCAAGGAATACCAAGACAAAAACTAAGAAAAAGACAACAATTTGAAAAGAGCTACAAACAAAGCCTCAAAGGAAAAATGCTAATTGGACACAAGCCCAACAAGAATTCCTGGAATAAGAGAGAGAGAGAGAGAGAGAGAGAGAGAGAGAGAGAGAGAGAGAGAGAGAGAGAGAGAGAGAGAGAGAGAGAGAGAGAGAGAGAGAGAGAGAGAAAAGAATGATAGAGGAAAAATTGGGAAAAGAAAGACAAAAAAATGTACTGAAGAAAATTACACCTTAAAAAACAGAATTTGGCATTTGCAGAATGTAGCAGATCATGTTTGTGTGTGGGTGGGTTTCAGTGTATTATGTGTTGATTTGTTATATGATTTCTTCCATTTATTTTAGTTCGACTACGTAGCATGAATATAGTGAAAATGTGCTCAATAGGAAAGTATATGTAGAACCTAAACAGAATTGTATGCTGTCATGGGGAGGGAGGGGGGTATTGGGGGAAGGGTGGGGGGGATAAAATCTTAACTTTAAGGAAATGATTGTAAAACATTAAAAAAAATAAAATAAAAAAAAAAACAAAAAAAACCAAAAACACAGAATTTGATCTAAAAGAGAAGCGGTACAAAAATTAAAGAAAAGAAGTAGAATTGACCAAATAGAAAAAGAGGTACAACAGATCACTGAAGCAAATAATTGCTTAAAAATTAGATTGAGCAACTGGAAACTAATGACTCCATGAGACATCAAGAAACAAAACAAAGTCAAAAGAATGAACAAATAAAAGAAAACACAAAATATCTCATCAGAAAAACAACTGACCTGGAAAGACTTCAAGGAGGGATAATTTAAGAATTATTGTACTACCTGAAAACCGTGATTTAAAAAAAACGACATCATATTGCAAGGAATTATCAAGGAAAACTGTCCTGATATCCTAGAACCCATATCAAAGAGAAAATATTGCAAGGAGACAGAAAGAAACAATTTAAATATCATGAAGTCACAGTCAGGATCACACTAGGCTATCTACATTTTTAAAAAAAAAAAACACCTTTATTCAGGTTTTCTAATTTCTTTCTTGATACCTTGACTTGTCTATATCTGAAAGGATATAGACAAATCCCCCATTTTATAGAAGCATCATTTATTTCTCTCTGTAATTCAATTAACTTTTCTTTCAATACTTAAATGCTATAGTATTCTGTGAATGCATATTAAGAATTTATAGTTTCATTATATATGATGCCTTGAAACTGTGTAGTTTCCCTGCTTATTTCTTTTAATCATGTCTATTTTTTCTTTTGTTGAGATTATGATTGCTTTTTTAAAAAATTTACTTAAAGAATAATAAATCCTGCTCTGTCCCCTCATTTTAACTCTAGATAGATTTTGGCAGGTAATGGAGGACGAGTTCATCAGTTTCACATTAATTTTTATTATAGTGTATTGTATTTTTCTGTCCATCATGTCATCTTATACTTTTCCTTTCGTTTCCCCCTGTGCCCCTCCTTATAAACTAGAGAAAGATAGGAAAGAGAAAAGAAAAATAACCCATATTCATAATCTAGAAAGAATTTAAGTAGTCTGGACCCACTGTTCTACCCTTCTTTCTTCACTCATCCAAAACCCTTCTCATTGGTTCAAACATTTTTATGTTCTCCTTTTAATGCCCTCCTTTGTGAATCACCCTCCTGGGATGAAGTTCATTTCACTTGTTGTTATTTCTGTCCCAATATCACTTTCCCATTAAACTCCCCCCTCTCTCTCTTCTTTATGTGGCCCAATTGGTATCTTAAATTAATATATTTCTGCAGTAAACTCTTTAGGTATATGTGTGTATGTGCCTATGATGGTATAGTCAGAGGATAGGTCATTGGATTTACAGTCAGGAAAAGCTGAGTTTGAATCCTGACTCCCTATTTGTGTAACTAGAGAGCTAGTCTAGTTGTATAACTAGTTGATAACTCTGGGCAAGTAAGCTTATTATTCTATAAGATGGAGATAATAACACCTGCCTCAAGACACTGTCGTAAAGGTGAAATGAGAAATATGTGTAAATTGTTTTGCAAACCATAATAACCTATATGTGATTTTTGATTAGTATTAGTTACCAAAAGAATAAGCAAATGAATGATTATTTCAGGGAAGAATTTGGAACTGTGGGATATTCTGCAGTTTTCAAATATAATTCAAGCTACTTTCTTCTATTCAGTTCTAGACTCAGCTCATTGTCCATTTGTAGTGTCTGTCCAAGATAAATGCACTGATGGATGAGCTCAATAGACTGTCCAGTCAACTGCAAATCATAGTCTGACAGCACACATTCTTCATGCACTTTCCTTTTTCTGTGTAGATTTATAGGTCAAACTTATTTAAATGGTTATAGAATCCATTTAGGCAACTCCGTAGTACTCTGAGGCTTGATGCTTTGAGGACAATGTCATACACAAAAAGGACTCTGGATACAACTATTCCATAGATTCAGCATAAGTTTACATTTTTTTCTGCTACATCTTGCCACTTGTATTACTATCTCAGTCCACCACAACTCCTACACTATTTTTCACAGAAACTATTATCTATGTCTCTCCCATCCTAAACTTCTGAAGGTCATTTGTGAACCCAAATATACATTTTTCCCTATTACAATTCATCTCCTTAGATTCAGTTAATTTTTATAGTCCAAGAAAATGTTTTAAGCTATTGTGTTTGCTTCTAGTATATTAGCTATCTTTCCCAGTTTGAGGCATTTTCAAATTTGCTAAATTCATCCAAATAATTCGTAAAAGTGCTGAACAAAACAGGACCATGGATAAATAAATCTTTGATGTACTGCACTAATGAATTCCCTCCAGGTTATTATCAAGTCGTTAATCACTAATTTTGAGGAAGAAGCATTCCTCTAGTTTTGAATCCATATAGCTCTACTATCATTCCCTCTATGTCTTCAAAAGAATATTGTGAGAAATACTATGAAAGATAGATAGATAGATAGATAGATAGATAGATAGATAGATAGATAGATAGATAGATAGATAGATAGATGGATGGATGGATGGATGGATGGATGGATGGATGGATGGATGGATGGATGAATGGATGGATAGATGGATGGATAAACATCACACACATTTAATATCTGTATCTGAAAAATAAAATGAAATTAGTCTGGGAAGACTTGTTCTTAATAAACTGATGTCTGTATTTTAGCTTATTCTCAATGCTCACAAATACTATCTTTAATAGTAGATAAGTAATTATGGTCAAACTCATAGACATGGTGTGAAGAATTCATCTTTCTCTCTTTTTAAATTAATGTATTTGTTTTCATTTTTCTACAATTACTTCCATAAGTCTTAGATTTTCTCCCCCTCACTCCCTCCTCCCTTCCTGAGATGGCATGCAATCTTCTAAGGCTTCTATGCATACATTCCTATTAACCATATTTTCACATTAGTCATGTTGCCTAGAAGAATCAAAATGAATGGGAGAAACCAAGAAAACAAAACAAATATAACACAAAAGGAAATATTCTGCTTCATTCTGTATTCTGATTCCATAGTTCTTTCTCTGGATGTGGATGGCATTTTGCCTCAAGAGTTCTTTGGGAAGGTTTTAGGTCCTTGCATTGCTGTGAAGGGCTAAGTCTACCAGAAAAATTCCTCGCACGCTGTGGTTGTTGCTGTATACAATGATTTCCTGTTCTGCTCCTTTCACTCAGCATCAGTTCATACAGGTCCTTTCAGGCCTCTCTGAATTCATCCTGTTCATCATTTCTTATACCACAATAGTATTCCATTATATTCATATATCATAATTTGTTCAGCCATTTCCCAATTGATGGACATCCCCTCAATTTCCAGTTCTTTTCTGTCACAAAGAGAGCTGCTATAAATATTTTTGTACATAGGAGACTTTTTCCCATTTCTATGATCTCTTGAGGATACAGTCCTAGAAGCAGTATTGCTGGGTCAATGGGTATGCACATGTTTGTAGCCCTTTGGGCATAGTTTGAAATTGCACTCCAGAATGGTTGGATCAGTTCATAGCTCCACCAACAATGAATTAGTGTTCCAACTCTCCCACATCTTCTCCAGCATTTATCATCTTCCTGTTTTGTCATGTTAGCAATCAGACAGATGTGATATGACATCTCAGAGTTGTTTTGATTTGCATCTCTGCAATCAATAGTAATTTAGAGCATTTTTCATATGATGATAGCTTTATTTCTTCCTCTAAAAACTGCCTGTTCATATCTTTTGACCATTTATCAATTGGGTAATGACATGTATTCTTGTGCATTTGACTCAGTTCTCTATGTATTTTGGAAATGAGGCCTTTATCACAGACAGTAGGTGCAAAATTTCTTTCCCAGTTTTGTGTTTCCCTCCGAATCTTGGTTGCATTGTGCCAATACTTTTCAGTCTAATGTAATTAAAATTATCCATTTTGCACTTCATAATGTTCTTTATCTCTTGTCTGATCATAAATTTCTCAATTCTCCATAAATCTGAAAAATACACTATTCCTTATTCCCTAATTTGTTTATAGTTTCAGTCTTTATACCTACACCATATATCCATTTGGACTTTATTCTTGTGTATGATGTCAGGCATTGGTCTATGCCCAGTTTCCATCACACTGTGCTCCAGTTTCCCCAGCAGTCTTTGTCAATCAGTGAATTCCTATTCATCTTTCTCTTTTTGTGGAAGTTGAACTGCATTTGCCCATTTCCATTTTTGTGCTACATTCCTCTTAAGATTTTTCAAATATATATTGATACATTATTTGACATGATACTTCCCAACAAATACTACTTAAGGATTTTTTTTTCAAAGATCACCAAAAGGAGTTCACAAATTTTATCTACAAGTTCTTTCAGACTATGGAAAATAATTCGTTCAGACTTGGTGATTTGGAATCCCTAAGGGCAACTTACATCTTCTCAGTTTCCTAGGTTTCAATTTCCTTTCGGTCATTTTGTTCTACTCTTAAGATCTATTGTCCTTTGTGGCAAAAACAGAAAATAAACTTTAGTAATAAACTTTCTATAATAATAGCTGCAGTGAAGTACAGTAAAGTACCTCTTTCTGATGTACCATAAATAGTGGTCATCTTTAATCTTTACCTTCCTTCTCATTAGAGTTGAAGAATCCATTTTGATTATCCCTAGTATTCATTATCAGTATCAGATCACTCTGAGCTATAGTTTTCCTGATATATTTTAAGATTATCCTATTTTTTTATTCATTCAATTTACCTGACCTTGCTTTCACCTTCTATACAAATCTTTTTAAAAAATTGTTGATTTTTCATTTTTTTATCATTTACTAGAATTTTATTTTTTATAGTATTATCTGTCCTTCACACTGTCCCCACCAATAGAATGATAAGGGAAAATGAAAAGTCAAATCCTCATAACAAATATGTCCAAAGCAGAAAAAATGAATTCCCAAGTTGACCATGTCCATATATATATTTCTCATTCTGAATTTTAAGCCCATCACTTTTCTGGCATGAGGTGAGTATTACGTTTCATCTCCATTTCTCTAAACTCTGAACAATGTCATTGGCATTGATCAAAATTCTAAAGTCTTTTGAAATTTCATGGTATAGTCTTGTTTTCAATTTGTAAGTTCTGTCTGCTCATTTCATCTTCATCAAGATCATAAAAGTCTTCTCAGTTCCTTCTCATACTATTAATTTCATAAATTCTTATAGAACAGTAATATCCCTTTTATGTTTATAATGCACAATTTGTTTAACTATTCTCCATTAGGCGGGGATTCACTTGTGTTTCCAGTTTCGGAGTGCTGTCAAAAATGCTGCTATAAATATGGCTTTATGGATCTTTTGGTCTTTCTTTGATCTGTCTGGATGATAGGCATAGTAGATATATAGGTGGTTCAAAGGGTATATACAGTCAGTAATTTAGAGGGCATCGTGATCACTTTCCAGAATGACTGAATCCCTTCACAAACCATCAACAATGCATTATTGTAGTTGCTTCCTCATAGCCCCTCCAACAATTTATAATTTTCTACTTTTGTCATCTTTGCCAATATAGATACATTTTGATTTAACATCGCCTTCATCTCCAAGTTAATCTCTCCACAGTATTCATATAAGGAATGATTCTTGTAACAAAGAATAAAAAAAAAGAGAAAACAAAAGCAATTCATCCAAACCAACACAAACACATCAATTAAATCTGATAGCATATATTGTTTTCCACACTCATAGTCTTCAAATTTTATGAAGAAGAAAGGGAAGTACATTTTCTCATCTCTTTTATGGTGCCAAAGTTGATCAATATAATTACACCACATCCAGTTTTATTCTGATTGTTCTCATTTCTACTTAGAACGTTTTGGTCACTATATTTATTCTTCTCCAAACTCGTCTTTATTTTTTTTTAAATCTAAGATGATCAGTTAGTTCCCTGGATAATCACACTGGCCTCTTTAGACAACTCTCTCCTGTCTTATGGGTGTCCAGTGTTGATAGGACTATTAGTTTCGTACCACATCCACACACACACACACACACACACACAAACACAGAGATAATAATTACCATGATGAGGTATATCTTCCAAAAATTAAGATAATGCATAGCACAGCCAGTGGTCTAGGAGGTAAAAAACCAAGGATCTTGGACTTACTTGCCTGTTGGTAGTATGTGGCCAACAATTGCTGTTAGTGGTTGTAGAAACAAACGCACACGCATGTATACTTACACATGTGCATACATGTACCTATAGAGCTATACATATATAAATATATATACACGTTGACATATAGCAATGAAATGCAATGTGTATATATGTGTGTATGTGTGTATATATGTATGTGTGTGTGTGTGTGTGTGTATACACCAACGAAATGAATGAATAAATGATGGTGGGGTGAAGCATTAAGCAGTTACTTTGTGCAAAGTGCCACACTAAGAACTGATACATATAAAAATCAAGGCAGTCCCTGTACCAAAGGAGCTCACATTGTAATAGATACAGATAGAATTTGTAGGAAGGTTTAGCTGTAAGTCAGATGGAAAGACCATGTGGTTCTTATCATGCAACAGAAAAATAGATGATAATTTATCATCTTTAATGGAATTTCCATTTATAAAGTCATATCCATTTCTATTATTGAACCATTTGACAATGGCAAGGCCTTCAGTAATTAGAATTCTCTTTTCTGGGTCTTCATTAGCTATGACTTCTTGACTATAGCATCTGGCTAGAGACTAGAGCATCCACAGAGAAAGTTACCATGTCATTTAGACAAAAAGATTGACTGCCTGAACTATGGCTGTGAGGGTGAGGATAGAATCAGAACCAGTAACCTGGGAGGTGATGCTATTTTCAGGGATCTTAGGCTGACCTGCCTGCTGGTAAAAGTTGGTTGGTCATTGGTGTTAGTGGTGGTGGATATGGGCACATATATATATATATATATATATATATATATATATATATATATATATATATATATATATATTCAGAGTGGTGGTCTAGAGCCACTTCATACCAGCTTGCAAGAACTGATTGTGAAATTTTTAATGTGAGTAGTTATACCATGGAAATTGGAAAATATTACAGATTGAGACTTGATATCTTATTTTGTTGATTATCTAGCCTTAGAAAGTGAGGGACAAAGTGTTAGTAATGCAGATTTTTTTTAAAAAGTATATTGTGCCTACTTTCTTTTGAACACTGCTTTGTCAAACATTTGTCAGGATATTCCTGTATATACATATACATATACATATATATATATATATATATATATATATATATATGCATGCATGTGTGTATGTATACACACAAAGAGACATATAGAAACATGTCTATATAACTACATTCATACATACTTGGATATTCCTATGTATCTATGTTTCTAGATACAGCTATGGAGTGAATTAATCACAAGTCAAAAACAGATTCCCTTAAGGTTTAGTGAATGCAATAAAAGCCTCTCACCTATAACATTTATAAGTATCTAATTCACATTAGTCTCTCTAACATAACTTACACCAGGGAATTGATTAACTTGTCTTATAACCTCGAAGGTTTTTGGCTTATAGGTAAAATGAGTAGCTTTTCAAATATGATCTGTGAGGTTAGGTTTATCTTGTCACAAATTTTTCTTAGCAAAAAATTTTTTTTTCCAAGATGTTAATCAAACTACAGGGGAAAACATCCAGCATGGTATAGTGGAAAGAATTTCTTAGTGGAAAGAATCCTGGTTTTGGGTGTAGAGAGGTTCTGGATTCAGAGTCTGCCTCTATCAGTTATTACCTGTCTGTCTTCAAGAAATCAAATTAACCTCTTTGGACCTCAGACTCTTTCTCTGCCAAATGAGAGTAGACTAAATGATCTGAGGTGCCTCCCAACTCTAAATCTGTGATAGTATACTCCTGTAAAGTTTCACGCAAAATGCAAATCTTCATAGTATGTGGTGGAATAGATGGGTAGAGCATTTTGTAGATATTTCTCAAATTTGAAGGAATCAGAGGCAAACTGGTTTAGGGAATAAAAGAAGACTGATTTTAAGTCAAGAAGACCTGGATTCAAATTTGTTCTCCTGACACATGCTAGCTGTGTGACCATGGACAAATCACTTAACTTCCAAATACCCCAGACCACTAAAGTTAAAGACAACGTGCTGAAATTCATTAATAGAGCTCCCAAATCAGTGATGAAATTCCAGGCCTAAGCCAAAGGAAAAACAAACAACAAATACTCCATACTGGGACATCCGGTGGTCATTGAAGCACATTAATATTCCATTATATTTGTATATCACAATTTGTTTAGCCATTCCCTAATAAGTAGGTACTCCCTTAGCTTATAGTTTGGGACTACTACAGAAAGAGCTGTTCTAAATATTTTTGCATACATGAGTCCTTTTCTTCTTTTATATCATTGGGATATAGGGATATAGTATTGGTACAGTCAGGTCAAAGGGGAAAAATGTGATTCTAAGAACTTTTTAGACAAAGTTCCAAATTACTCTCCAGAATTGCCAGATCACTCCAAAAGTATTTTAGTGTGCATTTCCCATAGAACATTTCACATTTGTTGTTTTTCTCTTTTGTTATATTTTCCAATCTAATGGGTCTGAGGTGAAACATGAGTTGTTTTAATTTGCATTTCTACATTTCTTAATGATTTGAAGCATTTTTTTTATTTTTTTAGATTTATTTTCAGTGTTTTACAGTCACTACTATATAACTTAGATTGTTTTTCCCTCCCTCCCTCTCCTTCTACCCTACCTCCTCCCTCAATCCCTGGAACAGCATTCAATTTTATATAGGTTCTACACATACATTCCTATTAAATACATTTTCACCATAGTCATGTTGCATAGAAGAATTAAAATGAATGGGAGAAATCATATAACCAAATAACCAAAACGTAAGACAAAAGAAAATGTTCTGCTACATTCTGTGATTGAATTCCACAGTTCTTTCTCTGGATGTGGAAAGCATTTTGTCTTAAAAGACCATTGGGAATTTTTTAAATCCTTGCATTACAATGAAGTTCTAAGTCTACCAGAAAAATTCCTCGCACACTGTGGTTGTCGCTGTGTACTAAGTTCTCCTGGTTCTGCTCCTTTCGCTCAGCATCAGATCATACAAGCTTTTCAAGGCTTCTCTGAAGTCTTCCTGTTCATCATTTCTTATAGCACAATAGGATTCCATTACATTCATATACCGTAATTTATTCAGCCATTCCCCAGTTGATGGGCATCTTCTTGATTTCCAGTTTTTGACCACCACAAAGAGTGCTGCTATAAGTATTTTTGTACATGTGGAACTCTTTCCCATTTTCATGAAAGAAGTAATATTACTGAGTCAAAGGGTATATAGAAGCAATAGAAGTGATAATGCTGGGTCAAAGGGTATGCGCATTTTCATAGCCCTTTGAGTATAGTTCCAAATTGCTCTCCAGAATGGTTAGATCAGCTCACAGCTCTACCAACAAGTTTGGAGCTTTTTTTTATTAAGGTTGTTGATAACTAGGACTTTTTCCTTTGAAAACTACCTTTTCATATCTTTTGTCCCTTTGGCAATTGAGGAATGACTTAATCCTATAAAGTTTCCTTTATCTTGGATATGAGATTTCTGCCAGAGAAACTTGCCACAAATATATTTTTCCCAGTTACCTTTTTCCCTTTTAATTGTAAATGTGTTGCAGTTGTTTGTGTAAAAACTTTTCAACTTTATGTAATCAAAATTGTCCATTTTAACTTTGCATGATCCTTTTTGTCACACAATCTTTCACATAAATATGAAGTGTAATTTCTTCCTTACTGCTCCAATTTGGTTATGATGTCAATATATGATGCATTGCAATGAAGTTCTAAGTCTACCAGAAAAATTCCTCACACACTGCAATTGTTGCTATGTAAAACACTTTGTATACCTTATGTCTATCACAGACCCATTTGTAGTTTATCTTGACATATGGTGTGAGATGTTAGTCTATACCTAATTTTTCATTTGGTTTTTGCTTATTCTTAGCAGTTTTTGTCAAATATTGAGGGCTTTCACAAGTAATTGAGGTCCTTGAAGTTATTTAATACTGTTAATGTGCTCACGTATTTCTGTCCATAACCTATGCCACTGGTTGAACTCCATTTTTCAAGTATTACAAAATTACTTTAATGACTACTGTTTTGTCATATAGTTTGCGATCTGATACTGATAAAGCTTCTTCCCTTCTAATTCATTTTTTTTAAATTATTACCACAAAGGATGAATGTTGCAAGGATGCAACCTAAGACTTAAAGAACAAATATGCTAACAGCTAGAACTATCCAAAAGTGAAGTGGGTAGTCCCAGAAAACAGTGGGTGCCAATTAGTGGAGGTCTTCAGGAAAAGGCAGGAATATCCTCAGGAATATTGTACAAGGGTGTTTTTTTCCAGATATGGTCTGGATGAGATGGCTGTTGATATCCCTTCCAATTCTGAAATTCAGTCTGATTCTATGTAAATATGAACAGCAGAGATGATTTGCCCATCTAATCTTAGGTTTTTCAACTTCCACATTCATCTGTTCTAGCTCTTACTCAAGCCTTATTTCCTATCTGAATTTTTCTAAAGGTACTCCCAGCTTTTTTGTTGATTTTTAATGTGTCTAATTTGGGTCTTAACCTAAGATTGGAAATTAACCTAACAGGTTGCTTCTTTCCCCCTTTCATTTCCTTGACATCAAAAAATTCACCTAAAATAATTTTTTTAAGTTGACTCTTAAATGCAAAGTAAACTTGTCACACCAGGATAGAAAAAAAAAAAACTTGGATGGAGCTTTGGAAAATTTGGATTTTAGTTCTAGTTTCACAGCTTCTTAAACTGGCTAAGCCATTTAGCCTTCTGGTCTCCTGTTCCCATTTTATTCCTAATAGATAAAGATTCCACTGTTGACCTAATAGGGCTGTTTGTGAGATTAAATAGTGCAAAAACATTTTGCAAAGTAGAATAGCTAGTATGCCAGATAGTATCACATTATTATAGATGATACTGTGAAGTGGTTACATGTATTTGAATTCACATTATTTGAAGGCATAATTATGTAAAATATGGTCATTGGTTCAATGGAACCACTGGAAATATTTGGTATGAATTTCTTGGATTCATTATTCATACTAATGGAGGCCTAACTGTATATTTGAAGGTATACAAAATGTTTTACATGTGTTATTTCATTTGATACAAACCTGTGAAGAAGATGGCATTATTAAACACATTTTGAATGGGAAAACAAATTGGGAGAGATTAAATGACTTTCCCAAGCTTACATAGTTAGGAAGTATTATGGACTTGAATTTGGGTCTTTCTGACTCCAAATTCTTTGCTTCATGCATGGAACAATCTAGCACGGAGTACTACACAGTAGCATGAGAAAGCTTAGAGCTATAAAAGATAGAGAGCTTTTCTTTGTGATGGCAAAGAACTGGAAAATGCAAGGATGACCTTCAACTGGGGAATGGCTGAACAAGTTGTGATAGATGATTGTGCTGTAAGAAATAATGAGCTTGATGATTTTAGAAAGGCATGGAAAGATTTGCATAAAATAATGAAGAGCAAAATGAGCAGGACCAAGTGAACATTGTATTCAGTAACAGAAATGTTGTTTTAAAAATAACTATCTTCACAAAAAATTGGAAAATTTTTTCCAATTTATTTATTTATTTTTAGTTTTCAACATTAATTTCCACAAGATTTTGAGTTTCAAATTTTCTCCCCATCTCTCCCCTCCTCCACTCCAAAACACTGTGCATTCTGATTACCCCTTTCTTCCAATCTACCCTCCCTTCTATCACACCCCTCCCTTCCCTTATCACCATCTTCTCTGTTTTCTTGTAGGGTAAGATAGATTTCTGTACCCCATTCCCTGTATTTCTTATTTCCCAGTTACATGCAAAAACAATTCTCAACATTTGTTCCTAAAACGTTGAGTTCTAACTTCTCTCCCTTCCTCCCTCCCCACCCATCCTCACTGAGAAGGCAAGCAATTCAATATAGGCTATATATGTGTAGTTTTCCTAAAGACTTCCATAATACTCATGTTGTGAAAGACTAACTATATTTCCTTCCATCCTACTTTGCCCCCCATTTATTCTATTCTCTCTTTTGACCTTACCCTCCCCAAAACTATTTGCTTCTAATTAACACCCTCCTCTCATTTGCCCTCCCTTCAATCATCCCCCCCACACCCCACTTATCCCCTTCTCCCCTACTTTTCTGTAGTGTAAGATTTGCTTACCAAATTGAGTGAGCATGTTATTCCCTACTTAAGCCAAATGTGATGAGTGTAAGCTTCACTTTTTCGCTTTCATCTCCCCCTTTTCCCTTCCATTAAAGAAGTTTTTCTTGCCTTTTTTATGTGATAATTTGCCCTATTCCACTTCTCCCTTTCTCCTCCCAATGTATTCCTCTCTCACCCCTGAATTTTATTTTTTACATATCATTGTTTCCTATTCAACTCACCCTGTGCCCTCTGTGTGTGTGTGTGTGTGTGTGTGTGTGTATACGTATAATTCTTACAATTTCCCAAATACTGAGAAAAGTTTCAGGAGTTTACAAATATTATCTATCCATGTAGGAATGTAAACAATTCAGCTTTAGTAAGTCTCTTATGATTTCTCTTTCCTGTTTACCTGTTCATGTTTCTCATGATTCTTGTGTTCAAAAGTCTAATTTTCTATTCAGTTCTGGTCTTTTCATCAAGAATGCTTGAAAGTCCCCCATTTCATTGAATTTCCATTTTTTTAAAAGGTATAAATTTCTTCAGCATTTTTGGGTCTCCTTTAGCAAGCTGTTGACTTGCTTTTCATGGTTTTCTTGCATCACTCTAATTTCTCTTCCCAATTTTTCCTCCATCTCTTTTATTTGACTTCTTTCCATGGCCTGAGACCATTACATATTTATTCTGGAGGTTTTGGATGAAGAAGCCTTGACTTTTAGGTCTTCCTCTGATAGTATGCATTGTTTCTCCTCATCCTAATGGATGGAATAAAATAACTGCTCACTAAGAAAGTAACCTTCTATTGTCATTCTTTTTCCCTTTCTGGGCATTTTTGCAGCCTGTTACTTCACTTTTGAGTTCTTTGTCAACAGGACAGTATACTCTGGGGACCTGTAAGTTCTCACTTCCTCCAAGGTGGCACTATCAAGGGAGAGGAGTTTATTCCTCTCCTGCCCTATGCTCTGGTTTGTGAGTAGGATTCTCTCTCTAGAGCCTCCACCAGCTCCACCATGCCAGTCAGCATTCCTCACCCCAGGGCTGCCACTCAGGGCTAAGATCCAGATCAGCTGCTCAATTTTCCCAGAGTCTTTAGGCCAGGGCTCCAACAATGGAAGTTGCCTGCCTGGGGCCTTGGCTAGACACCTTTGTTCTCTTCTCACCCAGGTGAAATAGCTTTGAGGGTGTCTTTGGTGTTTGTGAGTTGAAGAATCTGGGACCTGCAGCTGGTGGTGCCTTGAAGCCAGCTCTAGTCCTGCCCTTGCCACAGCACAGCCAAAGTTGGGTTATATTCTGCTCCAAACCTAGTGAAATAGATCTTTCCTGTTGACCTTCCATGTTACCTTGGGCTGGAAATCTCATTGACTCTGTTGTTTCGTAGCTTCTGCTACTCTAGAATTTGTTTAGAGTCATTTTTTAAAGATATTTTATGGGCTTTGGAGGGAGAATTTCTAGAAGTATGTCCTTCTACTCTGCCATCTTGGTTCCACTCCCCAAAATAAAATACTTTGAGTGGGAGGAAAAACAATGACTTTATATTTGGCTATCATAAATACCTAAATTAACTATAAAGGCTATATGAAGAAAGACAATATCTGCATCCTGTAAAAGAATTGATAACTGGAAGTATATATAGGATAGTTTTACGTGTGTGTGTGTGTGTGTGTGTGTGTGTGTGTGTGTGTGTGTGTAATGGTGGCCATCTCTAGGTAAGGTGGATACAGGGAAGGAAAAAAGGGGAAAAAAGAAATTTACATGATAACTTTGCTGTATATTTGAAAGCCACAGCAAGTTCTACATAGTAGATTTGCAGTTTCATGTATAATCACCTTTATTATACTATGTTATGGAAATGCTTGTTTTATTGAGTAAATTAAAAGTAAAATATTTTTTAAAAGAAAGGAATGGATAAAATGTTAGTAATGCAAATTGAACTTTAAAAAAAGAAAAGAACTTGGCTTGTAATCAGGAAGTGCTGAGTTTGAATCCTTCCTCAGACACTAGTGGCTTGTATACATGTCCTTAATCACACTTCCAATTTCCTCATATATAATGTGAGGATTATAATAGCACCTACTTCTTAGGATTATTGTGATGATCAAATGAGATTTTATGCCTGTATGTATATGTATATATATATGTGTGTGTGTACATATATATGTATATATTTTTTCTTTGCAGATCTTAATGCTTTATACATTTATATAAATATGTAGTGATTATATATAAATAAAAATTTATATAAATTATATTTATATAAAATGTTAGCTATTATTATTGTAGTTATTACTGTTAATAGTAGTAATAACAATATGTTGTTGTTCATTTATTTCAGTTGTGTCTGACTTTTTGTGACCCCAGTAGCAGTTTTCTTGTCAAAAATACTGAAGTGGTTCATTTTATAGGTGAAGCAACCGAAGCAAAAAGGATTAAGTGAGTTGTTCAGGATCACACAGCTGATTTGAACTCAGGTGTTTCTGACTCCAGGCTTAGTGCTCTATCCATAGTACCACCTAGTTGTCCATAATGATAATACTACAAAATACCATAATATAAAAAACCTGCTCTAGTGCCTCATCATGACATAAAGGTAACACGTGTATTCTTGATGACTATGCCAACAGAATGTCAAATCAATCAGGTGTTTGCCAAGCTATAAATTCTCTAAGTATTGTCAAATCACCTATAAATGTCCGTTTATCTTCAAGTACTCTAAATGTGAAGTCCATGCTCAATAGCCAACAAGTTGGCACACTACTACTAGAGGGCATCTACCTCACAGAATCCCGCTCTTTCTTCCAGACACAAGTTAAACCTTGCCTTCTGTACATAACTTTTCCTGACCCCTATACCTGCTAGTGTCCTTGTTCCCAAATTATGTTGCATTTAATTGCTTTGTATTTCTTTTCTTTTCCTTATATTTATTGTGTGTATGTATATATGTGTATTTAGATATGTCCTTGCTATATATCTGCACCATTAGAAAGGAAGATCCTTGCAAATTAGCATTGCTCCATTTTGTCTTTCAAGTATAAAGCACAGGGCCTGGCACAAAGTAGGTATGTAACAGATACTTGTCATTGTTTGACTGAATCATATCAATGTTCATATTCTCATGAATAAAACTAGAAGACAATAAGGTCCCACTAAATGGATATGTGGCTCACGAGTTATCTCAGGAGTTGGTTTATCATGTATCCAAGGGGAGAATAAGGAAGTGGAAGGAACGAGCATTTCTTAAGCATATGCCAGGCACTGAAGGTTTACATATATTATTTCATTTGGTTCTTACAACAAGCATGTAAAGCACTATAATTATTCCTACTTTGCAGTTGAAGAAAGGCTAAGATTAAGCAACTTGCATACAGTCAAATGGCTAGTATCTGAGGCAGGACTCAAACTTGGAGTCATGTAACCAGTAAGTGTTTAAGGCTACATTTAAATGCAAGTCTCTCCAACTCCAGGCCTAGCATTCTATCCACTGCCACGCTTAGCTACTTCTGGAGATGTAGCCTGGGAGAAAGAAAGGATAGGTTTTGGTGCTGTCATGCTAGCATGCCAACTTTTAACACAACCCTTGCCAAATTATTTGCTAAATAGTGATTTTAGATCCATTGATAAATACAGAAGTCAAATGGTTGTTTGAGTCAATTAAAAGTTTTGTACTCTCAAAACAGTGTTCTTATTCAAGTATTTGGACATAATATTACTCTAAAACATACCTCCTTGGTACCTTCTGCCCATGTGGCCTCTTTTCCCCTCCTATAATTTGAAAGGGTGAAGGGTAGATCACGGAGAGCTCTTCCCAGATCTCTGTTCAAGGTGGTACAGAGGAGAGAGTCAAGGGCAGCCATCTCATCATTCCCATGCTGAGTACCCTTCCCCCATTTTTTACCTTCTTCTTACGTTTGCTGTCTTTTTCCATTACATTACGAGATCCTTAAAATCAAGAATTGTCTTTTGCCTCTCTTTATATCTCTCAAACAGGCTAGCACTGTGTCTGACACATAGTAGAGGCTTAATAAGTGTTTATTGACAAAAAATGTAAAGGTTATTAACTATATGAAAAAGCATCAAGGAGAAGGCAAGTTATAGGAAACAGTGTACTGATAACAATGGATATCTCTTTGGGTTTTTTACTCCTTTATTCTTGCAGCTCTTCCTACAAGCTTGTCTGTTCCTCTTTCTCCTTTTCCATCATATTCTCTGTCTTATCATCTATATCATGCCCCTAATTATAAGCGTTCTCTCCTGGCCCCCTTTTTCTTTCTTCCCTTTCTCTTTGTAACCTCATTAATTTCCAAGGTTTTAATTACCATCTGATAATTAATAACTTTTTAACAATTTTAACAATATTTATTTAATATTAAATTTAACAGTATTTTAACATGTAACAATTAATAGCTTGTTCAGTTGTTTCAGCCTTGTCCAATTCTTTATGACCCCATTTGGATTTTTCTTGGCAGAGATACCAAAGTGGTTTGTCATTACCTTCTCCAGTTCATTTTCTAAATGAGGAAACTGAGGCAAACAGGGTTAAGTGGCTTACCCAGGGTCACACAGCTAGTGTGTGAGGCTGGATTTGAATTCAGGATTTCCTGATTCCAGGTCTAGCATTTTATATGACTCTCAGATCTGGACATCCAGCCCTAATGTCTTACCTCTACATAATAAAATGTTTTTTCCTAAGAACACAGATCGAAAGTGCCCTCCTTTTAGACTCCTAATCCCCTCTTCATCTTCTTCGTAGATTTGGATTTGCATACATAGATATATACATATATATGCATATGTTCTGCAGCATATTGGTTGCACTGATGACATTCACCAACTATTGATCATTCCTCAGGAGTTATAATGTCACTCTTAAGAACATTTTGCAGAAGGCTACTGGAACAGGCAGACATACCATATGTAATTCGAAATTTCCTGCGGTGCAGTAAAATGAGCTTTTGCTTCTGTTGGCTTCTGTCAAGAGGATGTTAGATAACTTGCTGGATAATAACACTGTCACTTCATAAAATCTATATTTAAAAGGTATTCTTAAAGAGGCAGTTAGGGTTAGGATGCTACTTTAATAATATCAATAATTCCTTATGATTTTTATGGATTTGTGCCTTGTATTTTATCCTGTGGGGTTGTTATCCATATCCTCCTATATGTCCTCTTCAGAAGTTCACCTAAAATGCTGAAAATGTTCCACTAGATGACTTGAAAATGTATGCTTATTAATTGAGACACAATGTAGCACAGTGGTTACTCTGCTGAGCTTAAAACACTATATAATTTCTTAAATGCAATCCAGTCCATTCTCATCCTCCAGTTTCATTTTTGGATCTAGTTCATTGTTTGTCCAGTGACTAACCAAGATATATGTATAGCATTACATAATCTATGGACTATCGATTCAACTGCAGATTTCAGTCCAAACAACAGGTCTTCCTCTATCTGATTTTTTGCGTGAAAATAATTATACTGGTCTTTCGAGGGATTATGAATCTCATTTAGGAGATTCCAAATGGTGTTTACAAGCAGCACTCTCTGGGGGACCTCATCATCTAAAAGGAATCCCCTTTCTACTTGAATTCTAAATTGAGTATCTTCTATGATAGTGGAATTCCTTGGGTGAGCATACATCTCCTAATTTTATGTTTTGCTTATGATTAAAAATCAAACAGTCATTGAATAAGGTATTCTTTGTTATATCTCTAAACATAAGTATGGGAAATATCTTATTGGAAGAGAGTCCAGGCATGAGGTGATGAAGATAGCATAGTCAAAGAAGAAAGAGACATATATGAGAGATGAATCAATAGGACTTGACCACTGGTTGAAAAGGCGTGGAAGTTGAGAGAAAATAAGGAATTCAGGATGACACCTAGGTTGTGAGCTCGGATGACTGGGAGAATGCTTCCAATGGTGCTAAGCAACAGACATTTGAGTTTATCTTGTGGGTCTAACACTCTACCGGACATTAGAAAATATTCAAAAAAAAGCATAAACATGATCTTTGCCTTCAAGGTACTTACCATCTAACACAACCTAGCACCTAAGGCAAATTCAGTTGAACAGGGTTGGGTGCAGCAGTATCTAACTTGTGATCTTTCTTATAATTATCTGAGGCAGAAGAAAGACATAAGTCATAGAGTTTGAGGAGGTTAAGGTCTGAGTGTTTGAAAAGAGCAGGAGATTGTGGTGAAGACCAAAATCATGAACCACTTACAGGAATAATTAGGAAGCATAGGGAATGACTTGATTTCTGGATGAAAGGAACAAGAATTTTGAAGCAAGATTTTGGAAAAACATACAAAAGACTTAGACCAACGAAGGAAGATGCTATCCACTTCCAGAGAAAAAAATGACAAATAAAAATATGTGTAGTATTGTCTTACATATATGTACACATATTTATGTGTCTATATATATGTGTGTGTATGTATATAGATATACATGTATGTATTTGTGTTTAGCTATAGCCATCTCTAGGGCAGGGTGGGAGAAAAAATAATAAAAATTGCACATCATAAAACAAAAGAAAACTTGGAAAGAAGCACAGAAAAGTTGGGTACCTTTGAAAATTATGCATACTATTTATTACATAGTTTGCTCCCCAAAAAAAGTCTGACATGTAAACTATAGTTTTATATTGAATCCTGTCTTTGTGTTCTGCTGCGTACATAGAAATGTTCTTTTTTCCTTGTTTTGTTTAAAACTTTTTAAAGAATTTTAAATCAATAGAGTGAATTTTGAAGAGGAAGATGCCAACAGGAGGATTCAATCTTGGCAAGAGAAGCAAGGCGTCTGTCAACTCCTCATTCTTTGAGTAAAGGTACAAAGATATTAATAGAACAGCCAAAAGAGTACCAAAAGTAATAGTGTCTTCAGAAGAAGTGCTCAAAATGGCACTGGAAAGAAAGTGACATAATCTAGGAGGAAAGGGCAGTTTTGTTTTGTTTTTACAGTAGTAACAAGTTCAAGAGAGCATAGTGGAAAGTAAAGATAGAGGAAAATAGGAACTGGGAAAAGAAGATCCAAACTAGATAGGAATGAAAGAATGGAGAGAGGTAAGGGTTTTGAAATTGGGAAATGGAAGAGGATCACAAATCTAGAAGTGGAAAGCTCATCTAATCTAACTCCCCCATTTTATAGATAAAGAAACTGAAGTCAAGGTAACTTAAGTGCTTTGCCCAAAGGTAGTATCAGAAGTAGTATTTGAATCTAGGTCCTCTAATTTAAAAACCAGTGCTACCGTACTCATCTCAGGTATTGTTATTGGTTTGGAACAAGAGAGGTATGGCATCTCTTCCTCCTTCTGTTCTCTCTACTATTGTCTACGACCCTGCCTGTCCTTTGTTTTCTCCAAGGGTCACATGCCTCCATAGTCCCAAATAGGGGCACATATTAGCAAAGGACCAGAAGGTGTACGGACCATAGCAAGGTGAAAGTATCAATAGCTTTCCTCTCCCTAACTGTTGTTGCCTGGACCAAAGCCCTGATTACTCCGCCATAGTTATGGCTCTCCAACCTAGTAGGGAAAATAAGACTAGAAAGCATAGATAATTCTAGTAAGTCACAGTTGGAACTCACTCACAGACGCATCATTTAGTTTAGTCGCTCTTTGCTGAGAAAGCATCCTTTCTGTAATATTGATAACAACTGGCTGTTCTGCCTCAACTTTAAGAACTCCTCTGAGGAACTTAATATCTCATGAAATAGCCCATTCTATTTTGGGACATCTTTGAATGAATAAGAATTAAAAAAATAAACCAACTTCCTAACAAGTAAAGTCTGTTTCTCTGAAATTCTTACTTCTTACTTCTACCATGCCTTTTGGGGCTATGTAAAACAAGTGTAATCACTCTTCCACATGACAGCCCTTCAAATATTTTAAGACAGCTATCATATAAGCCCTGAATTCATCTCCAGGCTAAACATGCCCAGCTGGTGAAGTAGTTGAATAAATGATCCTCGAATGAGCTCATCTCAAGTGAGCTCATCATTCTGGTTACCTTCCTTTGACTGTGTTTCAGCATGTCAATGGCCTTCTTAAACTGAGATACACAGAAAGGGCAGCATACAATTGATTATGAATGTTCTGCACAAAATATCAGTTCATATAAGTTGTTTACAGAGAGGATAGATAAGCATATGTACTAGTCAGTCAACTAGCCTTTATTAAGGGCGCATTGTGTGCCAGGAAAGCACTGAACTAAGCATTAAGAATTCAAAGAAAGAAAACAGCTCTTCATCTCAAAAAGCTGATAGTCTAATAGGGGTGAGAACATACAACCAATTATGAATAGTAATCGGATAGTAATTAGAGGTAGGGTTAGGGAAGGCACTGAGATTGTTTTCAAATATTTTACTTTTTTCCAATTAAATGTAAAAAACCTTTAATATTCATTTTTCTTTTAATTTTGAGTTACAAATTCTCTCCCTCCCTTCATCCCCTCTCTGCTTATTGAGAAAGCAAGCAATTTGATATAGATTTTATACGAGGCACTGAGATTAAGAAGTACTAGGAAAGTACTAGGAAAGACTTCTTGTAGAAGGCAGAACTTTAGCTGAAACCTGAAGAAAACCAGGAGGCAGAGACGAGGAGGGACAGAATTCCAGGCATGGGAGAGAACCACTGAAAATGTCAGGAATCTGGAGATGAGTGCTTTATGTGAGGAACAGCAAGGAGGGTAGTGTCAGTGGATCACAGAATGCATGAAGTGAGGACTTTGGGGTGGAGGAGGAAGGGGAAAGGGGAAATAAGATATAAAATGACTGGAAAGGTAGGGGGAAGATGTTGAAGAGTTTTAAAAGCTAGAGGATTTTATATTTGATCCTGGAGGTAATAGGAAGATGCTAGAGTTTATTGAAGAAAGAAGGGGGGAATCTATGTTTAGGAAGATCAATTTAACAGCTAAGTGGAGGATGGATTGGAGAAATAAAATCTTCATAAAAGAACTGGGTCATAAAAGAGGTGCCCAATTGACTTCATATTCATTTTCATAGGATTATTAGACTGGCACTATAATGTAATGTAAAGTGTGATGGTCTTGGTGTCAAAAGACCTGAATCTTAATACTTTCTAGCTGTGTGTCCCTAAGAAAAATACTTTGTAAATATTAAACTGATATATGTATATTTGTTCTTATTAAATATGTATACGATATATATTATTATACTCACACATTTCTGTGTGTTCTTATTATAGTACATTTGAATTTCAACAAAGCATATCATTCTTATATAATATATTTGATGAATAGATAGATGTTAGTAAAAATAACAGTAAAGTTAGATTCATAATTGGTTGGAAGATCATGCTTATAGAGTTTTGAAAAATGGTTTAATGTTACTTAGGAGGAAAGTCTGCCACGGTATGCCACAGGGTTCTGACTGAGAACTTGTTCTGTAATAATAGCAATAACAACTCACATTTCTACAGTGCTTTAAAGTGTGTAAAGTTCTTTGAATGTATCAACTCTGCCAGGTAGATGCTGTCATTGTCCCCATTACAACTGGGTCCAGAACTACAGTGTAAAACAGTGCTTCACAAGCAGAGGCACCAGATACAAGGGTGGGGAACCTGTAGTCTGAGGGGCCTGGAGTGATGGGTTCCCCACCCCTGGAGAAATATTGAGGTACATTTTTGAGGTTTAATGCACTCTGGCAAGAAAGGTATATCTAATGCCATCTACTGGAGACCAAGGAGAATACAGAATGTTTAGAATACAGAAAACATGGCAAAAGGAGCCTGTGAAACATTTTGGTCTATAACCACCCTGTCCTAAAGATTGAGGAGAATTGCATGGAGTTCTTGCAATGAACACGCATAATAGAAGGGAATGAGCAAAAGGTGACGGAGAGTGTCTGCTGAAGGCAAACAGAGGTAAGAGCTTCAACAAAAATGACTCAACAAAGACAGCCAAAGGAGTTATGGAAGGTACCCCCAACATGAAGAAACAGTTCTGTGTCTTTGTCAAAGTCCTGTCCAGTGACAAGGACTGCACAGACCTCTTTTCAATCAGTAAACATTGAAGTGTCTAGTATGTACCAGGTACTGTTTGAAGAGCTGAAGAGAAAAGAGGCAAAAAGACAGCCCCTGCCCTCAAGGAGCTTACAGACTAATAGGGGAAACAACAGATAAATACATGCCTCCAAGCAAAGCATACTGAGGGAAGGGATTACTCACTTGGATGGGTATCATTATTTTATGCGAACTCTGATGGGATAGGGGCTAAGGTCTACGTTTGAATAGTATTGGAGACTTCCTCTACCACATAGAAAGGCACCTTCCCTGCAAGTTAGGGTCTCAGGTGCCTAAAGCACTGAGAAATTGAGGGACTTTCTCAGGGTTGTATAGTCAGTATGTGTCAGAAGTGGGAATTGAACTCAGGTCTGACAATCCTTCAGTAGCTACCCCAGTGCAACTCTAAACCTTCCCTTGTTACTCACAGTCAGGTTTTTTTTTTCTCTCACTCCTCTAAACTCTTATATTACCTACCATAAATTGTGATTCATTACTATTACACAACCTGGTATGTGTGACTTCAGAAAGACTTTAGCTTAAACTGGTCAAGGTCTTCCCACTGCATCCTGGGCCATCTCCCGTCATCCTGATCTATATCTGGCCACTAGACCCAGATGGCTCTGGAGGAAAAAGTAAGGCTGGTCTCTGTAAGTAAGTAAGTAAGTAAGTAAGACTACACAGCTCAAATGCAATTCATCTACAAGTCATGTCATCATCTTCCTCATGTCATGGTCTTCAAGAATTTAACCCTGAGGGTCTTCCCCTCCCAGTTTAATCCTGAGCTATCTGGATCCAGTAACCAAATATTTATCAGGATGACTAGAGAAGGCCTAGGATGCAATGGGAGACCTTGGCCTCTTCAGGTACTCACGTAGAGTGAGGTAATGCCATTCAGTGAATAAGTATTTCTAAGAAATAAGTAGGGAATGACCCGTTTAATGAGCAAACTGAAAAATAAGCAAATCAAGCTGGGAGGAAAAGAGCAACAGTTACTACTGATAATAACTCTGAAGCCGAAAGGGTCTGGAAAACATCCATTAAGTGGTGTTTGGTCAGAGACCGTTGGTATGCAATCTATAGCATTCAGAGCATACTGGGTTTAAGGTTTTGGGAAAGACACAGGGAGAGGGAGAGAGATAGACAGAGAGAGACAGAGAGACAGAGAGCCAGAGAGAAAGACAGAGAGAGACAGAGACAGAGAGACAGAGACAGATTCAAAAACAAAAGACGAACAGACAGGTATAGTGCATAAAAATGACTGAAGGGGAGCCTGAAGCCAGGAGGACCTGAGTTTAAATTTCACCTCAGATATTTACAGTGAGACCCTAGGTAAGCCACTTAACCTCCTACAGTCTCAGTTTTCCTTATCTGAAAAAATGGGGATAATAATATTACCTTCTTCCTAGGATGATTGTAAGGATACATTTGCAAAATGTAAAATGCCATATAAATGCTACCTGCACTTCTTTCCCTCCTTCTTTCCTTCCCTTTGTCCTTGCCTCTATCTTCCCTTCCTTATTTCTTCACCCTCTTCTCCCTTTTTCCATGTTTCCCTCCTTCCCTCTCCCCCATTCTCTAGGTTCTGTTCACTTCATTTGCATTCATTCATACAAATCTTACAAAGCTTCTCTAAATCCATCCTCTTCATCGTTTTTATGACACAATTATATTGCATTACGTTTACAGACCACAATTTGATTAGTCATGTGGATACTTCCTTATTTTCTAGTTCCTTGATAAAACAAAAAGTTCTGCTATCAATATTTTGAACATGTGTTCTTTCCCTCTTTATCTCTCCAGGGTACATACTTCATCTTGTTATCACTAGGGTTGAAGGTTAGGAACAGTTTGACAACTTCTCGGATACAGTGCAAAATTATGTTCCAGAATAGCTAGACTGATTCTTGGCTCCACCAAAGTATCTCCTAATATCCCCTCCAAAAACAATGTCATTTTCCTCTTTTGTCATATTTGCCAATCTAGTGGGTAAAAGATGTAACCTTAGAGTTGTTTTAATTTGAGTTTCTCTTCTTATTAGTGATTAGAGAATTTTTATATGATTATGATAGAATACTTTTCTCCTGAGGAATGTTTGTTCACATCCCTTAATGATTTATCAATGTATTGAGAGACGGCTCTTGTTCTAAAATACTTCAATCAATTCTTACATAACATAAATATCACACTTTCATCCAAGATATCTACTCCAAATATTTTTTCCAGATAACTTTTCATTCTTATTTTGGCTTCATTGATTACGATTGGGAAAAAAAAAGGATTTTTTTGTCCATTTTTTTTCTGTGAACCTCTCCATCCTTTGCTTGGTCAAATCTTCCCTTATACATTGTTATGAAAGCTATCTCTTTGTATCATTGTCAATCTATTTATGATTTGACCCTTTATAACTAGGACAGGGGTTCTTGTCCTGGTGTCTGTGAACTGTTTTTAAATAATATTTTGAAAACTGTATTTTAATATTAATATTAAATATTACTTATTACTCTGCCCTACAACTGCCTAAACACCAGGTATATTACATTTTATTCTTCCTTCTTCCCCCACTCCCCGAATTCTCTAGTACTATTAAGAGGATTTGGACTATTTATTTTCTCTGTGAATGACTTTATCCCCTACCAATAGTATTCTTCCAAGTGTAGGGCAAATTCCTCTGCAAGCTAGTTCCATTTGACTAGTAACAGATTAAATTTTACAAAGAAATATTTATTCTTTTTATGATAATGATAATTTTTATACAATTTTTTATACTTAAGGTGTTCCACTATTTCTGATTCAAACCCATTCATTCTTTCACATTCTTTGTGACCCTTGTTCATACCTTTCCATAATCTTCCAAAAAGCAACTATTCTAATCAGCTAGAGTCTTTCTCTAGGTCTTTTTGCATTTTCTGGGTACCAGGACAGTACTTAGGCTGTCAATCTCTTTTTTTTTTCTTTTTCTTCTTTTAATATTTTTTTATTCATTTGTTTTTAGTTTTTAACATTCCCTTCTACAAGATTTTTGACTTCTAAATTTTCTCCTCCTCTCTCTACTTCCCCCCCCCCCAAGACACCATGCAATCTGATATAGGTATACATGTAAAATCATTTTAAACATATTTCCACATTGGTCATGTTTTAAAGAAGAATTAGAACTAAAGGGGAAAACCATGAGAAAGAAAAAATAAAAAAGAAAGAAAGAGAAAATAGTATGCTTTGAGTGATCTGCATTCAGACTCCATAGTTCTTTCTCTGGGTGTGGATAGCATTTTCCCATTATGAGTGTTTTGGAATTATCTTAGATCATTGTATTGCTAAGTTAAGTCTATCAAAGTTGGTCATTGCACAATGTTGCTGGTACTGTGTATAGCGTTCCCCTGTTCATTCAGCAACAGTTCATGTAAGTCTTTCCAATTTTTCTGAAGTCCACCTGCTCATCATTTCTTATACCACAGTAGTATTATTCCATTACAATAAATATTCTACAACTTGTCCAGCCATTCTCCAATTGATGGACATCCCCTCAATTTCTAATTCTTGGTCACCACAAAGAGAGCTATTATAAATATTTTTGTACATGTGGGGCTATTCCTCATTTTTATAATATTTTTGGGTTTTAGACCTAGAAGTAGTATTGCTGGGTCAAAGGGTATGCACAGGTATACATATACACACACATACATGCATATGCACACACAAATACACACACATATGTACATAGAACAAGTATACAGACATATATAATCCCTGACCTTTCTTTGTAATCCCTTTGCTCTCCAGAATGGTTGAATCAGTTCACAACTGCACCAACAATGTCCCATTTTTTTCACATCTTCTCCAACATTTATCATTTTCCTCTTTTGATATGTTAACCAATCTGATAAGTGTGATGTAGTACCTAAGATTTGTTTTAATTTTCAAGAAATATTTCTTTTTTAAAATTTATTTATTTTTAGTTTTCAACATTCATTTCCACAAAAGTTTGATTTCCAAATTTTCTCCCCAGTTCTCTCCTCCTCCCCACCCCATAACACCTTGTATTCTGATTACCCCATACCTCAATATGCCCACACTTCTATCACATCCCTCCCTTCCCTTATTCCCTTCTTTTCTCTTTTCTTGTAGGGCAAGATAGATTTCTATACCCCATTATTTGTATTTCTTATTTCCCAGTTGTATGCAAAAACAATTCTCAACATTCATTCCTAATACTTTGAATTCCCACTTCTATCCCTTCCTCCCTCTTCACCCATTCCCACTGAGAAGGCAGGCAATTTAATATAGGCTGTATATATGTAGTCTTGCAAAAGACTTCTATAACAGCCATGTTGTGTAAGACTAACTATATTTCCCTCCATCCTATCCTGCCCCCCATTTATTCTATTCTCTCTTCTGACCTTGTTCCTCCCCAAAAGTGTTTATCCCTTCTCCCATTTGCCCTCCCTTCTATCATCCCTCTCACCCTACCTGTCCCCTTCTCCCATATCCTTCTGTAGTGCAAGATATGCTTTCATACCACACTGAGTGAGCATGTCATTCCCTCAAGCCAAATGTGAAGAGAGTGAGCTTCCTTTTTTCCCCTCTCACTTCCTCCCTTTTCTTCTCCACAGAAAAAGCTTTTTCTTGCCTTCTTTATGACTGATAATTTGCCCCATTCCATTTCTTCCTTTCTCCTCCCAATACATTCCTCTCACCCTCAATTTTATTTTTCTTTCAGTATCATTCCTTCTTATTCAATTCACCCTGTGCTCTGTGTATGTGTGTGTGTGTGTGTGTGTGTGTGTGTGTGTAATCCCTCCAAATACCTAAATAGTGAGAAAAGTCTCGAGTTACAAATATTATCTTTCCATGAGGAATGTAAGCATTTCAACTTTAGAAATTCCTTTATGATTTCTCTTTCCTATTTACCTTTTCATGCTTCTTTTGATTCTTGTGTTTGAAAGTCAAATTTTCTGTTCAGTTCTGGTCTTTTCATCAAGAATGCTTGAAAGTCCTCTATTTAACTGAATGACCATTTTTTCCCCTGAAATATCATACTCAGCTTTGCTGGGTAAATTATTCTTGGTTTTAATCCCAGTTTTTTGGACTTCTGGAATATCATATCCCAAGCCCTTCAATCTTTTAATGTAGAAGCTACCAGATACTGTGTTATCCTGATTGTATTTCCACAATACTCGAATTGTTTCTAGATGCTTGCAATATATTCTTCTTGACCTGGGAACTCTGGAATTTGGCTACAATATTCCTAGGAGTTTCTCTTTTTGGGTCTCCTTCAATATTTATTCTTTCAATATTTATTTTTGTGGATTTTTTCAATATTTATTTTGTCCTCTGGTTCTAAAATATCAGGGTAATTTTCTTTGATAATATCATGAAAGATGATGTCTGGGCTCTTTTTTTGATCATGGCTTTCAGGTAGTCCCATAATTTTTAAATTGTCTCTCCCGGATCCAGTTTCCAAGTCAGTTGTTTTTCCAATGATATATTTCACATGATCTTCTATTTTTTCATTCCTTTTGTTTTGTTTTGTAATTTCTCAGTTTCTCATAAAGTCATTAGCTTCCATCTGCTCCATTTTTATTTTTAAAGAATTATTTTCTTCAGTGAGCTTTTGACCCTCCTTTTCCATTTGGCTAATTCTGCTTTTTAAAACATCTTTTTCCTCATTGTTTTTTTTGGACCTCTTTTGCCAATTGAGTTAGTCTATTTTTAAAGGTGTTATTGTCTTCAGCATTTTTTAGGTCTCCTTTAGCAAACTGTTGACTCACTTTTCATGATTTTCTTGCATCGCTCTCATTTCTCTTCCCAATTTTTCTCCACCTCTTTTACTTGATTTTCAAAATCCTTTTTGAGCTCTTCCATGGCCTGAGACCATCACATATTTATTTTGGAGGTTTTAGACGCAGAAGCCTTGACTTCTCTCATGTTAAGCTTTGTTCTTCTTTATCTGAAAGGATGGTAGAAAATACCTGTTCACCAAGAAAGTAACCTTCTATCATCTTATTTTTCTCCCTTTTTTGGACATTTTCCTAGCCAGTTATTTAAATTTTGAGCTCTTTGTCAAGAAGAGGGTATACTCTGGGGACCTGTAAGTTTTCAGTTCCTACAAGATGGCACAATCAAGGGAGAAGAGTTTACTCTTCTCCTGGCCTGCACACTGATCAGGGAGCAACCAAAAATTTTTCTGCCCAGAATCTGCAATTGGAATTCTCTCACCACAACTGCCTCCAGCTCTACTGCCAGTGCTCCTCCTCACCCTTGGGTGGAGCTCAGGGCTGAGAATCAGATCAGTGGCTCAATTCTCCCAGGGGCTTTAGGGGAAGGTCTCCCAGGGCTGCCACTCAGGGCTGAGATTCAGATGGAGTGTTCAATTTGCCCAGGGGCTCTAGGCAGAGACCTCCAAAAATAGCAGCTGCTGTTGAAGAACCTGCTGCTGGAAGTCCAGTCCAGGCTCCCCTCTCCTGGGTGAAGGGGCCCTCCCACTGACCTTTGAAGCTGTTTGTGGCATTTGTGGGTTGAGCAATCTGAGAACTGCTGCCGCTGGCATCCTGAAGTCTGTTCCATTGCCATGCTGGGCGTCTGCGTGCTGCACACTGAGCTGAGCATCTGCCAAGGAATATTTATTTCAAAGATATGATCACAATTATACAAATTTACTCCCATAACATGCAGAGCTTAATTCATCAGCCTGAACCACCTCCATCTCTGGAGAGGGGAAGAGGAACAGTTCCATAGTTTAGCTCAGTTTTGTAGAGCACAGTCCTAGGTTTCAAATCCAAATCTCACCTTGGGCTCAAGTCTCAGACAACCTGACTTCTTCACACTTCCATGCCAAGATGACTGGCTACAACGTCCCACTTGTAGTCACCTCTCATACCTAAAATTGAAAAGGACAATTATAAAAGAAACAGAAACCTTGGCCCATTTCTCAGAGCTGGGGTATGGGAGTGAGAGAAGGGGCGGGATATTGTCCTTCCAGGTTCATGAAGCATGTGCTGTGATCTTTACATTATGGTCATAGCAAGAAAGAGAGCATTTGAAAGATTATGATGGCCTCAGTCTAAACCAATCTTAAAGACACAACATGACCATATAGAGATTCGAAAACTGCTTATATTTACATGGTATGGAAATTCTGGAAGCAAAGTACTCCCATGTTTGGTGATCTGGGCATGCACAGGCAAGCCTATTTGCTCATATAACTGATTTAATTTGTAACCCAAAGTATTTTATTTCATGCATTTAAAAACATTATGAAGTGTCTAGACCAAAAGAGTCCATGACAGATATGGATGTATGGATGTACATTTCAACATATATATATATATATATATATATATATATATATATATATACACACACACACATATATCTATCCACACATAAGTAATCTCTAACCTAAATAATATGTTGATTTAGAGCTTATTGACATATATAGTATGAGATTTTTGTCTGAACTTAAATTTCATCAAACTGTATTCTAGATTTCCCAGGATTTTCTGTTGAATAGTGAGTAACTTGAATCTTTGGGTTCATTAAGCATTATAGTACTATGTTCGTTTACCTTTGGATATTGCATTTTTATTCTTTTTCACTGATTAACTTTTCTACTTTTTAATTAGCACCAAATAGTTTTACTGCTTTATTGCATGGTTTGAGATCTAGTACTGCTAGGGTCCCTTTCTTCCAATTATTTTCCAGTATTTCCCTTGAGATTCCTTGCTTTTTTATTCCTTCAGATTTATTTATTTTCTAGCTCAGTTAAGTAACCATTTGGGATTTTAATTGTTTCGACAATGAATAAGTAAATTTATTTAGGTGGTATCTGTAATGACAAGCAAAGTAAGATCCTTTGTTGCTTTTGTTTTAGATAATCAAGTGCCTCTGATTGAGTCTTGCCTTTGATTAATCAAGAGTCTTTAACTAGAAACAGTATGTATATATATCATAGAGTTTTGACCAATCAGACATGTTCAAGTGGGCTCTGACCAATAAGATACACGTGGGCTGTAGTCAACCAGGTGATGACTAGAACTGTATATAAAGAGATCTAGAGCTAAGAGAGGCAGATGTGAAGAGAACCAGCAATGAAGGGGTGAGCCAGAATTGAGAAGAAGAGAGCTGAGAGGAAGACCTCTTAGAGCTGGGAGGAAGCCCTCTCCATTGATGTGTGTTGATTTCTCAGACCAAAGTCCTGTCTGTTGATATTTATGAGTGAATTGAGATAATGATGCAGGTGCTGTGTTGGTTTTGTTATTATGTTTTCTCAGAGACAGAAGCTATGGAGTGGAGCAGTCCCCATGACCTGAGACATGGGGTAGGAACAGAGAACTGCATACATGTGAATCCAGGTGAATAAGGTGAATCCATCAGGAGTGGTCAGCCCACAGAGGAAGAGCCCTAGGACTTACAGGCCAACCTAAAGTTAAAATGAAAGAGGACTTTACTTGGACATTTGATATTAAGAATGTTCTTACAGTGACCTAGGGGTGAATGGTGTGGTACTTTGAAAGGGGACTTTATTTGGGCATTTGATATTGATATAAGAAGATTGTAGTTATAGGGACCTAGGGGTGGATGGTGTAGTACTTTGAAAAGAGATTTTACTTGGATACTTGATATTGAGTGTATATTTTTTACTAAGGGACATTGCTATTTTGACACGAATACTTGATATTGATTGAATGAATGAGACCTATACTAATTGAATGATGTGTTTTACTTAAGGCTGTTGCCATGAATGCTTTACTTTAAACAATGCTTAGTTTGTTGCTGAATAGAGAGTTCATTATACTATGAGATTAGACCCTTGAAATCATTCGTAGCAGCAGTCCTGAGGTGTGCTGTCTGTGATTGGCTTTACAGTATCTTTTTTAAAAATATTGTCAGGGCCCAACTATGAGCAAAAATATCTCTGCCATTTCTTAGGCCTATCTCTTGTTGTATCACATATCTGTAGTAATATTAAATGGAATTTCTCTTTTATTTCTTCCTTCTTTTATTTGTTGGTAATAAATAGAAAAGCTAGTGATTTGTGTGATTTTATTTTATGTCATGCTGCTTTGCTGAAATTATTGTTTAAACTAATATTAGTTGAATCTCTAAGGTTCTCTAAATATACCATCATATTGTCTGCAAAAAGCTATACTTATGTTTTCTCTTCACATGTGCTTGTCACTACAAATTTTTGCCTTTTGCTGTAGCTGGTTATTTTTGGAACTATATTAAATGATGTAATAATAGATATCCTTCCTTATATATTTTCCTTCCATATATTTTCCAGAACTTTTTTGACTAAATCCCCAAAATTTTGGCATGTTACCTCACAGTTAATACTTCTTTGATAGAATTATCTACTGGGAGCCAAGATGGTAGAGTAACAGCATGGATTTGCTAGTGCTCTCCCCCCAAACCCAGACAAATACCTATATAAAATTACTCTAAACATATTCTGGAGCTGCAGAACCCACAGAATGATGGACTGAAGCAAAGTCAGCCCAAAACAGCTTGGAAGGTGACTGGGAAGTGTTTATCGCACCATGCTGGGAGCAGAGCACAGGTCAGTGTGGACCACACTGGCATAGAGAGGACCTGAACAGGCCTTGAGGGGACTGAATCTCAGACAGCTCTGACAGTTTCCAGACTTTATGACCCCAAAATGCCAAGGACAAATTGGAAGGTCAGTGGAAGAAACCTGTGGGACCTGTAAGAGGAAGTATAGTGGTCAGGCCCCAGTCCCAGGGTGGTGGAGGAGTCTGAGAAGGAGGGGCTCATGGAAGCAGCAGCATAGGCAGCAGCAGCAGCAGCGACTGTTCCTGGAACTCTAGGCCCACAAATTGTGAGGGTATCAAGCAGCCAACAGTACCAAACTATACAAAAAAAAAAAAGACAACAAAGTCAAAGCTTCTACCTCCAAAAGACTCCAAGAAAAGTATTAATTGGTCTCAGGCCATGGAAGAGCTCAAAAAAGAATTTTGAAAATCAATTAAGAGAAGTAGAACAAATCTTAGAGTGAGAAATGACAGTGATACAAAAAAAAAAAAAACCATGAAAAGTGAGTCAACTGCTTGCTAAAAGAGACCCAAATTGCTGAAGAAAATAACACTTTAAAAAACAGACTAATCCAAATGGCAAAAGAGATTCAAAAAGCCAATGAGCAGAACTGGCCAGATGGAAAAGTTCTGCATGAGTTCTGCGTTCAGAAGCAGAAGTGGCCACATGGAAAAGGAGGTCCAAAAGCTCACTGAAGAAAATAATTCCTTAAAGATTAAAATGGAGCAGATCAAAGCTAATGACTTTATGAAAAATCAAGAAATCATAAAACAAAACCAAAGGAATGAAAAAATAGCAGATAATGTGAAATATCTAACTGGAAAAACAACTGATCTGGAAAACAGATCCAGGAGAGACAATTTAAAAATTATTGGACTACCTGAAAGCCCAGGATCAAAACAAGAGCCTAGACATCATCTTTCAATAAATTATCAAGTAAAACTGCCCTGATATTGTAGAACCAGAGGATAAAATACATATTGAAAGAATCCACCAATTGCCTTCTAAAAGAGATCCCAAAAGGAAAATTACTAGAAATACTGTAGTCAAATTCTAGAACTCTCAGGTCAAGGAGAAAATATTGCAAGTAGCCAGAAAGAAACAATTTGAGTATTATCAAAATGCAAGATCTGGCAGCTTCTACATTAAGGGATCAGAGAACTTGGAATGATATTCCAGAGATCAAAGGAGCTAGGATTAAAACCAAGAATCACCTACCCAGCAAAATTTGAGTATAATACTTCAGAGAAAGAAATGTCATTCAGTGAAATGGAGGACTTTCAAGCATTCTTGTTGAAAAGACCAGAGCTGAATAGAAAATTTGACTTTCAAACACAAAACCAAGAGCAGCAGGAAAAGGTAAACGGGAAAGAGAAATCATAAGGGACTTACTAAAGCTAAATTGTTTACATTCCTACATGGAAAGATCATGTTTGTAACTCTTGAGACTTTTCTCAGTATTTGGGTAGTTGGAGAGATTATATACATAGAGACAGAGGGCACAGGGTGAGTTGAATAGGTAGGGATGATATCTAAAAACATAAAGCCAAGAGATGAGAGAGGAATATATTGGGAGGAGAAAGGAGGAAATAGAATAGGGCAAATTATCTCACATAAAAGAGACAAGAAAAAGCTTTTTCAATGGAGAAGAGGGAGGAGGGAAAGAGTGAACCTTACTCTCATCACAGTTGGCTTAAGGAGAGAATAAACATGCACCCTCAATTTGGTGTGAAAATCTATCTTATACCACAGGAAATAGGAAGGAAATAAGTGGGGGAGGCAGTGATAGAAGGGAGGGCAGATGGGAGGAGGGGATAAGAAGTAAACACTTTTCAGGAGGGACAGGGTCAAAAGAGAGAATCAAATAAATGAGGGTCAGGATAGGATGAAGGGAAATATAGTTAGTCTTTCATAATATGAATGTTATGGAAGTGTTTTGCATAACTACACATGTATAACCTATATTGAATTGCTTGCTTCCTCAGTGGGGATGGGTGGGGAAGTAGGAAGGGAGAGAAGTTGGAACTCAAAGTTTTAAAAAACAAATACTAAAATTTGTTTTTACATGCAACTGGAAAATAAGATATACAGGCAATGGAGTATAGAAATCTATCTTGCCCTACAAGAAAATATATGGGATAAGGATAAGAGAAGGGAGGGGTATGATAGAAGGGAGGGCAGATTGGGGGAAGTGGTAATCAGAATGTACACTGTCTTGGAATGTGTGGAGGGGAGAGATGGGGAGAAAATTTGGAACTTAAAATCTTGTGGAAGTGTCTGATGAAAACCAAAAATAAATAAATAAATTTTTTTTAAAAAAAAAGAAAAACCTGGAAAGACTTAAATGAACTGATGCTGAGTGAAGTGGGCAGAACCAGGAGAACATTGTACACAGTAACAGCCACAGTGTGTGAAGACTGGTTTTTATAGTCTCATCCCTTTTCAGCAATGCAAGGACTTAAAACAATTCCAAAGGACTCATGATAGAAAATGCCATCCACATCCAGAGAAAGAACTATG
Source organism: Bettongia penicillata ogilbyi (assembly GCA_023548195.1). NCBI lineage: Eukaryota > Metazoa > Chordata > Mammalia > Diprotodontia > Potoroidae > Bettongia > Bettongia penicillata. Next base: position 983,505 of record JAJHZJ010000040.1, read on the forward strand.
GAGTCAGAACACAGAATGAATCAGACTATTTTCTTTTTTGTTTTCTTTCTCATGGTTTCTCCCATTATTTGTAATTCTTCTCTGCAACATGACTAGTGTGAAAATGTGTGTAATAGGAATGTATGTGTAGGGCCCATATAAGATTGCATGCTGTCTCAGGGAGGGAAGTATGAAGGAGGGGGGAAAAAATTTAAAACTTATAGAAGTGATTGTTGAAAACTGAAAACAAATCAATTAATTTTTAAAAAGATAGAATTATCTATTGTATCTATTACTTTTTTACCCACCAATTCTTTAATATTCAATTTTTTGTCTTTGAATATTTTATTTGAAGAAACTTTGTTGATTATAATTTTATTGAATTGTGTATTTGTTATAACATCCTATGCACAATTGAAAATCATGTATATTCTTTTATTTTACCACTCAGTAAGCAGGAGAAATCTATCATATCTAAACTTTCTAAAATTCCATTCACATCCTTAACATATCTTTTTTATATTTTTATTAGATTTGAGGTCTGAAAGGAGCATACTAGGTCCCCAACTATTATAGTTTTACTTCTAATTCTATTAACTTTTTTTCTTTAAGAATTTAGGTGCTATGCTATTTGGTGCATACATATTGCATCGTCAATGATATATTTATGTATAATGCAATGTCCTTCCTTATCCCTCTTAATCTTTTCTATTTTTACTTTTGCCTTATTTATAGTCATGACTGCTACCCTTACTTTTTTTGAATTTGTTGTTTTTCAATCAAGACCATTATTTTAATTCTGTATAAATCTTTGTATTTCAAGTGTCTTCTTATAAACAAAATACTCTTGGATTTTGCTATCCTCTTTTATGGATGAATTCATTCCTTGTTAATATGCATTATTGTGATTGCTAATTTTATATTTTCCTCTGTCATATCTTTGTATGCTTCTTTTTTTTCTTTGTGCTCTACCTCATCTTTATACAGAAAGTGGTGAAAGAGAAGTATGATCAACACTAGTGTTCTCAAATGGAAGCTATATGCTTCCATCCAACTTTCCTCCCTCTCACTTGCCCAGATTCCTGTCACTGATATGTATACTTTTCTTTTCTTTGCTTTTAGTCTTTCAGATACTTCCATCCCTCTTCAGAGAACTCACCACTTTCCTTATACCTACCAATTTCCATGCTTTTGTTTATTTTAATGTATCACTACTCTCTGTGCATTTTTGTATTTGTTCAACCCTCCTTTGTCTGTTCCTGGAGAGGGTAAGGTCAACACGATGGCCACTATTTCCCCCCATGTTTGCATATTCTCATTTACCCCAATTATTGAAATACAAGTTCTACCTATATTCCTTAATTTCTTTCATTTTATATACCATTTTTCTTCCATTTTCTTTCATTTCAAGTCCATCAATACCTACTAAAGCCTCTTTTAGTATCTCTGTCTTATTTTGTTCCCCATGAGCCTTAAAGACATTAGAAAACTAAAAGGTTGTCTCTTTTTTATATTTGAGATTATATATAATCACTGTATTTTATCCCCATTCCACTTGTTAAAATGTTTTTACTTGTTGAGATTTCTCTTGACTACTATATTTGCAATTTAAAATATCTTCTCTCTCCTGGTCTTGTTAAGAATATTGCAAAGTTCTCCATTCCCTTAAAAGTTTATTTTTTCCCCTGTAGGATTATAATCAGTCTTGCAGAGTAAGTTATTCTTGGTTGTAAGACTTTGTGGTCTTCCTTATGGAATATTGTATTCTGTGATTTTATAGTTTTTACATTGTCAGTTTTTGATAGGCTATAGCCAGACCTCTTACAAAGAAAGAAAAGGGTCCAGAGGAGCTGTGAGGATTTTGAGGGGAAAGTTCTTAGCCTAGACTGTAGTGTGGAATGAATTTCAAAGAGGAAGTCCATAGTCTATAGAGCTAACAGGATTACAAGAAACTAGAATTTGTGGCATGCTGACAGACAGTAGCCCATCATGTAGGTAGCTAAGTTTACTTAGCTACTTGTTACTATGATTTCATATGTAGTCTTTTAATTGGTGATATGATCCCCAGTATCCCACTGACTCTATAAAGAAAAAAACAAACACTGAGGTAGATTTCTAATTTCTGAGACCAGATAAATTCTCCATTCTATGTTTGTTGAATCTGCAAGACAAGGGAAGTTACTGATACACAACTCAACCAAACCAGAACTACCAACGTGTATGCTTTCCCTGTGTCTGATCATGGTATTCTTATAAGTCAAGTAAAATTATTGCTTTATAACCCTCTTACTTAGTGTCCAGAGGTAGCAAACACACAACCTGCAAGTCACACACGTCCCACAATACCCCCACATGTAACTCATACCATTTTAAAATTTAATTGGGAAATATTTAACAAAATAAATAAAAATACAATAAAAACAATATAACATTTTAAAACAAAGTCAATATGCAGCCTTCATGGATCTTACATGTGGTTTAGTGGCCTCCATGTCTATTTGAGTTTCACACCACTGATTAATACCATCTTGCTAGCTTAAGTGTGGACAGCTTCTACTAATACAGAAGACAAGTTATAAAATTCTGACTTATGTTTATCTGATATTTTAATTTTTTTTCTTTTTGGATATTGTACTGACTTTTATTTTTTTCTTGGATTTTGACTATAATATGCTTGGAAGTTTTTATGTTGAGATTTCTTTCAAACTGGTGGATTCCTTTGTGTTTTCACTTTGCCCTCCAGAAACAGAAGGAGACCCAGCTCTGGAATAAGATGACCTGAGTTCAGATTCTACCTCTGATGCTTTCTACCTGTGTGACCTGTGTAACTTCCCTTGTACTCAGCTGCTGTTCAGTCCTTTCTGTCATGTTCAATTCTGTGACTCCATTCAGGGTTTCTTGGCAAAGACGCTGGAATATTTTGTCATTTTTCTCCTCCAGGTCATTTTACAGATGAGGCAAGCAGGCAGAACTGACTTGCCCTGGGTCATATAGCTAGTAATCATCTAAGACTTGAACTCAACAAGATGAGTCTTCCTGATTCCAAGCACACTGCACCACCTACCTGTCCCCTGTCCTTGGTACTCAGTTACTTATCTATGAAATGAGGAGGTGGGACTGGATCAGTTGAGGATTGGAAGGGACCTTGAGATTTGTTATTCTAAATCTGGGCAGTTTTCATCTATGACTTCTTAAAATATGGTATCCAGACATTTTTCCTCCCATATTTTAAAGGAATTTATGATTCTTAAATTGTCTTTCCTTGAACTGTTTTCCAGGACATTTGCTTTTCATAAGAACTTCTTTACATTTTCTTCCATTTATGCAATCTTTTTATTCAGTTCTAATATTTCTTGTTGCCATAGAGTCATTGTGTGTACTATTTTCTAATTTTCAGAGTATTCATTACCTTAGTAAGATTTACCATCTTTGATTCTGTTACTCTCTTTTTCTCTTTTTTTCCCTCCAAAACTCTTATTGCTGTTTTTAATCTAATATTCATTTCTTCAACATGTGCTGATATAGCCACGATGATTTTTTTCCCCTAAGGTGCTACTTCTAAATGTGGAATATTTCTTGTTCTGAGTTTTCTTTTGGGTTTTCTCTAGACCTGTAAGATTTCTTCATAATTCATTTTTTTTTTTTTGGTTTACTTATATCTCCAGACTCAGTTTCTGATTCAAGACTTTTGCCCGGGTTAGACTGTGGCTACTCTCACACAGTCAATACCTATTTGGGAAACACCTTGACTTCCTGGGCTCTTGCAATTGGATTTAGCCTTCACTTTTTCCAGAGCACTTATAGAGCTGGAAAGGTTCAACCTATCACTGATCAGAGTCCTGCTCTCAACTGTTCCTGGTCAGGGCACTGCTACAATCTTCTCTCCCTCCTAAGGATTCCCTAGTCAGGAGCTTCCCTAACAAGGGTAACTACTGTAGACTTCTAGACACCCTAGAGTTGTCCTGGGGGCTGTTGTGGTTTCCATCTTTCCTTTTCATATGACTTCAGGCTGACGCTGTCTTTTTGTGCTGCATAAAGGAGTACACAAATGTTTTCATAGTACACAAATGTTTTCATTGAATTCCTTAACCATTTTTCAATTTGATGACCTTTGTAAATTATTACCGTATTCTGTGTAGGAGATAATGGGGTCTTATATAATCTTTCCAATACCCATCTTAATCAGGATCACATTTATTTTTAAATTATCAAATATTTTTTCTTTCCCATCTTCCTCCATCTGGAAGGAAGGAAAAAAAGAAAGAAAGAAGGGAGGGAGGGAGGGGAAGAAAAAGGAAAAACACAAAAATAGTTTCCTTTCATCACATAAGTAGAGTCAAGCAAAATGAATTCCCATGTTGATCATTTTCAAAACTGTGTTTCTTATTCTGTATATCAGTCCATTATGTCTCAGTCATGAGGCACATAGCGATTTTTGTCAACAGTGTTCTGGAATTATGGTTGATTATTTAGTAGATCAGAGTTGTTAAGTCTTGCAGAATTGTTTGGATTTTTCTTTTTGTTTTGTTTTGACAATGTTTATACTTTAGTATAAATTGTTCTGATTCTGCTCACTTAACTCTGTGCAATTTCCCAAATTCAATTCAACTGAATAAGGGTCCGGTTCACTTGCCATATGTTATTTTGTATCTCATATTACTCAATTTAATCCCCATGAGGGCAGTGACCATGTCTTTTTACATTTTCTTCCCCCTCAACCACTGGAATGGTGCTCTGCACACAGTAGGCACTTGTGTTTTGAGTTGAGTTTTCTAGAGCTTCTGAGGTCCTGACAGTCATAGCAGGGGCTAAAATCAGTCTTTGACTTTCAGTTGCAAAAGTTGTTCTGTGACGTGTTGGATTCTAATCAGTATTCCGGATTCATAATCAAAGTTTTATTCCGTCTCAGACTATTTCTTATGTGCCTAGAACTGGAGCAATGGCAGGGAGAAGGGGTTTAGAGAAGTATAAGGCATAGTCTACCTACATTCAAAGAACTTGCAATTTAGTAGGAGATAAAATAACAAACATGAAGGAGAGAGACAATTCAGTTCTAAACTGTACATAACTTCTGAGTACAGTAGAAATTTCAATGACAAAGATATCCTCAAGTTTCTTCATTTGGTCTTGATTTATTCGTCCCTAGGATTTGCTTTAATAACAATCTGTAATCCTACTGTGAAGAACAGGAATGCCTGAAAACCCATCTCTTGAGGATCTTGTCAAATCTAAGCAGTTTGGTTTGGTTTTTCACAAGTAAAAAATGTTGCTTTCTGGGGTGCCAGCATTATTCAGGGTCTCCCAAATTTTAATCAATACTGCCTACATTTACCATTCTTTACCATATCTTTATGTTATCACTGTACCTACAGAACATATTTTTGCCAAAACTATTCTAGAATTTCTCTCACAGAGTATTTATACGTTTGCAGTGTAAGTGTGTGAGACAGAGACAGAGAGGCAGAGATAGAAAGTGAAAAACTGAATATTTAAAGGATAGTACTGCCACCAACTTTATATGAGACCCATTGTCTATTTTCAATTAGAAAGATGAATTAGTACCTTTTCCCAGGGCTACATAAATATAGGTAAAACCATAGGAGATTTAGTAGACCCTTTGCTCTAGCCACTAATCTATTCCCATAAACGTAGTTCTCCCATCTCTGGGTATATGCTTACATGATTTCCTCTAACAAGGATGCTCCCTCAGCTCTTCTCTGCCTGTCTTAATTCTAGTAAAAAGGAAAGGTACTAACACCAGAGAATCAGGATCTGAGTTTAAATCTGGCCAATAATACTTACTATCTGTGATCCTTGCCAAGTCACAACCCGCTTGTACCCCACTTAATTCTATAAAATGAAGAGGCTGAACTAAATGACGTTCATATCCTTTCCAGCTATAAATCTGTGATTCTACGAGCCTGTATATGTCTCTCCACCTCAACTAGAAATGAGCTCACTGATAAAAACCATTGTCTTAATTGATCTTATTTCTGAATTTCTTCAAATTATACCAAAAGACAGAGCAAAAGCAACATGGCACACTAATTTCACTTTCTCTTTTCAGTTAGATGACTTGACTGATAGGTCAAAGGAATATACTGTAGAAAGTTCATCTAGATTTTTAACAAACTCTTTGAAAAATTCTGCCTTGCTATTCTTGTGCAAAAGTTGGAAGGATAACAATGATATAGATTTAAAGGTAGAAGAGACCCTGGAGTTCATATATTTCAACTCTCCCATTTTCAGTTCATATTCAGTTCATTTCATAAATCTGCCAATAATAGGAAACAAGGAGGAATACCTAACACTGTGGATGTCAGATAAGTTAAAACATGGGGCTGAATCTAAGAGAATTAAATAAAATAGGGAACAATGTAAAGAATCACACTTGTATTCCCCCAAAAAATCTACTTCAAAAATACAAGATGCAAGGGGGTGTGACTAGAGAGCAGTTGAATTAAGGAAGTATGGGACAGTGTGGTCAGAGTCCAGGGCTCAGTCAGAGCCTCTGACACTAACACTCACTATGTGACCTGGTCCAAGACATTTAATCTCTCTGGGTCCTCAGTTTTCCTCTGTCACTCAACTATTCAGTATATTCTAGTGCTTCCCTCTTGCCTCTACAGTCAAATATGAAGTACTGTGTTGAGCTTTTAAAGCCCTTCACAGCCTGGCCTCGACTTTTCTCTGTAACTTTATCATACATTATTCTCCTTCCCCTAATCTACAATTCAGGTGCTTTTCCTCACAAACATTTCATCTCTCATCTCTGCTCCTTAGCACTGTCTTCCACACCTAGTATATACTTCAAGTTCTATCCTTAGAAGCCTATGTCTCCTTCAAAACTCTGGTCAAGTCATACCTTCTACATAAAGCATCTTTCTCTTCAGTTGTTAGTGCCTCCCTTTTAACTTGTATTCACATATGCATACATGTCTATACAGATATAATATATGCACATATATGTACATTTGTTGTTCAGTTAGGACCCCATTTGGGGTTTTCTTGGGAGAGATGCCAGAGTGGTTTGCCATTTCCTTATCCAGTTTATCCTACAGATGAGGAAACTGAGGCAAACAAGGTTAAGTCACTTGCCGAGGGTCACACAGCTAGTAAGTGTCTGCAGCTGATTTGTACTCAGGAACATGAGTCTTCCTGAGTCCAGATTTGGCACTCTATCCACCAGAGTTTATGGAAGTTTGGAACACTACATAGTGTTCCAAGTTTTAGTGAAATGGTTAGCTATTAAAACTTGAAACTACACTAAGACTTCTGGAATAATCCATATGTATTCTCTTTCAATGAAATTCTCATTCCTCAAATACAAAAACTATTTAGTAATTTTTGTTTCATTTCTTTTGTATTTTGAGAACCTAACAGTTTCTATCACATATATCTTATCTTAATATATTTTAATATCTTCTTGGGTGATTCCTCTAAATATATGCAGTTTATTCATGTTACTTATATACTGTCTCATTTTGAGAATTCTTTTAGTATATGTGCTATTATATATTACATATAGTATCTATTTATATCCCCATATATATATCAAAATATGTATGTTTATATATACACATACATATATATATATATACATAGATATACATAGATAATATATACAAATTTACAACTCCAATGAGACTCTAAGAGATTCTCTCCTAGAGAGAATCATTTCTTAACTTTCTTTTATGTCCCAGTGCCTTGCAAGCATTAAACATTCCATAAATACTTTTTGAACGATTGGCTGATTGCTCCATTTACTTAAGTAGATGACTTCTTTAGACATCGCCTTCCAGGCTGAGTGACTTCACTTAACAGCTACTCAGCAAATGACTGTTCCGAATACTATGTTCTCTCCCTTCATGTATCCACATCTTACCTTATACTTCCAGGCTAATTTCAAGTATCAGTTCCTGAATGAAGCCAACCATGACACCATCAGCCACAGGAATATTTTACTCCCACAAACTTACAAGTTTTCAGAAGTGGAAGGAAACTCAGAGGTCATATTGTCCAATCAATACTTTAAAAAGATCACATCTCTACCTGTCATCCAGCCTTTGCTTAAAGAACTCAGGGGAGGAACTCATTATTTTGCAAAGCAATCTCTCCTTTTGTTTAACAACACTTACTGACTATACCTACACCTTTAAGGTATAGGCATATACTGCCATAGGCCACATCTTGCATTGTTACTTAACTCTAACTTCTTTCATTTAAAGATGTAGAAACCAAGGTTCAAAGAAGTTCATGCTGATTGGAACGGAATTCAGAGTCAAAATGGGAGTACAGGGAAGGGAGGGATGTTAGAAGTGAGGGCAGATCGCTGATAGGGGCAATTAGAATGCTCAGCATTTTGGGGTGGGGGGAAGGGAGAAATGGGGAGAAAATTAGGAACCCAAAATTTTGTGAAAATGAATGTTAAAAGTTAAATAAATAAATTTAAAATCATAAAATATATATATATAGTACTACCTTAATGCACATAGTATTAATAAGGATATTAAACACCATGAAATACCAAAAAAAAAAAATGGGAATACAACCCCCATATTATACAGACAAGAATATCAAAGCTCAGGGAAGTTAAAAGACCTATTTGGGATCACCCACTAAGATTTAGAGGGGAGCTTCCAGGCTAGGTTTTCATACCTGCACTACACACTATGTTTCTAAATGGCTAAATTAATATCTCTAGTTTCCTGGCTTGGAACTGGTTCAGGAATATGAACAAACATCTGAGAGAAGAATTCTTCTTGTTGTTTGGGTTTTTTTTAAGTTTTCTTGATTTGCTTTCCTGGAAGATTCTCATACAATATTTAAGATTAAACTAATGTGACAGCAGTAGATATTTGCCCATAAATATCAAATCATCAAATTCTGGATTATTTTTCAACTGTGATCACTATCCAGAAAGAAGAGAGACCACAAAAGATTCACATATTTTCTTTCTTTAGGTTTTATTAAAATACAAGGAATTTTTTTAAAGCACACATTCCACTCAGCACCAGTAATGTAATACATTTCTTGCTGACATTCTGCAAAGCAATTGTGTCCACCATGGATAAGCAGACACACACACATACAAACATGCACGAACACACATACACTTGTGTCCTCACCATGTTTACCAAGTCCTCATAATATCACACACCAAATTAATCTCCTTGCTAGGAAGACTCCAAGGCATGCAGTAGCAAGCCACTGTGACCACATCCAACCTCTAACTGAGTGACAGACTCTTTCGTTAGGGGTCATCATTTGCACACTGGCAGCCCTTCCATAACTTGGTCTCCCACTTTAGATGCCCAAACGCTTGGGCTAATGATTATGAGAACTGTGGTTCCATGACACACAAGTGAACAACACTGGCCAATATTCCCTACCAAATACCTTTCATTGCTTTGGTTATGTAGTACTGAATGCGTATGTCTTCAATGCTGCTCCCAACCCTCCAATCACATTGAAACAATGTCATCCAGTGATGTTGCTTGCCCAAGACTTGCAAAACTCCTCTCTGTGGGTTTCTTTCATTAATTTGCTTGTGTTTTATTTGTTCACATTTTTAAAAGTATTGTTATGATTAGTGGAACCAAACAGGGACTCCATTAAACTTGTGTACAGTCTCCAACATCTAATCATTAAATAATGAACTCCCCAAAACCCTTGCTCTTGCTACCCAGAGTTAGCACTACTCCATGAAGAGACTTACTTCAATCTCTGTAAGAAATGATTTCCTATTAGTTGTCTTATTTTTTCAGAAAGAACAGCATCTATCTGCTCAGAGACCTTCTGACAATGACTGATAACAAGAATGTCAAAAAACCACTGATTCTTAACCCAGTCTGCCCCTTTTAGGCTTGGCACTACTGTTTTGAGGAGTGATTTGAGAACTTTTCCCTCCGTATCCCAACTGAGCTAGGATCCTAGGATTATCGTACAACTCTTCTCTCTCCCAGCTCCTTTCTCCAATATCCTTCCCCTGAAAGGCTCTTGTGCAATTTTAAGGGAACTCCCATCACAGAGTGGGAGATACATATGGAAATAGTGGGACTATGAAATGTGAGCAAAATGGCTTCAGTTTTCCTTAAATTTTAAGGCAAGAAGTGAGGCACAATCAAAAACAATTATTTCAGCTGGGTCTTTCAGTCTCATTTTTTATGATTCTCACTGCCAACCATTACTACTGAGAAAGATGGCATGGCTCTAAATGTTTGACTTTTCCATCATTCCCTCAACTGTTTAGTCTCTGACTTCACAAATAAACATGAAATTCTGAAGGAACTCAATTCTCAGATTCACAAATCAGAGATTAAGCTTGTCTCAGCTCTAGAGAGGGAAGTCTTCCTTAGGTTCACAGGAGGTAAGATCCTCATCCTTTGTATCATCCCACGAGTGGGACTGGTCTCCACATCCATGGTCTATAGAAGGTAGATACAGAAGGGACCTAACCAAATTCTAGAAGTTTTTCCAAGAGGAAAGAGATCATATTAACACCATCCCTCTGGCACCTATAGGCTATAGAAAATCACAAAGACTATTTCATCACTTCCATCTATGAGCCCACACTGGGAGCAGAAGTCTGGAAGGGATAGAAAGAGGGTCTTTTCTACATTATCAGGACTGGGAATAAGTAGGTAGAGTAGCAGTTTGCTTTACCAGATAATTAGAATGTTTAAAGAGCAGTGGTGCCCAAAAATCGGGAGCATGTGAAGACACAGTACTAGAAATTCAAAACAGGTAAAAAGATAGCCATGTAAGTTAAATTACTATCACCTCAGATATGCAAAGCTGGATGACCATTACTAATCTGTTTGTCTTTTGTGAGGTCAGGAGCTATTTTAATATTATATTAACTATGTCTGCCAGTACTTGATGGACATTTTATTCATGCCCATTCAAGAAAGTCCTAGTTAATCTTCTAAGTAATAAAGTAAGTTTTGAACAGTTCCAAGCCATAAACCTTTGAAACTTTGAATAAAATATGAATCCATAGCCTCTAACAAAGTCTTAAGTACCTAGAAAACTATTTCAATGACATACAAGCTAATCCAGTTAACATATTTAAACTGAGAGCCCCATATAAACATGACCTGTCAAATGAAAATGATCAGATGAGAGGATAGATGCCAAATCACAGTTGTGGCAGTATGTGTGTGTGTGTGTGTGTTTGTGTGTGTATGTATATATGTGAGTGTATGTGTATATATATATATATATATATGCATGTGTGTATATACATACATATATACATATACACACATATATGCATACATATGTGAAATATTAGCACCAAAAATATGTTTCATCTCCCAGAGGATTATTAGGATGTTTGAAAATAAACTGTGGCAAGAATCAGAAGTATTTTCTGTAAACATGGGGAATAATAATACAGACATGAGCAACCTCTTGGGTCATGCTTGTTAAGAGGTATGAGTTGGGTTATTTGTAGCTACATTTCTTTACCCTTGTGTAATGGTAGGGTTTCCATGCTTTTCCTTGGGGAATCTGCTCTATGTGGATATATCTCCCCATTAAAAATAATTTTCCCCCTGATATTTGACCTCACTTGAATTTACTAACTTCCATTGCTGTTTCCTTACCACTCATCATTTGCAACAGGACTTGCCTATGATAACCCACACTTCCTTCTACATACTTATAGCAAAACTAGAACACGGAAGTATTTTTCTTCCACTCTTATCTGGACAATGAGTATCACCTTCTTGGAATCTCACTTTCCCTCCCCACACCTTCTCTGACATACTATGTACCAGTTCTGTTTATAGGGGAAAAAACAAGAAGATACCTCCAAGGAAAACATCACTCATATAGTGCCACTGATTTTTCTAAGATCTCTGTAAGGGCACTGTATAAATCCTAACCCTATTTTGAAAAACAAAGAAACAGGACAAATGAACCAATAATTTTCAATGCAAAAAAAGTCCAAATGATAAAAATTCAGAAATCTGTAAATGTTTGATATTGTTTCAAAATATAACTTACTAGCTCTTTAAATAGCAAGAGTCTTGCAATTCTATTTACCTATTCTGGTAATGTGTATAAAAAACCAAAAAAAGCTGTTTTAGATAATTTGGTAGGGGAAAGTTTGAGCTGTTTTTTAGTATTGATTTTCTTTTTCCAATTTTGAAACGCTTTATTTTTGTGATATTCAAATTCAGTACTTTGAGTTTCTGACTTTCCTCAATGGGATGATGAGTTTGTCTTTTGCAATCCTTTTCTATGCTTGCTTATTTTCAGATGCAGTCACCTGAGTCTAGTGTTGTTTCCATATTGGTCTTCTTTAAAATTACTAATAACTAAGATTTATGTCCATAAATATTGACACATACTGAAATTCTAATTTCTCAAAATTACAAAAAACAAATCTGTTCACATTTTATTACCTAGCCTTTAAATGTTCTCTAAAGTCTGACCTTCAAGAAAAGTGATAGTTCTGTTTTTTAAAATGGTGTATATAATCGGTAGTTTTATAAAAATCCATCGATGGTACATATCAGGGTGTTACCGAAGACTACACTATGTATAACCAAGTCTCTTGGGTACTTCTTAGGACTAGCCTTTGGTGGAGGGGGCCCAAGAGAGAGCCAATTTTGAATTCTGTGTAAATGTGGGAATTTTGTTATAGCAAAGTCCATAACTGTCATTGTGGATTGCATTATAAAAAGGCTCTGATATATTAGGACGGGACTCATCCCCATCTAGCTGTCTCTTACCTTCTCAAGCACTTAGTACAGTGACCAGCACTTTGTAGGCACTTAACAAATGCTTGCTGACTTGACACTCAGATTTCTAAGGAAACCATATTTGTGCATTTGCATCATTTTTGCTAGTTCACCTACTTTTGAGGGACAATAAGGCAACAGAGTAGTTGAGCAACCAGAGAATCATTCCCCACAAGGGAGCTGAGAAGATTCATGAAATACGAGTAAACTGTTTTCAGCTCAACATATAGAACATCATTACGGAGACCAACAAGTATGCCATGCCAAGGAATGAGTGGAGCTATGTTATGTTTCAACAATTGGCACTGTTGCAACCACAGAGTGACCTATGGCACTAGTTCATGCTTAGTTGAGGTATCATGGTTCATTTATTCCCCCATTCCAAATACACAAACTACAGACAAATAAATTATTTTACATAAAAAAATGCAAAGCCACCATCTTTCTATATCTCTCTCTCATTACAGGATAAATAAACTTTCCCACTCATGGGGTCTCGAATAGGTTTCAGCAGAACTATTTTCTCTGACCTGGAGAATTAATCGTATGCGGGTATGTGTTTCTATTCCTAAATAATTAGTTACCCTCTCTGCAAATTCAAAGTAAAACTCTCCCTACTCTCCTGATCTTTGAGCCTTCTCTTTCCCTACTTGTCATTTTCAAAGGACCTATAGAGCTTTTAAGTTTAAAGGGCCTTTGAAGATCATCTAATCCAACACCCTCAGTTTACAGAAAGGAAACTGAGGACAAAGACTTGCCGAAGACCCCACAACTGGTAAATGATAGTCAGAATTTTAACTCAGGAAATAAAACTCCAAGTCCAGTGTACTTTCTACAACTACTTTCCTCCTTGACCAGAGAGTAACCCTAACTCTCCAAACTGAGGGAAGTTCCTCAGAAACTACCCCTAAATATCCTGAGAATTCTTGGATGTGTCAGCCAGCATTTTACAATGCATACTGAGAGAAAGAGCCAAAGATGACACCAACATTCTAAAAAGCAGGGCAACGACAATGTGAGCCAGCCTTCTCCTTCCTCCCCCCCCCACCCCAGGCTCACTATAAACAAATATTTAGGGATTTACAAACATTCTTCTACTCATGGTGGATAAAGTTAAGATAATAATCCTTATTCTAATAGAGTCTTTTGTCCCTGGCATTTCTTTAGCGTGGGTTGAATTTTTCCCCCATTTTCTCCAAAGCAAGCACCAATTGTTTAATTCCATCTCAAGGCAGGATGGAGACACTTGGAAACAGGTTTTTCCTGCTCGTCTTAGGCTCTTTTTCAAAAAGTGAAAAGGTAACAAGGGGTCACTGGTTAGACAGGTATTATTATTAATAATTACTACTACTGTTGTTATTGTTTGGTAGGGAAGTGGTGATGATCTGTTAAGGAGTTTTATTCTTCTGAGATGGCTATTAAAACTGCAGTCCTGAAATGGGGGAATAAATGAGATCCAGTTGAAATTATGGATCCAGTACATCCTTTACTTCTTTCCCCCTTCACTTTTGTTATTTTTAACAGGACACTATGCAACTCACAAATTCCTCCAGCTAACCTGGATTTCATCTCTTGCTGAAGTTCTCTAGCCAAAGTCGAACTTCCTGAAGATTATAGAAAAAGGGGCCCTTCCCTCCTAGGTAAGCAATTTTTTGTCTCTGCACAACACACAAACGCTCAAAGGTTACCCCATAGGCTATGTTGGCATTGTTATCCATGCAGTCAGCCACCACCTGGCACTGGGGCGGCAAGGAGAAACGCTCCAAGAGCTGATGGGCTGCTGCACAGCGATCTTCCTGGTTCTGGTGTTTCTTCACCTCCAAAGACAGAGGGGTTTCAGGAGCTGCCCAACCATCTGATGGATGAGCTTCATCAATGTAGACCAACAAGAAGTCAGCCACTGTTGAGAACTCTTCCACCAGCTTGCTAAAGGCCGGTAGCTGGCTTGTGAACGGTGGTCAAGTGGCTGAACCAAAGTTGACAACCAGAGGACGCTCAGGATTGGCAAAATCCAGGAGATGGCACTCAGCTCCATGTCCCCCATCAAATCTCTTCCACTTGGAACTGTTCCCAACTTCAGCTCTGGTAATGTGGACTACACTGGAATTGGGGGCATCTCCACCCAATTTTACCTGATATCAAAGAAAGAAGAAAAGGACGGGGAGGGTCCCCATTGAATATCTTACTAATTTGTTCTCCAAAGTAAATCTAAGTAAACACAATCAGCTCAAAAAAACACTACAATACATTTCTTCAAAATAAGGTACAATGATTTCAGCAGACTTAGTTTAGAAAATAATGATTTGGCAATTTAAAAGTTACCTTTTGTCCTACATAAGGACTATAATTTTTATGTGGGGAAGGGGTAGTACAAAACCAATCATTTCAACATAGGAAGCTCTAGGAAAAGAAAAGAAAAAAACACCCTCCCTAAATCAATGCAAATCAGCAATTGTTCTGCAACTTAAAGTCTTACAAAGTTGCCTAGGGCACTTAAAGATTGAGTGATTTGCCTGGAAGTACCATAGCCACTTACTTTATGTCAGAGGCAGGACTTGAACCCAAAGCGACTTTTAATCCAAAGACTTTCAATGCTTCGATGTTTCTATAAATGCATCATAAGTAGCTTCATTCACTGTCAAATAATTTCTATCTGTTGCACTAAGGCTGGTATTCTTTAAAACCCTTACTTCCTTAGCTGCTAATGCTTCATGCACATTCCAGAACTGAATTATTGGCTCCATTTCAAAACCAGGACATAGAAAGGTTAAAATGAACTGCCCAAGTTCAAGCAGAATGCCAGCTGGCAGATTGGGAATCTAGGAAAAAATGTCCAATTTTGGATTCTCAGTTCAAAGTTCTAGAAAACATGGCACCAGCAATGACCTAAGGCCCAAATTGATTCATTCAGTATCTACTAACAAAAGAAGAAGAATTGACTGACTCTGTTTGGAGGTGCCTGGAGTTCTTAAACTGAAATCAGCCTTACCTTCCTGGCTTAATTGTCTCCAGCTAATTTTAAAACAATTTGTGCAAATGATGAATTACTTTTGAAAAAAAGTTTTAAATTGCTTAATAATTGTTTATTAATAGAGTAACAACAAATCTTTCATTTCAAATATGTACTTTATTCTATCTGAGGACAAGCTATTTGGTCACACAAGACTGGGATGACAGCAATTTAATTATAGCTTTTCTCCTACAAAGTCTCTTTACACTTTACACTAAGACTTTAACATACCAATGGCTTAAAAGGCAAGGTGAGTTTTACTTGACCTCCACTTCCATAATTGAGGGAAGGAAAAGAATGGGGTTAGAGGAAAACATAGGAGGAGTAAACATTCTGTAGTAAAGTTTCTAATATTCATCAATGAAATGTTACCTACTTTTAATAAATTCATATTTTGCATAGATCAGAAAAGTGATACTAACCTAAAATTAAGATCTCCAAAAGAAACTTGCGAAGTATGGCATCATATCTACCATGATGAAAATATTTGAACAGTTTCCTTTTTTTTCTCTCCTTTTCTTTTAATATCTGATATAAAGACTGGAGAATGTCATAAATAATTCCAAGCTAAAACCTACTGACTAAAAGAACTGCACAAGAAGTACCCCCACAATAGCACAAATAGATATTTCCAAGATGAGCATTCTCAGCTAACAATACCTTGTCTAGCAGGTGAGTGGGGGTAGAGTTGGGGAGGAGTGGAAGAGATTTATACTATTTCTATAATACCAGAGAAAGCCAGTCCTTGGGTCTGAATTTCCTGGTGCTTTTCTTCTCATTCTGATTTTTAGTAGCTTCATCCCCTTTCTTAGGTCCATTTCCTTCTTTTCTAACCACAAAATTTTAGGTAACTTGTCAATTACTTCCTTGAAGTTACTCTGACTTGCACAAAGGATATGGAAGTGAGTTCTTTAACAGAGGGCAAGAAGACCCATTCAATAAAGACACTTAGTCACAATGCTTTAAAAGAATTGAAAGGAATTTTGTGGGCACTTGGATATGTAGGTTGATAATAAAATGGAGAGAATATAAAAGAGGCAATTACTTCAGCTTTGGATAAGTAAAATTGGATCTTTCCCTGGAATGGTTTAATCAAAACCAATAACATCAGGGATAAGTTACCATAGTACAATTGATTTTTATATGGTGCCCTTCATAATACAAAACACTGATAATGGATCTCACTTGAAAGTGGCTTCATTTATGCTAGGTAGGTAACACTGGTGTTAACTGAAGTCACTTGGAGAGGAATTTTTTAAAAACTCTACAATCTAAAGTGGTATAAAATCTTCCATGCATACTGTTCAAGAATATTTTTGGCAAATTTCAATGCATAACTCACTTTTACTGCATAAAGAGCAGAACTATGTGATAATTTACTTTGGAAAAGAGACAGGCAGGTTCATAGTAGATACTACTGTCTCTATATTACATAATTAGAGACTAAAGGAATTCTTGCTTAGATTGTTTTTCCCCCTTTTAAGCAGCTAAGTAAAAAAGTAAATTCACCTACTTAAATGAAATGATGAAATCATGTATTTTAACTTTTCTAGTTAAAGTGGTTAATTTGTAAGGTGAGTTGGAGAGACATAATTTAATAACCTACTTTGGACTAGGTAATTTTGGTACTGGAGGCAATTTACTCATCAAGCCACCATGACTTTATTGATGGGGTACTCCAGTGAAGGAAAGGCATAACAAAACCTCTCTAAGCCTAGATTAGAGAAAGTGGTCTTTCATCACTTGGTGTCCTACCTTTTCTTTGATACACCTACTGTGGACTGCTCTAAGTTGATCTTTGATTGACAGTCTGCAGCTGGACCTATCCTCCAAGTCTTTCCACTTTGCTAAAGCTAGCAATGTGTTGGCAGGATTTTTGAAAGTCCACATCATCCTGACACCATGATGAGACAATGAAATAGGATTTAGTGGAAATTATAGAAGACAGGTACCAAGCGTAGATGGATGAAAACAAATTTTAAACTAAGTTTAGAAGAGGTTTTAATGATTTTAATGGGGTCTAGCATCTGTTTCACTCACCTATATGTATAACCTGGTTAAAGAGGAATATTGCAAATCTAAGGTTCTTTCCCATTATTACCTATGTTCCAATTTAATTTTAGCTAAATATTTAGAAGGAAAGAAGCATAGTTTACAAATATTCTCATTTGATCCTTACAACTACACTTTAAGGCAGGTGCTAAGAATGTAGTTGATGAAATTTGAGGCTGCATTCTGTACTCGGCATTATGCTAAGTGCTGGGGATACAGAAAAAGATAGGGACATAATCTCTGCCTCCAAGGAGATCATATTTTAAGGCTTTTAGACAATATGTATATCTCCCCATGTGATTCTTTCATGGATATGAAATCCCTGAAAGTTTATTGCATCAGAACAGACTCAACCCATATTGTCTCTACAGTGACATGAATATAATAAGAATAAACCTTTTCCTGGACTCCAGAGTTATATACTTAGCCATGAGAGGCGGTGGAAAACCCCAGCAATTCTTAGCTTTTAAGTAACTTCTGAAGCCTATGAACAAGTTGTGTGGTCTTTTTATGAGGGACCTCTGACTCTATGACTGTAACCTAAGCATACCTGAAGAACATTTCATTAGTCACAAGGTATTCAACTGTGCAATCAGTCCTATTTTATTTCCAGTGACAGTTTAGTTAGGAATCATTTCCCTGGGAAAGTTTTGCTTCCTCTCTTTCTGCTGGTGACAAAGTAGAAATGAGAGGCAGAATTATTTCTAAATGTGGAAGACATGCTGGTTGCCTGGTATAATTAAAAGAATGAAAATGAGGAGTGACAAGAAAGACAACGCATCATTTAAATTTTTTGTCCAGTTGCACAAGATTAACATTGCACTTCCTAATAAAAATAGATGGCCAGTGAAAAGAAATCTCTTTCTAATCATGACACTTGCCCAGGGGTTAGTATAATTACCTAATTGTAGTAGGCAGGCAAACACTCTTTCTGAGGTCACCTAGCCAGCTAGTGACCAAGTGAGAAATGGGAACCTCTCAAACCCTCCCTTTGAGAATCTTGCTATAAACAATCTGCCTTTCTGCCAGGCTAGCTCAGCTGGTTGGAGCATAGTGCTAATGAGGCCAAAGTCAGGCATTTGATACCTTTGTGGGCCAATTAGCTTTGCTCTGTTTGGTAGCCACATCAGCTTGCGCTAATGGAAAGTGTACTGGATTTGGAATCACAAGCCATGAGTTCAAATTCAAAGTGTGACCTTAGGCAATTCATACCTCTGGGCCTTACTGCCTTCAAATTGAGTTTCTAACACATTAGATATTAATATGTAAAATGACAAGGGAAACTCTAGCCTGAATTGAGATTATATTCTGGTAATTACTGAGGTTTGATAATGAATATCATCTAATTTACTAAAGGCAGAAGCCCAGGTGAGATGTGAAAAAGCATTGAATGAACATAATAATGGTGATATTAACAGAGAAAGCAAAGCATACTGCCTGATGAGGACAACATTTTAGAAAGAAAAGAAAAGTGGAGAGGAGAAAAACATATCAATAAACTTTAGTCTCTGTTAGGGCCTAACCCCTCCACCCGTGAGAGAACCACAAGTCTCCAGAGCAGATATCTTAAACATTTAGAAACCAAAGGGGAAATGACCCAATCCAGTAGGGGAAAAAAGTCTCATTAACATATAAAAGGTTCTTCAAACACAATCTTAAATTAAAGAGTATAGACTTCACTGGTGTAGGAAACCCCCTCTCCCAGTGCTAGTCAGCATTTTCTGTGTCTTATGGTCTGAGAGTTGCTAGTAACTTGGCATATTAGTGGGTCATTTTCATTCACAGAATTACAAAACTTCAGTCATCCAGAATGAGAACTCCTTAGGGGAAGAAATTGTGTGTATTTTTGTCTCTATCTGAGACAATGCAGTGCCTAACACCACAAGAATCCCTGCTAGGTGGTCATCCAATCTTTGTTTGAGGATCTTCAGGGAGAAGAAACTACTGCCCCCTGAGGAAGCCCAAACTGATGGCCAGGTATTCAGTAAACACCACAGGACAAGCCTCCAGGGTTCTGTGACAGAATTTGGTTTTCCTCTGTGACACATGCCACAAAAGAAGGGTTTTTTTTTTCTCCATACTCAGTTATGGAAGCCATATTATAATACTACCACAGAACTGGAAGAGAACATTGTACAGTGTACAAGACTCCAGTTTTAAGAATCAGGAAAGCCTAGGTACACATCTTTTAATCTCTGTGTGCCTCAGTATCATCATCTGTAAAATGAACCAAGTTGAACTCCAAGAGTTTAAGATTCCTTCCAGCTCTAAATCTACAATCCTATGATTGGATTCCCTAGTTCCACTGATGGGAGATATTGCGTTTCTCCAGGGCAGATTTTTCTTTGATAAGACCAAAGTGACATGAGCTAAAAAACCAGATAAATCCAGTCCTATAATATCACTGAAGTCTGCAAGAAAGCAATCCAACAAAAACAAGTCATCCCTTGGTACTTCCTAAATTTACTTTAATTTCCCACAGTGGCACAGAAAGTCTCTTGGCCACAAGTTACCTATCATCTTCATTTCTCCTTCTTAGGGGGTTTGTATTTGTATTTTTTTTTTTGTCCTTAATGAGACATATTTGCCAATGAGGCATTCAAAAGGCATTTTTTACTCTTGCGGAAGAGAAATTAGGTCGGTGCCTTATTCCATGCCAACATTGGCCACTCCATAAACGAACCCTGCCCAGTATTTAATGCCCAAACACAAGAAGCATCATTTCCACTAATTGGTCTTGAAGTTCCAATGTTCCAAAGGATCTCTTTATTTAAAGAGCCTCAGAATAGTATGTACGCAGAATCCAATATTGCCATCACCAACTTCTACCTCATCTTCCTTATTCCAATTTTTCATTAAAAAAAAAAACAACACCATCAGTAACCACAACAAAAGAATAAAGATGAATTGTGGGAAACTACTTGAATTTCAGGAGTATGTAATACCTTCAAACTGGGTACTCACAATGGCATAGCCGTAAGTACATATATGTAGATATATCTGCTGAATATACATTCAGATCTTATTCCCTTAATGATGAGATTGCCTTCTAGAGATGTTTCTAATGCAGGGGGGAAAAATTAGTGCTGCTTTAGCATGTGGACTGCAGAATGAAGAGAGAGAGGAAAAAAAAGAAAAGAAAGACCTATTCATAAACTACAAGCTGGAAATAGAGCATATACTACTAACCTTGTTCTCTCTTTTCCACAGCCTGGGAAAAGCTTCATGGACAAAATGTCACCTAATCTTATGATAAAAAGCGAAGAAATAAAAAGGGAGGGGCAGAATCTCACATACACCTCTTGTGATCCAAGGCCCTGAAAATGGCTTTATTATCCATTAGGAAGTTTGGAATTCTTTGGCAAAATCACCAGGCTACATCAATGCCCTTACAAATGTGGCCAAATAATTATTATGCTGTGTGATTTAACCATTTCAATTCAGATAAGCTGAAATCTTTAACAGGGTGGAATAACAAGTATCCAATGATCCCTTTCAGCCTCACTGCGGTTCAATTATTTCTTTTTTCAATTAATACTTCAAATATAAATTCTAAATCTCTTTCATTTCCTAGTGTTTTGTCCAATTTATAAACAAACTCTGGTTGAGGAGCTCTTTATATCCTTATGGAACTGTTTCTTCCATAAGGAAACTATTTTTCAGAATATTGCAGAAACTAGTCGGAAGGCCTGGGGTGAATGAAGAAACAGAATATTAACAGGGCATTTTTAAAACCAAAATTAGATGTTGAAATATATTTTCTGTGACATTTCAGCACTAATAGTGCAAAAGCTAATTTGTGTGTCTGCATTCCTGTTGTTTGTTGACTTTTACACTTCATTTAGGTGGGGACAAGGTGGCTAAACTGGTTAGCTTGGGACTGGTTGCATCTCTGTGCATCAGCACAAGGATACATTGTTCAAGTTAGGTTCATGCGCTGGCTGAAGAAGTTTAATTTTTTAAATGCTTTCTTCATATTGAAATGTTATAAAATCACACATATATGTATATAGCCACACATAGATATCCCTTCTTTTTAATAAGATTGTGTATTATGGATGTCCTGCCTGAAGTATCTTTACAGTCATCTTGTCTAAACCTCTGAATTCTATTGAATTTGTCCAGTAAAGAGAGTGACATTTTCCCTCCTTTGTAGGAAAAAGCAAACAGACTATAATTCACATATGTCTTCCAAGCATCTAAATATCTTCTCAGGCAGCTGACACTCAATAACATGGACAGGGCTGAACAATTACCTATCTGTCACACATATAGACCTCACCATCTGGGTGAAAGTGGGGGTAGCTTTTCAAGGTTGTATCCCAGGACAAAATGCAAGTCGTTGTTATGAAATACAAGATGCCATCTCAAGCAGAACCTCTCCAAGTACCCCAGAAATGACAACACCAAAAAGCTGGAAGAGATGTTAACAGCATTAACTCTATCCATTCCAGAGGCTCTGAACACCCTACCCTCCACCACCACTGCAAACATGCCTGACACATTCTGAGAAAGCCAGGATTTATGGATAAGACCAGTCTCATCCAGCATTTTGTTTTACTGTTGGCATTCATTAAATGCTCCAGTGGCAAGCCCTTTGCTTAGCTCTTCCTGTGGTAGATTTTATGCAAAGCATGAAGGGCAAAAACCGTAGTTAGCATCATCAGCAAGCTTCCTCAGAGGACACTCAAAAGACAGAAAGCAGCCCTAGAGAGAATACACAAACCATATGTAAAGAAGGAAACAAATTTACTCAACTTTCCCAATTTCAGGAATATAAATAAGGAAATACTGCAACACAATGGAAAACTTAGAGAGGGGGCATTTTTTCTTTTTCAATTTAGGATTTCAAAGTTCTAAACTCTTGCCACTAGTGGCTGCTGGTGGGAGCGAGGGGCAATAACCCTCTCACATGCTTCATGTCATGATGGTTTTTTACTTGGGAGATGACATGCGAAGAAAATAAATTCTACCAGCAGGTATGCTTTCTCCCTTTTCTTTTAAATCTTAGCCAAATGGCAACTGTCTTTCCAAATGAAAAAATAGTCTTAACTACGGAAGCCAAACTGCCGGCACCCGCCTCCTTAATATTTCTGCCCACTCTAAACTACAGTGAGAAAGAGCGACAAGATCCTTCTGGATTCAGTGAAGTTGAAATGATTCATTCATTTGCATTTTCATAAATTTTGAATATGAAGTGAATCTTTACTACCAAACAGACCTTCTTCTCTCAGTTCATACTTGAGCTGAAGTCTTTGGGAGAGGAACTAGTTCCAGTTCCTCTGGAGTTCTGCTGTTGCATGGACTTCCCAATCTACAGCAAATTCTTTTCCTGAAAGCCACATGTGGTTTCACGTGAAATCAGAATAAGTGCTTTGTGACTGGAAGTTATTTTCTCCGCCTCCTTCTCTGTAGTACAACAAACCTCTGGGGATGTCTTGACATAGAATTCCTTCCATCTTCCTTTTGGTTCCTATCCCCACGTTCTAAGGCACTGCCTAACAATTTATCTCCCTGAGTACACACTCGGCTTCCATGTTTCTCCATGTCTCCAGAGCAGTGGGATTTCATAATACCATTTGGGGAAACCAAGGGCTTGCTTTCTGACAACCAATCATGCAAAAGGAATTCTTTCTTCTTAAGTCTAAAGAGCCTTCAGGAGATAGATGGGCAAATGGATAAAACAGAAGAAGAAAGAACGACATGGTTCTCTATTGCCTGGGTTATGAGTTCAAGGACTCTGCTGACACCTGCAAGAGCTGATTTTCCAAGATTTGAAGCAAGTACCTCCTGTAGCCCAGAAAAAAACAAGCCCTCCTTGAACTCAATCTCAGCAGGTAAGTGAAAGAGCACGTAGTCACTATTTTTCTCTATAAGGGATGCGTGTTTAGAAAAAAGTTTTAATCATAAGGGATTATTAAAATCTTATCTGCTTCACAAAAGACATTACTTTTTAAGCTTCTGAACAACCTCAAAAGGGAAAATTAGATTTTCTGTCAGCCAATTCTGACCTTTTTGTTGTAAATCAAAACAAAAAAAACCAGGTTACATGCCTCACTCTTCAAAGGGCCCTAATCTGGCTCAATAGAGGCATGCATCTGGAAACTGGTCTGTTTAACTTACTTCGAACTGCTAACCTAAACAGGGCTGCCATTATGCCAAAATCCACTAGCCTTAACAAGCTACTTCTTTGAAGATGTTCCCACCTGATATCTTCAAAGTTCTTTCTTTTTCTGCCTTCCACCCTCTAAAATACCAACATTTCTTCTTAAGGCTGCTGCTTATCTACTCCCTCTATCCACAGCCTCAAACCAAAACCACCCAACATAAATCAGGGTATGGTTCCTGGCTGGCTAAACTAGTGAACAGGTAGAATTGGGTTTCTACTGAGCGGTCCCATCCAAGTCAAATAGAGAGAGAGAAAGAGAGGTATGTTAGAGCATGAGCTAGCGCACTCCCTTTTTCTCCCGCCTCGTACCCCAAGTGAGGACCACAGTTCACCTAGGCAACCCAGCCAGGTCCAGAAAGCTCTATCCCAGCGCTTCCGACCAAGGGGAAGAAAAGCATGGCTGGCCCCGACTTACCTGCTTGTAAGCATCCAGGAGAAAGCTTTTCCAGACACAGCGTAGCCCTTCTGAGGTCAGCATGCGCCGCCACTCGCCACGAGTGGACTTGGACCGGCCCAGCAGCAACACCACGTGCTTCAGGAGGATGACCGAGTCATAGAGAGCCAGGAAAAGGCAGTTGGAGAAAAAACCTGGCAGGATTTGCAGTGTAATCAACAAGTCTATGCTGAGTAGACCCATCTTCTCCGCCTCCTTAGTCACTTTGCTTGAGCTCTCTGGTTTCCCTTTTGCACCCTCATTTAAGGGAAAGGAGGGGGGGGGGGGTTAGGGGGAGGAGATGGTAGTAAAAGGGGGGAGGGAGAGAAAAGAAAAGAAACTAAGATTGCAAATAAACCTAAATTGTCATCTCTTTCTACTGATCAGAGATGTCAGAATCAAGTCAGCTTGTCCAAGGCAGCAGTTAGAGCATGCCCATCAACTCATTCAGCTCTAAACTGCTACTTCCCCCCAATTTAAGATGTTAAAATAAGAAAAGTCCCTGATCCAGTAGCCTCTTGGAGTCCGTTAAAGACACTGCTGCACTTTCAGTTCCCAGCCACTATAAAATTGAAGTACACATTCCTAAATTAATTTCAGCCTTTTTCATTGTCTTAATTATTCAGGTTACAATTCAGGCTATCCCGTTTCTTTTCTTAACTTACAAGGGCTTCCAGGTTAGCTGGTTTGTTTGTTTCTAAAATAGTGCTTAGAATATAAGGGGGCTGTTTTCTTTGTGCACAACTTTCTCTTTCTCTCCCTCACTCCCTTTCCGAATGTGTCCTTCTGTCTAATTTTTTCTCTCCCTCACTCTATCTTTTCCTCCCTTGCTATCTGTCTGTGGTGCAAAGTGCTTCTCTCTAGAGCCCAGTTTGTTTCCCTGAAGCCTTTTATACATTCCCTGGCTAATTGCTGCAATAGAGAAATGAAAGCCTAATCTTGGTAAAGATCTTGACGTCATTGAGAAAGAGGGCTTTACTTTGGCCAGGACTGCAATGAATAGAGAAGCAAAACTCGAAAACTTTTTTTTTTTTTGAGAAGGGGGGGAAGAGAGGGTGGAATTTTGCTTTGTTATTTAAAGAGAGAGAGACTAGGAAAAAAAAGTTCAATACCTTTTACTGCTTTCAGGAAATGCTTTCAAACTTAGGGGAAAGTTATTTGAATGTGACATGCAGAGGGACAAAGCAATGAACCCCCATTGTTGGGAGAGGGGTTGTATTTTTTTTTCCCAAAAGGATTTGTGGAGGGGGGGGTCCAATGTTAGGATTTTTTTTCTTTTCTTCTTTTCCTGTAAATGTTCAAAAGCTTTCTAGAGAATTACTAACAATCCAAATTACCCTTCTCATTCATCTAGTTTGTTACCTATCATTCATGTAAATTTTCTTGCAATTTATAGAAAATTAAAGGTGAGAGAAGAAAATGTTTTAAATCTATAGAATATCTGGTAAGTTTAATTATATGTGCAAAACAAAAACAAAAATTTCCCTTTGGGCTTCAATACTGAAGCCTCAGAGCAAAAGGGGGTTGGGGAGGGGGGGTGGAGGAAGAGAAAGAATTCTTCCAGAAGGGGACAGGCAGCTTCTTTTAACTATGTTTTGCCTACATGCAGATACAAGTCAAACTTTCCATTGAAAAACTGAATTGGCATTTTAATGCCACAAGGACATCTGAATTCATTTTTAAAAATAACACATTTTTAAAGATCTGCATTTTTGCTACCTCTTTTAGGTGTTGTGTGAATAACCTTGCTTCATTCTTTATAATTTTTTTTTCCAATTAAATCTTTAGAATTCTAGGTGCAGAGTTAGTGTTGCTCTGAAGTACCAACCACATCAACAGGTTTTAGTCAGAATTTCCTATTCAGTCTCCTGGCTAGATAAGTCAGTGCCCTTTGGCCCAACTCTATCATCACCCCACCCTTTTCATAGGGCTCCTTCTCACTGACCTAATAGCCCACCTCTAGGAAATACGTTTTCTTGAAAGAGGGAAGGAGCAACGAGAGAAACCTTAATTGAAAGGATTTTCCCTGATTTTTCTCCATGTACCGAGTTCTCATTGATTAAAATGCAAACTGAGATAAGCATCCAGGCTTGTAGCAGATTGGGTTCTGTATTTGCTCCTGTTTATACTCCACAGACACAGGAAGGATACCATAGCCTAAATTTGTCAGGAGTACATCGTTTGGGCTAATGAAGAAATCGGACAATATTTTTCTCTGAAACTAATATTACAGGTACTAAGTGTATGCTATTTTATATTTATAGTACTTAGAAAAAAATGATTTTTGCCTCTCGTCTTCCTCTCCCCTCCCCCACATTTTCAGCCTCCTCTACAAAAAAAAAAAGTCCTAAAGAGAGAAGGGAAAAGGAGACTGCAAGTGGTATTTTACATAGCACAGAAGGAGAGGAAGAGAAGGGGGAGAGAGAGAAAAACAGGCAGAGAGAGGCTGCTAAGCACTTGCCTGCAGTGACAGTGGAAGGCAGGAGCCAAAGTTGAGGACCGAACCCAGGATGTAACTCCTCCATTCACTAGCCTAACCACTAAATCTTGCCTCTTCTCAGACAACCAGCCCCACTTTATGATTGGACTTAAATATTCCTCCTCCTGCGGTAGACTCCAACTCACAAAACACAGCAGAAAGGCAGCTTCTCCCTTTCATTTGAGCTTGGGAGGGGAGGTGTGTTTAGAAATGGTAAACTGAAGAGGGTGATTGGTAGGAAATCAGGAAAGGTTTTCTTTTTAAATTTAGGGTTCAAATGACAAATCCAGATGAGGAATTTTGTCTGTACTCCCACTTTCAAGAATCTCTGTTTGGTTTTCTGTTCACCCCCTCTCGCCCCCCAGCACGCACACACACACACACACACACACACACACACACACACACACACACACACACACAGGCACGCACGCACGCATGCACACGCACGCACCCCTCCCTTCCACCTTCCCCTGCCCTCAGGTCAGAGGAGTAATTCAGGAAATTTCTGTGGTGTCAAGAAAAATATGGGAGAACAAACTTACCAGTCAGGAATTTTCTTAGAATTCTTCCACCTTTTCTGAATGAATGAATAACCCCCAAGGCTAAGGAGCTACATCTGCTTTACCTAAGGGTTACACAGGTCCTCCAGGGGTGCTCTTTCTCCTAGGCTGTGACTTGTACAGCATTCAGTTCAGAAGTTCCATATCCTTTTTATTAATAGTACTTTGATATTTCAAGAAGTTTATACCCACTAAGTAACTAATGCATGCACAAACCCACAAGGTAGATGACTTCAATTTATCCCATTACACAGAGGGGCGAAAGTGAATCATTGAGGTCCTAGAACTTGAGCTAGTGGAACTAGAATTATATAATTTTCCCAGTTCAGAATTCTACTTTTTTTTTTTCCATTTAACCAATTATCTCATGGATCCCTAGGATCTCCCAAGTACCAGAGCCTTGGCTTGAAGCTAGTGTCCTTGGATACTTTTACCCTCTGATGTTCATGGGACACTTTTTATTTTATTTCATTTCTGTTCATATTGGCCCAACTGAGCTTCCTGCTTCAGGTTTCCAATGATCATTAAAGAGACTTATAAAGTTTCTCAGGATCAAAGTAGTCTTAGCAAAGAAAATTTTGATGAGTTAAATACAAACAAATGTGAAGCATATGGATTGCATTTCCCTTCACAATCCCGTACTCAGGGTTTTTAATTCCGGGGAAGGGACCTTGGGCAAAATGCTTTAGGCTTTTTACTAAATACAGAACAAAGGCGAATTAAAGGATTCAAGACAATTTTTTTTCCTGGGTATGACATTGCTAAGCACAGTCATCGCTTCCCTCTGGTTAGGAAAACAGCAGGTGTGCCAGTGAAATGGCTCCGTTATGAAATCTTAGGATGCATTCATTGCTAAAGGAAAGTAAGATGGTTTTCCTCCTCAAAAGGATCTGGGGACATTTCCATGATGCTACTACAGCTGGCACTTCTTCTCTCCCTCAACCTTAGCTAAAAGCACACAAAGACCAGTCTAGTCACCAGTGTACTGGGTAAATGTTTGTTCTCTTGGGTCCTGGAGTAGCAGCTGACTCTTTCTCTGGGGCATAAATTTTTCTTCCTCCATTTGTTCCTTTCCAGCTTGGTTCAGGATAAGGAAGTAGCAATAACATCTCCGATAACTACCATTATTTAAAACACATGAAGCGGGAGTTCAAAGGCGTAAAGAAGATCCCTACATACAACATGATATTCTTGGTGGCAAGGAAGTGGAAATAAAGTAGATGCCTATCATTTGGAAAGCAGCTAAACAAATTATGGTATGAGATGGTAATGGAATATTACTACATCATGAGAAATGATGATTGTCAAGAATTGAGAGAAGCATGAGAAGACTTGGATGAACTAATGCATATTGAAGGAAGCTGAACCAGTGAATCAATACACAAAATGACTGAATATAAACAAAAAGAACAAAATCACTAAATACTGCAGAAGTATGATGATCAGTCTTGGTCCTGGAGGAAGGTTATGTATTTCTCTCCCTAACTTGCAGAAGTAGAAGACAATATAGATGTAAAATGTTGCACGTACTGTCAGACAGTCAATCAGTTGGTACATTTTAATGATTTAATTTTTTTTCTCTTTTCCAATCATAATCTTTATTTCAAGGATTAGCTTACTGGGCAGAAGAGGGAATTTATATGGAAATTAATATGATGTAAAAACAAGTATAAACAATTAGAATAAAAATTGTAAAATAAAATACATGAGGCACTTCGAGTTTTATATGGGTTCAGTCACATCACAAATAAGGTATGTGCCTACCTCCTAGAATCATGTGACAAAACAGAAGCCAAACACATGAACTTGGACACAGCTTTAGAAAAGAAAGTGGGATAAGGAAGGCAATCTTTGTGTGGGATAAGAGGCTTAAATTCCAGCTGACTTTTTGGGGTCTTTTCAGGCTCTGGCAGAAATTGTGATGATGAGATCTCAGCCTCTACAGTTATTTTGACTTATCTTTTAGGTCATTTACTCAAGTGAAAGAGTTTTAAAAAAGAGGAAGAAGGGGAAAAGGGTAAAAAGAGATCCCTCTCTTTTTAAAGATGAGGAAACTAAAGCTTAGGATAGGAAATTACTTACCTGAACTCATATAGGTGATAAGGGGAAGATGGAGAATTTGAATCCAGGTTCTCTGACTTAAAATCCAGAAGGGGGAAAAAGTAAATAAGGAGAAGCAAGAGGTTACTCGATGGAGTGCTTGCTGAGGCTGACAGTAAGAGTGACAATTAATACCAACTGTTATACTATTTTTTGTGAGGAAGAGGCTGTCCACCAGTAACTGAACTGCATCCATCACTTCACTTCATATAGGCCACTGAACAGCTATTAAAAGACAAGATACTTCATTCACTATTGACCTAGCCTGGAATTAAACTGATGACCATTTCCCCACCCCAAGCCACCTAAACCTTACTTGAGACCCAGGGATTTTATTGTCTTATTTTAATTTTTATATGCACATGAAACATATGCATGTATGGGGGATAGTGGTTATAGAGGAGAAAAATAGGGAGCTATGGAAAGTATGCACAAGTGAATCTCTTCTCGTTAAATTCATCACTCAAAGAAGAAATGGAATGAATTGCCCACTCTCTTTTGAAAGTGAGTGAAAGCTGAGGTTTCAACATACTATCTCCTCTTTTATTGCCCAACTACTCAAAGTCACAGACTAATAGAAAGAAACAGAAGCCAAAAATAGCCTTTACTTTGAAATGGTTCCTTCTTCTAATCCGCTTCGGTCCAGTTCAGTGAAAACACCAGACCATGTTACAACTGAACATGAAATGGGTCATTCTTCATAAGTGTCTTTTTACAGTAAGAAATGAATTACACTTTAAGTTATGAACATGGGATTCATGAACTTTTAAAAACTATTTTGATTATTTCAGTATATAGTTGGTTTCTGTTGTAATCCTCTGTTATTTCTGTTTATGCATTCAAAAGCATTATTCTGGGAATCTATAGTACTCACAAGACTCCACAATATAAAAAAAGACCAAGAGCCCCTGCACTAAGCATAACAGACATTAGGGATGGCAATAGAATGTGCTATACGCTACTTCATGACATTGAAGAAGTAAAGGAGAGGTTCCTCCCAGTAAGGGCTAAAGGACTGAATTTCTCCAGAGAAGTGCTAAATATCAATGAAAATGAAGCTAACCAGTTATTCTCCATTTCTACTAAGACTGGAATAGGATTGAACCAAAAGAGAAAGTTCAGGTTAGTGTTCTTCATGAAATTTTTTTAGGTTAATCTCCTGGGTAAGGTACCAGGAAAAGTTGGAAAATTTTCACAAGAGAGACTACATTTAAGGCTAAAAGATACCTAAGATGACTTCTCAAGATCCCATGATTCTATTGAGTTTTAATGTGAATAATAAAGAGTCAGTATCTGTAATGTTAATGTAAGGTTAATGATGGGTGGGGGGAGAGTTAAAAATCTTCCCTGCCCATTAATAGGCCTCAATGCCTTTTGTTAATATCTATTGAGGCACTGAGTCAGAGGGTTGTGCCCTTTGATCCTGAAAAGAATATAAATACTCTGAGTTGAGGTTTTACTTTGGGGCTTACTCATTGGAAGTGTTTCTTTGGCCAGACTCCTCTTAAAGAGTCACCTCCTCCCCCACACACACATACACACACAACCCTGACTTTAAAAACCCAGATATTGGTGTTTCTCTCTAGTAAACGTGTATTACCCAGATGACTTTGGAGGAGAAGCGAGGCTGGTGTCCTTGCACAGTCCTCCCTTACTCAAATCAAAGTCAAGTGCAAGTCATGTCATCATTTACCTGATGCCATGGTCCTCTTGGAGAATGAAGGACAAATACAACAAAAACAATGTATGTATGTAATAGTCAGACAGTTGGATCTGTCTGCTGATCTGGGATGTATGAATTGCTTATGATCAGACAGTTGGAAGCCCCTGTCTGTTGGTCCTTATTTCTCTGCTTGTATTTTCGCTGTTGAAATATGTATTTGATTAAAGTGATTGTTGACCCCTCAAAAGCTGCTTCACTTTTAGAAAAGCAGATCTAAGAACCTATACAGCAAGCCCTTCTGTGTATGCTGGGGTCCTTGCTGTTACAGTATCGAAGTAAGACCTGGGTTCAAGTTTTGCCTCTAATATATATACTGGCTATGTGATCCTAGACAAGTCCACTTAAATCCTTCCAGGGAAAGTGACCTGCATTGGTAGAGGGAGTTCATTATAACAATGTGATGACAAGTTTGGTTCCTATTCTAGAATATGTATCTTTGCTGACATAATATATATATATATACATATATATATATATATATATATATGTTCATTACCACACTGAAATAGTAACAGAAAACAGATGTCATATTCATAAATCATGTTTCTGTTTACACCTAAATTACTCAGATCAATTGTTTACTGGTACTATGTGAATGTCTTAACTTAATTTGGACTCCTAGTATGAGAAACAGTATTTGTGAATTCCAAGATATTTGCAAATTTCAGTTTCATTAGTTAATGACTTCTAAAGAGTTATGATCAATACACACACACACACACACACACACACACACACACACACACACACACTTAGCCAAACAAGTATCTTTTAGAACTGAAGTGTAAACAAAAGAATCAAATATAAAAATGTTTCACTTCGTAATAATTAACTGTCATATTTTAAAGATTCTAAATATACATATCCAAACAAGAACTAGTAGTCTTTCAACATCAGGATGAAGAACTAAAGTATTAATTACACCCAAATTTCAAAATCCACAGTACAAATATCTACTGATCTTCTACAAAAGTTAAATAGTAATAGTAATAGCTAACATCTTTTTTTAATCTTATACTTTTAGCTCCTAGGTATATTTATAGCAAGAATTTCAACACTGATGTGATTTCAGTTTTTCACATATTGTGTTGACGAAGTAATTGGACCAGTGTCCCACTTTTAAGAATATCAGCTATTAAATCAATATCTATAAATGGTCTTCGTGATTCTTAATAAGTTTTGTTCCATTTCCTACCACTCTGTTAAAACCACTGAAGAAGCACTCTGTTAAAGGGCAGAAGGATTGAGGGTCTCTTTGTATTTTTCATGGTGTAACCTATTAGAGCTCACTTGCATGTCCCTTGAGAACTCGGGTTTGCCTCAGCTATTGTGAAGCATGATAATAGGACTTTAGTGGGAAAATATATGATCATAAAAGGTTTCTATGAATCCAAAAACACTTTCAAAACTAATTTGCATTTTGTAAATCAATATCATCTTTGTAAGTTTGATAAATAATAGTAACTCGTAAAAGGATCATATGTTCATTATGCAGAAGATGTGTTTGCTGCTATACTGATCACCCACATATTTTGTTGGAAATAAAGATGAACATGACAATGACATTTTTAGAGTGTTTACTATGTGTCAGGCACTATGTTAAGCTCTTTACAGTTACCATCTTATTTGATCGTCACAAAAATCCTGGAGGGTAGGTGCTGTTGTTTTATCCCCATTTTCCAGGTGAGAAAACTGATACAAATAGAAGTTAAGTGACTTGCCCAAGGTCAACTACCTAGTTGGTCTCAAAGGCCAGATCTGAACTCATCTTCCTGACTCTAGATCCAAGCTCTATCTTCTATGCCACCTAGCTGCCCCTAAATATTATTAGGAAACTCTGCAATTTCATATTTACCTCCATAAAAAGTTGTCATGGACTAGTAAATTAAAAAAAAAAAGTCGCAAAATGTCAGGACTGTAGGATCCTCAAAAATAACTTATAGTTGAAGAAACAAAAGACCTAAGGGGTTAAGAGATTTTCCTAAGGTTAGAGAAATAACTAATTACAAAAATAGAATTAGAACCTGGGTTCTCTTACTCCTACTCTGTGTCAAAAGTGTCAGTCTTCTATTTTGGCTACACTGTTGATTCTGTGAATAACCAGGAATTGTCTCTTTGTGGCTCCATTTATCCAGGTGTATGATAGAGGTACAAATGTCTGTGCCTGTACATGTTGATGGTTAACTAGTTAATATTTCTTTCAAGCACTGTAGCCCTTGCTGTAGAATTCACTCTTTAAACACAAGTCTTTAGCCCTTTGATTGATGAGTTTACTCAGATCTTATCTCAGTCAATAGATTTTTTTAATCAAATCTTCTTTGGAAAAAAACATTCCTGGAAAAAAAATCATGATTTTTGCTATTAATTAACTGATTTTCTCCACCCAATTTGATTGAGACTTTGGTTCTCTGAAGGAAAACAGGAAGGATTACTTGTAATTGGGGTTAATTATTAGGGATGGGCAAACTTTGCATAAAGAAGAATAATCAACCTGAACCTTTGCCCAAATTCAACCCTGAACTTAACTTTAAATGGGACTTATAAGAATGTGGCTTTCTTTTCATTATTCATATCCACTCCATGATTCTAGCTAAAATTGAAAGGAAAACTGTTCAAATATTCCTCTTGTCCCTTGGGAAAAATGTGTGGGCTAAAGAAGTAACAGAAGATTAAGTAGCTACATTAGAAAACTCCTTGATATTTGAAAGGGTGAAGTGCTTAACTAACTTAAAATCCAGTTTGCTGTGAGAGGAGTTGTAAAATAATTAGATAAAGAGTAGAGGAAAAATGATCACCCATCCTACAAAATCATGCTTCCTTTGAGGACCATTGGCATCTATTTCTGTGTAAGGGTTATTCATTGTGAGAAAAGAAAGCAGCACATACATACAGTGGGAGAAGGGATATACTCAGACTAAAGTAGAATTAAAAGACAGCAGGATTGAAGTTGGTAGTGTAACAACGAAATGGATTTTTTTTTTTTAAGGGAAACAAGGTACTTAGTATAACTCCAAGTAATTTGTAAGAAGCACTAAATAATGTTGTAATTTAGCCAGATACTTAGCATTATTGACAGATACTGAAAAGCAAAAGAGACTTTATGGGAAAATAGACATAAGGAAGAGGAATGACAGAAACAGTGGATGAGGGGCTATGTTCAAAGAACAAGAGTAATAAAAACACTTTTATTCAGGGTATCCAAAAAAGTCTTAGTGTAGTAAAATACGTTAAAAGTACAGTAAGACTTTTGGGACACTGTATAGAATTTTAAAATTTACAAAGCACTTTCGCCATAATACTTTTACACACATGCATACAATTATTACAATATTAACATTTTACAGTTGAGGACATGGAAATTCAGATACATTAAAACTTGCCCTGATATATACAGCTAAGAAATGGGAATGTCTAGAATCAAATTAATAGCTTCTTAGAGTTGGAAAAGAGTTCAGGGACTACATCAACTTTATAGAAATCCTGATACCTATAACATCCTCATAAAGTGGTCATGCAGCCTTCGTTTGAAGACCTCTACTGAAAAAATAGTCTAATGTCCTCTGAAGGAATTTTTTCATTCTTAGAAAATCTTGATTGTTTGGAAGATGGTTTTTTTTCCCTCATTATCATGAGCCAATATTCTCTGCACCTTCCATCCACTGATCTTTGTTCTTCCTTATCTATTCAAACAGATGAAGTCAACATTCTTTTTCTATATGAAAATGGTAATGGATAGCTAGCCACATACCATCCACTGCTTATTCTCTCTTCTCCAAGTTATATGACCCTACTTCTTTGACTCATCTTTTACCCTTTTTAGGTTTCACTCAACTCTTGAATTTGTATCTCAAAGTTTCTACTCAGCTCTGACATATTTTTTTAAATCAAGAATGCTTGGAAATCTATTTCATTAAAAATCAATCCCCACCCCCACCCACCCCCCCGCCACACACACACACACACACACACACACACACACACACACACAGGCTTTATACTCAGTTTAGCTGGACAATTTAATCTAGGGTGTAATCTTTTGTCTTTTGGAATATCATATTCCAAACTTTTCCTTTAATAATGGTAACTGCTACATCTTAATATAATCATGACTGTGGCTCATTGCTATTTGAATTATTTTTTTCTTGCTGCTTGCACTATTTTTCCTTTGACCAGGAAACTCTGCATTTTGGTCATTATATTCCTGAGTGTTTTCATTTTAGCATTGCTTTCAAGAGGTAAGTAGTAGATTGCTTCTATTTCTACTTACCTGCTGCTCCCAAGATATCTGGGCAGTTTCTTTTATAATTTCTTGAAATATAATAACTAGGCTCTTTCTTAGCCACAGTTTCCAGAAAGTCCAATGATTCCTTCTTTTTTTAATAAAAATTTATTCATTTAACTTTTTACATTCATTTTCACAAAATTTTGGGTTCCAAATTTTCTCCCCTTTTATCCCCTCCCCCTACCCCAATACACCGAGCAATCTAATTTTCCCTATCACCAATCTGCCCTCTCTTCTATCATCCCTCCCTTCTCTTGTCCCCATCTTCTCTTTTGTCCTGTAGGGCCAGATAACTTTCTATTCCCCATTAACTCTATTTCTTATTTCCTAGTAGCAACAACAATACTCAACAGTTGTTCCTAAAACTTTGAGTTCCAAATTCTCCCCATCCCTCCCTCCCCACCCATTCCCTTTGGGAAGGCAGGCAATTCAATATAGGCCATATCTGTGTAGTTTTGCAAATGACTTTGATAATAGTCATGTTGTGTAAGACTAACTGTATTTCCCTCCATCCTATCCTGCCCCCCATTGTTTCTACTCTGTCTTTTGATCCTGTCCCTCCCCAAGAGTGTTGACTTCAAATTGCTCCCTCCTCCCATTACCCTCCGTACCATCACCTCCCCCCTTGCTTATCTCCTTCTCCCCCACTTTCCTGTAATGTAAGATAGGTTTTCATACCAAAATGAGAGTGCATTTTATTCTTTCCTTTAGTCAAATGTGATGAGGGTAAACTTCTTGTTTTTTTCTCAGCTCTCCTCTTTTTCCCTCCACTAAAAAGTCTCCCGCTTGCCTCTTGAATGAGATATAATTTACCCCATGCCATTTCACCCTCTGTCCTCCCACTACATTTCTCTCTCACCATTTACCTTAATTTCTTTTGAGATATGGTCCCATCCTATTCAATTCACTCTGTGCTCTCTGTCTCTGTATGTGCATGCATGTGTGTATGTGTGTGGTCTTTCCATGTAGGGATGTAAACAGTTCACTTCTGGTAAGTCCCTTAAGACTTCTCTTTGCTGTTTACTTTTTCATGCTTCTTCTCATTCTTGTGTTTGAAAGTCAAATTTTCTTTTCAGCTCTGGTCTTTTCATCAAGAATGCTTGAAAGTCCTCTGTTTCATTGAAAGACCATATTTTCCCCTGAAGTATTATACTCAGTTTTGCTGGGTAGGTGATTCTTGGTTTGAGTCCTAGTTCCTTTGCCTTCTGGAATATCCTATTCCACTCCCTTCGATCCCTTAATGGAGAAGCTGCTAGATCTTGAGTTATCCTGATTGTATTTCCACAATACTGGAATTGTTTCTTTCTAGCTGCTTGTAATATTTTCTCCTTGACCTGGGAATTCTGGAATTTGGCCACAAAGCTCCTGGGAGTTTCTCTTTTTGGATCTCTTTCAGGTGGTAGATCAATGGATTCTTTCAATACTTATTTTGCCCTCTGGTTCTAGAATCTCAGGGCAGTTTTCCTCGATAATTTCATGGAAGATGATATCTAGGCTCTTTTTTTGATCATGACTTTCAGGTAGCCCCATAATTTTTAAATTGTCTCTCCTAGATCTATTTTCCAGGTTAGTTGTTTTTCCCATGAGATATTTCACATTCTCTTCCATTTTTTCATTCTTTTGGCTTTGTTTGGTGA
The DNA here is from genome assembly GCA_023548195.1 of Bettongia penicillata ogilbyi. Lineage (NCBI taxonomy): Eukaryota > Metazoa > Chordata > Mammalia > Diprotodontia > Potoroidae > Bettongia > Bettongia penicillata. The sequence continues at coordinate 1,020,684 of JAJHZJ010000040.1, forward strand.
TTTCTTGGTTTCTCATAAAGTCATTAGACTCCATCTGTTCCACTCTAAATTTGAGAGAACTATTATCTTCAGTGAGCTTTTGAACCTCTTTTTCCATTTGGCTAATTCTGCTTTCTCCTCATTGGCCTTTTGAATCTCTTTTGCCAATTAAGTGAGCCTATTTTTCAAGGTGTTATTTTCTTCAGCATTTTTTTTGGGTCTCCTTTACCAAGGTATTGACCTGTTTTTCATGCTTTTCTTGTATCTCTCTCATTTCTCTTTCCAGTTTTTCCTCCACCTGTCTAACTTGATTTTCAAAATCCTTTTTGAGCTCTTCCATGGCCTGAGCCCACCGGACATCCACCTCAGATGTCTGGGATATAGAGGCCCCGACCTCCACGTCTTTCCCTGATGGTAAGAATAGTTCCTCATCATCAGAATTGAAAGGTGGGAACATCTGTACCCCCTCAAAGTAGCTCTCTATAGTCTTATTTTTCTTCCCTTTTCTGGGCATTTTCCCACCCAGTTACTTGACTTCTGAGATTCCTGTCCACCCCTGCCTAGATCCACCCAGCTAGTGCTTGGGGTCTGAGATTCAAATGGGATTTCCGCGGCAGGCACAGCTGCTATTCAATGTGAGCTTAAGTTCTGGTGCTTGGATGGGGGCAGGGCCGCCTCCCAGGCTCAGTTCCCTCAGGGGGTTTATGCAGAGACCTTTGGTAATGGCCCTGAACTTCTGTGGGCTGCTCGGGGAGTCCCAGGCCGCTGCTGCTGCCTCTGCCACTCCCTCTGCCGCTGCCTCCCAAGGGGGCCCGAGTCATGGAGACACCCCGCTCCCCTCTCGGCCAGCCAGACATCTCTCTCACTGACCTGTAGTGTCTGTGGGCGGAGGGACCTTTGTGGCCACTGGAGATTCCGTTCCTGAAGCCTGCTCGGATCCGCTCCTCTGGGGCCGTGGCCAGGGCAGCTCAGGGGTGGGCTCCACTTTCCGGGGCTCAATGGACCCCTGGGGACCGCTCTCCAGGGCTCTCTGGAACAGAAATCTTTTCCACTGTGTTTCTGCGCACCTTGCAGTGCTTCAGAATTTGTGGGGAGTTCTTCTTGCAGGAAATATATGGGCTGTGGGTTCGGAGCTAGCATACGTGAATCTTTCTACTCCACCATCTTGGCTCCAGAAGTCCAGTGATTCTTAATTCTTTTCTTCTTTGCTGCTTTCCAAGTCAGTTGTTTTTACTGTGAGATAATTTAGATTTTCTTCTATTTTTTTCATCTTTCAACTTTATTTAAACATTTTTTGTCTATCATATTCTAATTTTCAGTTTGTTTCTTTGACAAGGTCTCTTTTTCCAAGCTGTTAGTTCTCTCAAAAACTTTCTTCCTTAGTTCTCATTTCTTTTCCCATTTTTTCCTCTAGTGCTTTCATTTGATTTTTAAAAATCATTTTTATTCTTTTTTTAATCTTGCTTTATCTCCTCCAGGAATTCTATTTATGCCCAAACTGCATTTTCCTTTGAGATTTTTCTTATAAATGTATTGTAGGCATTCTCTTCAAGTAGGTATCAAGGTTCTCTATCATCATAATATTTCCTTATGGTAGAATCATATTTTTTGTTTATTCTTACAGCCTACTTCTCGACTTTGGATTTCATGTTCAGATTGAGCTGTGAGTATTTTGGGGTTTCTTAGATCCTAATGCTGCTTTCTTGGGGATGTTGAGTGTTGCATTACTTCACAATCTCAGGGACAGCTCAGGGAACTTGCAAGCCCCCAAAGTTGTTTAATCCAGGACAAAGTCTGATCACTGTCTTCCTGTTTTGAACTTTAAAAGTTCCTATCCTCAGTTTGTGTCTGAGTAATATTATTGTTGGCTTGCTCCTGACTAGAAGTTCCAGTAGACTGTTGCTACTATTAGTGAGTTGGAGAGCTCTGAAGGTTCAAATTGATGGTACCACAGGCTTCACTTTGGTCTGGATTCCTTCCCTCATTATTCTCCTGATCACAACAAAGATCATGCTTAGAAGCTACTTACTATTTGCTCTTAAACATGTTCTCCTCTCGATATATAGACTAGAGCCCATGACCACTTTTAACCATAGAGCATTACCCCTGGGTGTGGATGTCCTCCTCAGTTTGCCCTCGATCCCTGACCCAGAAGTGGGTAGTGAATGGCAGAGTTCTAGGTGATATCTGTTCCTATATCCTGTACAAGATCAGCATTCTTTTATATGGGTCTGGGAGCTCTTCTTGCATGGGTGCACAACCTTGGTCCTTTTTCCAATTACCTTATTCTGGAATGCTTCACCTGGTAACACTGACTAGAAACCTGTCCCCAGTGTCCACAGACCTCTATCTCCCCATGATAACCTGGCCTAGAATTATGACTCATCATAATGTTTTTTCCCCTTGCTTATCCAATCAAGACTCAATTTAGTGCTTTTTCTATATCTTTTCTTAGGAGTTCTATTGGAGGAACTCAGCATTACTCCTTCCAGCTACTCTGACATTTTGGTTCTCCCTTAATCACTCCTACCACCCCTACTCTGACTTCAGTTTCTTTCAACCTGTGTTCCTAAAACATGGCATCCTGGACTCTTACCACTTCAACTGTTCACCTTTTCATAGTGAGTAGTTTGTTGTTGTTCTCCTTAAAATATAGAATCTAGAACTGAACACAGTACTCCAGATTTGGTGTGACCAGGGCAAAACACAGTAGGACTAACACCTTTTCTGTCCTGGACATAAACATCTTAATTAAGTGTACATTTACATTCACTTTTTTACATTGATCTATCCCATTGCTGCCCCCATATTGAATTTGTAATCTACTAAAACACAGAGATCTTTCTTACACAAGCTGTCATCCAGCCTCATCTATCCCACAGGATACCTTTGAAGTTGAATTTTAAACATAAAAATAAAACTTTCTATTTACATCTGTAAAATTTATTTTATTAAATTTGGCTCACTTGTTAAAGACTCTGAGATATTTTATGGACCCTGAATTCATCTTCCAATTTATTAACTAATCCTACCTTGTGTCTTAAAAGGTGTACTATGGTAGAAGTAATACTACCATAATCCCTTGGCAGGTAAGCTAAGCTAGTTAATATTTTCCCCCAAAAGGTTAGAAATTTGTTGAAACAAGGTAGTAGTCGGGAGGGTAGTGGTCAGGCTCTGGCACAGTATAGCAGTAGCATCATCCACAGACCCTAACACAGACTGGTAGTCCTTAACCCTGACATTGCAGTGGGCCTCAATATCAGCAGGAAGTGGAAAAAGCAGTGATGTAAGCATTTGCAGCAGAGTGGTCAGCTACATAGGCAACCAATCTAGCAGACTCTGGCATATGTACAGTAACAAAGCACTGGCTGCATTAGATGCAGCCCCTATTTTCTCCATATGGAAATGTGCCTGGTCAAGAGGATATGCTAGATCAGTGTTGGTGTGTCCTACTTTCCTCATGGAATCAGTTACTTAATTATGAGAATCATTTTGTGTCATTACATCACATTTGGATCAGTGTTACCTGGCTTAGTAGACAATTTTTTCCTTTCCCTGAGAGCTCTGATTTTTGCCCCCTTTGAATAGTCCATGGGATTAATACTTGAGCTATTGACAGGGTTTCTTGATAACCTATGGCATAAAAAGATGAGTCTACAAGGAGCCAGTGTCCTATACTGGATGTGCCACTGAGATGCAAGTCATCATACTCCTTTGACCCAAACATATTACTAATCAGACACATTTCCATAAGAAGATGAAAAGATCTATATCTCACTGAAATAGTGCTGTACCTTTGCTGAGTATTGTTTCCACGCTGTTGTAAAGCAAATGTTGACTGGTCTAGCTGTCTCATTTCATTTCAGTCCTGAGCCTTAACCACCATTTTGACCATTTTTGTCAAACACCATTTTTGTTAGGCCTGGTCTCAATATATATCACTTATTCTTTATTCAAAACAGCTGATGAAAATGTTGCACAGAATACAGTCAAAGACAGTTCTCTGTTGTACTCACTCGATTAGCAATCTCTTTCCAAGTTGACATTGAGCCATTAATGACTACTCATTCAGCCAGTTCCAAATTCCCTTCACTGTGCTATTTTCAAGGCCACATCTGTCTGCACTGTCAACCTGGAGAACATGAGAAGACTCTTAAATTCCTAGGTGATATCTAGATAAACTCTATTCTCCTGATCAGATAAGTACCTCTGTCAGCCTAGGCTGGAATAATCCATTCCTGATAAAGCTATTATGACTTTTTAAGATTTGTCATTCAGTCATTTAATTCTGTCCAACTCTTTTAGATCTCCTTAGGGGTTTCTTGGTAGAGATACTAGAGCAGTTTGCCATCTCCTTATCCAGCTCATTTTACACATAAGGAAAGTGAGGCAAAGTGGTTAAGTGGTTTACCTATAGTCATACAACTAGTAAGTATCTGAGGCCAGATTTGAACTCAGAAAGATGTCTTCCTGACTCCAGGCTGGGCACTCTATCCTCTGCACCATCTACCTGCCCTTTATGAGATTACCATTTCCTATTCTTAATGTCAACAAGTCATACATTTATTAATAATTATGTCCTAAAATTTTGCCAGAAATCAAAGTCAAACTCATTGACCTACACTTGGTTAATTCTCTTCTCTTCCAAATTTGAAAATCAGGACATTATTTTCCCTTCTCAGTCCTGCAGCATCTCTCCTATCCTCCATAATTTGTCAGAGATCAGTGACAGTAGTTTGGCAATGTTATCTGCTAGTTCTTCCTTTGTTCTACCATATAATCCTTCCAGGACTTGTAGTTTAAATTCACTGAAGGAAGCTAAGGGCTTCCTCCTTCTCACCTTACCAACCGTGGGTTTCAAATTCCTAGTAGACCTTTTTGTTTTGTTCTTTTAACACCAAAGACCATTCACCTCAACAGAAAAAAAAAAAAACTAAGCAAAATAAGTAGGTGAGTTCTTTCTCAAGTAACATATAAACTTATAGAAGTGATATCCAAATAACCATTACAAATAGGAACACTGTTTTATAGTCATCAAAATTAGTACGAAAGACAGATCCAGGCAAACTGATCTGAGAAATGTAAGGAGAGATTTCTCTCAGTTGGAAGAGAGAAGTACAAAGGATTCATGGAGCCAGTGACATCTGTTTGGAGCCTTGAAGAAAGGGCTCCAAAGAGCCAAGAGAGGGAGATAAGGGAGGAATCCATCCCAGTTCTGGAAATGGTAGGAGTAGAAGCGCAAAGAAATATGAAAAGGGAGGCAGAGAACAGGAATTAGAGGATTTAGAGCTAATGGGAAGTTGTCTAAGTTTGTTGGAATGCTGAGTATATGGGAAATAGCAGAGATAAGATTGAAAAGATACGTTGGAATTAAATTGTGGAAGGTCTTGAATGCCAGGATCAGGAATTTATTTTATAGGCACTGGGGAACCCCCTGAAGGTTTTTAAGTAGAAGGAGGGCATGAAAAGAATGATACATTAGTAAGATATGAAGGCTATATTGGAAAATGGATTGGCTAGTCTATAATAGTTTAGGCAAGTAGTAATGAGCTTTGAAATGGAGAGGCTTTGTGGTAGTCAAGCTTATATGTTGATAGTCAGAAAATGTTGTTATTTAGCCATTTTCAGTCATGTTTGACTCTCCATGACTGCATTTAGGTTTTTTTTTGGCAAAAATATTAAAATGGTTTACTATTTGCTTCTCTAGCTCATTTTCTAGATGAGGAAACTGAGGCAAACAGGATTAAGTGATTTGCCCAGGGTCACATCACTATTAAGTATCTGAGGCCAGATTTGAACTCTAGAAGATGATTCTTCCTGACTCCAGGTTGGGCATTCTCTCCATTTCATCACCAACCTGCCCAGTCAGAGAATGATATGCATCCAAATAATAAGGATAAAAATTAAAGAGTAATTTAGGTTTTCAGATCAAATGCCCACTTTACTGCTTGCTAGCTTTGTAACTTTGTGAAGTGACTTCATATCTCTGAGTGCCCTAGTTTCCTCAACTGTAAAACGAATGGGTTATAGGGTCTACAAAAGTTATTTGTGCCTTTTTAATTGTTAGTGGGCTATAATGTGTCCTCTGAATCTTATTAATTTTCTTTGTGGTGAAGCACAGGGCAAGTGATTTATAAAAAAAAAAACACAATGAATGCACTGGACTTAGATGATATCTATAACTCCATTGGGTGGGGGGTACAAAATATAAGTGGAAAAGGGGAGAATAATGTCAGAGATATTGCCAAGAAAGGATCTACGGGGACTAGCAATTGATTATGAGGTAATAGGGGGATATTAATAAGGGAGAGAGAAGAGTCCAAGCTGACACTGAAGTTTTAGACCTATATGACTTGATGTTCCCAAATCTTCAATTTTATAGGTCACAACATCAGGGCTATTCACTGTTTGAAACCTGAACCATCAATAGCTTCATGTTACCTGGTAATTCCTTAGCCTAGCATTTAGTTCACATCATGGCTCTACTCTGCCTTTACAGCTTTACTTCTTATGACTCCCTTCAAAAGTGCACATTCTAGATAAGCTGAACTCACAGTTAAGCCCTAGTCATTTTTTTAACCCTTGTTGCCTATTTGCCTTCACATGGGCCATGCTTCATGCCTGGAACTCTATGTCTCTATATGTTGAAATCTTGCTCCCTTAAGGGATATTGAGGGGTCCTTTAACTTTGATGCCTTTCCTGGCCCTCTCCAGTTCCAAACCAAAAACAACACCATCTCCTTTAATTATTTTTTTTATAGCATTTTCTCTAAATCTTTTCTTTGACCATGTACCGCCTTAGCTTGAACTATGCCTATTTGTGTCTGCTATATTGCCCATTCCCCATTGGTTTGGAAATTCCAAGAAGGAGAAATTCTGTTTTTCATCTTTTAATCTATAGCACCTAGTAGAATACCTTGTACACAAGAGTCATAGTGCTATGTATAGGGTCTCAGCCTGTGATTTCATTGTTGTAGAGAACACCCTCTCCCAATGCAGATTAGCAGCTAATAGTTTTAGAGAGTTGGCAAAATCAGCAGAGGTTAAATAAGCAGCTCACATTTGTCAGAGGCAGGACATGAACCAAAGTTCTGCTGACTCAGAGACAAGCTCTATATTCACAACACTATGATCTAACACCAAGACATACTAAGTCCTTAATACAAGATTGTTGGATTTAAAATGGAGCCCTAAAGAGATATTGGGAGTAAATATAGATTTGGGGGCTTATTTCATAAATATGGTCATTGAAACTCTGGGAATTATTGAATAGACAGACACCATTGCTTAAGCAATGGAAAGAGGATGAGATATAGTAAATGAGAGAGAAAGGCAGTTAAATACCTAGGAGAATGACAAGAATTTAGCCTCAGATAACCAAGGAAAGAGAAGGTGTTAATAAGGAGTGGGTAAGTAGTGTCAAACAATCCAGCATCAAGGAGCATTAGAACAGAAAAAAATGCCACTGGATTTGGGAGGTCATATATGACCCTAAGGTATAGAGGATTAGTACTGAATAAACTCCTAGTACAAAGTCTCACATGTACAATAAAACCCAAGACACAATTATGCTGAACAATGAAAAGGATATAAGGGCAGAATTGGAGGCTTGAGAGGAGGAAGAGGTTGGAACATGTGTTGTAAGGAATGTGATAGAAAATGAATAAAAGATAAAAGATTGGTATATAGTAGTGTAGGACCAGTTGGTGTTAGATGACATAAACTTGTAATGGATCCAATCATTGTGGCTTTATTTTTTTCTAATAGTATTTAGTTCATCTGACATAGGAATAGAGGAGATGGATGATAGGAGTTACCCAGGTATTATGATGGGTAAGACCTATGAAAATTTAAAAACAGAAAAAGCGTTATTGTAAATGGCTGATTATAAGGTCAAAACTAAGAAGTGAGGAAAGTGAGATTGGCACAAGTTATGGGCTAGGAAGGAGGAATAGAAGACCACAATGAAGGGTAAAGAATACATTGTTCAAGGAAGATTACAGTGTAAATGGTATAAGAGTTGTGGAGGGAGAGAAAATTTCAGAGGTTTAAATTTGGGTAGTCGCACAGTGTTTAGAGATGTGAAACCTTAAGTTTTGACCATCTTGGTAGGTAGCTGAATTCTAGAGAACACAGAGATTCTGAATTCTAGAGAAAGACATACCAAAGGTAAGGGATTTATCCAAAGAGTCTGACTACTGCTGAAGGATTTAGAATCTGGAATTAAAAGAATAGCAACTCTGGATTCAAAGTGGAAGAGGTGGAATTTGATGGATAAGGAAACAAGAAAAAAACACTTTCATTTTGGCATGCACATATCTATAAAAGTTTAACAAAAATCTCCACTAAGAAGTTTGCTATGTTACCTTCTTACCTTAGAAGACAAATCATTTCTTAATAGATATCCTCCTCCTGATAAGGACAAAGTCATTATACACGATAAAAGAGCTTGTTTAGAGCTCCATCATGGCATATTCTGTCAATAATAGTAAAGAATGGGGAGTCAAGCAACTCATTTTTCTTTTCTTTTTTCCTCCTCATAGAGAGGAACTCTCTCATAGAGAGTTGATGTGTGTGTTCATCCTTTCTTGCCGAAGAAAACCATGCCATCAGAGAAATGATGACATGATATGCACTTGACTTTGTTTTTTTGAGTGAGGGAGGGCTGTACAGGTCACCAGCCTCACTTCTCCTCCACAGCCATCTGAATCCAGTGACCAGATATTCATCAGGATAACTGGAGATGACCCAGGATGAGGCAATTGGGGTTAAATGACTTGTCCAAGGTCACACAGCTAATGAGTGTCAAGTGTCTGAGGTGAGATTTAAACTCAAGTCCTCCTGGCTCCTGCACTGGTGCTCTGTCCACTGCACCACCTAGCTACTCAGACAGTTGATATATATGTGTGTGTGTGTGTGTGTGTGTGTGTGTGTATGTATATGTATATATATATGTGTGTGTATATGTATATGTATATATACATATATATATACATATATATGTCAACATCATTGACCATCTCCATTTAGGAACTTACCTGAAGGAAAAAAAATTGGCTGTGTGAAGCAATTTTCTTATGGTATTCTCTTGTATATTCCTTGTGACAGAAATACTCAGTAACAGCAGCAAAGATATTATTCAGAATGTAGAGTCGCAATTAGAAAATGGGCCCGTCAGAGTTCTAATTCTATACCGCTGAATTCACGTGTGAGCTCGAGCTGGTTATTTCAGCTGTCATATCTGAAGACTGCAGTAATTCCTTCCTTCTCCACATTACAAAGCACTCCACTTCACTGTATGACCCTGAGAAAACCACTTACCTCCATGGGCCTCAGTTTCCTCATCAATAACATGAGCAGGTTGGACAAGACAAAAAGATCCAAGGCAGTTGAGCAGTGGAAGTGACAATGAGCAGCTATTCAAAACAGACTTGGGGAATGAACCAAACTTTTTCACACTCCAAGGTTACCTGCCAATAACAGAGAAAAGAAAGATAAGCAGAACTTATAAACTAGGGCTTGTAGGCTGATCCATTGTACTGCTGTTACAGAGCTATTACTGAGGAAGATGAATACTTTCGTCAAAGTTCAGTATAAGGATCTATTATTTATAGGCAGCTTTTTCTATGTCCTTTTACTATGTCCTGACTTGTAGTCATTGTAGGGGAAGTTTCATATGTTAGGTTATGCTGTGAAATGCCTGTGCTCCTGAGGACCCTTCAGCGAGATTCCTGTGGAACAATCATATTGGCTGTTCTTTATTCAGAGGAGTTGCGGACTTCTGAAAATAAACAGGCTTCATAGCATAGAGTTTGTGAAGCCCTGAAGTTCTTTTGTACCTACCTTCAGTCTACAACCAAGCATAACTCTGCCTGAAAGTAGTTTTTGCTGTAAAAAAAAGCACTCAAATAATAAATCGCAAAAAATGAAAACTATCTGATTTTCCCAATTTATGCCAGTACAATCTGCTTTTTAAACATTGAGTGGTACACAACTTCATTTAGGGTGTCTGTTAACTGTCTACCTTTTACCCAAATAATTATGCTGACAGTATAGTAGTGGAAGACAGAGGAGACCAGTCCCTGAGTGGCTGTGTATAAGCCAACACTTATGCAATACCAACTATGTGAAGTCTTGTACCTACAATGTATAGGAAGAAGCCACTGTATACCCTTTCTTCCTTTCTATATGTATCGTCTCCCCTAAAAAGACTGTAAGCTGTTAGAGAGCAGATCCCGTCTCTTAAACTTGCTTTGTACCTTGGCTACTAACATAATGACTTGCACATATACATTACTCAATAAATGTTTTATTGGTACAAAATGTTTACTTCTTTGACAAGTGTCAATCGTTCATTTATCATACTATTCTGAAGGGAGGGAAAATAAAAATTTCTCCCCATTACTTCTGTACTAGAGTCATATCTTTTGTCTGAGCACCTCAGTACTTCAGTGATAGGTGTTATAAAAATGCATAGACAGATAATAAAACTGTAACTTTTTCATAAATTATTGAACTAAAGTCATTTCCTTTTTCCATCCATTTTTAATAGTATGCAGTACACATGCTGACTCAGAGTGAGATTGCTTTTTAAAATATGAGGTGGTCTCAGTTTGCTCATTTGCATATATCCCAGAATGCAATAAACTGCAATGTATGCTAGGAAATTACCAACTAGGTCATAAGAATATGAAGACTAGGACAGAAATTTAAAGAAGGAGGGTGAAGACTTGTATAAATAGGTAGATCTATTATTTTGAAGAAAATAAGCTTTATTACCATATATTTGTTTTGTTTATGGTAAATTGCATGATTTTCCTGTTCTATCAATGAAATCTCCCAATAAGCAAAGTCTCATTAAGATACACATTAACTTTTATTTCTATAACCTCCACAAATATTTACCATATGCTTCAATCACCTGACAATTCACACAGGTAATCATTTCTCCCAAATCAGTTATTTTGCATCTTTTCAAATATTGATTATTCCACTACCCTTTAACAAAGTGGTAAATGAGTAGGGAGGGTAATAAATCAGAAAGAGGGAAAAAAAGGATAAAGGACAAAAAGCATGAGATACGATTAAGTATGTATATTTGCTATGAGTATGCAGAAAATACACCAGTCTCTGACCCTGTTTGTAAATGGAGAGTACTTTCATTTGGTTCTCTGCTTTTTTCTCAGAAAAAAGCACTAAGATCTCCTTGCCTTTATTGTAGTATAGTGGAGCTAAATTTGTATGTGCATCAAATTTTGTAAGTAGTTTTTGTCATACTGAAAAACGTTCAAATAATAAATCACAATAAATGAAAATGACTTGCTTTCCCTAAAGTATATAAAAATGCCAGGGCAATCTGCTTTCCATGTTCATACACCAAAGAGCTAAACATTGAGTGATATCCAATTTTATGAGACGCATAAAAATGAAATAAAAAATGAGTGAGAAGATAAACATTTAAGGAGATAAACGTCACCAAACAGGAATGATTACAAAGTTTGTAACAATCTACATTTTTCTTTGTTTCCTGTTTCCTGATTCTCCCCATCCAACCCTTTAGATAACTGTAAAGCCTTTAATAATACATATTATGATTTTCCACAACAAAGGATTCAAAAAAGACTCAGGTTACATTTATAGGACAAAGTGTACAGAATTTGCAACTACTTCGAATCTGCTTTATTCATCTGTTTTCTGATCATAAGGACAAAGAATAGCAGCTGGCCCAGTGTTTTCATCCATAGGAAGAAGGCCCAGATTGAGGCAATCCATTCTACCAAAGCAGACTGGTACTTTCTTTGCAAGTGATAATCTTAGAACTGTGCTATCAAACTCAACTAGAAGCAGATCCTTATTTCTTTGTATTGACATAAAACCACAAATGAACATTGTCTATGTTTTATATATTTTCATTTATTTTGTTAAACATTTCCCAACTACATTTTAATCTGGTTCAGACGTCCCTAGGGAGTTTTGCACTGCTCATTTGATACTTCTGGCTTAGAGCACTGGAAATGTTAAATGAGTTGCCAGTGGTTACACTGTCAGCCTATGCTGATGGCAAGACTTGAACTCAGTGCATCTTTCTGTCTTTGAGTGGGGCACTCTATTCACTAGTCTATACTTCCCCTTTCTTTTCATAAAAAGCTGAAAATGAAGTCCAGCTATTGATTGTATATTTTATGATAGAATACTGAGAAAGGATAAATCTGAAGAATTGTTTCCCACTTTGTGTCATTTGACATAATGTGTAAAAAAGAAATGGGGAAAGGTGTAAAAGGAAAAGAGCTAATTATTATAATTTGTAGCCTGACAACTTTGTCACTAGTCTAATAAAGCTACTATATTGTTACATTTACTATCATCCTGTAAAATGGTTATAGTAATTTTTTAAATAAATAACCTCCTCAAAAGACATATTTCAATGATGTGTTCTACCATGTATTACTTTTTGAGACTGTTAGGTTGTGTGGTAGATAGAGTACTGGGCCTTGATTCAAATCTTGAATTCAAATCTAGCCTCAGATATTTACTAACTGTGTGACCCTGGGGAAATCATTTAAACTGTGTCTCATTTCCTCAACTACAAAATGGACATAATAATAGTATCTAGCTTGCAAAGTTGTTGTGACAATTAAATGAGATAATTAAATGAGATAATATAGTTAGCCCAGTGTCTGGCACATAGTAGGTGCTATACAAATGCTATTTCCTCTACTTCGTTTTGAGAGAGAGAGAGAGAGAGAGAGAGAGAGAGAGGCAGAGAGGCGGGAGAGAGAGAAATTTAGGGTTAATATCAGGAAAATTGCTTCCCAACAATCAGTATTGTACAAAAGTAGATTCCTTTCAGGTAGCTGATTCCCCCTCATTCTCTTTTAATAGATTCTAGATGACTACTTGTTGGATATGTTATTGTGAAGATTCCTTCTGAAGTATTGGTGGAATTAGATGGCTACTAAGCTAGCCTGAAAATTATGAAAATGTGTGATTCAAGCTCTAGGACATGTAACTAACAAGACAGAGGACTATACATTTTTTGGGGACCTTACAACCTCTCTGCTACACTAGCCACTCTACCCATAGGGTTGCAACACAACACAACAGCATATACTGATCTCCCTTTCCTCTCTCCAGTATAGGGGAGATCTAGGTTCTAAACTGCAGAAATTTGCTGAGGACCGCAAAGCCACTCACTATAATAGCATTCTGTGCTGCAAAATAACAGAGGTAAAGGGTTAGGACACATGTCTGTCTGGGCTTGAAATAGAACTGAATCCCATACCCTACAACCTCATACCTCTCATCTCAGAGCTTCCGAGATCCAAATTCCAAATGACAGAAATCACCTGAGGCTACAATAGCATCAGTTTGGGCAGCATTCTGTACTATCAAGCCAGAGACAAACAGAAAGAATAGGAAGAAACATAGTATAAAGGAGAGATCTTATGGCCCCTCAAAATTATGTGGAACAGAGACATAATCTGGTAAACTATGAATTTCACAGAATGGGAAGAGGTTGAGATGCTTTGAGATCCAACCCCCAGGGAAACCACCATTGAGGGGAGGGAATCAAAAAATGAGCAATAACGGAAAATCAGAAAAACAGACTGAAATTTCCAAAATGCAAAGAAAACAAATTCAAATAATATAAGATGGGTCTGGACCCACCAAATGCAAGTCTGTGATTCTGTGTTAATAAAATGGACCCATCTTTATAATAAAGAGAAGAGGTACATTATGGGGCAACTAGGTGGTACAAGAGATAGACCACTGAACTTGGAGTCAGAAAAATCTGAGTTCAAATTGATCCTTAGACATTTCCTGTCTAGTACAATCCTGGGTAAGTCAGTTGACCTCTGTTTGCCTCAGTTTCATCAATTATAAAATGGGAATGATAGCACACCTACTTCCCAGAGTGGTTGTGAGGCTCAGATCAGATAATACATAAACAACAGTAAAGTACTTAGCACAGTGCCTAGGACATAGTAAGTACCATATGAATGTTAATTTTTATTCATTATTATCATTATGCTCACAAGAACAGGGAAGTAAAAAAAAAGCCCAAATTTAAGTAAGAAGATAATATTTAAGCACAGAAAAGCAGAACATGGAGGAAAATTGAATTTAACTCAGTTCAACAAGCAAGTTTCTACTAACATGTAAAGTACTGTGCTGAGTGGTAGTGATTTAAAGACAAAAAAGACAATCTCAGGCCACAAAGAGCTTTCATTCTACTGTAGGGATATAATGTATGCACAGAAAAGTAAATACATGGTAGTTTGAGGAGGGAGAGGACCTTTTGGTATTTTTTTCAATGAAAACTATGATAAATTCATTTTGTAAGTAAAAAGTTGAAAAAATTTATCAAAATTTTAAAAATACCTATGAATCTTTTTTTTTTTTCTGCAAGACTGGTATTTCTGTGCCTTTACCATAACTTTTGTTAGGAAATGAGATTTTCTAAGGGAATAATTATCTTGGCTGTGCTATCTATCCCATCTATAGATTCTTTGGTGGAACCTTGTTATAGACAAGGTTGGACAATTACCTAAGGCATATTTGGCAAATTATTGAGCAACTAAGTGTATTAAGTAATTACTATTATTAAATCCATAATTAAGTCATTAGTGAATTGTTCAGATGTAGCAATCTCTTCTTATTGATATTCTTTCTTCCCTTCCATATCTCACATAGACAAAAAAAATCTCTTTTAAAAGCAGAGACTACTACCAGACAAATTCCTAGTTATTTTTGTACAAAGCCCAATAATTTGTTGTATGCTAACATATTACTGGAATCCTAAGTCTGAATCCTAACTCTGAAAGAGCCATGGAAAAAATCAACTTCTCCAGCCTTTAGTTAAGGTTATCAAATCAACACAGAGTACAAAGAATTCTGATTTGTTGTCTTTGTTTCTTTTTTTCCAATTTATTTATTTTTAGTTTTCAACATTCATTTCCACAATATTTTGAGTTTCAAATTTTCTCCCCATCTCTGCCCTCCCTCACCCCAAAAACACCATGCATTGTGATTACCCCTTCCCCCAATCCACCCTCCCTTCTGTCACACCTCTCCCTTCCCTTATTCCCATCTTCTCTCTTTTCTTGTAGGGCAAGATAGATTTCTATACCCCATTACTTGTATTTTACTTATTTCCCAGTTACATGCAGAAACAATTCTCAACCTTTGTTCCTAAAACTTTGAGTTCTAATTTCTCTCCCTTCCTCCCTCCCCACTCATTCCCACTGAGAAGGCAAGCAATTCAACATAGGCTATATATGTGTGGTTTTGCCAAAGACTTCTGTAATAGTCATGTTGTGAAACACTACCTATATTTCCCTCCATTCTATCTTGCCCCCCTCATTTATTCTATTCTCTCTTTTAACCTTATCCCTCCCCAAAAGTGTCTACTTCTAATTACCCCCCACCTCTCATTTGCCCTCCCTTCTATCATCCCCCACACACCCCAATTATCTCTTTCTCCCCTACTTTCCTGTAGTGTAAGATAGATTTTCATACCAAATTGAGTGAGCATGTTATTCCCTCCTTAAGCTAAATGTGATGAGAGTAAGCTTCACTTTTTTCCTCTCACCTCTCTTTTTCCCTTCCATGGAAAAAGCTTTTTCTTGCCTTTTATATGAGAGATAATTTGCCCCATTCCATTTCTCTGTTTCTCCTCTCAATATATTTCTCTCTCTCACCCCTTAATTTTATTTATTTAGATATCATCCCTTCCTAATAAATTGACCCTGTGCCCTCTGGCTGTATATGTGTGTGTGTGTGTGTGTGTGTGTGTGTGTGTGTGTGTGTGTGTAATCCCTCCAACTACCCAAATACTGAGAAAAGTTTCAAGAGGTACAAATATTATCTTTCCATGTAGGAATGTAAACAGTTCAGCTTTAGTAAGTCCCTTATGATTTCTCTTACCTGTTTACCTTTTCCTGCTTCTCTTGATTCTTGTGTTTGAAAGTCAGATTTCCTATTTAGTTCTGTCTTTTCATCAAGAATGCTTGAAAGTTCTTTACTTCATGGAATGACCATTTTTTTTCCTTGAAGTGTTATACACAGTTTTGCTGGGTATGTGATTCTTCATTTTAATCCTAGTTCTTTTGACTTCTGGAATATCATATTTCAAGCCCTTTGGTTCCTTAATATACGCTCATCCTTCATTGCCAAAGAAGACCATGACATCAGAGAAATGATAACATGACTTGTACTTGACTTTGTTTTAAGTGAGAGAGAGCTGTGCAAGTCACTGGCCTCACTTCTCCTCCAGAGTCATCTGAATCCAGTGACCAGATATTCATCAGGATGAGTGGAGATAATCCAGGATGAGGCAATTGGGGTTAAGTGACTTGCCTAAGGTCACACAGTTAGTGTGAAGTGTCTGAGGTGAGATTTGAACTCAGATCCTCCTGACTCCTGCACTGGTCCTCTATCCACTGCACCACCTAGCTGCCCCCTTCCCTTAATGTAGAAGCTGCCAGATCCTGTGTTGTCCTGATTGCATTTCCACAATAATCCAATTGCTTCTTTCTGGCTGTTTGCAATATTTTCTCCTTGACCTGGGAACTCTGGAATTTGGCTACAAAATACCTAAGGGTTTTTCCTTTTGGATCTCTTTCAGGAGGTGATCAGTGAATCCTTTCAATATTTATTTTACCTTCTGGTTCTAGAATATCAGGGCAGTTTTCCTTGATAATTTCATAAAAGATGATGTCTAAGCTTTTTTTTTTTTTTTTGATCATGGCTTTCAGGTAGTCCCATAATTTTTAAATTGTCTCTCCTGCATCTATTTTCCAGGTCAGTTGTTTTTCCAATGAGATATTTCACATTGTCTTCTATTCTTTCATTCTTTTGATTTTGTTTCGTAATTTCTTGGTTTCCCATAAAGTCATTAGATTCCATCTTTTCCAATCTAATTTTTAAAGAACTATTTTCTTCAGTGAGCTTTTGAACCTCCTTTTCCATTTGTCTAATTCTGCTAATTAAAGCATTATTCTCCTCATTGATTTTTTGAGCCTCTTTTGCCATTTGAGTTAGTCTATTTTTCAAGGTGTTAATTTCCTCAGCATTTTTGGGCCTCCTTTAGGAAGCTGTTGACTTGCTTTTCATGATTTTCTTTCATTGCTCTCATTTCTCTTCCCAATTTTTCCTCCACCTCTCTTATTTGATTTTCAAAATCTTTTTTGAGTTCTACCATGGCCTGAAACCATTACATACTTATTTTGGAGGTTTTAAATGAAGAAGACTTGACTTTGAGGTCTCTCTCTGATGGTATGCATTGTTCCTCCTCATCTGAAAGGATGGAAGCAAGTACCTGCTCACCAAGAAAGTAACCTTCTATTGTTTTATTCTTTTTCCCTTTTTTGGGCATTTCCCAGTCAAATTACTTGACTTTTGAGTTCTTTGTCAAGGGGAGGGCATACTCTGGGGACCTATAAGTTCTCAGTTCCTCCAAAATAGAGGAGTTTATTCCTCTCCTGGCCTGCACTCTAGACTGTGAGTAAGATTCCCTCTCCAGAGCCTCCACTAGTTCCACCATGCCAGCCAGCACTCCTCCTCTATCCAAGGCTCAGAGCTGAAATACAGATCAGCTACTCACTTCCCCCAGGGTCTTTAGGCCAGCTTCAACAATGGAAGCTGCTGCTGCCTGGGAGCAGGGCTAGACAGCTGCGTTCCCTTCTCACCCAAGTGAAAGAGCTTTCTTGCAGACCTTTGAAGGTGTCTTTGGCATTTGTGAGTTGAGGAATCTGGGACCTGCAGCTGCAGCCTGTGGCACCTTGAAGACACCTTGTTACAGTATGGCCCATGTTGTGCTATGCTCTGCTCTGTGCCCAGAATGATAGATTTTTCCTGTCATCCTTCCAGGATGCCTTGGGCTGGAAATCTCTTTTACGCTGTCAGTTTTGTGGCTTCTTCTGCTGAAGAATTTGTTTAGAGTCATTTTTTACAGGTATTTTATGGGCTGTGGGAGAGAGCTTCTAGAGTTGCATCCTTCTACTCTTCCATCTTGGCTCTGCCTCCCCTTTGTTTCATTTCACAGAGGACAGAATACCATCTACTCTAGTAACAGAAGTAGCTGGGACTATAAATTGATTTAGGCAATGGCAGTTTCTAAGCCAATCCAGGTTCTCTGAGACAAATAATTTGAATACCCCAGAATGGTAGGACTACTTGTACCAGAGCTGATGAGATCCTGATAGCTCATTCCCCTTCAGAAAACAGTAGATTAGAGCCATACAGGTCTAATTTTATTGAACCTACTTGATGTGCATATAACTAAGGGTGAAACAAGAGTCCTTTTCATGATAAATGCATATATTTTCAAATGTGTATGAAATTTTCAACCCAGCATGCTAAAAAGTACTTCATTTGCTTATTGCTTTTCTCTGCATTTTCAGAGCTAATGAAATCAGTTGTTGGAAATGAGAGTGAATGAAGGAAAAGATCATGAAACATATTTCTTGGGGAACTATATTAACAAAATTAATAGTTTGGAGGTGAAAACAAATCAGAAATATTAATATTCAATTTAGTTTTAAGTGAATTGTGATAAGGACAATTTTGTGGCCAGGTTCCAGGCAAAGGATAGACTTCCACACTATAAAAGCAGAACTCCTAAATGGATTTCTATCCTATTGATACAAATCTCAACAGTAGTGACATTATACCTCTTAAGGTAAAGACATTATAGCCATAAAGTCACCGGACTAAGTTCATAGGTGCCAGGTTCAGAATCGTGATGTTCTCAATTGAAAGAGACTATGTGAGTTGCTGGACAATTTATTTAACCTCTCAGTGCTACAGATAGAACTCTTGAAGACTTAACATTGCAGAGAAGTTAGGGAGTTGCTTTGGCAAAAGGAATTTCCTCCAATAAAAATCACAACTTATGTCCTTATCCCTTTTCTTTATCTCATTCTTGACCTAGAATTCATCTCTGTAAATGTACATCTATAGATAGAATTTGTTGTTGAGTCGTTTCTGTTGTGTCCAGGTCTTTGTGATCCCATTAGGGATTTTCTTGACAAAAAATACTTGGAGTGGTTTATCATTTTCTACAGCTCATTTTATATATGAGGAAATCGAGGCAAGCAGAGTTAAGTGACTCGTCCGTGGTCACACAGCTAGTAAGTGTCTGAGGCCGGATTTCAACTCCAGGCACAGCACTGTGCCATCTAGATGCCTAGATATATAGATATATATGTATTAAAATATACACACATCTAAATAGTGTGTATATTTGTATGTATTACATATTTTATATGCAATATATAAAATATGCATATATAATATATACATATAAAATACATAATATGTACAAATTGTATAAATTATTTATGTGCATGCATATGTATACACACAATGTATATATAATACATATAGTTACAAATACACAAGATACACATAAATATATAATCACCAAATGGGTATCAGCAGCAGCTTCCTTATTTGGGAGGAGTTCCTTACACCAATGACATTACAAGTCCAGTTCCCATCTTTCTACCTATGTGCCCTTTTACCCAGATTTTACAAATACATAGGGACATGTATATAATCAAACCAAATACACTGACATGCTTATCTGATTCTTAGAGCAACACCAATATTGCTGCAGCAAACACATTCCCTTTCATTACTTTAAGTGCTTGACAGTTACAAGTGTCTTCATAACTTTGGAAGGAAGAGAGGAGGAAGAAGAGTTATTTACCTCAGAGGCCAAGTGAGGAGCTTTCTCTCTGGATACTCCCAGGTTAGGCTGCTGGGTTTTTCCTATAACAAAGATAATTCCCTGATGTCAGATTTGGAGTTACTATTTCTGCTTCAGCTGAAACGTAATAATTCTTCTCCAGTGCTTTTACTAACTATTTCTGAACACAGTCACTAACTGCAAGCAAAATACAGACTCTTGAATTTTGTCCAGGGAAAATAGATACAATTCATTATCTTTAACCAAGTGTTGAAAATGCACTTGTAAAAAACACAAGGGATGCTTACCTCCCCATCGAAATCAAAGATTGTTACAAAGACTGCTTCCACTATGTTTTCAAAGATGGCAGTATTCAAGGGATAGGATGCCTTTTGGGTACTCTTTGTCATAAGTAAATTACAAAGCCTCTTTGTGAAATGCATATCTATGTTATGGTATAGAAAAAAGAATGTTGAACTTGGTGTTAGAGATCTACTTTCAATTTCAGGTTTGTCATTTAATAGCTTGATGTCACTTATTAGGGCAAGTCTAGAACTCTTCTAAGTCAGGGGTCATATGAGTGCACACTTCCTGGTTTCTTTGTTGGATATATATAATTGGCTATATATATATATATATAAACTTGATAGGATTTTTTAAAAAATGATAACCTTCTTCAAAAAGCAGATCTCCCTCACGACTCCCAAATGTAAACAATATTAATATCTTCCCATTACCACCAATAGAAAGAGAAACCATACTATAGTATCTGACTTTTTCCTCTATTGTACATAGTCAGCAAGTCATTTCTATCTGTCTATCAACAGTACTGCATGTACAAAGATGGGCGTGTGTGTTTATTGTTTTTCTTTTTTTTTTCTTTCTCAGACACCACTTAAGCAACTGAATAGGCCAAGCTGGTGTGGCCTTTGTATTCCTGGTATCACACCACTCCCTTCTAAGTCACAGTCCTTGGCCCATGCCCCAGTACTAACAAGCTACATGCTTCTACAGATCACCTTGTTCACAGTCATGCATGATGGAGGATGGTAGAACGCATGTATTCAGACAGATGAAGACAATTGCTCCTGCCAGCGATCTGCCCTCCTGCTGAAGTTTTGTCCTACCTTTTTAACTGAGAGTACAGTAGAAGGTGAGGAAAGCAACCACTGAATGGGCAATTCTTGACAGAAAACTGACATTACTAATAAATAGAACACAGTCTAACTGCTAAGGGTCCCTTCTAAGGAAATTTTGTATTTTTTGTGATTATGAGAAGCACAAAGGCATTCTTGGCTGCCATGTTTTCCCAATTGGAAATGTCATGAAGATAAAATATCATCATTAAAAATAGAAATCCTATATGACATGAGCTATTTACCTGGGTGTCCTTGGGCAAGTAATTTCATGTTACTAGTCTTCAATTACTTCTTCACCTAAAATGACGGTATTGGGGTATATGATTTCCAAGGATCCCTTTAGCTCAAAATCAAGAATGCTATAAGTTTAATTGATTTTTTGAAGAATCCATTGTCTTTTCTGGAAGCAAAGGTAAGAGTAACTATAGGAATTGCAACAAAACTTATAAGTTGTTTATTCCACTACACTTTGAGGGATGGAAAAGACATATAAAATGCTACTCTTGACCTTAAGGAGCTTATAATCTAGTTGAGGATCAAAATCTTTTATAGTAATTAATTACAGTTCAATTATGTACTAAACTATGTGACATCACTGTGCTCTGGATTGGGGCAAAAAAAAAAATTCCCAGGAAAGTAAGGTTAGTATACACTGGAATAGATGAAGGAATCTTCATAGAGGAGATGAGATTGGGGTAAGTAGAATTTGGAAGATAGTACCAACGGGAGGGATAAATCAATGAATCTTAGATTGGAAGGTAATATAGCCCAAAGTCTTCCTTTTACAGTTGAGAAAAATTGATACTGATAGTGAGTAAATGCCCTACACAGTCACACAGCTAGTTAGTGAGAGAGGGCAGAACTGAATCCACCTTGACTCAACTCCTGCTGCACATTTCAGTGCATTTTTCACTGCACTATTCACACTTCACAGAATATTGAGAACAGCATAATATGAATAAAAGGAATATTCAGGGGAATAGTGACAAATACATTTACAAAAGGAGAACTAGGACTAGGACACTTCAAAGCCAGAAGCCCTTTCAAATCTAGCCTAGCAGTTTAGACTTTATGTGGAAAGGAATAAGTCTTTGTAAGCTCTGCAGCAGGATAGCAATATATTGAAAGCAAAGTTTTTAGAAAGATTAGCCTGGTAGTAACATATAATGGAACAAGAGGTAGACCTAGAAGGACTGAGACTAACTAGGAAATTATTGCAATCATCCAAACAGACAGCTACGAGAATCTACTGTTGGAATAGTGGGAATGGAAAAGAAGAGAAGTCAGAGACAAATGTCAAATGAAGACATGAAAAGTTTTTGGCATGCTAGATACAGAAACTTTAGAAAAAAAAGGAAAGAGTTTCTAGGCTAAGAAGCTGAAAATATGACTCATTCCTTCATAAAAGAAGTATTTATTTTAACTAGGTACTGGGAATACAAACATTATTTAGCAAGTATAGCAAAATAGATATGGAGAGTCTCTGAGACCCTTCTGACTGTGGGGTCCTTGACAATTAATCTACGTAATCCTTCAGTGTCCTAGGCAATCTTGTAAAACTAGAGTGCAGAGCACTTTTCTATCTTTCTCAGAAAAGGCAGTTCCCCAATTGGAAATTCCATGGACTCATGAAATCACAAAACTAGGATTAATAGTCTAGAAATTCTAATTTCTCTGTGGGTTCATTCTATATCCTGGTAGTTGACTGGAGTTATTGATTGTTTCAACTACATTTTTTCATTTAATTTTATGATCTTCAAGGAGAGATAATTTTTCATCCTTCTATGTCTTTTGCCTAAATATTTCCCAATTTGCTTTTTTCATCTTACTATTATTGCTATCACTTCCAGAATTATATCGAACAGTAGTGCACACAACACACATCCTTGCTTTATTTCTGATCTTCTTGGAAAGGTTTCTAGTGTTTTTCCATTACAAATGATTCTAATTCTTGGTTTTAGGTAGATACTGTTCAATGAATTAAGGAAAAGTTCATTTATTCCTATGTCTTTTAGATGGTGTTCTCAGTGTAATACTGCATTTTGTCTACATCTATTTATCCGTTGATATAATCATATATTTTTGTTTGTTAATATATTATAATTACAATTTTCTTAATATTGAACTATCCCTTTATTTGGGTATAAATGCAAGCAGTATAAATAAATAGCCATTTGAATATATCTTTATGATATTAAATATTTAATCAAATCTTTTCATCAGTATTGGTAAGACTGATCTATAGTTTCTCTCCCTGCTCTGTGTCTTCCTGATTTGTTGATCAATTGATATTTGTCTTAGAGATAAAGGCAATGAAACACAGTGGAAAGATCACTAAAGTCATATTACTTGAGTTCAAATCCCAGTTCTGACACTTAATACCATTATAACTTTTAGCAATCAAAGTAATCAATCAATTAGCATTTATTATGCATCTGCTATGTGTTAGGCACTGTGCTCTGGGTTGCGGCAAAATGACAAAACTTCCCTGGGTCCCTGTTTTTTCATCTAGTGGATCTGATAGTCTATAGTTGGTCCCTTCCAACAGTACAGCTATGATTTTATTAACTATTTTTTCAAATAATTTATATAACATAGGAATTAGTTGTCCTGTAAAGATTTGATAGAATTCACTGGTAAGTCTACCTGGACAGATTTTCCCCCTGCCTTTGGGAGTGTATTTGAAACTTTCAACTTCAGTTTTTGGAATTAGCTTATTTAAATTCTTTATTTTTTGTTCTATTAATCATACTATTTTATAAATATTTACAATTTTCATATAATATATATTTTCTATATAAATAAATTTCTACATGATATATATATATAAGTAATATAAAGGTATATATGTTTAATGAATATTTAACATTTAAATCAATATTTTAATTTGTTGGCTTTCAATTGGACATAATCATGTTTAACAATTTCCTTTATTTCCTATTCATCTGCTGCTAATTATACTTTTTTCACTTTTATTTTGGTAATTTGGTTTTCCTTTCTCTTTTATCAAGTTAAATAATGGATCATTTATTTTATTAGTCTTTGAAAAAAATCTGGTTAACAAATTAACTAAGGATGTCTTTACTAGTCTTTTGTTAGTAGTTTTGGTATCTGTATTTTCTTTGATTTTTATTTTTATGTTTGTTGAGGGGGTAATTTGTCAGGTTACTATTTTTTAAAATTCTTTACTCAATTCATTAGTAATTTTGTTTACTCCTTGGTGGAGAAAACATTTACAGATAAAAAATTTCCCCTAAGAAGTACTTTGGCTTCATCTTGAAAGTTTTGGGATATTGTTTCATTGTTATAATTTTTTTTGTTAAAATTATTTATCATTTCTATGATTTGTTCTTTGACCTGCTCATTCTTCAGAATTATATGTTGTCTCTACTTTAGTCTGAATCTTCCTTTCAAATACTCCTTACTGATCATAATTTTATTGTATTGTGAGCTTTAATATATTTAATGAATCTTTGCTTTTCTGCCTTTATTAGTAAATTCTTCATGTACCCAAACATGATGAGTCTTTGTAATGATACCAAGTAACAAGCTGAGAAATGTATATATGCCTTATGATTCCTTTCAGTAACTTCCAGATATCTGTCATATCTAAGTTTTATATAATTCCATTAATATCCTTTATTTCATTCTTGTTTATCATTCTGTTAAGTTGTCTAAGTCTAAAGGGAGCAAATTGAAGTAACCAATAGTGGAGAATTCTTTGCCTAAGAATTTCTTATTTCTTTGCTTAGTCAAGTAATTCTGTATTCAAATATGTATGGGGGTGGGGGGAGGGAACTGAGTCCAAATTATGCTAATGGATTCTATATCAAGTTTCTTTCCAGAATAAACCATTAAGAAGATATTTGTACATTTCTAGGAATCATCCAGTTCCAACCCTCTTATCTTACATCCTCATAAACAGAACATTTTGGTTAATTTCTGAGAACTCATGGTACAGAAATAGGAAGTATACAACTGCTGTGTTGGTACAAGCAGGGACTTATGCATGTTCCCTTACAATCTTCAGCAAAGTTAAGCTCTAAAATTACAAATTGACAGGACCTAGAATTTTGTTTCCACATCCACAATTATTGCTTTATGAGTTCTTCTTATATTTCAAATGGCTTTTCCTTGGTATTTGTATGTAATTACAATAAATTCGTATGTATTTAATGTTGATATTTTTTCATCATCTGTAGTTCCTTTTAGATTAATGAAGTTTCACTGCTTTTCTCTTTTTCCTGCTTACTGTTGCCTTATCAAAGATCATGATTGCCATCCTTGCTGTTTTGGGACTCAGCTGAGTTATAATAGACTCTACAATAGCCTCTCATTTGAACTCAGCATGAGTCTTTATATTTTAAATGTGTTTCCAGTAAACAACATATTGTGGGGTTTTGCTTACTGATTCATTCTGTCACTGTCCTCTGTTTTATGGTAAAGTTAATCCCATTCCCATTCACAGTTTGTTTTTCTCTCCATAGTATCCTATTATGTTGTTTCCTCTCCTTGCACAGTGCCCTTTCTCTTCTGTTTTATTTAGAAGAAAAAAAGAAACTAGGGAAAGAGAGGGAAATGAAATTAACTTTAGATATCTAGAGTTGTAACAGTCTGAGCACAATCCTTTTCATCTAGTCTAACATTGTTGTCTGTCTCTATCTCTCTTTCCACCCCAACCCTAACTGTACATTTGTATGATCTCTTTGTGCCTAGTTATCAGAAATAATGTTCCTCCTTCATCCACCTTCCTTCCCTCATGTATTCCTCTTTTACTCCTTTTCTTTTCTTTCTTGAAAGAAAGAAACAACTGGACAAATGTTAAGTTTTATCTTCCTTTGTTCTTTGGTTCTTGCTTTGACCGCTGAAAATGGTGTAATTCTGAAGGGTCAATAATCTTGTCTTTACTTCAATCGTTATTTAACCCTTTCAAATTGCTCAGACTTTTATTTTTATCTTTCTAGGTTTCTCTTATCTTCTGCAATTAAATTTCAAAGATTCTATTCAAATCAGTGTGGAATAATGGAAAAAGTCCGGAAATTCAGAGTGAAAAGATCTGAGTTTGAATCCTTGAGCTGTCACTTATTACCTCTCTTACATCAGGAAAGTCATTCAAATTTTCTGTGTCTCCATTTTCTGGAATATAAAATGAGTTAGTTGGAGTAGATGACCTTGCTAAAAATCTAAGTGAACTATCTGCATGGCATCCCCATCACCTACCAGACAAAAAAAGCAAAGTGCTTATGGGGCATAGCATCTAAAGTCCCATAAAATTCTAAATCATCTTATGATTCCAAATCAAAGAAGTGATGAAACATTACTCAGGGAAGATGAAATTATAACAATGGATGAAATTATAGCAATGGATGAAAACCTCTTTTTCCCCTCTGCCTAAGGTAGTGGTCTTCAGACTGGTAAGGATGAAATAAAAATAGTTGAAAGAACTGACTCTGAGATTAGTATGGAGGTCATAAGAGAGGCACCAGCCATTCCTAGACACTTCAGACTATTAGGCATAGGCACCAGGTTTCAGAAACTATAGGCGTGACTGCCAAGTCACAATGGATCTCTAGGGAAAAAGAAAACAGGATAGATCCAACTCCAGCTAAATATGTGTGTATGTTTTCTTATTTTCAAAAAAAGAGAAAAATGGTAGGATTCTTCAAGTTGCAAGCTAATGAGCTTGACTCATTCTTAACAGATCTCTATAAAGCATTATTAAACAGATGACTTGTGAGCACATAGGAAAGAAGGAATCACTGACAACCAGTATGATTTCATCAAGAACAGGTCAAAAATAAGAAGTGCTAACCTAATTTCCTTTCTATAAGGTTCCTAGACTAGTAGTTTAGGTGAATATCATTGATATAGTATTCCTCAGTTTTGGCAATAAACTTTACAAGGTCTCTGATGGAAGTCCTGGGAAAAAGTCTCTAAGGGCAAATCCTAGGGATCTGTCCTTGACCCAACATTTTTACCAATTACTTGGATAAGGTATAAATGTGATCTTATCAAATTTGCAGAAGACTCTGAACCTGGAGGGATAGTTAATACATCAAATGACATGATTAAGATATAGAAATATCTCAACATGCTAAAAGTATAAGCCAAGTCAAATTAAATGAAATTTGATAAGAAGATGTGTAAGGTTTTAAACTTAGGTAGAAACCCTTCCCAAAAATAATATGCATGGACAAGCTGAAGATATGATTAGATACAACTCATGTGAAAAAGAAGCCAGTCAGTGCAAGCTCAAGGTGAATTAATAGGGTGTCATGATAGACTGTATTAATAATTGAACAATTCAAATTTCATCAAACATTTATTTATTAACTACTATGGTCAAGACAAAGAAGTATTGTGTTCATCATGGAGGTGAAAATTGTCCCACTCTGATCTGACCTGATAAATGAATCAATTAATAAGCATTTATTAAGCCTTCACAGCCCTCAGGTACTTGGCTGAATTCTGATCTCTAACTTATGTGAGCTTATACAGCAACAGGGACGCATAACACATAGAGTAAACACAAGGAAACCTTAGAACGAAAGGTATTAGCATTTTTGGTAACTGGGAAAGAACTCTATAGCATTTGGACTGAGTCTTACCATATCTGGAATGGCAAGCTGAAAGCTAGGAGAAAGTAAGTAGAACAAGAGAGCAAGATTTGAATTGTAATTCTTCCTGAAGAAAACAAATCATGGAGCTTATTGGTGTCAAACTCAAATAGAAATGGATCCTAGCAGGCCAAGCAATGACTTGGAAAATCACATATTTAGCATTACCTTTGTTGTACTGTAGTTCTATTTATTTTGATAAGCATTTCCTAATATTTTACTGGGTTCAGAAAGATCTCAGGGCTGTTTGTGGCCCTGGAGAACTTGATATCTCTGATGTAGATAATTTCTCAAGATCTGAGCTAACAAAATAAATCAAAGTTTGACTTTGGTGGGGAGCAATTTGGTAAAATTTAGGAAAATATGAAGAAAAAGTAGAATGAAAATCACCTCCACACCTAGATACAGATCCAGATTCTACCTCTAATAGAAAAAGAGAACAGAACTAAGGATAATTAAAGACATAAAAGATCTAAAGAGAATTAATGAAGATGAAGAAGAACCAGAAAGTGTAATCAGGAGAGAGGAAAACCTCAAGAAGATAAAGAAGGTAAGTTGACAAGACATAGTTATCAAGAAAAGGCAAGCAGAACATATAAAATATGACAAATTCATAAAGTGCATTACTGGGTGGGAATGAAACAGGGATAAGGTTGGATCAAGGTTTAAGTAGAAGTGGGTATAGCCGTGGAGATAAAGGAACAAAGGGGAAATAAGGTTTTCAGATAATTGAGAACGGATAATTATCTATAGAATTTTTTATGAGATACTTAGCTTTGAGATGTTAACATTTACAAGTATTTAGAAAACAACAATCTAAGAACCTCAACTAGTAAGGATGGCAGGGAAAATTATTCAGTGGCCTGCGTTAAGTGTGCAATGTTTATCTTTTTGCCACAACCAAATGACTTATCAGTGTTCTCGGTATAGTGTGATCTCCTAGGAGGAAAGGCAAAGGAACTTTGAAGAACATGTCTTCTCCAGGCTGTTACGGACATTTAAGTGAAAAGACAACCTGTTCCCATCAGGTGTTTGCTGTTGCTCATCCTTCATTCTCAGAAGACCAATGACATCAGAAAGGTGATAGCTTAACTTGCAAATGAATTGGATTTAAGTGAGGCAAAACTATGCAAAGTTATCAGTCTCATTCTCTCCTCCAGCATCATCTGAGTTCCGTAGCAAGACATAGGTCAAAAAGACTGGCAAAGGCCCACAGAATCTGAACTAAGAGACCCCATGAGGTATTTAGCTTCTTGTCTAAGACTTGACAATTACTGCCATTATTTTTAAAGTTTCTCATGACAGGGTCATTGGGCAGGTATGAATTACCAGAAGTATAGGGTGGTCATCCATTTTGTAAATCTCTACAGGTTATCTGTTATATTTTGGCTACCTACCCTCGGAGAACAATAGACTTCTCTGTTGCTTTTATTAGGTCAACAAATAGCTATTCTGGTGCCCCTGAGATGGAAATCACTACCTACTTTTCTCTTTTTTTCTCTGACATTTACTGAATGATATCTTACCCAATAACTTCTATGACTCCATTTTTGTCATTCTTTGAAGGGCAAGTAACATCTTTAGTCCCCAGAGCATCCAGCTCCCTTCTTTTCAAGAAAACTCAAATCCTTTTTCTGCTCTAATTGAAAAATACTACTTTTCTATTCATTTTTCCTCTAAGTAACTTTATTCTACTCTCTCATTCTGAGAAGGGTCTTCTCTTTTCTTTCACCTCAAATCTTCATTTTCCTCCTTTAAACCTTGACTAAAGAGTCAAATCAAGTCAACTCAAAAAGTGTAGATTTTGTTTGCTTTTGTTTGTTTTAAAGTCCGAGTCTCTCTATTTTTGTCTAAGTTGGAAGTAAAGGGGCTACTCAAGGGCCCTGTCCCACTCGGATCAGCGCAGGAGATTTGATCTGTTCCATTTCCAACCTGGGCTGGTCTCTGTTATTTTTAAAATCATGACTTTTGTAAAGACATAGAAGGTATTCTCATCAAATTTGCAGATGTCCCAAAGCTAGGAGAATGCTAATATACTGGATGGCAGAGTTAAAATCAACAAGACATTAAATGGCTAAAGCATTGTGCTGAATTTAATATGATGAAATTCAAGAGGAATTAATATAAGGTCTTGCCTTTTGGCACCAAGAAGAAATTAACTTCAACACTGTAAACTGGGGGAGGCATTGTTACTTAGTAGTTCTGGAAAAGATAGATGGTTTCTATAGACTGCAAGTTCAATAGGAGTTAGTAATATGAATTTTAGCCAAAAAGCTAGAGCAATATGGGGCTGCATTAAGAGGAATACAACTTCCAGGATTAGAGGGGTGACATAGTCCCATTGTATTCTATTTTCATCAGATTTCATCTGAAATATTCTGTTCAGTTCCAGGTGCCACAGTTCAAGAAGTAGATTAATAAACTGGACTGTCCAGAAGACAACCACCAGGTTGGTGATGGGTCTTGAGTACATGCTATATAAAGATTAGATTAAGGGACTGGGAATGTTTACCCTAGAGAAGATGGAGGGTGGTAGGGAGAATTATAACTGAATTTTATCTCCATTATGTCATAGCAGGCTTCTCAACCTGAAAGATCACCAGCCCTGCAACTCTTTCTTCTGATTGGTCAGTTTCTCTAAGAACCTTCACTTAAAGGAAACTGTTCAGGCTAACCATTGTTAATTCTTTCATTACTCTCTAGTCTCTGCTCCAGACTCTATAGATTTCTGTTAGTACTATGCCCTTAGTTTGACACTTTCCTTTCCATCATCAACCCAACAGTTTTTTAGTATTCTTCTAAAAGATATCATCCCTGTTAGAGTATAAGCTCCTCAGAAAAAAAATTATGTCTTTTGCTTGTGCTTGTATTATCGGCATGGAGCTCAGTTTCTGCCATATACTGATCACTTAATAAATGCTTCTACTCTTGTGCATGGTGGCACACATCTACAATTCTATTTGCTAAGGAAGCTGAGGACAACAGGTCTCTTGAGCTCTCAAGTTTTGTATTGCAATGGTATAAGCTAAACACTAAATTAGAAAAAATATGGTGAACCCCTGGAAGTGAAGGGGAGGGCAGGCTATCAGGTTGCCTAAGGAGTTGCAAAACTAACCCCAACTGAAAATGGAGCAGGTAAAATCTACAATGCTCATCAGAGTGGGACAGGGCCAATGAGAAATGTGTCTATGCTTCCAGTTGAGACAAAGTACAAAATCTCATTTTTTGAAAAAATGTTTTCTGATTTTGGTTTTAACAAGGAACTAGAAACACAGCAAACTTCCATTAATTTAGGGAAATGGCTACACTGTTTATCTTATATTAATGTAACAGAACATTAGTATGCTGAAGAAACAAAAAATATAATAAATCTGAGAAGCATCAAAAGAATTTTATGAATTAATACCAAATGATGCAGGGTCAGGAAAATGATATACTTGACTACAACAATGAAAATGGAAAAAATGACAATAACAAAAATAATTTAAACTCAATGCTATGAAATTATAACAAGGTTTGATGCCAAAGAAGAAATATGAAAAAACATCTCTCTCTAATATCCTCTTTGTTACAGAGATCAGAATATACAGAAACTGATATACAGCATATACATTTAGACTTTCAATGAGTCAATTGGCTTAGTGGAACTTGTTTTCTTCCTTCTTTCTTTTTTTTTTAAATTCTTTGTTATAAAGAACGGCTTTCAGGAGAGTGTGGGAGGATCCAAGATGAAATATAGTTGATGTGAAAGCTAAAAAAAAAAATCAATGAAAATCTAGTTTAAAAAGAAGAGTAAGTCCCCAAAGTCAGCAGAAGGAAGATATAAAGTATATTCTGGATGTTGAAACTTCAAGATTGTGCTCTGCTATATTCTATGACAAGACTTCATGTCCCATTTCAAGGGGGATCTAATTTAAACTCTCAGTGACAGGAAAAGAAATACCCTTCTTCTATTTTAGGAACATTAAAAAAAACTTAGCAGCTGCTTGTCTATAGATGACTTTTGTTCTTCCTCATCATTCTGGGTCCAAAAGAAAGATGATAATTAAAAGAGATAATAGAGTATGTAAGAGCACAGGCTACAACACAATCTAATAATATAATCAGCAATCAAGAGGATGGAGGGTTTTGCCTACTAGTTGGACTGGCCCATCTGATAGACTGAGACCTGACTTGTGAAGTTCTGATACCTTAGGTCTAGAACTAAAGATTTCAGTGACATTTTGGAAGCTAATGTATAGAGCTAACTCTTTCCTCTTCAGGATTTCCCTAACCTTAATTTGGTTCAAGATAAAGGTAGAAATGATTTACTCCAATGAGTTTGGAGAAAGAAAGAAAGAAAGAAAGAAAGAAAGAAAGAAAGAAAGAAAGAAAGAAAGAAAGAAAGAAAGAAAGAAAGAAAGAAAGAAAGAAAGAAAGAAAGAAAGAAAGGAAGGAAGGAAGGAGGAAGGAAGGAAGGAAGGAAGGAAGGAAGGAAGGAAGGAAGGAAGGAAGGAAGGAAGGAAGGAAGGAAGGAAGGAAGGAAGGAAGGTAGAAGAAAGGAAGGAAGGAAGGAAGGAAGGAAGGAAGGAAGGAAGGAAGGGAGGGAGGGAGGGAGGGAGGGAGGAAGGAAGGAAGGAAGAAAGGAAGGAAGGAAGGAAGGGAGGGAGGGAGGAAGGGAGGAAGGAAGGAAGGAAGGAAGGAAGGAAGGAAGGAAGGAAGGAAGGAAGGAAGGAAGGGAGGGAGGGAGGAAGGGAGGAAGGAAGGAAGGAAGGAAGGAAGGAAGGAAGGAAGGAAGGAAGGAAGGAAGGAAGGAAGGAAAGGACGGAGAGGGAGAAGTGAGAAAGGGAGGCAGTATGAGAGGGAGGGAGGAATAGAGCAACGAAGGAAGGAAGACAGATCTATTTTTCCACATCTCAGGAAGGAACAATGCATCTTCCCAGAAAAAAAAAGAATGGGGAAGCAGAGTCCTAATGAAATTTTGAGAAAAGAGAGGTTAGATGATTAGAAAGTGAACCTGGGAATTTAGAAACCAAATCCCTCCATTTAAGACAATTTAGCAGGAATAGGCCAATGAAACTGAATTTTCAGAATTTCAACTAAGCCCACAAATCATCAAGCCTATTGAATCTGATAAAAAGGGGTTTTTAATCTAAAGAAGACTATTTTTTGACATTTCTCTTTTTCTTGTGATAAAGAAGTGACTAGATGATACATTAACTTGAATAACCATCTTCAATGACAGGTTAATCTTGAGAGCATTGTACTTGTCAGCTAACTTTTTATGTGTGTGACAGAATTACTGGATCTTGGAACTTTTCTAATTCAACATGCTCACTTTACACTACTGTTATTTATTAATACTACTCTCCTGGATTTTCAAAATTTTCTGCAGAATTACAGAGATTAATTAACCTACTTTCTCTCTCTCTCTCTTTTTTGATATGGTAATAGAATGTGTGTTATGTGCATACAGTCACATTTGCCTTAGAAATTGTTTTCAGGAGGAGATAATGTCATCTGCGGTGTAACAAATATCCACCTTCACCTGGGATTGTAGAGTGAAGAGTAAAGTCTCAAAAGTAGACAACTAGATTGCTCTCGAGAGATAAGCTGACAAATGAGTGCAGTTCATTATAATGTACAAACCACATTAGTGTGAAGTCATGTTGATTATGGCAGTTGGATGTGGAGTATTCAATCTACCCAGATTCTCAAACTTGGAGTTATCCTATACTCTTCACCCTCTATCCAATATTCAATACTCATTGCCAACTCTTGTCATTTCTACTTCCACATCATATTTAACATCTTGGTCTTCTTTCCACTTACACTGCCACCACCCTAATGCAGGTCTTCACCTTTTACCTAGACTATTTTTGCAGGCTTCTAATCAATCCCCCTCCCATATCTCTAGATCATCTAAAGCATAGCTGCCAAAGTGATATTCCCTAAGCACAAATCCCATCATGTCATTAAATTCCAGTTCCCTGTTCACTGAAATCCAATGATTGTATTGCCTTTAGGGTCAATCAATCAATAGACTGTTAGTTATTCAGCACTGACTATGTGCTAGGCACTATGCTAAAGGCTATATAGCAAATGCAATCTCTTCTATTTAGCATTTAAAATCTTCCATAATCAAGTTCCAAGTTACTAAAGAGTGTGTAAAAAGGAATAACATATGATAACGCTGGAAACATCTTTATCATATAACCATTGCTTTTCATGAACTCTACAATCCACTCAAACTTGCCTAAGTGATGCTCCTCCTGTACAACATTTCATTTTTCCATCTTCAAGCTTTTGCAGAGGCTAATCCAATGCCCATGATGAGCTACACCTATACCTCAGGCTGTTGGCAATCTGGCTTCCTTCAAAGCTCAGTTCAAATATCACTCCTGGGACAGGGTTCTGGGAAGACAGTGGAATAAGTTGGAAAATTTCAAGCTGTCAAGATTTTCCTGCACAAAAGAGATAAAATAGCACTTTTGGGCAAACATAGAGCTGGGAAAACAAACAAGATGAGGGGCAGAACAGGGGTCCTCCTGGGACAATCAGAGAAGATCTGACAAAACTTCCCAGGCCTAGATTTTCTCCCAGTAAAGAGAAAATACCTTCAGGGTAGTTTAACAACAAATGGCAAGCTGCTTACACAACAAGCAGCAAACCCTGGGGTTAGCTGGGTTAGGAGGTTGCATAGGCCTCAGCCACAGGAACTTTTACCCAAGGAATAGTGAGGGCAATTGGGCATCTGACCTGAGGAAGATCTAGGGAACCTCTGCTGACAAGGAATGCCAGACTCAACTGTATTGTGGAGAGTGGCAGCAGAGACAAAAAAGGAACCAGCACACACCCAATGAGTGCAAAAGCAGTGGGGCAGACATACTGTTGACTGTAGGAACTTATAGGAGACTAGAAGTCTTGGTCTGAGTTCAAAGTCAGAGGGAAGAAATGACGAGGCTCAGAGGCCAGAGGCACCATACCTCATATGCCAGAACTAGACATGATTATAAAAACTAAATCATTTTTTTAATGTATAAGCAAAGGAGAACGAATCCAACCCTAGAGAGCTAATATGAGAAGAAAGAGTAGGGTTCATCTTCAGAGGAGGATACTGAACCAAAGAAATCCTTTTCTACCCCAAGAGTAATGTCAAATGGTCACCTGCCCAAAAAGAATTCACTGAAGAACTTAAAAAAGACTTTAAAATCAAACGAGAGAGACAGGAAAAACTAAAAAGAAAAGTAAGGACAATACAAGAAAAACAAGAAGATTATGACAAGAAAGTCAACCAATTAGAAAAAAAGATCCAGAATCTTAAGGAAGAAAAGGACTCCTTGAAAATCAAAATTGGGCAAGGGGAAGGCAGCCAAGTTATAAGAGATGAAGAAGTTTAAAAAATATATAAAGAATGAAAAAAATAGAAGAGAATGTAAAACATCTCATAAGAAAAACAATGGATCTAGAGAACATATCAAAAAGATAAAACCTAAGAATAATTGAACTACCTGATCAAAAAGAGAATCTTGATACAATAATACAAAAAAATACTTACATTTTTATGAAGCATTAGAACAAAAGGGGAAAGTAGAAATAGAATAAAGTCCACCAATCACAAACTGAAAGAAATCCTATGGGGAAAACTCACAGGAATATTTTAGTCAAATTCCAAAACCCCCAGATCAAGGACAACATATTACAAGCAACAAGAAAAAAAAAACATTTTATATATATATATGACAGTACCACAATTAGAATCACACAAGACTTACTGTTAGTGACACTAGAAGAATGCAGGTCTTGGAACACTATATATTGAAGAGCAAAAGAACTGGGCCTCCTGATGACATTATCATACCCAGTAAAGCTAAGCATAATTCTGAATGAAAAAAAAAACAAAACAATGGACATTTGATCAACTATCAGACTTTCAGGACTCTGTTAAAAAAACAAACAAACCCTGAAATCAACAGAAGATTTGACATACAAGAGAAATATAAAGTACATATCAATGACCAATTACCAGGGACTAAATAAGGATAGAATATTTACCTTTTATAATGGAAAATGTAATGGGAAATGTAATGGAAAATGTAAAACCTAAGTCTAAGATTGTTACAAATAACTAGGTAGCTTATAAGACAGATTGGGGTAGACCTGCATATGATATGACTTCAAAATGTAAAATCCTTAGAGAAAAGAGTAAGAATCTTATACAAATGGAGTACAAGAGAAAGAATCAATACAGAGGAATTAGATGTGGGAAGCAAGGTTGTTAGTTTTGAACACCTACTTTGATGGGAAATGGGTTTAAGAAGGGAAAATACATATACATCTAGAAGAGTACAAAAGTCTTCTAAATTAGGAAGAATTAACTCTAAGGAGATATAAAGCGGAGAGAGGATAAAGGAGGGGCATTTAAAGAGGAGGGTGAGGGAATAGGTTAAAAGGGGGAAATAAAAGGGTGTTTGGATTTAGTAAACTAGAAGGATAAGTTAGGGAGCTTTAGAGGGGAAGGGGATAGAATAGGTCAAAGGGGTACACAAAAAGGGTATTTAGCTTTAAGGAAATGGGAATATAAGAGAAGGATTGCTGGAGTAGGTCAAGTAATGGAAGGATAAGGTAGCAGATAGAAATAAAGTAGAGGAGTTAGGAGAGATAGAAAAAAAGATAAGCACAAACACTAAAAGAAAGATTAGGAGTAGAATCTCTTAGGGGAAGTATTTGCTTATGGATGTATGTGTATTTATGTATTCATGTATGTATATATCAATAACTATATATAAATATATTGAAGCTCAGTTTTAGCCTTGGGGTGGTGGGTAGAGGCAAAGCAGGGGGGAAAAGAATAAAGTAAAAAAAATGAAAATATACATCACCTCTGACCTGATTAATGCTTCCACCCAATACATCTTGTATTTATTTTATATATTTTGTATACATGTATATGTCCTCTCCTCCAAAGCAATAAAAACTCCTTAATGACATCATCAGAATGTATTGATGAGTCTAGAGCATCACAGGTATGAGCTACATTAAAAAAAAAATAAGCACCTTGAGAAAGGTACTTTTTTTCTTTTTATCTCTGCTGCCTAGCTGTCTTTCACATAATAACACTGCTAAATGTTTATTGATTACATGAGTGATTGTGTAAAAAATTAAGTACCAAGTGCTAGGCTAAATGCTTATGGGACAAATATGAAAGCAAGGCAGCCCAAACCAACAAGAAGCTATAATAAACAAGAACAATGATGGCACATAGTGTATGATAAATAAATGTTAGCTATCAATATTAATAACAATGCTAACCAGTAGTCGTAGTAGTCTACTATTATGTAAAAACCTAGACCTGAAGGTTTGACTTATCCCTCATACACTTATATATTAGATACTAAATAAAAGTTATGCTTCTTTATTTAAATTTTTCACTTTATTTTACATAATAATAGTATTTATATAGTACCTACTGTGTAACAAGCACTGTACTAAATGCTTTACAAATATTATCTATCTTGTTCCTCACAACAATCCTGGGAGGTAGGTACAATTATCATAATCAATGAAACTGAGGTAAATAGTGGTTAAGTGGCTTGCCTAAGGTCATATAGGTAAGGAAGTATCTGAAGACAGATTTGAGCTTTGGTCTTCCTGACTCCAGGCCCGGAACTTTAATCTACTGCATCACATAGCTATCTAACTGAAACTACTTATAAGAGAGTGGTGACCAGAGCAGGGGGAATTATTTTGGAAAGTTACAGGAATGCTGGGAGTGGGAGGGTTTGGGGAAGAATGCCCTTTCTAGCATCAGTGAAAATGCTGATTGATTCATGTTTCCAGCACTGAAAAGTGGAAGTGGTAATAAGTGGTCATGTTCATGCATGCAGAGCAGATAATAAGATCCAGTGGTCTGGGGAATGCAATGGCAGGCCTTGCAGATGGTAAGAACATGTAAGGGATGAAATGTAACTGAGTAATTTTAAGCATTGATGCCACAAAGGAGAAACACATGGACTCCCTGCTACTAGATGGAGAAGACCTGGAGAACACCTATGCTATATTACCAAAATCACTTAGTGTGACTGAAAATTCCTTAATGTTCTCTCATACGTGTATTAACAAGGTCTAATTACTTCCTGTTTGTCCATCTATTGGTACAGTCACAAATGATACCAAACTATAGTATTTCAGTTTGGTCCCTGTGAGGGTAATAAGAAGATAAAAACACTCTAGAAATGTACACTTCTAGAATTTAGTAACTGATAAACCCAATTCTTTTTCTTTCAGAAGATTTTGCTTTGTTCTTCTTTGCAATTGTATTTATAATTTCTCCCATAAATATAGACATATCTTCTTTTAATGTTACTGCTTTTTGTTTTTCTTTGTCCATATTGTCTTTCACTGCAGAATATTTGCATTCTCAAACAATTGTCCTCTCTCTCACTTCTATGGAGAGACTCTCCACTGTGAATTTAAGTCCTTTGATTCTGCTTATTTTTTCTGTGGTATAAGCCATAAATTCTGCCATTTATCCTGTTTTAACTTCTTTCTGGATTCTGATTTCTCTCTTAAGCCAATTAGAAAATCTTGCTGTAGGGATCCGTGCTTTTTGAAATCCCCAAGATTTATTGTTTCATTAAATTAAATTCAATTTCCTTTGTCTTGTAATATTTAGAGATTTTTGTACTCATTTCAATACTTTAGTAGTTATCTTTCCTTCTATTGTAATATCTTCTCTTTTGATATATTTACTTGTCCTCTGAGTTTTTTTAACTAAGTTTTCTTCCTCCTGAGGTGTTTGGTTTTAGGCATTTCTCCCTTTATTTCCTTATCATTCTTTTTAGACTCCTTCCCCTAGAATAGGTGGATCTCACTGAAGTTGAATCTTTAAAGTATCTCCGTGTCCACTTGGGTTATGGGATTCACTTTTCATTAGCCTTTTACTCAGCCCCAAAAGTGACATGTTGGGGGACAGGACTGGTACTATTCTATATGTGTGCCGGTGTCTTGCCTCAGACCCCCATGCTCTCTAGTTTTTTGGCTGAATACTACAGCTCCAAGCAATGCATGCTCTTCCTTTGATATTCTTCTGCCTCTTCTGCAAAAAGGTAGACCAAGCTGAGGCTTCCTACTTGTTGCTATGGCATGATGGAGTGAAGCTAGAGGTATAGCAACAACATTGAAGACATTGAGTAGATTTCAGAACATATCAGTAGGTTGAATTGAACATTAGAGATTATCATTCTCTGTTATTAATTTATAAGTTTGTTACTTTATGATTTTGGTATCTTGGCCTGTGGAGATAGCTGAAAATTGATCTATCACTAGCATATAATTATACTTTTGGGAAGTTTTTGAAAGCTAAGGGAGACTGACATATCTAGCTGTCCATTTTCATAGTAGTCACCTGACCTGGAAGTCAGTTGTGGTAATTTTTTATCTTAAATTATGATAATTTTCTGTGTAATATGATCTTGGAAGGACATTCATTATTTTTAAGCTAATAAAGCATACTTAAGTTTAAATTCTGGAAGTGGGAAAATTCGAATCCTAGAATTGAAAAAACTAAGTCTTCATTACTTTGTCCTGATTAGTGGGTGAATTTCCCAAATATTTTACCTGCCAAATTCATCATATATCTATACATGTTGAAACTAGTTCTTCTACTAGCAAAATAAAGACAGTCAAAAAGAATGACTTGGTTTTCTGAGACTCTACTGTGAAACATTTGAAATCTAAAAGTGACAAATTTAAATCTTAGCAAGGTCTCTTCAGCCATCCCTGCTTCCAAGTTATACATAAATGGACCCATTTATTGTCGAAATTTGTTTGATGAGATTTTTATATTAATGCATTGATAGACATTTGCTTTTTAAGGATGAGACCTTTTTGGTAAAAGCACAAGTTTGAGTGCTACCTGGCAAGATTTCTAGGACTCAGGTGAAAACCTGGAGTTCAAAGCTTGGCTTATCACTTGTGTGTATATAATAGACACAATAAAACGAGTACTTCTTTATTTAAATCTTTAGCTTTATTGCAAATTGAGGGAAAATGGACTGCTTCAAAACACTAATACTTTGAAAAGCTCTTAAAGTCTGTATTGGACCAGTCTAGGTTTCCAAATTCCAAAAAAAATATAATGTTCTTGTACTCATTCAGAAAATAAAATGAGTTATCAGATCATTTATCTAACACGTAAGCACTTCCTCTTGGTAATGTTTTTTAAAGACTTTTAAATCCACAGGCACAAAATATTCTTGCTGCTTCTCATCATTTTTTCAGAGACCATGCCCTAGAGATGACCTGAAACTCCAGCTCTGGAAATCAGTTATCCCTTCTGGAATGACTTCACCATATCTTGATCATCCCTCCCCTATACTTTCAGCAAGACCATTTCCTAACCTTGCACTACCTCTTATAATTCTTGCTCTGGGAAATACTAATTTATGATCATGGTTTTCAGGTAGTCCCATAATTTTTAAATTGTCTCTCCTGGATCTATTTTCCAGGTCAGTTGTTTTTCCAATGAGATATTTTATATTGTCTTCTATTTTTTTCATTCTTTTGGCTTTGTTTTGTAATTTTTGGTTCTCATGAAGTCATTACCTTCCATTTGCTCCATTCTAATTTTTAAAAAACTATTTTCTTCAGTGAACTTTTTTTGAACCTCCTTTTCCATTTGGCTTAATTCTGCTTTTTAAAGCATTATTCTCTTCGTTGACCTTTTTGGACCTCTTTTGTCAATTAAGTTAGCCTGTTTTTAAAGGTGTTATTTTCTTCAGCATTTTTTGGGTCTCCTTTAGCAAGCTGTTGACTCACTTTTCATGATTTTCTTGCATTGCTCTCATTTCTATTCCCAATTTTTCCTCCACCTCTCTTACTTGATTTTCACAAACCTTTTTG
Source organism: Bettongia penicillata ogilbyi (assembly GCA_023548195.1). Lineage (NCBI taxonomy): Eukaryota > Metazoa > Chordata > Mammalia > Diprotodontia > Potoroidae > Bettongia > Bettongia penicillata. The sequence continues at coordinate 1,060,994 of JAJHZJ010000040.1, forward strand.
AGCTCTCCCATGGCCTGAGACCACTGCATATTTATTTTAGAGATTTTGGATGCAGAAGCCTTAACTTCTTCCTCTGATGGTATGCATTGTTCTTTCTCATCTGAAAGGATGGAAGAAAATACCCATTCGCCAAGAAAGTAGCCTTCTATAGTCTTATTTTTTTCCCTTTTGGGGTCATTTCCCCAGCCAGTTACTTGACTTTTGATTCAGAGTTCTCAGTTCCTCCAAGGTGGCACAATCAAGGGAGAGAAGTTTACTCCTCTCCTGGCCTGTGCTCTGACTTGGAAGCTACCACAGGCTTTTTTGCCCAGGATCTTTGAAGCTGTCCTTGGAGTTTATGGGTTGAGCAATCTGGGAACCACAGCTGCTGCCAGGAATTCCATCCTCAAGGCCTGCTCTGCTTCTGTTCCTGCTGCCATGCAACCAAGACTGGGCTGCACTCTGCTCTGAGACTGGTGCAAAGGAGCTTTTCATCTCAGAATCAGCAAGTGGGATTCTCTCTCCACAACTGCCTCCAGCTCCACCATGACAGCACACTCCTCCTCACCCCTGTGCCACCACTCAAGGCTGAGACTCAGATCAACTACTTGATCCCCCCAGGGGCTTTAGGCAGAGAACTCCTAAAGTGGACGCTGTGCCACTGTGATAGCTGCTACCCTGGGGCTGCTGGAGCCAGACTGAGTTCCCTTCTCACCCAGGTGAAAGGACTTTCTCACTGACTTTTGAAGCTGCCTTTGGCATTTGTGGGTTGAGTAACCTGGAAACCTCAGCTGATGCCCCTGGGGCCTGCTCATGCCGTGTGGCCAAGGCTGGGCTGCTCTCCACTGAACCCAGTGTCATTCTTGTCCATCTTCCAGGCTGTCTTAGACTGGAAATCTCTTTCCCTCTGTTGTTTTATGGCTTCTGCTGCTCTATAATTTGTTTAGAGTCATTTTTACAGGTATTTTATAGGCTATGGGGGCAGAGCTAGAGTAGGTATGTCTTTCTACTCCTCTACTTGACTTCACCCCAGGAAATAGTAATTTAAATGAACACTACCACTGTTTGGGGCAGCTAGGTGGCATATATTCCTGAGTTTAAATCTAGCCTCAGACACTTACTAGCTGGGCGAATCATTTAACTCTATTTCCCTCAGAAAATGGTAAACCACTCCAGTATCTCTGCCAAGAAAACCCCAAATGAGGGCACAAAAGTGGACACAACTGGTTGGTTGGTTGTTGTCCTTTCATCTTCAAAGAAGACCAAAATGACATCATCAGGATGACATCACATTTCAGTGTTTCCAGTTGTGGCTGATCAGACCAATACAAGTTTGAAATGCTCTGCCACAAGTTGGGCACAGATGGTTCATGTGAATATTTGGGGTGGATATCCCAAATTTGTTCATCCTGTGTTTACTTTGTGCTGTGTGAATTCTGCTTTGCTCAAAGAGCACAGCATCCTTTTTGCTACGGGCATCCCATGATGAGTGGTCCTGTGCCAGTGTCTCCCATGGTGCACAGTCAAATCCAAAGTTCTTGAGAGAGACCGTGAGTCAGTGAAATGGTATGGGTGATGTGTTTTGATTCGTGCCTAAATTGGATTTAAGTGAGGCAGAGTTGCACAAAGTCGTCAGACTCACTCTCTCCTCCAGAGTCATCATAGTCCAGTGGCAGGACTGAGTCAAGATGGCTGGCGATGGCTCAGGAATTAGTGGATGACTTTGGCATCTCTGGTGTCTAACCAAGCTCTAAGCACTCCATAGAGCCTGCTTCATTTGCCTTCATGACCATTGGAACAAATTGTTGTCATCTGTCCATTCCACCAGAGGAAGTCTTCACATGCTTGAGGTAGACACTCCCCTAACTCACTAATGGGTTTGAGAACCTTGGTTACCCTCAACCTGGTTTGGCCCATCTGCCAAAACAGTTTACCAGGGTGTGGGTGCTGCACATGCTGCAGCTTCTTGGAGTCAGAGGTGAGAGTTAGGTGGAACAGGTAGACACCAAAGGTGGAAAGATCCCTGAAAAGGACTCGGCAGCCATCACACCAAAGGTACCAGTCCTCCCTGAACACACTCTACACCCTGAACACAACTTAAAAAATGACTGAAGAATATAACTACTGTTTATGGACAGGATATATTAACTGACTGCCCTGTTGTTCCACTCACCATATCAAAGCCTTTCCCAACCAAAACAATCTTCCTCTAGCTACCACTTTCCCATAGTGGGGCAGCCAGGTGGTGCAGTAGATAGAGCACCAGTGCAGGAATCAGAAGGACCTGAGTTCAAATGTCACCTGAGACACTTGATACTCACTAGCTGTGTGACCTTGGGCAAGTCACTTAACCTCAATTGCCTCATCCTGGGTCATCTCCAGTCATCCTGATAACTATCTGGTCACTAGATTCAAATGGTTCTAGAGGAGAAGTGAGGCTGGTGACCTGCACAGCCCTCCCTCACTCAAAACAAAGTCAAATGGAATTCATGTCATTATTTCTCTGATGGCGTGGTCTTTGGCAACGAAGGATGAACACACACACACACTTTCGCATATTCGGATTGGGAAACTCAGAAACAAAGGAAAAAGTTATTACATAACTTGACCAAAATCAAGAAGCAACACTATTATGAAGGCCAGAAATCCATGCATTTATTAAGTACCAACTGTGGTTTTAGGTATGATACTATGCCCTGGGATGAAGTTGCAAAAGTGAGACAATCTATGTCCTCCCAGAGCTTATATTCTACTTGATTTATAGATGTGTAGTAGAAAACTATCACTTGGCTTTGTGTCTATCATCATGCAAAGCAGAATTAATTTTCCTAAATAGCTTCTCTTTATAGTAAATATGTGACACTTGGAATTCTGGCTTTAAAAATGTAAAGTTTAAAGTGAGATAAGATTTTTAATTAGGACAGAATTTTGGAAAACCTACTTAGATAATGCCTAGACTCCCAATGCATAGTTAGACCAAATTATTTCTAAAGATGTATTGTGAATTAATAAATATTAGAGAAGAAGTAAAGGAAATAAACACAGAAATATCAGGAGCTATTTGTAATTGGGCCAGGAGATAACTGGTTTGTCTAGTTAAATAATGGCTTTTACCTCCTTAAAAGCTGTTAGCTCACTAAATTGCTGCTTGTCAATTTTAGCCAAACGCAATTTCTCATTTCTTCTTGATGGTACGTGCACTTGAAAAGTAGAAGGGGAGGAGACAGAGAAAGAAACAGAAAGAGACAAAGACTTTCTGACTGGGACTAGAGGGAGGACTTTTTGAGTTTCTAAGAGTTCTTAGGAAGAACAGATATACAACAAATCTTATTCACAGCTACTAACTGATGATCATTGATGGACAACAGGTATTTGAAGAACTTTGAGCTTTAACCCTAAGCAAACACAGGCACAGAAATGTATACAGATCTAGCTGAGAAAAAGAGCAGTGAGCACGTGAAGCCCACACTTCCAGGTGTAGAATCAGTCCTTATGGTCGTGGCTGCTGAACACTGCTCAGAATGAGCCAGCCCACCTCATTGTCTATCTGCAGAACACAGCCTGGCTGCAGTTAGAGGGGTGAGGCTTTAGAGTGCCCATGCTACACGTTTCCATTTACTCAGCAACCATGGGGAAGTTCTCTGGGCATTCCTGCTGCTGTCTCCTCCCCAGCTTCTATCCAGACATGCTACATTGCACTCAGCTTTGCTTCACTTGGTTGTGTTTTAGAACCTTATTTATGTTCTGAGTATGGTTTGAAAATTATGCTAATGCAACAGAGGCCAGGAATATGAAAATGTGAATATGAAAAACTCCAGTTATGTAGAAAATGGACCATGATCATCATCATTAACAGTTACACAGTGGTTACTATGTGCCAAGTACATAGTGTTGTTTGGGGGTTTTATTTGTTTGTTTTGAGGTGATCAGGGGTAAGTGTCTTGCCCAGGGTCACACAGCTAATAAGTGTCTGAGTCCCAATTTGAACTCAGGTTCTTCTGACTCCAAGGTCAGTGCTCTATCCACTGTGCCACCTACCTGGCCCAGGCACTGTTTTGCGATTATCATTTCATTTGATTCTCTCAGCAATGCAGGAAGGTAGGGGTTATTATGATCCCCATTTTACAAATGAGGACACTGAAGCAAAAAGAAATTAAGTGACTTGCCCAGGGTCACATGTCTAGGTGAGGTAAGATTTGAAACTGGGTCTTCCTGACTCAAGTCCCATGCTTTATCCTCTGTGTCACTTACTTGTTCCACATGACTGTGGCATAGTGGTTGCTACCATGACAGACTTGGAGTCAAAAAGATGTGGATTCGAATCCTACTTATGACACTAACTGTTTGATGAATGCTCAGTTACCTAACCTGTTTGGTCCTCAGTTTCCTCATCCATTAAATAGGGATCACAATACTTGTGCTATCCCTCCACATAGTGTCACTATAATGCTTAAAGGAGATGATGTCTATCAGGCACTTTGCAAACTTTAGAGCACAATGGAAATATGAATCATCTTTATTTCCTCTGCTCTTAGAGACCTTCAGTTTAGTCTAAGAGCATAGAGTACGTGACTTCTGTAGCAAAATCTAGTGACAGCAGGTTCTGTTGTTCCAATAAGACTCCTTGGCATTATTGAGGGTGCTAATACTGTCAGCAGGGTCATCATCAAGTACAAATAATAATGATGTCTCCAGAAAGAAATCCATAGAATGTGTTTAAGGATCTAGGAAGTCAAATTGTTACTCCACCCTATCAACCCAGAAACAAAGGGCTTTGTTTTATCAGTATAAAAATAGCAACCTGGATTCAAGGTCAAAATAATTTACATGATAGGAAAAAGGTAAGTAGAAAATAACAATAGAGTTGAATGATGAACAAAGGGCCAACACATGCAGAGAGGAAATGTTCAGTAGATATCTAGATATCAGGTTCAAATTAGCTTTATACTTAGGGGGGTGTAAAGGAAATGGAATTAAGAGACTGATTAAGTCTTGGATCAAAGTTCCACAGAACAGATAATAAACTCTCTGAGCTTCATCTTCATAAAGCTGTAAAATGGAAATAACAATACCTTTGATTCCTACCTCATTAGAATAGTTGTAAGGAAATCTCTACCAGTTTATAGGTATGAGTTTTTCTTCCTAGGAATTAGACCAAGTTAGAAACTGATGGGTGCACCCACAGCTGTGAAGGGTATTAAAAGGGTGGTTACAGTGTTTGCTAAGAACAAATAACCGTATGATGACAAATTCAAACAGGCTTATCAGATCTTACCAGTCAATAACAGAAAGATCCATATTATATCATGATGAAGAGGATGATGATGATGATGATAGTGAGGGTGAAGGCAAATTCAACATGTGCTTATTAAGAACCAGCTAGGTATGGGGCATTATGACCAGTACTGAATAATATGCAAATATTCAATGAGACATGGCTTCTGTCCTCAGGTAAAAATGGAATGCAATTAAAGCATAAGAAAGGTCCAAAACAAGTGTTATGTAATGGTCTGAGGGGGAAAAGATTATTATTGGATGGAGGAATCAGGGAAGGTTCATAGGGTCACAGTTTAAAGGTGAAAGTATTCATGTAATAGGTGCAGCTAGGTGATACAGTGAATAGATTACCAGGCGTTGAGTCAGAAAGACTCATCTTTCTGAGTTCAAAATCTCACCTCAGATGCTTACTAGCTGTGTGGCCAAGTCACTTCACCCCCTTTGCCTCAGTTTCCTCATCTGTAAAATGAACTGGAAAAGGAGATGACCAGCTACTCCAGTATCTTTACCAGGGAAATCCCCAACAGGGTCACAAAGAGTCAGAAAAGACTGAAAAAATGACTGAGCAACATTGATGTAACATTATTTGAGCGTGGAGATTTCAACGACCAGAGGGAGTTGGGAGCACATCGACAGCTTTAGGGAATGATGTGAGCAAATGCATGGATATAGGACAATATAGGAAGGAAATTGGCATAGAAAGTAGTTCAGTTTCATTGGATTACGGTGACTATGGAAGGGAACAGTGTGAGAAAAGACTGCAAAAGTAGCAGACCAGGAAGGGCTTTGAGTACCGTACTAAAGAATTTGAAGCTTATTTGGCAGGCAATAAGGAGCCAGGAAAGGTTTCAGGTTTGAAAGGTTTGGGTCAGAACACAGACTGAGTGAGCATAAGGAATAAAATGAAGTTGACCCCAAATTGAAGAGGGTGGAAATGGGGTGATGTGTGAGAAACAAAGTCTCTTTTACAAAGATGATGATGTTGCATAATCCACAAGGTAGACTATAAATATCTCAAAAACCAGTAGGTAATTTCACAATAGAGTCATAACTACTCTGATGTTGCTGAGTCATTCACTTTCTTACTGTGGCATGAAATTTGGAATTTGGACTTTGTTTAATGATTTTTTTTGTCTAAAATCAAAGGGAACAGCATGGGGTGGGGGGAGAACCTTAATAGTTTGCTTGTCAAAAGTGAATGACAATACCTAGTTACTTAGAAGCAATAAGACTTAAAGCATTTTGTCTTACTGAGAAACTTTTTAAAAGTATAACTTGGGAAAGCATAAAAAGTAATGGATGGGTTATGGGGGAAATAGTACAGTGTTGCTGATGACCTCATTTTGAATACACTGACTTTTTGCAAGAAGCAGTATTTTTCTTGGTTTCTGGGACAACTCAACTGAAAATTCTGTGTGTGTGTGTGTGTGTGTGTGTGTGTGTGTGTGTGTTGCTCTGCAATTTTAAATATAATATATGAAATATATTACTTACAATACTTATAATACTTATGTCATGGCCAAAGGAGAAAATACTTATAAAGTATTTAGCACAATGTCTGAACCAAAGCCACTGCTTAATAAAAGTTTGTTCCGCTTCCCCCTTCATTTCAAAGATACCTTTAAAACACTTTCTACTTTTTTCTTCCTTATACCAGCATATTCTATCAGCAATAGAAGGGTTAATGAAAAGTTTCTCAATTTGAATTTTCAACAGTTTAATTTATTTTTTTAGGATCAACAAAAAAAAAAAGAAGTCTTGAGAAGGTTTGACTGACATTTATGATAATTGCATTTTGAGATTAAAATAATTTGGGGGGTTTTTTTTGGAGGGGGTATAATTTTACACACTAAATTTGGCCTCACATGATTACAGCTTTGCTTCATATCATTTTAGTTGGGTGTTGAAATCCGTTTGACGTGAACGTAATAGTCATTTTAATGGATATTGTTAATTCCTTGTTTTCAGCATAATAGATAAAAGGGATTTTAATTAAATTCATTTTGTGAGCACTTATCAAGAGTAAAAAGGTTCACAGAATTATTATTGGGGGAGCATGGCATAGAAAGATCCCGGAAAAACAGTGTTAAGAACTTCTTTAAAGTGAAGCTGACATCCCAACACAGGCCATGTTCTCTTCCTCTGGATTACTTGGTGGCTCCTCAACATTGAAAGATGGGTTTAAATATTTATTTTTACATATTTCATATATTTATTAAAAATACAAATATTTATATTACATAAATGAGCTTATATTTTCTATAGCCAATGATTGCTATAGAGATGTATGTATCCTTCAGTTTTCTTTGCTTTTCGAATCTGTTGAAATCCTCTAAGTTCAAAGTTCAAGTTTCTCAAGGCACCCAAGAGTCTCAGTATTGAGCCAAACCCAAGGGTCCATAAATAATCAGTCTGAAAATCTGGCTAGAAAAGGCAAGAGGAGTTTATTTTTGTTTTTATTTTTCCCCCAATATTTCCTCTCCCAGTGTCATCCCAGAGTAATATAAGAACAACTTCTTCCTTGATATTTTGAGATACTACAGGTTAAAGTTCCAGACAGATTAAAGAGCTGCAAAAGTAACTGGCTAGGTTAAAAAGGAATATTTTGGCTTAATACATTAAAAAACAAGAATAAACTTTCTAAAAATTCTGTCCCTAAAAATGATGAGTTTTCTTAGGAGGTAATGAATTCTCTGTTGTGAGAGTTCTTCAGTTAGAGGTTGGACAACCACTTGTTATGATTCTTGCTCGCATATTGGTTGAACTATATGATCTCTGAATTCCATTAGAATTGCTCACTTTTTTACTCCTATGACCTCTCTGAACCTTCTTTATAATGGGGGAAAGAATGCCAAATCTGCCTACTTCTCAGGGGTAATTATGAGAATTGTAAGATCATAGTTTGAGAGCTGAAAGGAGCCTTAGAGGCTACCTAGTCCCAACCCCTTCATTTTGTAGATGAGGAAACTGAGGTGCAGAGAGGTGAAAAAATTTAGTTTTATACAGATATTCTCAGAGGCAGGATTTGAACTAGAGCCCTTTGACTCCAAAGGCAGTGCTCTTTCCGCTGAACCATACATGTAAAAAGTATTTGTAAGCCTACTTTTGTACACAAATATACTGCAATTATAATAATATCTGACTGTGACAAAAATAAATATTACATTCCCTTGTACTTACTTATACCAGGAATTAAGCAAATATGTCTAAATAGGCAATATTAAAGGTTCTAAGAAAAACTAACTACATGCTTTCTAAAAAATAGTGAGCATGCTTTTAGAGCTCAGATATTCTCCTGTGAGAAATATGCCATAAATTCAATGACAAAATACACTATTTATACCAAAATATTTATAGCAACACATTTTGGAGTAGGAAAGAATTGTATATAATGTAGATGCTCACCACTAGGGACTGGCTAATCGAGTCCTGGTGAATGAATGTCAGGGAATGTTATTGTACTACGAAAAATGATGAATAGCGAGAAGCACAGGAAAGTATAAAAACCAACACAAAGTAAACAGAGCCAGGGAAACAATATCCACAATGAGTACAACAATGCAAATGGAAAAGATCAATAAAACAAGATGAACTGAATATTACGAAATTATAAGAACCACATAAGGATCCAAAAAAGAGACATGAAAAAGTACCTCTATATCATTCTTCACAAAGGTACAGAACTCTAAGTGAGGGACACTGCAAATAATATCAGAAATTTCCAATGTGTAAGTTCTGCTGAATTGTCTTTTCCCCCTCTTTTTATCCTCTGTTGTAAGGAATGACTTTCTGGGAGTTAAGAAGAAAGGTAGGAAATGTAAGCAATATAGAGACAAAACTATCAATAAATGCATTTTTAAAAATCCATTTTAAATGAACAAAGCAAAGCCCTTGGGTACCTGTTTCATGAGAGACATATGGCAGAATGCCTAATTTAATCAAATCGTGAAAGACAAATTCGCTAGAGAGTAGAAGGCTCAGGTCCCTAGCACTAAAGGAGCTATTTATAGACCAATGTTGTACTTCTAAGTTTCTAGTCTAAAATTATCATTTTTATCAATATAAGTTATAGTCATTGATGACAATGGCCCAACTGAGTGGTCTCAGGGACAGGGATAGCCCCTGGGATCTCCAAGTACCAACGGACCTTTTGAAAGTCTCTTAAGGGGTACAATAACATTAATTCTATCCTGTTCAGAATATATTTGGAAAAGCCAATAGTCTATTCTGGTTTCAGGTCATTAGTATCTAGCAAAAGCTTTTCCCCAAACATTTTTATGTCAAGAGATGCAAATATTAATCAAAAATTAGTCAGACCATTTCCAAAAACAAGACAATTTTGGCTTCTTATGAATGTATGTTATTTGTTGACAATGCAAGATATGTCTGCATAACTTCACATTTTGTATATTAATGAGAAAAAATAAAGCAACTATCAGTAAAAATATGTAATCAGATGAGGGGATGTGCCTACGTGAACTAACCAAAGAAGCAAGGTTTACAATTTTTCATTCTCAATGGACTGAAGATATGTTACTTCCTAGCTGAATAACCTTGGAGAAAGTGCTTCCTTCCCTAGACCTAGGTTTCTTTCTCTGCAGAAGAAAGTAGTTGGATAAGATGATATCTAAGGTCCTTGAGAGCCTGAATTCCTGTGATTCTCCTTTGTGATTGCTTCTCTTTCCTGTCTCTAACTCATAAGTGGAGAAATCTGAGTTTTTGGACCCTGTTCTATCCTAAGCCTGATAGAAGTTCCACCCTCACATCATCACGTTTGAAAACTCACGGTTGCTGGCACCCACAGAACAGAAGGTTGCCCAAAGGGCTGCCAGGGATTCTTTGGTCGGTTTTTCCTCCCTCACTGGGCTTGCGTCAGGACTGAACAAGCCAGCAGCAACCAAAACAAAACAAAAAACAAAGCCCAGGGACCATGCCAATGTGAACTCACTGTTATAGTACCTGTGCTGAGCACCAGCTGCCAATCAGGCTGTTTCAGTTCCAGCACTAATTCTCTAAGAGGGAGATCACCACTGGCTCCTGGGTTTGGTCCTTGTGAGGGGAAGAAAAAAAAAAAGCAGAGATATTTAGGGGAAAGATCCCCAAACTGTAACATCTCAAGCAAATGTGTGTGCTTTAGTTTGGTGGATTGTTTAAAATACCATGGGGAGAGGGCAGGGGAGAGAAACAGCAGCCACACTTGTGTGTGTCTTCAAATCAGTATTTAAGCCATTATAATATTTTTAAATTTGCAGGTCTTTGACCATTTGGTTTAAAGCAAGGTCTTAAAGAAAATTATACTCCTAAAGGACTAATCAGCTCCACATTAAGATGAGAAGGAAACAATCAGGTCAGCTAAACTGGCCTAAAAATTCTGAGTACATGCTGTCTGGTCAAATTTCGAGTCCTTCATGTTTCTCGTCCAAGTTAGAAGGGGAAGAGAGAAGAAAAGGAGAGTTGAGTAAAATTCAGAGACCCAATTTCTTCACTTAAACATGGCAGAATTTACAGGACTTTCATTTGAAGAGAAATATAAACTATTCCTAGTGCTATATTATTATATTATTCCAATTTAATCTGTTTCTACTGTATACTACAAAGTTAATTCTGTGAAGCCAACTTTTCTTTGGAAAATCTTTATACATAAAGCCAGTCAATAAATTCTTTCTGATAATGCAGAGAACTGAGTGGAATTCTATCCCTTCTCACACACCCCTCCAGGAACATATTATCCTATTATGCCATGTCTTTTTTGAACCAAACCTGAAGACATCTATGCCCTGGTAAAGCTTCCTGTCCACTCTACTACTGCCTCTTGCTATGAGAGACTAACTCTTATTTATACACTTCCCAAGCAGGGGAAAGTCCCTTTATATCCATGCCATGCCTGGCTAAAATGAGCTCCTAATCCCAGCAGGATTAACCCGCCTAAAGAACAATTTAGTTTGCTGGTTTCTTGTTCTTTTCCCTATGTCACATCTCTCTTGGCTCCATGATTTTCTCTTCTAAAGGACCTACCAAACGAAATGGCCATTTCTAGACTTCTTCTTCTTCTTTGGCTAGTTCTATCAGATTGCCCCTGGCAACTGGACCTTTCCAAAGGATGCATGTATCCTGATTTCTGTGTCCTCCATTCCTATCTTATTACTTATTTCTACCAGGCACTGGAGGAAGGAGAAGTGCAATAAATGATTTGTAATGAAAGACACTACAGCATAAAGTGGTACAGTCTTGCCTAATCCACTGATGAATAGCAAACATAATTGGTTCAAACACCAGAACAAAAGAAAGTCATGAGAACTGAAAATGTGTGGGCACTGAAATATTTCACGAATGGAGGAGATTAGCCTAGTGAGTCACAGTACCATGCTGTCTGAACATTACAGGATAGATGGAAAAAAGAAAATAGATGAATTTCTATATTAAAATACCTTATCTAGAAATTGTGCTTTCCTACTGTGAGTAAAGAAAGTTAAAATTTTTTTAAAATCTAATACAAAGTATGATTTTATATTAATCTATATCATTTTTGAGCATTTAAGATAAATGAAAAAGAGCCCTTTGGGAATTGGATATCTTATTCAAGAAAGCTAGACTCACCAGATGTTCAAATTGACCTTGGAAACTGAACAGCATTGAGTTTGTTCTAAGGAATAAAACCTCTCTTGGTTATAGTTCATTTTGATTAATCTCAATAATACTATTATGAAATTAACATTAACATGATTTCTTCGTTATGATAGTTTGCCATACTAGAACAACAAAAACAAAATTAAGTATAATACAATATTATAAGGTTATATATATATATATATATATATATATATATAGGGTTATGTAGTGATCAATTAATGGTAAATATTATTCATATACTATTATTTCCAATGCAGTTCATTTTCAATTTTTTTTCTGTATGTTTACTTGATTGGATGAACTGGAGTACATAATAGCAGAACGATCAGAAATTGTCAAAATCTTTATCTCAAATGGGATTTCTGTAAAATACTCCTGTCTTCTGACTGAACCAAGTCATAGAAAACTGCATGATCACATCAATGATCCATAGTTACTTAAAAGAGATTGTCCTAGAAATTCACACAAGACAAACCAAAAGGATAAACAAAGTCTATTGCCCTGATTATGATATTCAGTTGGATAGGCATTTAATTGAAACAGTCTATCTTTACATATATTTTGAATGAAAACAGGAAAAGAACAATGAGCTAGACTTTGAGTTGAACAGGAGGAAGAAAGTAGCCTAAATTGTATTTAGAAAATTGCAAAGCCCTTCCAACAATCCCAAAATGTTCCCTGATGCCAATATTCTCTCATTAGTGCCTAATAACTGCAAATCATGAATACCATAAATCACTGTGACTTCTAAGAAGTCAAAATTGCAGGTGAATTGCAGGTACAAGAGAGGTACATAGTAGATGTAAGAAGGCTATGCCATAGTAGCAAATGATGACTCAACTATAAATATTTCCAAGTTATGGCTGAAACAAGAAATAGTTTGCTCATGATAGAGATCAGCATATTAAAGTGCTCAAAGGAAGTTAGCTAATGCTTTGGGGCAAAATATCTATGGAAGACTTACAGAAGGACAAGGAAGAGCCATAGAAGATGAAATGGTGTAGCTGTGTTGAAATGTTTACATAAAGAAAATGAGAAAATTGAACCATTATCATCATATCAAATGAACCCAGCAATCTAGGGTTCTGTCTACATAACAAAAATGAAAAGTGAGAATATCAGTCAGACTAAATATCTGGATGAATTACTTTTTTCCATTTTCCAATTGGCATTTTTACAGCTTTCAGATATATTTGATGATGAACATTTCTAGAATCCTAGACTATGAGTACTAAGAGGAACTTTAGAGATTATCGAGAGTGGATCACTTTATTTTATAAATGAAGAGACTCTCAGATATTAAGTGACATTCTAATTTCAGATAAAGATGGCAATATGAAAAGCTGCAAATGATCCCAGAACCCCTAAGAAACTCTTTAGCAAAGATTAAAAAGAGCATCAGTTGAAACAATGCTTAGTAAACTCAAAGGGAAAGACCAGTAAATACCTCTATCCAATAAAGTACTGAAAAAAGACTTAAGGAAGCCTTCAGGGACTCTGATCACAGGTGTGGTTGGGTAAGAGAGTTTAAAGGCCCCTAATTTTGGTCCTAACCTGTCCTCCCAGAGCAGAAAACAAAGCAAGCTCCCAAGAGATGACTGACCAAAGGCACTCAAATATTTGATGGTTGCAGCATGTGAGATGATCAAGAGGACAGAGAAAAAGCAAAGGTGGCTCAGAGCCCTCCAAGAGACCTGAAGCTATCACTGTCCCTAATGTCTGGTGGGGGTCTGTCAGGGCCAAAGCAGGAGACAATGCCAACTCCCAGTGGGGAGGAGACAGAGACTGGACTTTGGCCAACACCTACATTAGGCCACCAGAAGACGTAAGTAGAAATCAGGAATTGAGGCAGAGAGTGTGCCTCTAGAACTAGGGCCCTAGTTCCAACTCTTGCCCCATCTCCCTCTCCAAGACAATTGATTGCAGAAGGGTTGCAAGGAAGGAGACCAGGAACAAGCCTCCCCATTTGAAACTAAAGCAGGGAAATGTTAGTAATATTAATATTCAGACTATCAAAGAAATAGAAATGAGATCTCAGAGTTCAAAGGGAGGAAAGCAAAAATGTTCCTCCAGAAAAAATTCCCACTCAGGACAGAAACTGAAGATATGAATGGATAAGAGAAAACACCAAATAAAATGAAAAATACTATGGATCAAGATAAAAAAAAGAGGTTAACCAAGAAGGGACTAATTCTACCATAAGTACAAATAGGACATAAGGAGCAAAAAACGGCTTGACTATAAAGGAATCCAAGAACAGATGGGAAAAATGACACAAGATATTATAAAAATAAAATTAGAACTAATGGAAATAATTGAAACAAAAACAAATAACTTAGAATAGAAGACATATGACCAAAATAGTGTAATTCCAGAAAAATAGAAAGATGCAAACAAAACTTAATGATCCATTTAGACAGGAAGAAATGTTTAAAAAATAAAGGTAAAAGATTACAAAAATTAGAACATGGGAGGTATTTACCATCAAAGACAACTGACCTAGAAAACAGATTGAGGAGAGATAATGGAAGAAGTATTGGACTCCTTGAATGCCATGACCAAACAAAAAACCTGGATACCATATTTCAAGAAATCATAAAAGAAAATTGCCCCTATCTATTAAAACCAGAAGGCAAAGTGTAAATAGAAAAAAAAATTCACTAGGCACCTCATAAAAGAAGTCCTGAACTGAAAATACCCAAGTATGTTATAACCAAAATCCAGAACTTCCACATCAAAGAAAATATCCTGGCAACATACAAAAAGAGCTCAAGTACCATGGAACCACAATCAGATTAATGTAAGCATATGCTGCACTGAAAATAAAAAGAGAGGAAGCCTTGGAATACAATATAGCAAAAAGGCAAATGAAAAAGTCTTATAACCAAGAATAACATCCTGGAAAAGTGAGGCAAGGGTATGTATGGGCAAGGGCAGGTTGTGGGTGAGAAGCCCAAGGAATAATATACTTAAAATTAAATAGAGGATGCCCAAGGATTCTTAGTGGAAAGGACCAGGACTAGGTAGAATTTTTGAAACAAACACTGGACAGAAGAGAAATAAATGCAGTTAAGGAATTAAAGAGAGATAAATGATAATAAAGCACTTGCATTCTAATAAAGAAAGACTAGACAAGAACTTTCAGAATTCTCCTGATACACAGAGTCACAGAAGAAATAAAATTCAGGACCTGATTTTTGTTTTGTTTTGTTTGTCTTGTTGGTTTTAAGAGAATAAAAGGGAGGGAAAAGGAAATACACTAGGGAAGAAATGAGAAAGAATGAAGAAGTTACTATTTCTTATGATAGGGATTAGCAGAAAAAGAGTAAAGGAGGTATCAAAAAATGATAATTTAATTTTTTTTAAAGACAATGAGATTACATAGCAAAAGCATTTAGGAAGAAGATAAAGCAATCTTGAGGTAGAAATTTATTTCTTGAAAAACTTTCATCCATTTAGAGAGATGCAAATCAAAACAACTCTGAGGTGCCACATCACACCTATCAGATTGGCTAACATGACAAAACAGGAAGATGATAAATGTTGGGGAAAGTGTGGAAGAGTTGGAACACTAATTCATTGTTGGTGGAGCTGTGAGCCGATCCAACCATTCTGGAGGGCAATTTGGAACTGTGCCCCAAGGGCTACAAAAATGTGCATATCATTTGACCCAGGCCAAAGAGATCACAGATATGGAAAAGGGTCCCACATGTACAAAAATATTTATAGGAGCTCTCTTTGTGGTGGTTAAAAACTGGAAATCAAGGGGATGCCCATCAACTGAGGAATGGCTGAACAAGTTGTGGTATATGAGTGTAATATAATACTATTGTGCTATGAGAAAAAATGAACAGGAAGACTTCAGAGAAGCCTGGAAAGACTTATATGAACTGATGCTGAGTGAAAGGAGCAGAACAAGGAGAACTTTGTACACAATAACAACCACAGTGTGTGAGGAATTTTTCTGGTAGATTTAGTACCTCATTGAAATGCATGGACTTAAAAATTTCGAATGGACTCCTGAGGCAAAATGCCTTCCACATCCAGAGCAAAACTATGGAATTGGATCACAGATAGAAACAGACCATTTTCTTTTGTATTATATTTTGTTTTGTTCTATGGTTTCTCCCATTCATTTTAATTCTTCTTTGCAATATGTATTTAATAGGAAAAAAAATAGATAAATTTTCTGGTGGTGGGGAACTTTCATCCACGAGAGAAGTTAATTAATTGGTCATACAACTAAAGAAACTAGAAATAAAAAAAAATTAAAACAGACTAAACATAGAAACAGAAATTCTGAAAAGCATTAAACAGAATTAAAAAATGTTGACTTGAAAAATAAGATTATGTGCCATTTTAATATGGTAATAAAATATTCAAGTAGTTATCTTATTTGGTTAAAAAAAAGAAAAAATGAAAATTAAAAAATTAACCAAAGAATATACAATAGTTAAGGAAATCAATTATATTATTAAACTATTTTCCCAGTGCTATGCCAGAAAATTAATAATTTAAATGAAAAGGATGACCAATATTTCCTTATGAATATGAACAGAAATATTAAATAAATATTTGCAAAAAGCACAGAAACATATTTAATACATTATGTGCTATTTCTAGGTTGTGTTTGCACCAACAATGCAGGTTTATTCACTATTAAGAAAACCAATATAGCATATTAATAACAAAAATAATTAAATCACATGATTATATCAAGAATGAAGAAAAAGAATTTGACAAATTACATCAACTTTTTTTTAAACTGCAAAGCAAATGTCACATAGCAATTTAGAGGCAGAGTCACAAATAGTACGTACTTATTCCTGCTATGTCATTGCTTTCTCTACTACTCCACATCGCTTACATACAAGATTCAAACCATGATTAATCACTCTGGGCCTTAATTTTCTCGTCTTCCAAATAAAATTGGAATGAATGGTCTCTGAGTTCTCTTACAAATTAAATCCTATGATCCCAGGTGATAAAATTAGATTCATGTCCTATAATATTTTGCCTGCTACTTTAAGAGTGCTGTGATCTCATCCATGGGAGCGCACCTCTAAAAGTGCAAAATCATAACTCATCCACACTTTCTCATCCTACAGCATTTGACTCCTGTCCATAACCTATTGGTATTAAATGAATCTCTGCAACTTTGCCTTTACAAAGCAACAAAAATTCCTATGGTAATAGCTAACCATCCAAATTCTCCTGCCCCTAAAAGAAAAACCAAATTCCATAAAGAATGCCCTCATTAGTAGACACATAAATTTGTCTTACTCCAGTACCAACCTAGAGAAAGGACCATTTTTTTAAACAAGAAAAAGAACTCTTCATGAATCCTTTTGAGTTAAAAATAATAAGTTCAGTTCTCTAGTGATTTTGTTTCTACTGAAGTATATTACTCTTCCAACAGAATGCCCCTTCTGTCATCCCCCTTCTATCAATTATTTTCATCTCTTCCTATCTATTGGCTCCTTTGCTACTGCCTAAAAACATGTCCATGTCTCCTCCAACCTGAAAAGAAACTCTCAGTTGATCCTTCCTTCCCTGCGAACAATCATCCTATAGCTCTTCTGCTCTTTGTGGCCAAAATCCTTGAAAAGATCAACTATAATAGATGGTTCCATATTCTCTCCTCCAAATTCCCTTCTTAATTAACCCTTTACAATTTGACTTCATCATTCCACCAAAGCTGCTCTCTCCAAAGTTACCAATGATCTCTGATCTCTTAGTTGCCAGATCCCACAGACTTTTCTCAATCTTCTTTCTCCTCAATTTCTCTACAGCTTTTGACACTATTGATTATCCTCTCCTCCTTGAAATTCTTTGTCCTGACAACTCCTTCTTTGTTTCCTTAGCTGAATCCTCATCCTGATCATGCCCTCTAACTTAGGTGTTTCATCAAGTTCTGTTCTTCTCTTCTCCCTTACACTACTTCACTTGGTGACCTCATCAGTTCCTATGAATTTAATTACCATCTCTATGCTGATGATTCTCAAATCTAACCACGTTGTCCCAACTTCCCTGCTAATCTCCAATCTTAGATCTCCACCTGCCTTTCTTTTTCTTAAAATCTTATTTTTCCCAATTACTTCTAAAAACAATTTTAAACATTTTTTGAGTTCCAAATTCTCTCCCTTTCACTGTCATTTCCCCCCTCATTGGGAAGGCAAGAAATTTGATATATTAGACATGTGCAGTAATGCAAAACAAATTTAATATTAGTTAAGTAGTAAAAGAAAATACAGACAAAAAATAAAGTTTAAAAAAGTATGCTTCCATATGCTTTCAGAATCCATCAGTTCTCTCTGGAGGTGGAGAACATTTTTCATCATAACTCCTTCAGAATTGTCTAGAATTGCTGTATTGCTGAGAATTGCTAAGTCATTCACAGTTGACTGTACAATATTGATGTTATTATATACACTGTTCTCCTGGTTCAGCTCACTTCATTCTGCATCAGTACATCAGTCTTTCCAGATTTTTTGAGGCCATCCTTCTCATCATTTCTTATAACAAAACAGTATTCCATCACAATCAAACGTTACAACTTGTTCAGTCATTCACCACTTGATGAGTATCCCATCAATTTTCAATTATTTGCCAAAATAAAGAGCTGCTATAATTTTTTTTGTGTATATATAATACACAACCCCACCAGCTCTCGTTTTCCTTTTTGTCACAGTACCCAATCTGATAGGTGTGAGGTAGTACCACAGAGCTATATTAATTTGTATTTCTCTAAACAATAGCGATTTAGAGTATATGACAATAGATAGCTTTGATTTCTTCACCTGAAACCGTCCTTTTTATAAGCTTTGGCCCTTTATCAATTTAGGAATGACTTGTACTCATATAGTTGACTCAATTATATGTGTGTGCATGTATCCTTTACCAGAGAAGCTTGCTGTAAAAATTTTTTCACAGCTATGATTACTGTATATTTCCCTCCTATCGTTTTTCCCCTATTTGTCCTTCTCTCCTTTTATCTTTTCCCTCCTCGAAGGTGTTTTGCTTCTGACCACTGCCTCCACTAATCCACAAAAAAAAGGAATAATATGTATTCTCAGTTGGGTATAGAAATCTATCTTATCCTACAAGATAAGTAGAAGGGAAGAGAATAAGAGTGGGGTGGGGTGTGGCTGAGAAAAAGGAGGACTTAGCACAGTGCCTGACACATGGTAGGTGCTTAATAAATGTGTATTGATTGATGTTATATATTTTGAAGTACTCTCAATAACTTATTTATATATAGCCCTTTAGGGTTTACAAAATACTTTCTAAACCTCATCTGATTTGATTCTTGCAATAGTTCTCCACGGTGGATGCTACTGTAATCCTGATTTTACACTGAGGTTCGATCATTTGCCCAGTGTCACATAATGTGTGAGGTAGGATGTAAACCCAGGTTTTCCTGACTTTAATTCCATCATGATATCCAATACAGAATCCCTTTCTGGGCTTAGTTACTGAATTCAGAATGTAGCTCACAGAATGGTAGGGCTGGAAGTCTCCTTGAAAATTATTCTCATCTCCCTGTTTTCATAGATAAAGGGACAAAGTAATAAAGGTACTTGCCCAAAGTTAAAGAGCTAGTTAGTGAAAGAGATAAGACTAGAACTCAAGACTTTTGCATCTCAGTCCTTTCTTTTTTCTTCTCTATCATATAAAAAACATTCCTTTTCATATTCTGCATTTAATTGTGACCCCTAATCTAAGAGAATGGAAGAAATTAATAGTCAAGCACCTATGTTTGAGTCTTATGGAGTGTTCATCTTGTTATAGATACACGAACAGAATCAGCTATGAACACAGGGAGAGATAAAAATTTTATTATAGCTTCCAAGCAACAGTAAAATGTATCTCAGACATAAAAGACAAGATTCCTGTAGATAAACGTGTATCCTTTCTAGTTTTTTAATCCATTACAGTGAAATACAATGAAACATGCCCCCTTTCAACATCCTGAATAAAGTGTTTCAGAAGTTTAATTTTTCTTGCTAACATCCAAATAACCCAATGATGTTCATCTAAAAATGAGGCCAAAAGGTATTAAATTCATCAGCATATAAATGAAAGTGGCAAAGAGTTTTTCAAGATGAAATGATGAATCTCTGCCCAAGATTTCCAATATTATTACTTACCAGGGGAAAAATAAATAAAATAAAATGGTTTCTTTTTTCACAATATCATTTGCAGAATATTTTCTTGAACTACTCTTGATATTATCACTTACTACCTTATGGCTTTCACCAGGGAAACTAAAAATAAAAATGCATGTAACTCAACATCCTTTTTTCAATGGCTTTGCACAATTCCTCTGTCTTGGATTCCCTATTCATCCCTCCTTTTCGCAGCCATTTTTGACCAAGGGATGAATGGAGCAGCTATTGGGGTTGATTCCTACCATCTGATAGGCAGCAGTATCTTCTCAAGGTAAAATCTAAAGTAACTATTCACAAGGGATGAATATATCCCTTCTGTTTCTTACTTCTGACATTCTGACTAGGTATTTAAGAACTTAAATGAGGAAAAGACCCATCTAGGGGTTATCTCTAGTCTAGAATGAACCCTAAACCATTCTACCCAATTGGTTTATTCCATTTATGTTCTTGTAAAATTATAATGATAACAATTTCTAACTTCTTATTAAATAGTAATAACTCATGTATGGGAGTGGGAATGGGAAAAATGATGCTGGGATTTCCTCATATCAATGAAGCCATATGTCTAAACAAACAACAAAAAACATTTATATGTCAACCTAAAATTTATAAATATCTTTCCTCAGTATGACCCTATATGTCATATAGTTGAAGCATTATTAGCCCCATTTTACAAAACAGGAAACTAAGCCTTAGAGTGGTTATGTGACTGACCTATACATTGCCCATACCCTTTCAGTGTCAAAGCCAGCGTTTGAATTTAGATTTCCTGGCTACAATATATCACTCTATGAATTATGCTAAACCTAACATGTAGCTATAACTTACCCTATACATGACATAGCAGTGTTAAGGCTATGGATATATATAAATATACATATAAATATATAAATATTTACAATATATAATATATATAAATAATATATGATATATAAATATTTATTATATATAAATATTTATTATATATTAAACATATATAAATAGATAATATTATATATTGTATTATTATATATTATATGTTATAATTATATATATAGTATATATATAAATAGGATATTTTTTTAAATTCCAAAATATTTTGGGATTTAATCAAGGGAAGCTTTAGTGTGATAATTCTTCTATGCCTAATGTAATCTGGGGATTAGTTAGGGAAATAGGTAGATGCTAAAGGATAGATAGGACATTTAATAAGTACTTAGTAGATGCTAAGCACTATATACTTTCTGATAGGGGATCACAAACCTAATATTGAGAGGATTTTTCACAAGAAAAGATTGCTCTTGGTTGGAGAAGATCTGGGATTCTAGCTGGTAAAGCTATTTCCTCTGCTGCCTAGGAAAGGAAATGGTAATGATGTCACATCACTTTTATAACAATGAAGACTCAAAACCTCCAGTCAACATTAACAGAGTGAATTTTTTAGGAAGTAGATTTTCAAATATTGCTAAAAATATAGAAATGTCTGGATCCAACATTATCTAAGTGGTACCACCCCATATCCGGAGTATAATTCAGTAATAAAATACTTGCCACCATGAGAACGGTAAGAAACATTCTGCTTGGGAAAAAAATTGGTCTTGGGATAAAATTCTGAGGTAACCCTTGAAACTAGGGAAACATAAACATGAAACTTAAGATTTTTGAATGAAAAACCTGCCAAATATGTCATGGTGTTCAATGGAATTGAAAGCTACAAATGGGATTTTATGATTTTGTGAGGGTCCTAAAGTTATAGCTATTAATTACAGGCAGTTGCTTATTAATTATTTTAATATATAAGTATAAATTTTACATGTATGTGTACATATACATATATACATATATGTGTTACAGTCGTTTGTTATATATGCACACACACATGATACTCATTTAAAATAAATCAGAATCAATGAGAGTTACAAGAGACCTCATTCCAATCCATACATGAAGCAATCCCCATTATAACACAACTGACAAGTGGCCATCTAGCAAAAGTTCTTCCTCCATGGAAGGAGAACCTATTCAATTCTCAAGCTAATGACAGTCATTCTATTAACAGATAACTCTAACTGTTGGAAAGCTTTTCCTTACATTAAAATAAATAGTGGGTTTCCTGAAGGTCTTTGAGGCAAAAGTAAATGACTGCATACTTAGTTGTGCTATAGAAAACTATGTTAGGATCAACTCGATGAGATAGCATCTGAGGTTTTCCCTTTGAACTCTGAAATTCTGTGATTAAGTAACTTTTAAAGTAACTTCTATCTCTAAATGTATGGTCAAACAATAAATTTTCATTTTTGTAGATATTATTTACCCATAATGTACATCCATTACTATATGCCCACATTACTATATTTCAAACTCAAAGTTTTGGCAACATATAACTAATAGGATGTTTCTGGAATAAAGAATTTTGAAGATGTGATTAAATTTGGCTTAGTTATTAACTGAGGAAAGTTGTGATATTCATTTTGACTTGCCTCTCAATTATTCTGAATTTGGGAAATTTTAGTCTTTTGAACAATCTGAGCTAAGTCTGCAGAGATCAGCTGAAGCAGGGGCTCTTTTGCTGCTCAAGGTCCAAGTGTACTGTATATCCACAGTTCAGACTAGATAACTCTTCTCTAAATAATTGTTAAGGTAACATATTATTAACATAATATTGGATAATATCTAATTGAACTTGGATATAACTTATCATTAAAAGATCTTCAACATATATATTTTGTATTACATACTTACACACATATACATGTACAGATATACATACATGTGTTGTATACACATGCACATATGTATGCATCTACATATTTACTTACATATGTGTGTATATATATGCATATTGTGTTGTATATTGAAAGTCTTTTTAAAGTTTAGTTTTATATATGTCTAATTTGTCTGAGATTGAGTTACTACTTATTTTAAAAACATTATATAAGGATATATGTGCATAGTCACAATAGTTACTGATTGCCAAAAAGTACGAAAAATAACAAATATAAGGATAATACACTGATATTCACAATTTTTAAGAGAAATTCTCTTATACATTAGCTTTATCATTTATGGAAAGCCATTATAAAAATTTGAACAGCAAGAAGAGACATGAATTGGTTGCAATCAACTGGTAGAGGAAATACATTAATGAGAGACAATCAAAATATCTAAATATAAGTTTGTTAATAGTATACAGTCAATCCTCAGTTTTTGTGGAGCAACATTCTTACATGTAAAAGCAAGAAACATGAATGTCTATGCATCGAATTTATAGGAAATAAGGGGAGATGTTCCCACAACCACCAAAAACTCTGATCTTTTTTACTAGGGATGACTGAAAATACACTTTTCTGCATACAATCCTTTATAACAAAATGATTCTGATAATACATTCTTTTAATAATGCAGTAACCATAAAACAACCCATAAATCATAGTACACAAAATAAAACTGGTAACATGCAAAATATTTTTGACTAGTAATTCCATAAATAAACTTTTGTGCTAACATCTCAAAAAAATTGATTTCAGATAATATTCTGTTTTCATAACAAATGAAATCTACAGTACTATAAATGCGATATAGGAAATTAAATTCTTAAAACTAAAACACTTTCTAACCTATATCTTACCTTCCACTGTGTCAGATGGCAATGTGAGGGCACTGTACTATATACTATCCTGCCATGAACCTTTGTACTTGGCCACCCTCTGAAAACCAAGGGAAAGGTTGCTGGGACTTTAGTTGTTGCTATCAGAAATTACCTAGATTGGTGAGGTCTCATCTCTGACACTCTATCCCTCATGCATGGTAGATGGCACTAGAAACCATGAAGCACACACTAGCTTGAGATAATCCAGCAGCAACGTCTGCTTCATGAGCTGTTTGTGATTCTTAAAGGTCTCAAGAGTATGGGAGGAGTATAACCATGAGGCTGTGATCGATGATGGAAACAAAAAAAATCAATGTCTCTAGCCAGCTGGTTGATTAGGCCCACAGGGGCTACAGATATTCTGGCATGAAATTGGTGTAACACCTTTATTTTCTCATCAAGTCACATCACTGACTTTGCATGCTTGTGCTTAGAGTCCAAAGAACTATACTACACTTTGGAGATATAATTGCAACAGAAAGCTTGAGTTTTATTTTTTTCTTAGTATTTTATTTATCATAAATTACATGGAAAAACAATTTTTAACATTAGTTTTTAAAACACTGAGCTCCAAATCCTTTCCCTTTCCCCCTTCCCATCCTTCCCATTGAGAAGGCAAGCAATTTGATAAAGATTACACATGTTTAGCCATGCAAAACGTATTTCCATATTAGTCACATTATGAAAGAAAACAGAAACTCTGCCCCCCAAAAAAATCAAGAAAAATTAAGAAAGGGAAAAAAGTGTGCTTCAATCTATATTTAGACACCATCACTATCTTTCACTGGAGCTGGATAGCATTTTTCATCATAAGTCCTTCAGAGTCATCTTGGATCACTGTATTGCTAAGAAGAGCTAAGTCATTCATAGCTGATCATCTTACAACGTTGTTATTACTTTGGACATAGTACAATTCACTTTGCACCAACTCATCATGTAAGTCTTTCCAGATTTCTCTGAGAGTATCCTGTTCATCTTTTCTTATATCAAAATAATATTCTAGCATAACCAATTTGTTAAGCCATTCCCCAATTGGTGGGCATCCTAACAATTTCCAATTCTGTCACCACAAAAAGATCTGCTATAAATATTTTTGTACATATAATTTCTTTCCTTTTTGTTTCTTTATCTTTTTTTGGATCTAGACCTAGTGGTATTGCTAGGTAAAATGGTATGCAAGGTTTTATAGCCCTTTTATCATAGTTCCAAAATGTTCTACAGAATGGTTGAATCAGTTCACAATTCCACCAACAGTGTATTAGTGTCTCATTTTTCCCACTTCTCCAACATTTGGCATTTTCCTTTCTATCTTATTAGTCAATCTAAGTATAAGGTAGTACCTCAGAATTGTTTTAATTTGCATTTCTCCAATCAATAGTGATTTAGGGCATTTCTTCATAAGGCCATAGATAGCTTTGGTTACTTCATCTGAAAACTGATGATATCTTTTGACCTTTTATCAATTGATGAATGGATTTTATTTTTATAAATTTGACTTAGTTCTCCATATGTTTGAGAAATGAAGCCTTTATCAGAGAAAAATTATTCAATATTTTTTCCATAGCTATCATTGCTAAATGTATTTCCTTTCATCCTACCCCTGTCCCATTTATTCTATTCTCTGTCTCCTTTTACCCTGTCACTACTCAAAAGTATTTTTCTTTTGACTATCACCTCCCCCAATACGTCCTCTTTTTTATCCCCTTTCTCTTATCCCCTTCCCTTCCTACTTTCCTGTACAGTAAGATAGATTTCTATACCCAGTTGATGGTGTATGTTATTCCCTCTCTGACCCAATTTGGATGAGAGTAAGGTTCACTCCCTTGCACCCCCATATTTTCCTCTCCACCATGAAATCTTTTTCTTCCCTTTTATGTGAGATAATTTACCCAATTCTACTTCTCCCTTTCTCTTTCTCCCATTACATTCCTCTCTCACCCCCTAAGTTTTTTTTAGATATCATCCCTTTATATTCAACTCATTCCTGTGCCATCAGTCTATATATACTCCTTCTAACTGCCCTAATAATGAGAAGGTTCTTATGAATTACAAGTATCATCTTCCCATCTAGGAATGTAAACAGTATAACCTTATCAAGAGCCTTGTGGTTCCCTTTCTTGTTTACCTTTATATCTTCTCTTAAATCTTATATTTGTGAGTCAGATTTTCTATTTAACTGTAGTCTTCTCATCAAGAATGTTTAAAAGTCCTCTAGTTCATAGAATTACCTGTTTTTTAACCTGAAGGATTATACTTAGTTTTTCTGGGTAGGTGATTCTTGGTTGTAAGTCATCCTCCCTTGCCCTCTGCAGTATCTTATTCCAAACCTGTTGAACCTTTAATGTAGAAACTGCTAAATCTTGTGTGGCCCTAGTTGATTTGCTGCTTATAATATTTTCTCCTCAACCTAGAGCTCTGGAATTTCACTATAATATTCATTTTGGAATCTTTTTCAGGAGTTGATCCATGAATTCATTTAATTTCTATTTTACCCTCTGGTTCCAGAATATCAGGGCAGTTTTCCTTGATAATTTCTTGAAAAATAATGTCTAGGCTCTTTTTTAAAAAAAAAAAAAACATGGCTTTTAGATAGTTCAATAATTTTTTAATTATCTCTCCTGTCTCTATTTTCTAGGTCAGATGCTTTTCTAATGAGATATTTCACATTGTCTTCTATTTTGTCATTGTTTTGTTTTTGTTTTATTGCTTTGTGGTTTCTCATAAAGTAATTAACTTCCATTTGCTTAATTCTAATTCTTAAGACATTGTTTTCTTCAGTGAGGTTTTGAGCCTCCTTTTTCCATTTCACACATTCTACTTTTTAAGGAGTTCTTTTTCCCTTCAATTATTCTTTGTGCCAATCCTGTTTTTCAACATAATCTTCTCTTTATTGGTTTTTTTCTTTTACCATTTGGCCTATTCTGTTCTTTAAGGACTTATTTTCTTCAGTACTTTTTTTGCTCTTGTTTACCAAGCTACTGACTCTTTTTTCATGATTCATCTTGCATTACTGTCATTTCTCAGGCTTGCATGTTTCTTACCTTTATTTGATTTTCAAAATCCTTTTTGAGCTCTTCTATGGCCGGAGACCAATTCCTATTTTTCACGGCAGCTTTAAATGTTGGAACTTTAGCTTTGTTTTCTTCTGAATGTGTGTTTATCTTCCTTGTCACCAAAGTAACTTTCTATGGTCAGAATTTTTCTGTTGTATCTTCATTTTTCTAGTCTATTGCTTGAATTTTACCTCTTTGTTAAAGTGAAGCTCTGTTCCCATGGTGGAGGGTGTACTGTACTGAGTTTCAAGGGTTTTGTGCAGCTATTTTCAGCGATATTTCTAGGGAGTTGTTGGTATGATGTAAGGAGAGGTATGGTTACTATATTCTTGAACTGTGAGTTGCCACAAGCACTCTTTTCTGCCCTGGAACCATGAGGCAGGTCCTTGCTCCACTGCAGCCTAAAGTTCATAAGCTCATGCTCCTCCTCACCCTGGGACTGCCATCCAGGACTCCAACCCAGATTGGTGTATGGGCAAAGCAATAAAGTCCTTTCTCCAGTAGCAGTAAAGTGACCCCTGTTATCTCTTCTCCCTTGCCATCTGTGTGCTGAGAACTTCAGAAACAACTGATGCAGGTGCTGATTCATTCGCTCCCAAGGTCTGCTTCTGGTTTGCTGAGATCTGGTCTGTGTTGGTTTGGTCTGCATTGGACTGTGCTCTACTCTCACCCAGGTGCAATAGATGTTTTCTGACAACTTTCTAAATTTTTTGTGGCTGGAAAATTATTTTACCCCATCCTTTTATGGGTTGTGCCATTCCAGGAATTGTTTTATGGCATTATTTAAAGGTGTTTAGAGGGTTTGGGGAAGAGTTCACATGAGTCACTGTCTTTTCTCTGCCATCTTGGCTCCACCTCCCCAAAATTTGAGTTTTAAAGGTAAACAATGAAAATATGCAACAAATCTATGGGAAGTTCTTTAAAAGGTAGGATGAACAAGACTGGTGAACCACTTATGAGAAGACCAAGTACTCCACAAATTTATTGTGCACCTCTATTTTTTTCTCTATAGGGCACAGCTGCATATGTTCGGGTTGCCCATTTTACTTTCATAAAATAAAGTTGCTACATACAAGTGCTTGAAGTCACAAAAATTAAGTCCATGAACGTTGAGGATTGACTGTAATTTGTATGTCACTAAATACATTTAAGGTATTTCTATCCTGTTCCATTGAACTAATACTAATATGTCTAAGTTTTTCCTAGAGAGGATTTTGATGCTAAGTGCTTTATAATAGATACTAAAATCTGGGAGATTAAGTGTTCCTTCTTAAAAATTTTTTTCTTTAATTTTCTACTCTACTTCTTTTTTAGTAGATTTTAATCACTTTGCTGAATTCTATTAAAATATATTTTGCTAGGTATTAAATTCAATTTGGAGACTATTCTTTTTATTACTACACAACCTATCCATGAACACTGAAATGTTTCTAGTTATATAGATCTGCATTTATTTCTGTCAATTTTATCTTTTTAAAAAAAAGTTTACTGGCACATCTACATAAGCTATTTCTAAAATATTGTTTTTCATTTTTATTACTACTATAAACAGAGTTTGTCTTGAGAGGCAATATACATATAAAGGCAGTATGATATGTAAAGGGCCAAGACTTGGGTTTAAGTCCTGCTTTGGTGCATATGAAACATAGCTGAAAGACATGACCATACATAAGTTACTTAATCTCTTAGTGTCCCCCAAACACCTTGCTAAGATTATGTTTTGACTTGATCATTCCTCACACTCATCAAATACAAATGAAGTACAGACACTAGTATTATTTTTTTAAAAAGCCTACCAAAAACACACACACACACACACTAAAAACAAAAACCAAGTGTACAATAATATAAAAAAAGAAGTGCACAGTAGTGCAAATGTTTTCTTGGGGGAGCATAATGGAAGAGGCACTTCTCAAAATTCAAAAACCTTGGGAATAACAATGCTTCCATACCACTGCCCCCAGACTTCATCCTAGGAAACAACCTCTGTGGAGATATAGTCTGGCAATTGCTTCTGCAAGTGCTATAGCCAAAACTACTGAAAATTTCCAAAAGGAACTTCCTCCTTCCACTGTCAGATGTATCAATATTAGAAGCTGATATGATGAAATTTTACCAGTTGAAATGGCATTAAAGAAGAGATATTGGAGGGGGGGCAGAGTAGCACTCACCTGAGATATCGCAACATTTCATTCCAAACAATTTTAAAGTAACACCCTAAATTGAATTTTGAAGTGGCAGAGCCAACAAAAGGTCAGAGAGAGACATTCTTCCAGTCTAAAAAAACTTAGGAAGTCAGAAGGAGAGATCTGTGGCATAGGGGTGGAAGTTGGCCAAGAGACCACGTGGATGAAACATCACCAGTGGGGCTAGATGGTGGTATAGAAGCAGCAACAAGTGTGGATGCCTTCAAGTCAAGGATGGTGTGAGCACAAGAAAGATAAGATTTTTTGTTATTATTATTTGGAGTTCAGTTTCCCAGACTTATGCTAAATTGTAAACATCTGAAGGATTAATCTCCTTTGAAACCTGGCAATTCACAGTTGTAACACATCAGGTGTAGAGTCATAGCCTTTGGTGCCTTCTGGCTCTGAGCCTATTAGTCAATAGTGTATATTTATTCTGAGGTGAGATATTGCCTTGAGGGTCGGTCACTCATGGGAAGAATCTTTCACCTGAGGTGTTTTTTGATTTCCCAGAAGAGATTTTGGGTAACTGTTGTTAAGAGATCCCTGGCTTTGTGAACCCAAATGTTGGTGCTCTCTCAGCCTGGTGATGTATGCTGTGTTTAGACAGTGGGAGCCCTGTCTATTGGATTTCACTTCATTATCTTTACTTTCTATCATTTTGCTGTGCCCAGAGCCCAGAGTAGAGGGGACCCTCCCAGTAAAAGGCTGGGGAAGGACAAGCTGATACACAGTTGGGGTGGTACAGGCCCAAGACAGAACTTGGGGGCACGAAGTCTGCTGTGCTTGGACCAGAAGCAGGGAGACCTTAGAATGGAGCAGTCCCTTGCCCCATAAGTGTGACATGGAGCAGGAGCAGAGAGCTACCTGTGTGCAGACCCAGGCAGGAGCTGGGAGTGGTTGGACCCTGGACCTGGAGGAGGAGGAACCCCAGAGCTCGGGAGTCAGCCCCAAACTGAGATGGAGGCTTTGCAGCAGGGCAGGAGCAGTGAACATGCTTTTCTGCCATGTATGCCTGGCATGGGTTGGGACCCAGGGGTGGAGTTGTCTATGGTGGGAGCAAGAAAGTGCTGTGGTTCCTGGGGACCCACCCTGTTGGCTTGTAGCCCAATCACCCCTCAGGACTTTGAAGCGGGAGTTGGAGCAATGTTAGAACTTGGATGCTTTGGCTCATTAGAGTATGTGTGCATCTGAGAGCACCAGATGGGAACCTGCTACAGCAGCATGGGGACGACATACTCCCAAGAGTACTTTACTTGGACACTGTTTGGATTGAGGGGATTGTAATCTACTATAACCTAGGGGTGAAGTGTGTTGTGTTCTCTGCTAGCCCTGGTGATATACTGGGTTAGGGAAGACCCTGGCCTTGGATCCTCTGATTGTATAAATAGTATTTTGGAATAGCACCTGAGTGAAGTGGAGCTGGTTGCTCAGTCCCCAAAGATTTTGACTCCTAAAGAAATATACAGGTGGCAGGGGGTATGCTATGTCATGTTATATACTTTTATATCTGTTTAAGGTCATGTGGATGCCCAAATACTAAGTTTTATTGTTATGGATTTTGATGTTATGTTGTGAATGCTTTAGTTTCTTGGCTCAAGGTTTACTTTTGAGCAGAGTACTTATTATACTGTGTGAATCCTAAATGTGTGTGTGTGTGTACGTGTGTGTGTGTATGTGTGTATTCACAGCAGCAGCCCTCAAGTGTGCTGTGCTGATTGACATTACAGATGGTAACTGGTAAGAAAAAGATAACAGAGGCCTCTTTGACACAGGATCAGACACTATTTAGCAACTCCATTGCCCCCAAAGACAACTTGGTCACAGTTCAAGGGTAGAGAGGAGCATTTTCAAACAAGAGGGAACAGGGTCTGTGAGGAGCAGTATCACCTCCAATCCCAAGAGAGTGGGGACCCTGAGGAACACCATCATTTCCAGTCCCAAGGGATCAGAGACTCAAGCATGAATATCAATTGTAATCTAAAGAAATCAGGGATCCTTCCAGGGTAAACAAAGAGAGCAGTGACCACACTTCTCCTCAGATCACACCACCTTGAAAGCATGAAAAATACCCAAACTTCCAGAGCTAGCTCTAAAAAAAAGCATGAAAAAGCCTAAAGCTGGGAACCATGCCCCTCCTCATCCTATGCTGAAATAATAGTCTGCCTTTAACATCAAGTTCAAAGTCAAGAAATAGAATGGAAAGATGAGCATAAAACAAAAAAAGAATCTGACCATAAAAAGCTATTGCGATGGCAGGGAAAATCAAGACACAAGATCAGAAGACAACAAAGTCAAAACAGCTACAAGAAAAGTTTCAAAGAAGAAAATGTGAACTGGACACAAAGCCAACAAGAGTTCATGGAAGATCTAAAAATTGATTTTCAAAATTCAATAAGACTGGTAGAGGAAAAATTAGGTAAAGAAATGATAGTGAATGCAGAAAATTGGGAAAAGACAACAGTTTTGTAAAAGAGCTACAAAAATACTGAAAAAATAATAATATCTTAAAAAAACAGAATTGGCTAAATGGAAAAAAAGAGGAACAAGACTTCACTGAGGAAAATAACTCCTTAAAAAGAAAAAATGGTCAAATGGAAAGGGAGGGACAAATGTTGACCATATCAACAACAAAACTAACAGAAATCATATGATTATCTCAATGAAGATCATCATAATTAAAATTAGAATTAGGCAAGTATAAGCTAATGACTCCATGAGGCATCAAGAAACAATAAAACAAGATGAAAAGAATGAAAAAAAAATAGAAGAAAATGTGAAATATCTCATTGGAAAAATATCTGACCTGGAAAATAAATTCAGGAGAGGTCATTTAAAAATCACTGGACTATCTGAAAGTCATAATTTTAAAAAAAAGAGCCTAGATCTCATCTTAAAGGAAAAGTTAAATGAATTACAGAAGGATACAGAAGTAAAACTGTATTAGTGAGAAACCTCAACCTTTTCATCTCCAGAGCTAGAAAACTCTAACCATAAGATGAATAAGAAAGAAGGAGATGAATAGAATCTTAGAAAAGATAGATATAGTAGACTTCTGGAGAAAAACGAATGGGGACAGAAAGGAATATACATTTCTCTCAGTGGTACATGGCACCTACACAAACACTGACCATTTACTAGGGTATAAAAATCTCACAATCTAATGCAGAAAGGCAGAAATATTACATGCATTCTTTTTAGACCATGATGCAATAAAATTACATATAATGAAGGGCCATGGAAAGATAAACTAAAAATTAATTGGGAACAAAATAATCTAATCCTAAAGGATAAGTAGGTCAAACAACAAAACACAGAGATAATAAATAACCTCAGCCAAGAGAATGACAATATTGAGACAACATACCAAAACTTAGTCGAAACAGTTTGTAGGGAGATTTTATGTCTCTCAATTCTTACGTGAATAAAATAAAGAGGAGATCAATGAATTGGGCATGCAACTAATACAGTTAAAAAAAGAACAAATTAAAAATCCCTAGTTAAATAACAGATTAGAAATTTTGGAAATCAAAGGAGAAATTAAGAAAATTGAAATTAAGAAAACTATCGAAACGTAAAACAAAGAGCTGGTTTTAGGAAAAGAAACAATAAAATAGATGAAACTTTAATTAATTTGATAAAAGAAGAAAACCAACTTACCAGTATCAAAAAATAAAAGGATAAATTCACCAACAATGAAGAGAAAAGTAAAACAATAATTAGGAGCTACTTTGTCCAACTGTATGCCAATAAATTTGACAGTCTTAGTGAAACAGATGAATATTTACAAAAATATAAATATGAAATACTTATTTCTTATTTATAGGAATATAAATAAGGAAAAGGAAATAAAAATCTTAACCCCATTTTCGAAAAAGAAATTCAACAAGCCATCAGTGAACTCCCTAAGAAAAAATATTCATGGCCAGATGAATTTACAAATGAATTCTATCAAATATTTACAAGAACAATTAATTCCAATTCTATACAAATTATTTGGGAAAATAGGCAAGGAAATAGTCCTATCAAATTGTTTTTATTATACAAATATTATGCTGATACCCAAACAGTGAAGAGAGAAAACAGAGAAAGAAAATTATAGACCAATTTCCCTGATGAATATAAATGCAAAGATTTTAAATAAAATGTTATCCAAGAGATTAAAACAACTTATCATGAGGATAATACACTATGGCAAGGTACAAATTATGCCAGGAATGCAGGACTGGTTCAATATTAAGAAAACTATCAGTATAATTGACCATATCAACAACAAAACTAACAGAAATCGTATGATTATCTCAATAGATACAGAAAAAGCTTTTGAAAAAGCACAGCACCCAATCCTACTAAAAACACTAGAGAGCACAGAAATCAATGGAGTCTTCCTTAAAATGGTAAGTCGTATCTATCTAAAACTATCAGCAAGCATTATATATAATGGGAATAAGTTGGAAGCACTTCCAATAAGATCAGGTGTGAAACAAGGATGTCCATTATCACCACTGTTATTAAATATTGTATTAGAAATGTTAGTTTTATCAATAAAAGAAGAAAAAGAAATTAGAATTAACCATGAAGAAACAAAGCTTTGTAGATGATATAATGATATACTTAGGGAACTTAGTTCAAGTAAAAACTACTTGAAATAATAAACAAGTTTAGCAAAGTTGCAGGATAGAAAATCAATCCACATAAATCATCGGTGTTTCTATGTATTACTAACAAAGCCCAACAGTAAAAGATAGAAAGAGAAATTCCATTTAAAATAACTGTAGATAATATAAAATATTTGGGAGTCTACCTGCCAAGAGAAACTTAGGAACTATATGAACACAGCTACAAAACACTTTCCACACAAATAAAGTCATATCTAAAAAATTTAAAACACATCAATTGTTATGGGTAGGCCAAAATAATAAAATTAAAATAACAATTCCAACTAAATATATTTACTTATTCAGTGCCATACCAATCAAAGTACCAAAAAATTATTTTTTAGAGCTAGAAAAAGTAATAACAAAATTCATCTAGAGGAACAAAATGTCCAGAATAGGAAGCTAATAAAGACATGCAAGAGAAGGTAGTCTAGCCATGCCAGATCTCAAATTGCATTATAAAGCAGCAACCATCAAAACTACTTGGTACTGGCTAAGAAATAGAGAGGTAGATCAGTGGAATAGGTTAGATACACAAAACGCTGTAGTCAATAATTATAGTAATCTACTGTTTGATAAATCCGAAGTCTCCAGTTTGGGGGATGAGAACTTACTACTTAACAAAACTGCTGGGAAAACTAGAAAATAGTATGGCAGAAACTAGGCATACACCAACATCTTATACCATATACCAAGATAAGTTCAAAATGGGTACATGATTTAGATAGAAAGACTGATAGTATAAGCAAATTAGGAGAGCAAGGAATAGTTTGCCTGTCAGATTTATGGGGAACAGAAGAATTTAGGACAAAACAAGAGATAAAGCACATTATGAAATACAAAATGAATAATTTTTATTATATTAAATTAAATTAAAAACTTTTGTTTTTGCATGAACAAAATGAATGCAACAAAGATTAGAAGAAAAACTTTAGATGAGAAAGCTGAGAAACAATTTTTACAACCAGTGTCTTTGATAAAGGCCTCATCTTTAAAATATATAGAGAACTGTGTCAAATTTATAGGAAGAAGTCCCCAAATGATAAATGGTCAAAGGATATAAACAGGCAGTTTTCAGATGAAGAAATTAAAGCCATCTATAGTCCTATGAAAACAATTCCCTAAATCACTATTAATTAGAGAAATACAAATCAAAACAACTCTGTGGTACCACATCACACCTATCAGTTTAGCTAACATGACAAAACAGGAAAACGATAAATCTTGGAGAAGATGTGAGAAAACTAGAACATGAACGAATTGCAAAGTGATCCAACCATTCTGAAGATCAATTTGGAACTTAACAATCCTTCTAGGTGTGTATCCCAAAGAGATCATAAAAATGGGGAAAGGACCCACATGTACAAAAATGTCTGTAGAAACTCTGTTTGTGGTAGCTAAGAACTAGAAATTGGAGCGATGCCCATCAACTGGGGAATGACTGAACAAGTTGTGGTATATAAATGTAATGGAATACTATTATGCCATAAGAAATGATGAGCATGCGGACTTGCATGAATTGATGCTGAGTGAAGTGAGCAGAATCAGGAGAACACTATACACAGTAGTCACTAACTTTGATACACTTAGTTCTTCTCAGCAGTGCAAGGATCTGGACAACTCCAAAAGACTTTTGGAAAATGTTATCCACATCCAGAAAAAGAACTATGGAGTATGAATGCGAATTGAAGCATACTATTTGCTCTCTCTCTTTTTTTTTTGTTTCTTCTTTTTCATGGTTTCTCCAACTGGTTCTAATTTTTCTTTACAACATTACTAAAGTGAAAGTATATTTAATATGAATGAATATGGTTAGCCTATAGCAGATTGTATGCCATCTTGAAAGGGGGATGAAGTTGAAATATTATGGAAATGAATGTTGAAAACTAAAAATAAATAAATATTAAAAAAAGATGTGATTGATCTCTGAAGAAAACTGAATGGGAATTGAAAGGGGTATCCTTTTTTCTAAGCTGTATATAGCATCTTCACAAAAACTGACTATATATTAGGGCATAAAAACTTCAACAAATGTAGAAAAACAGAAATATTAAATGCATTCTTTTCAGATCATAATGCAATAAAAATTACATTTGACAAGGGGCTGTGGAAGCATAGATTAAAAGTTAATTAGAAACTAAATAATATAATGCTAAAGAATGAACAGGTCAAAAAATAAGCCATAGAAACAATCAATAATTCCATTTAAGAGAATGACAACATAACAATAAACAATGTACAAAACAGTACTTAGGGGAAAAATTATATCTCTAAATATTTACATTAATAAAAAAGAGAAAGAGCTGAACAATAAATTGGGTATACAACTAAAAACAATAGAAAAA
Organism: Bettongia penicillata ogilbyi; assembly: GCA_023548195.1. Taxonomy (NCBI): domain Eukaryota; kingdom Metazoa; phylum Chordata; class Mammalia; order Diprotodontia; family Potoroidae; genus Bettongia; species Bettongia penicillata. The sequence goes on from JAJHZJ010000040.1 coordinate 1,096,921, forward strand.
CAGCAAATTAAAAAATTCCCAATTAAATACCAAAATGGAATCCTGAAGACCAAAGCAAAGATAAATAAAATTGAAAGTAAAAAAAAAATGAACTCACAAATGAAAGTAGGAGCTAGTTTTATGAAGAAGCCAATAAAACAGATAAGCCATAGGTTGATTTTATTTTTTTTTTAAAGAAAACAAAATGAAAACAAAAAAAAAGTTGAGTACACCACCAGTGAAGTTGAAATTAAAGAAATTTTTAGGAATTGCTTTGTTCAGTTATAATCCAATAAAACTGACAATCTAAGTGAATTGGGTGAATATTTACAAAAATATAAACTGTCCAGAATAACAGAAAAGGAAATACAATACATAAATAAAAGTGTCTTAGAAAAAGAAATTGAATCGGATATAAATGAATGTCCTAATAAAAATCCCTAGGACCAGATAAATTTACAAGTGAATCCTACCAAACATTTAAGGAACAATTAATTCCAATACTAGATAAACCATTTGAAAAATAAAATAAAGGAATTCTATCAAATTTCTTTTGTGACACAAATATGGTTTAGATACATCAATCAGGGAGAGCAAAAATAAAAACAAAATCTATAGACCAATATCTCTAATAGCTATCAAAGTGAAATTTTTAAATAAAATGCTAGCAAGAAGACTACAACAATATATCATAAAGATCATATACTGTGACTAGGCAGATTTATGCCAGGATTGCAGAACTATTTTAATATTAGGAAAATTATAATTGACCCTGTCAATAATAAATCAGCAAAAATTGTGTCATTGTATCAATAGATATCAATTGATGTCAATAGGTATCAATAGAAAAAACTTTTGACAACATACTCATTCATGTTAAAAACACTACTAAGCATTGGAATAAGGAGAACTATAAAGATCTATAAATCTGTGCCTACCCTTTGACCCAGAAATATCACTATTAGTTCTGTATCCCAAAGAGACAAAGAAAAGGGAAAAGTGACAACTTGTACAAAAATACTCATAACAGCTTTTTTTTTTTGACAGCAAAGAATTGGAAATTGAAGAGATGCCCATCAATTGGGGAATATCCAAATAATTTGGGATATATGATTTTGATTAAATACTATTGTGATGTAAGAAATGACATGCAGAATGGTTTTAGAAAAAAAACTTGGGAAGTCTTATATGAACTGGTGCTAAGTCAAGTGAACAGAACTAGGACAACACTGTACATGGTAATACTGTAAATATTATCACCTCTAAAAGACTTACTTACTCTGAGCAAGACAATGATCCAAGACAAAGGATCCATGAAGAAAAACAAATGCTATTCATCTTCAAAGACAGAACTGATGAGTTCTGAGTACAAACTGAAGCATACTTTTTTTTTTACTTTATTTTTCTTGGATGTGAGGGGATTACATGTGCTTTCTTTTGCAACATGACTAATATGCAAATATATTTTGCATTATTTCACATGTATAATTGATATCATATTGTTTGCTTTCTCAATGATGGGGGAGGAATAAGGGGGAAGAAAATCATTTGGGAATCAAAAATGAATGTTGATTTTTTTTTTACATTTAATTGGGAAATAATAAAATAATGTGTGTATGTGTATATATATATACATATACATCACATATATGTGTGTATATAAATATACGCACATATGAGGTATTCACATCTATTTTCCTATGCCATTCTAAGAATTATGAGACCTTTCCCATATGATATGAAGGTGAAACCTTCCATAGGTGGTATCTTCCCACTTGAATGTGAGCTCCTTGAGGGTAGGGATCGACTTACTTTTCTATTTTTATTGCCAGCATTTAGCACAATACTTTATATATAGTCAGCATTACTTTCACTCCTTCATTATCTGTTTTCCCAACCTCTTCCTAACTTCCCTATTATCAAGGACACCATCATCTTCCCAGTTACTCAGGTTCAATACTTAGGTGTTATCCTTGACTTCTCACTATCTCTCTCACCCCCTATATCCAATCTGTTGCCAAGTCCTATCAATTGTACCTTTGCAGCATTTCTTCTGTATGATCCCTTCTCTCTGATGCTTCCATCACAATAGTGTAAACTATCTTCACCTCACACCTGGGTTATTGCAACAGCCTTCTGGTTGGTTTACCTACCTCACATCTCTCTTCCTAAAATGTAGGCATGACCATGTCTATCCACTAACATCCTCTATTCAATAAATTCTATTGGCCCACTATTACCTCCAGGATCAGATATAAACCCTTGTTTGGGTTTTAAATTCCTTTATAACCCAGCCTCTCCTACCATTCCAGCCTCATATCTTGCTCATCTCCTTCTACTCTGCTGTATGTTAACACTAGCCTCCTTGCCATTCCTTGTATAAGGTATTCTCTTGACCCCAGTATATTTTCACTGGCTGTGTCCCATGCTGGACTGTACCCAATCCCTACCCATCTCTACCTTCTGATTTCCCTGGCTTCCTTTCAGGCTTAGATAAATATCCACCTTCTTCAAGAAGCCTTTTCTAATCCCTCTTAAGAGCTTCCGTCTCAGATTATCTCCAATTTATTCTAATATAATTTGTTTGTACATAGATATTTTATGTTGTCTCTTCCATTACACTGTGAGTTCCTAGAGTTCCTAGTTGTTTTTGCCTTTTATTTTTTTTTTTGTAGGCTTAATATTTAGCACAGCACCTGGCTCATAGTAAGTGTTTAATACATGTTGTTGATTTCATTCACACACAAACACACACACACACACACATACGCAGGCAGGTAGGTAGGTAGGTGGCACAGAGAGTAGAGTGCTGGACCTGGAGCCAGAAAGACCTGCGTTCAAATCTGGCCTTGGACACTTATTAGCTATGTGACGCTGGACAAGTCACTTAACCCTGTTTGCCTCTACTTCTTCATTTATAAAATTAACTAGGGAAGGAAATGACAAAATACTCCATTTTTTTCCCAAGAAAACCCACAATTGGAGTCATGAAGATTCAGCCATGGCTGAAATGCCTGAACAATGAGAGAGAAAGAGAGAGAGAGAAAGAGAGAGAGAGAGAGAGAGAGAGAGAGAGAGAGAGAGGAGAGAGAGAGAGAGAGAGAGAGAGAGAGAGAGTTGTGTATTTTTGGCAATTGATCAAGTCAAGGAAAGAGAGTTTCCTTTTCCCATATTTTAAAGAGAGAGGAAACACTATTTCTCATCAGCATAAACTGAAAAAAAAAAAATTCTTATAACAAATGGGGGATCACTCTCACCTCTCTATTCCCCCCTACACATACATTTTTTTTTAGCATGAACACTTCTCTCCTTAGTCAATCTATTCCTGAAAAAGATGTCATATTAAGTCACAAAGTTCTTAATGGGAATGAGATTAACGCCTTGCTGTTATGGAATGACATCTAGGGTCATCTATGATCTATGATTCTATACCTGTGAGAACAATCAGAATCCCAGCATCTGAAGGTTGGAAGGTACTTCATCATGTCCATCTAGGCTAAACGATACATGAAAGAAATTTCTAGTGTGACCTAACAAACAGATGGCCATTTATCCAAAGACAGAGAGGGAGTGTCGGGAAGAGTTGGGGGGGGAGTACACATATGGGGAGAGAAAAATATGTATATGGGGAAAAGGGCAAGAGGTTGATAGAAGGGAAAATTAAAAATGGGGAGGTGGGATAGCATTTCTCAATTTTCTTTTTTTATTTTTTTAAATATAAATTTATTTATTTAACTTTTTACATATATTTTCACAAAATTTTGGGTTCCAAATTTTTTCCTCACTTATCCCCTCCACCCACCCCAATACACCGAGCCTTCTAATTTCCCCTATCACCAATCTGCCCTCTCTTCTATCATCCCTCCCTTCTCTTGTCCCCATCTTCTCTTTTGTCCTGTAGGGCCAGATGACTTTCTATTCCCCATTAACTGTATTTCTTATTTCCTAGTTGCAACAACAATACTCAACAGTTGTTCCTAAAACTTTAAGTTCCAAATTCTCCCCATCCCTCCCTCCCCACCCATTCCCTTTGGGAAGGCAGGCAATTCAATATAGGCCCTATCTGTGTAGTTTTGCAAATGACTTCAATAATAGTCGTGTTGTGTAAGACTATATTTCCCTCCATCCTATCCTGCCCCCCATTGTTTCTATTCTGTCTTTTGATCCTGTCCCTCCCCGAGTGTTGACTTCAAATTGCTCCCTCCTCCCATTATCCTCCCTACCATCACCTCCCCCCTTGCTTATCTTCCTTTGGGGGTGGGGTTAATGCAGAGACCTTCAGTAATGGAGCAGATCTCCTGTCTGCTCCTGGAGCCCCTGGCCACCACTGCCTCTGCCACTGCCCCCTGACACATACACACACGTACACACATGCATGCACATACAGAGACAGAAAGCACAGAGTGAATTGAATAGGATGGGACCATATCTTAAAAGAAATTAAGGTAAATGGTGAGAGAGAAAGGTAGGGGGAGGAAAGAGGGTGAAATGGAATGGGGTAAATTATTTCTCATTCAAGAGGCAAGCAGGAGACTTTTTAGTGGAGGGAAAAAGAGGAGAGCTGAGAAAAAAACATGAAGTTTACCCTCATCACATTCAACTAAAGGAAGGAGTAAAATGCACACTCATTTTGGTATGAAAACCTATCTTACAATACAGGAAAGTGGGGGAGAAGGAGATAAGCAGGGAGGGAGGGATGATGGAAGGGAGGGCAATGGGAGAAGGGAGCAACTTGAAGTCAACACTCGGGGAGGGACAGGATCAAAAGACAGAACAGAAACAATGGGGGGCAGGAGAGGATGGAGGGAAATATAGTCTTACACAACACGACTGTTATCTAAGTCATTTGCAAAACTACACAGATATGGCCTATGTTGAATTGCCTGCCTTCCCAAAGGGAATGGGTGGGGAGGGAGGGATGGGGAGAATTTGGAACTCAAAGTTTTAGTTACAACTGTTGAGTATTGTTCTTGCTACTAGGAAATAAGTAATACAGTCAATGGGGAATAGAAAGTCATCTGGCCCTACAGGACAAAAGAGAAGATGGAGACAAGAGAAGGGAGGGATGACAGAAGAGAGGGCAGATTGGAGATAAGGAAAATTAGATTGCTCGGTGTATTGGGGTTGGGGGGAGGGGATAAAAGGGGAGAAAATTTGGAATCCAAAATTTTGTGAAAATGAATGTAAAAAGTTAAATAAATAAATTAAAAAAAAAAAGAATGAAGGACACCAACCAAAACAACCCATTAAGGGAGGTACTGACTATTTTATTCCCAATTTACATGTGAGAAAATTGAGACTCAGAGCAATTTGCCCATGATTGCCCAGCTATTAATAATCAGTGGTAGTATTTGAATGCAGGTTTAGATGTCTCTATGACATATTACATCTGAAAGTATCTTGAAACTGAAAGAGCAAATAAATAGAAAGCATGATTATGGGGGGTGGAAGAAAATCCTTTGTAGAGTGCCTACTGCATACCAAGTACTATGCCAAGTGCTTTGGAAATACTATAACATTTGCTCTCCACAACAGCCCTTTGACATAAGTATTGTTACTATTCTTTTACAATGGAGAAAATTGAGGCAAACAGAGGTTAAGTGATTTGCCCAGGGTCACCCAACTAGCAAGGAACTAAAGCAAGCTGTATTTGAACTCAGACTTTCCTGATTCCATGCCCATGGTTCTACTGACTGCACCATGCAACTGCCTTTATTATTATATTATTACACATTAATGTTAATGTAATATTATTATAATATGTTAACAAGAAAGGAAGAGGAAAGAAAGCAAATATAAAAGGAGCCACAGGGAAAATCTTTAGTATTTATAATGAATTAAGCCAAAGTTAAATGAAATTTTAGCCCATCTTGATCTTTCCTTAATCCAAAGAACCCAGCCTTAGATGTTTGGACAAAACTGAGAGGGAATCCTGGTCCTGGAAATAATAGGGGGGGAAAGTATCAAAGGAAAACAAGTTTTATGAGATTACCTATGGCAGAGGTGTCAAACATTTCTCTGGCAGCACGCAGTCTTCAAAATTTCTAATCCTCAAGTGTTGCCAAACCAAATTAAAATATAATTGAAGAATATTTAACAAAATTGCAATGAAATGTAAATAACATTACATTTTAAAACTGTCAATATATAGCCTGCAGGGATCCTTCAGACAAATGTTTCTATTGAATCAACTGACCTTGGAACTTCAAATGTAACAAAAATAAATTAAATCAAATTAAAAAGAAACAATTGACCTAGAGAAATCCTCCCCTCCCCCCTCAAATGCTGCAGCATAATACCTATCACAATATCTCAGTCCTATCTTCCCTTTCCCAGAGGGAAGAAAAGCAAGTTGGAGTTACACTTTCTATAATGTCCACCTAATTTCAATATTTACAGTCTTTTATGTCTGGGAAATTCTTATTTAGCCTAACCAAAAATAAGTCCTATTTAAACCTATTTCATATTAGAGGTAAAGACTAATTGGCAGTGAGGTGGCACAGTAAACAGACTAAGCCTTGAGGTTAAATCTTGCCTCAGACACTTAATAGCTGTGTGATTCAAGTCACTTACCTTCAGTTTGCCTCAGTTTTCTCATCTGTAAAATAGGAATAACACCTACTTGTCAAGGTTGTAGCTGTTGTTATGATCAAATGAGATAACTTATGAAGAGTGTTTTGCAAACCTTAAAGTGCTATATAAGCATTTATCGCTACTATTATTATATTGATATTCACTATTTGTATTAATAATCCTGAGGAAGGGAGAGAGAAGGTATATCCTATCACCCAGAATAAACATGAAGATATTATTAGCTGTAATTATCAGTGTTGTATTACTATGAAATGACCTTATTAAATTTATTAATATTGCAGCATACACATATCTATAATACTGAAGTTTTATTTAAAATATTTCTCATTAAGAGTTGCTGTTTGAACTCTGAGGTACCACTTCACACCAATCAGATTGGCAAATATGACAAAAGAGGAAGATGATAAATGTTGGAGAAGATGTGGGAGAGTTGGAATACAAATTCATTGTTGATGGAGCTGTGAGCTGATTCAACCAATCTGGAGGGCAATTTGGAACTATACCCAAAGGGCTACAAAAATAGGCATACCCTTTGATGCAGCAATACTGCTTCTACACCTGTATCCCAAAAAGATTATAAAAATGAGAAAAGGTCCCACATGTACAAAAATATTTATAGCAGCTCTTTTTGTGGTGGACAAAGACTAGAAATTGAGGGAATGCCCATCGATTGGAGAATGGCTGAACAAGTGTTGGTATATGAATGTGATGAAATACTATTGTTCTGTAAGAAATAACGAACAGAAGGACTTCAGAAAAACCTGGGAAGACTTATATGAACTGCTGCTGAGAACCAAGAGAACATTGTACTTAGTAACAGCCACAATGTGCAAGGACTGTTCTGATAGACTTAGCCCTTCACAGCAATGCAAGAACCTAAAACCTTCCCAAAGGCCTCTTAAGGTAACATACCTATCCAGATTCAGAGAAAGAACTATGCAATCAGAATGAAGAATGAAGCAGACTATTTTCTCTTGTGCTATGTTTTGCTTTATTTTGGTTTTTCTCATGGTTTCTTCCATTCATTTTAATTATTCTATGCAACATAAGTAATGTGAAAATGTGTTGTAATAAGAATGTATGTGTAGAGCCCATATAAAATTGCATGCTCTTTCAGGGAGGGAGGGGGAGAAAATGTAAAACTTGTGGAAGTGATTGTTGAAAACAATCACTGAAAACAAATAATTAATTTTTTTTAAAAAGGATTTTGTGGTTGTTGATTCATTTCTGACTCTTTGTCTCCACATTTGGAGTTTTCTTGTCAAAGATACTAGCAAGATTTGCGATTTCCTCCTCCAACTCATTTTACAGATGAGGAAACAGAAGCAAACAGGGTTAAGTGACTTGCCCAAGGTCATCCAGCTATTAAGTGTCTGAGACCAGATTTGAACTCAGAAAGATGAGTCTACCTGACTCCAAGCCCCACAACTCTATCCACTGTGTCACCCAGCTGCTCTTTTGTTGAGACAGTATTTTTTACATTACATAATTACATCTGGTTAGATATAGAAGCAAACACCTGAACTGACTGTTGTTCAGTTGTATTTCAGTCCTGTCAGGTCTTTCATGACCCTATTTGGTATTTTCTTGGTAAAGACACTGGAGTAGTTTGCCATTTCATTCTCTAGTAGATTCAGTTTGTCAAGTAGTCAAAAGTTAAGTGGCTTGCCAAGGGTCGAATAGCTGGGAAGTGCCTGAGGCTAGATTTGAACTTGGGTTTTCCTGATTTCAGGCTATTCACTGAGCCACCCAGTTGCCTCAATATGTAAACAGCTTTAAGTAAAATTATAGATCAAGAGCCTCTTATTCCTAAAAGAAGAAATGCAAATAAACCTCCACCAGATAACAAAGATATATCTTTTACAAATGTAATACATTTCTTTTTTTTGTTCTTTGAGAGTTAAATCTAGAGGACATTCCATCGATTATAAGTCTTCTTGATTAATTATGGAATTATGGACTGAATATTTTTCAGGTATTATTTGATCACTGATGTTATGCAATGATTTTCCAATTTGCTAAATCATTTAAGAATATGACTATACTGAATTCCCATTTGGCAGTTAAAAAATAAGTAGACAAAAATTATTTATAAATCATGAGGTAAAATAATTGTGAAGCAATAAAATCAATTATTCATTTTCTTGATTGAGATAAGGTTACGCTGAAAACCCTATATGATGATCTACTTTTGGTCTATTATTACAAATCTAATAGAAAAGTAAAGGAAACCTCCATGATAATTTAAAGGCATCTGAAAGGGAGTGGGGCACAGTGAAAGGAGAACTAGTCTTGAAAGTCAGGAAGGTCTGGTTTAAGTCATACCTTTTACAATAGCTATACAACCATAGGTAAGTTCCTCAACCTCAGTATTTCATGAGGCTAAGTTACAGATGACTTAGTGTTTTGATGGAGGAAGTTGCCATAGGACTTCTTCACTCTGATGAAATTACTAAGCTCCCAACCAAAAGGGTAACTGTAATGATTAATCCTTGACTTATCTTCAAAAAGCATTTTTATTGTACTATCTTGTCATCCAATCTCCATAGTATATTTTATATTTGCTCATGCCTCCCTATGGCAGGTCCTTATTACCACGTAATAGCTGTGTTTCAGTGAAATTCTCTAATAGAGGCAGCTTGGTGATACAGCGGACAAAGCACTGGACCTAACGGAAGGAAATCATTGTTCAGTCATACTTGACTCTTTGTGATCCCATTTGGAGTTTTCTTGGCAAAGATACTGGAACGGTTTGCCATTTCCTTCTCCAACTCATTTTATAGATGAGGAACTGAGACAAACAGAGTTAAGTGAGTTTCCCACGGCCACACAGCTCGGAAGTGTCTGAGGCCAGGTTTTGAACTCATGATGATGAGTCTTCCTGATTCCAAGCCCAGTGCTCTATGCACTGCACCACCTAGATGCTCTGAGATCAAATCTGTCCTCAGACACTTGCTGGCTGTGTGGCCTTGGACAAGTCATATAACTTCTCTTTATTTCCTTACTTGTAAAACAGGGATAATAAAAGCACCTACCTTCCAGTGTTCTGAGATATCTGTAAAACACGTTACACAGTTCTTGGCACATAGTAGGAACTATATAAATGCCAACTATAATTATCATTAACCATAGCCTTACTAGGCAATTTCATATTCCATTTGGGACACAACATTTTCTTGGGTAAAACCACTGATTTTTATTCATTAGACAAAACAACATGTATTGTTAGTATATATTAACAGTCCATGTATATCTAGCTATATCCAATCTCTGAAACATTCTTTCTGTATAGAATTGAGTGTGGTGTGTGGGTGGATGTATATATCCATATCTATATCTATACATACACACCCACACCCATATCTATCCATCTATGTCTGTCTATCTATATGTACACATATACACACATATCTATATCTATCTATCCATACACACACACACACATACACACACATACACATATATGGATAGATAGATATAAATACCACTTTTAAGTATGATTAGTAAATTACAAAATGATCCTATTATTAAATGAGTTTTCTGGAGACTTCAGTAAGCAAGGTGATAGAGCACTGGACTTGAAGTCAAGGAGACCTGAGTTCAAATAATGCCTTAAATACAATAACTATGTTACCTAGGAAAGTCATTTAACATTTTTTTCATTCTCAGTTTTCTCCTCTATAAAATAGGGATAAGAGCACCAGTGTGATGTTGTGATCACCAAATGGGAAAGACTGTAAAGTGCTTTGTAAATACTAAAGGGCTACATAAATGTTATCTATTGTGACCATATTGTTTTTGCATTTCCACAAATGCCCAAGTTACAATGATATGCAAGCAACCATTTTTTTTCAGTGAATATATGACAAGGAAAGGGTTATTAATAATCATAAATATTAATATTTGTTAAATACTACCATATTTGTTAAGCAAGTTAGTTCTATGAAAGAATTGCCTGCCCAGCACAAAGTTCAACAAAATGCTTTGGGCATAATACATGGTTTATAAAGTAGGAGACATTGGCAAGAACATTCTGATTATTTCCTTTCCTCTAAATTAGTTGGCAGTTCCCAACTCCAGATGTGCTGGAATGCTGAACTGGACTTGGGGGCAGTGAGTAATTTCTGAATGCCTATGCAAGAAATGGTCTTATGGTACTAAAATTCTTCAGTTCTTGGACTACTTATGGTACTAAAATTCTTCAGTTCTTGGACTACAGTTCTTGGACATCTTAGGAAGATGTACTTGGTAATTGATGCTTTGCTGTCTTTTATTTTAGGGTCCATTAGGTCATGCAGCACATAGAATGAAGCTGGAGTCAGGAAGACCATGAGTTCCAATCAGTCTCAGAACTCATTAATTATGTGACCCTGGGCAATTCATTTAATCTCTGTCTGCCTCAGGTTCCTCATCTCTAAAAAGTCATAATAATAGCACCTACTACCCAGAGTTATTGTGAGAAGAAAATGAAATTATATTTGGAAAACAATTTCTAAACCTTGATATGATATATAAATGTTAGTTATCATCATCGTATCATCATCATCTCATTGGTGTAAATAATCCTTCCAAGACAACAGATCACAACTCCTCCATGCTCTCTTGTTTTGTACAGTTCTCTTCCACATCATCTAATAGACCCTTCAACAATGGCAGATTATAGTGGAGGGCCTTTAAATTCCGATGTTGTACAGATACCAATGGAGCATTCAAACTATTTATCCTTTATTTCTTACTTACATTGCTTGACTGGCCCAAAACCTGTTCCAATCCCACTTGACCCACACTGTATTGATTGGCACTACATGATAGCATAGTCAAAACCAACATGGGCCTTTATATAGTCATACGTTTAGTTCTTCAGATAATTATGGACTCTGGGAACCTCCTTGAACTCTCCTTCAATCTTCCCAATTAATGTGGCCTTTCATAATCAAATCTGCTACCCTTAACCTACCCTGGCCCTTCATTGCCTGTTACTTCTGGATGGCCCACCTGCTTTCAGGTGAAAAAATTTTATTCTACTCCTTTTGTGCCTGTTTGGCCCGTTTTTGCTTAACCTCCTTGCCAGGTTTGTCTCCTCCGCAGTGGAAACCATCAACTTCCAGATAGTTGCTCAGGTTATGTACCCCTTGAACAGGACCCATGGAGGCAGGAACAGCCCTGTTCCCCTTGCCGGAAGGAAGCAGTGTCAGAAGCTGAGACCTTTGCCCCTTACCCCAAAAGTATTTGGTCTCATTTGCTTGAGGGAGGAATGATGGGGTACAGACTCTGGGAACCTCCTTGAATCTTCCCACTTAATCTGGCCTTTGATACTCAAATCTGTTACCCTTAACCTAGCCTGGTCCTTCATTGTTTGTTACTTCTGGATGGCCCCTCTGCTTTCCACCTAAGTCCTCCATAGTCTGACACCTCCCAGTTGCCTCCAGCTGTTTCCCTCCCTTGATTACATCACTAGTTACTCCAGTCCCATCAAGATCCTCCTTAGACCCTCCTCCCAGACTACTAGACCAACTCTAGATCTTTCCCACTGTCTTTTTGTATATAAGTTCCATCCCGCCTCCATGAAGGTGCTCAGATTCCATCTAGCTTAGATTGTATCTGACCCACTTGTTACTATAAGTCTTGCAAATGCTTAGGCTCCTTAAGAGTCAACTCAATATGGAGAATCTTTAATAAACTATTTTACTTTAACTGTAAGAAGGCTTGGGCTGAATACATTTTAGCAGGAGCTGGTGTGTCAGTATTTGGGGTCCCCAGCACCCTGAATCTAACAGTTTCAGCCATCAAAATCTATATTCCTTTGGGCAGAACAACTCCAGGTAAGGGTATGATGGTCTATGTGGACAGAGAGAAGAAGGAAGGAAGGAAGGAAGGAAGGAAGGAAGGAAGGAAGGAAGGAAGGAAGGAAGGAAGGAAGGAAGGAAGGAAGGAAGGAAGGAAGGAAGGAAGGAAGGAAGGAAGGAAGGAAAGAGAAAAGAGAAAGAGAAGGAAGGAAGGGAAAAGGAAGAGAAAGAGAAAAAAAGGAAAGAAAGAACTGTGTTGTCCAACTGGCCAGTTCTAGTTGGGTTTCAAATGGGGCAGCACCTACTGCTTTGCACAGAGGTTGTTGTTTGTCTTTCGTTCTCAAAGAGGACCATGACATCGTGGACGTGATGCCGTGACTTGCAAGTGAATTGGATTTAAGTCAGGGAGGGCTGTGCCAATTCATCAGCCTTACTTTCTCAGCCAGAGCCACCTGGATTCAGTGGTGAGATATAGAGCAGGATGACTGGAGATGGCTCTCACAGGGACAGGTATGGGCTTTTGAAGGCAATACATAATTTCTCAAAGGCAATCAAGCTTATTTGCTTGCCCAGTTCAATACTCAAACTAGTTCACTGTTTATGGGTAGAGAAGTGCCAGGACAGAATAGTTTTACATAAATTTCTAGGAGAGAGAAAATAAATGTAGATGGTATTTATTGCTGTCAAATTATTGTAGAAAGATAAAGGAGGATGAGGACTGACATTTGATTTGGAGATCAAGAAATCATTTGCCATCTTAGAAGATTGGTGGCAAAAACCGGATTAGAGGGAGTTGGGGATTGAGGAAGGTAAACTACACTTTAGCAAGTAAGTTTAGATATAAGATGATAACTTGAGAGGATAGCAGGTTCAAGAGAAAGTAATTTTGGGGGGGAGGAGGGATTATTTTTTTTAAATGAATAAAAAAGCATTTACTAAGCACTTAATACTGTAGAACTAAGTCCTGGGCATAAAAATTGAAAAGTGAGACCATCTCTACTCTCAAGAAGTTCAAATTCTAATTAAGAGAGACAACATACCTCATAGGTTGGATAGCAGGGTCCAGAAGTCTTTCACCTCAATAAACATGGTAAATGGCAACATCCTGGTGTCTATTGGGCAGATGATAATTTCTGGTTATCTTACAACAAGAATTATAATCAGTGACTCTCTGTTTATTGAATCAATGAGAGAGTCTATCCTACTCTCCCCAACCTAACAGGCTAGAGGGCCCCAGGCCTATATCCTGTAGAAAGAGAGAAATGGACCCAAGGGTTGGATTGCAACACATACTCTGAGTTCTCTGAAAAGGATGGTTGAGGAAGAATGTTGGGAGAGAGATACCAAGTGCAATCCATGGAAGAGGTAAGCTGAGGCAGGGTCTCTCATGGCCTGCACTACTCAACCCTCAGTATCTAGTAGGATCTAGGGAGAAGGCAGGTTAGGGGTTGACTTAAGTATGGAGGCAGAGAATTTATCATTTAAAAGCAATAAGACAATTTTTTTTCCTTTGTAACTGAAAGGACAATGAAGAAAGTCAGTGATGATTCCAAGAATATTCGGGGATTGGAATAAAGAGAACAAACTACTCAGATTGCCACAATTTTTTCAGTGAATAGTTTGAAGTGTCAATGAGTGGACAAGGGGGAGGGAAGTTGCCTGGGAACTTGAGGAGAGAAGATGTTTGGAACACTCTCTGTGGGAAACTGAACAGCAACTTGCTTCACAGAGTTTCCCGTTAGTTTTGATTCTCTGAATTTCAGAGTGTGCTCTGGATGAAATTTTGCCTCATATTCATTACCTTCAAAAGACCATTCCAGTTAAAGATTTTACTCCATTATGAACTCTCTTATATTGAATAAGTTCAGTACCCTTGCAGAACACCTTCTCATATTCATTAGGTATATAAGGGTTCTCACCACTATGAATTCTTTGATGTACTAAACGCAGGGAGTTCTCATAGAAAACCTAACTTCTTCATAAAGATTTTTCTACAAAATGAGTTGCCTTGGGAGGTATTGTCTTGTATTCTACCTGAAATCTTTTTTTGTCTTCCTTTTATCTCAATCCCAGAAGGGTTAAAACCTACCTACTAATGCCTTTAATCCCATTTCCTTCCCTTTCTTCTGAGAACTTGTTCCACTGTTCCTTGTTGCATTCTCAATTTCAGTCTCTCCTTCCTTCCCTACTGCCTACAAACAAGCTTAGATCATACTAGAGAGAAACCTTATCAATATAATGAGTATAGCAAAAATAAGAAAAAGAAAAAGAAAAAAAGGATGAACATTAGAAAGGTTTTTTAAAAAACAGGTCTATTGATTCACTGCTGGTGGATCTGTGAATGGTATAACCATTCTGGAAAGTAATTTGGAATTTTACCCAAAAAATAAATAAATAGCTTGATGATTTTTGACCCTAGTTCTACCACTATTAGTCTGTATCAAAAAGATAAGAGAAGTTTAGAAATGTGAAGTATGTAAGATTAAGAACTTTACTTCGTGGGGTGGAGGCGGGGAGCCAAGATGGCAGAGTGAGAACCATGACTCACCTAAACTCTTAGACAAACTCCTTCAGTTTCCTCTAAAAAGAGAATCTGACCAAATTTAGGAGGTGCACAATCCAATAGGAGACAGACTGTGGCAGATTCAAAGCCCAGAACAGACTGAAAGGTCCACAGGAAGGATCCGTTCTTCAGGGGTGAGCCCATAGTGCACAGCACAGCACGTCCAGCGCCCTGGGAAACCTGAGACAGCAGCAGGTGGAACCAGTGGAGCATTAGCCCAGGTGAGGGACCAGCAGAGCCCAGTGAATGATAGCCACTGAGCACCAGATATCAGCTGTAGCTGCTCCTGAAATTTTTAGCCCAAAGATTAAAGGTCTGTAAGTCACCTACTTGAACTTCCAGGAGGTAGGATGTTGGAGTGATCAGTAAATGCTCTCTCCTTCCCCCTTGATGACCTTGAAAGAACCATAAAATATTTCCCCAGAAAAATCCTGGATCAGCGGAAACAGCAGAGGGAGCAAATAGTCTCTTAACACCTGAGGCTAGGAATACAGCTAAGAGGGATTCCTCCTACTGTGGCAGAGGCAAACAGGAAGGAGAGGGTACACCAGGGCAGTAGAAACTCTCACTAGGACCCAGGTAAGCCTCAGTGCCAGGAGAGGAGCCCCAGGAGGGGTGGAAACTCACACTAGGATCTAGGCATGCCTCAGTACTCCAGGGGAAATGGGAAGACAATAGGGCAGCAGGTATTACCATCCCTTGAGTTTGCCTTTGTCTCAGGTAAGCTGAAGAGATCTTCTGTGACCAGACCACCCCTCCCCCACACTTAACAAGCTAACCCCAGGGCAGATTAGGGAAACACAAAACAAAAAGATAAAAAGACCCTTGCTCCTAGCTTTTTCACAATCAGCTCAATACCAAGTTCTGCGGGTTCTAAATGAAAGAACCAGAAGTCGCAACACACAATCACTATCATGAGCAAGAAAAAGCAAAAGAAGGGCTAAAAAACCACAGAATCTTTCTATGGGGACAAGGAACAAAACACAAATACCAAAGGGGTCAGTAGTGAGACTATACTTCCATCTGAAACTTCAGAAGGGACTATGAACGGCTCGCATGCACAAACAGCTCTCTGGAACAGCTGAAGAAGGAAATAGAAGAAAAACTGGCCAGTGTAAAGTATAAAAAAAAGTATATTTTAAAAGTATAAAAAAGAATTCACAGATGAGAACATCTCTTTGAAAAGGAAAATTGAACAAATGGAAAAGGAAGTACAAAAATTAGGTGGAGAAAATAGCTCCTTAAAAGGAAAAAGTAGACAGATGAAAAGGAAGCACAAACATAACTGGGAAAATTGGACAAATGGAAAAGGAAGTACAAAAATTAACTGAAGAAAATAACTCCTTAAAAGGAAAAAATTGGACAGATGGAGAAGGAGATGCAAAAGTTAACTGAAGAAAACAATTTGATAAAGATTAGACTTGGGTAAATAGAGACTAATGACTCTATGAGACAGCAAGAATCAGTCAAACAAAATCTAAAGAATGAAAAGATAGAAGAAAATGTAAAATATCTAATTGGAAAAACAACTGACCTGGAAAATGGATCCAAGAGAGAAAATTTAAGAATTAGTGGCCTACCAGAAAGCCACCATGAAAAAAAGAGTCTGGACAATATCTTCCAGGAAAACTGCCCAGAAGTGCTAGATCCAGAGTGCAAAATAGGCATCGAAAGAATCCACCATTCACCTCCCAAAAAGGATCCCAAACTCAAAACTCCAAGAAATATCTTTGCCAAATTCCAGAACTGTAAAGGAGAAAATACTACAGGCAGCCAGAAAGAAACAATTCAAATATCAAGGAGCTACAGTCAGGATCACACAGGACCTTGCAGCTTCTACATTAAAAGATCTAAGGAATTGGAATCCAATATTCCATAAGGCAAAGGAGTTGGGACTCCAACCAAGGATCAACTACCCAGCAAAGTTCAGCATAACATTTCAGGCAAAGAGATGGTCATACAGTGAAGTAAGGGATTTCCAGAACTTTCTGACAAAAACACCAGAACTTAATAGAAAATTTGATCTTCAAACATAGGTCTCAAGAGAGGCATAAAAAGGTAAATGAGGGGGGGCCAGGAACCAAAAAACTTGTTACTCAATTTGGGCAAACTGTTTACCTCCCTAGAAGGGAAGATGATACCTATTAATCTTGAGAATTGTGCATCTATTATGAAATATAAAAGGGATATACATAGAGGGAATGGGTATAAAGTAAATGATATCATGTTAAAAATATGATTTAAGCATGTGAAGGGATTGTAACAGGAGGTGTGAAAAGGAGGAAGCATAAAATGGTAAATTACATCACAGGAAGAAGTACAAAATTATAGTAGAGGGAAAGAGGGGAGGGTGATGAGCATTGTTTAAGAGGTACTCTCATCTGATTTGGTTTAAGGAGGGAACAATAAACTTAAGTAGATAATCCTAACTAGCTCTACAGGCAGTAGGAGGGGAAGGGGGAAAAAGGGGAGGGAAGCTAAAAGGAAGGGAAGAAGCAGTAAGGGTGAAGGGGAGTAAAAGGGAAGGGGGATAAAAGAAGGAAGGGAAGGCTGTAGGAGGAGGTGGTGAAAAGTGAACAATATTGAGGAGGGGAAGGAAAATAGGAGAACCAAAAGCATAAATGGTGGGGAAAAGGATGGAGGGAAATACACAGATTGTAATCATAACTGTGAATGTAAATGGAATGAACTCTCCCATAAAATGGTGACAGATAGCAGAATGAATTAAAAGCCATAATCCAACAATATGTTGTTTACAAGAAACACAATTGAAAAGGGGGGATACACACAGGATAAAGGTCAAAGGTTGGAGCAAAATATATTGTGCTTCAGCTGATGTAAGGAAAGCAGGAGTAGCAATCCTAATTTCAGACAAAGCAAAAGCAGAAATAGATCTAATCAAAAGAGATAAGGATGGAAGATATCCTGCTAAAAGGAACCATAGACAATGAAGCAATATCATTACTAAACATGTGTGCCCCAAGTGGTATAGCATCCAAATTCTTAGAGGAGAGGGTGGGGGAGTTGCAGGAAGAAATTGACAACAAAACTATACTAGTGGGGGACCTCAACCTCCCCCTTTCTGAACTTGATAAATCTAACCTCAAAATAAATAAGAAAGAGGTTAAGGAGGTAAATGAAGCCCTAGATAAGGTAGATATGATAGATCTCTAGAGAAAAAATTGAATGGGAATAGAAAGGAATATACTTTTTTCTCAATGGTACATGGCACATTTACAAAAATTGACCATGTACTAGGGCATAAAACCCTTACAATCCAGTGCAGGAAGGCAGAGATAGTCAATGCATCCTTCTCAGATCATAATGCAATAAAAATTATATGTAATAAAAGGCCATGGAAAGAGAAACCAAAAATCAGTTGGAAACTAAATAATATAATCCTAAAGAAGGAGTGGGTTAAAGAAGAAATCATAGAAACAATCAACAACTTCATTCAAGAGAATGACAATAATGAGACAACCTACCAAATCTTATGGGATACTGCAAAAGGAGTTCTTAGGGGAAGTTTTATGTCTTTGAATGCCTACATAAATAAAATAGAGAAAGAGGAGATCAATGACTTGGGCATGCAGCTGAAAAAGCTAGAAAAGAACAAATTGAAAATCCCCAAGTAAATACCGAATTAGAAATACTGGAAACCAAAGGAGAGATTAATAAAATTGAAATTAAGAAAACTATTGAATTAATAAATAAAACCAATAATTGGTTATATGAAAAAACTAATAAAATTGATAAACCTTTGGTCAATTTGATTATAAAAAGAAAGAAGAAAATCAAATTACTAATATCAAAAATGAAAGCGGAGGATGAGGAGGAGGAAATTAAAAGAACTTCACTTCGGTAGCATCGTGGGATAGGATAATATGGGATTTAAGAGTTAGAAAGATCTGGGTTCAATCATGCCTCAGTAATGCTTCCAAGACAAATTGCATTTACTAGGCATATGAACTTGCATAACTTTCCCTGTGCCTCAGTTTTCTCATTTGTAACATGAAGGAGAAGATGGTGTAGAGAGACCTGTAGAAACTGCCCCACATAACCCATAAAATACCTGTAAAAAATGACTCCAGACAACTTGAAGAGAAGCAGAAGCCACAAAATGGAAGAGTGAAACAGAGTTCCAGCCCAAGACAGCCTGGAAGGCTGACAGAAAAGGTCTATCGCACTGGGTGCGGAGGAGCTACCCAGTGTTGGCTGCAGCAGCAGAGACAGGACCCAGAACAGGCTTCAGGGAGTCACCGGTAGCAGCAGTTCCCACACTGCTCAACCCACAAATGCCAAAGACAGCTTCAAAGGTCAGTGAGAAAGCCTTTTCATCTGGATGGGAAGAGAATGTGGTCTGGTCCTACCAGCAACAGCCCCTGTAGTGGCAGCGTCCATTTTTGGAGCCCTCCGTCTAAAGTCCCAGGGGGAAGTGAGCGGCTGATCTGAATCTCAGCCCTGAGCCCAGCCCTAAGGGGAGGAGGAGTGCTGGTGGTGGAGTTGGAAACAGTTGTGGAGAGAGAATTCTACTTGCAGATTCTGGGCAGAAAAATTTTGATTGCCCCCAGACCAGTGCATAGGCCAATAGAAGAGAAAAATCCTCTCCCTTATTATGCCACCTTGGAGGTAAAATGAAGGAGCTGGACCAGCTGACCTAAAACTTCCCTTCCAGCTCTGTATCTAAGATGTAATGTTGACTTAAGTAGGAGATGAGGTTATCTGCTGGAGGACAGAGTTGTAGTTAAGGGCTTTAAAGCTACCAGGGTGATTAGAATTGTTTGTGTAGAAAGTATGATAAAGGAACAGTTAGGCATATCTAAAAGGATCACTGCACTGAGGTTAAGTAACATTATTTATAATATTACTTTACTCAGCCCTTTCCTACCTGGACCTTCACTATTACCATTCCCTACGTGTGGAATAGAACACCTCAGTGGCACAGCTGATAGCGAGCCAGGGCCTGGCATCAGGAAGATTCACCTTCTTGAGTTCAATCCTGTTTACCTTAGTTTCTTCATCTGTAAAATGAGCTAGAGAAGGAAATGGCAAACCACTGCCAGATCTTTACCGAGAAAACCCCAGATGCGGTCATGAAGAGTTGGACATAACTGAACAATATATATGAAATAGTTTCCCCCATGCTCTCAGTCTTCTGAATTCCTATCAACTCTTTAAAGCCCAGCCATTTTTTGAATATTAAGGATACCAGTGTAGCTCTTAAGTTATCAATTTACTGTTTCTTTATTCTCACTCTTTGGCTAAATCGGCATCTTTTATGACATTTCTCATACTCAAGTCTATGTCCGTAATATGCAGCAACTTACATGTATATTTTCATTTCCTTTTAGGTCACCAGCAATTTTTATTCTGACATCATGATATTCCATTATTCATAGTCATATTGCATCACAGGGAGAATATTATTGTTTAAAAGGTGAATTTTTTTGTATAGTGCTTCCCACACCTTAAAGTTTATAAATGGCAGTTATTATAATTAAATAAAAACTCACTTTTTCATGTTTGCTGTTTAAAGAGCACTATTTACACAATAACATTATAGGGTAAAAAATGTAACTAAAATATGTTATTTTCATTCTTAAAGAAGTCTTAAAGAAATTAGGTGACATGCCCACAGTTAGAAGGCTAACAAATGGTAGACAGAGTTGGAACTCAAGCCCAGAGCTTCCAAATCCAAGTCCTTTGTTCTTTCTATTATGATGTATTTCCTTTTCAAATTTATTACTACTGGTATTGATTGAGAAGCTGAATATAATCTCATTTTTAGTAATTCTGACTGGTCTAGTAGCATCATTCCTTCTGGTATATGAGTAGCAGAGGCCTGAAGACTGATCACAAGTACTGTGGGAAAGGAGAGAGAGCTTATAGGTAGATCTATCACCTGGTCATAGAAAGTTCTTTAGTAATAGCTACTAAGAGAGACAATAAACAGCTAGGTGGCACAGTAGATCAAGCGTTGGGCTTGGAATCAGGAAGACTCATCTTCATGAGTTCAAATCAAGCCTCAAAGACTTGTCACTCAAAGCTGAGTGACCCTGCACAAGTCACTTAGTTCTGCTTGCCTCAGTTCCTCTGCTGAAAAATGTGCTGGAGAAGGAAATGGCAAACCATTTCAGTATCTTTGCTAAGAAACCCTCAAAATGGGGAAACAAAAAGTTGGACACGACTGAACAACAGAGAAAAGATAGAAAAAGTCTAAGTCTAAGACACAGATGAATTATGCAATTAAAAATGAGGAGTTATTAAAAAAAAGCAGAATATAGGACATAAGAGAGGGAAATAGCTTAAAAAGGACAAATTTCTTTTCCTAGCGGGGAAACAGAACTTTCAAGAAAAAAAGGAAAGAAAAAACTTTCTAAAAGCAAATTATTGAGAGCCACTTGCCTTGTCTTCAAAGGCTGTGTGTTCATGGAGGAGATTCAAGCATAGGTATGGGTTGAGGTACGCTGGAAAGAACGGTGAATTTGGAATCTAAGGTCCTGGGTTTTGAGGCCTTTGTCTCATGGCCCAGGAGAGTTTTGGTTCCATTTGTCTAGGGGATCCTGGAAAACCTGGCCTTGAGGGCTCCTTGGATTTCTCTTATTGGATCTGGCATTCTCTTGAGGTTCATATCAATACTCCCTATCCCTGATCCTATCAAAATCCTATTCTCTGGGATACTGGCTGCTCCCATCAAGATCCTCCCTCTGACCTCCCCTATCAAGTCCATCCCTGGAACCCCAAACTATTTGGCCACACTGAGATTCTTCCCTTAGTCTTTTTATATATAAGATACTTCTTGTCCCCATGAAGGTGCTCAGATTCAATCTAGCTAAGATTATATCTGGCCCACTTGTTAATATAAGCATCATAAATGGGGAGGTTTCTTAAAAGTCAACCCAACCTGGCAAATCTTTAATAAACTTTGTTTTCTTTGGCTGAAAGAAGGCTTGGGTCAAATTCATTCCAGCAGGACCCAGTATGTTGGTATTTTGGGGTCCCCAACACCCCAAACTCCAACAGGTTCAAATTTCACCTCTGCCCTTTTGTATCTGGGTGACCCTTAACTTTTCTGGTCTTCAATTTCCTCATCAATAATAAAGGAGTTGGACTAGGTGTCCTCGTTGATGCTTGAAACTTGTCATCTCAGAGATCCGGTCTAATTAAATAAATAACCAATTAGTTATCAATTAAAATATATGCAAATATATTGCAAACATTTGGTTGGATTGCGTAAAATTTCAAGAACTGGTTTCTACTGAATTCTATCTCAGATGGGTCACAATCATACAAAGCCTTTTGATGACAAAACTCCCCAGAAGGGAAGTTTCCCTTAAAGGTCCTAGTTTCTGTGCAATTACTCAGAGCCTCACCTTTATTCTTGTTATTCGTACCACTATTTTCAAATGAAAAAGTCAAAGGGTGTTTCTCTTAGCCTGAGGGTTGAAGCTAGGAGCATAGCAATCACTAATATAGAGGGTTTTTTCCCTTACTCAGGATTTTCTGATTGATTTACTAGGTGATAGTTGCATCATTCAAGTCCAGTTTTATTTCAACTCATCAGATGATTACATGTATTACTCCCAAATAGGCTTCAATTCCAGATTCACTCGATTGCTTAATGAGCTAACAAAGTGAAAGATTCTGAGGAGCAATGACAATATCCAGTGCGTTGTTTTTTAATATGAGAAATTCTCAGTAGATGAAAACATTTTTCTTTTCAATTTCACTAATCCATTCACATTATAAAGTGTTTGGGGCTATGGTGACTACCTTTCATCAGTGTTGACCTAAGCACTATTCCACTGTGTATATATAGTGTTACTATCTACATGTCTCTGTAAAATAGATGAATAGTTTAGCTCTCTAAGAGTGAGTTATCTGGTAATCTTAGTCATTTGGAATACAAAAGAAAGAACCCAGAGCTAAGCAAAGACTTTCCTCAGAGCACTTGGTTGATGTATTCATGAACAGAAATGCTCATACAGCATTAAACACAAGAGAATCACTCTTTATCTGATCCAGAGTCTCCCCAGGACAGACTTAAAGAAGGGTGGAAGCCAGGTCACTATGCATCTCATGTTATACATATCAATGTCCAAGGGGAAAAGGGTGGAGACTGTGGTAAAGAATAGAGCTGTTGGCCTTTTGGCAAGTTCTTGATGGAAACAGTCCTGTATTAGAAAATAAATACCCTAACTGAACATATAAGGGCAAAGTTCAAAACTGGGCCCTGAAAGATAATGCAAAAAAAAAAAAAAAAAATAGGAATGCAGGGTGTTCCCAATGTCTTCGTGTTATTTTAAGTTATTTAACGTTCTTAAAGCTTAGATTTGCAGTAGGACTTTTGGTATTCCCTGCATATTAGTCTCATCCATAAAGCATTGATAAATGTTTTTTAAATTGACATGACTGTAATTGAATTGAATCCAAAGCTGGTCTGGGTTTTTCAGGGAGAATCTCATTGCATGGACAAGGAAAGGTTCAAGTTGATCAGGGAGCTAATTGGGACTTACAGTCACAACTGTTGTTCCAACAGCATCTCTCTGAACAATATGGGAATTTAATTGGATGTTTGGATGTAGGCATGGCCTTGTCATGGGCAACTTGGTCAAATCTAAAGGCATTCAAAACCTTTCATAATCCAGACATTTTGAACTCAGGTTTTCTTGACTCCAGGCCCAGAACTCTATCCACTCTGCCACTTAGTGGCCTCACACATCATATTTTCAGGTGGACAGCAAACATTTATGAGGTGCTTACTATGTGTCTGGCACTGATCTAAGAATTAGGGATACAAAAAAAGGCAAAAACACAATTCTTTTTTCTGAAGAAATCATAATCTAATAGAGTGGATCATAAGCAGGGGTGGGTTGCCAGAAAAATAAAAAAAAAAAAAACTCAGGAGATACAAGATAACTTTTTTACTATGTGTTTGATGCTGAATTAAGAATTAGGAATGCAAAAAAACAATCTTTATTCTAAAGAAATCATAAAATATGCTCATTCTCTAAGAGGATCATGACATCAGGAAGATGATATCATGACTTGCAAATGAATTAGATTTAAAAGCTGTGCAAAGTCACCAGCCTCACTTTCTCTTTTCAAGAGCCATCTGGTAAGATATAGATCAGGACAACTGGAGATGGTCTAGGTGCAGTGGACTCTAGGTAATACATTTTTATCAATAACCCTTCATGCTGATAAACTGAGACTCACTGAAAATTCTATGTATGCCCCATAAAAACTGAAACAAAATTGCAGGGTGCATCTGCTTAAAAACCAGTTGGTAACTATATTATAAATATCCTAACCTGTTGTTTCCAAATTCCAAGTCAATGAAGAGGCAGTATCTCATTTGAATAGGCCTATTTATTTCTTCATGTAAATGTTCCTTGCTACATGGACATTAGCATCTACTTATATGTACTCTGAAATATAATGTTACTTTAATATTGACCAACATAAAAAAGCCCTAACCTTATTTTTAACTTAATATTTAAGGAATGTTTAAAAAGACCATACTTTACTTTTACAAAAGTTCAGAACCAACTTTGGAGCTCCTTTGGGTGCTTCAAATACTATACTGATAACTATAATATCATGATGAATAAAAATCCATGTTGGGGAGGGGAGGGAAAGAAGAACTATAATAGAAAAACTGATCCCCCTGTAGGTTTCCCTTAGGTAGGTATTCTTTCTTCAGATCAACTTATGACAGGACTTGGCTCTTGGCTGAGATTTTAGTCTTCTGTTGTGTTTATTTAGTGACTTGGTTAACGGAAAACAATAAGGTATACAGAGAAAAGAACTACTGCTGTAGGCTTTTGTAACATCCTGGCATTGTGGTTGGCAAAGAGCTGGCAAATACTTGGGCTACATAAAAGACAAACATTCAGTTCTGAGAAAAATGTCTCCTTGAAATTCTTTATTTAACTTGCATCAACAAGTACACCCTAGTCCTACTCAGAGTACCAGAAGCTGTCACTCAGTAAATAAGTTACTAGTTTTCCTCAAATCCAGAACCTCATCATTCCAGTTTGATTCAACACAGAGAAAGGAACTGCTTGTTCACCTTCTTTCTTGGGCAATCTGTCTCTATTGTGTTTTTGATCATTATGATGTTTGGTTCCAAGGAAGCCAAAGAAAATGTAGATGTAACTAGAAACAACATAAATGTGTCAGCCTAGAACGGAAAAGTGGTCTATTCAATCTAGTCATCTGCTTTCCACAGTGAATAAAGTCAAATGCTTCAGAGAAAGCTCTGTGCCCCTAGGACACACCTATACAATTGTGCAATGATATTCATAGGGTATTTTTTTTTAACCCTGACCCCAGGTGATGAACAGTTAACGCCCTAAATTTTCAACATTGAAAAAAAAAACCTTGAAATATTATCCTAGCTGGTATGGATAGTCCCTCAACTCTTAATGCATTCACTCATTTAAAAAGAAAAAATTGCCCAGACCTAATCCCAAGCCTTTGATCACATGAATAATGCCTATCACTAACTCAGGAGCCAAAACAAAACTTATGGGCAAACCTCCTGGCCTCTTTTCAGGAGGGGTCTGGTTTTTTGTCAGATTCTTGAAAAGTAACAGTCATTACTGTCAATGATAGGAAGAGCTAGTAATAGGTGATGGCTAAGCATATAGTCAACTGAATCTTCTTCAACCAAAATAGCAAATCCCTAATAACATGATAATAACAATTACAACTTAACATGGAATAATAGATCCTTGAAAAGGAATATGTAAATTACTATGGCCCAAAAGCATTTTATGCTCTATATAGTAAGGGGCATAAATCAACATACATCTATCTATAAACAAATCCTCAAGCACCAAAGTAATATTGGGATTATAAAAGATTGGGACAGTTCTGATCTTCTTATCACTACTCAGTAAGGATAGTGGTTGATGAGAAGATGGTAGTGGCAGTGTTTCAGACAAGCCAGGGCCTGGTCTTGGCCAGGCCCATGAGAAGGCTATAATCCTAGTTTCATCACCTAGAAGTTGGGGCGTTACCATCTAGGTCACAGCTGTGTGCAGCCTTGGTATCTCTGGGTGGGGACATCACTCAAAACAGCACGAATCCTGCCCACTTCCCTCTTTAAGCTATAGATTACTTTGCCTAAAGAAAAGAAAACCTACCTTGCTAAGGTGTAACATATCTTCCAGAGTATGTATTCTATATTACTGCTAACCACTAGTATCAAAATTTCTGACAACATCGTAAGTAGAGTGGTATAATGGAAAGAGCACTCACTCAAGTCAAGAGACAAGGGTTTACATCCTGCCTCTGATACCAAGCACCTCTATAAAATGAGGGGGTTGTGCTAAATGTTCTTTAATGTTCCTCCCATTTCTGGATCTATGATGAAATGAATGTGTTTAATTGGAATGAATCCTTTCTTTATTTATATTACTATATATAAACACACTTATGCTAAGCAACAGGTCAAGCTTATGAATGAATGAATGAAAAAGAATTTATTAAGGGCTTACTTTTTTCCCTGTAAGCAAAAAGAGGCACTGTGCTAAGTTCTGGGGATAGAAAACAAGCAAAGTGTCTGTTATCAAACAGTTTACATTCTAAATTTTATTTGGTGCAGTCTTCTTCCTTGTCCCTTTCTCCTATTCTTCTCCTTTCACCCAGTCAGCAGTTTCTTATCTTTTTTTCCTTTCCTATTTTCTTTCCTCTAATTTCTTCCGACATTAGAGTTTGTTTTGCTACCGACTAATCTCTCCCTGAATATATTCTCCTTCCTATCCACCTCCTTCCACATTTTCCTACCTGATTCAATATTAAGTAAAATATGTTTCTACATCTAGGCAGTATGTACATCTACATATATACAGTGGGTGTGTCTCTCCATTCAACTTTGGTTTCATATGAAATTGAAGTTCATGTGTATCCTCATCTCCCATCTTCTCTTCCATGTCTATATAGTCTTCTTCCCGGGTATCCCAGGTATCTGATATAATAAGTTCTCAACATTGCTTCTTTCTTTCTTCCCTATTACATTCCTTTTTCCTATTTATTTTTCTTCTAAGATCATCAAAATATAACAAAACTGCTCCTAAGCCATTGGTTTCATTTCCTCTTTCTATAATATTGGCAGACCTTTGGGCTCTGTGGAAACACTTGTTTCTTCTCTCCCCATGGAAACATAAATATTTCATCACATATTTCCTTCCAGTTGTGCAGATATAGCTAGATTTCAATTTTTCTCTTGACTCTGATGTTTGCATTTCATTCATTGTACCTATTCAGTTCTGGTTTCTTCATAGAAATGTATGGAAGTTCTCTTTTTCACTGTAGATCCATTTTCCCCCTATAAATTTATTTTTACTCTTGCTAGATAAGTTATTTTGATTATAAGTTTGTCTTCTTCTCTTGGAAGAACATGTTTTCAGCTTCCCTCTCCCTTCTAGTAGTAATTGCCAAGTCTTGTGTGATCCTGACTTGGTCTTCTGGTATGTTATCTCTTTCTTTTGCCTGTTTGTATTATTTTTTTTTCCATCTGGAGCTTCTTAATTTTGACTGAAATTTCTGGAAATTTCATTTTAGTGTTTCTTGTAAAAGGTAATTAGGAAACTCTATTTTTACTCTTCCCTTTGCTTTTAATTGGTTTAGAAATTTTTTATTCATTATTTCTTGAAATATGCTATCTAGGTTTTTGATTACTGAAGCTTTCAGGTAATCCCTTGGTTTTTATAGTATTTCCCATTCACTTGTTTTTAAATTAGTTGTATTTTACTAGGTGCTACTTTGCATGTTTGACTGCATTGTTTTATTTCAGTCTTTTGATTGTATTCTAGTAATTCTTGTCATTTCAAGGAATAATTGATCTCTCTCTGGTTCAACTTACTTTTAAAGAAGTCTGTTACTGAAGAAAGATTTTACATTTCCAGAACTAACCTATTCATTCTCTTTCCTATTTCTCTAAGGTTCTCATTTCCTTTCTCATTTTTTCCTCTAGAGCTCTCACTTACTGTATATTTTCATTTTTCTACTCTTGCTTTTATCAATTTTAGTTTTTTCCTTGGGACTTTACTTGTAAATGAATTGGAATAATTCTCTTCTCGGTTTCTATATTGGGAATTCTACTAAAATTCTCATTTTTTCACATTATTTATTATCTCTCCACATCTATCCTTTCTTATATTTATAAAGTTGATTTTTAACCAAAATAGGACTTTACATATATCTCTATAAAATTTAATGTTATTAGATACATTAGTAGTTACATTCATTCAGTAGTTTAACCTGTAAACATTTTTTAGACAATGATTTTTTTATCCAGTATTCTTTCCAGTTTTGTTTCATCTAGAAGCCTTTTACATACACACACAAAATATCTTAATTTGTTCAAATATTCACTGTGCAAGCATCAAAGCTATATGGGATTGGGGGTTTTGTTTTTATTGTGATCTGTAATTTAATTTCTTGGTGTCAAAACTCCCAGAGGGTAAATTTGCTGGGACAAAGCTGATAAGCACCTGGTCTGTACCTTTAAAGTCCTAGAGAGTCCTTTGGGGTCATTGAAAGACTGGCTTACCCACATAACCACTATCAAAGGGAAGACTTAAAACCAAATCATTGCAAAATAAGTTTATTCTTCAAGACTTTCAGTTTTGTTTTAAGTAAAAAGTTCTTGTCAAACTCTTCTCAGTATTTATTATGAAATACTGGTCCCCATTTAAATTGATTTACTCTAAGTACTATTTTTCCAGTTCTAAGATAAGGAATTTCTTTCTTCAAAACAATGATACTCTCTTCATTAAAGAATGAGTGAGTTAAAGAACAAATCATAGAAATAATTGAGAGAATAACAAAAATGACACAACATATCAAAATCTATGCAATAAAGAGTAATCAGAGGAAAATTTATATCTCTAAATGCTTATTTCAATAAAAGAAAGAGAAGACAGGTATAAATGGATTTTTTATCTTAAATTGATAAAAGCATCAGTAATCATTATTTGTATTGGGAATAAGCTATAAGCCTTCCCAATGAGATCAGGAGTGAAACAAGGATGCCTGTGTCGCCAATCTTATTCAATACTGTGTCAGAAATTCTAGTAATAGCAATGAGAGAACAAAAGAAATAGATGGAATCTGAATAGAGAATGTGAAAATAAATCTATTTCTTGTTGCAGATGATATGATGATATACTTGGAAAATCCCAAAGATTCAACTAAAAAGTTAGTTGGAACAGTAGTTTTAGCAAAATAGCAGGATGTAAAATATATCCACTTAAATCATTATCATTCTTATATATCACAACCAAAACCCTGCAAAAAGAGATAAGAGATACCCCATTTAAAATAACTCAACAGTATAAAATACCTGAGAGTACACCTGCCAAAACAATTCTAGTTACTATGTGCACAAAATTATAAATAAAAATAACTTTTTACACAAATAAAATAAGATTTAATAACTGGAAAAAATATTGATTTTTCATGGGTAGGTAGAGCCAATATAATAAAAATGACTACTTAAGCTAATTTATATATTCAGTGTAATATATTTTATTGAATTAGAAAAAAACAACAAAAAAATTAATTTGGAAAAATAAAAAGTCAAGAATTTGAACGGGACTAATGAAAAAATATAAAGAGAGGAAGCTTAACAGTATCAGATCCTAAACTATAAGGTAGTAATTATCAAAACTATCTGGTACTGACTAATAGACAGGTAAATCAGTGAAATACAGTAAATGTATGATTTATAGCAGCAAATAAACAGAGAAGCTTTGTATTTGACAAGTATAAAGTTTTAAGTTCGGGGGGTGACAATCCATTATTTGGTAAAAAAAAAATATTGGGAAAGTTGGAAAGCAGTTTGGCAGAAATTGGGCATAGAAGAGTATCTTACACCACCTACCAAGATCAAAATTGATATATGACCTACATATAAAGAGAGATTACAAGAAAATTTGAAAACATGGAACAGCGCATCAGACTTATGAATTGGTGAAAAAAATTATGAATAAACAAGAGACAGAGAGCAGAGTGAGAGGCAAAATGGATAATTTCAATTATAGTAAACAAAAAAGGTTTTGTACAAATGAAACAAATAGGGCCAAGATCAGAAGGAAAGCAAAAAATGGGAGACAGGGAATTTTAAAGACCAATTATTAGCTAAAAGTCTCGTATCTCAAATATGTGAAGAACTTTGTCAAATCTATCATAATATGAGTCATTCCCAAACTGATAACTGTTGTAAAGAATATGAACAGACAGTTTTCCAATGAAGAAATCAAAATATTTTATAGTCATATAAAACGTTCTAAATCACTATTGATTAGAGAAATACAAATTAAAACAACCTTGAGATACAGTAAGATTGGCTAAGATGATAGGAAGGGAAAGCAACAAATGTTGGAGAGGATGTAAAAAAATTGGAACACTACTATATTATTGATGAAAGTGTGAACTGATTCAACCATTTCAGAGAGCAATCTGGAATTAAACCCAAAGAATTACTAAACTGCCTATACCCATTGACCCAACCATACCACTATTAGGTCTGTTTCCCAAGATGATTAGGGCAAAAGGAAAAGAACGTATATGATCTAAAATATTTATGGCAATTCTCCTAGTGATGGCAAAGAACCGGAAATTGCAGGGATATTCATCAAACTGGAAAATGGCCTAACAGATTGTGGTAGATGATCATGATGAGCAAGAAATGATAAGGTTGATGATCTTAGAAAAACATCGATACATTTGCACAAAATAACAAAGAGCGAAATGTGCAAAACCAGAGCATTAGATGCACATTAGTCATTTTAAGAACAACTTTGAGTCATTTTGACTATTATAAATACCTAAATAAACTACAACAGACATATGAAGGAAGACACTATGTGCATCCAGAGAAAGAACTGATAAATAGAAGTATATATTGAATGTTTTACGTACATACATACGTGCGCGCGCGCACACACACACACACACACATTATTTGTGACTAATAGAGGAAAAGGAGAGAGGGAAGAAAAAAAAAGAAAGTTACATGACAACTTCATTATATATTTAAAAAGAATAGTGAGTTATACATAATAGATTTGCAGTTTCATGTACAATCATCTTTATTTCTATTCAGCTATGTTGTGGAAATGCTTGTTTTATTAAGTTCAGAATAAAATAAATAAAATTTTAAAAAATTATAATCTCTTAGTTAAATGTTTTAAAAGAATCTTACAAGGTGTAAGACTACCAAGGAGCTATTGCTGTGGCTATAGACAATAACTCTCTGTGTAGAAGGATAGGTCCTGGACTTTCTGGACTCACCTTCCTTCTACTTTCCTGTTATGTTGACCTTCTGTAGAATCTCTTGATATGGCCTACTCAGGACCACCATTTTAATAAATACTTTAGCCTTGCTTTACCTGGATCCTTTCTCCTTTCCTGCCTCACTGCACTTCTCACCCCCTTAAGAGATACTTTCATACTCTTCTCCTGACTTTCCAGCTCTCTTTTTGTTTTTTTGGTTGGTTTTGGGTTTGGTTGGTTGGTTTTAAGGCATCAGATCATAAACCCCCCAAGGATAGGTATACAATGCTTTCTTGTAGGTATTTTTATAGTCCTTGGCATATGTAAGATAGTGGGTCTCACAGATCACCACTCAAAGTCAAGAGAGCAAGGAGCCTTCATCTGTAATACCAGTCATGCGATGCATCAAACTTTACTCCTTCCTTTCTCTCCCTCCTTTTCAATCAATTATAATGTTCAAATATCCAAAATATAGGTTTGAAGATAAAGGCAACATATCATATGTTGTCTCCTTACCAAATAAAATGATAAAAAGTCCACAGGAAAACTGAGAGGCAAGGAAAAAATAAAAAGTAATTTCAAAGAGCAGTATTCATAACATATAAAAGTCAAGTAGCTACACGATCATAGAATAACAACAGTTCACATCATAAAGCAAGATAAGGTCCAAATGGGTACATGATTTAGATATAAATGATACCATAAGCAAATGAGAGAGTATGGGAAGAAATTACTTGTGAGATCAATGGATAAGGGAATATTTTACCAAATAAGAGATAGAGAGGACCATGGGAAGCAAAATGGTTAATTATGATTGATTGTTTCTGTTCAGCTAGTTTTTAGTTGTGTCTGACTCTTCATGATCTCTTTTGTGATTTTTTTTGCAAAAGATACAAGAGTGGTTTCCCTTTTCCTTCTCCAGCTCATTTACAGATGAGAAACTGAGTGAGGTAGATAGGGTTAAGTGACCTGCACGGGGTAACACAAATAGTAAGTTTCTGAGGCCAGTTTTGAACTCAGGAAATTAATCTTCCCGATTTCAGGCCCAATACTCTATCTGCCACCTAGTTGTCCAATTTTGATTACATGAAAAAAGTTTTCACATAAATAAAACAAAATACAGCCAAAATTAGAAGGAAAGCAGGAAACTGGGGAAAAAATTTACAGCAAGCTTCTCTGATAAAGGTCTCATTTCTCAAATATAAAGGGAACTGAGACAAATTTATAAAAATAAGTCATTCCTCAACTGATAAATGGTTGAAGGATATAAGAAGGTAGTTTTCAGAAAAATAAATCAAGCTATTAATAATCTTATGAAAATATGCTCTAAATCACTAATAATTAGCAATATGAAAATTGAAACAGCTCCAAGGGTACCACTTCATACCTATAAGACTGGCTAAAATGAGAGAAAGTGAGAATGACAAATGCTGGAGAGATTGTGGAAAAGTAAGGATACTGAAGCACTGTTGGTGGAGTGGTGAACTCCCCTAAACATTCTGTAGAAAAATTTGGAATTATACCCAAAGGGTTATAAAACCATACCTATCCTTTGACTTCACAATACCATTGATAGGTCTGTATCCCAAAAGGGAAAGGATCCATTCCTATGATGTTTTCAGTCATGTCTGACTTTCCATGACCACATTTGGGATTTTCTTGGCAGATATACTGGAATGGTTTGCCATTTTCTTCTCTAGCTCATTTTATATATGAGGAATGGAGGTAAACAGGGGTAAGTGGCTTGCTCAGGTTCACACAGCTAATAAGTGTCTGAGGCCAGATCTGAATTTAGGAAGATGACTCTTACTGACTCCAGTCCCAGCACTCTATTGATGGTGCTACCCAACTGCCTTCAAAGAACCTATATGTACAAAATATTTATAGCAACATTTGTTGTGGTAGCAAAGAATTTAAATCGAGGGAATGTTTGATCAGTTGGGGAATGGTAAACAAATTGTGGTGTAATATTGTGATGGAATACTAATATGGTCTAAGACATTACAAGGGGGATACTTTTAGAAAAACCTGGGAAGACTTTTATGAACTGATGCAAAGTGAAATGAGCAGAATGAGGAGTGTATTGTACGCAGCAATAATAATATTATAATGATGACCCACTGTGAAAGATTCAACTACTCTAATCAATACAATCATCCAGGATAATTCCAAAGAAACATGATGAAAAATGTTATCCCCTTCAAAAGAGAGAGAAATAATAAACTTTAATCAGACTGAAATGTGGGGGTTTTTTAATTTTTCTTTTTGAAACATGGCTAATATGGAAATATTTTTTGTATGGCTACATGTATCAGGTATCTTTTTTTTGCCTTCTTAATGAGTGGGGAAGGGGCTGAAGGAGAAAATTTGGAATTCAAAATTTAAAAAAAAGAATATGAAAATTTTTTCAAGAGAAGCTGAACTATCATATTTCCTACAGTCATGACAGGAGCTAGTGGATCCATGGAAGATAACACTTGTGTGGTCACTAATGCTTGGCATAGGATATTCTTTACTGGAACAGATTTAAAATTAAGTGTGTATATTTTTTTTCTATACAGAAATAATTAGGAGAACCACAAAAACAATGTTCCAGTTCTTATTCTTCTCCATCTAAGATCAAGGCAGGTACATTTATAACCTTCAGTACATTGCATTAGCATATAGAAGTTTGTACATATAGTAATTTTTTTACTCCTCTGCTAAATTAGAAAGCTAATGGACTAACTCCCAATTTATAGAGAATTTACTATTAAATGGTGAGAAGCAGACAAAAGACACTGATCATTTCTCCAATCTACAAAAAAAAAAATAATGCCTTATACTTAGTGCAATCACTTTTTATACCCCAGGTGGAGTATTGCCTCAGAAAATTAGAAGCAGAGACCAGGATTTACAGGAGGAAGAAGGGCAGAGAGAAGGAAATGAGACTGGTGACAAACTCTATTCTATATCTCTAACATCCTTTTTTGAGTGGAGAGGTAGCTTATCTTACTGTATAGTGCTAGAGTTGGAATCACTTAACATCTCTGAACATTAGTTTTCTTACATGTAAAATAAAGATAATAAATACTCAATACTACCTGCCTCCCAATAGTTTTTATTAAGGATCAATGAAAATACAAGGGTATCCAAAAGTTCTAGTATAGTTTTTACCTTTAATAGCCTAAAACTACACTAAGTCTTTGGGGACTCACAATATATGTAAATTGCTTTGCAAATTTTAAAATGCTGCAAAAATAACAGTTGTTATTGTTATTAGTCATCAAAAGAATTTGCATGACAGATGTAGTGAAATAACTTTACCCCACCCCTCTGCTTGACCCACAATTACTAATTTAACAATGAGTTTTCCTAGGATTGGCCCTGTTAAGAAGCTATGCAGGGAAAACATATCACATACCAACACATTATTATTGGAACAATACAAAAATGTGTCTGAGTTTTAAATAGCACAGAATAGAATGTTGATTTCTGAATATACTTTCACTAAAAATGGATTTGTATTTTACAAGGGTTACACTGCAATATTCATTTCTCTCCATTCACACACAGAAACACACTTGGCTTCTTGATAATGAAACTTTCACTCAGTCGTAGAGGGTGTAAAGCTTATTTTGCCTTAACAGTCATTCCACCTCAGCTCCCTCAAAACCACATTATAATCATACTCATTACTGCTATAATGATAGTAATAATGTTTTATGCTTCTGCAGCATTTCTTACATGATCTCAAAGCATGACTGCATCATGATTGTAAAAGTCAAGAATTCTCTCCTTCTCTGGACCTAGTGTTTATAAGGAGGGTGGGGAACTTGCAGACGTGCCTGACACCATCAAATAATGAGAATTATGAGGTGCCTTACACAAATTCATCTCTTATTTTACTAGGAAGAGGGGTATTTTTACTGATACAGGTCAAGGCCTGTTCTGGTGGGACCCACCATTACAATAAAAACCTAACTCTTTTTCCACCTCTGACTGACCTTGAACTTGTGATATGATGGCAAAAAATTAATTTCAGTAAGATATCAGAATCTTTTGGCTCAAATCTGTATAGATTTGAGTCGTCTTAAGTAGGTACAGATCCACTAACCATCTTTTCCTTTCTTAAGTTGAAGTTATGAATATAAGGCAAACTTTGTGAACAATTCTAAAAAATAGTCCTGAACAAAAAAGCTTTAATATTTTTTGGATTCTCCTAATCTGGGTACCATGATATGGGGAAAAACCATTTGATCAGAATCAAATTTGGGTTCAGATTCTGATTTTCCCACTTGCTACCTCTCTATCCTTGGGTAAATCAGTCAACTAGCCCTAGTTAAGTACTTATTATATACCAAGCACTTTGCTAAGCAAATAACAAATACTAGTAGAACAATAGTTCTTGCAGTCAAGGAGGTCATATTCCTAACAGGGGAAATAACACATAAATAGAAGCTGGAAAGGGGAGGACACTTTGTATGTGAAAATGGTGGAGGCAGCCTAAACCTTCAGAGGACCTCACACTGTTTTGTTTTGTTTTTAAATTTTAAAACAAAGGTTAAATTTAATTCTCTCTAAGGTCTCTCCTAACTCTAAATCTACTATTCCATGAGTTATTCTTTCAATGACAGGAGTGCCTCTGATAATATCCCACAGGAACCATTAGCAAATTGTTATGAGATCCAGATCCCGGTTTGGGATCATAGGAAACTATCTATAAGGCAGTTCCTTATCTCTCCTAAGCTCCTAAAGCATAAGTGACCTAAAAGATCCTACTCCTTGCTACAGTCTAGAACAAGCATGTTCCCAGAGAGATTTGTAATAGAATAGATATTTTTCACTTTACAGAGATTTCACCCAATCATGGCAGAGGTATTTTTCTATCCATTCCACCTCCAGCATTATAAGGAACTCTATCTCTCCTCCAAGGTCCAAAAATCACTCAAAAGATGTACAGAGGAATATGAAAGGGCCACTGGGTTTACATTCCCCTATGATTTAACAAGTGATTTGGACTATGGATTTGTTACCTCAGTTCCTTCAGCTGTTGTCACCTGTTCATAATTTGAGTCTTTTGAATTAGGGTAGGGTTCTCATACAACTCTTTTCCCCTTGGATTAGAGTATAGGGCAGAGGTTCCCAAATTTATTTGGCCTACTGCCTCCTCTTCAAAAAAAAATTACTCAGTGCCCCTCATGATAATCTACTTTTTTAACTCTTTAATAAGCATTTGCACCATTCCTCAAAAAATATAATTTATTTAAATGAAGTATCTTTAATTTAATAATTTATTGTAAATTTGTAGGATTTTCCTACATTGAAATTTTGATGATGCAATATTGCATCATGTAATCATACAGTATCATATTATAAACAAATCATTATATGCACATATTCCTGCTGATGTATGCTGGACTTCCCAAAAATGGGTGACACACACCTGCCAACACTTGCTTGTTAAGACCTGTTGGTTCCATGAACTTGAACACCAACTGGTTATAACTTGCATTTGTGTGTTTATTTGGAAAATAATGTAATCACTCTAACTTTAACTCTACTATACAACAGATAAAACATATATGAACAGTTTTTCACAATTTTCTTATATTTTCTTCTTTCCTTGTGCTTCTGCCACCCCCTTATTTTTTTATTCAGCACCCCGCAATTGCACTAGAAGCTATTACCATCTTCTGTACTGTTCCAGCTCACCCAACAGAAGGCAGGATCACTAACTTTGGCAACTTCTGTATAGGGTATTCTGTCTTGTGTAAGCTCAGAACATTGGACATAACTTAGTAGTTATGTCCTCTTGTATCTTCCTTTTCTACATCTAATTATCTTAGCTGAGTTTTATATCTGGATACACATGCATGTGCATGTGCGCGCGCACACACACATACCACGAGAGAGTTTCCCAATGGAAGCACGAATGCATACCTACTCTTCTCTTATGAGTTACAAGTTTGACTTGCTAGGTTCTAAGGGTTCACATTGGAGGAAAGGCTTATAGATGAGAATTTTGCAAATCTCACACTAAATTTATGCCACCAAACATCTACTTGGTTAAATAAATTAATTAATAATTAATTAATTAATAATTAATGTTTATCCATAATCACACAATTTTTTTTCTGTGTATAAAAAGTTAATGGGCAAGATATAAGTGCATAAAGGCTCTGGCCAATCAAAGAAGCACACAAAACTTGAGGTGTGCCAAATTGGTGCCTTTGAAATTCTGACCAGTTCGACGGTTCTTTGAAACTTTGTTTAAAGTTAGTACTGCATTCACAAGAGTACCTAACTCTTCAAGATGCTGCCTCTCCCACAAAGGAGAGCCTTCTTCCCACCCCCATTGCCTAACGAGGGTATTGGTTCCCATTCCTAGCCAGCAGTCCCAGTGCTCATTCTGCAGCTACCAAGAAAATTGGCTGATGTGCCTTTTTTCTGCTTTAACAATCATTCAGCAGTTGGCTTGGTCTCATTGGCTGACTGTAATCCCCATTCAGAAATGTGGCTCGGAAACACAACAGAACAACCCTTGTTCTCTCAGTAGCATTTCATGCCATCATCTGTCTGCCTAGAAAATAAGATAAAATGTTGAATGTCTCACCAAAATGATTAGTTAAAAATCATTGTTGGTTTTCTTTAAATAATGTGCTGATATTTACTGGGGAATATTTCAGAACCTGCTGTTCCTTTTATCATATTCAGACATAAATGTGATCTCCATGTTATGCTTAAAATGTGAGATCCAAAGTGATTTTCATATTAATGTGCACTACTACTTTCAGATTTAAACCAGAACCCCAGTACATACTTCTCTCATTTTAAAAACCTTCTTGAAGCTATCACCTTTGAATTCAATCTACATCCCTCATTCTGGCCTCCAAGGTCCTACTATTTACTCCAATTTATCAAGTCAGTTTGGAGGCAGTGGGGCATGGTGGAAACAGGGCTGGCCTTGGAGTCAGGAAGACCAAGGTTCATGTCCTATCCTTCACACATACTAATTGTGTGACCATGAACAAATCATTCAACTTCTTAGTGACCCAGACAACTCTTTAAGACAGTAAGTAACAAAGGAACTGTTTGTATAATTGGTGTTCACTATACCAATAAAATAACAGGCATATATCCCCCAAAATAAAATTATCTTTTTTTCCATTCTCTTTAATCATTCACTAATTCAGTAATGAAAATGATTCAATGCTTCTTATAGGCAAGGCACCATGCCAGGAAAATACATTTAGTCTTTTTCTTCTTGGTTGACTCTCAGCTCTAACATGGAAGCCATCAATTGGATGAATGTTCCACAGGTCTAGGACTATTTTCTTCCCCTATCCACTCAGATACCTCCCTTCCAACAAAGATCTCCACAATCTTCTCCAATAAACCTCCTTGATAAAAGAATTCCTCAAAATTACTTCTCAATCAGTTTTGCTTATTTATCCTTTTCTTAATTTTCTAGTCATTTGTCTTCAGCCCTGGTATTTTCTATTTCAAATGTCTAAGGGTAAGAAGGGGAAGAGAGATGAAGAGGAAGGAAATAGAGAAGGAAGGGTAGGAATTTCTTTGGTAGCATATAGAAACTACTGAAGACTGAGTGCTAGATGCAAAGAAATTAGCAAAAAGGACAGCTACAAAAGCAAGAAACTCAACATGATAACATATTCCATTGGATTGCTTCAATATCCTGAGGGGTAACATTCCTGTAATTTCTGGTACTTTGACCACTGTACCTCAGAGTTCTTACCCTCATTAACATGACCTCATTCAAACCTGTAGTGTATATACTTGAGGTTTTGTTTTTTAATTGTTTCTAAAAGTACAGATAGATGCCCTTTAAGATAAAAGTTACTTGGTGCCTCAAATGTTAAGCAGATGGTTCATAGCACTGTTGTCATGTCTTAATCAAGAAATGGAAACAGGGACAGCAGGTTTTTATATTCTCTCTAGCATATCCCAGAACATTCTTTAGAATGAGACAGCCAAAAGTTATAAATATTTCCATTAGTCAAAAGATACCAAGATTTGCCTTCTCAGAAACAGTGAGAACTTCCCCAAGTGGAAACATTTACAAGAGAATGAGACAATCATTTTTTTGTAAATTACTTTGGTCAGACACGTAAACTAGTATCTTATTTTCCCAGCAGAGTGGTTAAGAGATAAAAAGGTAAAGGAATTGAAAAAAAGAATTAAGAGGGGAAGAAAGTAGGACGAATTCTCATAACTACCAATGTCTTCCTTTACTAAACAACCTTATATTTATTTTACATCTATTCTATAAATACTTATTCACATTCATGTTGCATCTGCTCTGATAGAATAAGTTCTTCAAGAGTCTAGAATGACCACCTGTGGGAGATATTATAAAGGATACTCTGAGTCAGGTAAGGGTTAGATCAAATGGCTTCTGATCCCTTCCAACATAGACTTCAAGTCTGGACGATTCAAAATAAAATGGATTTTTCTTTTAGAATGTAGTTGCTACCCAAATTGGGAATTTGAGAAATGTCAACTTAGGGGAAAACATCATTAATAATATGCCCTTAACACTCTAAACCTCATTTTTCTCATTTATACAATGAGAAAAGTAATACATCATGGGGTCATTATGACACTCAAGTGAAATACTATACATAAAATGTTTTTCAAACTTTAAAATGTTAAATATCAGTTATAATCATTGTTTTGCATTTACCTAAAGCTTTCTCATTTGGCCCTCAAAACATCACTTTGATGTAGGTGAGACAGTTATTACCACTCTAATTTACAGAACAATGAACAGTTATGGAAAGATTAAGTAACTTGTTCAAAGTTATACAACTAGTGGTTGGCAGAGTTAAAGACTACAACCTAAGTCTTATGACTGAACACAACATTCTTTGAATGACACCATTCTGCCTCCATTAAGTTAACAGTAATGTCTGCATCCATTCACTCAATGGTCCAGCATTCTATTTGTAATAGGACTAGGAACTATTAGTATTTGCAATTTCTGATCACTGTCCCCAGCTTTCCTTTGAGGGGAGGGGGGAGGCATATATCTACACAAACATAATGGTAGAAAATAAGAACACAACAAACTCTTCACATATATTACTTGCTCTAAATTATAACCAACACATATTTGCTTTATGGGATATCATTTATAATTTGAGAACTACTACTTCAAATGTTATGAGTAAGAAAGATAAAGATATCCCTGAGAATGGTGGGTTGACTATAGTGATATGCTCAGGGTTAATAGTGGGTGTACTATGTAACTTAACATTTTGTTTTGGGTTCCTTGGCTGAATTTAGTCTTCGAATACTAATTGGTGTTTGAGGAATGAGAATCTCCAGGTCTAGAGGAATCACTAAGAAATTAGAACTGTCCAGATGGATGATCTGAGGATAAGCAGCTAAAACAAGGGACTCCGGTCCAAAAAAAGATGCTTCAGTTTCTAAAGGTAGAATGGCTGTTCACTAAAAAGCCAAAATAAGAAAAATTATGTTTTTTCACTTACATTTACATAGCAGCCTCTTCTGTTCACAAAATAAAGTGATTTTAAAATTGCCTTAGATGGGTAAAAGGAAAGGCATACAATTACTACCCCCAAACAGAAGTCAAAAAACTGGAGAAACTCACATACTGGGCTAAGAAAACAAAAAGGATAGATGCATCAGTCTGACCATCCCAACTCTTTTCATCAGGTTTCACTTAACTAAGACCAGGCATTCAATTTCAGGGTAAACAAACAATTCCTAACAGGACATCCCGTCACAGGAGAATGAGAGCATCTCAATGTCTCTGAACTTCATGTAAGCACCAGCTGCTACTCCATTTCTCTTGGGAAAGCAAATTGTGAAGCCTCCTGATGACTCTTATAATTAAAGTGATATGAATTCCTTTCAGATTCAATCATAGGGGAAATGGTACACATAAGAAATGAGAAAACTCAAAAAGAAAAAGAGAAAAAACAAAGGAAACAAACCACAACCTCCACCAAAGCTTTGATGGCCTGAAATGACACTAGTAATAAAAAAAACAAAACCAGACATTTTAAAAGTTCATTGGAAAAGAAATTCACAACTGAAAAAAACTTCATATACAGAAATCGTGATAAGAAGCAGAGTGATCATTTTATAATTTCCAACATTAGAGGATTTTACATAGGTGAAGGACTAAGAAAAGATAGCATTTTGACCCTCAAACATCACTGAAAACTTTTTTTCAGAATAATGGCCCAAGACAAGCTGGTATCATTTTCTTGGTTCTCATTAAATATTCATTTTGTATCAGTTCATATCAATTTTTCTATTCTTCTTTCTAATCATTCTGTTTGTCTTGGTGTACAACACATTTAAACATCACACAAGAGGTCTACAACAATGTATATTTTTAAAAAGACACAAAACAATTGAAAAATGAATGCTACAAAATTATAAAGAAAAAGCTTGCCTTTAATGAAAACATATGAAAAGACACTTCCCCTTGCTTCTTTGCGGAGATTAAGGCCAGGAGGTACCTATGGATGTAGAACATTACAGCAGCCTTTTCATTGCCTTGCTAGATTTCACTGACTTTTCTTCTCATCTTCCTCTTTTTTCTTTTTTTTAAATTTTTTTTTTATTATAAAGAATGATTCTCAACCAGTGAGAGGAAAGGAACAAAGGAAAGAGTGCTAGATTATGGGTTTTTTTTTTAAATCAATAAAAATCTATTAAATAGGCTGATATCATAGAAAGTCTCAAAAGCTAGGTTTCCCAACTAAAACTGTCAAATGCATCATTGCCAATTCACTTTTGAGGTATACTGAATATTTCCTGTTTCCCATAACTACTCTGAGTTATTATATATCATTTATTGTTTTTCATGAGATTTCTCTTTTGTATATTCTTTCATTCCTTCTTTTTCATCATCAGAAAAAAAATCCTAAGCTATCACATTGTGTTTTCAAAGACCTTCAACAGAAATATCTGCCTGAGGGAAATTTACTTTTCCACTGGGTAGGTTCTGATTCACAAAAGGAAGCAGACCACAATATTGACATGGACTGCCAACTTTCTTTGAGATGAACTTCTAGGATATGGGGAGACAGCAAAATAAAGGTCTTAAAGGAGAGGTGAGAGTGGGCAAGGGAAAGTGTTAATGAAGAAGTACAGTATATTTTGATATACATTATATCACCAGACGTGATTTCATTTAGTATAGGGCAGGTATGTGCTGAAGCCAGTGATTGGCTCAAGAAAGCCAATTGTTAAATTTTCATTGCAAGCATTTATTCTTCTGAAATTGGTGAATTCTACAAATGAAAGTCATTTTTATGGTTTTGTTGATTGTGTAGACTTAAAGTAATGGAGAATATGTTAATAATGTACATTGCACTTTCAATGCCCCACTTGCTGGGGCACTCAGCAATTTGTACTCTTAGAGAGTG
The DNA here is from genome assembly GCA_023548195.1 of Bettongia penicillata ogilbyi. Lineage (NCBI taxonomy): Eukaryota > Metazoa > Chordata > Mammalia > Diprotodontia > Potoroidae > Bettongia > Bettongia penicillata. The sequence goes on from JAJHZJ010000040.1 coordinate 1,139,541, forward strand.
GTCTCAGGGCACTTATAGGTTAAATGACTCTCTCAGGTTTACAGAGTCACTAGGTAACAGAGGTGAGATCGGAACAAAGGTCTTCTTGATGTGGCCATGCATTCTGCAATACTGCCTCTCATAATAACACCATGTTAGCCAGTAATGATAAGGCTTTTCAGGTATAATATCAAGTTAGCACAATTGGCCTTGACTAGAACAGAACTGGGTAGACAGAACCTTTTTTTGTGTCCTTTTCCTTTACATTTCTAAAACCTACGAAATGACTCTGCTACAACGTTCGTTTTTATACCTTTCAGCCTTGCGTATCTCCCGTAACAGTAGCTCAATATCATTATTAATAGCTAAGTTTATTGCCTAAGCTAGTAAGTTTCTTAAGGAGTATATTACTATATCTATCTATAGACAGATATCTATATATCTATGTAAACGTGTACATGTATATTGCATTTGTATATGTATATATCTGTATGTATTTGTGTATATGTATGTGTATGTTATATACGTATATGTGTATATGTATGTGTGTATTTGCTAATAAAATGTTACTATGGCTTCATTTGCCTGTTAATACCTGCTAAGGTCTTAGAAGAGCTCTTTAAGGCCCCTGTTAAGGTTTAAAATAGAGTTTAGGTCAGACAAGAAGAGTACGTCCAATACATAACTGTTAGATCAAGTAACATCGTATGCATTCCTTTGTCTAGATTTTCCCAAAGCCTGTGACAATTTCTCATTATTCTTGCAGATACGATGGAAAGATGTACAGTTAGGTAGATCGTAAACTAATTCAAAGACCAAATCCAAATAGCATATTATTATTAGTTCAGTGTTAATTTGAAGGCAGCCTCTAGTGGGACAATCCAGAGATCTATGCTTGGTCCTATTCTGATGAATTTTTTAATCAGTTACAGACAAGGACATGCTTATCAAATTTGTAGATAGCACCAGAAGAATAGCCTAGACTTAGGAAGACAGGGTGCTAATGTGCACTTTTGCTCTTGGTTTCGAGAACCAACTTCACATACAAAAATGAGGAGAAGCATAACAGCTGGCAGTTTATGGTGGTGATGCAGGATTTTTAGGGGACTTCAACATGAATCAACAGTATGATATAGTAGTGAAAGGGGAAAAACCCACTAAAATAACTCATTTAACCCCACCTGCCTCGGTTTCCCCATCTGTAAAATGAGCTAGAGAAGGAAATGGAAAGCCACTCCAACGTCTTTGCCAAGATACCCTAGATGGAGTCACAAAAAGTCAGACACAACCGAAAAGCAACTAGACAACAGCAATGTCCAAGACAAAGGAGGATATAGTAACTATCACCATACTCTGACCAGTCAAATTATGTTTGTGGCACTCTCTGTTTTGGGCAAAATTCAGTTTCAAGGTCACTTTTCATGAACACAGTCATAGCATAAATTGAGATTAAAATACCTAATGTGCATTGTGATCCTGAGCAAGAAGCATGAACTATAGGGGGGACTACCCTAGGACAAGGATGTGAGCCATGAAGAACCTTTTCTGATTATGCCTGGGAGGAAAAGCTATTCTCCACAGCTCCCAGTTTATCAGGGTGCTCTTCCATTTTATGCTATGAAATCTTTGCAACCATGAACTCCATTAATTACTTTTCTTCTTCTTCTTCTTATAATTGAGAACTCATGTTGGAAGCTTACTGGGGTAACAAGAACCATAAGTATAATATACTTCATGAACAAAATAATATGGAAGAAATGAACACTGAAAGACTTCAGAACTCAAATTATTGCAGTGACCAATTATGACTTCAGGAGTCTGATGATGAAATGCCTCTAGGTAGAGAAGTAGCGAACTAGAATCACAGAACGAGATACATAGAGGGAGGTCCTGATAAGTAATAATAATAAATCCTCCAAAGTGGTGGCAATTATGTATTTCCATTGGGTTGAAACCAATTTACATATTTCACATAATTATAATTTAAAATAGTGTGACTTCCAATACATGTGACTACTTCAAGGGATTCACTATTCACACTAATGGAGACCTAGACAGGTGTGTGGGTTAATTTTACTTAACTCTATTTATAGGAAAGATACAAGGAAGGGAACAGGAAGACTGAGTGGGTAGTGAGGCAAAAAAAAAAATAGATGAACATAAATTAAGCATTTAAAATATTCAAAAGAAAGCAGAGGGAAGTTCAGAAAGGGAAACAACCAGGACTGTTTTGTTAATACATATTTAAAAATCAAATCGAACATAACACTATCACAATTTAATCCCAAACCTTTATTCTTTGCATATTCAAATATTTGTATTTATTGATTCATTTAAAAAAAAGCCCAATCAGAAGACTTTACTCCCATTGCTGGTGGCAAATTCCTCCTTTAAATAACTTTCTACATCTGTTTCAACATTAGATACAGAGAAATGATAGAATAAAGTTACAGAAAGCCCTCCACAAGCTAGAAATGCCTTAAACTCTTCAGCAAGAGAATTTTACTATTTATAAACTAAGACAAATGTAGGTAACACATATTATTCAGATTCCTATACTATAACAGACATGAAGGACTGCTTGTGCATGTTCATCCTTCGTTGCCGAAGAAGACCATGCCATCAGAGAAATAATGACATGACTTGCACTTGACTTTGTTTTGAGTGAAGGAGGGCTGTGCAGGTCACCAGCCTCACTTCTCCTCCAGAGCTATCTGAATCCAGTGACCAGATATTCATCAGGATGACTGGAGATGACCCAGGATGAGGCAATTGGGGTTAAATGACTTGCACAAGATCATGCAGCTAGTGAGTGTCAGGTGTCTGAGGTGAGATTTGAACTCAGGTCCTCCTGACTCCTGCACGGGTGCTCTATCCACTGCACCACTTAGCTGCCCCCAAAGGACTGTATGTGTACCCTAACTGAACCACTTCCTGTAGCTCAGTAATATTCTAGTCAATGCGCTAAAGGTGTTATAGATTTATCAAATTCTTAAGGCCATGATTAATAATTTTTATTACATAACAATATTATAGGAAGAGATATTTTCCACATTTTAAAATGTATTTAGTTAAAAGTGAACATTTTCAAGGGTGCATATTCTCCAATTCTCAAATGGAGCAAACTCAGATCTCAAGTTTTAAGATTTCCATTGTACTACCTTGACATTCATAATCTTCAAAAGATATTAACAAAACATTATATATCTAGCTGTTTCAAGCTTTGTTATGAATTGACAGGTAAAACTCAATAATTTTAATTGGATGTATTTTATTCATGTATTGTGTTTTCACATTGCATTCATTTCTGAATATATCCATTCCCTTCTCCAAACTATCCCCAGTGAATACTTAAACAAAGAGCCTTTAAAAAATCAATAGGAAAAAAATGTTCAGCAACACAGCAATCACATCTGACAGTGCATGTAATATGTCACACCCATAGTCCTCTAATTCTTCAGTGAAGGAAAGAAGGTTCATTTTCTCTGTTTTTCTCCAAGGCCAAATTTGATTATTATAATTGAACAAAGCATTGAGTTTCATTTGCATTTTGGAGTCAGAAAGCCCTGAGTTCAAATCCAGCCTCAGACATTTACTAGCTGGGTGAGCCTGGGCAAGTCAATTAACCCTGTTATCCTCAATTTCCTCATCTGTAAAAGGATATGGAGAAGAAAATGGCAACCAACTCCAGTATCTGTCAAGAAAACTCCAAATGGAGTGGTGAAGAGTTGGATGTCACTGAAACGGCTGAATATAACTGTACATCTTATTTCATTGTTCTATTTAACTCTATATATGTTTACATGTCTTCTTTGACATGCTTCTCTGAATCTGATATTTTCTTAATTGCTTACAGAATAGTAATATTTATTAGCTCACTATTCTGGGACACCCTGTAAGCTTTAAACTTCAGTGACACAAAACTTCAATTAAAACCTTTAGGATATCCTATATCCATGTGCAACAATTTGTTAACCATTCCCAATCCATGGACATCTACTTTGTTTACAGGTTTTTGCAACTACAAAAGACACTGCTATAAATATTTGGCTGCATATGGAACATTTTTTGTCTTTGCCTTCATTGGGGTATATGTCTCTCAGTGGGATCTTGGGGTGAAAGGGTATAGAAATTTTAGTCACTTTTCAGCACAATTTCAAATTATTTTCCATAATACTTAGAGCAAGTCATAACTTTACTGATAACTCATTGGTATATCTTTCTACAAAGTCTCTAACGTTAACTATCACTGTCTTTTCACATATTTGCCATTTTTCCAGGTGCAACATGAAAGCAATTTGTTTTGATTTGATTTCTTGTTATTAGTGCTTCACAGAAGTCTTTCATATGCTCGTTAATGGTTTACAATTCTTCATCTGATAACTGTTTGCTCATATCTTTTGTTCACCTATCCACTAACACCCACTGGTTTCTATAATTTCGTAGGTAGCTGAAAGGGTGATGGACCTTGTTACTAGAGGTGAGAAGATATATTGGGAGGGAAAGGCTTAGCCTTATGTCAATCCTAAAGAGCCATGCAATACAGAGTCGTCACTTTCCTGTAAAATTCTTATAAGAAATATGGAATGTCCGTTTGATTCTTTTAGACCAAATTTAGGCTATATTTATAGATAAAGCATTCACACATCCATTCTATTTTCAAAGCAGCAAATTGATTGCATTGATTCCATTTGTCTGACTCCTTACTATGATGAAAACACTGTTAAATAGAAAGAAAGCAGGGGACAATGCTGACATACCTGTGAATGACATTCCAAGTCACAAACCACTACATCCTGGAAATACATGTGCACTCTCTTAAATACTTCCCTTGAGTCTTGGTGATGTGTAAATAGTTTTCATGTTGTTGTACAACTGAAGCAATCCCATTATGGACTATTTCCCTCCCTTCTCCTTTTTTGTAAGTGTACTTTAGTAAGTGTACTTCTACCCCATGAAAACTAGTCTACTCATTCATTCTTTCATACTTTTAGAAACTATAAAGTGACTGGTTTGTTTTTCTATTCATGAATGTATTTATTATACTTCATTGTATACCTTATAATGACTTGAACATGTTTTCTCCCCCTCCTAGAATGCAGGTTCCTTGATGACAAGAACTATGTCTTATCTTGTATCTCCTGCAATGCTATGCAAATGTTGGTTGAATTGCTGAAACTGACAGCAATTGCAAAGTGGATAAAAAAAAAATGTGGTACCTAAACGTAAAATAATATCACTGTGCTCCAAAAAGCCAAGAAATTTGATGGATACAGGGTAGTATGGGAAAACTTACATGGTCTGATGCTGAATGATGTAAGCAGAACTAAGAAAACAATATACACAATGACTACAACAATATTAACCGAAAGAACAAAAATGAAAAAAATCAAAAGTTAATGTTGCAAAATTACACGAAAAAGCATGGCTCCAAAAAAGAGATATGGAAAGAAAACCACACTCCACTCTTTTTGCTGGTTTGACAAATCCATAAATATGGACAATGGCCTGTTTTGAGAATATTTCAATGTATTGATTGGTGGTGCTGATTTTTTTTCTCTAAAATATGATGTGTTATATTTTTTTTGCTTGCTGAGAAGGAGGCAAAGAGGGATGTTGAGAGAAAATCTGGTGATGAAAACAGATATCAATAAAAAAGTATTTTTTAAAGAAAATCATTGCTATGTACCTTGAGAAGATACACAGAACTACGTATGTCCTATTGACCTTTCAGCATAAAAGCGAATGTTCTTGTGTAGTCAATGCAGAGTAGCTGTCCTGAAGACACCAATTTCGGCACTTCAGTGAACTGAAAATGGTTCCCAGTCTCCTCATGAGTTTCTTTTGATTTTTCTTATGCGGTAGTGTCAATAGCTTCACAGGTATAATAACTTGAGATACGTTAGTTGCTGACTAGGTAGGAATGGGCCACCAGCCAAAATCTATTCTACACCAGAACTTACAATGCACCACAGAAAGGTAGAAAGAGGGGAAGATGGTTCATGGCATGAAAGTAGACAGCAACATCTGGTAAAGCTTTAAGAATTAACTACTATATCATTCACCTGGAGGAGACTCTTTCTCTAACAGATGTATAAAAAAGTGACAAGGGAGTGAATGAAGAGTCATTGCTTTCTCCTCACCCTCAGGAATCACAGGGATATCTATAACTTTCCCTCCTCCACAGGAGAGAATCAGTCAGCTGCCAGTTGTTTCACTTGAAGTTATCAATATATAGATTCTCTCTACTACCATGTGCTACAAAAAGGGTTTTCATTCAATGGATTTCTAAAGATTCCACCTTCAAATCCTCTGAGAATTACACAACAAGCTAAAAAAACTTCAACAATAGATGAAAACTCAACCAAGGAAAATTTCTTTTGCTTCTAGATTCTAGATCTGTCCCCTTTCTTTTTTTGTTACCAGTGAGGGGAAGGAGAAACGAAGTATTTGAAAATGAAGGTGAGATAAAAATAACAAAAATTTAAATTAAGCAGAAACAAAATTAACCAAGAATTCCAAAGCTGTTGCCTATCGCACAAAATATTCACTAGCCTGTCCTGTACTTGTCAGGAACATGTTGATGATGGAAGTGAAGGTAGTGAACATTAGCAGTCTAAAAACAAGCTGTGTTCATGCTGTGGTTCAGTGTCCATTTTTGTGAATATGGTAACTTATCTATAAATATGTCAATTTTTTTAGCCTTGGGCTTATTGTCATTGCTAATTTATATAGTTGATATAACATAAATATAATGATATACACATGAATAAATACACACATGAATAAATGTATATTCATAAATATCTTATATTTCCTAGAAGTACCTCATTATACTACTAGACACTTTTATATGAATCATGAACATGATTCATAATCCTACCATGATGGTTATAGATGGGAGGGAAATACTAAGACACATTTGCAAATGTGTACGCGCATGTGTTTGTGTGTATGTGGCATATAGTTGGAAGGGTACTGTGGTAAAATGTACTGGAATAAGATTTCCTTTTTAATGCTAGTCCCTGCTCTGCCAATTATAAAATATAGAAGTCACCCTTCCACTCTGTTGGGGTTTTTTTTAGGAGGGAAGGACAGGCTGAAACTATTTGCATCAGAGTAGGGTACTACAAATCAGCAGTTTGTCTATAACAGTTTTAGAGCTCTGCCAGGGATATTATGAAGCTAAATGACTTGCTCAGGATAGTCAGGCTATGTCTGAGACAACTTCCGACACTAAGAGCTATTTAAAAGGGTAACTGAGTGCCTTGGGTAGCAGTCAGTTTTCTTTTACTCGGGATCTTCAGGTGAAGTCTGAGTCAGCATTTGTGAGGGATATCAAAGAGGAGAGAGATCCTTGTTCAAGTATGGATAGGACTATATCGTCTCTGGTATCCCTTCTAACTCTGAGCATCTACGATCACATTTTATAACTTTTATTCCCCCTCATTACATTTCCTCTTATAAGATCTGAACCAACATTGTAGCCTTCCAAGATGTTGTTAGATCCTATCATCTAACATGTTAAAAATCTTTCTTGCCTTTGTATCATCTACAAATCTCTTCTTTGCTCCATACAGGTTGTCCCAAAAGCCTTACTGTAGATTTAACCTTTAACAGCTTTATATGCCTTTACTTAAGCCACTGATGAAAACGTTAAAGAGTACAGGGTGAATGACAGGTCCCTAGGACACTCTCCTAAAGACTTCCTTTCAAGTTGAAATTGAACCATTAATGACTATTCTTTGGGTCTGACTATTGGACTTGTGCTTAATTTACAGAAAAACAGCCATCTTTTCTCACAGGTAAGAGAACTGACTTCCAGAGATACTGTGACTTCCTGAGAGTTAACAAAAATTCCAAGTAGCAGTGTCAAGATTTGAACAAGATTTAGTCTTTTGACTAAATCAAGTGGCATTCCCAGTGCACCACATTATTTCTGCCCTTTGCAATTTTAGGGCTAATTAAATGATTAGAGCAAATAACACTCTAAGCTCCAGCATTAATTCAAGGTATGTTGAGGGAAACAAATGAGATATACATCAACACGTCATCTACATACCTCATACATATGTTCACCACTGGCACAGGACCACTTAGCATGGAGGACCCACACCAGAAAAGGTGCTGTGCTCTATGAGCAAAGCAGAATTCAAACAGCACAAAGGAAATGTAGGATGCATAAATTTGGAGTAACCACCCCAAGTGTTCATAGAGACTATCTGTGCCAAATCTGTGGTAGAGCATTCTGAGCTCGTATTGGTCTGATCAGCCACAGTCGTACACTTGAAACTTCACTTTGTCATCGTGATGTCAGTTTGGTCCTCTTCAAGAACGAAGGACGATAACATATTTTCATCAGTCATCAAAAGCAATTGAGTGAAGGTTCCGTGTAATTCCAAACAATACTGGAGCTTTGGAAGCAGTGTGCCCATGTATATCTGTCTTGCCACTAAATTGGCAGTTAGAACAGTCACTTCCACTATCTGCCTGCAGCTCCTCTTCTCCCTGTTATCTTATAAACTTCTGCCCCATACTCTATCTAAAGCACTTTCATCCATATACCCTAACTGCTCTAGGAATATCAAGGTCATTGTGTGGCACTGTCCTGTTTGAATGTTTGTCTCTTCCAGCTTATACATATTTTTATTTAAAGCTTCCATCAAATATGAAGGATCCATCTCTTGCATAGTTTTGTCAAATTGAACCAGAACCATAAACAGTGCTTCCATTTGACAGTCCCAAAATATCATTTCTCCTTTAATGGACCCAACTCTGTCCTCTGTACTAATATACCAACTCCTGCTGAAATCAGCAGAACTTAAGAGTGCAAAACTTTAGGCAGATTTTGGTTCAGCTTTCTATTGCTACAGAATTTTTATTACTTGGCATATTTTTGATTCCTCAGGATTGCACAGTTAGAGCAGGGTGACCCAGTTTGGGTGAAATAAGAAATGACCCAAACCACTGACCTAAATCCTGCTTTAAGAATTTGAAAATTACATCTGCTAGGTATGAAATAAGTTTTTACTTTTTCTTTCTTTTAAAAACCTTTTCAAATGTTGAAGCTATACTCCTGAACTTTTCATACCAGTTGGAATTAGAAAACCAAAGGAAGAAATATTTTCCAACTGGGGTAGAGAGGGAAGAAGATCCTACTTAATGAATTCATCATCTCATAAGAGCAGGAAATACCAGGAACTTGATTTAAAAGATTCCCAAATCAGTTGGGCAGACTGAGCAGACCCACTACCCTCAGCACAAACCCCATATGCTCATCTATATTCACCCCAGTCCAAATCCTTCCCAGTCTCTGCCCTCTTCAGCCACCCTTTTCACTTTGTAACTCCATCCATTAAATATACTGCCTTTTTTTATCCTGCATCCTTTCTTCTACAACCTTGCATTAACTTAAACCACCTACCTTTTCCCCTGAGAAGTCCATATCTTTCATATCCTCCTTCAGTGCTGATCACTTATTTTGTCACTCATTAAGTGATGAAGGAACCAGAATATTGTTTTCTCCCCAACTCCACTCCCCATTGCAGATTCTTGTTCAGCCAAAATGACTCAACAACCTCTCCTTTGATATTAATGCCAGGTAACTATGCCACCCTTTCTTGAACTTTGCTCGCTGACATCTACTAACCTTAAGGGCATCTGAGGTTACCACAAAGATTGTTTGACCTTTCTCAATTATTTCGAAACCTGACTCAATCTTTCTCTCCAATCCTTTCCTTGCCATCAGCCTCAGCTATTTAAATATCGTTACAATGATGACTCAAAATATCCTGGACCATTTTAACTAAGGTAATACTCACATGACTTTGCCAAACTATTTTCAGATTTTGAGATCTGAAATTCCTTCAATTATGGAATCAGAAGAGATCTCTGGGTCATCCATAACTTCCTGTCCCTTTACTACATTCCTATACGAGCTTTCTGTCCTGTCCCACATTCTTTTCAAAACTTTTATTTGCTCTTATTTGCAAGTCTTGGCCATCTCTACTACATGGTGCCCAGACTATGATCTTCTGCTTCTCCCACTAGAAGTAAGAATTCTGCCCTTGGTACGCTGGGCTGTAATTGGTGAGCTTTCACTTCACCTAGCTCAGACTCCAACCTACTATATACTGCTCATCCTGCCCCAATCCCATCCCAATTTTCTCCTTCAGTTTCTTTTGTGTGTGTGTGTATTCTTCCACTATTCAAATATAAGTTCTTTGACGGCAAAGACACACACACTTATTCTCTCTCTCTTTCTCTCTTTCCTCTGTCCATGCTTAGCAAATTTCATGGCATAAAATAAGAATTTACAAAGGACTTTTCCATCTACTCAGTCATTTTAACTTTCAGTATCTTTATTCTTGCAGGGCCTTAAATTCTTTAGTGCCTTAAGCCTGTTGTTACTTCACTTCCCTCTCTATTCAGTCTTAATGCAATAGTCAACATTTCAACAATGTACCCCTTCCCCACACTTGAATCCTTGCTCCCTCCCCAAGAATATCCTTTTTTGAAAAAAAATTACTTTACTGGCAAATTACTCCCATTTTGTAAGATTTCCTATAAATGAAGTAAAACAGTTCATTGTAACTAGTAAAAACAGTAATCTCATCTAAAAGTGACATGCAGTTTCACATGTATAGGACTCCCCTTACATCTTTATTTTTTTAATTATCAGAAATCTATATTCTTTCTCCTCATACCTCACAGTTTATTTTTTTTAAATATTTTCTTGAAACAAATATGCATAATTCAGTGAATCAAATTCTCATGTCTATATACAAAATAATTTTGTGGATTATATGAATATATACACATATATGTCTGTATTGTATGTAGACATGGGAATTTGGTTATACCTACATATAAGTGTGTGTACCAATTCAGCATCCTAAATCAATTGCCATGATGAAACATGGATCCTCTGGATTCATAAATGCTTACTGTATTGATGATGGTTTTGACAGCTTTCAAAGTTGCTTATTTTAACAGTGTTGTGGTGTATATCTATATCTTGTTATCTGTCTGTTTGTATGTGTGTGTGATATACACATACACACATAACACACCAGGAAAATTATATATCTGTATCTATGAATATATAAATATACAATTCTCCTGATTCTGCTCATTCATTTTTCATTAGTTTTTTTTTTTAATAAAAGTCCTCAAAATTCTTCAGTTATAATTTTGACATTATGGTATAATTCATTCTTTGGGTTCTGTTTACTCTTCATCAGGTCATATAAGTCATTTCATGTCTTTTTAAAATATATTTTTTTCATTTCTCATAGCACAATAGTGCTCCAACACATTAGTATGCCACAATTTATTCAGTCATTCTTCAGTTGATAAGGACTTTCCATCAGTTTCCAGCTTTTGCCACCATGAAAAGAAATGCTATAAATATCTTTATCCATAAAGGACTTTTTCCTGTTTCATTGACTCCTTTTGTGTGTGTCCTTAGAAGTGAGAGGTAATAGCTGGGTTAAAGGATGTACTGTTTAATACTTTTTTGTGTATAATTCCAAATTGCTTTTCAGAATGGTTATATCCATTTCCAGGTCCATCATTATGTATCAAGGTACCTCTTTTTCCCAAAATGTATTCTACATCTATCATTTCATTTTTTCTGATCTCTCTCACTCTGGCAAATGTTAGGGGTTCTCAGAATTGCTTTAATTTTCATTTCTCTAAGTAGTAGTGATTTGGAGAATTTTTTATATGACTATAAATAGTCTGGGCTTATTCCCTTCAGAATTATCTGTTCATATCCTAAGACCATTATCCATTGGGGAATGGCTCTTTTTCTTATAAACTTGAATCAGATCTTTATATATCGTAGAAATTAGACCTTTATCAGATAAACTTGCTGCCAAGATTTTCCACAGTTAATTATATCCCTTTTGATCTTAGGTTAATTAGATTTTTTGGGCAAAAACTTTTGAACTATGTAATCAAAATCATCCATTTTATCTTCTGTGAGCCTCTCTATTCTTTGGTCATAGACTTTTTTCCTAGTCACAGATCTGATATTTTTCCATGTTTCTCTAATTTGTTTATGATGGGACCTTTTGTATCTAGCTCATGTACTCATGTGGAAGTAATCTATGTACAGTGTAAGGTTTTGATCTAAATCTAATTATTCCCAAATTATGGTACAAATTTTCCATGACTTTTTGTCAAATAGTAAGTTCTTATCCCAGTAGCTATATTCTTTATGTTTGTCAAATAGCTTATGAGACACATTTGCTTCTGTCTGTTGTGTAACTAATCTATCCCACTGTTCTATCTCCCTATTACTTAACTAGTACCAAATTAGTTTAATTATTGCTTTTTAGTACAGTTAGGGATCTTATACTGCTATTGTCCCTGTGTTGAATGAGCCAATATAATGAAAATAACAATACTACCTAAATTAATTTACTTATTCAATGTCATAGCAATCAAACTACCAAAGGATTACTTTACAAAACTAGAAAAAAAATGAAGTACATGTGCAGAGGGGAAAAAGTCAAGAACCCCTCAAGAAGTTTCATGCTTTCCACTGCATAAAACCCTTGACCTAGACAACTCTTAACGACCTACTTTCCTTGCACTTATCTCTGAATGCCTGAATAGGCTGGAAGAAATCACAGTACTAAGTTGACTGCATCTACTGTAAACATCCATTATCTAACCTCAACTAGGTCCTCACAGTTTCACTTGTCTCCTTACCTCTATCCTCTATCATGGTCAATAAGATGACTTCATTGAAACCATGTAACTTTTCTCAGCTCTCCTCTTTCTTCCCCAGAGGCTCTACATCTTTACTGATCATTTCCATTTTTTCTCCTGTATTAGAGGAGGCTGGCCCTCTTACAAGTCCAGGCTAATCCTTTCATCTTTGCTCTTTGCTCCATCCAACATCTTTCATCCCTTGATCTAGTTTTTATTCAATTCTCTCTGCAACTTCAATATCTTACTCTCTAATCTCTCTTCCCTTCTATCTTCTATATTTCTCAGATATGCATCTCCTCAAGTAGGTCCAATGGAAGCTTTTCCTGCAATATCAACTGAACATGGCCCAAGAGGGCAGGAGAAGACCCAAGGAGTGGAAGGGTGAAGAGATATTATATCCCAAAATTGCCTTCTCTTGACACATTAAGCTACTACCCTATCTCTTTTTCCCTAATCACTTACTACCAAACTTCTTTAAAAAGAAGTCTACACTGAATGCTTCCACATCTTCAGCAAGATTCACCACTAGATTCTTTGCGATTTAACTTCAGTTTCTGCATTTCTATTAAATCTGCTCTAAGATCCCACATAACTGTCTCATCAAGAAATCCACTTAAAAGGCAATATGGTGTCATGGATAAAGAGCTGACTTTGGAGTTGAGAAAACTTTGTCATATACTAATTCTGGCTTATAATCATTGTGAAAACAAATCACTTTCCTTCTCAGTGCAACTCATTAGAAGTATATATCATAGAAAAACTTCCTTAGAAGAGGGAGTTTCCTCATTTGAGCATTCCCTGTGCCTGAGAAATCTCTGGTCCAGCTCTTAGTGTTATCCTTGTTCTCCTGCAATTTTTTACATTAGTGGACATATTGGGTCATTCCTTTCTTCTTGATACTGTTAACTCCCTTGACTTTTAAGACTATGCTCCCACAAATCTACTACCTTTACGGCTATGCTTTCACTCTTTTCTCTTCTGGCTTCTTATCCTGCTTCCATCCTTTAAATATAGATGACAATGAAGATGCTACTATGGTCCCCCTTCTCTTTACTCTCTTTCCATGCAAATTCACTTACTCCTATAGTTTTAGTTATGTTTACTTCACCATCCCATTTTGGTGCAAATCACTAGAACCACATTTCCAACTATCATCTAGATATCTCCACCAGGATGGGTTAATGGAACCTCAAATTCATATTCATACTCTCTCTCTCTTTTCCTCCTTTCCTCCCTCCTTCCCTCTCTCTAGCCCCAACACACACAGACACACATACACCTACTCATTTACACCAGTAGTTTAAAATTAGCATCTGCAGACCCTTGGGAGGTATGAAAAGGGAAAAAAAAACCTTTGAGGTGATTTGTGAGGTCAAACCTATTTTCATAATAACACTACAAATGTTATTCATCTAATAAGATACTTTTCCAACTACACATCTGTATGAAGCTGCATTTTCTTCATATGATTCAATCAAAATAATATATCACAAAAGAATGAATGCAGAAGCAGATATGAGAACCTCATTGTCTTCTATTAAGTCAGACATTTAAGAGATTAACAAAAATATGTAAAACAATGCCACTATTCTTCCCTAATTTTTTGTTTTAGAAAATAAATTTATTTTTATTTTAAAATGCTGTATTAATGTGTAATGGATTCAGTACTGTTGATTTAAAATGAACTGATAAATTTTAATAATCCACTTTAATCTCTAACACATTAAATATCAATAGATATAACCTACATCCACAAAAGTTCTTTAGGGGTCCTCAATTTTGAAGACTGTACAGGAATGCTGAGACCGAAATCTGAGAATCACTGATCTAATCACTGATCATTCAATTTACAAATAATGAAACTGAGAGAAAGTTGGACTGACTTAAGATGGCACAGTTAATTCTTTTCTCCAAAATGTTCCTCTTCCACTAATTTCTTTATTTCTGTCAGTGATATCAACATCACTACAATCTCATCTCATCTTCATGAGAAATATCTTCAATTCTTTCCTCCCCATAATGTCCCTTACATTCACAATATTTTTCTCATCTGTCTGCTCCTTTTCCATGTGTATTCAATGAGACAGAAGTCACAAGAGGAATGTCTATAGCATAAGAAACATTATATTCAATGGAGAGAGCAGTAATGAACATGAGACAGTATCTAAGATCAAGGATAGTAACAAAATACATGGCTTTAGATGTCTATAAATGAATGTGCAGAAATGAACAAAAACAGAAAAATAGGGTTCTACACAAGTAGCCTCTTGTGTTTCACTGACATTTGGTGACATATGTCTTATAATAAAAATGGGATCATGTGTAGCTGCTTTGTGGCACAGAAAAAGAAGATATACTAGTGGGGGGAAACTCATGACGTCAAGAGAAAAATCATGGTGGAGAGAAGTTGGGTGAAGGACATCACTTCTTTTTGTTCCATAAATGAAGGAAAAAACAGAAGCAATTTTGTTGTGGGCACATACTACAAACCTTACAGGCTGAAGGAGGAAATGTGGGATAAGTTTAGGGAGTAGATGACAAACTTGATAAAGGGACACACTCTCTCTCTCTCTCTCTCTCTCTCTCTCTCTCTCTCTCTCTCTCTCTCTCTCTCTTTCTCCCCTCTCCATATATACATGTACATACACACACACACACATATACACACACAGATATATAATTGAAAATAAAATAAAAATAACTCCTCCTGAAAAAAATTTGGGAAAAAAATAGATACAATGTCTACATAAATATACATACGTATATTCACTTATACATAGATATGTATGTATACATACACATATGTACTATATATAAAGAACTGTTTAAATTTTACTAGTGTAATTCTCATTCCACATGAGATAAATGATTAAAGTAAATGAAGAGGCAAGTCTCAAAAGGAGCAAGAGAAAATGTTAGTAATCACTCAAAGAAATTATCAATTTCACTATCAAAAAAGAACAAATTCTTTGAAATCCTGAGGTAGAGGTTTTAAAGACCCTTCCAATGGCCAAAAAATAAGTAGAAGCAATGAAAGGCTGAATTATGAAATATTAATGTTGAGGATAAACAGGAACACTTAGTCATTGCTAGTGGAATTGAAAACTTGCGAATTTTTTTGGAGAGCAATCTGGCAGTGCATGACAAAAAAAAATAATTGTACCCTTTGACTCAATAATTCCATTGTGGGTAATATTCCTGAAAGCATTGTCAACAATAAACTATTTGTTTAAGGAAAAAAACTATTTGTTCATGGATTTTCATAGCAACATTATTTCATAGCAGCATTACAAAATCCTGGAAAAAATCTTAATTTCCAACAATGAGAAATGTATAAATAAATTGTGATACATTCACATAATGCAATTAAGACTGATAAGTACAAGAAATATAAAGAAATCTTTAAAGGCCTTTATGAAATAGCACAAGGTGAAGGAGTAGGACAGTATACCATACAAGTGGAAAAATGAATAAGAAATTAAGATGGCAATATGAGGGGTCACAAAGGGGCCCAGTTTTTCCATATACATTCTAGCAAACTAAAAGAAAAATCACCAGATCAAATAATGACCAAGAAATCCAAAAAGAAACAGTAGTTGGCCTTATCATCCAGGTCAGAACTGAACCAAAAAGATACCCAAAGGTAAGCTGTGGGGCAGGAATCTTTCCAAGAAAGACAACTTAAACTGATGTGAACAGGAGGCTGGTGGGGGTACAGAGTAGGCAGAAGCATAAAGGCCATTTGGGAAAAGCCTGAAGCAACATCAAGACCAAAGAGCTCACAGGAAAGTAGGCACTGAAGTCTTCTAGATCTCTGAACATAAACATAAACAGAGGTAGAAGACAACAACAAATACCTACCAAATTTAGGTCAAGAATAAATCCTATTTGGGATAGAAAGGTACAGAGACTAGGTCTGGCATAAAAAAAGTGAATCAGTTACAATGTTTGGAAATATAAATAAAGAAAACAAACACTAGGAAGATATATTATGAGTCAAGAGATTCATGAGCTATAAAATCAGAAGAAAGTAACTCCACAATTATAATCATGACCTGAGAAAAAATATTGTCATGGTCATGAGAATTTCAAAATCCATTGGAATTAATGAAGTGATAAAAAATTGTAAATGCAATAAGAATTCTGGAGGAAAGAATTGGAAGGAGAATAAATGAATAATAAATAGATTGAGGAGAATAATTCACAAAAAATAAGCTTTCTGAAAAAAATTGTAGTTTCTTTTAAAAGATTGAATATCATATTTCAAAAAATCACAAATCAAAACAGCACAAACTTATTAGAATAAGAGGACAAAGTAAAGATAGCAAGAATCCACTAGCCACACTGATCACTCAGAGAAAAAATAAGACTATAGAATGTTACATTCTTGGTTAACAGATATTTTCATCCATCCTTTAGGATGAGGAAGACATAAAAGTCAAGGCTTCTTCATTCAAAACCTCCAAAATAAATTTGCAATGGTATCAGGCCATGGAAGAGCTCAAAACAGATTTTGAAAATCAAGTAAGAGAGGTGGAGGAAAAATTGGGAAGAGAAATGTAAGTGATGCAAGAAAATCATGATAAGTGATTCAACAGCTTGCTCAAGGAGATCCCAAAAAATGCTGAAGAAAATAACACCTTTAAAAATAGACTAACACAAATGGCAAAAGAGGCCCAAAAAGCCAATGAGGAGAAAAATGCTTTAAAAAACAGAATCAGCCAAATGGAAAAAGAGGTTCAAAAGCTTACTGAAGAAAATAGTTCTTTAAAAATTAAAATGGAGCAGATGGAAGCTAAGGATCTTATGAGAAGCCAAGAAGAATGAAAAAAATTGAAGACAATGTGAAATATCTCATTGAAAAAAAATGACCTGGAAAATAGATCCAGGAGAGACAATTTAAAAATTATGGGACTACCTGAAAGCCATGATAATAAAAAAACCTAGACATCATCTTTCATGAAATTAGCAAGGAAAACTACCCTGATATTTTAGAACCATAGGGTAAAATAAATACTGAAAGAATTCACTGATCACCTCCTGAAAGGGATCCCAAAAGAAAAACTTCTAGGAATATTGTAGCCAGATTCCAGAGTTCCCAGGTCAAAGAGAAAATATTGCAAGCAGCTAGAAAGAAACAATTTGAGTATTGTGGAAATACAATCAGGATAACACAAAATCTAGCAGCTTCTACATTAAGGGATTGAAGGACTTGGAATATGATATTCCAGAAGCCAAGGAACTAGGATTAAAAACAAGAATCACCTACCCAGAAAAACTGAGTATAATATGTCAGGGTGAAAAAAAATGGTAATTTATAGAGGACTTCCAAGCATTGTTAATGAAAAGACCAGAGCTGAATAGAAAATTTGACTTTCAAACACAACAATCACGAGAAGTATAAAAAGGTAAACAGGAAAGAGAAATCATAAGGGACTTACTAAAGTTGAACTGTTTGCATTCCTACATGGAAAGATCATATTTGTAACTCTTGAGACTCTTCTCAGTATTTGGGTAGTTGTAGGGATTATATACATATAGACAGAGGGCACAGGGTGAGTTGAACAGGAAGGGGTGATATCTAAAAAAATTAAATTAAGGGGTGAGAGAGGAATATATTGGGATGAGAAAGGGAGAAAGTGAATGGAGCAAATTATCTCACATAAAAGAAGCAAGAAAAAGTTTTTTCAATGGAGCAGCAGACTAGGTTCTATTGTCCCCCATATGCCCGTGTGCTGTACTTGCCCAATAAATGAATCTGGGTTTTGCACTTGAACTGTGCCTCCGTTCCCTCTGTTCAGGTGGATACTGTGCCCCAAATAATCATTCTGCCACAATTAAACACATATAAAAGAACATGTTTACTTTTTCATGCTTCTTCTCAGTCTTGTGTTTGAAAGCAAAGAGAAGTCATAAGGGGCTTACCAAAGGTGAACTGTTTACATTCCTACATGGAAAGACAATATTTGTAACTCTTGAAACTTTTCAGTATCTGGGTAGTTGGTGGGACCACACACACACATACACACATGCACGCACATACAGAGACAGAGAGCATAGAGTGAATTGAATAGGATGGGACCATATCTTAAAAGAAATTAAGGTAAATGGTAAGAGAGAAATGTAGTGGGAGGAGAGAGGGTGAAATGGAATGGGGTAAATTATCTCTCATTCAAGAGGCAAGCAGGAGACTTGTTAGTGGATGGAAAAAGAGGAAGAGCTGAGAAAAAAAACATGAAGTTTACCCTCATCACATTGGACTAAAGGAAGGAATAAAATGCACACTCATTCTGGTATGAAAACCTATCTTACAATACAGGAAAGTGGGGGAGAAGGAGATAAGCAGAGTGGGGGGGATGATGGAAGGGAGGGCAATGGGAGAAGGGAGCAATTTGAAGTCAACACTCGGGGAGGGACAGGATCAAAAGAGAGAATAGAAACAATGGGGAGCAGGATAGGATGGAGGGAAATACAGTTAGTCTTACACAACACGACTGTTATCGAAGTCATTTGCAAAACTACACAGATATGGCCTATATTGAATTGCCTGCCCTCCCAAAGGGAATGGGTGGGGAGGGAGGGATGGGGAGAATTTGGAACTCAAAGTTTTAGGAACAACTGTCGAGTATTATTGTTGCTACTAGGAAATAAGAAATACAGTTAATGGGGAATAGAAGGTCATCTAGCCCTACAGGACAAAAGAGGCGATGGGGACAAGAGAGGGGAGGGAGGATAGAAGAGAGGGCAGATTGGAGATAGGGAAAATTAGAATGTTCGGTGTATTGGGGTGGGGGAGGGGAGAAATGGGGAGAAAATTTGGAACCCAAAATTTTGTGAAAATGAATGTAAAAAGTTAAATAAATAAATTTATATTATATTTAAAAAAAAAAGAACGTGTTATTATCATTTGTCCTTCATAATCAAAGAGGGCTAAAATGACATCACCATGTCAGGGTTAATGTACGGTGTTTCCAGCTGGGGATTATCATACCAGTACAAGCTAATAGGGCTCTCTCACAGGTCAGGCACAAATTGCCTCTTGGGGGACACATCTCACATTTCTTTTGTGTTATCTCAATTCTGCTTTGCTCAAACAGCACAACGTCTTCTTTAAGGGGAGCATACCATGATGGACAATCCTGTGTTTCCCATGTCTCACAATTGATATCCAAGTTCTTCACAAAGACTTTGACAGTGTCCTTGTAAGAGTAAGCAGAGTGTTCAATGAACTCAAAGACATCAATTACTGCAGTAAAGATTCACAATTCTGTTTAAAAGTACAGGAAAAAATGAAAAGTAGTCTGACAGAAATTAGGTATAGAAAAATACCTCACAACATATGGAAAAATAAGCTCTAAATGCATAAATAAACCAGATATAAAGGTCATATCATAAACAAATCAAAAGGATAAAAGGATAAGGAAAGAGAAACAATGATAAATAAGGGAAGAAGAGTTCTTAAAAATAGAGAGGAACACAGGAGATAAAATGGACAGTTTTGGTTAAAGAAAATCTTAAAGATTTTGTGAAATATACATCAAGCTAAAATTATCAGAGAAATCATTAAATGGGAATAGTTTAAATCACTTCTGTAATAGAGATCTGATATCCAAGATATGTAGGCTAAAGAGTTCTGTGTGTGTGTGTGTGTGTGTGTGTGTTCCATTATATAAAAAGAAATGGCATTCTAAATAGCTAAACAGTCCAAGGACATGATCAGGCAACTCTCAAAAGATGAAAAGCAAGCTATCAGAAAATGTTCCAGATTACTAAGAGAAATGCAAATTAAAACAACTCTAAGGTTACAACTCACACCCATCATATCAGTGAAGATGACAAAAAGGGAAAATGAAAATTGTTGGAGAGGAAATAGGAAGAAAGGACACCGTAAATATACTATTGTTAGAATTGTGAATTGGCCCAATTATTCTGGAAATCAATTTTGAAATGTACTCCCAAGTTACTAAACTGTGCATACTCTTTGACCTAGCAATAACACTATTAGGAATTTAACCCTACAGGGTCAGAGAGAGAGGGAAAGAATACATATATACAAAAGTTTCCATAGTTGTTTTTAGTTTTTGTTAGAGCAAAGAATTGTAACTAAAAAGATGACCATTAACTGGGGAAAGATTGAACAAATTATGGCATAAAAATTATGGTATATTGTATATATGGTACAGTGTAAGATATTGCAAGAGGAAAGATTCAAAGAAATTTGGGGATAATCTTACGAACTGATACAGGTGAGAAGAGCAGAACCAGAAGAACAATTTACACAATGTACAGAAATTGTCAAGAATAACTTTAAAAGGCTTAAGTATGCTGGTAACTGTTACTCTGACCAGCGCAATAACCAACTGTGCTTCCAGAAGGGTGATGATGAAATATGGTGTCTACCCCCTGACAAATAATGGTGTAGAGATGCCAAAGGGGATATACATTTCAGGCTTAGCCAATAACCAGTATATAGAATTATTTTACTTGATCATGCTGTCTTGTTACAATGTTTTTTTGGTAGGGCAAGGTTCAATCATGTTAATGATAAAAAAGGAACAAAAGAGTTTCCATGAAGATTTAAAGAAAATATATGGAAGAGTTCTGAAAGGTGTTCAGAGGATAAGATTTTTTGGAACTAATATAAGCAATTGGTATATATATTTATATATATGTATATATACATACTTTTTAAAATAAACAAGCTGCATGTGTTAAGATTGACAGTTTCATACAACCTTTTTATGTTCTTTGTACATGGAAATGTTAAAACTTATTGCTACTTTTCAAGTTCAGAATGACCAAAACTTTTAAATTATTAAAAATGCATGAGATAGAAGGTATAAATTTTAAAAATCCTCATGGTGACTTAAAAGTTATGACATTTTATGCACTATAATTAATTTACATATAAATAGTTTCACAACAGTTTTAATTAGTTATATTGTATACTATGTTGTTTATAATAAATTATTAAAAATAAATTAAACTATGTTTTCCAAAATGAGGGTTGTGACATCTCAACTATATTTTGCCCAGGTCAGGCTACATCTGGAACTTACTTAGTTCTGGGCACCATGTTTCAGAAAGATATAGAAAACTAGAGCATGTTCATAATAGGGCAGCCCAGATGGTAATGAGGCTGGAGGACATGGAAAATAATGTTGATTAGAAAGGATTGGGGATGTTTTGCCTAAAGAAAGGAAGATTTAGAGGGGATACAATGACTGTCTGCAAATATTCGAAAGGCCGTCATGAGGAAGAACAATTACTTTTTCTAGTGGCATTAGAAGGCAGAATAATGAGGCAGATTTAGGCTTGACGTAAGGAAAAGCATCCACACTATCGGAAACATCCCAAAGGGACATCGGCTGCCTCAATTGTTCCTGGGTCCCCACTCATTGGAAGTCTTTATATGTTAACTGAGGAGGTTGAAAGGCTACTTAGTCAGATACAGTTTGGACTAAATAATCCCAGAGCTTCCTTCCAGCTCTTAAATTCTATGATTTGATGGCATTCTTAAAATATTTGCAGGATTTGTTCTACTTTCTTCAAAGTAGAAGATCTATCGACAATGGATAAAAGTTGTAGAAAGGCTTGATGTAAAAAAAATCATAATAATATATCTTGCTTTAACAACTGGTGCCCCATTCTTAGAGCTAGATTACTGTCCACTGTAGAGAAGTTTCCTTTTCAAGTTCAGGTTGAACTAGATGACCTCTGTAGTCATTTTTAAATTCTGAGATTCTATGAATCCACCTTCATCGCAACTCCTCAAGGAAGAACTTCATCATCTCTTGCCCAGGACACCATAAATACACCAACTTGATCTTCTTTCTCCTGTGAGAGGGTTGGTTTGGAAGGGGACAGACAATTTTCATGGAATCCTCATTGCCCACCAATTAAACTATATTTTCTGGCATTTAGGGTCTTCCACTTATCCCCCTTCCTTTGCAACAGATTGGGGCAGATAATTGTAAAAAAAAAACAACAAACCCAAGCATAGACACAGATGTACTACAGAATTAAAACATGGGTACTGAGTGTACAAGTAGAAGCAATTTATTTAGGAATCACTCTACATGAAAGCAGAGGTAGTAATCACTGTATATATCTTGAAGGGTGAAAGAAGGTCTCCACCCTTACAATTCCTTTGAATTAATGGACAATTCTCCAAAATTCCTATTAAAATTCATGATTAGCTTGGAGGTATAACACATGGCTCCATAATTACCTGTGATCACATTAACATTAATTCCTTTATCAGTCTCCTGAGAAAAGAGGGCGCCCAAAGGAATGACACAAATGAAAACAGGTTTTAATAAGGAGTGAGAAAAGCAAAGTTAAGCTTCACAGCAAACTAAGGTAGACTTAAGGTAAGCTAAGGGCTGGACAAATGGAAACACTTCAATGGACAGGGGAAACCCATCAGGAAAGAGCAGAATATGTGTAATTCATAACTTTCAGTAGGGCCACTAGCCCTAGCTTTCTATATGATCTTTATGGTAACTGTGTATTGTGAAAAGAACTCTGGACTGGGAATCAGTAACTCTGAGGTCTAGACTCCATTTTGCTATTTGATACTATATAACCTTTGTCTGATAAGAAGGGATAGAGTCCAGGCATGGGGAAGTAATAGTCTGACTTTACTGTGCTCTCATCAGGTCACATCTGGAGTAGTATGCACAGTTCTGGAAGATATAGTTTAAGAAAGATAATGATAAGCTCAAGTGTGTTCACAACCTTGATAGCAAAAAGCCTTTAATCTATGCCGTATAATGATCTGTGGAAGGAAATGGGGACAGTTAGCCTAAAAAAGAGAACCCTTAGGGAGGATTAAGATAGCTATCTTCAAATAGCTGAAGAGCTGTCTTGCGGAGGAGGAGGGATAAACCTCCATTTGCTTGACCCCAAAGGGTAGAATCAAAAACAATGGGTAGAAGACAAAAAGAAAAATTTAGGCTTTGCTATCAGGAAAGAAAAACAACAAACTGCTAACAGCTAGAGCTATTGAGAAGTAGCTTCAGGAGTTAGTAGATTTCCCCTCTTTAGAGGTCTTCAAGAAGTTGGATGATCATTTTGGGGAAATACCCTAAGTTCATTTCACACATGGGTCAGGATATATGTCCACTATGGTCCCTCTCTCAGATCTCCAGTTATATGATTCTGTCACCACTCTTGGACTTAAGTTTCTTCATCCTTAAAACATTTTAACTGGTCTTGAGAATACTTTCTAACCTGAATACCCTGTGATAATCATTCAAAACCTCAAACAAGCCTCTTCTTAAAGAAGCATATCACAAGACAAGAAAGAAGAAGGTTTACTGATAATTTCTCAGTACTCTAAGATTGTCTGACTGTGCCTCTCAGTTTCACTGTGCTTCCTGGGGGAGTGGGGGGAAGTATCTCCACACTTTTCTTCTTGCCAATGTTATGCAGAATAGGATAGGAGTAGAAATGACAGCTGGTCTATTCTGAGGTGAATTCCTAACCATCCCAAACATCATGAGCTGCTTTGCATAGTATAATAGGTGGAGAACGTCACCCAAACTGGGCCCAGTAATGATTTTAAGACAAAGCAAGTGGTACAAGGAACACTATCTATTCTTTATGATTTGTGTTTTAAACTACAACTGGTATACCTGCATAGTCTGCGCATTTTTTTAGTGCAGCCATAGGTCAAGTTAATGCCTTTAGGATTTTTGTTCATTCAGTCAAACCAGCTATGAACATCCAGAAGCACTAACGATGACAGGTTAGTGTTTTTAATTCATTTTTACTTTAGTTTACATTGCATAGAAATTTGGGAGTGAGGGTTTACCCAGAAAAAACAATCACAGGAATAAGGATTTGTCATGTTTAATATCTGGCTGTCTCGAGCCTGTTTAACTGGTTTTTAAAAAATCATAAAATCCTGGTGCTGTGCAAGACCTCCGAGGTCATCCAGTTAATCCATACTGGAATAAGAATCAGCATACATAACAAAGGATGATCTATCATTTCTTAAAGACCTCTAATGAGGGAGAATCTAACATCTCCTGCAACAGACTATTTCCTTTTTTTTGAAAACTCTAATTATTGAAGAGTTGTTGCTGTTTCTCCTTCCATTAAATCTAAATTGGCCTCTTCAGTTTCTACCCTTTGCTCCCTTTGCCAAGCAGAAGGTAGAATAAGAATTTATAGAGTGCCTTAAGATTTGCAAACACTTTACAAATATCTCATTTTATTTTCATAACAATGCTAGTAGACAATTGCTATTATTATCTCCATTTTACAGATAATGAAACAGAAAAGTTAGGTGACTTGTCCAAGGTCAGCAAGCTTGTAAGTATCTGAAATTAGATTTGAATTCAGATCTTTCTAAAATAGAGATCAAGTGCTCTATCTACCAGGTTAAATATCTCCAGTCTACTTTCATCACACCACCATTTTTCTGTTGATGAGACAGGGATCCTACTAAGGTTAAAGAAATTCAGGTAGTAACTCCACTATCTAGTACTACTACTAAGTAATTTAGTATGACCTCTAACCTAGAATTTGTCATTAAATTGGCTACTTCAGGGCTTTTGGGAGGCCCAATAATTAAAAACTGTTTTTAATGTAATTCCACCCATAATCCTACCTCTGATGTTTATTACCTGTGTGATCCTGTACAATTCACTTAACTTCTCTGTACTTCCCCTTTCTCATCTGAGACAATATGCATAGTCTTTGAGCTCTCCTCAAGCTCCAAATCTATGACACTATGATCCAAAGAATCAATAGCTATTCAGTAACCAGTACCATCAGCAGAATGTGGGAAAATATCATGTCATAATACATGCAAATCATATAAGGCACATCTGTTCAAAGACCATCTGTTTGTAGATTTAATTTAGCATACTTTCTTAAAGAAAAGAATTACTACATATTATGTAAAGAATCAAATAATCCATGATTTCATCAGTTTGAGAATCTCCTAGTATGGAAAGTTCCCTGTATTAATGCAGATTGAAACCTGTCTGCAACTTTCCAGATAAAAAGTTAAGTAGGTTGCCAAGAGTCAAGCAGTTACTCTAAGGAAGAGAATTTGACTCTAAATGAAGCATTCTCTCCATTATGAAATACTGCCTCTCCCTTAGAAGAATAGACCCCTGAAAATCAATCATAATTCACTCATAACCGATGAAAGAAATTCTCATAACATGATCTGAAATGACATCATTTATTCAGATGATGCTAAACCTTTATAAACATGATGACATGATATGTTAGAATGCTGCAAGAACTGTGACCATAATTATAAATATCTATGATGATTTGAATCTGGCTATACTCTATAAATTTGAGAAACTTGGATTAAAAATAAGATTGAATTAGGAAATATACCTCAGATTATGAATGTAGATCATTCCCCAATTGATAAATGGTCAAAGGATATGAGCAGGCTTTTTTCAGAGGAATAAATTAAAGATATCTATAATCACATGAAAAAATGTTCTAAATCATTTTTGATTAGAGAGATGCAAATCAAAACAACTCTGAGGTACCACATCACACCTATCAGATTAGCAAACAAGACAGAACAGGAAAATGATAAAAGTTGGAGAGGATGTGGGAGAGTTGGAACACTAACTCATCGTTGGTGGAGGTGTGAGCTCATCCAGCTATTCTGGAGATCAATTTGGAACTATGCCCAAAAAATATGCATACCCTTTGACCCAGCAATATCACTTCTAGGACTGTATACCCAAGAGATCATAAAACTGGGAAAGGGTCCCACACGTACAAAAATATTTATAGCAGCAGCCTCTGTAGTGGCCAAACACTGGAAATCAAGGGGATGCCCATCAATTGGGAATGGCTGAATAAATTATGGTATATGAATGTAATGGAATACTATTGTGCTATAAGAAATGATGAACAAAAAGACTTCAGAGAGGCCTGAAAAGACTTATATGATCTGATGCTGAGCAAAAGGAGCAGAACCAGGAGAACTTTGTGCACAGCAATGACCACAGTGTGAGAGAGTTTTTTCTGGTAGACTTGGAACTTCGTAGCAATGCAAGGACTTAAAAAAAAATTCCCAATGGTCTTCTAAGGCAAAATGCCTTCCACATCCAGAGAAAGAACTGTAAAAGTCAATTGCAGAATATAGCAGATCATTTTTTTGTGTGTGTATTATGTTTTGCTGTGTTATATGATTTCTCCCATTCATTTTAGTTCTTCTACACAGCATGAATATAGTGAAAATGTGTTTAATAGGAATGCATGTGTAGATCCTACATAGAATTGTATACCATCTCAAGGAGGGAGTGGAGAGGTGTGGGGTAGGTAGGGGGAAAAAAATCTAAGTTATATGGTAGTGATTGTAGAACACTAAAAATAAATAAAATTAATATAATAAAAAAATAAAATTAGTCCAGAAAAAAAAAGAAAAAGAAAAGGGACAGGTTCAAACTTACCTATCTCTGATTATTCAAATGGGCATAAATGATACAGCTAAAAGGAATCTAGAAAGCACTGCTAAATATTTAAAAGTCTTGCCCAGGAAACTGAAGACTAGAAGTGGTGGAGTTTTTCCCCTGTTGCTGATCACAGACAAGGGTTTAAAGAAAGAAAGGCAGATTTTGGAAGTGAAAACTTTAAGAAGATAGTGTTTATTATAGAGGGCTTGTTTTTGAACCATGTCTTAAAAGGTAGGGATGATAACTAATAATGACCCACCAAAGGATCTTGAAAAGGAACAGGCAGGGAAGGAGGAGCCAAGATGGTGGAGTAGAAAGACTCACGTATGCTAGCTCCGAATCCACAGCCCATAAATTTCCTGTAAGAAGAACTTCCCACAAATTCTGGATCACTGCAAGGTGCACAGAAACACAGTGGTCCATTCCAGAGAGCCCTGGAGAGCCGTCCCCAGGGGTCCATCACGCCCCAGAAAGCGGAGTCCACCCCCGTGCTGCCCTGGCCACAGCCCCAGAGGAGCAGAGCTGAGCAGGTTTCACGGACGGAATCTCCGGCAGCCAGGAAGGTCCCTCCACCCACAGGCGCTACAAGCCAGTGAGAGAGATGTCTGGGCTGGCCGAGAGGGGAGCGGGGTGTCTCCGTGGCTCGAGCCCCCTTGGGAGGCAGCAGTGGAGGGAGAGGCAGAGGCAGCAGCAAAGGCAATGGTGGCCAGGAGTCCCCTAGCAAACAGGAACTCCTTTCCCGAAGATCTCTGCATAAACCCCCTGAGGGAGCTGAGCCTGGGAGGCAGCCCTGCCCCCACCTGCTCCATTACTGAAGGTCTCTGCATAAAGCCCCTGAGGGAACTGAGCCTGGGTGGTGGCCCTGCCCCCACCCCAGCACCAGAACTTAAGCTCACATTGAATAGCAGCCGCTCCCACCGTGGATAGCCCTGAGACTGGGAAGCAGCATTTGCATCTCAGACCCCAAACACAAGCTGGGCAGATCTAGGCAGGGGTGGAGAGGAATCTCAGAAGTCAAGTAACTGGCTGGGAAAATGCCCAGAAAAAGGAACAAAATAAGACCATTGAGAGCTACTTTCTTGGAGAAGAGATGTTCCCTCCTCCTTTCATTTCTGATGACGAAGTACAATGCTTGCCATCAGAGAAAAACGTGGAGTTCAGGGCCTCTGTATCCCAGATATCCGAGGTGGATGTCTGGTGGGCTCAGGCCATAGAAGAGCTCAAAAAGGATTTTGAAAATCAAGTTATATAGGTGGAGGAAAAACTGGGAAGAGAAATGAGAGAGATGCAAGAAAAGCATGAAAAATGGGTCAATACCTTGGTAAAGGAGACCCAAAAAAATGCTGAAGAAAATAACACCTTGAAAAATAGGCTCACACAGTTGGCAAAAGAGGTTCAAAAAGCCAAGGAGGAGAAGAATGCTTTCAAAAGCAAAATTAGCCAAATGGAAAAAGAGGTTCAAAAGCTCACTGAAGAAAATAGTTCTCTCAAAATTAGAATGGAACAGATGGAGTCTAATGACTTTCTGAAAAACCAAGAAATCATAAAACAAAACCAAAAGAATGAAAAACTGGAAGCTAATGTGAAATATCTCATGGGAAAAACAACTGACCTGGAAAATAGATCCAGGAGAGACAATTTAAAAATTATGGGACTGCCTGAAAGCCATGATCAAAAAAAGAGCCTAGACATCATCTTCCATGAAATTATCAAGGAAAACTGCCCTGACATTCTAGAATCAGAGGGCAAAATAAGTATTGAAAGAATCCATCAATCACCACTTGAAAGAGATCCAAAAGGAGAAACTCCTAGGAACATTGTGGCCAAATTCCAGAGTTCCCAGGTCAAGGATAAAATATTGGAAGCAGTTAGAAAGAAACAATTCCAGTATTGTGGAAATACAATCAGGATAACACAAGATCTAGCAGCTTCTACATTAAGGGATCGAAGGGCGTGGAATAGGATATTCCAGAAGTCAAAGGAACTAGGACTCAAACCAAGAATCACCTACCCAGCAAAACTGAGTATAATACTTCAGGGGAAAATATGGTCTTTCAATGAAACAGAGGACTTTCAAGCATTCTTGATGAAAACACCAGAGCTGAAAAGAAAATTTGACTTTCAAACACAAGAATGAGAAGAAGCATGAAAAAGTAAACAGCAAAGGGAAGTCATAAGGGACTTACCAAAGGTGAACTGTTTACATTCCTACATGGAAAGACAATATTTGTAACTCTTAAAACTTTTCAGTATCTGGGTAGTTGGTGGGACCACACACAGATGTACACACACACGCACACACACACATGTACATGCATGCACACACGCACACGTACACACAAGCACGCACACACAGAGACAGAGAGCACAGAGTGAATTGAATAGGATGGGACCATATCTCAAAAGAATTAAGGTAAATGGTGTGAGAGAAATGTAGTGGGAGGAGAGAGGGTGAAATGGAATGGGATTAATTATATCTCATTCAAGAGGCAACCAGGAGACTTTTTAGTGGAGGGAAAAAGAGGACAGCTGAGAAAAAAACAAGAAGTTTACCCTCATCACATTCGACTAAAGGAAGGAGTAAAATGCACACTCATTTTGGTATGAAAACCTATCTTACAGTACAGAAAAATGGGGAAGAATGAGATAAGCAGGGAGGGAGGGATGATGGAAGGGAGGGCAATGGAAGAAGGGAGCAATTTGAGGTCAACACTCTTGGGGAGGGACAGGATCAAAAGAGAGAATAGAAACAATGGGGGGCAGGATAGGATGGAGGGAAATACAGTTAGTCTTATACAACACGACTGTTATCAAAGTCATTTGCAAAACTACACAGATATGGCCTATATTGAATTGCCTGACTTCCCAAAGGGAATGGGTGGGGAGGGAGGGATGGGGAGAAGTTGGAACTCAAAGTTTTAGGAACAGCTGTTGAGTATTGTTGTTGCTACTAGGAAATAAGAAATACAATTAATGGGGAATAGAAAGTCATCTGGCCCTACAGGACAAAAAGAAGATGGGGACAAGAGAAGGGAGGGATGATAGAAGAGAGGGCAGATTGGTGATAGGGGAAAATTACAATGCTTGGTGTATTGGGGTGGGGGGAGGGGAGAAATGGGGAGAAAATTTGGAACCCAAAATTTTGTGAAAATGAATGTAAAAAGTTAAATAAATAAATAAATTTAAAAAAAGAAAGGAACAGGCAGACCAGTAGAAGATCCAAGACAGAAGAATACAGAGAAGAAAAACACAAAGGAGAGAAAGTACCCAGCACAGTATCAGGAGCTTCAGAGATCAAGAAGGATGAGAACTGAGAAAAGGGTATTTGATTTGATTCAGCAATTAAAAGTTTCCTGGTAACTTTGGAGTAAGCATTGTGAAATTGAAATTTGATGTCCCACTATTTTGTATTATGTATTAACGCGGTTTGAGAATTGTATCTAATCGCTGGAATCAATACTTATGGATCAGATTTAGAATTGGTCAGTGGTAGAGTTTGTAAGTGTTTAACTTCCTTATTCCTGTGGATTACAGTCTGACCACAAAGATTCAAAATCTGAGTTTTTGCTCACCATAGTGAGATGTCAATCAACCCAGTTATAGTAGATTTGTTTACCATGACACCTTCTAGAGGATATTAGCCAGCTGTATTTTTCCCATTGCCATGGGTTCTGGAAATGCCCTCTCTGAGTCAAATCAAATGTAAGCCCACCACCTATCTTTGTGTTGGGCCAATCGCCATCTTAGTTTAGTTTGCATCACTGGATCTTATGTAACCAACTTTATAAAAGAGTTGCTCTGCCTGTCAGAGGGTCCTGGGTTACTAAGGAACCTTGGATCTCATTCATTGGTAATTGCTAACCCTGTTAATAAATTGATCATTCCTGGGGGAAAAAAAAGAATGTAGGTCACATGAGAATATGTGAAGACATGAATAATCTTTGACCTTCATGTATGTACTTCCCCCACTATTACAGATTGCCATTCTCACCCAAACTCCATATGTTCCTAACCTATACCTTTTTCTTTTTTAAATTAAATTTTTGTTAATATTGTCTGTTTCTCAGATCATCATAGTTATCCTACATATGTCTTGCCAACCTCTCACAGAGAA
The DNA here is from genome assembly GCA_023548195.1 of Bettongia penicillata ogilbyi. Classification (NCBI taxonomy): domain Eukaryota; kingdom Metazoa; phylum Chordata; class Mammalia; order Diprotodontia; family Potoroidae; genus Bettongia; species Bettongia penicillata. The sequence goes on from JAJHZJ010000040.1 coordinate 1,170,801, forward strand.
TCATTCCATTTTTAAAAAGGAAAAAAATCAGCACAACTGATTGATATATTGAAAAAGTTTGAAAATATGTACAGAAAATTTTATGTATATATGTATATACATACACACATACGCACTTATTTGTATCTAATGGTAGCCACATTTATGGTGGGGCAGAATGGGGAAGGAGAGAAGAAAGTAAAAGAAAAAAAGAAATTTACATGATAATTTTATCATATATTCAAAGGATTAGCAAGTTGTACATAATAGATTTGCAGTTTCATGTGCAATCATTTTTCATTATACTATGTTATAGGGATGCTTATTTTACTCCATAAATTAAAAATAAATTAAATTTGTATGTATGTATAATGTAGACACCTATGGACCTTCCACCTCCATAAAAGGATTACATATTGCAAATGTGAGTGTGACCTTTCATATCTCTTCATTTGAGTTCTCTTCATTTTTTATTTTGGAATGTGGCTATTCTTTGTATTTTATTGTTGTAGTCATTGTGTACAAATGTTTCTTTTTGTTTCTCTGCATCAGTTCATAGAGAGCTTTCTAAATTTCTTTGTATTTTTCAGATGCATCATTTCTAATAGCACAGTAACATCCATTTATTCACCTTTCCTTCATTTCTGCTGTCTGGGGTGTTCAAAGAAGCAAACAATCTCTTTTCTTTCTAAATATGATTCATACACTACATTACTACATTTCTTTTCATTTGTGGTTAATGCTAGGATTGCAGGGTAGGTCATCTTGGGCTCTATCCTAGCTCTGTTGCTCTTTACAACACATAATTGCCTTTTCTACAGTATTTTCTGATGGGGGCAGAATAGTTTTGTGTTATAAGAAGTTTTTTTCCTTTGTATTTGAAAGTATTCCTCCTGATCACTTGTAAAACTTGTTTCTGAACTGAATTGTTAAATTTAACCACTATGGGTCTTGGAGTTCTCCATCTTGTATTTTTTCTGCATGCAACTCATGAATTTTTTCAATCGGTATTGCATTTTCTGTGTTAAGAAATTCTGGGAACCTGTCTTGTATCATTTTATATATTATGGTGCTCAAGTTTTTCACCTTGTCTTGTTCTTCTGGGAAACCTATTATCCTTAGGTTGTCTCTCTGTGTCCAGTCTTTGAGATCAGTATGTTTTGCTTGGATAGTGAGCACATTTTATTTTGTTAGGCTTTTCTATCCTCTTTTAAATTGTTCTTCACTTCTGTCTATACACATTACACCAATCTATTGTTCTCTTCTTTGTTTCTTTGGTGAGACTTGCCATCATATGTACCAGTTTTTCTATTCTACCCACTATTTTTGTTATACATACCATGAATTCTGCTCTCATAATTCTCATTTCTCTTTTGAGCCACAAATAAACAATGAGTTTCTCCTTACACATTCTCCTTACATTCCACAGGATGCACTGTCCCATCAAGTGTTGGATCATTTTCCTCTTTTTTTTCATTCATAAAAGACCAAACTTATTTACTAGACCTGGAAGTGATATTTCCTTCTGTGGATAATATTCTAACTGTTGATTTATCTGCTTGTGTTCAAAGTCTGAGTTTTTGTCTTCCTGATATCCCTAGTAACTTCAGTCTTTTTTCCCCTTATTTTTTCCCCTACTGCTCACCTTCAAAATCCTTATCCTGCAATAATCGTTACCTCAGGGGCTGAATCTCAAAGCATTTCAGTCTCTTCACCTTCCCAGCATTTCGTAATTCATCAGCCTAGGTCTGTGCCCCAAACAACCTTTGAGTGGACAGAACTGGCCCTAGCAGGATGCTGAACTCTTTCCCTCAGGCTTAGCAGAGGAAATACACATTCTCCTGTATCATTCCCTCTGTTTCTTGGTTTTCTAACTAGGCACTGAAACTTCAGAGCATTGCCATGCTGGTGCTACAGGTTTGATTCCTGTAGTTGGGGTCTCCAAGGCTTGAGGTAGGGGGTATTAAGCTCTATTTCAAGCCCAGACTCATGCCCTGCCTTTTCCTCTGTAGAGATTTCTTGCAGCACTACTGCTTTCCATGGTGGTACTGACTGCCTGTTGTAGCCCACCCTTTCTTCCATAAAGCAGTAACATGGTGCTGGCTGTCTGCTGTGGCATGAACAAACTTCCACAGTTGGAAGCCAGGATTTTCCATGGCCCTGAAAAGGAGTATATGGATAGGCTTTGTTGTGGGCCAATTTGACAAGTCCTTAGATCTGTTGTTTCTGGTTTTTGGTTTTGTTTTGTTTTTGCAAGCCCAGGTATTCAACAAGTGTAGCCTCACTGTCAGTTCATGAAAGGTACAATGGAAGTGGGAGGTGGCAGAGTGGGGTTGTTTTTTACCTTCTTTGGGGGTCTAGCCTCCTAGTCAGATGAAGTTGCTTTATCTTTAAGGCATGATTTCAATTTCGGAGTCATATGAGAGGTCTTAGGGGTCAGAGAAAATATCTAGTCTTCTCTCTTGTTTATCACATGATCAAAAAGACTTCTGCCATTTTTATGCATTTCTTACTATAAACCATTCACAGATCCAAAAGATTTTGTGGGAGATCACCCTCTGATTCATTTAATACCTTGAAGACATCAAAGTAACAGAGAGACTACATTTACCACCTCAAAGCCTCACTATGTGATCTGTCCATATGCTTTTCTGGTCACAAATGTTGTTGGTGATATCTTTCTCTCCACTTCTAGCATTGGAAGGCATCACTGGCATCTAGGCAGTGCAGTGGAGAGTGCTGAGTCTGGAAGACCTGTGTTCAGATCCTATCCAGATACTTACTAGCTGTGTGATGTTGGGCAAGTCACTTAACATCTGTCTACCTTCATTTCCTCAAATGTAAAATAGATATAATAATAGCACTTCACAGGATTGTCAGAAGAATCAAATGAGATATTTGTAAAATTTTTAGCACTATGCCTGGCACATAGTGGGCACTTAATAAATTCTTATGCCCTTACCCCTGCCCCCTAATGGAAATAGAATATATCACTTTTCCCCACATAGGCATCATTTCATCACCCTTTTGGTCCACAAGGGTGCCAATTATCTTTTTTTATCTCCTGAATAAGTCAGTTAATATTATGTGCCAAGCACTGTGCTAAGAACCAGTCTATTTCTTGAGATGCTCTTGCAGTCCTTAAGGCCAAGTCATGGTTTGTCCCCATCCCCATCCCCCCAACCCAAAGCTCTACTTGTATTTATTATAGTGTAACCCTCTTCTTCTAGTTTTCTTTTAGGGTTTCCCTTAACCCATAGTCATGCTTGATTGTATGTGGAGTTTTCTTCCATGTCTTCACTTCTTAAGTTCTTGGAATACAACTTGTAAAAGGGATATTTTCTAACCCTCCCAATCATGGATTGAGTGAGCAGTCCGGGTCTGACTCTACCCTCTCTTCTGAGTACAGCATCTCCCCACTAGGTGAGCTTCTCCACTACAAGACAACAATGCTGATGGAGAGAAAGAAGGAGAAAGAAATCCCTCTCCTCTGGAGGGAATAACATTTTCTGGAGGCAGCACAAGGAAAACAAGTGAAGAATAGTATTATCCAAAGAGCTTGATTCTTCTTCCATAGTTGACTCTAACTGTTCAACTCCAAGAGACGACTCCTTAGAGAGTATCTCCGCATAAATGGCTAGTTCACTTTTTATCACTCACTGGATACTTAGTTGGTCCTTCAAACTTCCAATAGTTAGTGGCTACATCCTGGGCCATCTCCAGTTGTCCTGATGAATATCAGGTCACTGGACCCTGGCTCAGGAGAAGAAAGTAAGGTTGGTGACCTCGCACAGCCTTCCCTCACTCAAATCAAAGTCAACTGAAGTCATGTCATCATCTTGATGTCACGGTCCTCTTCGAGAACAAAGGACAAACCCAACCAACCACAACAACCAACATTATAATTCCACCAAATTTCATTGAAGAATCTCCTTCTAAAAAAAAAAGTAAAAACACCTCTTTACAGTCTTTGAATGGGCTTCTCCCAATTTCTCATCCTTTATAACCTTCAAATAGGCCATTTTTTTACAAAGTGAAAAATGATCCCCTAAAATTCTAAATGAGGTAAAAAAGCTCATTGTAACTATTACTTGCCCTTGATATTCTCTAGTATCATTAGGTGGGGGACTCAATTGATCAAGGATCAGTTACTCCCAATCAATACTGATCAATACTACCTTGCACATGCAAACAACATATCTTTGAAGCAGTAGTTTAGCCAAGTGTATTAACTAACTCTCATTAAAAGTGGAAGCTCATGAACAGCACAAATATATTATTAATAAAGGATTTACTTAGACTCACAGATAGTGCCAGAAGTCATTCACATTTTTGCTATCCATATCTTCAAAAGACTTGGAATAAAGACTTAGCAAAACTTGACTGTCCTTGTCATGGCAAGTTGTTGCTCATCAGCAGTTCCACTACAGATACCCAAATAGTTATCACCCACTGAGGGGCATTCCTAGGTGAGTACCTTTAATTTGAAATCTGTTTGTCCAGTAATTTTCTAGCACTTTAGGAAGACTCTGTTGTTTGAGATGCCAAGACATTTTGACAATTTCCTAGTTGAGGAGTTGGACCTACAGGGTTCCCATCATTATAACTGAAGTCATAGAATCTAAACCGAAGAATATATGGTATAGATATCACTATCACGGATACATGATATCTATGATATACATAGATATCACTATGTTGATACTACCAAAGCATTTCACAGGTTCAATGATGGACCAGAGGTCTAAATTGGAAAACATAGTACTTCTTCTCTGGCCACCACAATTGTAAAAAAGATAACTGGTATTTCCTTATGTTTGCAAGTGAGACAAACTCACAATAAGGTATACTACTATTATTATTCCTATTATTATCCCCATTTTGTAGATGTAGAAAAAGGCAAAGGTTAAGTGACCTGCCTAGGATCACACAGCTATGAAGTATCTGAGACTGGATTTAAACTCATACCTTCCTGGCTCCAGATGGTACTTTATCCATTTTGCCACCTAAATTCATTTCATTGGAAAGAACCTCTATGGATGATTTATGAGTCCTTTGAAATGAAAATGATAAACCCTTAGCTAATCTGATTAGAAAGAAGGGAGCAGAAAATCATGAAGTGAATAAGAGAAAATCATAAGACTAGATAAAAAATAAAGAATAAATACAACCTACCATGCACAGCTCTATGCTAACAGAAGTGAAAACACAGATAAATAGAGGAATACTTTTAAAAATATAAAATATACAAAACATCAGAAGACCAGATAGAAATTTAAATAGCCCAGTCTCAGAAAAGAAAATTGATCTTGCTGTAAAGGAACTACCAAGAAAAAATAGAACATTAACTCTTGCTCCATGTACCCTTTTAGAATGGCTGCCAACAGTAAAGAAAATCCAAAACTATCTTTGGAAAGCATGGGTAGAATTACTCACTTACTGAAAAGTGTGTGATCTTTGCCACATCATGTTTCCTTCTCTTGGTGTTACTGATCCTTTGTTTAAGTGGGTGTAAAGCCACTTACATGATTTGAACATCGAGTAATTTGGGGGATTAATAGGAAGAAGGTAAGGAGAGATAGAGAGAGAGACAGAAAGAGAGAATCAATAAGAGGGGAGAGAAGAGAAAAAGGAAAGGAGAAGGAAAGGAAGACTAAGAAAAGGAAAAAGAAAATTAGAGAAAGGAAGAAAGAGAAAAATAATGAAAGGAAAAAGAGGGAAAGGAAGAGAGGAAGGAAGGAAGGAAGGAAGGAAGGAAGGAAGGAAGGAAGGAAGGAAGGAAGGAAGGAAGGAAGGAAGGAAAGAAGGAAGGAGGGAGGGAGGGAGGGAAGGAAGGAAGGAAGGAAGGAAGGAAGGAAGGAAGGAAGGAAGGAAGGAAGGAAGGAAGGAAGGAAGGAAGGAAGGAAGGAAGGAAGGAAGGAAGGAAGGAAAAAAAGAAGGAAGTTAGTTCTGCTTAAAAGATTTTAAATAGCTCCTAAAATACTCCATATTTTAGATGATGACTTTTATCTGAAGCATGCCCCTATACTGACTCATTAACCATAACCACAATCCTGTGAGCTATCTTAGTAATGTGATAGCTGGTGGAAAATATGAGTATCCCATTTCTAAGATGACAAAAATGAGCCCCACATATGTTTTGTCAGTCTCACAGTGTACCAATAATCAATCCCTGATATTCACAGAAACATGCCATTGCTACTGGTCTGCAGAAACATAAACAATGAAAGTGAATTTCCAAGTTTAAATTAATTTCATCCTTGATGTTGTATAAAAAACATCACATGTCCCAGAAGTTGAAATTCTAGACTTAACAACAAAATACCAAGGGAGTTCTACATATGAGTCAATCACCAGCATACAGAACCAAAAAGAATGATTTTATAGTCAAGTTCATGCATTTGGTCTTTTTTCTTCAAATCTTTCCCACCCCACCACACAAACTTCAAAACAAGAGAATCCATTTACATTTCTGTCTAGAAAATAATAATTAACATTTGTATAGCACATACATTGTGCTAAGCATTTTGCATTGTTATCTCATATCCCATTTGACGCTCAGAATGACCCTGGGAGGTAAATGATATTATCATTCCCATTTCATAGATGAGGAAACTGAGATAAAAACAGGTTAAGTGACTTGCCCAGAGTCACAAAGTTAGTAACTGTCTGAAGCTAGATTTGAACTTAGGTCTTCCTGACTCAAGGACCAACGCTCTACACATTGTACCACCTGACTACCATATGACAATAAATATGAGTAAGGCATTTCTGTCTATATGACCATTAGGTCTTATCATTGAGATAAGCCTAAGATTTTTTTTTCCAGGAGTGCTAGGCTAGATATAAATAGAAGCAACATTATCTTAGAATTTCTCCAAAAACGATCCATATCTTTATAATTGCTCTTTTTAAAAAAATGCTTTTTATTCTACATGCAAATGTGTGCTTGGATGCTTACTATCATACTACTAAGGAAAAGACCAGCATGGACAAGAATAGGGCACATAACATTTTCAAAGGTAACTCAAAGTTCCTCCTACTTCTCACATGAATTTTACCAAACTATTCATCAACAACCTATGCAAATATATTGTGCATTCTGTACATCAGGCTCAACTTTTTCAATATATGTCAGATTTTAAAGGAACCTTTAAAAGATCATGATTAAACAGCTATTCTCCCATATTCCCTTTTTCTAATCAGCCCTTAATCACTGCTTTCACTCCCTAATTATTGGAGGTGTAGATTGAAGGGATAAATGGGACACTGTGTAATCACTACTCTTACCTCCTCCGAACAAAAAATGGAAATAGTCCAGGTTAGGGAGAGAGAAAACAAGGAATGGGGGGAGAGAGAATAATAGGAGGGACAAAAAGGAAACAGAGTGGAGGAGGAGTCTGTGGAAAGGAAGGAGAAAGAAAAAGAATAAGGAAAGAAGTATATGTGTGTATGCACATACACATGTACACACACACACACACACACACACACACATTTTTCCGTAATTTAAAAAACCTCTCTATATTTTCTAGCCTGAAATATGGCCATGTTTTTTTGGTGTCTTCTGAACTAGTAGTAGTTCTTACTTATTAAACACACATAAAAGTGAAGTCAGGTCCTTTTCTAATGCCTTATTGTGGTGCAGAAGTGATGCTGGATTTTCAAAGACTGTACCAGTGAGGCACAAACTCTTATAGGTTCTACCAGTCAAGAAAGGTTTTGGTTGTATGTCTAGTGTTAGAATAGAGACCAGATAAGGATTACCAAGGAAACCTCAGGCTTCTCCAGATGCCTAGACCAATGGAAAACTTGTCATTTTACTTTTTCTTCGAGCTAAGATGTAGGTGGCTAGTTTATCAGTTTCTGTTGCCATCAGAGGAAGGGAGAACCTTATACAAGTCATTTTTTAAATGTCTGTACCTCATGTAGGTACTTCTGCCAAGAATTATGAAAACACACAATCACATCTGTTTAAAGGAAATAGGGATGCTAATTGCCATGTTAGATTTGTCCAATAAAATTCAGTAATTGACAATGATTTTTATAAGGAAAACATCATTTCTAGATTTTTCACTCAGTGACACTAGGAAATTATTCTGACATGGTAAAACTGGAAGAAGTTTTTTTCAGTTTGTTTATTTCTAACCAATCATCTTAATGGTTTCCTTGTGCCTCTGCAGGATTCAAGGACATTCCACTCCATGTCCTGACCTCCATGATCCATCATATCACCAGTGCATCAGAAAATAAAAAATCAAATACCAATTTAGGGTCGGGGGCAGATTGAAAAACATTATCAAGATATGGGGGAAGAAGAATATAGACCCTCCAACTGAAGAGCCTTTGAGTATAACCCTTCTAAAGTCATTTCAGCATTATACCTGGCTTTTTAAAGGAGCTATAAAAACACTGACAATGTTTTAATACCTAATGTTTTCTTTAGTTATTTTTAATTTTTTAACGAACAGAAATCTATTCTCTGTCTCCCTTCTTCCTCCAACCCATTAGCAGAAAGGAAAGGGGAAGCAGGGAAAAGGGAAGACAAGAAAAGGAAGGGAAGAGAGAGAAAGGGGAGGAAAGGAGAAGAGAGAAAAGGGGAGGGGAGGAAGGAGGGGAAAGGGGGGGAAGAGGGGAGAGGAGAAGGGAGGGGAGAGGGGAGGGGAAGGGAGTTGAAGGGAAGGAAGGAAAGCAGTTTTGCCATGAGTCTCTGGAATCATGGTTGGTCATTACACTGATCAGAAAATAGAAATTTTTCAGCATTTAAAGTTTTTGTTTTTACAATGCTGTTCTTCTCTTACTTCTATGCTTTTTCTTCATCAGTTTAGAAAAATCCTTGAAATTATTCTTTTTCATAATTTGCTATACTAAAAAATTATTCTTCTGGTTCTGCTCACCTCACTCTGCATCGGTTCATACCTGCCTTTCCATATATCTTTGAATTCATCTATCTCCTCACAATAACATCCCATCACATGCATATACCACAATTTGTTTATAATACTAAATTCAGTTACACAGATTGGCATTCACAGAATAAACAAAAACAAAATGAATATTTATTTCATTTTTGTATTCTATCTATGTTGTCTCTGTCTATGACTGACAATATTATTTGTAAACTATTCCAGTGAGTTAATTAAATTAGATTTCTTCATCTTCAAAATGTGACAACATATCCCTGATTTGGGATATCTCTTCTTTCTGCCCTAAAGAAATCCTACAAGAGTAATTCCATTATTGCCTATAGAGATGCCTGGCTTTATAACTCTGTTCTCCATCTAATGATCTTTTAGCTGTCATCAATATAATACTGGATAACCAGTCAGCATTAAAGACTACAGTGACCAAAAACATTGTTTAAAACAATCTTTTTAGGAGAAATTTACTATATAGAGCTAAAAGTAGACATTTAAAAAATGTATGCATTATGCAGGGAATGGTGGGCAGTTTTAGAGCAAGATCTTATATAAAAATAGTAGTTTGTTAAGGAAATATATGATGGATATTAGATGAACATTAATCAATTACTTTATGTAACTAATGTTATAAATTTTTCAGCAGGAGAACTAGGGAACTCCTAGATGAGAAAATAATTTTTTTCCAAATTTATTAATTTATTTGTTTTCAGTTTTCAACATTCACTTCCATATGTTTTAAATTTTCTCCCCATCCATCTCCAAGGTGGCATACAATCTTTTATGGTCTCTATACATACATTCCTATTAAAAACATTGAAATATCAGTCATGTTGCATAGAAGAATTATAATGAATGGGAGAAATCAGGAGAAAAACAAACAAAAAAAAAAACACAAGAAAACATAACAAAAAAGAAAATAGTCTGCTTCATTTTGCATTCCAATTCCATAGTTCTTTCTCTGGATGTGAATGGTATTTTGCATCATATGTCCTTTGAAAATGTAAGTTTATCAAAATCAGTCCTTGCACACTGTGGCTGTTACTGTGTATAATGTTCTTCTGGTTCGTATTACTTCACTCAGCATCAGTTCATGTAAGTCTTTCTAGGTTTTCTCAAAGTCTACCTGCTCATCATTTCTTATAGCGCAATAGTATCCCATTACATTCATATACCACAACTTGTTCAATCGTTCCCCAGTTGATGGGCATTCCTTCAATTTCCAGCTCTTGACTACCACAAAAAGAGCTGCTATAAACATTTGTGTACATGTGGGATCCTTTCCCATTTCTATGATCTCTTGAGGATACAGTCCCAAAAGTGATATAGCTGGGTCAAAGGGTATGCACATTTTTGTAGCCCTTTGGGCATAGCTCTCCAGAATGGAGATCAACCAGCAATGAATTAGTGTTCCAACTCTCCCACATCTTCTCCAACACTTATTATCTTCCTGTTTTGTCCTGTTTGCCAATCTGATAGGTGTGATGTGGTGCCTCAGAGTTGTTTTGATTTACTTCTCCCTAATCAATAGTAATTTAGAGCATTTTTTTCACATGATTATAGATGTCTTTAATTTCTTCCACTGAAAACTGAATGTTCATATCCTTCAACCATTCATCAGTTGGGGAATGACTTGTATTCTTGTACATTTGACTCAATTCTCCATATATTTTATAAATGAGGCTTTTATCAAAGATATTTGTTATAAAAATTCTTTCCCAATTTTCTGCTTCCTTCCTAATCTTGCTTGCATTGACTTTGGAGAAAAACTTTTCAATTGCATGTATTCAAGATTTTGCATTTCATAACGTTCTCTCTTTTGTTTGGTAACAAATTCTCCATTCCTTTGACAAGTACACAATTCCTTGCTCTCCTAATTGTCTACAACATCAGACTTTATACTTAGACCATGTACCCATTTGGATTTTATTCTAGTATACAGTGTCAGGCATTGGTCTATGTGTAGTTTCTGCCACATCATTTTTCAGTTTTTCCAGCAGTTTTTCTCAAACAGTGAGTTCTTATCCCAGAAGCTGGGGTCCTTGAGTTCATGAAACAGTAGACTGTATTAATCAGTCTACTGTGTCTTGTGTACCTAACCTATTCCACTGATCTACCCCTCTATTTCTTAGCCAGTGTCAAGTGGTTTTGATGACAGCTGCTTTATAATTCAGTTGAAGACTTGGTATGGCTAAGCCACCTTCCGTAGCATTTTTTTAAATTAATTCCCTTGATATTCTGGACCTTTTGTTCTTCCAGATGAATTTTGATATTATTTTTCTAGCTCTAAAAAGTATTTTTGGTAGTTTTATTGGTATGGCATTGAATAAGTAAATTAATTTAGGTAGAATTTTCATTTTTATTATATTAGCTTAACCTACTCATGAGAAACTGATGTTTTTCCAATTATTTAGATCTGACTTTATTTGTGTCAAAAGTATTTTGTAATTGTGGTCATATTGTCCCTGTATTTCTTTTGGCAGGTAGACTCCCAAATATTTCAGTGTCCACAGTAACTTTAAATGGAATTTCTCTATCTTTTGCTGTTGAGCTTTGTTAGTAATATATAGAAATTTTGATGATTTATTTGGGTTTATTTTATATCCTGCAACTTTGTTAAAGTTGTTTATTATTTCAAGTAGTTGTTTTACTTGATTCTCTAAATATAACATCATATCATCTTTGCCTATTCTAATTCCTTCAATTACTTTCTTCTCCCATTGCTAAAGATAACACTTTTAGTATCATATTGAGGAATAGTGGTGAAACTGACATCCTTGTTTCACCTCCAAACTTATTGGAAATGCATTTAGCTAATCCCATTACATATGATGCTTGCTGATGGTTTTCAGTAGATGCTACTTATCATTTTAAGGAAATCTTCACTTATTCCTGCATTCATGGTATAAATCCTACGTGATCAAAGTGTATTATTCTTGTGGTAATTTGCTGTAATGTTTTTACTAATATCTCATTTAAAATTTTTGCCTCTATATTCATTAGAGAAATTGGTCTATAATTTTCTTTGTCTGTCTTTGGCTCTTCCCAGTGTAGGTATCAGCACCATATTTGTATCATGAAAAAGAATTTGGTAGGACTCCTTCTTTTCCTATCTTCCCAAACAGTCTATATAGTATTGGAATGAATTGTTCTTTAAATGTTTGATAGATTCATTTGTAAATCCATCTAACCCTGGAGATTTCTTCCTAGGGAGTTCATTGATGGCTTGTTCAATTTCTTTTTCTGAGATGGGGGTTTTAGGTATTTTACTTCCTCTTCTGTTAAGTTGGGCAACTTATATTATCATATATATTTATCCATTTCACTAAGATATTTATGAGCATACAATTGGGCAAAATAATTCCTAATTATTGTTATAATTTCCATTTCATTGGTAGTGAATTCACCCTTTTCATTTTTAGTACTGGTAATTTGGTTTTCTTTTTTTTAATCAGATTAACCAAAGGTATATCAACTTTATTTTTTTTCATAAAACCAGCTCTTAGTTTTATTTATTAGCTCAATAGTTTTCTTAATTTCCATTTTATTAATCTCTCCTTTGGTTTCCAGTATTTCTAATTTGGTATTTAATTGGAGATTTTCAATTTGTTCTTTTTCTAGCTTTTTCATTTGTATGCCCAATTCATTGATATCCTCTTTCTCTATTTAATCACATAAGCATTCAGAGATATAAAATTTCCCCCTAAGAACTGCTTTTGCTGCATCCCATAAGTTTTGGTATTGTTGGCTCATTATTAGCATTCTCTTGAATGAAGTTACCGGTTGTTTCTATGATGTGGTGTTTGACCCACTCATTCTTTAGAATTTTATTATTTAGTTTCCAATTAATTTTTAGCCTATCTTTCCATGGCCCCTTATTAGATATAATTTTTATTGCATCATGACATGAAAAGGATGCATTGACTATCTCTGCCTTTCTGCACTGAAGTGTGAAATTTTTATGCCATAGTACATGGTAAATTTGAAGGTATTTGTCATGTACCACTGAGAAAATAGTATATTCCTTTCTATTCCCATTCAATTATCTTCAGAGGTCTATAATAACCACATTTTCTAAAATTCTATTCATTTCTTTAACTTATTTCTTGTTTATTTTGAGGTTATATTTATCAAATTCAATGTTGTCTATTTCTTCCTGTAATTCCCTTAACTTCTCCTCTGAGAATCTGGATGCTTTACCACTTGGTGCATATATGTTTAGTAATGATATTACTCCATTTTCTATGGTTTAGCAGGATATAGTTTCCTTTCTTATCTCTTTTGATTAAATTTGTTTTTGTTTTTACTTTCTCTGAGATTAAGATTGCTACCCCTGCCTCTTTTACTTCAGCTAAAGCATAATAAATTCTACTCCAGCCTTTTACCTTTATCCTGTTTGTATCCCCCAGTTTCAAATGTTTTTCTTGTAAACAACATATTGTAGGATTATGCTTTTTAATCCATTCTGCTATTCGCCTTCATTTTATGGGAGAGTTCATCCCATTCACATTCACAGTTATAATTACTATTTGTGTCTTTCTCTCCACCGTGCCTATGATTTTATTTCTCCCTTCTCTCTTCCCCTCCTCAAAAGTGTTTTACTTTTGATCATTGACTCCCTCAGTCTTCCCTCCCTTCTATCAGACCCCCCACCCTTTTCTATCCCTTACTACTTCTTCCCTCCTTTCTGACCAACCCCCTTTTCTTTTCTCTTTCCCCTCTTACTGCCTGTAGGGCAAGTTATGTTTCTATTCCCACCTTGACCAAATCTGATGAGAGTAAAGATCAAACAATGCTCATCTCCCTCTTTTCTTTCTACTCTACTATGTAAGTACTACTTACTACTCTACTACTACTTTCTCTCTACTATGATTTTGTGCCTCTTCATGGGATGTAATTTACCTTTTCTGCTTCTTTTCCTATTCTCCCATTACAATCCCTTTGCACCCCAATTAGGTTTTTTATCATCACATCTGTTCATTTACACCCACACCCTCTGTCTATTAAATATTGTAATAAATATACCATTCTCAAGATTAACAAGTATCATCTTCCTATTTAAGGATGTAAACAGTTTGCCCTTATTGAATAATGTTTTACTTTTCCCCTGTTTACCTTTTTATGCCTCTCTTGAGTCTTGTATTTGTAGATCAAATTTTCCATTGAACTCTGGCTTTTCCATCAGCTAGCTCTGGAAGTCCCTTAATTCATTAAATGTGCACCTCCTTACCTGACAGATTATGCTCAGTTTTTCTGGGGAGTTGATCTTTGTTTGTAGTCCAAGTTCCTTTCCCTTATGAAATATCATATTTCAATCCCTCCTTTTAATGTAGAAGCTACAAGTTCCTCTGTGATCCTGACTATAGTTCCACAATATTTGGATTGTTTCTTTCTGGCTGCTTGCAGTATTTTCTCCTTGACCTTGTAATTCTGGAATTTGGTTACACTATTTCTTGGAGTTTTCAATTTGGGATCTCCTTCAGGATGTGATCAGTGGATTCTTTCAATGATTATTTTACCCTCTGGTTCTAAGAACTCAGGGCAATTTTCTTTGATAATTTCTGGGAAGACACTGTCCAGACTCCTTTTTTTATCATGACTTTTTCAGTAGACTAATAATTCTTACATTATCTCCCCTGGATCTATTTTCCAGATCAGTTGTTTTTCCAATGAGATATTTCACATTTTCTCCTAATTTTTCATTCTTTAGATTTTCTTTGATTAATTCTTGATACCTCATAGAGTCATTAGCTTCTGCTTTTCCAGTTCTGATTTTCAACAAATTGTTTTCTTCAGTTAGTTTTTTTATCTCCATATCCATTTGGTCAATTTTATTTTTCAAGGAGTTATTTTCTCCAGTTAGGTTTTGTACTTCCTTATCCATTTGACCAATTTTACTTTTCTTTAATTTTTTTAAAGATTTGTTTTCTTCAGTGAATTTTTTTTCCATTTTGTCCATTTTATTTTTAAAAGAATTGGTCAATTTCCTTCTCCTCTCTCATTTGACTTTTTAAACCTTCCTTAAGTTCTTCCAAGAATGCTTTTTGGGCTTGAGACCAGTTCCTATTCCCTTTTGAGGTTTCAGGTGTGTGTATAGCATCAATGCTAACCTCTTCTGAATTCATATTTTGTTCTTCCCTTTCCCCATAATAAGATTATGTGGTCTTTGCTTTTCTAGTTTGTTTCTTGTTCATTGTGATTGCCTTTTTCCTGGCTTTTAAAGTGGATCTCTGCTTCTGGGCCATGGGGGCTCTATCCCACCCTTCCTGTGCTTGTATCTATGGACCTGGTTACTGCCTTTATGTGCTGTGTCCTCTGGTCCTGTTAGCTAGAAATTATATAATGCTGCTGCTCATTTGGTGCTGAGCTGGAGCTAGCTAGTGAGGGCCAAAGTGGAGATCAGGTGAAATCTTTCAGAGTTTCCCAGGGGTTACACTGAAGCTCACAGCCTGAGGTGTGGGGAAGGAGAGGTCTGGCCGCTGGAGGCCTCCTCCCCTAGGGCTGTGGTAGAGCACAGCTGCTGGTAGACAATGCTCCAAGCTTATTTCTGCAATTCCCCTGGTTGTGTGAAGGCACTCCTGGGGTCCTGGTGTTGGTGCTTGCTGGCTCCAACCCCTGAGGCTCAGGATTTCCCACTGGTCTGCTAAGGTGGGTCTTGCTGGATGCCTCCAGGCCTGCCCTGGGCCCCTTCAGTCACAGCAGGAGGAACTCTTCCCATAGATCTTCCTGGTTACCCAAGCTAGAAGACTACTGTACTCCTTCTGCTGGGTCCACTATTCCAGTATTTTTCCTGAGGTAATATTCTCTGAGTGTTTCAAGATCAATAAAGGGGAAGTGGGTATGAGAGCATTTATGGTTTACTTTGTCATCTTGGCTCCCAGAAGTTCAAATAGGCGATGAGAGAATACTCAACCAAATAAACTCTTTGTACTGGAAAAATATATGTGTTTTTTCCCACAATATATTTTCAAGTATATTACAACATAACTAGTAACAGAGCCATGGAGTAAGTCAGTCATAGTGTCACATGTAATTACATATGGTCAGCCCCCATCCCTTATGCCTTGATGCAAATGCTTTCAAAACAGCCCTGCCCTCTGTTGTCCTTTCCCCTCCTGACCTTAAACCTACTGCACTCTGAAGCCCATAAACTGGATCCTTGCCCAATTTCCACTTAAGGGCTGCTTCCTGGACCCCTCCTGGCTAAAGAGTGATTATTAATTGTAACTGTTTCCCTTCCAGCTTGATTTATTTTTCTTTTGCTCATTAAGGGGGCCACTCCCTGACTACTTCTGAAACAGGCGTATTTACTATATTGTGCCTTACCTCATCCTAATTGAATAGTCCCAAAGTCAAAGGGGTTAAGGTCTCTCATTGTATCCTGGGCCATCTACAGTCATCCTGATGAATATCTGGTCACTGAATTCAGATGGCTCTGGAGGAGAAGTGAGGCTAGTGACCTGTACAGCCCTCCGTCACTCAAAACAAAGTCAAACACAAGTCACGTCATCATTTCTCAGATGTCATGGTCCTTTTTCAAAACAAAGGACAAACACAACACAACATTAACTGGAGAAAACTGGAAAATCAGACTTGTATTGCTAAAGATTGCATTGAGATCCAAGTTGTGGGAAATTTCTGTATAATTTCATACACAGTATGGTATACAATATAGCTTGCAGTTTAGAGTATCTTAGGTTGTGTTATTATCATGTTATTTGCAGTTGTATGCAGATTATTTGGTTTGTATTAATTTAGTGAATATTTCTATTTTCTTTTTGTGCTATAAGCATAAACATCAACAAATATGAGAATTTACATATACAAAGAATACCAAAGAGTGTTATATGAGGCTGTAAATCTATCACATATAGCTATAACAGCATTTTACTATAATTCAACATATAATAAATTCATTGACCCATATCTACTAAGGGCCCTTTACTCACACTTACTCTCTCCAGCATTTCCAGTATTTTCCTTTTTATTCCTTTCCCATTTACATGTATTTAGATACTTTCCTCATCTTTGAAAAAAAATCTTTGCTTCCCCCCTCTAGGTACAATCCTAATCCTTCCTCACTTCACTTCCAAACTTGTGAAATAAGTCTATACCTGCTACCTGTTTCACCTTAAGCACCTCATAATCTTCTTACTGACATGTCTTCTACTGAAACTTGTTCAAAACTTCCAGACAGACTCCATTTTGAAAAATCTAATGACCTTTTATTCAGTTTTCATTCTGTTAAAACTTTCAGCAATATTTGACATGTTACCTACACTGTAATCCAACTTCTCCTTTGGTTTCCATTACATTTTTCTGCCAAACTGGACTTATAATTTGACTTCTTTCCTCCTCCTCATTACCTCACCTCTATTGTGAAGAATTCCTAAGCCTTAGCCCACCACTTTTTAGTTCTTCTAAACAAAAAGTGAAAGTGCTAAGCAAACAAAAGTGAAAACATTCACATGCTCATAGCTTCAGTTATGACTTTAACACAAATACAGTCCTTCTACCTAACCAGCTTTGACATCATGCCAGATTTCCAGTCTAGAATCTCCAAAGGGCACTTACTAGATTGATCTTTTTAGATAATTTCTCATTAACCTATTCTCAACAAAACCATCTTCCCTTCCCAAGTGACTCTCTTTTCCATACTTTTTTGAGTCTGTCTATGTCACTAAATTCTCCCATTCACCTAAGCTTGTGACTTTGGATGTAGTGGAGGTAAATAGGAGGAAAAAAATCAAAGAGTAAAACATAGTCTTATCAAATCTTCCTTTAAAATACTTTTAAGTGAGTTCTCTTTTCCAATCTTACTGCTATCAGTAGAGTCCAGGCCCCAATATTTCATATCTATGTTAAGGTATCTTGTGAATGATACAGATCGTTCCTAACTGTCCAGAGTTATTAACCTATACTTCACGGTGAGCACCCAAGCTGGTTCTATCATTTTCCACATTTGTGCCTGGGATTAAATATCTGAAATTTTTTAAAGCTTAGCTAAATTTAAGCAATTAAAGGTTAAAACTGCACTAAGCTTTCTTGGGGACTCCACATAACATTCTTTGATCATCTGAGTCCATAACTGGCTATATTATTCATCCTAGTACTTAATTAGATACTCTCTACCATAGTTATTTAAATATAGATATCCATTGTGAATATATCATCTGGATTTCAAGGAAAATGTGTCAGCTATCTCTGCACCTGGAACAGATTCTTCTAATGCTTCTAACTATTGAAATGCTCCTCTTCCTTCAAGATGCAACTCAGTCACCAATTATTATATAAAAATCTTCCCTTGTTCCCTTTGCAAAGATGTCCCTTTCTCCCACAACATTCTCTTACACTTAAATAACATTCTTAATATTATTACATCATTTACTAATATTCCTCACTTTTCCATCTAGGCTATAAGGTAACTGAGAGCAACAGCTCTGTCATTTTTTCATCTCTCTACCACAATGTCATCCACATTGTAGTTGCTTGATAAATGTTTGTTGAAACGAATACTTACTTTGTCTCTCTCCCATAGCCTAGAAATTTGCTGCTCTTCTAAGACGTTTACTTCATGGATTTAGATATATAGCAGATCCAACTGTGTTTCCTGAAATATTAATATTAATACTAATCAGTGATATTTATATAGCACTTTAAGATTTGCAAAAACATTTTACATACCTTCATTGTACCTCTGTGAGGTGATAAATTTTATCACCTTTTTGCAGACAAGAAAACAGGCTTATAAGTATAAGAGGCAGGATCTGAGGTCAGGTCTAACTAACTCCTGGTACAGGACTCTTTGGAGTGCTTCCTCTTTGGATACTTTTAAGTGCAGCAAAACTATGACCTAATATAATAATCCTATTCTATAACAATGACAGTGGTAGTAGTGATGATAATAGCTAGCACTTATATAGCTATTTAGGGTTTACAAAGCACTTCAAATATCTCATTTGATCATCCAAACAACTCTTATCCCCATTCACAGATGAAGAAGCAATTGATGAGGGTTCTCCATAAAATAATCCAACCCACTCTTCTAGCAGTTACTCTCTAGTCATCTTCATGCTATACCTCCACTGACATTCCACCCTCTCCCCTTTCTAAACAATTGTGTTTTCATTCTATCTCACTTCTCTGAAGCTTTTGATACAGTCAAACTCCCAACCAATCTCTCCTTCATTTACTGCCATGATATTTCTCTTTCTTGGTTCTCCAATCTTTATGATTAGTCTTGGAATCATCATTCATCTCCTACCCCTAATCATGGCAGCCCCCAAAGCTCTGTTCTTCTCCCCCCATATCTCTCTCTCTCTCTCTCTCTCTCTCTCTCTCTCTCTCTCTCTCTCTCTCTCTCTCTCTCTCTCTCTCTCTCTCTCTCTCTCTCTTTCTCTCAGCAATTTAGGTTAATTGACTTCCCCAAGGTCACACAGGTAGGTCCTACTCCTCCTGATTCCACAGCTGCTGCTCTATCCACTGCACCACCTAGCTCTTCTTTCTTTCTTTATACTCGGTCTCAGTCATGTTATCAGTTCTCATGGCTCTAACTAGCATCTCTATGTAAATGATTTCCAAATATCTCTTAAGAGTCCTGTTTCTACCTATTACACATTTCTGTCTGTATTTCACAGGGAATGTAATTCATTAAAAGAAATGGAGTATCTTTCATAGTCAATAAAAGGATGAAAAAAGCAGTAGTGCAGTATAATCTCAAAAATGACTTAATGTTTTCTATTTGAATCCAGGACAAACCATCCAACATCAAAATAATACATGTCAATGCTCCCACTACTGATGCTAAAGAAGACAAAGTTGAACAGTTCTCTGAAAACCTACATCATCTTATAGAATAACACAAAAGAAGATGTTACATTCATCATAGGGAATTTGAATGCTAACATAGGAAATCAAAAGATAACTGGAATAATAGGCAAGTTTGATTGTGGAGTACAAAATGAAGCAGGGCAGAGACTAATAGTGTTTTGTTAAGATAACTTGCTGGTCATAGCAAATACTTTTTTTCAACAAATCAAAAAGTGACTCTACACCTGGACATCACCAGATAGTCAATATTGAAATCAGATTGATTATATACTTTGCAGCCAAAGGTGGAGAAGTGCTATACAGTCAGTTAAAACAAGACCTGAGGCAGACTGTGACTCAGATCATGAGATTCTTATTTCAGAATTCAGACATATTAAAGAAAGTAGGGGAAACTATCAGACCACATTAGGCATGACTTAAATAGCAAACCCCATGACTATGAAGTAGCAGTGATGAATAGATTCAAGAGGTAGATGGAGAGCCTGATGAACTATAGAAAAAGGTTCACAATAGTGTACATGAGTCAGCAACAAAAAAATATTTCAAAGAAAAAGAAGAGCAAGAACAAAATGAGTAAAACTTCACAAAGAGCTAAGGGGAAAAAAAGAAAAGGAAAGATATATCCAACTGAATGGAGAATTACAAAGAATAGCAAAGAGAGACAAGGTTTTCTTAAATGAGCAATGCAAAGAAATAGCAGAAAACAATAGAATGGGAAAGATGAGAGATCTCCTCAAGAAAACTACAGAAAATCAAGGGAAAATTTCATGCAAATGACAAAAATGGCATGGATTTACCAGAAGCAAAAGAGATTAAGAAAAGGTGGCAAAAATACAAAAAAGATCTACACAAGAAAGATCTTAACATCACAATAATCACAATACTAATCTAGAACAGGACATCCTGGAGAATGAAGTCAAGTGGGCATTAGAAAGCATGGCTAACAATAAGGCTAACAGAGTGATAGAATTCCAGCTGGGCAATTTGAGACCCTAGAAGATGATGTTGTTAAAGTGTTATACAGAATATGCCAGCAAATTTGGAAAACACAATAGTAGTCACTGGCCTGGAAAAGATCAGGTTTTGTCCCAATTCTAAAGAATGGCAATGCCAAGGAATATTCAAATTACTGAACTACATTCATTTCACATGCCAACAAGGTTATGCTTAAGATTCTCTACAAGTTATACTTCAGCAATATGTGAATCCAAAATTACCAGAAGAGCAGGGTGCTTTCAAGGAGGTAGAGAAACTAGAGATCAAATTGCCAACTTCACTGGGTTATGGAGAAAGCAAGGGAGCTCCAGAAAAACATCTATTTCTGTTTCATTGACTACACTAAATCCTTTGTGTGGATCACAACAAGATGTTGCAAGTTTTCAAAGAGATGGGAGTACCAGATCATCTCCTGAGGAAGCTGTGTTGCAGGCCAAGAAACAACAGATAGAACCAAATATGGAAAACTTTGGTTTGAGATTGGAAAGGAGTACAACAAGGCTATAGGTATTGTCATTTTATTTAACATATACAGAGTACAAGCTGGAATTAAGGTTACCGGGAGAAATAGCAACAATCTCAGATACCCTTTGATGACAGAAAGTGAAGAGAAATTAAGAAGCATTTTAATGGGGGAGAAAGAGGAGAGTGTAACAGCAAGCTTGGAGCTTAACATATACAATCTTGGCAACTAGCCCCATCACTCCCTGGCAAATAGAGGGGGAAGAAATGGAAGCTGTGTCAGATTTTGGTCGGATGGTGACTGCAGCCATAAAATTAAAAGATGCTTGCTCCTTGGAAAGAAAGCCATGGCAAATCTGGACAGCATACTACAGAGATATCACCTTACCAACAAGAGTTATATAGTCAAAGCTATGTAGCAATGTATGGCTGTGAGAGTTGAACTGTAAGGAAAGCTGAGCACCACAGAATCAATGCTTTTGCATTGTACTGCTGGGGAAGACTTCTGAGAGTCCCTTGGATGGCAAGAAGATCTGCAAAGCAGGGAGGGAAGTACTATCTCATATTACTACTCTGGGGCTATACTCTGGTTAGTTATTATAATCTGCAACATTCAGTTTTCGTTTGTCATTTTTGTTGTTCTATACACTTATATATTTAACAAATTCATGCTCTGCATTGCCCTTCTGGTTTCCAGAGCATAACCTGGGAATTTGGGGGCCTGCTTCTAGCTATGTGTTGGTCTAGCATTAAGAGGACTTGACATTTAGGTATGATATGGCAACTAGCAAATGATCCTATGATCTTTTCCCTTCATGAATATGTCAAGGGGATGGTGGGGTAAAGGCATTGCATCAATTAAAAGAAGAGCCTGCTGTAGCTGGAGTCCTTTATCTTTGACCTTCCAGGTAACATCATGTAGCTTTCCAGTGAGGGCTAGAGAAGGGCAAGCCTTTCTCTACCTCCTCATCATAGTGACCATGGGCTCCTGCCTGTCTTACGTGTGTGTGTGTGTGTGTGTGTGTGTGTGTGTGTGTGTTTTAACTGAGTAAGTGAGTAATTTGGGGATGGAAGTGTCAGTCAGTTAGTGAACATTCATTAAGCACTTACTCTGTAAACCCAAGTAAAGTCCCTCCTTCACATCCTAAATAGGTTTGCTGGTGTTCATTAGTTTTTAGCCATGCCTAGACTCTTCGTGTGTCAGACCCTTCATAATCCTATTTGGGGTTTTCTCGGCAAGGACACTGGAGTAGTTTGCCACTTTCTTCCAGCTCATGTTAATGATGAGGAAACTCAAGTAAATAGGGTTAAGTAACTTGCCCAGGGACATACAGCTACTAAGTGACTGAGGCCATATTTGAACTTAGGAAGATGGGAGTCTTCCTGACTCCAGGCCTGACATTATATCCAGTGTACCACTGAGCTACCTCTAAAGAGGGAAATACTTGTAAATAACTAGGTATACTTACTTAAACTTACAGTTAAAAGCTATATAAGGAAGTTAATCTCAGAGGGAAGGCCTTCTGCAAGAGATGGGATTACAGCTGAATCTTGAAGAAAGCCTGAAAAGTAAGCGGCCTCAATTCTTTCCCAGCTTTTAACTACTGAATGGGCATTTCCTCAGGCAAACTGAGATGTGGGAAAGATCTTAATTTAAAAAGGTCAAGGTCTCCCACTGTATCCTAGGCCATCACAGTCATCCTGATCTATGTCTTACCACTGGACTCCAATGACTCTGGATGAGAGAGTGAGGCTGATGGCTCTGCATAGCTCTACCTCACTGAAATCCATTTCACTTGCAAGTCAAGACATCACTCTGTTGACGTCATTGGCCCTCCGCAAGAATGAAGGAAGAGCAAGAAGAGCAAAAAAAAAAAAAAAACCCAGAAGGCAGAGATAAGGAGGAACAACATTTAAGAAATGGTGCCCAGCCAGTGAAAAGGCAGAGTCAGTAAATGTAGTGCTATTTGTGAGGAACTGCAAACCAGCCTATATAGCTAGATTGTAGGGTTCATGGAGGGGACTACATGGAGAGGTAGGCTACTCTCTCTTCCTTTCCCACTCTCAAACCCCACATTCAGTTAAAACACTCCATTCTACTCTGAATCCCTTTCTTCATTTTCCTTTGGTTCTTCACATTTTGCCAGACCTCAAGCCTGGATTAATTCTGCCATCTGTATCCCTTCACACATGCTGCTGAACAAGAGTTGAAGTAAACTGGGCATGCTGCAGATGTATTATCTAATCTCAGTAGGATTCTCATAGCAGTAATGAAATCCTGCTACCTAACTGATTTTTTTTATCCCACTAACCACAGAGACTATTCCCAATCTTTTCTTCCCTCTTCAGTCTTCCCACATCATCCCTTTCTCCAACCCTTTCAGCTGAAGACATTGCCTCATATTTTACAAAAAAAAAAAAAAAAATTGAGGTCATTCACCATAACCTCCTTCTTCCTTCTTATCTCATTACCCCCTGAACATCGTCTTCTATTAATTTTCCTTTACTCCAGTTGCTGATGAAGAATTGGACTTTCTCCTTGACAACCTCTCTACAAGTAAGAGTCTCTTGTCATATTCACCATTAGATATTCCCTAACACTATTACACCCATTTTCTCCATAATCTTCTAGTAGAAAGAAAAATCTCCCTGACTTATCTCCTACCACCTAGAAATATACTCATGCCTCCCCCTCAACCTAAAACAAACAAAACTAACAAATCCTCACTGCACCCCATCCCTGTTAGCTGGCATCCTAGATCTCTCCTTCCTTTCTCGGACAAATGCCTAGAGAAAGATGCCTGCGCACATTGTCTCCACTTTCTTTTCTCTCTCTTTTCCATATGTTCTATAATCTAGCTTCTGACCCCATCACTCAATAGAAATTGTTCTCCCCAAAACTGGAAATCTCTTAATTGCATTATCTAATGGCCTTTTCTCAATCTTCGTTTTTCTTGAAATCTCTGCAGGACACTCAGTACTGACCATCCTAGTCTCCTGAATACACTTTCTTCTAGGTTTTTGTAGCACTGCTTTCTCTTAGTTTTCCAACACATCTGTCAGCTTCCAGCAAGTTTCCTTTGCTTTATGAAAATATATTAAAGACATCTTAGTTTTCCAACATGTCTGTCAGCTCCCAGCAAGTTTCCTTTGCTTTGTGGAAATATATTAAAGATATCCTTTGTAGTTCAACTTAAAATATTACATGTTTTCTCTAGTTTAAAATACTTTCCAGACTTTACCCTTTAAGAATATGTTCTAAAAGGTTAAGAACAAAGACTTAGGATGAGGGACTAATTGTGGAAACCAAATAGAGAACAAAGAGTAACTCAGTAAGTATACTTCTTTCCCACCCTCTGAAATGACTGATCTATGATCTAGATAGGGGGAGTGCCAACTTCCCCATTCAGAAAAGATTAAGATATTGATCCCTTCTGATTACTCTAGAGGACACTTGAGGGGAGTGGTCAAGAAAGCAATTGAAAAATTATTGAGTGTTGCCATATTTTATATAGTAAATTGTCAACCCCAAAGTATTTTGTAAGAGTACTGTGGCCTTGTTCCAGATTCATGTAAACATTACTTCAAAAATTGCCTTGGAGTAGAGAGCTGTATTTAACAGCATGCCAGTCTGGACATCTTAAAGACAGAAATGTTTGAGTTTAGAATATCAAATTTAAAAAACTGTTTCTTGTGGACATGCTTAAAATGTATAGAGTATAGCATTATTTTTTCTTTGAACATCTAGAATACCATTCATGCCATTGGTGAGTGGAACTCAAGCCTATCTCTGTCCTGGACCCTCTTCTCCTCTCTCCTTTACTGTCAGCTCCCATGAGTTTCATTATCACCTCTGTGTACAAGACTGTCAGACATATACATCTAGCCCTAATTGGTTTCCTAAGTTCTACCTTCACATCAGCAACTACCTGTTATCCATATGAAAACTGTTTCCTGTAAGAATTTCCAACTCATCATGTTCAAAATAAGAATCATTATTTTTTTCCTTCTAAACACAACCTTCTTTCACTTTTCCCTATTTCCATTGAGAGTAGCACCATCTTTCAAGTCATCAAGGTTGGCAAACACAATGTTGTCTTTGACTCCTCACTCTTACTCATCTCATAACCTAGCAGTTGCCAAATCTTATTTCTATTTCCACAATATCTTTCACATTTTTTCACTTCATATACCTATCACATTTATTCATGCCCTAATCAACTATCATCTAAATTTTTGCAAGTTTCTTAATTGACCTCTCTACCTCAAGTCTTTCCCAACTCTTGTCCATACTACACAGTTACCAAATTAACTTTCTTTAACAGACTATGTGACTCCCTACTCATTTAACTCCAGTGGCTTTCTATTGTCTCTTGAATAGCATGAACTCTTCTGTTTTTGAAAAGAGCTTTGAAAGCTCTACTCAATCCAGCCTAATTTCTATTTCCAGCCTCTTTGGACATTATCTACCCTCCTTCACTCTGTGATCTGGATAAACTGTCCTTTTATCTATTTTTTACACACAGCACTACATCTCTGTTTCTTTACAATAATTATCCCATTTCCCCCTCCTCATGCTTGAGGAAAGCAAGGCAGGAAATGGTCAAATCTCTGTTTTAGGAAGAATGATTTCACAGCTGAGTGGATGATGGATTGAAGTGGTGAGGGACTTGAGGAAAGGAAACCAACCAACAGGCTATTTAGTCTGGGCATGAGGTGATAAGGTGTCAGTGTCAGAGGAGGGCTGAGCAGAGAGGATGGAGAAAGATATATAAGAGAGACTTAGGGTTATGGTAAAAGGAAGGAGTTTAGGATAACACCTAGATTATGAACCTGGGTGACTAGGAGGATGGTACTGCCCTCAACAGTAATAGGAAATCTATGAAGAAGTAAGCATAGAAGCTTTGAGGGAGAATAATAAATTCAATTTTAGGCATGTTGAGTTTAAGGTATAAGTCATCCAGTTTTGAGATACCCAAAAAGCAATTGAAGATGTGAGTCTGGAAGACAGGAGAAAAGTGGGGAGTAGAAAGTTAAACCTGAAATTCATCCAAAGAGAGAGAAGCAATAACTGAATTCATGGTTTCTGATGAGATCACCTAGTGAAACAGTAGATAGTTCAGTACAGAGTCTTAAAGGACCCCATAATTAGTGGTATGACCTGGATAAAAATCCAAGAAAGGAGAATGAAGAATGATTAGACAGGTAGGAGGAGAAACAGGGTAGTAGTATCGTAAAAACCTAGAGAGAAGAAAGTATCATGAAACCATGCAGTGACTACTAGCAGAATGTTCATACTAAAAAGAAGTTTGGGATCACTAAAGGAACTCTGACATTTCCTGAAGCCAATCCATCCCATTATCCTCTTTCTCTTTAAGTTTTGGACCAAACCACTGTCTATCTGGATTGTTTTTTCCAGTTTTATAAACTGCTGGACAAATTCTATAATTTATCTATCTAACTTCATGCCGTAATCTGGCTAATAGATGTTCTTCACCACCTTGTTTATTCCAAGTGGAATGACCCAGGCATCTGTGCTTGGCCATTCTCTGTTCCACATTTTTAGCAATGACATAGTTAAAACCACTGAAGTTCTGCTCATCAGATTCACAAATGAAAAAGCTGGGAGTGTTGGCTGACACAATAGAGTCAGAGTCCACAGAAATCTTTATGGGCTAGAATTGGGCTGAATTTAATCAAAGGAAGTTAAATATAAATATTGTAAAGCCTTACACTTGAGTTCAAAAAGTCACCATCACAAATAGAAGAGAGGGGAGGCCCATTTCAGTTATTCTGAAAAAGATCTGGGTTTTAGTGCACTGAAACTTCAATGTAAGTGAGTAATGGGACAACGTGACAGTCAAAAAGGTTAATGTGACCTTGACCTGAATTAAGAGGAAATCTTCCAAGAATAAGGTGATGTTATTATTGTACTCTGCCTCAGGCAGACCGCATCTGGAGTACTGTAATGACGTCAGAAGGAACATTGGCAAAGTGGAAAGCATCCAGAGGAAGACAACCGGGAAGGTGAAGGGACATTATAATGTTCGTGATATCTGAAGATTTGCTTGAAGGAACAAGTAGTTTCAGCGCGTAGAAGAGATGATTTAAGAAGGACGTGACAACTATGTTTAAGGAGTAGAGGGACTGTGACATAAGTGGAATCATATTTGTTCTGTTTAGCCCCAGATGGCAGAATCAAGATAATTGGTACAAGGTACAGAGAGGCAAATTTAGACTTTTAATGTTAGGAAATACTAACACAGTTAAAGGCATTCAGAAAAGGAATGATCTGCTTTCAGAGTTGGCAGATTCTTCCTCATTCAAAATCTTCAAGCAGAAATTGCACAACTTGTTACAAATTTCTTTCAAATACAAAGTGGGTCTGATAGACCATAACATTCCTTATATCTGTTATTGTGTGACTCATATATAGATGGTTACATCAAGCTCTTTTGAATGGCTCTGGATCTCTTCAAGACTTTACAGTATTCTGGGGTTTGGTGCAACCAGCATGATGTTCTGAACAAACATGAATATCTGGAGGACCTGACTATGAACAGGGAATCCCATTTCAGCATGAAGCCTACTCTATATCTGTTCTGTGACAGTATCAAATACTTTTGTGATCTTCCTGTCTTATGTCCCTAGCTCATACTTACAGTGAGATAGTCATTAAATAAGGATTATCTCTATTGTCATATCTTTCAAGGAATCTTATGATGTATGTATGTGATGTAAAATTGTTGAAAGACAGCCTTGAAGAATTTTGCACTCCAATATCAAATGATTTATTTATTAATAATCAATGAACATGAAACCTAGAGAAAAAAGCTATATTATTTTCATCTTTGTTTCATTATGCAATGGTAAATGTGTGCTCTAATGTGGAATATTACTTCTAAAAACCTGGCTATTATTCATTTCTAGTTAAAATGGTGAGGTGAAAAGTCATTGAGGAGCTCAGTTCTCCCTCATATACTCCAGGAAACTTCTTAAAAGAACTATAGATTGAATAATAATCAATAAATTTAAAGATAAACAACAGCAAACTCCTTCATCCAAGAGAATGCTTTAAGGTAAGATTTTTTAACCTTTTTTGGTATCATGGATACCATGGGAAGTCTGGTAAAGTCTATGGATCCATTCTCAAAAAAAATTAAATAAAATACATATGATCCAGTTATACTGAACTGCAGTTATCAACAGGTAATGGGCCCCAAGTTACAGATCTCCCACTCTAAGAAGATCTAAATTGCGTCCAAGAGAGAAGGAAGTCGGTAGCAAAATTACCGAAAACTGGAATAGGACCAAATAGTGCCTAATTACCAAAGTCAAGAGTACAGGAAGAAATAGAACCTGGGCTTGGAACAAAGTCCCAAAACAATAAATGAGACCAGAAATGTGAATAAAGAGAATAAAACACCAAACACAATGAAGAAATGCTATAGGTTACTAAACACTGAGCGGGTAAATCCAGAAGAAGTCACTCTATAACAATGAAAAGCAGAGTTGGGGGTAAGGGGGGTATGCTAAAGTGGCTATAGTACAAAGGTACCTGGAAGAAATGAAGCAAAATGTAGAATTAGAGTTCTTGAGGAACAAAAAATGAAAAGGTGACAAGAACCTTGTAACAGATGGTATAAGACTTTATCCAAGTGCTAGATTTCCTAAAAACTAGAATGGAATAATCAGAACTAAATAGCTCCAGAAGAAGAAGAAGAAGAAAAAGAATGAAGAAATGAATGTACTATCAAAAACAACTGCCTTGAAAAACAGACCAAATGGAGATCACTTAAAGAAGGCAGACTCTTTGAAAAATATGATCAAATCACAAATATGAATGCCATTATTTTAGGAAATCATAAAAGAAAATATCCCAGGTCTATTGGAACAAGAAGACAAAATGAAAAAAGAAAAAAAAATCTACTGGTCATCTTTTGATAGAAAACACATATTGAAAATAACCTTCAGCAGAGTCAAGTTGGCAAAAATAAGGCAAGAACTTACCTGAGCTCTTCCCCAAACCCCTCCAGAGATCTCTAAATAATACCTTAAAACAAATTCTGGAATAGCAGAACCCAGAAAAGGACAGGATGAAACAATTTTCTAGCCCAAGACAACTTTAAAGTTTGGCAAGAAAGATCTATTGCACTAGGTTGAGAGTGGAGTGCAGTCCAATGCAGACTGAGTCAGCTCAGACCTAGTCCCAGAAAATGAGGAGCAGGCCTTGGGAGTGAATAAATCAGTAGCTGCAACACCGGTTTCTGGAACTCTCAGCCCACAGTCATAAGAGCATCAAAAAACCAGTCATCTCTTTGGGGGAACTAGGGGCAGGACTCTGTTGCTTTGCCCACACTCAGATCTAGGTGGTAGTCCTGGGTAGCAATCCCAGGGCAAGGAGGAGCACTAGCACACCAGAGCTTTGTGGCTGCAATGGAGCAGGGACCCTTATCACAGTTCCAAGGCAAAAAAAAAAGAGTGCCCGTGGTCATCCACAGAACACAGCACAGACCAGGAGAGTACTAAACACATCTCTCTTTAGATCATACTAGCTTAGAAAAACTGAAAACTTAAGGTCCCTACAAGTATCATTGAAAACAGTTGCACAAAACCCCTGAGACTTGAAACAGTGTGCCTTCCACCCTGAAAGCAGAACCCCATTTTAGCAAAAAAGTTAAAAGTCAAGAAATAGGCTAGGAAAATGACCAATCAACAGAAAAAAGTTCTGACCATAGATAGTTACTATAATGACTAGGAAGATCAAAGGGCATAATTAGAAGAAGATAGCAAATTCAAAATTTCTATATCCAAAGCCTCCAAGAAAAATATGAACTGATCTCAGGCCATGGAAGAGCTCAAAAAGAATTTTAAAAATCAAATATTAGAGGCAGAGGAAAAATTGCAAAGACAAATGAGAGTTATGCAAGAAAATCTTGAAAAAACGAGCCAACAGCTTGGAAAAGGAGGCACAAAGAGTAATGAAGAAAATAACACCTTAAAAAAACAGAATGGGCCAAATGGTAAAAAGAGGTATAAAACTGTAATAAAACTCCATAGAAAACAGAATTGACCAAAGGGAAAAAGAAGCACAAAAATTCATTGAAGAAAAGAACTCGTTAAAAAATAGAATTGGCCAGATGGAAAAGGAGGTACAAAACCTCACTGAAGAAAATAATTTCTTAAAAATGAGAATTGAGCAAGTAGAAACTAATGACTCTATGAGACATCAAGAAACAATAAAACAAAACCAAAAAAATGGAAAAAATAGAAGACAATGTGAAATATCTTATTAGAAAAAGAACTGACTTGGAAAATATGTTCAGGAGAGATAATTTTAAAGTCATTGGACTTCCTGAAAGCCATGATCAAAAAAAGAGTCTACATATTGTCTTTCAAGAAATTATCAAAGAAAACTGCTTTGATATTCTAGAACCAGAAGCTAAAACAGAAATTGAAAGACTTCACCAATCACCTCCTGACAAAGATATCAAAAAGAAAACTCCCAGGAATATTACGGCCAAATTTCAAAGTTCAAGGAGCAAATACTGTAAGCAGTCAGGAAGAAACAATTCAAGTACAGGGCAATCACAGTCAAGGTAACACAAGACTTAGCAACTTCTATATTAAAGGATCAGAAAGCTTGGAATATGATATTCTGGAGGGCAAAGGTGCTAGGATTAAAACCAAAAATCAATTATCCAGTAAAACTGAGTATAATCCTTCAGGTGTAAAAATGTAGACTCAGGGTGAAAGGAGAGATAAAGAAAAAGAAGGGAAATGAGATGGAGAGAGATACAGTTAGCAATTATAAATGTGAAAAAATGGTTTTGAAGCAAATTTCTCTGATAAAGGCCTCATCACTCAAATATATAGAGAAATGAGTCAAATTTATAAAAAAAAAAGAGCCATCCCCCATTGACAAACTATTAAAAAAATGGACAGTCAGTTTTCAGATGAAGTCATCAAAGCTATCTATAGCCATATGAAAAAAAGCTCTAAATCACTATTGATTGGAGAAATGCAAACTAAAACAACACTGAGGTACTATGTCACACCTATTAGACTGGGTAATAGGAGAGAAAAGTAGAATGATAAATATTGGAGATGTGGAAAAATTGAGACACTAATGGACCATTGGTGGAGTTGTGAACTGATTCAACTATTATGTAGTTGGAACTATGCCCAAATATTGATAGTAGCTCTTTTCTGATGGTAAAGAATTGGAAATTGAGGGGATGTCCATAAATCTGGTGATGACTGAACAATTTGTGGTATATGATTTTGATAGAATACTATTGTAATATAAGAAATGGCGAGCTAGGGGCTCTCAGAGAAACCTTGACAGATTCACATGCACTGATGCAAAGTGAAATGAGTAGAACCAGGAGACTATTGTACACAGAAACAGCAAAACTGTAAGATGATCAACTGTGAATGACTTAGTTATTCTCAGCAATACAATGATCCAAGAGAACTCTGAAGAACTTATTATGAAAAATGCTATCTACCTTGAGAGAAAGAACTGATAGAGTCTGGATACTGATAAAAAGCATACTTGTTTTACTTTCTTTATTTTTCTTGGGTTTTTATTTTGGTCTATGTTTTATTTTACAACATGACTAATATGGAAATATGTTTTGAATGTATTTCCATATTAGTCATGTTATACATGTATAACCTATATCAAATCACTTGCTTTCTCAATGCAGAGGTTGGGAAGGAGGGAGAGAATTTGGGACTTAATTTTTTTTTAAATGAGTTGAAAACTGTTTTTAAATGTAATTTGGGAAAAATAAAATATCAAATTTAAAAATTAGAGGAAAAAAACAGAATATCCCAGTCAAATTCTAAAGCAATGAGATCAAAGGAAAAATACTGAAACAATAAGAAAGGAGACATGATCAGAATTACAAAAGCTTATGGTGTAACAAATAAAAAAGACTAAAAAAATCTTCGAATAAAACATTCCACAAAGTAAAAGACTAGTAACAAAAAATACATACTCTACAAGATGGAGTATAATCTTAAAGAGGGAATTTAATAGAACAGAGGATCATTAAGCACTCAATGAAAAACCAGAGTTGGATAGAACTTTGAAACCCAAGAAAAACAAAGGAACTTGAGCTAGTTGTTTTGTATTGACAATTGTAAGAGAGGAAAGAAAAGAACAAGCAGAAAAAGGAACTATCTCTCATAATTGAAATAGTCAAGAAAAATAATCCAAACAATGAGGAAGGGATGAGGGAAGAGAAAAGACCTGTTATGAACATTGCTCTTATCTGAAATGAACGAAGGAAGGTTGAACATATCCAAATATATACACATTTTTGTACACTCTCTTGCCTTACACTTTGTTGTAGAAAAATATTAAAGTCGATAAAGAAACAAGATCTGAAAATGAAAAGGGAAAAGAAGTTAAAGAGGGAAGATAGAATTGGGAAGGAACTGGATCCAAGCAAAACAAACATAACATTAAAGCTAAAAAAAGGATAAGAGTCCATTATCAAAACCTAGACAAGGTAAAGAGGGGAAGGACACCTGGAATAGGAGAAGACTAATTCCACCACAGATTCACTAATGTTCACATTTGTTCCCTTTCACTACCTTTATTTTCACTGTAAAGAGAAAGATAACAGGCAATGAAAGAAATTAACAATATGTGAACAGCAAAAAGATGACCTCACCCATAAAACATAAGGCAGTAACAAAATGGATTAGAATGTAGAATCCAACAATATATTGCTTACAAAATGTCACACCAAGCTACAATTAAGGACTGGAATAGTATTTATTACTCCTTAAGCAAGCAAAAAAAAAAAGGCGATGGTGATCTCAGACAAGAAACAGCAAAAATAAAGAAGAGTAAAAGAGATAAGCATGGAAATTATATTATGCTTAAATGTACCATAGAGAATGAAATTACAACAATACTTAATATTTGTGTACCAAATGACATAGCTTTTAAATCCTTAAAGGAAAAATAAATCAAATTAAAGGAAGGAATAGACAGCAAAACTATAATAGGGGCCTTATTATACTCTTTTAAGACCCAAATAAATGTAATCAAAAAGATAATCACAACCAAAGCAAAAGCCAGTTAAGGACCTGAAGAGAATTTTAGAAAAGTTTGATATGATAGCTGTCTGGTATTTGCTGAATGGGAACCAAATGAAATATGCTATATCAGTTCTACCTTGGGTTAACCAAGGGTTAATTCAGGTCTGAAACACTTGTGGAGCAGTTAATCAGTCAACATGTATTTTTTAAATGTTTACTATAAGACAGGCACTATGCTAAATCCTGAGAATAAAAAGAAAAGCAATGACATGATACTGGTCTCAAGGAGATCACATTTGAATGCAGCAAACACAAAAGCCACTATGTACAACATACATACAGCATAAAAGAATGCTAATCTCAGAAGGAATGCAGGGAAATGCACTGAAAATGTAATGAAAATGTCTTTACCAATAATAAGGGATAAAAAGATAAATTTATTTAAACTTAAGAAGATATACTTTTAGCTTCTAAGGATACACCGGGCATAATCTCACCTTACCAATTTTTCCCAATCTTTCACGTAGTTCTCTTGGTCACATCTAACCATCCTGTATCCCAATTCCTCTTTGCCCATTTTACCATAACTTTTAAAGATCAGTTTAGAAGAGGTTTAAGGAGAATAAATATTCTAGATTATGCGGCAACCATTCCTTACATACCTCATCTCCTCACACTGGATTGCCAAGAAGTGAGCAGCTGCTGGTGGCCAAAGATGCTGACCCACCGAGGGAGCAATTTTGAACAATTCTGTTAAGTTACACAATCCTGTCCTGCCCTGTCAGTTTTCATTTTGCACTTCATGGATATACCAAGTGCATATGGGCCTTAGAAGGGAGTGAGAGAAGCTCATGGTGTTTAGGCTTCAACCAAACCAAAAACACATTCTGCCCCAAGCATTTTTCCCCTTCATTTAAAAGTTAAATTGTGTATTTCAAAGATAAATTTAATCCATGTGTCTCATTTTTCCTCAGTCTATCAACATGCTGTTCTGAACAAACTCGCCTTCATCTTAAGGAATTGCACAACTTTTTCTTTTATTATAGACTTGAATTTTTGTTCTTTGTTATTGTTCTAACACAAAGGTCAATGTCTGGAAGACCCAAATCTGCTTCAAAACTTAAATCTCATGTGGCAAGAGAATATTAAAATCTGGTGAAGATGAACCTATTTCCCTTCTGAAGTCCAGGCTCTCAATGTTCATCATTATTATCCTCCTCCTCAAGTACTAAAGGCTCCCACATGTGCCAGGTGCTATCAGGAACTAAAAACAAACTGGCTTCCTATTGCTTCTAGAGTCAAACATAAACTTTTCTGTTTTAAGTTTTAAAAGCCTTCACAACCTGGCTTCAATCTGTCTTTCTGGTTTCATTGTCGTTCTCCCTCCACCCCCCACACCCCGCCACCTCTCACCGCACTTTGCTGTTCATCAAAACTGGCCATCTTTCTGTTCATCTTCTGTCACCTATCTCAGTGCCTTTGCACTCACTGACCCCTTTCTTGGAATGCCCCTTTTATTTCCACCTCATAGTATGCTTCTATTGGTCTAGACATAGGTCAAGCACTACCTTCTACATACGGTCGTTCCTCGTGGGAAATGGATAGAATGCTAGATCTGAAGTCAAAAGGATCAGAGTTCGAATCTAAATTCAAATACTTAATATTGATGTGACCCTGGGCAAGTCACTTAAACTTCTGTCTGTGTCAGATTCCTCGGTTGTAAAGTGGCAATAATAACAGCACCTATCTCCTAGGGCTATTGTGAGGACCAGATGTGATATCCATAAAGTGGTGAGCAGTGGCTAGTACATAGAACGCACCTGATAAATGTCTGTTCCCTTAGCTTTTTCCCCCATCCCTTCATGTGCTAGTGCACCCCACCTCGTGACCTTACATTTAACTACTTGGCATTTATTGGTGTTTATTTTCTTTCCATTTATTCCATACATGGATGTATACATGCATATGTAAGTACAAGGAACTCCTCCAATAGGATATAGGCTCCTGAAATTGAAATTGTTTCTTTCTACTTATATTTTCATTGCCTAGCACAATGCCTAGCATGTAGTCGTTTCAGTTATTTCTCAGTCATGTTCAACTCTTTGTGACTCCATTTGGGGTTTTCTTGGCAAAGATACTTGAATGGTTTGCCATTTCCTTCTCCAGCTCATTTTACTGATGAGGAAACTCAGACAAACAGGGTTAGGTAACCTGCCTAAGGTCACATGGCTAGTAAGTGTATGAAGGCCAGATTTGAACCAAGGAAGATGAGTTTTCCTGAGTCCAGCCCTCTACCCACTGTTCCACCCACCTGCCTAGCATATAGATATTTAATAAATACTTATTAATTGATTGAAACTCTAAGTCATGCATCCATATATACACATATAGGGAAACCATATGTAGCTGAACAACACCCTAAATTTATAGGAATACAATTCTAAACATCCATAATAAACTATTTTTCAGAAAAAGCAATTATTTTCCAAATTATGTTTGGTATTCATGTAGACAAAATAAAAAAATAACTAGCTAAAAAAATTTTTTTGGCATTCATTGAAATGTTTAGTGGTACGAAAGCCAAGAAACAAAATCATGGCAAGAATATAATCCAAGCCACTTACAGCGCATTAGCCTGTCATTACAGCCCTCCATAATCTTGGCCCAGTGTATCTTTCAAACTTATTTTACCTTCACTTGTTTTACATCCCAGCCAAACTAGTCAATCACATGTTCTTTGATCCTGATCAAGAGTCTTCTGCTTCCTTCACTTTATGTATCCTATCCCCAATTTTTGGAATATACTCCTTCCTCATCTCCATGTATTAAATAATTCTTTTCCTCTTTTAGCACTGGACTTAGATACTACCTCCTCTAGAAAGCCTTCCCTTATCTCTTCCACCTCCCTTCTTTTGCCTCCCTGCTTAGATTTTCCTAGAGGGTACTTTACCTCTCTCCTTTGTCCCTTTCCTATTCATCTTAGATACTTGTCTGTGTTCCCCATAGACTACAAATTCCTCAACAGCCAGGAATTTGTCATTTTTCATCTGTGTTTCCTTTGTGTCTTGCACAGATACGTTTCTTAACAAATATTTCTTAATTTGAATTATACTTTTGAAATAAGAGAGTGTGGAGAGAAAGGCAGAATATTACAGAAGTTTTAAGATTGCTATTGAAAAGCAAGTTATGTAACCATACCTGCCCTGGTAGATGCAGGTTAAAAGGTAAACAAAGGGAAA
This sequence comes from Bettongia penicillata ogilbyi, assembly GCA_023548195.1. NCBI lineage: Eukaryota > Metazoa > Chordata > Mammalia > Diprotodontia > Potoroidae > Bettongia > Bettongia penicillata. Next base: position 1,207,285 of record JAJHZJ010000040.1, read on the forward strand.
AGCTTTGAATAATGCTAACAAAGACTTATAGCAATTCAAAGTCTGCAAAATGTTTTACATGAATCATCTCACTTGAGCTTTACATCAGTTTCATGAGGCAAGTTCTACAGCTATTACCATCCTCATTTTACACATAGTGAAACTGAGGCTTAAAGAGGGTAAATGATCTGTCCAGGATTATATCATTAGTGATTGAGAGAGACAAGGTTTTAACTTGGATCTTCCATACTTAGTCCTGCATTTTACCTGGAGACCACAGAGAAGAAAACCTACTAGAGCTTTGAGCTTTCGCAGTGCTGACAAAGAGGGAAAATTGGATATTAAAAATAAAATAGGCAGTAAAAAGTAGAAGGCTTTGATAACAAACTAAGTATAAAGAGTAAAGAAAGCAAAAGTAAATTACATTTTATTTTGAAATGTAACTATATTTTACCCAGAGACAAGATACTTTTCATTTGCTGAGAGGTAACAAAGTGTAGTTTAATCATAAAAATAGACATTTTTTCCATGTGCTCCCTGTAGAAAAGAAAAAATATACATTGCTAATGAGAATCAGATAACGGGAGTAAATATATTAATCAAAAAGCATTTACTGAGAACCTACTATGTGCCAAGCACTTGAATTAGAGCCTGGGATACAAAGATAACCCCCACTCTCTGCAAACTTACTTTCTAATTAGGAGACAACATCTATGTATACTTATCAATATAAAAGAAATGCAATATAAATACAATGTATTTAAATACAAGGCAGTTAGGGAACATATGTACATATACACATAAATACATATACACTCACATATATGCACATGCGTATATGTGTTTGTACATACATATATATATAGTGTCTATATTCTCTCTGCTATGCCTATATCACTATATACAATTGTATACTAAATTATCACTCCATATAATCTCAAAATATGTAATGATATACTCAATTATATATAAAATGTATATTGCATGTTTATCTCAGTTTCCTCATCACCCAGCTCTTAAGTGCCCTCCCTCCTCAAGTTATAATTCTTTGCTTATCTGCATATATTAAGTGTCTACTATGTGCCAAGTCTTTGAGAGACAGTGGAGGCTAGAAGGGCCCGGTATGCTATGGTCCATGGGATCACAAAAAGTTGGACACAACAATAACATGTGTCAAGTGCTGTGCTTAAGTGCTATACGGATATTATCTCATCAATTCTTCACCACAAACCTGAGGTGTAGGTGCTCTTAGGACTCTCATTTTATAGTTGAAAAAACTGAGGCAGATAGAGGTTAAGTAACTTGATCAGGGTCACATGGCTAGTAAGCCTCTGAAGCTGGTTTTGAAATCAGGACTTCTAATTCCAATACCAGCATTCTATCCATTGGTGTTCCTAGAGGAAGGCCTTCAGGTAGATTTCCAGATTTTTAAAGGAAGATTTATTGGAAAACATGATCAAGAATCACATGCAGTGAGAAGGTTATCGATGGGGAACCATGAAGGAAGTATAAATAGAGCATAACTGAAGAAAAAGAAGCTTGAGAATCTTACCTTAGGATTACAGTATTTAGTAGCAAAGGCCATCTAATCCGGTCCTCTCAATTAATACCTCCCAACTGCAGTCCTTTGCTAGAAACAGCCTCTCATCATGATAGAACACATACCCAGTTTGAAGAACCATTTAAATGGAACAACTTGGAAGATGGGATCAATTCCTATTTTAAGAAACTTATGACTGTGTCTATAAATACCTACTAATTCCTTTCTACAGTGGTAATTTTTCAACCTTAACTTATTGAGATAGAAATCAGTAGAACTGAGTGGAAACTGGCAAAGAGTAAGAAGGAATAAAAGGTAAGTATGGTAAGCACAGAACGGTCATTGATGCCAATTTTGTGGGCCTTGAAGAGTCTGTGGGCCTCATAACTTTTTAGACCTAGTTGGGTGAAACTAATATAGCCCTATTTCCCCAACAATCACATGGTACTTTTAAAGACACTAACCCATTCATCTTCTGAGTGCCCTTTTGAAGTAAAGTGGCCCACATTTTATTTCTATTTTTTAAATGGAAAAACTAGGGCACAGAGCAGTTACGTGCCTCTCCCCATAGTGAATCAATCAGTAGTGGAACTAAAGATAGAAAGAAACCAAGTCTCCTGTCCGCTGTGCTTTCAACCACATTTAGTGAATTAAAGGACTTTCCACAAATAAAAAATGATCCTATGCCCATTGAAAATTGCATTACTCATGCTATGATGAAGGTGGAGATGTGCTTCTATGCCAACCTGGTGAGTGCCTCCCTAATTTTCATCGCTCTAAGTGGTGTCTATACAATTAGAAGGAATACAAATTAGGGAAGACATACACTTCAAAAATGATTTTTGTACTAAAAATAAAGCAAGCTCAAATCACTCCAACCATTACAGTTGGTATTTTGTTTAAATTCCAAAAGCGTCTCAATAGGAACTGGATTGTGATCCAATCACCTTGATGTACCAGGATACAGAAGTAGGCTCTAGCACCATCTAGCGGACTTCTAAAAGATCTCATGCATTGTTAAGAGGGCTCTTTGTCATCCTATGAGTGACTGTATACATTGGAATATTTCTGGATTTAGAATTCCACAAGTTGAATACAGATAACAGATAGACTACTAAAATATTTCTTCTTGAGAAGACTATTGTGAAGTTACAGCCAAGGATCAGTCTTGCTGAAAGAATGTTTTATTTGAAATTAAAAGATCTGGTTTCATACCTAGACACAAATTAATGGCTGTGTAATTATAAGCAAGTCATTTAATGACTAAGTCTCAGTCTCCTCATTTGAAAAATGGCATTGTTAATACCTACACTACCTAATTCACAGGACTGTGGACAAAGCTTAGGCAAATCATTTCAGAAAATCAAGGAATTACAGAATTTTAGAATTGGAAGACACCATAGGGGTCATCTAATTCAACTCATACTGTCCCCCAAATGATACCCCTGTATACCATATCCAACTGCTATCATCTAGTCTTTTATTGAAGGCCTTTAATGAGGAGAAATTCACTCCCTCCTGGGGAAGTCATTCTACTTTTATGTAACTAATTATTATTAATTTTTCAGCCTTCTTGGTCAAATCAAAACCAGTCTAATCCCTCTTCCTTAAAGGATTTCTTAAAATAACTGAAAGAAGCTAATTTTATCCCAATGGAGTCTTCTCTTGTTCAGGCCAAATATATCCAGCTCCTTCAACCAGTTCTCATGTGGCACGATATCAGGGCTCTTGACCATCTTGGAAATTCTCCATTTTAGCAACATCCTGTCTAAAATATGGGACCCAGAACTGAACACAATACTCCATATGTGACCTGACTAGAACAAAATATAGCAGGACTGTCACCTCCTCATTCCTAGAATCTATGTCTCTCAATCTCTCTTGACCTCAGTTTCCCTATATTTAAAAGGAGAGAGTTCAACTACACTCTGAAGTCCCTTCCAGCTCTTAATTCTGTGATCCTATGATAACACTTTGTACAACTTAAAACACTGTCCATTTGAAAGCTGACTTCAATTATTTTCAAAACATTTAATTCTATTTTTAATATCCAGAGCAAGGAAATATGGATCAAGTCAATAGTAATCCTAAAATTTTCAAAATGAACAGATTTATTTTCAACGCTTTAGAATGTGAAATACAGCATGACATAATGTGTATATAAAGCCTAGGTAGAGAGCAGTCAGGACAAAGTAGGTTCAAGTACCACTTTTGATACGTACTGGCTGGAGAGCCTGGACAAGTCACTTAATTTTTCAGTACCTTCAAACAACTCTAAGAGCATATGTGCCCATCAGCATTTGTAGGAGTTATCCAAACCAACAAAATCACGGGTCTGATAAAGTTACCTTATCTTCCTCATTCTCCCCCCCAAAAAAATATCATATGCACCCTTGCTTGGAAAATTCCAGTAGGAAAGCATATATTAAGTCTGGGGAGGTCCAATTGCTCAACGGTCTAACTAGCCCAAGGCCCCACAGCAAGTTAATGGCAGACTAGGATAAGATCTAGCTAGTCATGCTTAATCATGTTGCCCCTGGGAGTAGGGGTGGGGGGAACCTAGAAATGCAGCAGCCATTCAAACCAGAGGGTCCACTTACTTTTGTTTAAGGGGAATTATGAGAAGATCATTTTTCCCAAGGACATTGGATTTTTGCCAGGAGAAAGACTTCCTACAAGCACAACAAAAGCACTGTTAATCACAGCAGGTCCTCACACAGCTACCCTATTTAAAATAGGAAGGTGAAATCAAAACATTTGTCCTATCGCCCAAATGGATTAAATCAACTTTCCCTGAGTTATTATGTTACCCACTAGGACTGAACCAACTCTGCTGAACCTCATTCCACTATTTAGCTGACTCAGGAAGGGTTCTTTGTAACTTGGAGCTAATCTGTAGTACAATTTAAAATCTGCTGCTGCCAAAAACTGCTCTCTACAGTTTTTATTCTCTTTGTAAAAAAAAAAAAAAATCTATCTGCCAGCATTTTCGAAAATGCATTTTGTGAGGTGCACATATGTTAATAAAGTATGGCTAAGACTGTCCACCTCATTGCTCTCACATTAAGCAGATTTCTTTTGACAATCTCCCAAATAGCAAAGTTTGGCACTTCAGGTTTAGAGAGAACATTATTGCAGAGCCTTTCCTGCCCGCTGTACCATGACTTAACATTCATTGCTCTCTCCCTCCAATCTCTCCAGCACAGCTATTCACATGCCTGTTATCCCTGTCTCTCTCACCTGGAGATAAATATACATATACATATACATATATATATATATATATACATATATATATATATATATATATATATCACTAGCAGCTTCAAAATCTCAAACAACAGCTCTCTCTTACTATCAGTGCTACCTCCATTTATATTTTAAGTATCTATTTAAGCTTGGCTCATAAAAAGAGAGAGAGGAGAGAGAGTGAGAGAGAAAGAGAAAAGAGAAAGAGAAGGAGGGAGGGAGAGAGGGAGAGGGAGGGAGGGAAAGGGAGAAGTGGAGAGAGGAGAGAGAGAGTGAGAAAGAGAGAGTAGGACAGTGAGAGAGAGAAAGAGAGAGAGAGGGAGGGAAGGAGACAGAGAGAGAGAGAGAGAGAGAGAGAGAGAGAGAGAGAGAGAGAGCTCAGTAGCATCACCCTTCGTGACTCTAGCAGGGTATAAAAATGAATGTTTGTCTGAATGGTCAGGATGAATTATTGCTCTGCATCAGAAGTCAAGGCATATTCCATTCAATGTGCCATTTGTTTTATTTTTCTAATTTGTCTTAGTCTTACAGTTAACCTGAAATGCTTGTGTTAAAGGTTCCCATACAGTTCTGTGGACTATTAAGGACTTGATTCTCAGAATCACAAAGCCCTAGTGCTGAGGAGGCCCTGAGAACCCATATAATACAAATCTCTTACTCTATAGATTAGTGGTCCGAAGATCAGAGTGGTGAAATGACTTTTCTCAGTCACCCATCAAGTAAGGATCAGGGCTGGCAATAGAACTAAAGACTTCTGACTCTTAAATCCAGGGCTCTTTTGACTACCTCCACCCTACTTCCTATCTAATTACAAGAGAAATTCCTACTTTTTATGTCCCAGATGGTTTCTTTCATTTGGAGTACAGTTATCTTCTCAGCAATTCTTTCCCTTTGTTCTCAACAAAACAAATATTTAAGGAACACTTCATGTACAAAGTATTACAGTAGGTACCGGGAAAGATACAAGTTTTAAGTACAAAGACAGAACTCTGTTTTTTAACTCCAAGAGGCCAATTGTTTCTTTTTATTCAAGTTGACCACTGGCACTAATAAAATTTCTTTCCAATTCAAAAAGTAAGAACGGAAGAGATAAGTCCTTACAATCTCAATTCAATTCAATAAGCATTCATTAAATAAATATTATCTGCCAAGCAGAGTACTAGATACCGAGGTTTTAAAGATATAGAAAAACCATCACTGTTCTCAAATGGCTTTCTTTTTAATCTACCAAAATGTCGCATGTGCTACAAAAAACACTAGTTTTAAATTGACACACCACTTCATTTTCAAGGGAGAAGTGGCATGGTATAATAGAAATAAATGGAAAGAGAAAGCCTAGATTTCAACCCAGAATTTGATGCACATGAGTTTTGTGACCTTGGATAGGTCACTCAAGATTTGGGGGTCTCATTTTCCTCATAGGTAGAATAAGGACAATAATTTTAGTGCTATTTAATTTTAAAGCACTACAGAAACAACAGTTGTTATTGTCAATTCATCTAAGAACTTAGATCTACTACTGTATGATAGATTTTCCCTTGAGAAAGGGGAGGATTAGAGAAGAAAAAAGGAAAAAATAAAATGTAAATAGTAAGATTTCTTCCTTTTGGGAGGCACATCTACCCATTTTATAATCTCCTTTATATCCTCTGTCTACATTATTTTCCTTATTTAACTTATAAGGCTAAAGAACAAGAATCCTATGCAGGCTTCTAGTTTGTACAGGGTTCAGTACACTTCTTAAGAACCAAAACAAAGAAAAATAGTATGGGTTGAGGCAAACTATATTCTTTTCAAACAGAATCCTAAAAATTGAATTCATTCTTCCACTACATTGGAGGCAACAAATTGGACTGGTACGCATGTATTCATGGATATCAGATCCATAGAAATCAATATAAATAAAAATGAGCAAAGATAATTTTTGTTGAGTTTCTCTCAGTTTTCTTACACCAAAATTTTACCTGAACTCAGTTACATTCAAGTATGTGCTAGTAAATGTATAATAACCAGCTCTTGGGGAGGAGGGGGAAGTGCATGCAGGCTATACTTTTAGGCTTAACCTGTATTATTGGCATTTTCTCTATCACTTTCTTAAGTCTAGATAATTAAAAAAAAATAAATCAAGCTCTGATTTGTAGCATTTGCCAATTTCCAAGGTGTATATGCTCACACTGAAATTTAACAAGAGACTTTCTCTCCAGTTGGAGTTGGCACTATACCTCTAGAATTACAGTCATTTCTACCTCATGCCTTATTTTCTATATTGCCAGGATCATACTAATTTTCAAAGGGAAAACCCACCAATAGAAATGATTCATCTCTGTCAAACTGTGTAGTGGCTTTGTTCTATTTCATCTAGAAAACTCCATAGCTGTGCTGGTGTCATGAGTTTACTGGGAGAACGCAAGAGAAGAGTGATGGTTGTTAGGGTATGGGACAAAGTCAGATTTTTATTTCAATTCCTAGGACCTTTACCCTAAGTCTGGGGCCAATCAGCTGTCCAATCTGTAAAAAAGGCCTGAAACTCGTTGACCAACAGTTTTGTGGTGAGACAATAGATATTTCAAAAATATGAATGAAATTTCTCCTCTTTTCTTCTTTAAGAATTATTCAACAAAAAATATGATCACATAAATGTATTAGTCACTTCCAGATACACAAAATAATTGAAAGAGAATTATACAAGTTAGCATGGATCTCTTTGTTGTGCAGCTGGCTTTTATTTTTGAGTGTATAGTAAATTCAACATCTAACTTTCAAAAAAAAAAGTGATGCACTTTGGAACTGATTGGAAGGTTCTCAAATGTCAGCTACACTGCCATGTCACATCAGTAATATCTGTCTGTTTCACTGATTCTCTGAACCATTTTCCCCACATTAATCATTGATCACACAGCAACAGATTACCACTATTTAGTACCTTTGAATCAATAACTGGCAAACTGGGTAGAGAGCTAGTCCCTAAAGTCAACAAGACCTGGGTTCAAGTTCTACTTCTAACGGTACCAGATAGGTGACCCTTAACCTCTTTAACTTACTCAACCTCTCCAAGGTTTAGGTCACTCCTTAAGACCACAGGTGGCAGTAAAGGTGCCAGCCCATACTGGTAGGTGAAATTTCCCCCTCTGATTGCTGTCCATAGCAAGAAAATTACAGGTGTGACTCCTTTCTCTCTATAATTTTTGATGAGGGATTCCAAGTGATCAGCTTCTTTATAGATAACAACACTAAGTTATAGAGAAATTAAACCATCTACAGTAAACAAGTAATTAGCAACAATCTGGAGGAACTTGTTCAGAGCTTGAGAGTTCCTAAACTCACCTTAGTCTGGACCCACCAGTTTTTTTTTAGACATATAGTACTGTTTTGAAATTTTTACATTCTCTTAAAAAAATAGGACCTCATTTTAACTGGAGTAATAGATTGCCTAAAAGTGAGACTATCATTTTAAATGTTTCATAGGAATAAATTATGTCATTCAGATATTTAAAAATCTATCAAGAATGAAGCCAGTATACTGTATATGATAGAAATCCCAAAGGATTATTTGTTACATTTAAGATACTAAGAAAAACTGCAGAGTAATCACTTGATAACAGACTGCCCTATCTACCAAAGATGAGGTCCCTTCAGGTCAGGGTTGAGATAGATTGGCAAGAAATGTTGCATGCACAGGTCCAAAGTTGACATCTTCCTCTTTCCGTAACATACTCGTTCCAAATGGAGGAGCAATAAACCCTTTCTGTAGAACTTAGAGTTAGCATCATCATGCTTACTATACTAAAATTTTTATTAAAAGAATCATTTAGAAGTTTTTGAAAGCATTATAATCACGTAAACTTTTCCAGACTCTAAAGGTTTTATTAGTAAATATATTTACATATTAGCCATTGCTCTTTTTGTTGAAACGGCACCAGTAAAAGTTCTCCAACTGTCCTTGAACCACAGGATAATAATAATAAGCGATAATAATAAACAACATGGAGCTTGCTGAGAAGTACAGAAAGGAGATACAGTGTCAATTAGACATTTTGGACAATAGCACAAGGATCCTCAAGGTAGAAATACAATTGAGACAGGAGAAGAAAAAATCCATGTTTAGCAGATGGAGAAGATTTTGAGCTATTTAAAGCTTTAAAAAAGGCTCTTCCATACATTTTACAAAACCTGGCCACCAAAATTGTGTCAGGGATAATAGATTTAATTGGAGGGTGGGGAAATTACAAAGTAAAAAAAAAATTAAAAAATATGTGCAACTGAGTTTGGGTCTAATGGAGAGAGAGTGGCAAGAAAATAAAATGCATAATTTCTGACCACATAAAGCATTAGAATAGCTATGAAGGTATTACTATTTTATGATTAGACCAAACTACCATAACAAGTCCCTGTCAAAAAATTGTACTAGATAATATTACTACTTGGTCTATGCCCAAATGATCAAAAAAAAAGGAAAAGAACTCATATACATAAAAGTATCTATAGTAGTTTTTTTTTATGACGATAAAGAACTGGAAATTGAGAGAGCACCCATCAGTTAGGAAATGGTCTAATAAAGTATGGTATACAAATGTGACAAAAAAACACTGGTGAATGGATACAGTTTCAGAGAAACCTGAGAAGAATTCTACAAATTCTACTCCACTTGAGTGAAGTGAGCAAAACTAGGAAAACAATTTCAAAGTGACAAAAATATTGTAAAGACAAACAACTTTGAAAGATTTACTAACTCTGATCAACATAACGATCCACCACAATTCCAGAGAACTCATGATGCAATGTACTAAGAATCTCCAGAAAGAGAGATGACAGACTCCAAATGTGGTTTGAAGGACTTTTGTTTTTGTATGTATTTTTGTTTTTGACATGACCAATGCAAGAATTTGTTTTGCAAGAAGGGTTGTTGATTTTTTTTTTCTCAATGGCAGGGGTAACGAGGAAGTAATAGAGACAGAATACAAATCTGAACAAAATTTTTTTTAATAAATTATAAAACTGGGAGAGTAAATAAAGGGAAAATTCTCTTCTTCTGAGGAAGCAGTAATTACAGGAGGTTAAGTATGGCCATGTAGATGAAAATTAATGGAAGTTTCTCAGTTTTTTTCTCAAAGCAGAGAATATACTGAAGAAAAGTGATCTTTCCTATATGCAAATCTTATGGACAAGGTGATATGGGAAATTTAATTTTTAATGTGCATTAATAATTAACCTGCTCATTAGGTTTATTAGTCAGCATCAGTACCTAATTGGCGTATAGCTGCTCTATGGTAAAATTTTAAAATAACTGATGGTACTTTCTTGACACTGAAGTTTGGCAATTCTAGATTTTGATGCGGATTTAACAGTGAGAAAATGGATATTTTTCAGGTTTGATGAAGTATATGTTCAAGAAAAGAAAGTTTTTGTGTTGTACAAGCTGAAAACTGGGTTTCATTTGAACAGCATGGATAAAATGGATTTCCAAAATAGAGTTACTAAAATCTATTTCCAAAATAGATGTACTAAAGTATCTCCCCATGACATGGAGTCTTTCTGGTGACCACAGTCCAATGCTGCAATCAATGAGAATATAGGGTATCATATAAGTCAAAAATAAATTGTAGCAAGAACTTCTAGGCATTCTCAGTTCTGGCTGAGGGGCAGCATGAAGGGGCCTTTTGAGAATGTCTAGTTTGCCTGACAGCGCCTGCTGTGTCCCTTTCCACATGGTTAAGGTAGCCTCCTTTGATTGGCTGCCTCTGTCTTTCAAACAGAGTAAGCAGTTAGCTATTTTTTCCTTCCCACCTGGATTTTTTCAGCTGTTCTTTTTCCCCCACTTAATAGTATTTTACTTTCTTGCAATTATGTTAGTTTTCAACATTGATTTTTATAAGATTTTGAATTTCAAAGTTTTCTTCCTCCTTCCCTCACCTCTCCCTCCCCAAAACAGCAAGCAATCTGATACAGGTTATACATGTGCAATCATGCTAAATATATTTCCACACTACTGATGTTGTGAAAGAAGAATCAGAACAAAAGAGAAAACCCACAAAAAAGGAAAAAACAAAAAAAAGTAGAAATAGTAAGCTTTGATCTGTATTCAGACTCCATAGTTGTTTCTCTGGATGTGGAGATTATTTTCTATCATGAGTCTTTTGGAATTGTCTTGGATCACTGTATTGCTGAAAAGAGCTAAGTTTTCATACTTAATAATGGCACAATATTGCTGTTACTGTATACAAGGTTCTCCTTGGAAGAGGAAGCTTGGAAGAGGAGTGGGTTTGGGGGAAAACATGATGACATAACGATGTCTATTGGATGTGTTGAATTTGAGATATCTCTAGTTTGGAATTGGTGATATGGGACTGAAGCCTAGGAAAAGTCTGAGACTGAATATGTACATCTATGAGTCATATGTGTAGGAATACCAATTAAACCCATAGAAACAGACAAGGTCACCAAAAGGAAGAAGAAAAACAAACCATAAAACTACCTTGGAGAACACCTAGCAAAGGAGACCGAGGAAAAATGAGGAGAGAGGTAGAAGTAGAACCGAGAGTAATGAAGTGTAATGAAAACTCAGAGAGAAGAAAGAGAATCCAGGAGGAAGGACAGTTGATGGTGCCAAATGTAGAACATAAGTCAAAAAGGATGAGGACTGAGAAAAGACCGTCCAATTTAACAGATCACTGGTAATTTTGGAGAGAGCAGTTCACTTGAATAATGAGGCAGGAAGTATTATCACTAAAGGTTGAGAAGTGAAAGGAAATAGCAGCAATAAGTATAAATAACATTTTCCAGGAATTTAGCTTAGGAAAAGAAGAGAAATATAAGAAGGTAATTTGAGAGGGTACTACTATAGAAAAAATATCTCCTCTTTGAGTTCATGTAGATAACTGTTGTCATAGCAAATCAACTACATTACAGAAATTATAGAGGTTTAAAAAAAAACCCTAGGTTTTATGACGCTTAAGCATAGGTTCAGGCGTTAGGGAAAAATAATAAACCTGAACTAAGATTAGGGTTCTAAAAAGGCCTCTTATGGACAAAATTATGTCACTGTCACAAAGAAATAATTCTTTTACATAATGCAATCTTATACATTCCTCTTAGGCCAAAAAGTTAAAGATAAGATATATTCATAATCCCATGCTTCCTTCAATGCTATAAAAATTGCCAAAACATAAACAGTCATAATCTCAAAGATCCCCTAACGAAAGGAACTTAAATGGACTCTATAGGCAAACTGAGTCAGGTTACTGATTAAATTGCTTTTAGAGGTTTCACAATAAGTTTACTGGGGGAAGATTTATATGCCACCAAGATGATCAGGAAATCTGGTGTCAGAGAAATCTTTCCTTACACAGTCAACTAGAGGAGTAAACAAATAACTGCATCGCTTTGAGGTGCTCAAATTCCCCTTCAGCTTTTATCAGATGAGTAACAACTGTCTTTTCTCCTTAACCCTTATTTTATGAGTAAGGTTTTGATCAAGCGAGGTTAATATTACCAGAGGACAGGTTTTTAGTTGACCAAAAGTTGTGGAAGGCCATTAATAATAGATTAATCATATAATTAATAATAAAAATTAATAAAAGGAAATAAAAGTTGTCCATAATATTACTAATGAAAATTGTTTAAGGAAGAGGGAGAGAGACATGTTTGAAGGCAGTAGAGAAGGAAGCAGCAGATGAGGAGAGATTCAAGATTAAAGAGTGAATGAGATGACCAAGAATGCAATTTGCTGGAGAAGATGGAAGGGAATGAGGTTAAAGGGCAATTAATCAAACATTATGCACTTACTATGCGCCAGATACTGTGAGAAAAACTGAGGATACAAAAAGAGGAAAAAGACAGCCCCTGCCCTTGAGAATCTCACAATCTAATGAAGCGGACAAGCCAACACCTATGTACAATAAATTTTGTTTACATTAAGCAGGAAGTAATTAAGAGATAGAGGGCAATAAAAGAAATGGGATTGGGAAAGCCTTCCTTGTAGAAGAAAGATTTTAGTTGGGGTTCCAAGGAAGCAAGTAGACAGAAATGAGGAGGAAGAGAATTACAGGTAGGAATGACAGCCAGAGAAAATATCTGGTACTGAGAGATGGAGTGTCTTACTTGTGGAATAGAAAAGAGACCATTGTCATTACATATGAGAGTATGTGGCAGGGAGTAAGGAATGCAAAGACTGAAAAGATTGTGGGAGGGACTAAGTTATGACTTTGAATGTCAAACACATAGCTTTCTATGTGATCCTGGAGGCAATAGGGAGCCACTGTAGTTTACTGAGAGGAATAGTGACTTGCTTGGACCTGTGCTTTAGGAGATTATATTTGGTGACAAATGAAGGATGGATTAAACAGAGACTTGAGGTAGGCATGTGTAGAAGGATTAGTCAGCAAGGAGAAGGACCACTTCATTGTCAGAGATTGAGAGTAAAGATATTTTAAAATGTCAAGGGAAGAAGACAGATCTCATGAAAATTCACTTCAGTTTTCTCAGTAAAGAGGCCAGGTACTCATCTGAAAGGAAGGGGCAGGAGGAAAGTGGAGGAGGAGTAAGAGAAGAAAAATTTTGAAATAATTTCTGTGAGGAGAGAGATGAGGTTAACGTTATTTGAGAATCCCCATTCATCAAGGTGTGAGGACAAGCTGAAGGAGGGGATGGGTGAATCTGGGGCCAAGGATTGGCCATGGCTGAGTAGAGAAGGGAGTTTGTACATAGATATTTGCACGTTGACAGTGAGGTCTGGGCTATTCTACATTGTTGCTGGAGTGGTGAAGTCTAGTATTCAAGACCCACTTTTGCAGTGTTTCGGAATCACTCTGATGATGCTGAAATTGGCACCTGGGTAACACAGGAGATAGGGTATCAGGAAGACATCTTCCTGAGTTCAAATTCAGCCTCAGATACTTACTAACTGGGCAAGTCACAACCTTGTTTGCTTCAGTTTTCTCATCCGTAAAATGAGCTGGAGAAGGAAATGGAAAACCACTCTAGTATCTCTGTCATGTTGTCCCTCCCACCCCATTAGACTGTGAGTTCCTTAAGAGCTGACACTGTCTTTTGTCTTTCTTTGTATTTCTAGCATTTGCCACAGTACCTGGTACATAGACACCTAATAAATATTTATTGACAAACGGATAATAGGGTTGGGGATTCAACAGTAAAGAACAAAGTGGGGTTATGGACTGGGAAACCACTGGGTTAACATGGGAAATGGAGAAGAGTGAGGTCAGAGCAATCTTGAGAAAGTACTGAGGGATAGAGATATTGGAGGATAAGATAAAAGTGAGGAATAGATTTAGGAGAAATGAGGCTAAGGGGGAGAAGCAATAGATATGTGGCAGACCTTGAGTTAGGAAGATATGAACTCAAATTCAGTCTCAGAAACTTACTATCTGTGTGACCCTGGGCAAGTCACTTAACCTCTGTCTTCCCAAGATTCTTATTCTATAAAATGGAGTTTTTAATAATATCTCTCAGGTTGCTAGGAGGATAAAATGAGATATTTGTAAAGTGTTTTGCAAACCTTAAAGTGATAGCATGCTCATAAATGCTTACTAGTAATGACAAAATATTATAGTCAGAGGAATGTCAGCTTTTAATTGACCAGTTATTATACATACCTTTGGTGAATGCCTGTGTGTAGCTAAGATAGAGTGAAGGTGATGATCATGCAATGAGTAATTAATTGGTTACAGAGCTTGAAGTACCATCAACATGAATGTCGAAGTTTCATGCTTAAGGGCAGGTGTTAGAAATAGAAGGCATGAGATTAGAATATGATTAGAGTTTACCTTCTCATAGCAGTTCAATAGGCCTCAAATTATTTTTAAAGTCCAACTATATATCTTTGACTATATCTACACAATTAAATATATTTAGATGAAAAGTAAAGAATTTGCTCAAAGTTTTGTGTATTTCTATGGCCTAATAATATCCAGATCATTGAATTCATCTCCATTAAATGTTTACATGATTTATTGTTTTCTCCTTTTCATTTCAGGACTTTTTAATGCCATTCAGACCAACAGTATTTCTTTGGTTAACTGGTTCGAGTTGTTTTGAGACGTAACTTTCCTCTAGACGCCTAGCTTTGTGCGTAAGAAGTGTTAAATAACAATAATAATGTTTATTTAATATCTGCCAACTCCAAATTGCAACCCAGATGACTGCATTAGGACAGTAGACTCACTAGCCCTTTTGTATTGTTCAAACCCTCAAGCTAGCCAGTTGTACTCTGTTTTCCATTTATGTACTGTTGTTAAACTTCTAAGACTTAACGGAAGGATTTCCTCTGGCAATGAATGTCTTCTGTCTAGAAGGACATGAATATCAAAACCACTTTATCACTGTGTTCTAATGGCTATTTAGTCCTCCAAATGGGACGGAATTGGCTATAACATAGAATCTGCTCTATTTCCAATTGCTATAAAATCCATTTCCCTTGTTCTGTTTTGTTTTTTTTTCTTTGCTCCACAGTAGGGTTTAAACCACTGAATCGCAGTTATAGGCAGTGGAGACAGCCATCTCACCATTCTGAATGCCATGTAGATTTGAGGTTTGCCCCACTAAGCAGGCAACAATGGCTTTACTGTAACTGGGTTAACTAGAACTTGGCAAACAGCTATCGGAGTAGGGTGATGCCCTCCCCCTTCCCTTCCAGGATGTTGGCCTGATCTCCCTTTATTTGTGCAGTTGGAGCATCCCTGGTACACAGTCCATCACCCAAGCAAGAGGAAATCTGGGGGAATGGGAAAGTGAAGTCTCCCAGGGTCAGGTTGTCTTGTAACTCTTTTCATATCATATCTTTCTCTGACGTAAAATGGGACACATGGAGGTTGATTTTCTTTTGCTGTTTCAAATTAGAGTTTGAGGGCCGTGTTATGGATAATTTGTACTTATACGAGATGACTATCATTCTTTTAAAGTGATGTCAATCAAATGCAGTAGGGCAAAAGTGATTCCCCAAAGTTCGTGGTATTGGACCTTTTTCTTTCTCCCTCTCTGAAAAGTGTTCTGATTGTTTTAGTGTTTGGAACATTTCATTCTGAAATGAACAAGGATGTTACAGAACTTGGTGTGAAAGAGAAGGGAGGGATGCTTATGAAAGTACTTGATAATTTGGGGGAATAGAAAAGTATAAACAACATATAAAACAATCCTTTTTATAACCTTTCACTATTATTTTTGGTGAATTTTGCCATTCTTAAAATTTCTAGCAGAACTGGTAGCATAAATCTATAAAGGATTATTATATTTGTAGGGCATTCTTATCTACCTTTTTCACTTTTAGTGTAGTATAGTATCTGTCTTTTGAAAAAATAAGAAGTTCCTAAAATTTTTATAACACAAGGGAGCTTTTACGAAAGGAATATTTTTTTCAAAGGATAATTTAAAAATATATAAACTTATCCCCAACACATGGGAGATATAACTTTCCCTCCCCTATGCCCATTTTGTACCTTTATTCCTGGAATGGGGAATGGAATTAGATTCATAGTTTAGCTTGGTTATCATGGAACAGAGGCCCAGATCCCACTCCTGGCTACCCAGGGCCACCTCCCCTGCAATCCTGGCAACAAGCTCACCATAGTTTGAAATCCCAAGTCTCTATGGGGACTGGCACCTGAAACTGATGAAAAACAACATAGACAACAAATAAATGCCCCCAGTTCCATTTCTCTGAGCCAAGGTTAAAGAGAGGAGGCAGGAAGAGAGTAGCCTTTTCCTTCACACCAATTTAGTTCATGGTGACAACTTCTGAAGTGTATAGTCT
Organism: Bettongia penicillata ogilbyi; assembly: GCA_023548195.1. Classification (NCBI taxonomy): domain Eukaryota; kingdom Metazoa; phylum Chordata; class Mammalia; order Diprotodontia; family Potoroidae; genus Bettongia; species Bettongia penicillata. The sequence goes on from JAJHZJ010000040.1 coordinate 1,223,814, forward strand.
CTGAAAAATTGGCAAAAAGTATAGCTAAAGTCAAGTGGAACTAAAATAGTGGAGAAAAACCAGGAAGTTGCCTGAACTTTCAACAGTTTTCCTTGGAAATAACATTATATCATATATAGATATAGATATCTAAACAGATTCTGGAGGAACAGAACTACAAAAAAAAAATGGAATGAAACTGTTTTCCAGCTTAAGATAACTTAGAAGGACTTCAAGAAGGGTCTGTCTCATTTGGATAAAAAAGAAGCACAGCTCAGTGCAAGATGGTCTCCAGGAAAGCCAGCAGGAGGCTATTAGCCATGGCACAGACCAGCAACCAAGGCCCCTCAGTCCTGACTCAGCAGGCTAGTGAACAGCAAGCCAGATGTGAGGCCGCCAGTTCCAACACAGAAGGCAAACCGTCAGCCCAAGAACCCCCAGTACAACAGTCATAACTAGGATGGGCAATTCCAGTGCAGTGGGCAAGCTGCTAGCACCAGAGGCCCCTGTGCAGAAAGCCTATGGTCAGGATCCTGGCTCCAAGTCCAAGAAGTTTGGGACAGTACCCCCTGAGCCCCAGGAGTTCAACTTTAAAAGTCACAAAATAAACCTCAAATGAGTAAAAAACAGAAAGGATTCCTAATGATAAAAAGTTACTATGATGATAGGGAAGATCAAAACACAAACTCAGAAGAAGACAATATTGTCAAAATGCCTACATATGGAGCCTCAGAGATTGATATGAATTGGTCTCAAGTCCCAAAAGCCTTTTGGGAAGAACTCAAAAAGGATTTTAAAAATCAAGTGAGAGAGGTAGAATAAAAATTGGCAGGGGGGGGGGGGGGGGGGAATGAGAGTTATGCAAGATAGAGCTTGGAAAAGGAAGGATAAAAATTGATCAAAGAAAATAATTCCTTAAAAAATACAATTGGCATGGGGGGCAGAGCCAAGATGGCAGAGTAGAAAGACAGACCTACTGTAGCTCTCACCCCATAACCCGTAAAATACCTGTAAAAAATGACTCAAAATAAATTCTAGAGCAGCAGAAGCCAAAAACCAACAGAGGGAAAGAGATTTCTAGCCCAAGATAACCTGGAAGGTCAACAGGAAAGGTCAATCACACTGGGCTCAGAGTAGAGTGGAGCACAGCTTTGGCTGTGTGGCACAACTGGAGCATGGAATCATGGGTGGCAGCTGTGGTTCCCAGATTTCTCAATCCACAAATGCCAAAGACAGCTTCAAAGGTCAGTAAGAAGGCTCTTTCATCTGGGAGAGAAGGGAGCAGGATCCAGCCCTAGCCCTAGCCCTAGGGTGGCAGCAACCACTGCCTCAGTGGTTCACTTTTGGAGCCCTGGGCCTAAAAACCCTAGGTTGATTGAGTGGCCAATCTGGATCTCAGTCTTGAGTGGGAGTTCTGAGGTGAGAAGGAATGCTGGTTTGGTGGAGTTGGTGGAGTCTCTGGAGAGGGAATCCTACTTGCAATTCCAGGGCAGAAAAGAGGGGTTGTTCCTCCCAGACCAGAGCACAGGCCAGGAGATGAGTAAACTCTTCTCCCTTGATTGTGCCACTTTGGAAGAATTGAGAACTTACAGGTCTCTAGAGTATACCCTCCACTTGACAAAGGACTCAAAAGCTAAGCAACTGGCTGGGAAAATACCCAAAAAAGGGGAAAAATAAGACTACAGAAGGTGAAAAGGTATTTTCTTCCATCCATTTGGATGAGCAAGGAGAAATACATACCATCAGAGGAACACATGAAAGTCAAGTCTTCTACATACAAAACCTTCAAAAAAAATATGCAATGGTATCACGCCATGGAAGAGCTCAAAAAGTGTTTTGAAAATCAAGTAAGAGAGGTGAAGGAAAAACTGGAAAGAGAAATGAGAGTGATGCAAGGAAATCATGAAAAGCAAGTCAACAGCTTGCTAAAGGAGACCCAAAAAATTACTGAAGAAAACAACACTTTTAAAAATAGACTAACCCAAATGCAAAATAGGTCCAAAAAGCCAATGAGGAGAAGAATGCTTTAAAAAGCAGAATTAGCCAAATGGAAAAGGAGGTTGAAAAGCTCACTGAAGAAAATAGTTCTTTAAAAATTAGAATGGAGCAGATAGAAGCTAATGATTTTATGAGAAATCAAGAAATTATAAAACAAAAAAAAAATGAAAAAAATAGAAGACAGTGTGAAATATCTCATTGGAAAAACCACTGACCTGGAAAACAGATCCAGGAGAGATCATTTAAAAATTATTGGTCTACCTGATAACCACTATCAAAAAAAGAGCCAAGACATCATCTTCCAAGAAATTATCAAGAAAAACTGCCCTGATATTCTAGAATCAGAGGGTAAAATAGAAATGGAAAGAATTCACAGGATGAGCTGAATATGAAAGGAGAATACCTAAAAAAAATTAAATTAACTGTTTATTGGAATGTACTAGGACTAAGAGAAAGGGAGAGGCAGAATGTAGCAAATCATCTCACATACAAGAGGGAAGAAAGCTTCTACAATGGAGGGGAGAAGGGGGGAAATGAAAGAAAATAATTGAGCCTTACTCTCGTAGGATTTGGCATAAGGTGGGAATAACACACACTCAATTGGATATGGAAATCTAGCTAAATTCCCAGAATTATCAGGTCAAGGAGAAAAAACTGCAAGCAGCCAGAAAGAAACAATTCAAATATCAAGGAGCTACAGTCAGAATTATATAAGATTTGGCAGTTGCTACATTAAAAGATCAGAGGGCTTGAAATACAACATTTCAGAAGACAAAGGAGCTTAGATTACAACCTAGAATCACCTACTCAGCAAAATTTAGCATAATCTTTCAGGGGGAAAGATGGACATTCAATGAAAGAAGGGACTTTCAAATGTTCTTAATAAAAGACCAGAGCCGAACGGAAAATTCGATCTTCAAATACAAAACTCAAGAGAAACATAAAAAGGTCAACAGGAAAGAAAAACTGTTATTCAGTAAGGTCAAGCTGTTCACATTCCTACACAAGAAGATGATACTTGTAACTCTTGAGAACTGTATTTCTATTGGGACAGCTAGAAGGAATATGCATAGACAAAGGGTGTAAGTATAAGTTGACCTGGATGTAATGAAATAAAAAAAAATTAAGGTGTGAAAAAAAGAATTGTATCAGGAGAATAGGAAGGTAATGATGGTATACTCAGGATATTCTAGAGAATCAACTAAAAAACTATTTGAAATAATTAACAACTTTAGCAAAGTTGTAGGATACAAAATAAACCCACAGAAATCATCAGGATTTCTATAGTATATAGATAGAAAGATAAATTCCATATAAAATAACTGTAGATAATACAAAATGTTTGGGAGTCTATATACCAAGACAAACCCAGAAACTATATGGGTGCAATTGCAAAACATTTTTCACACAAATAAAGTCAGATCTAAATAATTGGAAAAATATAAATTATTCATGGTAGGTGAGCTAATATAATAAAAACAATTCTAAATTAATTGACATCAAACTATCACAAAATTATTTTATATAGATAGAAAGAAAGGACGAAATTCATCTGGCAGGAAAAAAGGTCAGTAACAAGGATATTAAAGAAAAAATGCAAAGAAAGGTGGCCTACTCATCCTAGATCCAAAACCATATTGTAAAGCAGTAATCATCAAAACTATTTGGTACTGGGTAAGAAATACAGTGGTAGATCAATGGAATAGGTTAGTCACACAAGACACAGTAGTCAATTACTATAATAATCTACTTTTTGATAAGCTCAAAGACTCCAGTTTCTGGAATAAGAAATTACTATTTTATAAAAAACTCCTGGGAAAACTGGAAAATAGTATGACAGAAACTAAGCATGGATCAACTTCTCACACCATATACCAAGGTAAGGTCAAAATGGGTACTATTTAAACCAAAAAGGATGATAGCATAAGCAACTTAGCAAAACAAACAATAGTTTACCTGTCACATCTATGTAGAAGGGAAGAACTTATGACCAAACAAGAGATAGAGAACACTATGAAATGTGGAATGGATAATTTTGATTCCATTAAATTAAAAAGGTTTTGTACAAAGAAAACCAAGGCAACCAAGATTAGAAGAAAAACAGAAAGATGTGAAAAAGGTTTTGTACAAAGAAAACCAATGCAACCAAGATTAGAAGGAAAACAGAAAGATGTGAAAAAGGTTTTGTACAAAGAAAACCAATGCAACCAAGATTAGAAGGAAAACAGAAAGATGTGAAACAATTTTTACAACCAATGTTTCTGATAAGGTCTCATTCCTCAAATGTATAGAGAACTGATTTTTATAAGAATATTTATAATATTCCTTATTATTATAAAGATTAAATATAAAAATAATAATTAAATAAAATATATTATCAATTATCATTTATAAGAATATGTCATTCCCCAATTTATAAATGGTAAAACAATATGATGAACAAGCCATTTTCAGATGAAGAATTTAAAGCTATCTAGTCATATAAAAATAAAACATAAATCACTACTGAGAAATGCAGTTAAAATAACTAAGGTACCTCCTCACACCTATTAGATTGGCTAATACAAGAGAAAAAGAAAACAGTAAATGCTGGAGAAGATGTGGGAAAATCAGAACATCAGTGCATTGTTGGTGGAATTATGAATTGATTCATCCAGTCTGGAGAGCATTTTGGAACTATGCCTAATGGGCTATAAAACTGTGCATTGTCCTTTGATCCAGCAATACCACTACTTGGTCTGTATCCCAAAGAGGTCATTGAAAAGGGAAAAAGACACACATATACAAAACAATATTTATAGCCGCTCTTTTTATTGTGGCTAAAAATTAGAAATTGAGGGAATGCCCATCATTTGGGGAATGACTAAAGAAGTGGTATTTGAATGAAAGTGAATACTATTATGCTCTAAGAGATAATAAGCAGAAGGATTTCAGAAAAACCTGGAAAGACTTGCATGAACTGATGCTGAGGGAAGTGAGCAGAACCAGGAAAACATCGTACACAGTAATAGCAACATTGTGTAATGACTGACTTTGTTAGACTTAGCTCTTCTGAGCAACGCAATGATCTAAGACAATTCCAAAGACTCATGATGGAAAATGCCACCCACATCCAAAGAAAGAACTGTGGAGTCTGACTGCAGATAGAAACATACTATTTTCACTGTTTTTGTTGTTTTGTTTTGTTTTGTTTTGTTTTCTTTCTCACGGTTTTTCCCTTTTGATCTGATTCTTCTCTCATAATATAACTAATGTTTAACACGGTTGTATTTGTATAACCTCTATCATATTGCTTTACTGTCTTGGGGAGTTGGGGAGAGGTAAGTGAGGGAGGAAGAAAAATTTGGAACTCAAAATCTTATAAAAATGAATGTTGAAAACTATCTATAAATGTAATTGGAAAAAATGAAATACTATTAAGTTGAAAAAATAAAAGAAAGAAAAGAAAGGAAATGGTCCATAGAAACCCTGTTTTTGAGAGTATCTTGGGGAAGAAGTGAAATTATTGAAAACATTTCACCAAAGCTATTATATATTTACTATATATAAGCACTTAGTTGGATACTAAAAGACTGAGAATGGAGTTTAGTTGGTGATTTGCATAGAGATAGAGAGCTCACATCCTTTATTTATCCTGCTTGTGGTTTCCAAGAAACAACACATCCTGGTCAACTGTCAACTAACCAGTCTGATGCTGGTAACCAAAATCAGCTTACCACAACTGGGCTCCTAGAAATATTCATTGCTTTGATTTTGGCCATAAGATAGAAATCCATGCCTACACCCAACACTACCCAGTGAGTCACAGCCCAAACTTCAGGAGAACAAAGGGATTTCTCAAGAGAAGGGATCAGAAAAGCATTTGTCAAGTCAGCTGTGACAAGTAAAGAGGGGTGAATAGATGGGTCAGGAGGCTACCTGCTATTTTTTTTACCTGTGTGAACCTAAGCCACTTATCATCTTTAAGCCTCAGTTTCTTTATCTTTAAAATGAGGGGGCTAAAAGCAGTAATCTCATTGGTCCCACACAGTTCTAAATCCTATGATACTAAAATATTAATAGGAAATCTCTGACTACACTCAGATTCCTATAACCCTGGTAAAATGAGGCAAACCTTATCTGATATTATACTCTGTAATGTTAATGAGATCTTTCCCACCCATTAATGGACCTGCCCATTAAGGGAATCTTGATTAGGGGAGGCCCACACCTTTTTTAAATTTTCTAATGAGGAACAGGTTCTCAAGGATTGTGTTGTCCTCTGACTCTAAAAAAAAGTATAAATACTCTGAGATAAGGTTTTACTTTGGGGCTTATTCATTGGAAATGTTTGTTTGATAAGAAGAGACTCTGGGAAGCCCCTAAGGAGCCTCCCAGCTTGGAAAACCCAGACGTTGGTGATTCTCTCCCTGGTAACTATGTATGTATGGTCAGACAGTTGGATCTGTCTGTTGATCTATCAGATAGCTGGAACCCCTGTCTGTTGGTTGATCTTTGTTTCTCTGTTGATTATTATCTCTTTGTACCTTCTCTGAAGTTCAGGGTGCTGAATTTTTCCCCTGAACTAAGTGACTGATACATGTGCTTGATTAAAGTGATTGTTGACCCCTCAAAAGTTGCTTTCCTTTTAAAAATGCAAATCTAAGAACCTGTGATAGCAGGCCATCCAGGATATGTCAGGGTGCTTGCTTTTACATACTGCAAAAATGTTTTCATCCCCAAATTACCTGCCCAACAATGCCTGAAATGCTACCAATTAGATATTCACTTGCACAGTTTTGTTTTTTTTTTTGCAAATCAGCCTGCCACATTGGGTTAGGAGGAAGAAAAAGAGTCTTAATTACTCTATCATTCAGAGATCCTCTTCATGTAGATATCAGACACTGAGAGAATCAGAGTCCAGAACAGGCATGGGGAAAGAATGAAGTCATTTCAGACTTTTATGGAACCTCATAGTCTTGTGTAAAGAAGACATTCCTAGTAAAATTGGTTGATGTGGGAATGACTAGATACAAAAACTGGTCCTTTGATCTTCATCTACTGTCTGCAGTATACTCTGTCTGCATATCTCTAGAACCCATCAACTCACCAATGCAAGTCTGGTAGGTATTCACATGGAGAGCCCCATGAGTTTTCTATCTGAGGCAATTTTATGCAAATATCATTTAAATAAGCATACTCTGAGCATATTTATATATACATATATGTGTAACATGTATATAATGTATATGTGTATAATATTCTTAATGTATACATATATGTATATAATATGCATATCCTGTATGTGCATATAATATGCACATACCTTATGTATTAGATATTATATATGTATTTTTGTTTATTATACATATTACATTATATATTATGTGTTTTATATTCTTACAAACATATAATATATTCTTATAAATTATTATAAATGGTAATTTATAACATAATATATACATGTATATATTATATGCATGTAATGTATGCATATACACACATATATGTATAAAACATGCATATGATGAATAGATATCTAGTATATGTGCACATATGTATGTGTATCCACATACATAAATTTACATATGCTTATATGTGTACATATATACACATAAATATACACATATATAGGGGTTACCATGGCCAAAAGCAATACAAATATTTAATATGTCTTCTACTGAAGTCAGTTTTCCCTGTTTCATTGTTTTCACAGTAATGACCCTATGCCAACAGAACACAAATTCTTACAGATCTGTTTCAAGCTAAAAAAACAAGTTTCAAGGGCAGGACTGATGACAACCTGTACATTTTGTCTCTGAGGACGAAGCAAGTGAAATTCACCAGAGGGCCGGGCCACCTGGTGATTTAAGAAATTTAATTTGCATTTATTGAGCACTTACATGTAGAAAGCACTACATGTAGGCTGGCCAATTTGGAAGGCTACAGAAAGACTCATTAATACCAAACGACTTCTCATTGTTCCTAATGCACAATACCTTCTCTCTGGTTTCTGTGCCTTTGTCCTGGTTAGTCCCCATATCTATCATGTACCCCCCCCCTCCCTTCTTTATCTCTGCCTTCAGAAATTGCCAGTTTCCTACAAGACTCAGCTCAAGCACCATCTTTTATATTAGACCTTTCCTGGTTTGCCCAGGTGCTAGAGGGTCTTTCCCCCTCTATTCTCCTGGTTACTCTGTGTGTGTGTGTGTGTGTGTGTGTGTGTTTGTGTATAAACACATATATATGTGTATGTTATCTCCCCTGTTAGAATACAAACTCTTTTTAGGGTCATGACTATTTCCCTTTTGTACATGTACCCAAAGCTAAAGGTAATGCCTAGTAAACTCTTGTTTGGTTGATTAAACTATGCAGTAAGGTGGGGAAGGATTGTGATTTGCACCACTGAAGAGAGTGCCTGTAATCATAAAATCACAGGTCCTTAAAGGCATTGTATACACAACATGACATTCCTTCATACAGGGAACAGTTCGTGCATATTTTTCTAGCATTTCCCTCATCCAAGAGTTGGCATTAGTAGAGTGCTAGCTCTGCAGTAAACTATTTTCATCATTTTGCACTGACAGGTCCTCAGAGGTGGTCCTTTCTCTAAAGCCACAGAAATGAAAAGGAAAAAGACGGGTGATGTGAGCTCATAAGCACTGAGGTCCATATTTGATCACCCAATTTGAACATACAGTTAAAACAGAATGTCTGGCTCTTTTTTTTTTTGCCAACTTTGCTTTTAATAGAAAAATGCATATTTTTGGTATAACATGAACAATAAAAAATATGTTCTAATGATGTTTATGTAATATTGGACAGAAGAGTTATTGTGAGGTAATTACACATTTAGGAGATTAGCAGATGCCAACCAGTAATACCCTGGGGTGTGATTATCTCATTAGCCCTGTGCACTAAGAATAAATATAGAATAGGATGGGTGTGACCAACGAATGCTACTTTTTGCCAAGAACTGTTAGGTAACTTTTCTTTTAACATATCCTCCTAAGTCTACAGCTTGGGAATTTTTAAAGTGATTCTAGTGTTTATGAAAGCCATGAGGCAAAGTCTTCAACTCTGTCAGTTTTCCATATAAATCATCTTTCATCAGTATGCCTCTAGTAAATACTAAGGTTATGTTGTCCTTTGTATATAAAGAAACTACTACTGACGTACCTGTCATGAGGGTATGCTCTTTGAGGTGTTTTTCTGGTAGTGATGATGGATTTGTCCTGAGCAACACTCTACTGAGGCTGCAACTGTAGTCTTGGAACATGAAGAAAGTAGCAAGTTTGTATGGGATTGAAGCCATGACCTTGGTCTCACTAGCACACAAATATAATAGAATTATGTAGGAAAGGAAAAAGAGAGCATGGGAGGAGCAGGGTGGATAGTAGGAAACAGTGAGAAAGAAGAATACATAGCAAGAAGGTGATAATAAGAAGCAGGAACCAGTACTTCTAAAACAGAAACATCATCCTCAGACTAAAAATGATGACATGCAAATTTGCAGACTTAGTTTTCATAAACCGGTTGACCAAGAAGCAAGATAGCATAATGAATAGATGGTCAACCGCAGAATCAAGAAGGGCTATAGTCAAGTTCCATTTATGAAACATGCTAAGTCTATGGAAACCCTTTTCAGAATATTATTTTTAAATGCTTAAAGCTAAATACATTAGATTAAAAAGAAAACTAATTATATTGAAATGGAGTCATCTAATTATTTTTTTAAAGTTCATGGATCCCAGGTTAAGAAGCAATAATCTAAGACTACAAATACAAAAACCAGTTGTACATCTGCTTTAATAGAGAGGGTATCTTTATTGGAAGCTCTCTTCACCAATAAAATCACAACTCTGGGTCAGTAGTTGACCATCATAACTTCTCTGCTATCAGGTTCCCAAATCAAACTAGCCCTCCAAGTTTCACTTGATTATATCAAAAAATGCATAAAACAGGAACACTCACCATGTGTCTATCATTGTCATGGAGAATGCCTGGCACAAGAGTCTAAATGAAGAAGGATTCTCTAAAGATAGTGAACATCTCCAGATGCTCTCATTTGTAGATGATCCTGAGTTTACTGCATCAAGTCCCAGAATTTTGCAGGTCCTACTCAGTAAGCTGTATGGCCACTCAGAAGAGATTCATCTAACAATTTGGCTAATTGCAGAATCACAAAGGTCAAGGTGCTGATCCTATGAAAGGGACCTAAGAAGGAATATAGTTCAACGCCCTAATTTGCAGAGAAACTAAGTGTCTTGCTCACAGTCAGAGATGCAGTAAGTGACAAATACTTACTGCCTGGATTGTGGTATTTAACTGAATGAATAGGAGATTGAGTTAGTTCTGCAGCAGATTCATCTTGCAAAGGGTTGATGAAATGGGTCAAAACAGAACAGGAGTAAGAGAGCAGGATGGATGGCATTTAAGAAATCACATAGTACTTTCCATGTTCCCAAAGTCTTCTGTGATATATCAATGTACTTAACACCAAGATTCACCCATTGATTCCTTATAGCTGTGAATTATGGAACACAATGGTCTCAGGAGCATAGGTAGTGTAACAATAATAGATAGCAACTAAATTTTAGGTTTGCAATGGCCTTTCCAAATATTAACTCATTTTACTCTTACAACAAACCTGGGAGGTAAGTGCTATTATCATCCCCATTTAACTGATGAAGATACTGAAACAGCAATTAAGTGACTTGCTGAGGATCGTATAGCTAATAAAAGTCTGAGGCCACTCTTTCTCACTGCAGGTCCATCTCTCAGTCGACTGCACCGCCTTAATGCTTCCGGTGAAATAGAGAAATCAGGCTTCAGATCTTACCACTTTTTTGACAAATACTGACTGAAATGACCCAGAACAGATCACTTAACTTTTCAGTATTGTGGATGACTTTCTTATGACCAGGAGTCAGGCACCAAAGGCAAATCTAGCCCACAGCCTATTTTTGTATGGCTTTCAAACTAAGAATGTTTTTTTATTTTAAAATAATTTTTACTGTATTAACAAAGTAAAAAAAAAAAACATTCTTAGCTCCTGACAGTACAAAAACAAGGGTGAGAGTAGGATTTGGTCCTTGGCAGGAATTTACTGACCCCTGCTCTAAGATAATTGTAGAGAAGATGTTAACTTACATTGATACAATGGTTTCTTCACCTGGGAAGTTTCTTCTACAAATGAAATCAAAGGGCTAGTCCCTATCCCTTTATTTTCTCACATAGCCTAATTACATTCCTCAATAGAACATTTTTGCTGCTGCTGCTGCTGCTACTGCCACTGTTGCTACAAAACACTCGGATTGTGGGCTCTCTCATAAATTTAACCAAATTGTTTTCTTGGACTTTCTGTGTACATTGTGGATGAAACTGTACAGACTTGCAGTGAATTGGCTGCTTCAGAGACAAGAACCACACCCAGAAATTGCATCAGCACTGTGCTTGCCTTTTTTAGTTTCAGCTTATGGAACATTATGAGACTCTGGTTATGTCTGGTACTTTGTGATTGACAATGTGCAAAGCAAGAGGAAAGTAGTTGAGAGGTTCTGGATTCATAATCAATCAATTCCTCCCAAAAGGGAAGGAAAGCAAGACCCTATTAGTACAATAAATGGTGCACCATATTAGTACAGTGAATGGATACCCCACCTAAGCTACCTGTTGGAGCCTGCATGCAACTATTAGGTGACACACTGATTCTGGATTCTCGTCATCATCAGTTATTAATTTGGTTCTGAGTATGATCTGAACTGTGGATTATGATTTGGGATCCAACTTCCACAGGGATTATTTCTCCAATAGTAAATTTATTGAGCATGTCACCATGTTTATTTTAATTTCTTCAGGAACTAGATTCTGAAATTTTGGAGGAGAAGACTCTTCCAAAAAGTTTCCTTACCATGGGTTTACTTTAGTTTTCTGGTCTTCCAGAATAATCACCAAGGTAATTTAGCACAATCAAATGACGAAATGAGATAGTTGTCTCTGTTATATTGCTGGCTCAGTCGTTATTGCTGTTTGCTTAAAGTAATTTTAAAAGTACACTTTATGACATTTAAATTATCTATAAAAATGAAAGATACAGTTTCAAAAATCTGAAAGATTACAGGTTGTTGGGGTTTTTTTTAATATGAACCTGAGGCTTTATCAATGTGCGGTACTTCTTTAACTGATGCAAAATGGTACCCCCTATGTAATAGCCAAAGAGAGTTGCCTGGAGTCACTGTGAGTTCATGGTACTACTTTTAGACAGAAACAAGACTTGCATCTCTGTCTTTCTGCCTCCAAGGCCAGTGGTCTCTCCATTATGCTATGTTTCAGGTGAGAGAAGAAATTTAAACTTGACATAGGGGGAAAAAAATACATGATTAGACTGATGTCTTAGGCATTGCTGTGGATTTTATAGAGGAAGCATTTTAAGATTAGTGTTTCAAGGCTTAAGGTAATTAGTACAATATCATTTGCAAATAAGGAATATTTGGAAAATCTCACCATGAGTGGAAATCCTTCTTTTGTTTGAACGTTATGCAAGATACGTTTTGTAACAATGAAAAATGTTTCTGATGAACATATATCTTCCTTTTTAACACTTAACTTGACATCAATACTCAGTGGATCACTGGATAGGATTATCAATGTAGACAAATATTCAAGGAATGAAGAGGGCAGATTGAGGGCACAGAAGATCTGAGACATAAGAAATTTCAGGAAAGAAACAGAGCAGAAAGGAGAGAGCACAAATAAAAAAGTAGAGGCAGCCAGGGCTAGGAGAAAGAACAATTTTTTTTTTTCTTTTTAGACAAAGAAAAAAATAGTCCTAAAAAAACAAAGATTTCCTGCTCTACGAAGTTCAGTCAGCAGACCGGCTGACCACAAGTATAGTCTTCTATTTTGTGAAAATCTTCCTTTCTCAGGCGTTCTTAGACCAGTTATCTAGTGGGGATCATTATACTTCATTGTGAAAGAAGACCAAAATGACATCACTAGGTTTGAGTCAAGTTACAACGGGTACGGCTGACCAGAGCGATACAAGCTTGGAATGTTCTACCACAGGTCAGGCACAAACAATCCATGTAAATATTTGGGGTGGATTCTCTAAATCTGCACATCTTGTGTTTCTTTTCAGTTATCTCAATTCTGCTTTGCTTATACAGCACATGAGGGCATCTCATGCTGCGTGGTCTCCCATGTCACACAATCAATCTCCAAGTTCTTAAGAGAAACCTTGAAAGTGCTCTGACTTCTGATCACCACGTGAGTACTTGCCTTGTTTGAGTTCTGAATGCATGCATGTGTTTATATCTACCATTTCCTTATTTCTCTTATTTGAGAGCAATTTTTAAAATACATTCCTTTGTGGTTTAGTCATGTCTGACTCTTTGTGACCCCATTTTGAGTTTTCTTGGCAAAGATAATGGAGTGGTTTATGATTTCCTTTCTCAGCTCATTTTACAGATGAGGAACTGAGGCAAACAGGGTTATATGACTTGCCTAGGGTGACACAGCTAGTAAGGTCTGGGGCTAAATTTGCACTGAGGAAGATGAGTCTTGCTGATTTCAGGCCTGTCGCTCTATCCACTCAGCCATCCATCTGCCCCCTCCCCTATACATTCCTAAATGCCTTTAAATTAGTATCATCTTCCAGTACAGACTTTGGTCTATATACAGTCAGGTATGTTAATCTTCTGAAGTACACCTTCCTACACTGGATATTAAGGTTATAGAGTTCAAGTGTGCTGGTTCCACTATTACTGTTGAAGAAATTAATCATCATTAAAATGCTGGCAAGCCTGTTCCATTCTACATTTCTTGTTCTGCATCCAGTTTCACCCATGTATGAATCCTTTTGGGAAGCACCGGCTTAGCTAGGTCTCACATAAAATTCTAGGCAAGCTTGTGTTCTCCTCACCTGCTTTTCTGTGTTGAGAGGCTATGTTGCTCACAAAACTTATGTCATATTCCTTAGTGGCAGTGTTTGCTTTTTTGAAAACAAGCTTACATCCTAGAAAAATTTTGTTCCTGGCTATCACATCTCTCTGTTTGTCAAAGAGACCCAGTATGTGTGAAGCAGTTCTTGTGCTTTCTGTCCACACAAGCGAAACAAAGTAGACGATTGTGGTAATTATGATTTACAGCTTGATGATGTACCTACTGAATTAGGCAGTATATATGTGTGTGTGTGTGTGTGTGTGTGCGCATTACACACACACACATATTATATATTATATATACACACATATATAGGAGAACTGCCATAAAACCAGACATTAAATAGACCAGATCAATTTGGACCATGTCTGAGAAACTGTACAATGTTTTCAGTGATCCTTAATTCTTTACTGCTATAAAAGGCCATTCATAAAAATAACTTCTTATAATATATAACTTATTACACTTATAAAATGTATACTGGTGTAACTATATGGCTACAAATCATAACATATAGTGATATAATTTAAATTACAAATAACCAACTGGGCAATAGAAAGGCTTGGTGGGTATCAGCAGGCAATACTTTGCTAGCGAGAAAAGATTTGTGCATTAGAAGCAAAAAAGGAGACAGTATTGAGATAGATATGACTGGAAAAAAGAGGTGAGCTAGCCGTGTCAAGAATGAGATAAAACATGTACAATTACCCAACTAATGCTGAGATATTGCAAGAACAAGAAAAGGTCTCTAGAGACTTAGCTAGATCCTCTCTGGAGAAAACATAGGCAAGAATCACATAAGATGAGGAGACATAGAGGAGTTGCAATCTTCATCAGAGGGAGAAGTATCCATACTAAATCAAGCATGGATCCTTCAAAGTAGAAACGTAAAGAAAAATAAAGACTACGTTCAGTTATCTGTATTAGTGTCATGTCCCCCCAGAAGCATTAAGAAAAATTACAGTGTGTTGTTTTAAAATAAATTTGAAAACTAGAAGGGACTTTGGAGATGATCTAATCAAATCTTATATATTTTCATATATTTTATTTTATGGATTATTTTTCAAAGGTCACACAATCAATGTTAGAGGCGGGAGAAGAATTTGGATCTATTGGGGCAGCTAGGTGGTGCAGTGGATAAAGTACCAGTGCAGATGTCAGGAGGACCTGAGTTTATATCTCACCTCAGACACTTGACACTCACTAGCTGTGTGACCTTGGGCAAGTCAGTCAACCCTAATTGTCTCACCCTCGGTTATCTCCAGTCATCCTGATAAATATCTGGTCACTTGATTCAGATGGCTCTAGAGGAGAAGTGAGGCTGGTGACCTGCACAGCCCTCCCTCACTCAAAACAAAGCCAAGTGCAAGTCATGCCTCTGATGCAATGAAGGATGAACACACAACTATTCTAAACTATTTTTTTTTCTTTTTAGGGTCTTCTTTTACCTCTTCTCCCTTATTTTCTGTGAATAAAGGATCTCAGAAGAATCTCTGAAAGTGCCTGATATCTAAGTTATAAGGTATTCAGATGCCTCAGTCTTATTGATTATAAAAATAATTGTTAGCATTTAGATAATGCTTTAAGGTTCAAAAGCACTTTACAAATATTAATTATTTTATTTTGTTCTCACAATAACCCTGAGAGGTAGGGGCTGCTTTTATTTCCATCTTGTAGATGAGGAAACTGAGGCAGATAGCAGTTACATGACTTGCCCAAGGTCACCCAATTAAGTAAATGTTTTAGGCAGGTTCCGTATCAGGTTCCTCATCCCTCCAGTTCCAGCACTCTATTGATTATATTTTTCATAAAGTCAGTAATGACATTGATATTATGAACTCTAAGGCACGGACAGTTACATGGTGCAATGGATAGAAAGCCAGCCCTGGAGTTGGGATGACCTGATTTCAAATCCAGCCTCAGACACTGACCACCTGTGTGACTTTGGACAAGTCACTTTATCCTGTTTGCCTCAGTTTCTTCATCTGTAAAATGAGCTAGAGAAGGAAACAGCAAGTCACTCCAGTATTTTTGCCAAAAAAAAAATTCCAAATGGGGTCACAAAGAGTTAAACATGACTGAATGACAATATTCCAAGGCACAGGTCATGTGAATAAGAATAATTTACTGGTGCTAACTTTTATGACTAGGGAAACACTGGCATCTGAGCCAGAAATCCGGTTACTTTTTTAAGCATCTGGAAGTTAAAGGCAGGTGATGTAACACATGCTCTTGATCATGAGCCAGAGATGAGATTAAATATTGGTCTTTCTCATGGACACATCCAGAGGACAAATAATACCACCTTCCACCTTTGCTATAGTGAAGTATTTTTATCTGACGACTTCCACTTATTTCATCAGCCTTGTTTTCTCTATACACAGAAATTTTGTTGTCAGATCTGATCAGTAGTCCTGATAACCTGAAAATCACCATTCTGGTGGGTCAGTCCTTGGTGTGGAAATATGTTCTGCCCAGTTCACACTATAGTAAGAAGAGGAGTGAATTCTGCTCACTGTACCCTTCGCTGAAGCCATTTCTCCATGCTACATTATAATGAGGATCTTTCCATCATGCCCGCCATCACCCAAAATGGATGATACTAGGAAGGTGCCAAGTAGTGGCCAAGTACCACTGGCTAGCTCTCCTGTCCAGACAGTTCTGATTTATGACAGACATCGGCTGATGGTCAAAAGAAGAGAGTTCTGATCCTACCACTTGCATCAGAAAAGGACAGTTATAACCAGTTTACCTTATGGTAAGGTTTGTAGGAAGGGAAGAAAGATGAGTTAACTTTCATTTCTTACTAACACTCAAAAAAGTTAACTCGATATAACCAATTTCCCCAAATCTAATAAAACTATATAAAATCTTCTAGTTAGAGACAGTGTAGCATAGTAGATAGAGAACTGGACTAAATTCAAGGCCTAACTCTGAAACATACTGGTTATGGGATCTCAGGAAAGTCATTTAACTTCTCAGTGTTCTAGGCAACTTTCTAAGACTCTGAGTTTCAGGTAAGGTACCTACCCGCACTAGTAGAGGGAGGAGTTCCTTCTAGGAGTTCCTTATATCAATGAAATAATAGGTCTAGGCCCTTTCCTTGTGAAGCTCTAGAATGTATATTTTCTACGGAGAAGACAATGAAATAGGATATATGTGAATATATGTGTGTGTCCATATATATATATATATACATATATATATATACATATATGTACATGCATATATATTCAAGAATTTCTGTATTTCTAGTTATATATATTGGATACATATTGGATATTTTTATATTCCCCAGATAATATTCAATTGGTGGTAATATATAACAAAATGTCCCAAAAATTTAGCTATTATTAAAATGTATGGTCCTCTCCTGCTACCAGATTTTCTAAAAGAGCATAAATTTCAGATATTCAGTTCATAAAATATAATATAAAAAGAGAGCACAAGCAACTATATTTGGTGAAATAGTTGGAATATCACTGAACTAGAATATCATTTTTCTTAAAGAAGCAAAGTCTTCCTGAAAAGACTGGAGTGGAGGGCCCACATTTCTAGAAAATTTCATAAAAACCCTAATATATTATGAGTACTCACTAAAGTCTATGGACTTTAACACTTCAAAACATGTGCTATTTCATCAGGGTTGTAACTTTCTTTACCAATATGGCAAATCAACCATGCCTTTGTAGATGGCTTTTTGAGGTATTATGGACAAGAAAAACAATCTCATGATGAAAGAAAGAGGGAAAGAGAGAAGGAAGGAAAGAAGGAAGGAAGGAAAGAAGAAAGGAAGGAAGCAAGGAACTCCGTACATTCAAACTTCAGGGTACCCAAGGATCTTTCTGAGAGTTAACCCATTAATAAATATGAGAGGGGTGGTGAAAAGAGTTTGAGAAAGAAACAAAGCTGAGGGACAGGAGAATATGACTGCAAGTTCTGTAGAGGAAAGAAAGAGAAGAGTTAGAAGGAAAGGAAACTACTCTAAATGGCAAAAGATAAAGTCCTTGTGCAGGGCAGGCAGAGTATGAATACGAGCACATGTTGTTATATATGTGGAAACACATTGGCTAGTGGTTAGAAAGTATATAGTGATGGATAGAAAATAAAGATGAAGATTCAGAAGGTGCAAAGGCTCTTGCCTAAAGTGGAAAAAAAAACAAACCACACCTAACAAAACATTTGCTTGCACCTCTGCACTTTGAAGCTGAAACATCCCTATTCAGTTTTTGGTGCCAAATGACACAGCTGGATAACAAAAAAGCTGCCACAAGAAAATGGAGAGCGGAAGGAAATCCATTGAACTCGGTCTTCTACATTGCAATGGAGGCTACATCTCAATTTCTTTGTCAAATCACATTATAATTGCATCTCTGATCACATGAAAGGTTTTCTCACAGGTGAGGTTGGTGCCAGAACTTTCAAAGAAAAAGTGAAATTTCATTCCCCCAAGGAATCCTCTTTAGCTGTAGAGATGCCAGGTGGCCTGCCAGGGAGAGAACAAAGCAGGCAGCATCCTTGGTCTTTATTTTTACACACAGCAGAAGTTACAGGTACAACTCTTGCCTGGAAATGACTGGAATGACCAAATTCCTTTACTTGGTATTTCCTAATGACCAAAAACAGAATTCATTTTACATTCCTTTGAAAAATAATATACAGGAAAATAATACACATATGATGACAAAGTAAAGAAAAAAACAATTTTTGAAAAGTTTAACTGAATTACCAAACAGTTCAGAAAAGTCAAGAAAATACATTTTCTTCTCTTCACTGAAGAGGTGGGGAACTTTGGTTGTGGGACATTGCACATCCATAATGGATTGGTTGGTTAGTTTTGCTAAACTGGTTTTTATTTCTTTTTTAAACCTTTGTTACAAGGGATTGATTGCTGGTAGAGGAGAAAGAGGTATATTTCGGGAAACAAATATATAAATTTTTTTAATTCAATTGTAATGTTAAAAAAATACAGTAATAAAACCACAAAATGAAAACAAGAGTACAGTGAATACTTTTAACAACTCAAGGACAAGCCATTTGCACTGATTTACAGAAGGAGGAACTCCTCAAACCATAACCAAAGCAAGTTTACATCTCACTCTGAATTCCAACTTTCTGCTTAACAGACAGCATTTTATTCTGTACATTTTATGGGTAAGATGGTCCTGATGTATAGCTGACAAATTGCCTTCAGGAACAAAGTCATGTAATTTCATTTCTGCACCCAGGTGAACAACCCAAAAGAAAAAGGTATCTATCTTAAGAAACACACTGGAACACATAATAATGGCCTCAGGATCCCATACCTCAGGATTGTGTCACAGGGAAAACTTTGTTGCAAGACTTACCTGGTGCCTCCAGAGATAATCCCCTAAGAATGGACTCCAAAACAGACCCTCCTTTTGAAACAATCCATGATATAGCAAGTCATGCTATAGAGAGGATCCAAGTCTATTTAGCCTGAAGAAATGTTCATAATGAGTCACAATGAGAAAAACAGAGATGAGAAAAAAAAGTTGAAGGAAAAAATTGTCTTTCAACAAGTAAGATGATCCAAAACTAGAATAGGTTGTTTGAGAATTTCAAAATGTAAGGCAATGCAGAAAGCAATTTTTCTGACATTTCTAAACGTATCATATCATAACTTCATTTCTGTACATTTGTATTCTTGTCTCACCACTCCTTTTACATAATAAATTCAGTAAGCATAGGGGGTGTGTCTAATTTTCCTTTCTACTTCTAGCACCTAGCGCAATGAATTGAACATAGAATGTGCTTAATAAATTAATGTTTGCTAATGTTGAAAGAATTCAATAAGCATTTTTTAGATACCTATTACATAGATAGGACTTGGAATATCTGGAAATACAAAGACAAAACAATACATTCGTGACCTCAAAAGCTGGAGCTGGCTTTGAGAGGGTCATGAATATCATATATGAAAGAATGCTGGAGAGGCCAGAAAAATCATTTTACATCCTTAGACATGTATATATCCCAACTATTCTCTTCCACATCCTTAGGAATGGAAGGGGATTTCACAACCACAGAATCTACTTAAGGAAAACAAGGATGTACTCAAGAAAAAGTGTCACTTCACCAGCTTTATTGTTCAATGTCTCTCCAACAGAATGAGTATGATTTCGTGGCTGTTCAGTCATTTTCGTCATGTCCAACTTTTCATGACCGCATTTAGGGTTTTCTTGGCAAAGATACTGGAGTGGTTTGTCATTCTTTAACTCATTTTACCGACGAGGAACTGAGGCAAAACAGGTTAAGTGACTTGCCCAGGGTCACCCAGGTCTAAAACGAGGCTTGAACTCAGAAAAATAAGTCTCCCAGACCAGACCCTGGCACTGTACCCACTGTGTCACCTAGCTGCCCCAAGCATAGTAAATTGGGAAACAAAGTGATCTTATCATTCTAACTCAAGGCCACTGCTCATCATCCCACCCTCCCTCAGCCCAAATTGTTATGCTTCTTGCTTCTGACAAATTTGCAAAGTTCTAAGGAAATGGGGAGATTAAAAACTGCAATGCATAGACTTTTACAGATAGAAAAAGCTTTAGAAATATAGAGAAGGAAACTGAGACCTGGAAAGGTTTAAGTGACTTGTCCAAGTCAATCACATAGCAAGAAAAAAGCAGAATGGAGACTGAACTCAGGTTTTCTGAGTCCTCTTCCAATACAAAATATAACTCTAAGTGTTCTTTCCACTATAACACTCTGCTTTTCAGAGCGTTACATTCTATATAGGAAAATTGAAACTCTATGCAAATGGCATGCACATTCATGCTATACTGCATCTGTATGCCCTACTTATATTATATGCCTAAGGAAATTCCTAATGGATCTCACCCATAAAAGGGAATGCTGAAGGAGCAAAAAATTCAATAAAGGGAACATACACTATTAGAAATTTTCCATAGTTAATACGGTTTGTCATACCTAAAGTTAAATGCTCCAGATGCTTTTTCAACCCTTATCACCTCTTGAAATGTTATAGCACTAAGTATTTCCCTGAATACAAGTGATCCTCAACTCTGTGACATTAGCTTGGGAGAGATTTGGCTGCACTAAGAAGTCATTTCTCTTCATCTTTCCCAGTCAGCATTCAGACTTTAACTTAGGTTACCTCTAGACTAGATAAATAAATATAAATAAATAAATTAAATAAATAAAAATCACTTCTACACTTCTACATGGAAATGATGGTTATTTGCTTTACTTATCTAGGAGGAGACCCGTAGACCTACCATGGGAAATCTTGCCCTTTCTGAAATAAAATCTAGTTTGCCCTAGCCAAAGTACCTTTATTTCCATTTGGTCTAAATAATATTTGTCCTGTGGGAAGCTATGGGACACAGTGGAAGACCTGAGTTCAAATCTGCCCTCAGGCACTTACTAGCTGTTTGATCCAGGGCAAGTCAGGTTCCTCCTCTAAAAAATGAACTGAAGAAGGAAATGGCAAACTGCTCCAGTGTCGTTACCAAGAAAACTCCAAATGGGGTCACAAAGAGTCAGGCATGACTGAAATGACTTAGGAAGCACAACAAACATTCATTAAATACCTACTTACTATGTGCTATGTGTTAAGCATAGCTGAAACAAGGACAAATACAAAATATCTTCCATCAAGGAGTTTATATTCTACTGATAATTAGTGTAAAACAGCAACTAGAATCTTGATTAAACGATAAATTTAGATTGGATGAACCATAAGGAAGGAAAGGTTACTGAGTGATAGTGGTAGAGATCTTGGAAATAGCAGTTGGGAGCAAGGACCGCCACAATCAGTGAGTTGGGGAATATGAATGTAACTTGTGATGGAAAAGATGGTGAGGGATGCCATGATATCAGGAGGGAGCCAGGTCTGAGTAAGTACAAATATATACAAAATAGTTAAATACTAGGTATACTGGTTAGCTACAGTTAACAGATTTAGAGGAATGCTAACAGATAAAGGGCAGGGAAGAATCAGGAAAAAATTTATGCAGATAATGTTTCATTGTGGGTGAAAGAAAGAAGAACTCTCTACAAGGCAAAAGGAATGCATTCCAGGTGTGGTATGGAGATGGGAAACAGAATGTGATGTGTGAGAAACAGTGAGAATGCCAGTTTGTCTGGATCACTGGGGTTCAAAACTAAGGAAAAAGAGAACTTTCTCAAAGTGAAAGGGTAGCATATTGTGGTACTGCTTAAACATCTTCTAGACTGCAGTTATAACCTCTCCCTCTTGAATGTGTCAAAACACATAGATGTTTTGTACAAACAACTCAAATATTTACCACATATTCACTTTTGTATATTGACCCAAGGGAGAGGGAGGGGCCAGACATGGTGAGGCGAGTTAGCATCCTATTACACATAATCCTCCCAATAGAGCAGGCTTCATTTCTTGAATTGCTATTACACCTTAGGTCTCTTTGTTTCTCAATAATATATGGAATCTTTTTCCCTTCCAATTGTAAAGATCCATTTATAAAGATTTAATGCTCGTGGGGTGCTTTTAAAAATTCCTTGGTGGGGCCTCCCATTAATAACTCTGTTTACAACATCCCCAGTGAGGAAAAGGGGGAGGGACCAAAAGACATGAATGGAAAACTAAAATCAAAGGGACCAGGTAAACTGGATCCTAACGACTCTCCCAGAGAGCTGAACTGGTGTGTACCTTTCAATAACAACCCTGAAATGAAAGAAAAACACCCTATTTGGGATGAAACATACATTTGAAATTATCTGCACAGACTTATTATCTTGTACTCTTGGGTTTTTTGTAGGCTAAAGAGAATGGAACCTTCCCTACTGTTTTTTTGATTTGGTCTACTTGAAGGCCAAAAGATGTGCTGATGGTAGTTTGGAAAACCAATTAAAAAGCAGTGCGGGCAGGGGCTTTTGGGGATCCTAATTAGCTGACCCATTTCTAGGTAACATTAGGGAATTTGTGGGTAGTGATTATTATCTCTTTAAAGTTCTAATTAAAATGTCAAACGGTGTGGTAGAATGTCTTTCAAGCTACATGTAATTTGATTATGTTGGCTTATTGGAAAATTTGCCCTGGAAAGACAAACAAACTAAAAAGATCCCAGAAGTCCAGGCTTTGTTCCAGAAGTACAATCCATAGAACCAACAGTCTTTCATAACTTACCACTCACTCAAGTGTCAGAGTCAGTTTCATAACATGAAGAAGAAGGCTTGTCGCACAGTAAATTCCCAGACATGGAATAATTAGAGGAATGGGGGTGTCTGAGACTGGTTAAACAACAAATGCTCACTGCACAGATTCTTCTTTTTTTACTTAGAAGGCACTGGAAATGGGAATTACCCTTCCATCTTTCAAAGTGTCATCTCCCAACTTTGTGAATGATTTGCAGAAAAGATTAAACATAGCAGGTATTCAGAGCAAATGTTGATTCCCCACAATCTGGATACCTCTCATGCTGTCTTTCATACATAAATAAGAAGATACTACCGAGCTTCCATCAGTAAGCTTGTATTTGGGTTGTGCTTTCAGTAATGCTGAAGGATTTTCATGCATCTATCCACATTCTCTGATTTACCACTGGTTTACCATTGGGACTAAATAACAGAATATATAGGAACATAAGAACAAAGCTCTACATTCAGAAGGGACCCTATAGGACTTCACTCTGCAGATGAGGAAATTGAGGTTAGCTCAGAAATTAAGTGACTTGCCTAAAGTCACACAGGTGACTTTGATGGAGCAGTGGATAGAGTGTCAGGTCTGAAGTCAGGAAGATTCATCTTCCTGGGTTCAACTCCAGTCTCAGACAATCATTTATCCCTATTTGCCTCAATGTCCTCTATCTGTCAAATGAGCAAGAGAAAGAAATGGCAAACCACTCCAGTATCTTTGCAAAGAAAATCCCAAATGGGATCACAAAGAGTCAGGCACAACTGAAGGGAATGAACAACCATATTCAGTACTTTTTGCACTATAACATGCTGGTCCACATTCAGAACATGTCTGACCAAGCTTACAAGTACAATCGGTGGTCAAGGTAACTGTTTTACCCCGGGGAAACAAAATGTTTAAGTATGACCTCATTAGTTACAACTAACCAAGTTAAGAGATATCCCAGTGTGGTGGATAGAGAGCTGAACTGGAAAGCCTGGTTTTCAAATCCTTACATACACATATGTAACATCAAGGACCCTGACATACATGGGAGGATCTGCTGTATAGGTTCTTAGATCTTCTTCTCTAAAAGGATAGCAACTTTTGAGAGGTTAACAATTTTCTTTAATCACATATCAACAGAAAAAATATGAGTAGAGAAAGAAAGACCAATAGACAGGGCTTCCAACTGTCTGACCATAAGCAATTCATACATCACAGATCAACAGACAGATCCAACTATCTAACCATTACATACATACATACATAGTTACCAGAGAGAGAAGCACCAACATCTGAGTTTTCAAAGATGGGGGGGTTCATTAGTGCTTTCCCAGAGTCTCATCTGGCACATGAACCTTTTTCCAAAAACCAAGCCCCAAAACAAAACCTTACCTCAGAGTGTGTCTGTATATATATATATATACTTTTCAGAACCAGAGGGCAAGACCTTCTAACTCAGTGCCTCAAGAGAAATTAACAAAATGTACTTGAGGCCTATTAATGAGTAGGGAAGATCTTTAACTCTTCTCCCCACCCACCATTAACCTTAAATTATCATTATAACATAACACCAACACATATTGGCCGTGTGACCCTAG
Source organism: Bettongia penicillata ogilbyi (assembly GCA_023548195.1). NCBI lineage: Eukaryota > Metazoa > Chordata > Mammalia > Diprotodontia > Potoroidae > Bettongia > Bettongia penicillata. The sequence goes on from JAJHZJ010000040.1 coordinate 1,248,453, forward strand.
CTAAGTCTTAATATGCTAGGTAATTCTCAAGGACTGTTGGTTTCAGAGAAACCATCAACTTGTGATTATATAGTTTCCTTACCTAGAAGCTCCCTATCCCATGAAATATAGTTCTAATCAAGTTAACCAAGTTAAATTGCCACAGAAAAAGTACAAGGGGTTACCAATCTAAGATAAAATTTGCTAGGATTTACAGGATTCATTCTGAGGTCATAAGATCAAGTTTAGAGCTGAAAGGGTCCCTAATGGTCATGTAGTCCAACTTCCTCATTTTGACAAATAAGGTCACTAAGATAAAGCGATGAGCTTAAAGTCACAAAAATATCAAATGGTAGTGGTGGGATTTGAACCCAGGTTCTTTTTAACTCCAAATTCATTCTTTGTTGCACTGTTCCATACTGCTTCTCCAGCCCTTCCAGTAGCACAGATGGTAGTAAGAGGAAAATAGCTGAAATAAGCTATTTATGACTTACACAGCATGAACCCTCTGCTTCAATCTAGTTCAGTGTTGACAGATCCATTCACTAAAGGGAATATAAAAACTATTTGTTCCCTTGTTGACAGTTCCCAGGAAGACATGAAAGTGTCTTTGGGCAGGGAACTGTAACTAATCAGTAAAGTCAATGACCTCCATCCAGGTCACATCTGAAAACCAGAGGTCGAACGACCCAGAGCCAGGTTGTACTGCTATGATTGTTACCTGTTCTGGGGACAAACAGATGGCTTCACAATCTCTTGGAAGTCAATCTGGAAATTAGAAAAAGGGCCAAATCAAACTTGAATTTTAAATAGGATGATATCTTTTTAATGAAATCGTCTGTTGCTACAGGTTGTGATATCAGAACTTCAGAAATGGATTGAGATTGAAAGAAAGTAATTAATAAACTGCTTTTTTTTAATAGCACCAACTCTCAGGTCAAAAGACTCTCACATTTCTGACCCTGGATGATCTCCACTCTTCATTCCCACCGACTTTATGAAAGAAAGAATTTATGTGTTAAACTATAAAAGCTAGTGGGCTTGAGGAATCTATATTCCATCTCTATAGGAGGTTTGGACAAATAGACTAGATAATACCACTCCTAACTTTTCTTCTGAACTAGAATACTACATGTCTTTAAAGAAATGATTTTTAAAGATCTATATGAACTAGATGGCTTCTGAGTTTCAACTCTAATTCTATGAATCTGTAATTTCCAAGAAGCTTTTCTGACTTCAATCACCTCACTTTAATGATTCTCTTACTTTTCTTTGTTATGACACTTTATTTGGCTTCTGCCTATCTGACTTTCTAGTTTAATTGACCAATCAATAAGTATTTATGGAACACTATATTCCCAGCCCAGAGCTGCAATACAAGAGTTATGACATGGTCCTTGATCTCACAGCCAGCTGAGAAACAGAACACATGAATGATGAAACTGTCAATGCTTATACCCCACCTAACAAAGATCATTATGGGCTGGCATACTTGGGAAACCTTGATTAAGAAGGTAGCAGAATACAAAGCCTCTGTAAGAGGTCTGTTGTGGTTTTCATATTGGCACCTCCAGTTCTTAACATAGTGCCTGACATATAGTAAGGGCCAGATGAATGCTTTTCATTCAGACATTCATTCAAAATACGTTCAAAAATAGTAGTAAATACAATCATGTTACATTATGATACACTTGTCTTGGTTTCATGCTTTAGCTTTTTCCTCCCCATCTGGATTGTGAATTCCTCAGGGTTAGGGGTGACTTCTCCTTCCTTTGTACCTCCTCTACGCCTTCCACCCCAAGTGTTTAAGAAACAATTCCCTACATATTTCACTCCTAAGGGCTTGCTGAATAAAGTTTCTTTTGGCAGATTTATACCCTATCTGATTATTGCAGAATGGCTTATGAGCCATAAATGCAGATTTAGATATCTTGATCTTTTATAGGGTTTCTGATTTTCAAATAGCATAGACTTTTCAGAGAAGTGACCTCTGAAATCAGGTGGATGTATAGCAATGAGAATACATAGGTATTGTACATAGGATTGGCTGCATATTTTAGAAGATTATAAATCTGTCTTAGAAAGATAGCATGTACATAGGTAAAATTTTAAAGTAAAGGGAGAGTGGAGTCTCTAAATGCAAATAAAAACATTATGTGAATAGCATCCTTAATTTTTGTGAGGCAGCTAGGTAACACTGTGGATAGAATTTTGGAGCTGGAAGTCAAGAAGATCTACTCTCAAAACCAGCCTCAGACACTGACTCTAAATAAATCACTTTAATTCCTGCTTGCCTCAGTTTCCTCAACTGTAAAATGGAGATAGCATCACTGCCTTCCTTACAGGTCTGTTGTGAGGATTAATATTGAAGGATATTAGTGAGGGATCATATTTTTAAGGCACTCAGCACAGAGCCTAGCACCTAGTAGGTACTATGGTATAGGAATGCTCATTCCCTACCCTATTTCTTTGATTGAAATCCCAGTCCAATTTGTCCCTTCAGACAGTGATCCTCAAGCCACATTTTACAGCCAAGGATGCTATTTCTAGTAGTTTGAAGCTCAGCTCACACATAGTTCCCCACCCCCACCTCCTGCTCCTGTCTGCTCCAGCATGCCCAATTTATCATCAAGACTCTCTTAGCTGTCTCACTTCTGGCAAAGGAGCTCCCTTCCCTGACCCTCCTCCCCTCTGCCCCTTCCCCCAAGGAAGGTCTTCCACCTGCTCTCCACTCTCTACTCACCATACCTCAGCACCTGGCCTATTTCTGTATACAGCTGCCAGATTTTAATATGACTCACTCTGATGATTATGTAGACAACCTGAGAAATTCACTGGGTCACCATTATTAACTCAAAGGAAACTGAAACCTTTATTACAGTCTTTGACCACAAGGTTGCATTGGTTTGAATTATTTGTTATTATAGGGCTAGGTCTGGACATCAGGACATTCCACCCCACCCTGCCCCACCTCCAGGATCTTTTAAGGCGAAAATAAGTAAATAAAATTTCAAAATAAATTTACTTTTAAAACATACATTTGAAATGTTGCATTGTTGTTACCAGAAACCAGAGTACTTATTAGCACAGTAAAGGTAGAAATCAAATATGCAAGAAAAACCATATTCGAATTCGAAATAAAAAAAATAGAGAAAAAGGGCATTAGACTTACATCCTGAAGTGCTGGGGGTTCCTTGTTTTCTTAAGAATTTTAAATCTTTCCTCTCTCTTTCCTCTTTTCTCTCTGCCTATAAAATGCTCCAATCTCCCTAATCCTCTAAGGCATCTTTCTTTTGACCTTTCTCTCTCATCCAGCTGCTATACCATTCCACCTCTCTTCCCTTTCATGATAACCTCCCTGAAAATATTGTCACCATCCAATGCATTGATTTCCTCACTACCCTGGAGAGCAAGTTCTGTTTTTTGCTTCTATCTCCTCAGCACTTGATAGAGTGTATGGCACATGGCAGACCCTTAATAAAAGCTCATTGACAAGTATAAACAACATGGTCAGAAATGGGGGTGGGGCACAGCAATGTATTTAGACTGCCAAGAATCGTTTTGATGAAGTTAGCTTCAACCCATACCACTTCTCTGGACTCTGTATTTTTAAATGTTACAACCCTCAGTAAGGCAGAGGTTCCTGACCTCTATGGTATATGTGCACCAAATTTTAATTTAATTCACTGTGATGATTATGTAGACAAAATGAGAGAGGTTCACTGGATCATCATTATTGACTCAAAGGAAACAAACCTTTATTACAGTCTTTGACCCCAAGGCTGCATCAGCTTGAATTGCTGTTACAGGGCTATGTCTTGACATCAAGACATTCCTCATCTCATCTCATTCTTTGGAGGTACAAAATCTTGACAAGGGGCTACGAGGAATAACTGGCAAATAATTATATTATCCTAGTGAAATATTCCAGAAGTAGAACATGTGGATCCAAACCCTGCCTTCTAACACAGACGGACCATGTGACCACATTCAAGTCAGTCTCTCTAAGACTGTCAATTGGAGGGAAGGGGCTGGCCTGAATTGGTATGTGGAGTTTTCTTATCCAAAAATCCTTCATGTGATGAAATTGTATGTCCAGCCCCTATTTCCTATGTACTGAATAAAGGTTTCCTTTTGAAAAATAATCTCTATTTTACTTATGTATCTTCCTATGGGAAATTCTAGAATGGTTTCTTTTCATGATGAAAAAAGTATAGGAAGACCATAGAACCATAGATTTAAATCTGAAGAGAATTTATGGCCCATACGGGTCAAACCTTCTCTTCATATTTTGTCATTATCAGTCTTACAGTGATGCCAGCCTTCAGATATGCCCTATCTTCACTTGTTTCTTTTTGCTTTGTTTTTGCTACTCAACATTCTTTAACCCAGAAAGTCAGAATGGCATCAAGAAAAGTTTTTAAAAATGTAATACTGCCCATTTTGCTCATTTCTGCATTCCAGACCTGGTGGACGCCAATGCAAACCAAGATGAGGTGAAGCAAAGAAAAAGGAAGATGGAGTGTGGCATGGAAAAGGAAGTAGGCCAATGGGCCTGGATTAGAGAATACATGGGGCATCACAGAAAGTAAGAACAGTCCGAGTCATGAAGAACTTTAAATTCAAGAGAAATTTACATTTGATCCTGAAAATAATAGAGTTGTTGGAATTAATTGAGTGGAGCAGGGGGTGACATGGTCAGAACTAAACTTCAAGAAATTCATTTTGGAAGCAAAGTGGAAATTGAAGTGGAATGGTATGGGAAGATTCATTAGATTGAAGTAAAGAGACCAGTTAGAAATTAGAAGTCTCCTGCAACAATCCAGGAAATTTGATGAGGGTGTTAACTGTGTGAGCGTAGAGAAGGGGACATAGATATAATAGATGCTGTGAAGTTAGAAGAGCAAAGAACTGGATACTTAACGCTGAGTGAGAAGAAGTCAGGGATTACACAAGTAACACAAATAGATGCTTTGGTTAATTTGCATTTTGGCTATATATTTTTATAGTTAGCTTAAGTACACAATTGGATGTTCTTATTTTCACTTTTTCTTTTAAGCCTGAAATTTATTCCTGGATTTCTTTGAGAGATAGCCTTAGAGTGTGGAAATGCATTCACCTGGGTGTCCAATGTAAATTTAACAAAAGTTCTTTTTCCCGATGTTTTCCACAGGGTCCTCCAGAGAATCTCCTACCTTCTAACTCTACTTGTGGCTTTTTTATATAAAATTCTTTGTTCTTGCTAGAGTATGATTGTTTTTCTGGGTTTTATATACTCTCATTTGTCTCCATTCTATAGAGGATGGCTTAAAGTGCCCTGTAAACTAGCAGTTTTCGGGTTAAGGATTAAATCTATATCTTCTTACAATACCTTTTAGCTTCCTATTTCTGATCAGGGTCATGACCATCATTCCAACATTGGACAAAAGACCTGAGGGCTCAGATTGAGTCACAGATTCTTTCTTCCTTCCCTCCTTCCTTCTTTCCTTCCTTCCTTCCTTCCTTCCTTCCTTCCTTCCTTCCTTCCTTCCTTCCTTTCCATTCCAGTTAAGGACAACAGCAAACAATTACTTTTGAATGTATTCCTCTCTCCCCTCCCCATTATCTCCAGGATTAAAACCAAAAATCCTCTGGCATTGAAAAGACCTTTATAACCTCAGCCTCTGTATCTCTCTGTGTCTGTGTCTGTGTCTGTGTTTCTGTCTGTCTGCCTCTCTCTCTCTCTCTCTGTCTCTCTCTCTGTCTCTCTCTCTGTCTCTCTCTCTCTCTCTCTCTCTCTGTCTCTCTCTCTCTCTCTCTCTCTCACACACACACACACACACACACACACACACACACACACACACACTTTTCCAGTTTTCTTATATCTTACTCCCTACCACATATTTTTTGATTCAATGGCTTCCTTGCTGTTCCACAAACAAGACACTCCATCTCTTGGCTCTGCCATTTTCTCTGGCTGTCCTCTATGCCAGGAGGCTTCCCCATCCTCATCGCTACCTTCTAACTTCTTGGCTTCCTTCAACTCCCAGCTTAAATTCCACCTTTTGTAGGAAGCCCTTCCTGACCTTCTTAATTCTAACTTCTTCCATCTGTTAATTATTTCTTATCCTACTTTAGCTTGTTTGTACATATTAGTTTGCTTGGTATCTCCCCCATTAGATTTTGTTCTGCCCAAGGGCTATATTCCCAGCATTTAGCACAGTGCCTAGCACAGTTTACTGAATGGTACCCCATGAAAATTGGCTTAGATAAAGGTGATTTCACTTTTCAGAGGAGAATTTTGTAATTTAGTGGAAAGGGCCTTGTTTTTTAGATTCAGAAGACCCAGGTACAATTCAACATTATGCTGATAAACAACTTTCTGGTGAAAAAAAGTACATGTAACATGCTATAAAGTTTTGTCTTTATGAACATTTTTCTAGAACTTCCTCAAGAAAATCAGCAAAACAATACACCTCACCCTAACTGGTAGCATTTTTGACGTGTAAATTCTCATATTGGAAAGTTGACAATCATCTCTCAAAAGCCAGTATGAACTGATACCAGAACATTCCTGGTTCTGGTTCAAACTCTGTCACTAATTAGTCATCTGGTCTTGGGCAAAGACTTCAGTTTCTCCAAAGCTGTTTCTTTCTCAGGAAAACAAGTGTCAAGAATCATCCTACTGCAGTTCAGGAACTCTACTGTTTAATCATCCTAGGCAATATTTTACCTACAAGTGATTAACAAATTATGTCTAACTGGAATGTGGTGGGGAGGATGGAGAGGGCAGAATAACTGAGCTCTTTCATTCAGCCCCAGTAAAACTGCAGGTGGGCATCATTGATTCACATTTGGCTGGACTGAGGAGGAAGATGTTAATAGAGAAGAACCATCATGATTTAAAATTGATTTGTGCCTTGAAAAGGAAAGAACACCACATCCACTGACTTTCAGATCTGACCCACAAAGCTTGGAATGCAGAAGATTCAATGTTCCTTCCAATTCTAAAGAGCACAAAGTTACAGATGTAAAAACAGGGCAAATGTCAAGAATAAGATGGAAGAAGTAACCAGGGTTGAAATACACAAATATTCTGAGGGGTTTTGTTTCTCATTCTCTTCTAAAGTCTCTTCCTAGGAGCTTTTAGGCATTTCTACTTTTTCCTAGTGGTTTACATGACAACTACTTTTAGGTTTAAGACAGATATCAATTTTTAAATCTATTTCCATCTTAATTTCAGAAAGACTTATGTACTTTGGATAATTAGGGTCATTGTTAAGGATTATTATATTGACTTGTAGAAGCCATTTTCATGATTTTTATATAAAAAATTATTTTATATATAATATATATTATATTTATATATAATTTTAAAATATATTTTTATATTAAATATTGAGCTAGAAATTTTATAGATTGAAAATTCTTTTTAAATATTTACTAGAATTTTAGAATACATACTTAAAAATTCTTTTTAAATACTTCTTTCTCAAGAAATATTTAGTAGGGTTCAGAGTACCAAACATCCCTTGTCCAGTGCTGAAAATAGACTACTGGTCATTTTTTTTGTTCATGACCCCAGATTCCATTTTCTGATCATAATCTGTTGTATCATTTCACCCCTTTCTCTGCCTTGCAATCCCAAAACTGTTCCTCCTCACCCTGATCTCCAATCCCTTGACCTCTCAGGTTTTTGGCGGCCATCCCCCCTGTACTGGAAACACTCTTTTGTGCCCATTTGGATCCTTTGATCTTCAGCTCTACACTGATCTCTTTCTTTGAGTTCCTTTGCCTCCTTTACCTATTGCCAATCTTGCCCTGCTAAGCTCCAGCCTTGGACTGCTCTCACCACCTTCTGCCTTCATTCCTACTCAAGATGCTGCGCAAGGAAGCTATAGAAAATTATGAAATTGTGATGATTTCACTACAAATTTATGCTATTTGATCTCAATGAGGCCCTAACTGCTTCAAGACGATCCATTTATAGCTTCCCAATCAGGTCACCATATAATAGTTCTAGAGGGATGAAAAGATTTAGAAATGTCAGAAAAAAGCGGGGGTATGAATACTTACCCTAACTGCTTCCTTGGTTCTGGAGCCTTTTCTATTCTCCCCCTATAGTATTTCACTTGGGGATCTTATCAGCTGCCATGGATTCAGTTAACATCTCTATGCTTATGATAACTCCTCTCTTACTTTCAGTCTCCCATCTCCAACTGCATAATGGACATTTTGAACTGTATGTGAATAAGTACATTAAACTGAACATGTCCAAAATGAAAATCTTCCCCCAAACCCATCCCTCTTCTTAAACTTTCCTACTACAAGTAAGGATGCCATCATCTTCCCAATGATCCAGGTTCACAACCTGGTGTCATCTTCAACATCTCACTCTCTCCCTGCCCCTTATCCAATCTTTTGCCAACTCATGATTCTATTTTCAAAACATAACTTGTATACATACATTTTTCTCCTCTGACATTGCTAAAACACTAATGTAGACCCTTATCACTTCATGCTGGATTACTGCCATAGCTTTCTGGTTGGTCTCTCTGCTTCACATCTTTACCTACTCTAATCCCTCTTCTCTCAGCCATCAGAGGGATTGTCCTCAAAAGCAAGTCTGGCCCCATTAAAGCAACTCTAAAGTTTCCTTATTACCTCCAGAATCAAATATAACATTTTTTGTAGAAGTTTGGAAACCCCTCATAACCTGGACCCTTTCTACCTTTCCAATCCATCGTCTTCATTTCATGCTCCCCAGTCCCTACTCCTTGTCATGTATTCTGAGATCCAGATCCAGTGATTTCTTATTCTCATATAAGACACCTAGTCTCCCAATTCTGTGTTTTCACTGGCTGCGCCTTTATTCTCTCTCTCTCTTTCCTTATCTCTATCTCCTGGCTTTTGTGCCTTCCTTCAAGTCTCAACTAAAAACCTACCTTCTATAAATCTTCCCCAACTCCCCTTAATGTTAGTACCTTTCTCTATTGATTATCTCCAATGTGTTATATATGTGCATGTATATGTGTACACTTTTTTTAATTATTAAAGGGGCCATCTCTTGACTCACTTCTTAAAGAGCCCTATTCACTGAATAGGTATTACTTCACTCAAAGTGAGAACCTGAAAAGACCTTAGTAAAAAGGGTCAAGGTCTCCCAGTGCATCCTGGGTCATCTCCAATCTTCCTGCTGTATATCGGGCCACAGGTCCCAGATGACTCTGGAGGAGAAAGTGAGACTGGTTACCTTACACAGCCTTCCCTCACTTAAATATGTCATGTCCTCATCTTCCTGATGTCACAAACACATCCTGTGAGTACTCAAAGCTGCTTGAATGAGGACCCAGCTGGCCAGTTCCAGTTGGGTACCTCAGCTTGTCCTCTCTTCTTCTTTCCCTTTAACTGAGGGTGATCTGCCCAAAGTAAGGTAAATTTTGATTCAAAAGCTACCTAGTTAACTTGGGGTTTACTGGCTAAATTTCTCTCTTGGAGACCAACTTTTAAACCCACTCTGGAGCTCATAGATTGGACAATAGATCTCTGCCCAAGCACCACTTCACGGTTATTTTTTGGGCTCTCTTGGCTTAGAGTAGAGGTGAATAGTAACTGTTCCTCTTTTGGCCATCAACCCTGAGGACCTTCCTCTCCTAGTTTGAATTCTTTTTTTCTCACCAAGGGGCCATCCTTTGACTCACTTTTAAATAGGCCTATTCACTCAAGGTAAGAACATGAAAAGACAGCTTAAAAGGGCCAGGGTCTCCCACTACATCCTGGGTCACCTCTGGTCATCCTGACGAATAGCATGCCATTGGACCCAGATGTCTCTAGAGGAGAAAGTGAGGCTGATGACCTTTCACAGCCCTCCCTCACTCAAATCAAAGTCAACTGCAAGTCATGTCATCACCTCCTTGATGTCATGGTCCCCTTCAAGAACGACAAACACCACACACACACACACACACACACACACACACACACATATCTATCTTGTCCATGTGCATACAATTGGTCACATTTTTCCCCATTAGATTGTTAACTCCCTTTGAGAATGGGGACAATTTTTTTAACTTTGTTTATCCAGTGCATAGTATAGCTGCCTGAGTGGGGACCCAGCTCATCCTCTCCCTTCTGTCTCCCTCACCCCTTCCTTTGGTGTATACTGGCTAGATGTCCTTTTCTTCCTTCCTTCCCTCCTTTCCTTCCTCTTTCTTTCTTTCCTTCCTTCCTTCCTTTTCATTCCCAAAATCTTAAATTCAGTGCACTCTGAAGCTCATAGGTTGGACAACAAGAGGTCCCTGTCCAAGCTCCACTTAATGGCTGGCTTAGAGTGATTATCAATAATAAGTTTCTCTTTCTCTCCCAGTTTGATTTAGTTTTTTTTTTCTTTTGCTTCTTAAAAGGGCTATTCCCTGACTACTTCTTAAAGAGACCTATTCACTCATTGGGCATTACCTCCCTCAAAGTAAGTCAAAAGGCCTAGCCTTAAAAGACCAAGGTCTCCCATTTCATCCCAGGTCATCCCTGATGAATATCTGATTACTAGATCCAGATGGCTCAGGAAGAGAAAGTGAGGCTGGTGACATTGCGCAGCCCTCCCTTACTCAAAACAAAGTCAAGTGAAAGTCATGTCATCATTTCTCTGATGGCATTGTCTTCTTTGAAAACAAAGGTTAAACACAACAACAACCTGTGAGCATGGTGCCTGGTAAATAGTAGAGGTTTAATAAATGTTTATTTACTGACTAAATTTAGAAGAGGTAGACAGTGTCCATTTCACCACATGGAATTGAATAAAATCATGCCAACTACATAATGCCAACTACCATCAACTAGAGGTGCCATTACCAGGGAGAAAGATAAAAGATAGAAGTGCAATATTTCCCTGTGTGCATTGCAGTTAATATTATTTTCACTTTCTCCTCAACAATAACATCCCAAATAGATAATAAATGCCAGTGGAAGAAAAAACACTATTGTTTGGGACCTTTTGCTCTGTTGTGCCCAAGCCAACCTTTACAACACAAGGTGTAGGAATTCAGAAAACATGCAGTGTCTCTGATCCACATATTGTCCACATTCCTTCATCTTGTTCCCCACCTACTTACTCATTTGTGCAATTTATGTGTTTCTCTGAGTTCCTAAATAGGGCTTAAGTTATCCAGGAAGGATTTAGTTACCTTAGAATCTATGTGCATCCTCAGACCAAAGAGATAAATTGGAAGTCTACTCAGGGCTTCCAGATCAAATTTGATTCAACCTAATCCAGCATTCTGCCAGTTCAGTGTGTGCTTAATAATATGTTTCTGAAGCTCCCCTGAAAAGGGACGAGTTCCCATACAATGAAGAGATTGGAATGAGGTTCTTGTAGGTCTATTATTTGGTTAAAAATAATGTTAAGCACAATTCACAGTTCAAAATTAGTCTAACATTAAAAGAGCATAGTGAGTCTGATGTTCCTGGGTGATTCTTCCTATGTCTCACATTGGGGAAAGTTATGTGTGCTAGACAGCACTTCTAGTTGCCTGAAGTCTTGGGCCCAGAGGACATCAAAGGATTCAGGCCATGATATATCTGTGTCACAAGATCAGTGACACCTGCAACCCTAAAAATAAAATGTCCTAAGCTCTATTCTACTCTCTCACGTGTCTGTGTCAAAGGTCCTTGGATCTCGACACTGGAAACTGTGGGAACTCAGTAGCAAGTCTTCTGAATATTATAGAGACCCAGAATAAGCACTGTATACAAAGCTTTCTATTTGTAGATGTGCAGTCAGTCTCACTGAAAAGGCTATACACAGATTTGCTAATATTGCAAAATATTGACCTATCAATATCACAGTAAACATGTCAAATGGAAAACAAATCCTTACACATGATCTATCATGAGATATGATGTTTTTGTCAGGTCTTGAGATGTGTTTCTAGTGCTCATAAAGACAGAGGTCAAATAGTCTAACATATTCATTTTACAAATGAGAAAAACAGACCCAAGGAGATAAGTATGCTGTCAAGGTAGCTAGCATCTGAGTTGGGAATTAAACTCTATCTTGTCTGTGCTCTTCCCTTTTTACCATACTGCTATCCTCTCTTTCAAAATGAGGATTTTTAGAGTGAATTTCATATACTTCTTCCCCATGGTAGACATATAAATTTGGTGGATTCTAAACATGAGTCCTTCCTTGCTTCAATTACCTAAGCTTAAGTGAATTAGATTCTGAGGATGACCTGGCAGTATAAGGTACCAGACACTGAAATCCTTGCTTGAGCTGAACTACCAAGCATTCAAACTATGCTTCAGAGAATGCAACTCCAATGGGCTGGCCACGTTGTTCGAATGCAAAATGTATGCTTGCCAAAAAGACTATTTTATGGAGAACTCACATGGGGCAGGTGATCGCATGGTGGTCAGAAGAAATGATACAGGGACACTCTCAAGGTCTCTCTCAAGAAATTTGGATTTGACTGTGCAACATGGGAGACACTAGCACAGGACCACTCAGCATGGCATGCCCACATCAGAAAGGGTGCTGTTCTCTATGAGCAAAACAGAATTGAGACAGCACAAAGTAAATGTAGGATGTGCAAATTTGGAGTATCCACCCCAAATATTCACATGGAATATCTATGCCCAACCTGTGGTGGAGCATTCCTTACTCATATTGGTCTCATCAGTCACAGTTGGACACAGTGAAATTTCACTTTCTCATGGTGATGTCATTTTGGTCCTCTTCAAAAACAAAGGACAACAACCAGCCAGGTGAATTAATTTTATGAAGGCTCTGATTCCAGCTATTGTATTTATTATTTGTGACCTCAGACAAGTCATTTCACTTCATTGGGTGTCAGTTTCCTCATTTGTAAACAAGGGAGTTGGATTAGATGACTTTTAAAGTCCCTTCCATCTCCAAATGCATGATCTCAACAATTTCTTTCTAGCCATATTCTCATTTTGTCATTGTTCAGTTGTTTCAAAGTCCAACCCTTCATGATCCGATTTGGGATTTCCTTGGCAAAGATACTAGAGTGGTTTGCTATTTCCTTCTCCAGTTCATTTTACAGATGAGGAAATTGAGGCAAATTGTTAAGAGAATTGCCCAGAGTCACAGAGCTAGTGTCTGAGACCAGATTTGAAATCAAGAAGGAGAGTCTTCCTAACTCCTGGGCTGGCATTCTATCCACTGGGTCACCTGTGTCAGCCATCTTCTCATTTGCCTCCCCTAAAAATCTCATTGCTATAAACAGCTCCAGACCGATTCATGGGTATTATTCATGGTAATAGCCCCCCTGAGAATGAAGGATAATAGAGATAGGCTGAGTACCCTGGGAATCCCCACACCAATGGACCATCATCCTTGCTTATTTAGGTTGTGACTAGTTAGGAATACATTAGTCTTCAGGCCAAATAAATAACGAAGTCAGTTAACTCCACCCTGTGTTATAGTTTAAAAATCACAGTCCTAATAATCAGCCAGTAAAAACGCATCTTTGCTCATGGAAGAGGACACAGCACAAACAAAAAAAAATTACTATTGGGGGAAAAGAAACAACCCGGAGAGCAAGTCCTATTGACCATCATCTCCATGCATCACAGTTAAAATTCAACTACGAAACACATACCCTTTACTAGAAAGTGACCGAGCAGCGATTATTTTTTTTTCTGCCATCATCCACTTGAGTTGATTGCTTGAAGATTTCAAATCTCATAATCCAAAATTGCCTCACTCATCCCTACTTATGCATTCTGTGTTACTTTAATCCCATGTCCTCCAGAAAGTTCTCCACAGGCTTAATAAATGTCCATTGTTGAAACTAAGGACATTGATTTAAAGTATATCACTTGATTTAGGTTTGGCACATCCTGTTACAACAAATTCTAGCATTAAAAGAAAGAAAGAAAACCTAAGGATTTTAATCTGGTGACAAATTTCTTCTCACTATGGTCCTTCTTCTTTTGAATGCTGTAATCTGACAGCAATTTTACTCTCTGATCAACATTTTAAGATTCATTTTGTTCAAATCAGCCAACTACTGTTTCTCCTACTTTTTTCAGTACATCATGTGATAAAAGACTTCACTGCAATGTAATTGTGATATTGCCAAGGCACACACACACACACAAAATTCTCACCAGGGTAGGGACATGGGAGTGGGGAATACAGAAGTCCTCCCTATGGCTCTACAGAATTCTCAAAGGTCAAGGCATTCTGCAAAGATTGTTCATGAATATATCATTAACCCCACATTGGTTATCAATAAAAGTGTCTGATTCCCCCACAACTCACCAAAAATAATTTCTATAGGTTTTTTCCTCAGCTCCAGTACGATTAAGGGTCACCTGATCCTCATAAAAATTGAATTAAATTTTCTCTTTGTTAGCTTCTCCTCACTTCCCATTCCAACTCAGGACAAAATGCAATGACCTTTTCTACTCTGATGTCACAAATTCTTGTACCAATGCCTTGGTCGGACTTGGGCTGCTCCTCATACAAGTGTAAGAGGACACCCTGTGCTACTTATCACTTAGCAGCTGGTAGAGGACACCAAGGTGTGAGTCTTTGCTCTAAAGGCCTTTCTGTTTCTTAGTAACTGAAAGAGAATACAACCCTCTGGGAAAGGAAGTGCTTAGACAAGGAAGCTTAAAGCGATTTGCCATTTTGAAGCACCTATATGACAAAAGTTTTGAGAGAAATACTTTTGTTAATTTCAGGCTTACCTCCTCTGATTAGGCTATAGAGCTTTATAAAGTGTCCCAAAAGTCTTGGTAGGACATTTTGGGGGATTCTGTATTATATAGCAAGTATTCAGATATTTAATCAAGCTTCTCTGTCCTCTCTGTAGAAGCTGGGGAGGAAAGCTGTAGGTATCAAGTTTCTCAAAGGATCACTGGAGAATTTGCTGAAGCCAGCCTCTTGTGCTATAAACATTAATACTAAAAAGTGAGAATAGCATGAATTTTTTGGAAAGCAGGATGAATTTAGAGTTGGAGGGCTTGGGTTCTAATTCAGATCCAGAGTTTGCCACTCCCTACTTGCCTACTTAACCTTGCTAGGCTTCAATTTCATCATCTATTAAATAAGGGTATTTAAAAGAAAAAAATGGACAATTCTGACTATGTCAAATTTAAAGACTTTTGTAAAAGCAAAATCAATCCAGCTAGGATGTGATAGAAAGATGTCGATTCAGGGATTTTTTTTTCCCATCAAAAAACTCTGATGTAATCTTGTTCTCCAAGATATCTACAGAATTTACACCAATGTATAAGACTAGGCAGCATTTCCTAATAGTCAAGTAGTCAATAAATATAAACAAATAAATTTCAAAAGAACCATAGGTGTCTCCAAGAGAACTGGAGAATTAAAGTAAATTACCTCTTCAATTTTGTAAAGTAGATGCTCATCACTTAGGAAATAGTTAAACTAATTGTGTTAGATGAATATCATGGAATATGATGGTGGTATAACAAATGCTGAATGTGATGAATACAGAGAAGCATGGAAAATATCTAAATGAATTGATGCAAACTGAAGTAAAGCAGAGTCAAGAAAATAATATTAACAATGACTATAGCAGTGTAAACAGAAAGACACACATAAATATTGCAAAACTGCAAAAAAAATTATGGCTTGTAAGAAGTGATATGAAGACATTCTCATGCCTTTGCAGATGTGGGGGGTTCATAAGGGTTACTCATGGCATATATTTTCAGACTTTTTCAATGTATTAATCAATTTGGTTGATTTTTTCCTGGTTCTTTTGTCTTAAAAAAATTTTTTTTTACACAAGGTGGTTCTCAGGAAAGGGGAAAAGGAGAGATACTGGGAAAAACTGGCAGCATAAAAAACAAAATACATCAAAAGAATTTATTTAAAACTACTCCATTTTAGAGTAGCTACAGGAAGACACACCATAATTCACTGTCAGTCTAATTGTGAAATGGTTCAACTCTGGAAAATGTTTGGAATCATATAGAAAAAAGCAACTGCACTGATCACATCCCTTGATACAAAAACTCCTCTGTAAGTTTATATCCCCAAAGAGATCAAAGACAAAAAGATCCCATGTGTAACAAAATCCATAGAGCATTTTTTTGTGGTTGTAAAAAAATAAAATAGAAGCAAAAAATGTTCTTGTTGACTGGGAAAGAGCTGAACAAATTTTTTATATGAATGTATATGAATTTTTATATGAAATTTTTATATGAATATTATTGAAATATAAGAAAGGATAAATATAAGAAATTCAAAGTAACATGGGAAGACTTGTAGGTACTGATGCAAGATGAAAAAAATATACTACAGTATATATATAAAAATATACTACAGTAAGATGAATGAAAAGAACACTAAAATGAAACTATGCCCTATAATTGAAATGATAATCTTGGAAGTTAAGAAATGAGGAAACATACCTTCCCCCTTTCTTTGGAGAGGTAGGGGACCATGAGCCTGCAATGTTATGTACACTGTCTGAAATGGTCATAGCATTTGTTGGTTTTTAAAATCATATTTCTTGGTGTAAAAAAAGGTAAGTCACTCAGCTGGGAGAATTATATGCAGAAATGATTTTGGTTTTTTTAAGTCTTCAATAAAACTTAAAAAAAAATAAAATAAGGGTGCTAGACTTAATGACCTCTAGCCAGAAATCAGTAACACTAAGATGACGATAGCTTCTGATATGAGTTAATTGCATATGACATTTAACAAAATATAAGTAACTATAAGCCAATTATCTTTTCTTAAATATTTACATTTGTTTTCAAAAATGCTACCATTCCTATTAAGTGTGGTAGTGGTAGTTTGTTTTTTTATAGTGACTCATGGGCAGCAAGTTATCAGGCCTTGTAGTTTTTGGTTCTGCTAAAATGATCTGCCAAGCAAAAAAGCTGGACAACCATTTTCTTACACGCTGAAAATTTGAAGTCCTGAACAATCATTATACTCTGGTATCAAAAATGACAGCAATTATGCATATGTCTAAAATGGAACCCTAAGCATGTCATGGTACTAAAGAAAAAATAGATTAAAAGTTTTTGGAGAGCCTTTGTTCATGTTAAGGACAGGTGGGGAATTCTCTGTTAGGCTTTCAGGTAAATTATTTGAAACATTATTTTCAATAATTAGCCCTAGTGGGGTAGCTAGGTGGCAAAGTAGAGAGAACACTGGCCATGGAGTCAGGACTTGAGTTCAAATATGACCTCAGAAAATTATTAGCTATGCCACCCTGGGCAAGTCACTTAACTCCAATTGTCTCAAAAAAAAAAAAGTAAAAAAAAGCTGAACCTTAGCTCCCAAATACATTGTTTTTATGATTAAAATCTTTAGATTTTTCCTCTTAAATTAGTTGAGTGGTTTGGGGCTAGAAGAGATCTCCATATACTTGTGACTATTCATTTGACTCTTGGCTTTAGAGCTATTTGCTAATAAGAATTCTTTCATTCATCATATTTGTATCTCTAGTAGTGAGTATTTAATGAATACTAACTGGTTGATTTCCTAACCTGTGCTCTTTGCCCAAAGGGGCTGCCCTATTCTCTCCCTCCCCTTCCACACTTGTATACCAGCTATCCCTTCCACGCTTAGAGGTTAGGAGAGCAACACCCCCTTGATCTGGAAAATCTGCATAAAATTTTTTGGCCCTCCCTTTGTACCAGGGAAGTAGTCTGAATTACTGTGGCATTAAAAGATAAAATATGTTGATCTCATACAATACTATGTATATATTTTATTCATTTCTGAGTTCCTTAAACTTTTCTATTCCATCTATGGCTTCCACAAAACTCGCCCGAAATTCCCATTTAATTTCTTAGGCCAACCCATGATATATCAAAACCATGAAGGGGAAAGCTGTGATGTGGAATGGATAATTGTATATCATAAAAAGCCAGATTTGGGTCTGTTCTACTTTCTAATATAACTTTCTTTTTTATGTCTAGCCTAGTGACTGATTCTTTCTCTTGCTGTGCTTTTCATCACATTGTCCCCTGCCCCTACCTCATTATTTGTTGAGTGGTTGAATTAATGTGAACTAACAAGAGGTCCACTGAGCAGCAGGCAGTCTGAAATGGACCAGGTCTTCACAGTCACATCTTCCTTCTAGGCAAACTCTGGGAATTGTCCACGGTTGTGGACTGATGAACTGCAAGATGAAAGGAGTATGAAAGTACAGGGTAACAGTAAAGGCAGCATTCGAATGCCTAACCATGAAGTTCTGGATGAAAAGGGTAGTTTACTGTAATACAGAAGCTCTTATCATTAGGAATTAAGTGAATGAAGCTAAAAACATTGTTCTCTGTTGAACTAGTTAGAGCAATGCTCATAGATCCACAGTCTTATGGTCAGAAAAAACCTAAGGAGTCATTGAATCCAACCTCTTCCTTTTATGGATGGGGAAAATGAGTCCCAGAGAGGTAGTGTTTTGCATATGATCACAAAAGAAGTAAGCAAAAGAGCTGCAATTCAAACCTAGGTAGTCTGAATTCAAAATCCATTACTTTCCCCCAATATCAACTGCCTCTCATTATTCTTAAATTGTTGATACAAGTAACCAGTGCAGTACATTTTTATCTTGTCTACTATACAATAAAGATATAATGTACATCCTGGGGAAAAAAAAAACAAATTGACAATATAAGAAGACTGCTGAAACTGCTGTAGTAAAAGGTGGGAGCCACAGAGCAAATGTTCTCTTTACCTGTGACCCTCCACGAGGTCCACTAGAAATCTGCTATGCGATTCCTATGCCATGATTGGTTAGGATACTTCAAACAGAAGACATAAGATCTTGGCATTTTAGATTAACCTATCCTTGAACAAGGGAGAACAGAGTACATCCTACCTCCATCAACAGGAGGTCCTAGCACTCCACCAATGACTTCCTATTCAGAAAATACAATTATGGCTTGATTTTTAAAAACTGTGCATTTGTGGACATTGTTATTCGGTCATTTCTGACTCTTTATGACCCAATTTGGGGTTTTCTTGGCAAAAATGCTGAAGTGGTCTGCCATTTCCTTCTTTAGTTCATTTTACATACCAGGGAAACAGATCACACTGCTAATAAGTGTCTGATGCCAGATTCAAACTCAGGTCTTCCTGACCCCAGGCCTGCCATTCTATCCACTGTGCCACCTAGAGTATACATACATTCATGAAAAACTAGCACTATCACCAAAAGAATTACAGACTAACTTTACTCTAAGTGGCTTCACTCTTCCCTCTGTACGCCAACTCCCACATACTTGGAGCATGCATTCCCAACAGACAAAAAAAAACTTAAAGAAAACTCTTCCAATCATCCTTCTCCCTTTATTAAAAGAAGCCAAAAAACCACAAACATCAATTTTAGATTTTAGTTGGGGTATGTGGCTTGAATCATAGACTCTTAGAACTGGTCCCAACCCTAAGATCTCTTCTTTTCAAGGCAGGTAATTACTAAACAATCATCATCATACACTTACCTTTCTCTTTTTCAAGATCTCTAGAGATAAATTCCATAGTCTCTCTCTCTGATCATGATCTAGCCACATATGTAGTTGAGATATATCATGCCCAATTCACCTTTCATTGGATTCTAAATTAATTCCATGTGTATTTAAGAAAGGAAGAGTATGTGTGACTCATTATAAATGTTAGCAATCATAGTATCTATAAATGGATTTAATAAATAGCATTTGCTTCATTTTTTAGTTGTTAGGTATAATTCCAGTTGACCTATTTCATAGTCTATATTGTACACCAGAAAAAATACTTTCTGGTTCTGGAGTTAGAGGACCAATGTTCAAATCTTACCAGTAATTCTTACTTCCTGGGTCACTTTAGGCAAGTCAGAACCTCCTTAGAGGAAAATGAATCTCGGTTTCCTCATCTGTAAAATAAGGAGAATGGACTGAGTGACTTCAAAAGGTCCTTTCCAGCTCTAAATCTATGATCTTATCTTTTCACCCAATTTAAGAGAAAATCTTATTTCAGGTAGGGGATTCACATGTCAAAGGATGAGGCAGACACAAAATTGATTAGAAAAAGATTGTATCCCAAAACAATTATCGAAGGAAACAAAAAGGAATTCTGGGTGAAGAGCACTTTATAAGGGCAGCTAAGTGGTGCAGTGGATAGAGCACTGGGTGTGGAGTCAGAAAGATTTATCTTCCTGAGGTCAAATCTGTGTGAGCCTGGGCAAATCACTTAGCCCCGTTGGCCTCAGTTTCTTCATCTGTAAAATGAATTAGGGAAGAAAATGGCAAGATAGTCCAGTATCCATGTCAAGCAAGCACTAAACGGGGTCACAAAGAGTTGAGCAAGACCAATAAACAACTGAATGACAGCACTTTGTTGTTACTATCCTCACTCAAGTTAATTGGGACTTAGTGAATTCTTTTCCCCAAACTCCCTATGTCACTACCACCTTGACCTAATTATCTTCATCTATTTGCCTTGGTCTCCCCATTTTAAACCAAGGATTAATCTTCATCAGCTCCATAAGAGAGCAGTGTGGATTAACAAGTGAAGAGTTTAGAGTATTTTCTAAGGCTTAGATGAAAGGTGCTGCAAATAGAAAGTGTTATTACAAATAACATGTGTTCACAAGCCAGTACACATGCAACCAACTGGTGAGGTTCCTTGATTTATAGACTACATGATTTTAAGGAATCTGAATCAAAGTTGAGCTGGAAGAAAAGGAGTTGTTACCACCCAGCATCCACAGACTTCATCCAAACCATAATCACATTAAGTGAACATAAGCATTTGATCACAGTATGTCAAGACAGAAGACAGCATTTGTTGTTTGGGAATCAAATAGGAAACTTTCTGTGTACAGAGGTATTCCTAAAAGTGGTAAAAATGAATTCTTGCAAAGTGAATCACATTTTCTCCTGACATAACTTCAGGGATACACTTCCAGAGGAAAAGATTTGGGCACCCAAAGAAAAGTCCTGCTTATTAGAGCTGCAAAGAATATTAGAGGGGTCCTAAATTTTGAGGTGAGAACACTTGCCCAAGGTTATAGATAATAAGTGACAAATAGCAAACATGGTTTGAACCTTTGTCACAAAAGGGGTCTTTTCCACTGCTCAACACCCTTCTATACAATACATTCAAAAATTCCCCTGACACTCAGAAGGACATTCATATAGCATAGGCTTTCCATATATGC
Source organism: Bettongia penicillata ogilbyi (assembly GCA_023548195.1). Taxonomy (NCBI): domain Eukaryota; kingdom Metazoa; phylum Chordata; class Mammalia; order Diprotodontia; family Potoroidae; genus Bettongia; species Bettongia penicillata. The sequence continues at coordinate 1,269,569 of JAJHZJ010000040.1, forward strand.
CATCTTCACTGGTCATAGATAAATCCAAGGTGGCTGTTAGTTTGCCAGCCATGGGCGGTAGAGTGGGGGTGGGGGGAGAGTGGGAATGGGAACCTCCAACCCATACAGGAGTGAAGCTCTTATATGAAGTAGATTCTCATTCATCTCATCCTGTACTTCAAGGGTTCATAAATCAGAAAGCCCTCCCACAATAAATGAATCACAGGGTCTCTCTATTCACTTTGGATGCTGGCCTCTTCACAGAGCAATTGCATATCTTTCGATAGCAACTAGAGATGGAAATTGCTAATTAACTCCTCAGGGAAAAGACTGACACAGTGCCTTTCAACAGTTCTGGCTCTCTGGTGAACTCCTCACTCCCTATTAGAATTTAGATTTCTCTGATCTCTCAGGGAGGGATTAGGTTACTTACTATGCAAACCTATGTGCTCCTTAGATCCTCTACTCCACTCCTGCCCTGGGGTGCCACTAATGGACAAGGATGAAGCGAGGAAAGAAAGCTGGGGAAGGTAGGGGTCATGGGGTGAGAGTAATCAGAGTGGGGACAGAGTTGTGCAGACCGAAAGGGAGAAGACAGGCTCTTTCCTGAGGCAAATTTACAAGTTCACAAACGTGTCACAGAATGTAAGACACTGTACTAACACACCATTCAGAGAGAATGTTGGCAGAGCCTCAAGCAAAGCTGTAGACTCAACACAGAGGAGGATGTATGCAGGGCAAGTAGGGCTGTGTAATCTTAAATTATAGTGTTAAATGGGAGCTATGGGAAATGACTGTGTTTATCCATAGTATGTGGAAGTCCCCCACGCCAGCTCAAATGCTGCCGCCACAATGGAGCTAAAGGAATCATGGCACCTCCAAGATATCTTTGCCAATTTCCTATTTATTGAGGGACTGATTATTCAGTTTGTAAATTAACCCAGATCCGCTGTTTTGCTTCCTGGCTTCTCTTACCACTTTCTGACCATTTCACTGCTGGCCTAAAAATTCAAACGGGGATAAGAAGAAACCAGCAAAGGAGGTAAAGTTTAATCATTCCTCACCTCCCCCCATTTTTCTATTTGATACCTCAGATAAAAGCCGTTAAGGGAAATGACACTGAAAATACAGTGTGCTCCTAGTTATCCAAGCTGAAGATAGATCTCAGCTTAAGCTTCCCTGTCCTGGGTGAATTATCTACACTTTTCAGTTATCATACATGCCAGTGCTCCCCTTCTTTGAAACCAGATGCTCAAGGGTTGATTGCTTCTTTTTCTACCCCAGTACCATGGATAATTGAAAACCAATTCTACCAAAAATCCACCAAAGGTTTTATATTTATTTTTAGCACATCACATTTGAGCAAAACCATTTTAGAAAAAAAAAAGGAAGATGATAATTTAGTCCTTGAACTGATGAAAGTAATTTTTAACATGTTGAATAACTGAGTCTCTATGACATAACAAGTTCACAGTTAATATATTTAGCTAGTTTCCTGCCTTGAGACTAGGTTCAGAAAAACAAAGGGATGAAAATCCTAGGTATGGACGAAGGGAAACAAACACACTTCTCTCCAACTCCTCGCTTAGTCTCACTTATGACAGCGTTGTTTTTGCCTGACCCTATCTAGAAATCATTTTATGCCCGAAAGCATATCATTTTAAGCCCTGGAACATATCTCGCACTTCAGAAATGAATCTTTAAATCATCTAATTTCACATCTCAGCAACTGTAGCTTGGTCAATACCAGTGAAAGAGAACCCATACCACATCAAAGGTTCATCACAAAGATCAAATATCGGGCTAAATGAAACGAGGAGCTAAAAACTGAAGAATGGATATATTCCACCAGGCACTGTCTTAAAATATATATCTAAAAAGGACCCATTACTTGAAAAGAACTTCTGGGAAAACATGGAAAGCAGTTTTGCAGAAATTTGCTTTATACCAACATCGTATATCATATAGCACAGTAAACTTTACATAGGTATATGGTAAAAATAAAAAGGGGCCTATAGTTCTTTAAAATTCAAGCCTGGAAGGAGGGACCTTTCACAAATATAGAAAGAATTTTCTACCAAACAAGGGATAGTGAGCACTGTAAAAAATATAAGACAATTTCATTTACCTAAAATTAAAGAGCTTTTCTGCAAGCAAAATCAATGCAGCTAGAATAAAAAGAGACAATTTTGATGAGGAAAAAACTTTAGAGTAAATATCTCTGATTAAGGTCTGATGTTAAAAAAAAATAGGGAGAATTTGTATAGGTATCTCTACAAAAGTCATTCCATTACAGATAAGTAGTCAATGAACATGAATAGGCAGGTATCAAGAGAGAAGCAAACTAATAGGAAAGAATGCTTCGAATTGGTAATAACATAAAAATGCTAATTAAGATAAATCTGAGGTTTTACCTCAAACCTCTCAGAGTAGTAAAATTGGGGCAAAATACAAAATATTGCAAATGTTGTAGGGATCAAGGGAAGACAGGCACACTAATGAATTATTAGAAAAATTCCTGAACTTGTGGCACAGTGGATAGAGCACCAGACCAGCCTCAAACATTCACTAGCTATGAGTCCCTGGCCAACCCGCTTAACATTGTTTGCCTCAGTTGCCTAATTTGTAAAATGAACTGGAGAAGGAAATGGCAAACTTCTCCAGTATCTTTGACAAGAAAACTACAAATAGAGTCAAGAATAGTAGGAAATGAGGAAAAAGGACTGACCTTTGACCCAAAAGTAACTCTAACAGGCATATGCCCAAGCAAGTATAAAACAAAAAGACTCCAAATATGCAAAAAAAAAAAAATCCCAACAGCAGTTCTTAGTGGTAAATAACCAGAGACAAAAGTGATGCCTATTTTTAATTGTGAAATGGCTAATAAATTATGGCACATTAATGTAAGAGAATATTATTGTGGCCTAAGAAATGCTAAACCTAAAGAAGTCAGAAAAAAACTTGGGAATGCTTATCTGAACTGACATAGCTTGAAGTAAATATAATAAGGAAACCCATTTATACAATGACCACAACAAAAGGACACCGATAATAAAAGACATCAGAACTACAATCACCAGTCTTGAGTTTAGAGAAATGATAATCAAGGATGTCTCCATTTTCTTGGCAGAAAAGCAAGGGACTTTGGGTGTGGAATGAGGTGTAGATTGCTTTTCATATTAGTTTTGCTGAGCTAGCCATCTATAGAATGAATGTCATTAGAAAGTGAGTGTATTATAAAAATACATCAACATTTTTTAAAAATACACAACAAAAGTTCTTTTTTGAAAGTGACCAGTAACCATTGCCTTTTTGTCTATGATTATCACACAGATGATACTTTTTAGAACTGATTTCTATGATAGGTCTCTATCACCATTTGCATGGTCTGTTTTTTATATTCTTCAATTTTTAATTCTTAGTAAATAGTATTTATTTTTCTAATTACATATAAAGATAGTTTTCAACATGCATTTTTGCTTATTTTTATTTTTTGTAGTATTTAATTTTTTCCAATTATATGTCAAGACAATTTTTAGTATTCATTTTTACAAATGTGAGTTCCAAATTCTTCTCCCCTCCACCCTACCCTCTTCCTAAAATAGAGTGCAATTTGATATGGGTTATACATGTGCTATAGTGTAGAACATATATCCATTTTTGTCACAGGTTGTAAAAGAAGAAACAGACCAAAGGAGGGGAAAAATGAGAAAAAATTAAATAAATGAAAAAAGAATGCCTCAATCTTCATTCAGAGTTCATCAGTTTTTATCTGGATGTTGAAAGCATTTTCCTTCATGGCTCCTTTGTATTTCTCTAGGATCACTGCATTGCTGAGAAGAGCTGAGTCATTCATGGTAATCCTCACACAATATTGTTGATACTGTGTGCATTGTTTTCCTGGTTCTACTCATTTCATTTTCTATCCATTCATATAAGTCTTTCCAGGTTTTTCTGAAATCTGTATGTTTATCATTTTTTTATTGTACAATAGTATTCCATTCCATGCATATACCACAGCCTGCTCAGCCATTTCCCAAGTAATGGGCATCCTCTCAATTTCCCATATTTTGCTACCATAAAAGGGCTGCTATAAATAATTTTGCACATGTAGATCCTTTCCCCTATTTTACGATCTCTTTCGGATAAAAACTGAGTAGTGGTATTGCTAGATTTGGGCATAGTTACAAATTGCTCTCCAGAATGGTTGAATCAGTGCACAATTCCACAAAGAGTGCATGAATGTTCCAAGTTTCCCACATCCTCTCCAACATTTATCATTTTTATTTTTTGTCATGTTAGCCATTCTGATAGGTGGTACCTCAGAGTTGTTTTAATTTGCATTTCTCTAATCAAAAGTGATTTGGAGCACTTCTTTACATGCCTATAGATAGCTTTGATTTCCTTATCTGAAAAATGACTGTTCATATCCTTTGGTCATTTATCAATTGTAGAATTGCATATATTCTTATAAATTCAGTTCTCTATATTTTTAAGAAATGAAACCTTTATCAGAGACATTTGCTGTAAAAATTGTTTCCCAGCTTTCTGCTTTTCTTCTAATCTTGGTTGCATTGATTTTGTTTGTGCAAAAACTTTTTAATTTAGCATAATCAAAATGATCTATTTTTCATTTCATAATGCTCTATATGTCTTGTTTTGTCATGAACCTAGAAATCCCTTAACTTCTCCTTTAAGAATTTAAATGCTATACCACTTGGTGCAAATATGTTTAGTATTGATATCACTTCATTATCTATGGTACTTTTTAATAAGATGTAGTTTCTTTCCTTATCTCTTTTAATTTTTGCTTTTGCTTCGTATGAGACCAGGGTAGCCCTGCTTTTTTTTTTTTTACTTCAATTGAATCATAATAGATTCTCCTCCAGCCCCTTACCTTTACTCTGTGTATGCTTCTCTACTTCAAGTGTGTTTTTTGTAAACAACATATGGTAGGATTCTGGGTTTTGCTCTACTCTGCTAACTGCTTCTGTTTTTTGGGAGAGTTTATCTCATTCACATTCACAGTTAAGATTACTAACTGTGGAGAGGAGCCAAGATGGCGGAATAGAAGGATGCACATATGCTAGCTCCGAACACACAGCCCATAAAATACCTGTAAAGAACTCCCAACAAATTCTGGAGCAGTGGAAGCCACACAACAATGGAGTGGAGGAGATTTCTGTTCCAGAGAGCCCTGAAAAACCAACACCAAAGGCCTGTCGTACACTGGACCCAAAGCAGAGCCCAGACCTGCCTTGGCCGTGGGGCACCGAGAGGAGCTGATCCAAGCAGGCTTCAGGGACAGAATTTCCAGCGGCCGTGCAAGTCCCTCTATCCACAGGCACAAAGGTCAGTGAGAGAGCTGTTTTGGCTGGCCAAGAGGGGAGCAGAGTATCCCCATAACTCAGGCCCCCTTGGAGGCAGCAGCGGAGGCAACAGCAGAGGCAACAGCAGAGGCAGCAGCAGACAGGGGCTCCCAAAGCAATCAGGAGCTCGGATCCATTACTGAAGGTCTCTGAATAAACCCCCTGAGGGAACTGAGCCCCATGCACCTGAGCACTTGAATTTAATCTTACACTGAATGGCAGCCCTGCCCCCCACTGAAAGCCCTGAGGCTGGGAAGCAGCATTTGAATCTCAGACCCCAAGCATTAGCTGGGTGGATCTGGAGGCGAGGTGGGTGTGGAATGGAATCTCAGAAGCCAAGTAACTGGCTGGGAAAATGACCAAAAAAGGGAAAAAAAATAAGACCATAGACGGTTACTTTCTTGGTGAACAGATGTCTCCTCCCTTCTTTTCTGATGAGGAAGAACAATGCTTACCCTCAGGGAAAGACATAGAAGTGAAGGCTTCTGTATCCACACTTTGAAAAATAGGTTAACTGGGCAAAAGAGGATCAAAAAGTCAATGAGGAGAAGAATGCTGTAAAAAGCAGAATTAGCCAAATGGAAAAAGAGGTTCAAAAGCTCACTGAAGAAAATAGTTCTCTCAAAATTAGAATGGAACAAATGGAGGCTAATGACTTTATGAGAAACCAAGAAATCACAAAACAAAACCAAAAGAATGAAAAAAATGGAAGATAATGTGAAATATCTCATTGGAAAAACAACTGACCTGGAAAATAGATCCAGTTGAGACAATTTAAAAATTATGGGACTACCTGAAAGCCATGATCAAAAAAAAGAGCCTAGACATCCTCTTCCAGGAAATTATCAAGGAAAACTGCCCTGAGATTCTAGAACCAGAGGGCAAAATAAGTATTGAAGGAATACACTGATCACCACCTGAAAGAGATCCAAAAAGAGAAACTCCTAGGAACATTGTGGCCAAATTCTAGAATTCCCAGGTCAAGGAGAAAATATTGCAAGCAGCTAGAAAGAAACAATTCCAGTATTATGGAAATACAATCAGGATAACCCAAGATCTAGCAGCTTCTACATTAAGGGATTGAAGGGTATGGAATAGGATATTCCAGAAGTCAAAGGAACTAGGACTAAAACCAAGAATCACCTACCCAGCAAAACTGAATATAATACTTCAGGGGAAAAAAATGGTCTTCAATGAAAAAAGAGGACTTTCAAGCATTCTTGATGAAAAGACCAGAGCTAAAAAGAAAATTTGACTTTCAAACACAAGAATGAAAAGAAGCATGGAAAGGTAAACAGCAAAGAGAAGTCATAAGGAACTTACTAAAGTTGAACTGTTTACATTCCTACATGGAAAGACAATATTTGTAACTCTTGAAAATTTTCAGTATCTGGGTAGTTGGTGGGATTACACACACACACACACACACACACACACACACACACACACACACACACACACACACACGTGCAAGCACACATAGAGACAGAGAGCACAGAGTGAATTGAATAGGATGGGATCATATCTTAAAAAAATGAAATTAAGTGGTAAGAGAGAAATGTATTGGGAGGAGAGAGGGAGAAATGGAATAGGGCAAATTATCTCTCATAGAAGAGGTAGGCAGGAGACTTTTTAGTGGAGGGAAAAAGAGGGGAGCTGAGAGAAAAACAAGAAGTTTACTCTCATCACATCCAACTAAAGGAAGGAATAAAATTCACACTCATTTTGGTATGAAAACCTATCTTACAACACAGGAAAGTGGGGGAGAAGGGGACAAGCAGGGTGGGGGGGATGATGGAAGGGAGGGCAATGGGAGGAGGGAGCAATTTGAAGTCAACACTCTTGGGGAGGGACAGGATCAAAAGACAGAATAGAAACAATGGGGACAGAATAGGATGGAGGGAAATACAGTTAGTCTTACACGACACAACTATTATCAAAGTCATTTGCAAAACTACACAGATGTGGCCTATATTGAATTGTCTGCCTTCCCAAAGGGAATGGGTGGGGAGGGAGGGATGGGGAGAATTTGGAACTCAAAGTTTTATGAACAACTGTTGAGTATCGTTCTTGCTACTAGGAAATAAGAAATACAGTTAATGGGGAATAGAAAGTTATCTGGCCCTACAGGACAAAAGAGAAGATGGGGACAAGGGAAGGGAGGGAGGATAGAAGAGAGGACAGATTGGTGATAGGGGAAATTAGAATGCTTGGTCTTTTGGGGTGGGGGAGGGAACAAATGGGGAGAAAATTTGGAACCCAAAATTTTGTGCAAATGAATGTAAAAACGTTAAATAAATTTATTTTTAAAAAGATTCTGAAACACTCCCCCCCCCAAAAAAAGATTGTTAACTGTGTATTTTTGGGGAGAGAGCCAAGATGGTAGAGAAGAAAGACGCACAAACACTAGCTCTTCCCCCACAGCCCATAAAATATCTGTAAAGAAGGACTGTCAACAAATTCTAGAACAGCAGAAGCCACAGAAAAATGGAATGGAGGAGATTTCTAGCCCAAAGTGACCTGAAAGACCAATGGGAAAGGTCTGTCTTACTGGACTCAAAGCAGAGCCCAGCCCAGTCTTGGCCAAATGGCGCCAGAAGGAACAGGACCCAGCAGGCTTCAGGGACAGAATCTCCAGTGGCAGCTCAAATCCCTCAACCTACAGGTGCCAAAGATCAGTGAGAAGGTCTTTTCAGTTGGCCAAGAAGGGAGAAGGGTGTCCCCATAACTCAGGCCTCCTCAGGTGGCAGCAGCAGAGGCAGCAGAGGGCAGGGGCTCCCAAAGCAGGAAGCAGCCTGCATCCATTGTTGAAGGCCATAATACTGTAGAGACAATTCGGTCAAGAGCTTGTAAAGTTAGCATACATAAATATTATTTGTATCTCAGTTGGTTAATGTTTTAAAAAAAATTTTTTTTGTAGTCTATGCTTTAAATTTTTAAATGCTTTAAAAAGAAGTATAACCTAACCAAAAGTTGGAATTGTTTTACATGATATGAACTGTGTTAAAAATGAAAAATTAAAAAAACTATATTTTCCTCCATCCTATTTTTCCTCCTGTTTGTCCTCTCTCTTTCCCTTCTCTCCCTTTTCCTCCTTGATAGTGTTTTGCTACCCCCTCCTCTTTATGCAATCTCTTCCCCTCCTACTTCCTTATTGGGCAAGATAGATTTCTATATTCAATTGATTGTATATATTATTCCCTCTTTGAGCCAATACTGATGAAAGTAAGGGTCAGTCAATGCCCATCAGTTACCCTCCAGTCTTGCCCTCCACTGTAACAGGTTTTTCACACCTCTTAATGTGAGATCATTTACCTTATTCTACCTCTCTCTTTTGTTCCCAATGTACTCTTCTTTCTCATTCATTATTTTTTATGTCATTCTCTCAAATTCACCTCATATTTGTACCCTTTGTCTACTACGTATATTCCTTCTAGCTGTACTATTAGTTGTGCAGTTTTTAAGAATTACAAGTATCATCCTCCCATCTAGCGATGTAAACAGTTCAGCTCCATTGAGTCTCTTATGTTTTCTTTTCTCTTTTTCCCTTTTTAGGCTTCTCTTGGGTCTCAATACTGGAGATCACACTTTTTTTGTTCAATTCTGGTTTTCTTAGGAAAGCTTGATATGCATCCTTCTGTTCAACTGAATGACCATTGTTGTCCCTTGAAGTATTATACTTAATTTTGCCAGGTAGCTGATTCTTGGTTGTAGTCCTAGTTCCTTTGACTTCTGAAATATCATATTCCAGACCCCCAATCCTCTAGTGCTGTATCTTAAATCCTATATAATCCTGAATATGACTCCATGAAACTAGAATTGTTTCTTTCTGGCCACTTGCAACATTTTTCCCTTGACCTGATAGTTCTGTAATTTGGGTATAATGTTCCTTGGAGTTTTTATTTTGGGATCTCTTTCATGAGGTGATCAGTGAATTCTTTCAATGCCTCTTTGGCCCTCTGGTTCCAGGATATTAGGGCTGTTTTCCTTGATAATTTTTTGAAAGATGCTATCCAGGTCCTTCTTTCTTAGATTGCTTCCAGGTAGTCCAATGATTCTGATATTATCTCTCCTGGATCTATTTTCCAGGTCAGGTGTTTTTCATAATGAGGTATTTTACAGTTTCTTCTACTTTTTTTCATTCTTTGAATTTATTTGTGGATTCTTTATATCTCAGATTGATTAGCTTCCACTTGCCCAGTTCTATTTTTTGAGGAGTTGTTTTCTTTAGTGGAATTTTTTTTATCCCCTTTTCCATTTGACCAGTTCTACTTCCTAAGCAGTTGTTTTCTTTTTCCAAGCTGTTAACTCTTTTTTCCATAATTCTCTTGCGTGATTTTCATTTCTTTTCCCAATTTTTCTTCTACATCGTTTATATGATTTCTAAGCTACTTTTTGTGCTCTTCCATGAGGTCTTCTCGGCTTGAGACCACTCCCCATTTTTCTTTGGGGTTTTGCCAATAGGTATTTTGACACTGCTGCCTCTTCTGAGTTTGTGTTTTGATCTTCCCTGTCATCATACTAACTTTCTATGTTTAGATTCTTTTGTTGTTCTTTGCTCATCTTTTTTGGCTTTTTTCCTTTTTTAAAATTTGAGCTCTGCTTCCCAGGGTGGAAGGATCACTGCCTCAGACTTCTTGTGCCAGAGTCTGCAGGTCCTCGTTGCTTACCTATTACTGCACTGATGTCTCCCTGAGCCTCACAGGGGAGCCTTGAGTCTGATGCTGCATTGAGGAGTTGGGGTGAAGGGGTGGCTTCCGGTGCTGGTGTTCATAGGGGTCTGTCAGCCTACCTGGTGCTGAAGTGGGCTTTAGTGATAGTGTCTAGAATGTGCTGAGGCTGGTAGGCTGTTTTTATGTTTTCCCAGGACTACACTGAAGCACATGGTGGTCTGGCCACTGGGGATTGCCTGTTTCCTGAGACAAAACAGCTGGAGTCTGCCTGTTCCCCTATATGTTGAGGCACATAGGTGGTCTTGGTGTTGGGTTTTGCCTGCTTCACTGCAGTGGAACTCAGGATCTCCCACTACTTTGTTGAGGTGGGGCTTGCTGATAGTTTGATGGGATGTTTCCTGTGCTGGACTGCATTCCCTTTTCCCCTGTATAAGACAGGCCCTTCCTGGTGATATTCCAAGTTTCTTGGCCTAAAACATCATTTCACCCCATCCTTTTGCTGGCTCTGCTGTTTCAGGATTTGTTTGGGGGCACTATTTTATGGTTTTTTGGAGGTGAATATGAAAGAGTTAAGGAAATTTACTGCTTTCCTCATCATTCTGGCTCCGAGAACTCAATATTCATTTTTTATAAGATTTTGAGTTTCAAATTTTTTCTCCCTCCCTCTCTTCCATTTCTTTCCCCAAGACCGCAAGCAACCTGATATGGATTATACATGTGCCAGTATGTTAACATATTTCTACATTAGTCACATTGTAAAAGAAGAAACAGAAAAAAAGAGAAAAGTGCTTGGTCTATTGTAATAGTTTTTCATTTGGTCATCCTATCTCATCTCTCTCTCTTCCCAAATCATTCTTTGCCAAAGTGATTCTTCAAAAGGAACCCTGCTCCAGAAGTTCCACTGTCTCCCCATTGCCTCCAGAAGAAGATACAAGTTCTTTTTGGCATGCACACCTCTTCATAAACTAACTCCAAACTACTTTTCCAGGTTTATTATGCATTACATCCTTTCATGCTCTCTGTAGTCCAGCTAAACTTACCTCTCTCATCTCTGTGCCTACAGGTTGTCTCCCATCCTAGAATCCACTTCCTCGCCTCTTAGAATGCCCAGCTTCCTTCAGAGGTCAGTCAAATACCACCTCTTACATGAGCTCTTTTCCTATCCCTTCAGTTACTAATGTCCCTTCTCTTCTTTCTTCTACATTCCCCTTCCCCAGGGCCCCAAAAAATGTGTCCATATTTTTTTTGTATGAACATGTTATTTCCTTGATAGAGTAAATTATAAACATAGAATATAAACTCCCTCCGGCACAGACTGATTCATTTTAATCTTTGTATCTTTGATGCCTAACACAAATTGTGGCCCATGGTAGGTACTTAAATGCTAATTGACCAATTAGCTATCCCATTTAGTCCTTACCCGGACAAAAAGATAGTGCAAGCATTGTTAGTCCCATTTTATAGTTGAATAACTGAGTTCAGAGAGCAACTTTGCCAAGATCACATGGTCAATAGATTTTAGATTTCCTATTTTGACACAAATATTCTGACTCCAAATCCATTGGGCCTTTTTTTCTGCTACACAACAAATCACTCCATTTTTAGGTTTATTTCCTTTCATGGTGCCTGTGCTTCCATTGAATCTTAAAATTAAGAATGAACTATTATGCTACAGATAAGCTATAAATCAAAAATCCTGAAAAAAGTTCTGAGTTTACTGGCTAAATAGAGACCATTTTAATTGTTAGCTCTTAAAGAAAGATTTCATTTATAGATATTTTTCTTATTGATGTAGCTACTTTTCCTATCCTATATAGCACTAGAGCCAATCTAGAAGGAAACTAGACAACCATCTGTCTGGTAATTGAGGAACAATACTAAAACTTAATCTTCAAATCATTTATTTTTTTCTGTCTTTATCCTCTTTAATCTGTTTATATCATTAAACACTGAGCTCTAACCTCTGAAATTCTAGTCCTGTAGCACCAACTGCTTATTGAATATTTCTCATGGTTATCCCTCAAGTATCTCAAAAGCAACATGTCCAAAATACGACTTATCACCCCTACCTCAATCCATCCTTTTTGTCTAATTCTCCTATTTCTGTCAAGGATACCACCACCTTTCTTTTTTTTTCTTTCTCTTTTTAAAAATTTTTATCTAATTTACAGAATAAACAAGCACTTCTATAATATAGTATAATAAAAAAGTACTGCAATGAAACTATAAATCTATTATATACAACTTACTATTCTTTTTAAATATATTATAAAGTAATCATGTAAATTTCTTTTTTCCTTTTTTTCTTCTGTCCTTCCTCCTTCACCCTTGAGAAAGATACCATGAAACACAAATATGTATATGTATGTAAAATCATTCTATACAACTCCTATTTATTAGTTCTTTCTCTGAATACAGATAGTATCTTCCTTCATATGTCCTTTGAAGTTAACATGAGTATTTGTAGTAGGCAAAATTACTTATTCGCTCAAAGTTGTTCTTAAATGCTGTTATTACTATATACAACATCCTCTTTGTTCTGCTCATGTCAATCTTCTTCATTTCCTGCAAGTCTATCCCTGCTTCTCTAAGACACTGTATGCCACCACTAAGTCATCCTTCTGTCTTTCTTTGACCCTCTATAGCCAATCTCTTGCCAGGTCTCGTGGATTCCATCATAAGTATGCTGTCTCACATCCATGGACTTTTTCCCACTCATAGCACTCTTGCACAGACCTTTATCACCACTCACCTGGACTAACGAAATAGCTTCCAAACTGGTCTTCTTGCCTCAGATCTCTCTCTTCTCCAAGTCATCCTTCACATTGCTGCCAAAGTCATCATATCACTCCTTTGGGCTAAAATCCAATGGCTCACAATTGTCTTTAAGAGTAAAATATGAACTCCAACTGACATTTAACATCCTTCAGCACTTGCTTGCAGTTTCTCTCTCTCTCTCTCTCTCTCTCTCTCTCTCTCTCTCTCTCTGCAGGTTTACTACAGTACATATTACTCAATTTCACACCCTCTACAATCTGGCAAAACTGAATGTCATGAACTAAGTCCCCTTATGTGACATTCTGTCTCCCTTTTCTGTGCCCTGGACAGCTTGTTCCCTAAGCCTAGAATGTATTTGTTCCCACCTCACCTCTTCCTCTACAAAAGCCTAATTTTTTTTTCAAATCTCAGTTCAAATGCTATCTCCCACACAAAGCCTTTCCTAATTACTTCAGCTGCTACTACATCCTCCCAAATACTTTATATTTGTGTGTGTTGTTTCCATGACAAAATCTAAGTTTCATGACAGAATGAGGAAAAAGACAAGGGTCTTTCATTTTTGTCTTTATATCTCAGTGCTTCTTTTGGCTCACAGCACATAGTATGCACACAATAAATGTTTGGTGATTTATTGATTCCCCATTCCTTCTTTATATTTTCTCTCTTGGCTTACATGATATTTGTCTTTCCTAGTTCTCCCTTTACCCATTTTTTTTGTTATTTCACTTCCTCCCTTCTTCTAACTGTGGATATCTGTCAAAGCTATGCTCTCAGCAGCCATCTCTTTTCTCCCTTAATGATCTCATTCATTCCCATGGATTCAATTATCACCTCTATGCAGATGTCCACCAGATCTAACGGCACTTGCTATCATTTTTCCTCCTAAATTTCCTCCCAATTCCTGGTTTTGGCATCACCATTTTCTCAGTCACCAACTATTTAAACCTCAGAATCATTTGGAATTTTTCCTTTGTCCTCATCATTCTCCCCTCCTCTAATCCAAACAGTTGCCAAGTTTTATTTTAACTCTACTTTTAGAACATCATTCCTATCTGTCCCTTCCTCTACCTTCACACAGCCACACAATATCAAGAGTTTAGAGAGTTTATCTCTCCCTTGGACAATTATATTAGCCTCAACTTGTATCTCTGCCTCTATTTTCTCCTCACATAGCTGCCAAAATAGTCTTTCATATGCAGTCTGGCCAAATCTTCTCCTTATTCAAAAGCTTTCAGTTGACTTCAGTTATTCCAGTTAGAATAAGGCAAGGCAACTGGGTGGCATGGTAGATAAAGTACTGGACTTGGGGGTCAGGAAAACCAGAGTTCAAATCAAACCTCAGATACTAATTCAATGAGATCCTCGATGTCACTTAAATGAAAACCCCTTTTGAAGAACAAAATGCACAAAATTTCTGAAAATTGATCTATTATATACAATTAAGTCATACAAATACAATTAAAAACATTCTTTAAAGAAATAAAGAATAATTTGAGGTAGATAATTTGAGAACTATTCATTGATCACAATTAGACCACACCTTGATGGCAGGGGCTATGTCTTGTGGACCCTTTTGTAGGCCAGTACTTAGGATAGGATAGCACAGAATAGATGCTGAATAAGCATTTATTAATTGATCACTGATATAATAAGAATTACAACATTCAAGATTCTGCGCTACACAAAACTACTGAAAGAATTCTTTATAGAACTAGACAATTATTATAACAAAATTCACTGGAGCACCAAAAGATAGACTTTCTAGGGAAGTAAAAGCATGTGGGAGGGAAGTCAGAATGAATGATGAAAGCACTTTCAGATCTCAAATTATATTATAAAGCAGTAATTATCAAAGACTTTTAAATAAAAAAGATCATAAGCAGAGCAGAGGTTAGGTGTGTTTGGAAAGGAGGGTAAAGTATCTTTTTGTTTTATTTTGTTTTACAAAGGATTGTAGTCATAAAGATACTATGGGAAAAAATACTAAAATCTTTAATTGTATAAATGACTTAAAAGAATAATTAGAGAAAATTAAACTATCTCAGAGGTAGTGTAGTGTAGGCCCAGGTAAGGGGGAAGCTATGAAAAGTTCTCTACTGAATTTTTGGGGGGAAACAAATATATAATATTTGTGGAAATTTTGTAGAAATATTAAGTTGGCTAATGTAATGGTATAAAAATGATTAGAAAAATCTGTAATGCATCTGTATAATTTTCTAATCTCTGGAGTTTAAAACTTAAAATGCAAAACTATTTGAAAGAAATGAAAATGCCCTTTCAAAATAAGATATCGGTTTTGGAGAATTTAATTGAACTGCTGTATAGTAATCATAACTCAACCTATGGATCACAACCAAGAGAATGCTAGGGAGGACAGCACCCAACAGAGCCTTGGTGATACTCATGATCAAGGGACAGGAAATTGATGATGATGCAGCAAGAAACCGAGAAGGTGGTCTCAGAGAAGTAACATGAGAACCAAGAGAAATCAACATCATCAAAACAGAGAAAAAGACAGGCTTATTATCATCAAAAGGTACAAGGAGATCCAGTGGGATAAACGCTGAGAAAAAGCAAGTGGATTATAGCAGTTAGGAGTCTATTGATAACCTTGGAAGGAAAAGGAAAGGAATAAACATTTACAGGCACTGGGCTAAGTGTTTTATCGTTGTTTTTGACAAATAATATCTCATTTCATCTTCATAACAACTCTGTGAGGTAGATGCTACTACTATCCTCATTTTACAATTCAGGAAACTGAAGCACACAGATTAAGTGACTTGCCCAGGGTCACACGACTAGTAAGTGTTGGAGGCCAGATTCAAACTCAGCTCTTCCTGACTCCAGGCCCAGAACTCTACTTTCTTTGCTACCAGTTGTCTCTGGAAAAAGGCTTTTCAGTCCAGTGATAGACCTGGAAGTCAGATTGGAAAAAAACAAAATGAGAAGAAAATGAGATAACGAGGGTATAGGTAGAAGTGTAGAAAGCATAGAGTTTGAAGTCATGAGAATAGATGTCTATTTTAAGGAACTTGGCTGTGAAAAGGTGGAGAGATCTACACTAGAGAGTCCATTACTTCCTACCATACCTTGCTGCTGACCATTTGTCTTCTCCTACAGCCAGAACTCTACTTTTTTGTTCCTGATTCCTCCTTCGACTTCTCTCCTGACGAGTGAGAAATTGTTTCCTGTAATTCCCATTTCCCTTTACACACACACACACACACACACACACACACACACACACACACACACACACACGAGACTGCATTTAATTGGGATATACCTCTTTTTTTGGAGATTGGAAGGAAGGAGACATACAGAGGGTTTTAAAAAGGAAAAGAGAAGAAATGAGCCTCTCTGTTTCTTTCTCAGCAAAGCAGGGGAAGTTCTCCACTGACAATGAATGTGGAATGTATCATTTTGTAGGCTTGGAAAAAGAAGGTTTGGAGCAGGTGCTGCATGCAGTGTGGTAGAAAGTCAGTAAGGGATGAATAACAGACTTGCCTTGCACAGCTGATGTGTGTGAGAACTGGATTCAAACCCAAATTCTACACTTAGTGCTGACCCAGCTGCCCACTCATATTAAGTAAAAGCAATCACCCAGAATTGCCTTTAAGTCATGTAGACTTAAAAAAATAAAAAGAGTTGACTGCTGTTTCTTTGTCATCTCAATCTACATTTTTTCCCCTGTTCTTCCAGGAGCCATGCAGTAGATTCAGTTATATATATATTCATTTAATATTAATTTTTATTATTGTATAATCATGTCTTGGAAATCAACCCTATTTTTTGGTGACATGAACCCCTTAGACAAGTTGGTGAAACCCATGGTCCCCTTCTCAGCATAATGTTTTTATGTGCATAAAATACAAAGGATTACCAAGAAAACCAATTATACTGAAACACAACTAGTCAAATAAATTATGTAGAGTTTGTAGACTCCAGGTTAAAAACTAAATAGTCTATGCTGTAGCATAACCACAAGGCTGTTAATAAACAAAACATCATTACCTTTCTGATTATGTTTTTCTGCCTTGCTCAGTTGTTTCAACAGTGTCCAAGTCTTCATACTATTTGGGATTTTCTTGGTAAAGATAGTATGGTGGTTTGTTATTTCTTTCTCCAGCTCATTTTACGGATGAGGAAATTGAGGCAAACAAGGTTAAGTGACTTGACCAGGGTCATCCAGCTAGGAAGTGTCTGAGACTGAATTTGAACTCAGGCCCAATGTTTTATCCACTCTACTACCTACAAGGAATTTGATCTCACAGTAACTCATAGGATCATGGAATCATATATTTAAAGCTTGAAGAAGAGCACTTGGAGATTAAGCCCAATTTACAAGGAAACAAGATCAGTCTTAAGCATCTTGCCCAAAATCAATCAGTCAGCACTTGTTAAGTGTCCACTGTGTGTCAGGCTGTGTGCTAAGCACTGGGCATACAAAGAGGCAAAAGACAGTCCCTGTCCTCAAGCAGCTTACAATCTAGTCACATATGTAGGAAACAGCAAAACTGTGAAGAGGACCCCAGGTTGTCTAAATCCCCAGTAAATGCCCTTTCTACTACTAGAGAATCATAGAGTAATACGATGCTTGGACTGGAAAAGACATTAGAGATTACCTAGTTTAACCCCTTCATTTTTCATTTGGAGAAACAAAGGTTTGAAGAGGTTAAATGAATTGGCCCTGGTCCCACAATTAGTTAGTGGCAGACCCAAACCTCTTAAATCCTAGTTCAATATTCTCTGTTATGCCACAGACTAATTTAGCAATATATTAAAAATCCTGTACATAACCCACCAAATAGTTAACCCAGATTCGAATAATCAAGTTGATTGTGTTTCATTGCAAAAACAAAGGAAGGTAAGCTAGCATTAAAATTGGCAATGTTGATGAAATCTTTCCATCAGAAATGTTTGTTTCTCCTACCACTATTTAAAAATACCAGGCAACCCACAACATATTAAATTTTAAAAAAAATCATACAGAACTGCCTTAAAGTAGGGCATATTTTTAAAAAGCGGAGTTTACTGATGCTTTTTTGTTTACTCTTGCCCTTTCCAAACTCATCTTACAAACATTTGGGGAATGTATTCACAGTCATGTGTTAACAGAAATTCAACTTATGTTGGCTTTTTACCTTATACACACAAAAGGTGACTGTTGAAAGACTGCTTTGAAAGGTATTTAGGAGGGGTGTGGGACATGTTAAGGATTTTCCTTTATAGCTGTGTACAAAATTCATTATTAGCCTGATTTAGTTTTGCCTCAGGAAATAATAGGTTCTTTTTAGAGGTCTGCAAGTGGAGGCCAGATTATAATTTGTTTGGTACACTATGGTGGGCATCTCTTTTATATGTGGGTTGTACTATATGACCACTAAGGTCCCTTCCAACTTTCAAGTTCTGGTATTCTGTGATTCTGAGATCACTTTATATGCTTCAAGTCATGAGACTTAGTAAACTCTAACGATCTGCCCAGCAATCTAAAGCTAGATAGAAGTGAAACCATTTCATAAAAATCAAGCCAATGATGAACATGTGATTTGATTTGGAAGTAATAAAGATGAAAAGATTATCAATAAAACTATTTGAATATTTTAGTCCTATTCTAAACACAAATGGACAGTTAGCTACTTTTAAAAAATGCAACCATGTTCATTGAAATGAATTGTTCTATTGAGTTTTACATTTGAAAAGCCAATTTAAGAACTATGGGGTTTTTGTTTTCTTTTTGTAATTAAGAAAAAAAATTCTACATTATTCTCCACTAAAGTTTCACAAATGTTTTATGATGTATTTGTAACTCTGGGTTCTTAATTCTATAACAGCAAAATAACATATTCTGACAAGTCCTAGCATACTGACTTCCCATGTGACAGTCAATAAGCATTAGGTGCCTACTATGTGCCAGGCACTGTGCTAAGCCCTGGGGACACAAAAAGAAGGCAAAAGATAGTCCCTGCCTTCAAGGAGGTAATAATCTAATGGAGGAAGAAAAACAAGCAAATACGTACCAAAAAAGCAATATACAGGATATATAGGAAATAATTAACAGAAAAAAGGAAGTATAATTAAGAGGTATTAGGAAAGACTTCCTTTATAAGATGGGATTTTAGTTAGGACATGAAGGAAGCCAGGGTTTGGGACTTGAAGGAAGCTATGAAAGTCAAGAAATAGAAGCAAGGAAGGGAAGCTTTGCAAGCATGGAATACAGTCAGAGAAAAAGCCTGAAGCCAAAAGATGGAATGTCTTCTCTGTGGAACAGCAAGGAGACTAATGTCACTGGACCAGAGAGAGGGAGGAGAAAGAAGGGCAGTGTAAAGTGTAGGAAAATCAAAAAGGTGTGGCAGGGGATAGGGGTGGGGAAGTCAAGTTGAAAAGAGCTTTGATTGGCAGGGAATTCTGTATTTGATTCCAGAGGTGATAGATAGCCACTGGAGTTTGAGTATGGAGGTGATGAGACACAACAGACTGGTATGTCTATCACTCAAGAGTCAGTCTAACTAAGTTTGTACAATGTTCATTATGAGGCTGACCACCAGATTATGAAGTATTTGGCCACAAAAACTTCAAAACACTAAGGCACGGGGGAGGGACTATAAGTAGACTCAGGTGATATATATATATGTATGTGTATATATATATGTATATATATGTATGTGTATATATATATATGTATGTATGTATGTATACACACACACACACACACAAAGTGCAAAAAAAAAAATCTTGGTGTGGTTTTTTTAATAGTATTTTATTTTTTTCCCCAACTACATGTTAAAATTTTAGCATTCATTTTTACAAGATTTTGAGTTCCAAATTTTTCTCCCTCCCTTTCTTCCCCTCCCCCTCCTCCTAAATGGTAGGTAATTTGGCAAAGCTTATACATGCGCCATCATGTAAAACATTTTTCCATATTAGTTACAATTGTGAAAGAAAAATATCAAAAGGAAAAAAAATCCAAGAAAAAGAATAAAATAAGTGAAAAAGTACACTTTGATCTGAATTCAGGGTCTTTATCTAGTTTATCTAGTTCTTTATCTAGATATGAATAGCATTTTCCTTTGTGAGTTCTTTGTACTTGGCTTGGATCATTGTGTTGCTGAGAAGAGCTGAGACATTCATAGCTAGTCATCACATACTGTTGCTAATACTGTGTACAATGTATTCCTGGTTCTGCTCATTTCACTTTGCATCAGTGCATACAAATCTTTCAGGATGTTTTTGAAATCTGCCTGTTCCTCATTTTTTATTGTTTTTCATTCCATTCATACACCACAGCTTGTTCAACCATTCCCCAGTCGATGGGCATCCCTACAATTTCCCATGTTTTGCCACTACAAAAAGGGCTGCTATAAATAATTTTGCACCTGTAGGTCCTTTTTCCCTTTTCTATGATCCTTTTGGGATACAGATGCAGAAGTGGTATTGTTGGATCAAAGGCTGTCTGGTTGCCCTTTGGGCATAGTTACAAATTGCTCTCTAGAATGTTGTGAACCAGTTCTCAACTCCACAGATAGTGCATTAATATTACAATTTTCTCACATTCTCTCCAGTATTTATTGTTTTCATTTTTTGTCATATTAGCTAGTCTGATAGATGTGAAGAGGTAACTCAGAGTTGTTGTAATTTGCATTTCTCTCATCAAAAGGGATTTAGAGCACTTCATATGCCTATAGATAGCTTTGATTTCTTCATCTGAAAACTTCTCATTTATATCATTTGACCATTTATCAATTGGGAAATAATTTGCATTCTTAAGAATTTGACTTGGTTTTCTATACATTTGAGAAATGAGAGCTTTATTAGAGACATTTGCTGTAAAACTTGCTTCCTAGCTTTCTGCTTTCCTTCTAATCCTGGTTGCATTGGTTTTCTTTGTGCAAAATCTTTTTAATTTAATATAATCAAAATTATCTATTTTACACTTCATAATGCTCTATCTTATTTGGTCATTAATATAGAAATCATTTAACTTCCTCTTTAGGAATTTAAATGCTATACCATGTGGTGCATATATGTTTAGTATTGTTATTACTTCATTGTCTATGGTACCTTTTAGCAGGATGTAGTTTCTTTCCTTATCTCTTAATTTTTGCCTTTGCTTTGTCTGAGATCAGTATTGCTACCCCTGCTTTTTTTTTTTTTAACTTCAGCTGAAGCATAATAGATTCTGCTTCAGCTCCTTACCTTTACTCTGTGTATGCCTCTCTGCTTCAAGTGTGTTTCCTATTAACAACAAATGGTAGGATTCTGGATGTTGCTGTACTCTGCTATCTGCTTCTGTTTTCTGGGAGAGTTTATCCCATTCATATTCACAGTTATGGTTATTAGCTGTGTATTTCCTTCCATCCTATTTCTCCTCCTATTTGTCCTTTCATCCTTCCCCTCTTTGAAAGTGTTTTGCTTCTGTCTATCATCTCTCCTGTTCTGCCCTCCCTTACATAATCTCCTCCCCTTTTACTTCCGTATTGGGTAAGATAGATTTCTATATTCGATTGATTGTGCATATTATTCCCTTTGAGCCAATACTGATAAGACTAAATTTCAAACAATGACCATCGCCCACTTTCCATCTACTGTAAAAGGTTTTTCACACCTCATGTGTGATCGTCCATCCCATTCTACCTCTCCCTTTCTTCTGTACCCAGTGTGCTGCTCCTTTTCATTCCTTAATCATTTTTGTGTCATTCCCTGAAATTCACCTTTTACCTGGTACCCTCTGACTACTATGTATATTCCTCTAGTTGTGGTACAATTTTTTCAAATTATAAGTATCTTCCTATGTAGGGATATAAACAGTTTAGCTCCACTGAGTCCTTCATATTTTCTTTTCCTTTTTCCTTTTTTTAGGCTTCTCTTGGGTCTTGATATTAAAGATTATATTTTTTGTTCAGCTCTGGTCCTCTCCCTATAAAAGTTTGAAATCCTTCTATTTCACTGAATAACCATTTTCACTTGAAGTATTATGATTAATTTTGTCAGATTAGTAATTCTTGGTTGTAGTCCTTGCTCCTTTGCCTTCCGGAATATCATGATATCATGTTCTATGCTTCTGATCCTTTAGTGTTGCAGCTGCTAAGTCCTATGCAATCTTGATTGTGGCTCACTGATATCTGAATTGTTTCTATCTGGCCACTTGCAGTACTTTTTCCTTCACCTAATAGTTCTGTAATTTGGCTATAATGTTCTTGGAGTTTTTATTTTGGGATCTCTTTCCTGAGATGATCAGTGGATTCTCTGGATGCCTATTTTGACCTCTGGCTCCAGGATATTACTAGAGTTTTCCTTGATAATTTCTTGAAAGATGCTGTCCAGATAATCCTTTTGATTATGGCTTTCAGGTAGTCCAACGATTCCAACATTGTTTATCCTTGATCTATTTTCCAGGTCAGTTGTTTTTCCAAAGAGGTATTTTACATTTTCTTCTATTTTTTTTCATTCTTTTGAATTAATTTGATGGATTCTTGATGTCTCAGAGTTGTTAGCTGCCACTTGACCAATTATCATTTTTTTAAAGAGTTGTTCTTCTCAGTCAGCTTTTGTACCTCCTTTTCCATTTCGCCAATTCTACTTTGGCTTCTTGTGCCATGGACTGTAGGCCCTTAGGTGTTTACCTGTTGCTGCAGTGATGCTGTGCTGAGGTCCGCAGGGGTACCTCATGTCTGATGCTGTGCTGAGGAGTCAAGGTGGGGGGTGATGGCTGGCACCACTGGTGGCCTTAGGAGTATATCAGCTTACCTGTTGCTTAGCTGGGGTCCCACTGATGATGTCTGGTGTATGCTGAGGCTGGCGGGGTATTTCTGTGTCTCCCCAGGGCTATACTGAAGCATGTGGTGGTCTGGCCAATGGAGGTTGCCTATTTTCCTAGAACCACGTGGACAAATGTGACAGTTTTTGGAGCTAGATTCTGTTTGTTCCCCAGCTACAATGAGGCACATGGGAGGTTCTGGTGGTAGAATTTACCTGCTCCACCATCCTGGGGCTCAAGATCTCTGGCTGCTTTCCTGAGGTGGGTCTTACTCCTGGCTTGCTGGGATGTTTCTCCTTTCACTCAAGTGAGACAGACCTTTCTTGGCAATATTTCATGTTTCTTGGGCTAACACGATTGTTTCGCCCTATCTTATTTGCTGGTTCTGCTCTTCTAGGATTGGTTTGGGGCTCTATTTTAGGGTCATTCACAGGTGACTGTGAAAGAGTAAAGACAATTTACTGCTTTCTCTACCATCTTGGCCCCCTGAAGTAGAAGGTCTTTAGTGCAGCCTGAAGGCACATATAACTGCACTAAGTCTTTTGGGAACTTGTAGAGAGAAACAAAGGGGTGTGTGTGTGTGTGTGTGTGTGTGTTTTGTGCGTGCGTATCTTTGCGTATACATCCATTGTGAGAAAGAAAGTGGTTTCGGCTCTTCAAAAGTGAAAAGAAATTCTAACCTCTTTGCACAGTTTTAAACTTACCTTGGCTCCTACCAAACTGAACAGAACACTTAGTCATTTCTGCTGTGAATTCAGGTCCTCCTGACTCCAGGGTCCAGTGCACTATGCACTGTACCTTCCAGCTGCCCTTCATGGGCAAATGTATTAACCCAGGTTTGTTTCCTTATCTATAAAATAGGGATAATGATTCCCACCTCACAAAGTTGCCTATGAGGCTCAAATAAAATAATGAATGTACCTCTGTAAACTTTAACACACTCTATTATCATCCATCATACATGTGTGTAGAAAGAGAGAGTCAGAGAGGCAAAAATACATTGTATTCTACTCTCCACTACCTATAAGCTCTTTAAGGACAGGAACTGGTCACTTTCCCCCCATCTTTGTATCCCTAGTGCCTACCATAATACCTTGAATAGAGCAGACAGACCCTTAAAATGGCTGTTGAATTTGGATTTGGGTAAGCTTGGTTATCTGCACAGTTCAATTTTGAAATACCCCTCAGAAATATCAGATATGTAAAGGAGCTTTGCTAATATAAATCAAGGGTGTCGAACAGGAGACTTATCCATCCTAAAGCAGATTAAAATGTTATGTAGGAATATTTAACAAAATAAATAAAAATAATGTCACTGACGTTAGAGGTTTTCTATATCAACCTATGGCCAGCTGCTATCCTTACTTATGGTTTAGTGGTCCCATTTTCTATTTAAGTCTGATACCACTGACGAATCATCAGAAACAATGTCAATCTTCCCTCTCATTCCAATTGGGTCTTTCAGCAGTGAAAAGTGAGATTTGAATGTTGTTCACCAACCAATATTTTGTTCCTAAATAATTGAGTGTTGTAAAACTAAGTGTAATTCCAATTCCCCCAAAGATCTTTGCACAATTTCTTTGTTGACTTTATGAAAAACAATCTGCCTTATTAGACATTACCTCAAAGTTTTTAAAAGGAACAAAAGATAAAGGTAATTCTCTTTAAAGAATAAATTTGAAAATTTAAATAGTATAATTTAAGAGATGGTCTTTCCAAATCCTCCTTTTCTATATCATCATTTCTTTTTCAAAAAATCATTTTGAGACCAAGTTTTCTGAATGGTTGAACTTAATTATGTGTTTTTTGTTCTTTGAACTATATACATGAGAAATTAAAATAAGGGAAGATTTATATGAACTGATACTCTGCAAAACAAGCAGAACAAGGAAAATTTTATAAACAATGACTACAACAATGAAAATTGTTGTAAATGTTGCAAATGAAAACAATACTTTAAAATGTTGCAAATGAAAACAATACTTTAAAAAAATGGCAAAACTCAAATTAATTTCAGTGACCAATCTTGATCTCAGAGAAGAGAAAATGCAATATACTTTCTTCTAAGTTGAGAGGTGGGGGTATATGGGTGTAGAATGCTGCATTTGCTATGTGATGAAGTCTTTTATTGATCAGTTTTGCTTAAGTGGTTTTCTTTGTCCCAGAGGAGTTTTCAGAGGGAAAAGGTAGCATATCAGAAATCAAGGTATCAATAAAAATTTTTTAATCTTGTTCTTTGGATGGGAACAAATTGACTTTCCCATTCTTGTCTTGCTGATTAGGCTAACAGTCAGTCATGTTTCAGTCCTGACTCTCAGTAACCCCATTTGGAGCTTTCTTGGCAAAGACACTAGAGTGGTTTGCCACTTCTCCAGCCCATTTTACAGATGAGAAACTGACTTGCACAAGGCCATGCAGCTAAATAACTGTCTGAGGTCAGATTTGAACTGAGGAAAATGAATCTTTTTGATTGCCAGCCCAATGCTCTAATCCACTGTGTCACCTAACTGCCTTTATGAGGTATATGAGTTGAATAAAGGAAGCACAGGGAGTCCATTTTTCTGTTATTGAATAGGCCTTAAGTTTGATGAGGGAAAGGGATTCTCAAAGTTCATTGAAAGAGAGAAATGATCACAAAGCAATCCAGGAATAATGCTGCTGACACATTGTAATCGCAAATTCTCACCTAAAATTTCTGACGCCTTACAGCATTTGCTTAGGATATATTTTTGTTACATTATTTGGCAATTTAGGGATAAAGAAGATGCAAGTTTTTCCTGCCTGCTGTCAGTCACATTGTATCCTTTAATATTTATATACTGAGTAAATACCTGAGAGATAAATTAGGAGTCAAAAATAAACAGTGTGTAAAAAAGACTGGTAGTGTAAATGCACCAGAGAGCTTCGTGACGGGTGGAAAATAGCATGTTACACAGAGCATACCAAGGCTATCATACCCAGCCACTTACACAACACATCTTAATCAAGCAGAGATAAAATTGGTCAGGGAAGGAAACGAGTTTATCCTGAGTCAACTGACCTGGAAAATACTTTCATCTTTAATATTAGTCACTATCTACAATTCTCCTCTTCAGAAGAGCCAACTTAGCTTCTTCTCTTTGCCTTTCCAGTGAGCA
Organism: Bettongia penicillata ogilbyi; assembly: GCA_023548195.1. Lineage (NCBI taxonomy): Eukaryota > Metazoa > Chordata > Mammalia > Diprotodontia > Potoroidae > Bettongia > Bettongia penicillata. The sequence goes on from JAJHZJ010000040.1 coordinate 1,295,262, forward strand.
CTAAATATCTATTCCAACAGAAAGAATTCTTGGTTAGCAATCAGGAAACTACTTTCTCATTAGGGGCTTCATCTTCTACTAGTAATTGTGTGATCTTGGGCAAGTCCCTTACTCTCTCTGTGTCTCATATATAAAATGGATATAAAACAACCTGCTTTTCCCCCAATAGTGTTGATATGAAAACTTAAAAAAAAAAAAAAACAACCTTTCAGTACAGGTTTGAAAGTGAAAAGTGGAGTTTTTTTAAGGAATCAACGAAACTTTTTTTTAAAAAGTACCTTGGCATTCACCCTTCAAGAATGTGCAATTTATTTCTGGGCAAATGCTCCATATTGTACAATCTGAATAGGCAAATATCAGTACACAACTACAACTCGGTTTATGCCATCCCTGAAAGTTTCCAAAGTATGTGTCTTGCAATAATCCCATTGTGTAGGTGGTATACACTGTTTTCTCCATTTGGTGGATGAGAAACTGAAGCCCTCATGGCTTAAGTGATTTGTCAGTGAGTACATAGCTAATAAATATCAATGATAAGATTCAGTCCCAAATCTCTTGACTCTGAGTCCAGGACTCTTTATATTACAGCACAGTACCTCCTTGCAAGGCACTATTGCCATTGCAACAATGGTGTCTTCTGAAGATCCTCTTTCCTTACTGAAATTCAAGAGAAGGAAAGCTCCCTTTAGATGGGACCTTTTTTCCATTATATGACTAAGCGCCTTATTATGACTTTGAACTGTGGCTCAATCCGTGCTTCAAACCCCTTTGTAAACAGGTAGGTATAAATCTGAAATACTGAAAGATAAGTACATATAATCTTTTTTCTCCCTTTATAGATGTTGCTATACAGGTTGATGATACACTTAGTTATAATTATGTAGTCATGTCTCTATGGACAGGTAGCTGGGAAACAAAATACATAGAGCATCAAGCTTGGAGTCAGGAAGCTTCATATTCCCAAGTTCAAATTCAATCTTAGACACTTATTTACTTACTGTGTGACCCTGAGCAAGTCATTTGAACCTGTCTGTTTCTATCAGTTCCCTCTCCTGTAAAACGAGCAGGAGAAGGAAATGGCAAACTAGTCCAGTGGGATCAAGAAAGTCCCAAATGGGGTCATGGAGAGTTAGATCCAACCTAAAAAACTAAACAATTGTTATAGATGCATAAAGGTATATAAAAAACGGATGGAATTGAGAAAAGAGCTGGATGGATTTTAGAATCAGAGAACTTGTGTTCAAATCCTGTCATAAAATATTTGTCATCTTGGGCAAGTCTTTAGGGTACAGTTTCATGATCTATCAAGTCAGAAGGTTGGATTATATGACCTCCAAGTTCCCTTCCAGTTCTACATCAATGAACCTACATATAGAAACAACTGTGAGCAGGAAAAGATTATTATCCTTATTAGCATAATGTTTTCAATTTGTAAAAGGGTATGATCAAAGTCACCGAGCCCCATTTAGCACTGTTATACTTATCAAGTGAAAACATATCTGAACCACTCAGCCCTGAGATATTTATGGGGTGAGAACTCATCTTAATTCACAAGTTTTGAACAAGATCAAATGTATTCCAGGAAGTCTGTTCAGATTAGCTGAGGAATTTGATCACATCATCTGGCACTTTAAGAAAACCATCGAATTATTTTGACCCTCAATATTTGACTCAGCATTTACTGGGGAGAAGCAGCAGTCCCTTCAGAGGTCTTGAAGCTAGCAATATACTCTTTTTGCTAAGAAGGGAGAGCAATGGTGGAAAGGAGACTTAGGGGATTTCACATATTCATGTCACAAAGATTCAGACTTGACAAAAACAAATTTTTAATCCAGCAGTGGTGTCAGACTCAAATAGAAATGGATCCCTGTGGCAGTATATTAACTTAGAAAACTACCAATTTCTATTATCTATGTTGTGTTATATCTGTATTTTGTTAACATTTCCTAACTACATTTTAATATGATTTAACTGCACTATGGAGTTTTGTGGGACACTGTTTCAGACCTATTGCTACTTTGGCAGCATACTCTTTTCAGTATGAATCTTTCTTTGTAACATAAACCAATTCAGCAAAAACAGAGAAGCTATCAAATCTGAAAACATATACAACGTTCTACCTTAGTAGTCTCCCACCTCTTTAGAAAAAGTTATTTAAAATTGTTCTATAGTGTCTATAAATAAATAGTCATTTAAAGAGTACTTTCTAAAGAGGATTTGAGAAAGTAAGTGTATCAGTTCTTTCTAAAGTACCACACTTTTTCCTCAGAGAGTACCACATCTGGGAATGTCTGGTCCATCAAGATATCGCAATAGAGTCAAACAGGAATATTAGAGTCGCTAGTCTGTGTTCAAATACTCATATCCCAAAGATCAAAGAACTGGGAGAAGTCTTATAGATGTGCTGGCCATATTTTTTTCCAAATGAAAATTGGGACACATGATCTGACAAAGTATGTTCCTTTTGCAAAGCTCCTTTCTTTTAAAAGGATAATTTGTTTTCTTAAAATTGGAACTGTTATTTGGAGATATGCATCATATATCTAGCTACATAGATAATTTGCAATAGCATTAGGATTGTGGCCCAAAGCTCCTCTTTTAAAGTCCAGGGTTATTTGTACTAAACTAAATATACTCTGTGTAGTCAGTGCTCAATTTATGAATGAAGTTCTATTTCCAAAGTCCATTTGTAAATCAGTTGTTCAGGATTCATAATACATTTCTCTCTAGAACTGATCTCATATATGGTAGCTGGGTTTTTGGGTCAGTCCACAAAATCCTATTTAACCTATAATGTGCCTGAAATTGAATAGGGTACTAATGAAATTGTAGGTTTTGACTACCAAAGCTAACAAGTTAGTATTCTAATTTGGGAAAACCGGTACAACACTTCCCTCTCTTATTTACATTTATTTGTTAAGTAGCAGAGCAGACCTTCCTCTATTCTTTCAATCTCTCCTCTGCCCCTAGCTTCTAGAATATTAGTATAGTGATAGCCCTTGGTCCTGTGGCAGAGTTCTGGCCAGCCTTAAATTCTCAAGTCCAGCATTTATTGTGAAAAGGTATGGCCTTGGGAAAGTCAGTTTTATCTCTCTGGACCTCAGTATTCTCATCAGCAAAATTAAAGGGTTGAATGATCAGAGTTCTTAAGTCTTTTAAAGTTGTTTTTACAATGTTATTATAGTATAAAATTATTCCCCTAATTCTGTTTGCTCCACTCCACACCAGTTCATACAAGTCCTCAGAAGTTTCTCTGAAACCATGCATTTCATAATTTCTTATGAAACAATTATATTTAATTCCATTCATATTCTATATGTTGATTGACATTCTCCAATTGATGCCCCCCCTTGATTTTCAGTTCTCCAGTTAGCACAATGACTAACCATAATTCCATATTTATCCAAGGATAAATAACGTTACCCACATCCTGACAGAGAGATGATGGATGCAGAATGGGACACATATTTGGGGGCATCATCAATTAGAAAATTTGTTAGAAAGGTTTTTTTTTTTGCTTTTATGTTGGGAGGCACTGAAAATAAATACTCATTAATTGAAAAAAGTAAAATTCAGTAAGAAAATAAATGAAGGAGTTGAATCAGAGAGAATCTAAAGAGTCTCCTCATTTTATATTTCTATGATCTTCTGTGAGTGGTGAGGGGGAGTGGGATTGGATTGGGAGAAGAAGCAGATTAAGACTTTCTAGCAGGCTCCCCATCACTAGCTTTCTTTTATTTAGAAGATTTAGAGATTGGCTGCTGGCTTCTCTTTCTACTGTCATCACTTGTTGCTTCTAACCAGGGTTTAGTTTCTCTCCTTCCCTAATCTATAGTAAAATCCAAACATAATCTCCTCTAGAGTCCCTTTGAGGTTTTCTTTCTCTCTTTCACTACTGGTAAACAAAGGATAAACCAACAGTGACTAAGAAGAGATTTCCTTACCCACTTTTATTTTTATCCTTTACACAAGCAGAGAAAACCAGTCCTACAGAGGCCCTAAAGGGTAGGCCTTTGTGTACAATGAGCTGAAGTAAGATTTATCCACCTTTCGGAAAAAAATCACTCAGACCACCCCAATACTGAGGCAAAGGAACTGGGTTCTGGACAGAGCAGGTTTTCTGGATGGGAGATGAAGAAATCAAGTCAGTTGAAGACCAGTTCTGCATAACATGGGGCGGAGGGGGTGGTGAGATAGAAGCACTTAGCTGCAGGAATTTATCATCCCCTCCAGATCCAAAGTGACTAGGCAGTCCCAAGCAGCAGCCATTAGATGAGGAATAAGCGGGGAGAGAATCACGGAAATACCAAAAAGTAGTAGTTGAAAGGAAGGGCTTTCTTCTTCTTTGGATTATTCCCTCAGTTTTCACAATGGCTTACTTCTAGAAAACAAGGACCTATATAAAAATCAGATACTATCTGTGTCATAAAAAAAAATTTACTAATATATAATTGTCAATATCATTGTCATCATACTATCCTCCATTTAGACCAGCAACATCTGACTATTATTTTCTTAATATGCTCCACTTAAAGCTCAGTGTAGGTTGTATGAAGTCAGAGTCACTTACTATGAATTCACAGGGAAGCAGAGATCATCAGACACTGTCTGGAAACTGCCAATTCAACTGAATTCAAGAAACATACAGATGTAATCAACACACATCTAAGCGAGTATGTTCTAACACACCACATCTGAATCTTCTGTAGTCTTATTCTGTAAAGGCCAGCAGTTAATCATACCACACATCATGTTCTCAAGACTTTCTAACTTCACCGTCTAGGTGGGAAGGTGCTGATACTTTCCAGTAAACTGTTAAGTGTGGGGCAGCCACCCATTTTCAGCTACTTAAGTACTAGTCATTGACCCTAATCAAATTGCACAGTGAAGTTCTTAGCAGGGCTAAGCACTGGAGCTCAAATTGATGGCATTTACTATAAGTCATATCTTCTCCCACCCCCTCCCAGCAGGTGAAAAAGAGAGAAGACAGATTTAGTAATCTGATGCCCACACACACACACACTTTTTAAACTATAGAGCCTTGTTTAGCATGAACATCCAGTTTAAAGCATCCCTATAGGAACCAATGAATGTGTCATTAACCAAATAAGTTTTGAGAACTCACAGCTGATACACAGGACTTTGAGCAGTTGGATATCTCTTCTTGTTGGGTTGGGGGGGTAGGGGTGGGGAGAAAGTTGGGAAGTAATAAAAGACAATTATGTTTTTCTCATTCTCCATTAAAAAAAGGTTCCTGGATAAAATGAATGAATGATAAGGGTAGTAATAACAGTTATTGCCTTGAATTTGTGTAGTGACTTCCCTCAGAAAGAGCTCAAACCATTTTTCAGACCTAGCATCTCCCTTAATTTCACCAGACGCCCGCCAAGGAGGTAGGGAGCAGAAAGTATTGAGACTGGTCAGTCAGAGTGGCACAAGTCACTCCCAGCTCACAAGTCCCAGAATATCAAGGGGTGGGGAGAGGGCGACGACCCAGGAGTGACTGCTTTACATTCCACTCATTTTTATTGGGAGATCAGGTTATCAATTGCAGACCCCTGAAGCAGGTGCAGCACAAACAAGTGTAATATCATGGAATGTAAACTAAACACACCCCTGCTGTCCTCAGGCTTAGGATTTCATTTGCTCCCCCACCAAGAAACCTGAAACAGACAAAAAAATGCAAATGGCCTCTATCTACTTGACCCCCATTCCTCACCTGACCTCTCAGGTTCTCTTGCATATGCAAAATACCTGCCCCGATTGGGAGGAGGCAGCCCAACGACATCCAGTTTCCCCTTCTCTCAAGACGCAGACAGGAGCCCGAGAAGCCAAAAATCCTTAGTCTTTTTATGCCCCCTCTCCCTCTGTTCAAATATCCACCTTCACTCTGATTGGCTCCTGGTTACCTCACTGCCCCCTTGTCTTTGAAGAGTTCTCTGCGCAGCAGCCGCTCTCAGACAGGATTAGGCTCTCCATACCCCAAAAGTGTCTATTGGTGCATGTGTGCTTATGTGTGTATGTGGATGTGTGTGCGGGCGTGTGTGTATGTGTATGCGTGTGTGTGTGTGTGTGTGTGTGTGTGTGTGTGTGTTTGCATGGACCCAACCTGACAGTAAGGAGTAGCTTCTTTTCATTCCTTTTCCTAGTGACTTTCCTCTCACTCTCTGTCTCTGCACATAGCTATACTAAAATACTTCGGCAGATTCCCCAATCCCTCCAGCTATGTAGGCATTGTTGACTGGTGTAGTTCTAGGGGCACAGGCTGAGATTTTGCAGGCCAGGAAGAAACCTGGAACCCTGACTGATTCACCGAGTGTCAAGCCACAAGTTGCTGGGAAGGAAACAAAGTCAATTTGAAAATTCAGGTGTCCTGACTCCCTTGAGACTACACACCTTCAAAGAATTATAAATTCCAGTTTTGACCTTTTTTTCCTACAGTTCTACTCAGATTCTAGTGTGAGAGAAATTGTCTAGTCTCTCTCCCTCATTTTCCTTTTTTTTTCTTCCTTTTCTCCTTTTCTTCCTCTATCTCTTTCTCTCAACTTTCTTCTGGCACACCTTAAAACTGCTTTTATTTCTTTCTTGAAAAAAAAGTTCCTAACTTTCTACATTGCCATATGGAATAAACACATGTCATTTGCAAAGAAAATAACTGGAAAAATTTCACTTTTTACATCATATTTGCTTGCTTAGAATACAATTGGATGTCAAATTCTGTTAATAGACCAACAGAACTGTTCTCATTCCTTTGTTGGGATGAAATTTTATTATAGTCAACATTACTTAAGACAAAAGAGTAATCTGATGGGGCTTAGCAGTCTTGATTTTCCTATTCTAATGGTATTTACTGGAATAGAAGTTAACTGGCATTCCAGATCCCATACTCAATGTTTTTAGTTTAAGTGTTCTCTACTTGCATTTAGTTGAGTTTAGAGAGCTCTAAGACTGTCTACTGGAAACCAAAACAACTAAATAAAACCCAATTGCTTTATTGAATTTAATTTTAAAAAAAGTCTTGAATTTGTCCTGAGACCAATCATACCATTCTCTGATATCCTCATTGACTTTAGTAAAATAGAAAGTGTAATGAAATACAGCTTTAAGATAGTGAAATCACACCATAGTAAGTTGTATCTTTGGAGTTCTTGACACACTACCAACTCATTCCTTCTTGAGAGTTTGTCTGGGTGGGAGTGTACTGAATGTCCTCTCAGAGTTCTCAACTATGTAGTTATTTTTGATCCAGAACCTTTCCACTGATTGCCCTTGAGTAGACATGTCATATTATCACATTACCTTTGGAATTTCTTCACAGTGTGACCCAGATTCTCAGTAAGGCTACCAGATATGAACACCTTTTTTCCACTTCTCTCTTTAGTTGCCAGTGACCTTGTAAGGTCATGCTCCATCACACACAGTAGAAAGAATAATCTTTGTTTCTATAACTGGGATGCCTGTTTTAGTTCATCTTAAATCAAACCAAAGCATGAAGGTCTTCCCACATCTATGATATCTGATATTTGCAAGTTTCAGAAATGTGGCTTGCCAGAATTATGTTTCTGTCTATATCTACTTATCTTTCTTTGTGTAAAATAATATAAAAATTCCCCATTGCTGGATCTTAAGTACTCAAATACTTCTATCTTTGACAGTGGAACCAAAGAAAGTATTGATGATCATGGTTATCAAAAAGTCACGCACATACCTCAACCCTCATTTATAGTGCCCTTGGTTTATCTGTGGGTTTGATGAATTACATTTCAAGGCAAGGAAATTGATTACTTCAAACAGTGTGTATATGAATGCTATATCAATGTTGTTTGATGTTGAAACTCAAGGATATTATAGAATGGAGAAGGCACACAGTAGACTGGTAAGCTTGGTTTAGATAGTCAAAAAAAGATGGTAAGACTAAAGGATGAGAGACTTAGAGCTAAAGGGAAACTTAAAGGTCATTGAGTTCAACACCCTCACTTTATAGATGAGGAAAGTGGAGCTGAAAGAAAGCAAAAACTATATTGAAACTCACACACCTAGTAAATGTTTGAGGGAAGACACAAATCCAGATTTTTCTGACTCCAACTCTTTCCATCTACTATAGGAGCCTGCCAGATTCTTAATAACATAGAGCTGTGAACTTGATATAAATACTCAGAAAAATTCTAGAATAGACTACTAAAGGTGTGGTTTCTGAATACTTAGAAACAAAAAATTGATGAGTAAGAGCTGGTGTGGTCTCACTAAAAAAAAATCATGCCAAAATAATATGTTGGCTAACTAGCTTTCAGCAAGGCATTTGACAAAGTCTATGTACTAATGTACAGTTAAGCGGATTAGAATTGCTTCACTGATTAGACTGAAAAATCACATTAATAGTTTGATGTCAGCCTGAAAGTAGTTCTCTATTGGAATGATCTAGAACTGTTTCTCTAGCAGCTCGGTGGGAGATAGGTTGGGGAGGAAGAGATTTTAGGCAAGGAGGTTATCGCTGAAGTCCTAATGAAAGCAGGTGAGATGATAGTGGTGAGTGGTAAGAAGGGGTCAGATTCCAGAGGTATTATGAAGGTAGGATTAATAGTACTAATAATAAAATCATAATGCAAACATTTATATAGTACTTACTACGTGGCAGACACTGGGCTAAGAACTTTAAAATTATTATCATTTGATCCTGACAACAACTCTGAGGAAGGACTATCGGCACATCCATTTTACACATGATGAAATTGAGGCAAACAGACATTAAATGACTTGCCCAGGGTCCTACAGTTAGTAAGTATCTGAAGCTGGATTTGAACTTAGGTCTTTCTGACTTCAGACTTGGCACTCTATCCACTGTATTACTCAGAAGATTTAGATATACAGCATAAGGCCAGTGAGAAGTAGAGGATGACTGCAGAGTTGTTTTCTAGCAACAGGTGCTGAAGGCCTGTACTAGAGATGAGCTCTGGAAACAGTCCACACTTGGGTCAGAAAAGAGAAAATACTTAGAGGGAGATTAACACTGCGATCATTACTGGTACACAGTTTCAGAGATGGCTAGTTCATGGGCATGTCTGGATTTTTCTGTTTGAGGGGCTAGTAGGAGACGTGTTATAGCTTTCAGGATATAGCACAACATACTGTATTAAAGAGGGGGCCTAGGTGATGATGTAATGTCCCCCATGTATTTTACCAAATAAAAAATCCTCATTATACAGAGAAGGAAATTGAGGTTCAAAGAAAAGTGACTGACCCAGGGTCATATACTGTAATTAGCATGAGAAGAGGAACTTCAACCCACTCTTATGATCCTTAGACATGACTCTTTTTACTCTACTATCTGGCAACAATCTCCACAATGATCCTGGGTAATAGTTCTGGCTAAGATTCCTCTTCTTTCAGTTGGTTTATGAAACATGTTACTAAAACTGTGGGTTTGAACCCCAAATTGGGCTTGAATAGGTTGTTGGAGGTAGTAATTGGAGGTAGTAATCTCTTCAGAGGTCTTCAAGCAAAGGTTGCATGATCATATTGAGTCATAAAGGGGATCCTTGGTCATTTACAGGATAGATAGTCTTACAACTCAATCTATTATTCTGTAAATCCAAGGCCTGAGGAAAAAACAGAAAGGGTCATACTTGGGCCATACATGGCCTTATCAACTTTCCATTTCCTGAAATATTCTTCCAAATCAAAGCAAATGGGGGAAGAGGTGTTCTGGAGTGCCATCTGAAGTCACTTTTTACCCACAATCTCTACCAGATAATATTCAAACAAAAGAATATTCAGTGGACATTCTAGAAAGAGTATCCTTATATGTCACAGACATATAAGGAATCAGAGGGTGTGTGTGTGTGTGTGTGTGTGTATGTAGATTGGGCTTTACTTTTACCCGATAACACTGACTTTCTACATTAACACTCTTCCTACTATGACTGTGATCTTTTCTAGTTTACAAAGTCAAACTCATGCAAAATAACTTTTTGACCCTCTTAGGTCCTAAAGCTTTCATCCTTTTCTCTTTCCCTTCTGAACTTCTTGGAAGAGAAATCTCCATTTATTCTCTAACCACTCACACCTTAACTTCTTGAACCTGATTTTTCCTCTAACCCTCTTTCCAACATCCTTCAATGAGATCTTCCAATCTAATTACAGAATTCATTTTTTTTTATAGTTCTTTCATCAACTATTAGCCTCCTTGATTTCTCAGTAGAACTTGACAGTGCTGATCACCTTTCTTTCCTCCTTAATATTCTCATCTCCTTTAGCTTCCTTGACACTGCTCTGTGCTGGTTCTCATTCTTCCACTAACTACTCCGACTAACTCATTCTCTTGCTCCTTAATATAAGTAATCCCCAAGGCTCTGTCCTCAACCCTCTCATCATTCTACACTTCCTTCCCTGGGAATCTCTTTTACTCCCATGGCTCCAATTACTATCTTTATGTAGATAACCCCAATATTTGTATTTCCATCCTTAATCTCTCCCTAGACATCTAGTCTTATATTTCTAATTATCTCCTAGAGTTTGGGCTCTGAGTTTGCTGTTCATATCTGAAACTCAACATGTCTAAAACTAAGTACAAAACCCAACTCAACCCAAACACAACAAAACGATTCTTTCTCCTATTTGATGTGTCATTGATTAGACTGCCATTTTACCAGTCAGTCAGGATCAAATTATCTGGGTTTTCTTTAACTCTTTCTTTTCTATCTTTCCTCCCAATTCCATCCCTGACACATATACACTTTTGATCAGTATCTCAACCCTACTGTTTTTACCTCATATTCATCTTTTCCTTTCCCCACCTATTGTCATCCCCCTCCATTCTGACCCTTATTATTTCTGAACTGGACCACTGTAATAATCTTTTATTCAGTCTATCAATCCATCTTTCACATTACTCCCTACATCAGAGGTCCCTTCCTCTGTGAAATCTTATACAAACCACCTTTCTTCCTGTACCCATAAATTTGGTCACACTATCATCTCTATTGTAATGCAATCCCTCCTTTTCCTCAAACCAGAGCAATGTATAAGGGGCATCGTAAGGCCCACCTTAAAGTATTTCAGGCACACACTAAACTTTTTCTTGGTATTTCTATTACACTAATGGTGAGGAGCACAATTTGGTACTTGATTATGTCTAATTTCTTCTTGGGGGCTAATTTTGACTCTCAGACTTGACTTCCAGCTCCTTGAAGGTAGAATACATGTCTTACATTGTGTTTAGCTTCCTCACAGTGACTCAAAAAGATGAGACCATAAGAGATTCTCATTAATGTGTAGTTTATTGATGGACTGACATTCTGAGGTCAGCAGAGTTCCATCCCAATCTCCTACAGAGCCTATGCTTATAAAAGTATAAATATATGAACTGATTTTATAGTGCAAAAATTATATGTTTTGGATTATTCAGACCTTTCATTTGTTCTGGAAGCTCCTGACATGGAAACTCTGGCTGGCAGTGAAGAGTTGTACTTGTCTGACACTTAGAGTCTTAGAGAGTAGCCTGGGGCCATTAAAATTTTAAGTAACTTGCCCATGTTCATATAGCTTGTATGTATCAAAAGCAGGTGTGGAATTCAGTCCTCCCTGAGTCCCAAGCTGGCCTTTCATTCATTATGTTATGCTGACTCTCAAGAATTACTTAAATTTGTTAAAGTTTACAAAACATTCTAGCCCTTAGCACAGTGCCTGGCATATATAGTAAGCATTAATAAATCCTTGTTGACTAACTTTTCTCTGTGGGGTAGGTCAGAGTTTCTTAGAGACTTTTCCCAGGACTGTTAATAAATGTCAAGGCAGAGACTTGAACTCAGATCCTATGACTGCAAGATGAAGGTTTTTCTAGTACACCCTGACCCTGAGGAACATCATGGAAAGGTTCAATAATATTCACTACATGGTATTCAACCATAAAGAGGACTTGAATTTTAGAAAGGTTTTTCAATCATAAATTGTGAAATAGAAAGCAATTATCCAGGGAACCAGAAATCAGCTAATTAAAACATTTACTTTCCCAAGTATTCTAGGTAATCAAAGAATAACCAAATGTCTGGAAATCTATATAGGTTTTGTCCTTAAAGTTACCAAAATTACTTTCAATCGGATATCAGTTTTCCAGGGTTTTTTTTTAAATATTTCATCCTGAAATGATTTTTTTTAAAAAACTGAGTATATATTCTATTGACAATCTGCACTAAACCAATTGCAGCAATAGGAAAAAGAGCTTCATTTCCACCATCTGAGGGAATGAGGCCTGCATACTTATCACAGATGCTAACTATTATAGACCCGGGGAATTAGGCACCAAGAATCTAGTCAAGGACATGCAATTGTTTGCAAGCATTTCTCATTATTTCACATTTTAATAGACATTTTTAAAAAATTCTAAGACAAAAAGCACATTGTTATCATTTCCATCATGTAAAGATGGTTAATAGAAAACCACATCATACAGCTGAAGAATCATAAACAAATGCAGTGTAGACACAAATTAAACAAAACAAGTGAACTAATTAACACATTTCCAAAACAGAAAACTAGAATTTGATATATTGTAAGTCTTACGAAAATAACAGCTGCACTTATTAAAAACCATTTATTCCAATGCTACATTACTTTCAAATTTATTGCCTTCCCCATGTTGGAAAAATTATGTTATGGTTTCATGATCTAGATGAACTTTTTTCTTCCCCTTGCTTTCTGCAAGTAACAGCTTTTGGAACTGGACAGTTGGGTACTCATTAAGTCAGGCCACTTGATAGAGGTAGTCATTTTTCCTGGCTATTTGAGAAAGCTTAACTACTTTGAAGGAACAACTCCAAGAAACAAGTCTCATAAAATGGAAATGCACCACCCACCTAGCCTTTTACCTATGCTTTTAATATGTTATGGGGTTTCCTCAAAAACATGTCCCTCAGGCTTCTGTTATTATTATTTTGATTAGCTTTAAGATAATGATTTGCATCAAATAAACCCACTGAGCCTACTGACTCTCAGAACTCTCAGCCATGTAAAAGATCCAGCTCATTAACATTTATCTAGATTCCCCTTTCAACTTCCCAGAGAGTACCTGGTTGATCATAGATTATTTCCATGTTTGCTGAACCTGGAACTGGAACCTTCTAAAACTCTTTAATTTTTTTTTCCTCACCCAGGGAAGGAACACTACCTCTGAAGGTGGGCAAAAGATTAATTTTCTTTCACTAAAGACTTATTCTCCATTTAAATGTTAGTATCCCCTGAGAGTTTTTGCTCCTGAGAAAAGATTTTGAGAGTCTTGAGAAATATTTTCCCTACTTAACCTTTTCCCTTCTCCAGGCCCATTACTTACTTCTAACTACTATTGTTTTTCTGATTTGAAACAGCAACTGCTATGGTTTGGGCAGAGGGTTTCCTAAGCAGGATATACTTTGTATTTGCTAGGGCAGACAGAAATTTAAAGAAGGGGCTGGCTGCTTGCCACTCACTGGGGTTGGGGGAGAGGGTGGAGCACTCATTCCTCCTCTATCCTTTGCCCAGTTCCTTTTCAATTGCTCTTCAGCTGTGTCTATCCCCCACTCCACCCCCCACCCCTCTTTCTTGCTCATTCTGAGAGGATAGGGATTTTGGCCCCTCAGTACACATTTAACTTCATGTAAAGATCTGATAAATAAGAAAGTGTTGCAGCAGCTACCTGGTCCTTCTTTACCTGAATTGTCAACGTAATTGGCTTCCTTTGTAATCCTATGTATTTTATACACTTACAAACATTATTCTGGGGCAGCTAAGTGGTGCAGTAGATAGAGCACTGACCCCGGAGTCAGGAGAACCTGAGGTCAAATCCAGCCTCAGATCAGACCCTTGACACTTACTAGCCGTGTGACCTTAGGCAAGTCACTTACCCCAATTGCCTTACTAAAAAAACCGCCCCCCAAAAAAACCCAAACATTTTTCTGAGAAGTTCAGAGGCTTCACCAGACTGATAAAGGGGTTCATGATACCCCCCAAAAGTTTTTTCTTTAAAAAAACTTGTTTTAGAGACAAAACACCATAGGAAAAGAAATGTTAAATAAAATGGTAATAAGAAATGCTAGATGATCTTTGTATATAGCTCACTCACAAATTTCCAAATAAGACACAGCTTGAAAGTGAGAATTTTGGAATGAAGTTGACACTAATTGACATATTAAAGCATAAAAGGGTGTCATTAAATTCAAGACCATATATAGAAGAAAAAGAACCTAAATAATGAATATTTCATTCAAAAGAATTTTTGGATAAACTCAGACTTCTGGAGTGGTTTATGTGATTCAATAGTGACATAGTTAAGATAAAGCCTTCTATAGGACAAAAACCAAACAAACCAATATTATATTGAAGTGACTAGTGAACGTGACTAGAAATATATACATTCACTGGCAACTGTGACCAACTGGACCATAAGATACAGATTGAATTAATACAATTAAGCTGGATGGTAAGAATTCTATCCAATCGTAATTGTTTTACATATTGAGTTGAGCTGTATCATATATATATATATATATACACACACACATACACACATACAAGTGTAGGATGGGGAAAGGACCATTGATTTCATGGGTATAGGGAACCTCCGCTTGAGGAAATTGCCTTTAACAAAGCAGAATGGTACCTTCCTTTCAATTTACATTTGTATAATACTAACTAGGTCACTGAAAAGTTAAATTACTTGTTGTTTTGGGTCACACAACCAGTATGTGTCAGAAGTAGGACTTGAGACCTGGTCTTTCTAGCTCCTATCCACTCTTATCATGCTCTCTCTCTATGTCTACAGACATATGCACATTCCAGACAATTCGCCTTTGAATATATGTGCATATTCAATCAACTGTTTATACATATATATGTATTTGTATGCTTCCTAAAAGGGAAATAACATATTAAATATATAGAATATATAAAGACACATGATCATATTATTTCATATGCATGATATATATAATCTTCATTATAGATAATATATTTACATGCTTTTGTGTATTATACCATCAATATATTCTACATCATTATTATAATATACACATATTGTCTACCTACTATAAATTATGTTATATTGCAATATTATGTGTCCTATAGCCATGTATTTCACTGATTCTTATAGTGTAGTATCATACTGCCAAAAAGTTTTGTTGTTACTGCTGTTTTTTTAACCAAGGCATCTCTATATTTTAGTATCTCCCCTCTGAAGAGATCAAATATAATAATGCCAACAGTGATTTGATTTTTCTTGTATGCGTTAATGTCATACATAATTTTTTGGTGCTTTCCTTTTGGTTCATTTTTAACAGCTCCTCAGAAAAGAGCAATGAACATCCAACTATTGAAGGGGAATTACCAAGTAGATACTTATTTAAATGTATATGTTTGATCAAGGAACTGCAACAGTACATTGTATGTAGAATATTCATATTTTTAAAAAATGACAAGGTTAAGTTCTGTCATATTACATGGACTCTGAAAATATTTCTAACCAAAAGAACATTTTTTTCGGGTAAAGTTGAATTCTTATTGCAGGCACTCGTGAGGATGCTCATGTGACAGTTGGCATAACTCATAATTGCACTGCATGGAGACTTCCCAAAGTGGACGTTTGGATGTATAATATAATTTCTTTGTATGGTCACACAAGCTGTAAGTAACTATCTCAATCCCTACTTAGAAAACATACAACGCAAATCATAAAGCAATCATTTTTTAACATACACTTTCAGGGGCACCAAAATAATTTATTTGCTTTCCAGCCCAAGGATGAAGACCATTTTTCTCCTGCACTCTCTCCTCCCATCTCTTTTTGGTAAACCTTGAGTCAGCATTTAAGCTAGTAGAGAGCAAAGATATACTCCCTGAATGAGGCCTATCATACTGTTCTCAATAAATAATGACCAAGAGCTCTGTGGCAGGGAAGATATTAAAGTTTCTTTGTTCTATAAAATAACATGTCAGTAATAGAGACAAGTTCTTGAATAGGTTCAGTACACTTAAGATATATTGGAACTAGCAAATTCTACATGGATTTGGGTGGGCTTACATTAGCTAAACAAGGAGAACAAACAACTTAATTTCTTAGAAATAATTTGTATTTTGTCAATTCTGACCACAAGGAGAAAACCCAATACCTTTAAAATATAATTCCAAATGAATCAGCACATAAAAAGTTATCAGTCCTTCTGGGGCCAGAGAGAGAGAAAGGTGGATGCTACAAGCCTTACTTACTACAGGAATTAAAGCAAAGCTGAATGAGATGTAAATTATTAACATCCTCATCAAATCTCAATGAAAGTGAGGTACTATTAAAAAATGGAAGCCTTTGGTATAGAATTTTTTTTAAAGAAACGTTCTCATTTGGACTAGACCTAAATTCCTTGGGGGTGGAAGTAGACAGCAGGAACGAAGATTACACCCTCCAGCTAATCAGAAGCAAATGTAATTATTTGGAATGTGTGGAAAATACATTTTAGGTCCTGTTTCTAATTTTTTGATCCTGTCATCAAGATTAAGAGGGTGAAATAATTCTGGAAAGTAAATTACTTGAAACTAGGAGCCGCATGAGAAGCAGCCAGGTAGCACAGTGGATTGAGCCCTGGGCTTGGAATCAGGAAGACTCATCTTCTTGAGTTCAAATCCAGGTTCAGACATTAGCTATGTGACCCTGGGGCAGCTTACTTAAAAAAAAAAAAAAAAATCACTGTTTACCTCAGTTTCCCCACCTGTAAAACGAGCTGGAGAAGAAAATCCAATATGCTTTGAAAAACCAATCCAATATGTTTGCCAAGAAAACCCCAAACTGTGTCACAAATAATTAGACACAATTGGAAAGTGATTGAACAATAACAAATCAAGGGATCCCCATTTGGATACCTATCTAGATGGCCTGAAATAAGTAACTTAGGCACACTAGGGAAAGCACCAATTGCAAATCATGTAATTTAAATATAACCTCAAAACAAAAGCAAAGTATTTGAACCAAATGTTCAAATGATGTGATCAAATGATGAACTCCACAGCATATGAATACTATTTATGTATTCCTTTCCACTCATATCAAATGAAATGTTTTTGACCAGGTACAGAGGGAAGAAAGGAATAGGTATTTACATTGTGCCTATTATAGGCTAGCCACAATGCTAAACACTTTTACAAATAATATCTCATCTAAGTCTTACAACTTCAGGAGTAAGGTGTTATTGTTATTCCTATTCTCCAGTTGAGGAAACTGAGGAAAAGAAAGGTTGACTTGCCCAGGGTCTTAGAGCTAGTAAGCATCTGAGATCAAATGTGAACACTGGTCTTCCTCACTCTAGGGCCAGGACTCAATTGGCTATTCCACCAGCTGGAAGGAAATCAATCAATAGATCATATACAATTAAAAACTGTAACTGAGAGGTGCCTATGGCTCTTGGTTGAATTCATTTAATCCAATCTCACAAAAGCCTTCTCCACTGGAAAAAGAGGGAAACTTTTCACCATGCAAATTGGGTTCACTGGTTGTTGTATTAGTCAAAGCACAAAGTGAACCTTGGCCAGCACCATGAGGTTTTTCAAGCCTGCAGCTGTTGTGATGAGGCAGTGTTGCCAGTGACGCTTTGGGCAGGAAGTGCCTCATTAGAACTGATGCATCCATTTTGCTCACCCCAGCAAAAAGTTTGAAAGGTGATAAGTCCTGGGCTTCTGGCTGAATGCAGACTAACTTTTCTCAAAAAGTGCTCTCCCAAGCCAGTGTCTTAGAAGGCTTTCCTTGGGGTGTAGTGGGGGGTTGTTTGTCTTCTGGAAACTCATTTCATGGGGTTCACAAGAGGTAAGGGATGATGAAAAGACTCGATGCCAAATCATAAATCAGATCCTATCTTCACTGAGTACCAGCTTAACAGTAATACTGCTAAAATGGAAACCCAAAACGACAGAGTACAGGACACCCAGAATGAAAAGTTATCTGAAATGAAATCATTTTGCATAAAGATTCAGCTGCCAGCAAGTAGCTGAGGGCAGTTAAGATTTAAGGCAAACTTCATCTGAAACATACACACACGCACATTTCTATTCCACGTCAAGGTAAATAGCTACACAGTGTTTCTACTAAAGTTTGTGTCTAGAATGATATAGCAGACACAAAGTGATACCATGCTTTTTTTCCTTCAAGTAAGTAGTTAAAAAACTTTTGTTCTTGAAGGCAACACAGACTTCTCTGTCTTTATGATATCATTTTACAGAACCCTTGCCATCTTCCATTCTTTTATCCAACTAAGTACTCAGCAACATTGGACAAACAAACAAAATCTAAACCACAATTACTGTTACCCTAGGGATGAGACTGAATAATACTTATGTAGTGTGTGATCTGATAACTAGTATGAGGAATTAAGCCAGGAAAGGGGAAAAGAACAAGATATCTTTCCAGTCCTACCTACCAACTGACATTTTTGGAATGGTTCTACTGAAGTTGGTAATAGGAATAGTTTCTGACATAGCACGACAAAATGGTAAGATTCCAAAAAAATTAAAAGGAGAAAATTAATTGTAAATATTCTTCACAATTACCATGATCACATTGATTTCCTGAACATACAGCCACACTTTCTAATATGGTGACCTATTGTTGACTTGGTCAACTGATATATTAATGAAGCAGAAAAAAGAAAATGGGATGGTGAGAGAGGGGCAAAAAAGTATCGAGTTGGGATTGATACTAGGGATTTATAGCTAGTTATTTCCCCAAATATCACAGAGCAAGTTTTTATTTTATAATCACATCGGAGAATTATTGTGTTTAGCTGCTTCATAGGGTACACCTGATGGCTAAATGATACAGGACTGATTAGGATGTAAATCTCAGATCTGTTGCTTATAATCTGGATAACCCTAGGCAAATCATTTAACCTCTCCAGCCTAACCCTCAAGTCCCTTTCTGGTCTAAATCCTATGAGTCTCCGAAAAAGATAGGAATATGATTTAATTAAAATCAAACCCTTTAATGGCCTGACTCAAAGTCTTTGTTATTTTTACTTATTTTACTTAAAAAGGCAACTGTTTTTTAAAGAAAAGATTAAATCAGCCCTCAAGTGGGAACTTCATTTAGTCACCAAAAGACACTTCAAAAGCTCTGTGATTTCATCCATGTGGGTGTTCTGAGGCCAGTGCAGATTTCTGGTTAAGCATTACAATGGAAAAGTAACACAAACATCTTATTCTAAGAGAGAGGAGAGGGAAAATGAGCTCTTCATCTGCTGGTCTTTCTAAATTTCTAAAGACCAGCTGACAAACATCTAATTTTACTCTCTGCTCCCACAGAATGTTTGTGTTATTTTTCCATTGTAATGCTTGACCTCTTAGCAACTTAATATCCTCAAAGACTGTTAAAACAATATTGCTTCAGGCCTCCACTTTGTTTTCCTTTCTTGTTAAAACTCTACAGATGGAAGGACATATATAGCAACTTTTTCTTTTAGAAATTATTATAATTATTTTTTGTTTAAATAACGCCCATTTGGAATGTTTTACTGACAGAACAAAAAGTGGGAGGATGTTCATGTGAATCTGTAGAAAGAAGATGGAATGTATACTTAGAAGTATACATTTTGGGGATCAACTATTTCCAACCACCCCACAATCAATTCTAACTACTTGTGACACTGAAATTTGGGGAAATTTGACAATTTGGAGAAAAACACACACACACACACACACACAAAGCAAAAACCAGAACATATCATTCTCCAACACCAGGGAATGAGTTACACAACACTAACTCTTTACTGGTACAGATGATAAATGCTGGGTGTCTCCCTATTTTGACCACAGTAGCAATTTTTTTTTTCATTTTCACTGCCATCATGCTCAAAGACATTAAGTCCTTTCTATAGTCTGAAAGATGAGAGTCACCCGATTATATAGTTCTTCCACTATTCTCCTGCAATTTGCTATGTTTGAAAATCTAGTTTATGCTTGCAGAGAACAATGCAGGAAAAGTTCACATCTGCAATTATCACATGAACTGGTACCACAAGTCCGCATCAAGCTGTGTTGGGGGAAAAGATCTCTAGCTTTTGTACATGTGGCCATAGAAGTGTTCTTTGTGTTTTTTTTTGTTTTTTTTTAAACACTGAGGGGATATAAAGAACCCGTGATACTGGCTTTCCTTTCTAATTAGTTTGTCCCACAAGAATTGCATGGGCTGCAAAAACCAAATAGCTGCTACTTCAAGTTTGTATGAGTTTAAGGATAGCGTAAAGACAAACTTCAGGGTTTCCCTGAAAGAACCATAATGCTGTCTCAGGTAGAGCTTGGAGAAAGTCATTCTTGTATGGTCACATATAAAAATGAGTCTCTATTTCCATACATTCCTGTAAAGATATCTTAGGGAATGATGTGACACTTTATAAATGAAATTGATGGATTCATAAAGATGCAGTGATAAGCAGAAATAATGCAACAACAAAAACAGCCCCCCACCACCAAAAATGAAGACAATACAAAGGGTAGCATAGAATTAGAAAATGAGTAATGACATGATATAGTGGGAGGAGTATTGGATTTGTAGACCAAAGATCTTGAGTTGAATCCAAGCTTTAATTGTCACCTGCCTGAACTGGGACAAGTCACTTAACCTTGATGGACCTCCCTTTCCAAGTCTGTAAAGTGAGGGAACTGGACACAATGATGGCCTCTAATAGCCTTTCCAGTTCTAAATATCCTGAGCTGAAAGGGCTGATCTCTTCATGGCACATTGGTCTGTTTTGTTATAAAACACTGATAGCCCCCCAATGCCTGTAATGTAACAGTTCTTCTTAACCTGTTGAAATCCTTCCAGGCTCAGCTTGTCTACATGAAGCCTTTCTGAGTCATTTCAAAGCTATCATTTCCTGATTCCCTGTTCTTCCTCTCAAAACTACCTGTATTTTACATAAATTATGCATTTGAACAATGCATAGTTACAAATATGCATATTTATACATGTTTTTCTTCATGATTAAAATGTAAACTCCTTGTTTGACTCTTGTCTTTGTATAATAGTGCCTGGAACACACTAAGTGTTTAAGGTATATCTATTTATTGAGATAAGTGAAAGATTAAGAAAAGTCTTTCCTAACCTTGTTTGTGAGACTGTCTGTGTATATAACTCTTTTGGTTCAATCTTAAATTGAATATAAAATGTTTTATGTAGACATGGAACTAAGTGGAAATGTCCTTGGTTTTAACGATTATTTCTTGAATAAGGAAACAAGGCTAGCACATATAGCAATGTGAGAAATGCTTTTATGTACACAATTTTATATAACCAACATTATACTTTAAGTTGGCACCTTCCCTTTGACTCCCTAGACCAAAAACCCCTTCCTTGTCTACTATTCCTGTATATATTTTGTCTCCTACAATCCCTAAAGAAATATATTGTGTTACTTTTGTATTTGTACAGCCAGTGTTTAGTACTATGCTTGGTACGTAGTAAACACTTAATAGCTGTTTTTGTTCATCCAATTCATTCATTCATTCATTCAGCATCTGTGTTTGATTTCATTTAAACACTACGGTTTAACTCTGAGCAGCTTGATGAAAAGAGTACAATTATTATGAATCAACATTTGTCTTATGTTTTGAGAAAGCAGTAAATGCATACATACAACTGAATAGAAACTCAAAAAGAAAAAGAATACATTCCATAGCTCACAGGATCAGAAATGAAGGGAAAAACAAGCTATTTTTATTTGTGAATCAATGGGGGTAATTGATACCTAAGTAATCTTTAAATCAAAATGACAAAAATACTTATGCTATAGTGTGTTGAGTTTAAAACATAGAGATTATGACTACTAAAGAGAAATAGAGAAGAAAGAAAGAAAAGAAGGAAGAAAAAGAAATAAGGAAAGCTGATGTCTCTGGGAAATTGGAAGCATAAAATGTTATATAACCAATTGGGTTTCAACCTTCAAGTCAGACACTAGTCAAAGGAAACAATGCAACCTCTGCCAATGGGAAAAAAATATCAGGCCAGATTTCTCCCAGCTGTGCTTTTCACCCCCTTCTGTTGCTCTTAGCATCTTCAATGAGAGTTCAGCATACTTAGGAAGAGAGATGGCCCAGAGCATCCAAACTGTTAAACCAAAAAGATTAGTTTTCCAGTTGAATCTTGCAATACATGCATCGCCGGTCAATCTCTTATTTTGCCCCACTAATGCAAGTAATATGGCTGGCTAGCAAAAACTCAGAAAAGGCTGATGTTACATGAAATTTAGGCTCTGGTGCCAAAGGGGGTGAGTCAAGGAAAAATTTTCTGGCTTTGAAACATATAAATCAAACCTAATGTTTCCTTAGCATTCCTTTGTGATTTCCTACTCAAGCTTATGGTAACTGAAAGAGATAGGAAAAATCCTCAGAGGAGACAGGTTCCTGGACTCAGTTCTGTAAAGACAGAGGGCCAAACATTTCTGACAAAATTTTACTCACACTGTTGATTTTAACTTTGAAGTGGTGTGTTCCAGATTCAAGGTCCCAAACGTTCATTCATCCGACAGCAGCATAAGGCATTTCAATAACATATTTATTAATTTTGCACCTTAAAAAAATATTCTCCTGAAGGGTTCTAACCATAATAATCATTAATAACATGGCCATAAGATCAATATTTCCTGAGCTTTGAGATTCTGTTCATCAAACTGGGTGATGGTACTCTTTATTTGACCATAGGCAAGTCACTTTCATCTCTGGGACTCAGTTGCCTCTTGTATAAAACTGAAGGATTAGACTAGTTGACTTTTTGGGTCCTAAATCTATGATCCGATGTGCTTTAAAGCTTCACATTTCATGGCCTGATCTAGTTTAAAATAATAGATTTCCAAAACTGTGAACTAAATTTAAACTAAATTTAAATTAAAACAGCAACAACGAAAATCAACAACAGTCAATTTCATGACTTCCAAACTCCTCATCAGTCACATGGGGAGACTGTAGTGTCACTTAAACTCTTATCTTCTAATGAAAAAACAAATGGACTTCCTAGACATTTCCTTCCTCCCTCCCCCAGGCACCATCTCATCCCGGGTTTCCCTAATGCATACGGAGATCCGAAGTAATAAAACACTTTTTGTGCTTTCTGAACATCTAATGATGTGATACCTAGATTATTACCATTTACATATAGAAAAGTCTTAGTCCAGTTTAAAGATAACATATATGTGCACATATATTTGTACATGCAAATATGTATATAAATCTATAATACACATATGTAGATATTTATCATGTGAACACATACTCAAATCATATACAGTACTAGATTTTTTTTGAAACCAAGCTCTTTAACTTTCCATAGTAGCAACTGTACCCATTTAAGTCCATGAGTGGCTAGTACTAGCATCAGTTTCAGTATATTCACATGCAAAAGGCAAAATTAATATGAGCGAAAAGAGAAAGAATTTTTATAAAGTACGACATTTAACAAGTATCCTAACATGCACAAAAACATAAAGCAACGTTGCAAGTGTGTTGCTTTATTGTCTTTGCTTTGGTGCAGAACACTTTGGAAAATCCTTCCTGGATGTGGTCGTTCAAGTGGTCTCTAACAATACAAAAGTGGCTATCTCCACTGGTAGGTGAGGTTAGGAAAGGTTTCATATTGGAAGGGCTCGTTCAACATCTGTACTATTCCTTAGGGAATTTTGATACTGAAGTGGTGCTCCTGAAAGTATTCTGGTGTTGACTATAATTGGAATTGCCCTCCCCAAAAAAGACAGATGCCACTAAACTCGAGTAGAATTTGTGCAGTGAGATCCCCTTAGGCAAAGGATAATCCAACCTCTACACTGGCCTGATGATCACTGGCTTGATGATAAGGATAGGAAATCACCAAAATGATCACAGTGGCATCTTTGGCATTGTGCTATGAATTCCTGACAATGCATTAAGAGCCCAGAAATGTTAAAAAATTTTTAATGATACTAAAAATGGATGATTTGATAACTGCATTAAAAATTCTTATAAAGATGTTTATTGTAAAAGGTTGCCAAGATGACACATGAGATAGTTATAGAGTATTTACTAATGGACTTCTTGATATCTGCCTACCTCCATGACATGTTATAACACATGATAATTTATTAGGGAGAAAGCATTTTTAAAAAATTACTTCTGTAAAAATGTTATCCGAATTGAAATTAGTGGTAAGTGCTGGCCCAAATGGACTTCCTACTCTTCAGCTTGTAACCTTTGAAAGAACTCTATTGTAATTCCAAGCTTTGGTCAGGGAAATACGATCTGACCAAATCTGAACAAAGAAAACATAAGAGAAAGAGCAAAGGTTTGCCGTGAAGTTTCACCCCATCCATCAGCCAAAATGGTACATATTGTTTTGTTTGGTTAAACTTATGTCATTCCCAAGAACCAACTGTGCTGTAATTTCAGTCAGTGTTTGGCAACTGTGGAGGAGCCGAAGCTGCAGGTTGGTCTGTTAGTTTGCAGCTGGGCCGGACTGGAGCCAGAATAACTATGTTATTATTTTTAAAATACTGGTGCCTCAATGAGAGGAGCTAGATTTCATCTTATTTTTGTTGCTGTCGAATTTCTCCTTCCTGGCTTGTGATCTTATCCCATTCATAAGGACATTTGTGGCATCTTCCTTGGTTGAAATTGAGTCCAAAGGAATCATCTTTTTGATATATGCTGGAAGAAGAAAAAAGACAAAAAATAAACCTCGGTGAAAGATGACAAACCAAAACACTGCTCATGATCAAGGGGCTGATTACACAACAAATTAAGCTCACTTTCCTATGGAAAGAACTTAGCTTCATAATGATCCTTCAACATATGGATTAATTTAATCAGCTTGCAATATGATTTAGTACACTTGTTATTAATGTGATTACTTTTTAAAGTCCTGAGACTGGAAGAATGAATTTATGCTTGGCTTTTAGACAGTGACAAAGAAATATTGTACAGAGAAAGAATGATGGCACGTTAGAGCTAGAAGGAGTTCAGAAATCATTAGTACATGATTCATAAATAAAAGTAACTCATAGATGCAGAAACAGGCTCAGGGAGATGATATGACTTGGCTAAAGTCACCTAGCTAGACAGTGTCCATGTCATGACTGGAAATGATGTCTTCAACCCCTCCTGCCCAGTACTCTTTCCTTTACATTAATGTCTCTCCCTACATAAAATATATTGTATGGAATTGTTAGAAGGTATTCATATGAGAGTTTTCTACAACTAGTTGCAAAGAATCAGGTCCCACTCCTTTAAATTAAATTTTTGATTTTAACACACAATTACTAAGTACCAACTGTGTTCAGGACACTACCACTAGTGATGAGCCTACAATGAAAGTCACAACACAGACAAGAAGATGGCAGTTTTACAGGGATGGGGGAAAGACATGTACCAAAATAAAACAAGTCATAATAAAACATTTTAATATATAGATATAGAAATTGCTATAAAAGTTGGAAAGATTTAACAAAAATAGTTACTATACTATATACTGATACTATAAAAAAGCTTCCATATTTATTTGGAATATTAAGGAAATGATTGAGCTTTTTATCCTAAATCTTTGAAAGCCATACATTGTCAATATTCCCCTCAGTGCTCCCCCCCCAATAAAAACACAATTTTGAGAAGACACACCACTGAAGGAGAGAAGGGTAAACTATCTCTCTTTACAGTCAATTATTGTTGTAAACCTGGAAGTCATGGAGAGAATGCAAACAAGGATGCTGGCCTTGATGCTTCAAAGGCATTTTTCATCTGAGACAAGGGAAGCGTGATTTTAATTATCCTCAAAGCATACCTGCGGATGTATTCACATGCTTCCCCCTTCCCCCATTGTAGAGCAATGTAAATGAAGGCATGCACAAAAATAATGCCCTTTTCAAATGTTAGCTTTTTAAAATGTCAAAGTGAAGCACATGAGATTTTTGCCTCCTTCATTTCTACTCTAGTACCGTTTACGTAAAATTCCTGTATTTGTAAAATATAGCTTCTTTTTTTCAGCTTCATTAAAAAAAATTCAACAACTTGGTTTTGTGAGACGAAGAGCCTCACTGTAAAAAGGATTTCAATCTCCAGGGACCCAAGAAGTCATCAGACAACCACAGACTTCACTTAGGCAGAGACTAGGTCCATTGAAGAGTTTTTCAGTTCCTGTTCTGGGCTCTCTCTGCCTCTTGGTCGCCTGAAAGGAGCTATGCACAGAGGCCAGAGGTTAGTCTTCCCTTATAAAAGCTAAATATGACAGTCTCAAAAGCTGACATTATATGTCTCCCCTTACTATGCTCCCAGTGTCTAAAAGTTGAAGGTATGGGAATCCAAACCTTCCTAAAATAGTCTCCTGAACTCAGGCCATACCTTCTAACCAGCCAGGATAAATTTGGTAGTGATTACGGCTCAAAATAATGGATTTCTGTGTTCATATTTCCAATGGCAATGTAAACTAAAAATTTTTACATTTCTTCGTCTCACACTGGCAAGAAGGCCATACCTTTTCTTGAACTGACCTGAGCTACATAAACCTGACATAAATGGCTATTTAAAACAAACTTACATTAATGTTGGATCATTTCAGAGAACACAAATTATTCAGTATTTTCCTATTTCCTTTGTATCTCCAATGATCATTGTGGTTGGAGTTTGACAGGGGCTTAATACAGAAGGGTGAATTAATTCACTAGATAAAACGGCCTTGTTTGGTCAGAATTGTAGGTAAAGAGTCCTGCTATGGTTAGGAAGACACATATTCAGGAGGTCAGCTTGATTTAGGGATTTGTATCTACCAGACAGAAGAGAAGCTGTGAGTTCTCTGTCCATTGGTGTTTGGACAAGATAGCCCCACTTCTCTCTAAGACAGGGCTGGGAGAATACGTATCAAGTTTTGGATTGTTATCCAGTCTGAGAAATATGACATAATAACAACTTTATTCTTTTCACAGGTTGCAGGATTCCCCAAAATGAGCAAGGGTTTAAAAGTCAGCCAGTGAAACAGTAACACTTCATTAAAGATCTGCTCTATGCCAGACTCTGTGCAGAGGACTCAGGATAAAAGAATGGCAAAACCAGTCCCATCTGTCAAGGACCTCATAGTCTAAATGGTGAGATGAGGTCCCTGATGGTGCATAGAGCTCATGCAAATTATGTAAAACAGAATATATACAGGATAAATTAAAGATAATCGAGGGAAGGAATTGGTGTTAAGGAGAATCAGGAAAGGCTTCTTGTAGAATAAGCAATTTTAGCTGTGACTTGAAGAAAGTTAGTGAAGCCAGGACTTGATTAAGAAGGAGAGCAGTCCAAGTATGCGAGAACAGCCTGTGAAAATACCTGAAGTTCAGAGATGGAGTGTCTTCTTCAAGGAATAGCAAGGAGGCCTATGTCAGTAGATCAAAGAGTATATAGAGGGGAGTAAGATGTAAAACTGGAAAGGTAAGAGGGAGCCAGGATGTAAAAAATTTTAAATCCAAAAAAGATTTTATATTTAATCCTGGAAGTAATAAAGAAACCCTTGGAGTTTGTCAAATTGAGCACAGATTTGTGAAAGATTAATTTGAAAGCTGAATGGAAGAAGAAATGCAGAAAGGAGATAGTTGTGGCAGCGAGCTCAACCAGCAAATTATTGCAACGGTGCAGATGGGAGGTGATAAGGGCCTATAAGGTGATGGAGACAGTGTCAGGGGAGAAAAGGGGGGCATATATGGGAGATACTGCAAAGGTGAAATCAAAAGGACTTGGTGACAGATTGGATGGATGGTTGGGGGACAACTGGGTTCTGAACCTAGCAAGCTTATTCTTATTTGAATCTTTTTTTAATACAACTTCACTGCTGAGAATGGACTGGATAATGAAAAAGGTGAGAATGCCGGACACTGTTTTCTCCTTTCTCCTTCATAATTACATGATCACCAGAAAAGACCTTCTTTATGCTTTCCTGGCATCACTGGGGTCACTCCTACCTTTCATGTAAGTGTGTCTGAGGCTATGGCGTTAGGCCCCAAGTGCAGCAGCCTGCTGGCTCTGATGAAGACAACATTTTACAAGGATAGTTTTTAAAGGCTTGCCATTTTATCCTGTTTGTTGCTCTTCAGGTTTTTTTAAATGTCCTCAAGATGGTTTTGTCCAATTGGATATCTTGCCAAACTTACTTTAAATTGTTTTTTCCCCACAATTGCCTTTTTCCTTCATGAGGTATTGCTATTCATAACCATCCATCGACTTTTGTAAAATTTTACAAATAAACTTATTAATAAAAATCGGGGGGGGGGGGGGGTTGAGCCAAGATGGTGGAGTAGAAAGACACACATACAATAGCTCTTCCCTTACAGCCTGTAAAATACCTGTAAATAAAGACAAATTCTAGAGCAGCAGAAGCCACAGAACAATAGAGTGGAGGAGATTTCTAGCCCAGCATGAACTGAAAGGCCGATGGGAAAGGTCTGTCACACTGGATGTGGAGCAGAGTCCAGCCCAGCCTTTGACACAAGGCAAGGAGGACCCAAGTAGGCCTGGGGGGCTGAATCCCAAGTGGCAGTAGCAGGGGTCCAGAGATCCCTCAACCCACAGATGACAAATGTCAGAGAGAGGGTTTTTTTCAGATGGCAAAGAAAGGAGCAGGGTCTCCCCACAGCTCTGGACTCAGATGGCAGCAGCAGAGGCTACATAGAGCAGAAGTGGTTGAGCCAGCATCTATTGTTGGATCCTAAAGCCTCTGGGGGAATTGAGCAGCTGATCTGAATCTCAGCTCCCAGTGTTGGCTTGGCAGAACTGGAAGGCAGGTGGTTGTGGAGAGAAAACACTACTACTCACAGATTCTGGGCACAAAAGCTTCTAGTTGCTCCCAGACCAATGTACATACTTGATTGTGCCACCTTGGAGGAATTGAGATCTTACAGATACTCAGAATATACCATACTCTTGACAAAGGACCCAAAAGTCAAGTAACTGGTTGAGAAAATGCCCCAAAAAGGGGAAAAAAGTAAGACTACAGAAGGTTACTTTCTTGGCAAACAGATTATCTTCTCCCATACTTTCAGATGAGGAAGAATAATGCTTACCATCAAGGAAAGACATAAAAATCAAGGCTCCTGTATCTCACACATCAAAATAAATATGCAATGGTCTCAGACCATGGAAGAGCTCAAAAAGGATTTTGAAAATCAAGTAAGAGAGGTGGAGGAAAAATTGGGAAGAGAAATGAGAGAGATGCAAGAAAATCATGAAAAGTGAGTCAATAACATGCTAAAGGAGAACCAAAAAATGCTGAAGAAAATACACCTTGAAAAATAGGCTAACTCAATTGGCAAAAGAGGTTCAAAAAGTCAATGGAGAGAAGAATGCTTTAAAAAGCAGAGTTAGCCAAATGGAAAAGGAGGTTCAAAAGCTCACTGAAGAAAATAGTACTTTAAAAATCAGAACAAATGGAGGATAATGGCTTTATGAGAAATGAAGAAATCACAAAACAAAGCCAAAATAATGAAAAAAAGGAAGATAATGTGAAATATCTCATTGGAAAAGCAGGTAACCTGGAAAATAGATCCAGCAGAGACAATTTAAAAATTATGGGACTACCTGAAAGCCATGATCAAAAAAGGAGCCTAGATATCATCTTTCATGAAATTATCAAGGAAAACTGCCCTAATATTCTAGAATCAGAGGGCAAAATAAATATTGAAAGAATCCACCAATCACTTCCTGAGATTCATAAAGAGAAACTCCTATGAACATTGTAGCCAAATTCCAGAGTTCCCAAGTCAAGGAGAAAATATTGCAAGCAGCTAGAAAAAAACAATTCGAGTACTGTGGAAATGTATTGTGGAAATAAACAAGATCTAGCAGCTTCTATATTAAGGGATCAAAGGGTGTGGAATATGATATTCCAGAAGTCAAAGGAACCAGGATTAAAAGCAAGAATCACCTACCCAGCAAAACTGAGTACAGTACTTCAGGGGAAAAAATGATCATTCAATGAAATAGAGGACTTTCAAGCATTCTTGATGAAAAGACCAGAGCTGAAAAGAAAATTTGACTTTCAAACACAAGAATCAAGAGAAGCATGAAAAGGTAAACAGGAAAGAGAAATCATAAGGGACTTACTAGAGTTGAAATGTTTACATTCCTACATGGAAAGACAATATTTGCAACTCTTGAAACTTTTTTCAGTATCAGGGTGGTTGGCGGGATTATACACACACACACACACACACACACACACACACAGAACACAGGGTGAGTTGAATAGGAAGGGATTATATCTAGAAAAATAAGATTAAGGGGTGAGACAGGAATATATTGGGAGGAGAAAGGGAGAAATGTAATGGGGCAAATTATCTCTCATAAAAGAGGCAAGAAAAAAACTTTTCAATGTAGGGATAAAAGGGGAGAGGTGAGAGGGAAAATGTGAAGCTTACTCTCATCACATTTGACTCAAGGAAGGAATAAAATTCACACTCACTTTGGTATGAAAAACTACCCTACAATACAGGAAAGTAGGGGAGAAGGCGATAAGCAAGGTGGTGGGGATGATGGAAGGGAGGGCAATGGGAGTTGGGAGCAATTAGAAGTCAACACTCTTGGGGAGGGACAAGGTCAAAAGAGAGAACAGAAGTAACAGGGGGCAGGATAGGATAGAGGGAAATATAGTTAGTCTTGCAAAACATGGCTATTATGGAAGTCATTTGCAAAACTATGCACATATAGCCTATATTGAATTGCTTGCCTTCCCAATGGGGATGGGAAGGGAGGGAGGAAGGAAGAGAAGTTGGAACTTAAAATTTTAGGAACAACTGTTGAGTATTGTTCTTGCATACAACTGGGAAATAAGAAATACAGGTAATGGGGTTTAGAAATTTATCTTGCCCTACAGGACAAAAGAGAAGATGGGGATAAGGGAAGGGAGGGATGGTAGAAGGGAATGCAGATTGGTGGTAGAGGTAATTAGAATGCTTGGTGTTTGGGTTGGGAGGAGGGGAGAGATGGGGAGAAAATTTGGAACTCAAAATTGTGTGGAAATTGAATGTTGAAAATTTAAAATAAATAAATAAATTTTTAAAAAATAAAAAAAAATATAAATCATTACTGCCTTTGGGCACCTGTCTCTGTTGTGTCAACATCGACTATATTATCCACTTCCCATTTTATTTTATTAATCACTTATCTAAATAGTTCAGGACTGAGTTGTTTCAATCATAGACATATTTCTTGTTATATTTTTACTTGCTTTTTTGTTCATTCTGATCTTAGCTCTAACACATTTATGATCTCCCTGGACACAGACAACTTCTGATTTAGGGACAACTCACTCTATATAAAATCTTCTGCCTACTGAAATGTATTTCATTTTTTGTGATGTTATTTGATGTTCATCATGTCTAGTACCTACAATTATCTAAGGTATGAGGGTTTTGCATAATCAGTAGGTTTTTAGTATCTCTAATTTCCTCTTTACAAACTATGTCTTAGAATAAAAGTCAGAAAATTTAGCATGACTGTAGACATTCTAAGAAAAAAAGGAGAAAACAACACTTAAAAAATTAGTGAGAGAAGAATTATTATAGCAAAAGTAAAATACGGGAAATTTGTAAGGAAACATGAAATCTCTTTTATCAACCAATTGACCTGGAAATCAAGGCCTGAAGAGAAATTCTAAGAATCATTAGTGCCCAAGAAAAACATAATGGAACAAAAAGCTTGAATACCATGCCTCAGGAAATCATAAAAGAAAATTGCTGTGAAATACTGAAATCAGAGAACAAAGAACAGATTGATAGAATCTATAAAAATGTCAATAGTGATGAACACATCAAGTTTAGGTCATGGAGAAAGGTGGCTGACAAAGTACAGGAGAAAAGACTGCAAATAAGCCAGGAAGAGATCTCCAATCTGAATTGTAGATGGCTACCTGTCATTAATAGGAAATGAAAGAAAAAACTAGAATATTGCCTACTGAAAAGAAAAGCAAAATAACTTGACTATACTATGAATTTATCCAACAATGAGGGGCACCTAGGTGGTTCAATGGATAGAGTGCCAGTCTTAGAGTCAGGAAGAATTGAGTTCATGTTCAGCCTCAGATCCTTACCATCTACCAGCTTATGTGACCCTGGGCAGGTCATTTAACCCTGTTAGCCTCAGTTTCTCATGTGTAAAATGAGATGGAGAAGGAAATGCCAAACCATTCTAGTACCTTAAAATAAATTTTTAAAACAGAAAACAAATGAGGAACATAAGCTTACAAAGAAAAATACGCTTCTAAAATGATTAATAAGTTTAAATTTTTAAAAAAGAAAACAAACGAGGAACGTAAGCTTACAAAGAAAAATACGCTTCTAAAATGATTAATAAGTTTAAGTATTCTTTTGGAAAAAGCAATAGTTGGACAATGCCTTTTAAATGAAGCAGAAAAAAACAACCTTGAAGTAGTTAGTGGCAAAAGATCAGAATGAACCTTTGGGTCTAATGGTTGAAGTGGGGAAAGAGCACTGCAGAGGAAGCATATCTTCGGGAGAAAGAAGGCCTGATAAAAGAAACATGGCACTTTGTTGCTATCGGTGGTGAACATTCTCAATGGGACAGTAAGGAGACTTAACTAATTAGATGGTATTAATTCACTGGATGCTAAAAGATATCAACAGAGAGGCTAAAGATGCTCAGATCATTCCATTATTATTATTAATGGTTCTAGAAAATCCTGAATTCTCAGGATAAGAAGATTAAACTGTGAGCATTCAGCAACTGAGAGAGATCTTGTTTTTTCAGGCACTTGACCTGAAAGCAAGACTCCCAGTACAAGTATAGGTGGACCTGAGACATATAAAGCCTTCAAAACTCTCAATTTGGAGGAGCAAGATTCTCCCCTAAAAAAGGTGAAAGGGTTACAGCAGGGATGTTGGAAGCTCTGGAGAATGGAAGCAACCACAGTTATATAGCAGTGTTCAGTACAGGTCTGCCACAATGCAGGGGCTCTGAGGTTCCCAATGCTGTCCTGGGATGCCATAAAGGGCCCTAAAGATTCAGTGTTCTGAACCTTCATAATGCTGGGGCATCTAACCCTCAGATGCAGATGTTAGTAGAGCAACCCAGTCAAGCAATCCCGGTCAAAATCCAGAAGAGACAACGACCCATCAAAAGAAATGTAAGAAGCTGAACTGGGTCCCAGTGTAAAGCCCCCATTGGAAAGAAGAGAAAACAAAAGAAACTATGGACCACAATGTGAGAAACAGAGAAAGGAGTTCTGTTTCCACAGAAGTGACATGTGCACACACTCTCAGCCTCAGGATGTAAGTCAGAAGAAGCTAGTTCCAAACAGAGCTGTGGGTTGGTAGAACCAGATTTCTGACTTGGTAATAGGTCAGAAGCTTGTATGCATGCTTAAATATTGTTAAATACTGAGCTGCTAAATATTAGTCAAAACATCCCCAAAGTGGAGCAAGCTAGTCTGAATGAATATACAATGCATGACAAGAAAAGGGGAATGCATCTAGAAGAAAAACATGGAACAGGTGGTTCAGGAAATTACATACAGCCAATAGAGAACATGAGAGGGTCCTTGAGTTTAAGTATGGGAATTCAAAGCTGGCTGCGTCCAGCACTTGGGGTGCCTCTATGTACTGGGTTCATCAGTTAAGGCCTTATTCCATTGACAGCATGTTTCTCACAACTATTTGGAATCATTATGGATCCAGAGATAATTAAAAAATCTAACCTAGAATAATTAATAATGTCCTATGAACTGCAAGCAGACTCAATGGAAAAAAATGGAATTTTCACAACATATATACACACACACATAGGTACATATACAAATATTTATATTTTATATAAATATTTATATGTGTATACTGTATACACACATATACATGCATATATATGTACACATACGCACCTAGAAGAAATGAAGCAAGACAAAAAGTCAAAACACAAGAAGAAAGAAGTGAAAAAGAGTATTCTCTGTTGCACTCAAGTGAATAGAGTGGTAAACCTTAAGCAGGTAAAACACTGCTTTAAAAAATTAGACAAGATCAACAGGAATCAATGGCTTTTGGAGACAGCAAAAAAAATTGTTGAAAAAATAAAATGTAAGGTAGCAGATAAAAATCTGACATGGAAACAAAAGAAGATTTAAGAATTATTAGACTCCCTATAAACCATGATTTCATAAAAAAAAAAAAAAAGCCCAGACATCGTTAAAAAAACATAAATGAAAATTGACCAAATCTATAAGAAACCAAAGACAGTGAAGAAACTACCTCCTGAAATCAATATTCAAGGACAAGTTCCAGAAATGTTATAACCCAAATACAGATTGTCTAAGTCAAAGAAAAAAATATTGCAAGCATGGGGGAAAAAAGTAGCTCATGTACTAAGGAATCATAATCAGGTTCATTTTCTTTTATTTTGTTTCCAATTTATTTATTTATTTTTAGCTTTCAACATTCATTTCCACTAGATTTTGAGTTTCAAATTTTCTCCTCATCTCTCCCATCCCCTCAACCCCAAAACATTGTACATACTTATTACCCCTTCCCCCAATCTACCCTCCTTTTTATCACACCCTTCCCTTCCCTTATCCCCATCTCCTCTCTTTTTATGTAGGGCAACACAGATTTCTATACCCCATTACCTATATTTCTTATTTCCCAGTTACATGAAAAAACAATTCTCAACATCTGTTCCTAAAACTTTGAGTTCCAACTTCTCTCCCTTCCTCCCTCCCCACCCATCCCCACTGAGAAGGCAAGCAGTTCAATATAGGCTATATAGGTATAGTTTTGCTAAAGACTTCCCTAATAGTCATGTTGTAAAAGACTAACTATATATCCCTCCATCCCATCCTGCCCCTCATATATTCTATTGTCTCTTTTGACCTTGTCCCTTTCCAAAAGTGTTTACTTCTAATTACCCCCACCTCTCATTTGCCCTCCCTCTATCATGTGCCCTCACTCCACTTATCCTCTTCTCCCTTATTTTCCTGTAGTGTAAGATAGATTTTCATACCAAATTGAGTGTGCATTTTATTCCCTCCTTAAGCCAAATGTTATGACAGTAAGCTTCACTTTTTCCCTCTCACCTTCCCTTTCTCCCGCTCGGTTGAAAAAGCTTTTTCTTGACTTTTTATGAGAGATAATTTGCCTCATTCCATTTCTTTCTTTCTCCTCCCATTATAGTCCTCTCTCACCTCTTAATTTCATTTTTTTAGATATCATCCCTTCCCATTCAACTTACTCTGTGCCCTCTGTCTATATATGTGCGTGTGTGTGTGTGTGTGTGTGTGTATGTATAATTCCTCTAACTACTCAAATATTGAGAAAAGTTTCAAAAGTTACAAATATTATCTTTCCATGTAGGAATACAAACAGTTCAACTTTGACAAGTCCCTTATGATTTCTCTTTCTTGTTTAGTTTTTCATGCTTCTCCTGATTCTTGTGTTTGAAAGTCAAATTTTCTTTTCAGCTCTGGTCTTTTTATCAAGAATGCTTGAAAGTCCTCTACTGAAGTATTATACTCAGGTTTTCTGGGTAGATGATTCTTGGTTTTAATCCTAGTTCCTTTGACTTCTGGAATATCATATTCTGATCTCTTAATGTAGAAGCTGCCAGATCCTGTGTTATCCTCATTGTATTTTCACAATACTCAAATTGTTTCTTTCTGGTTGTTTGCAACATTTTCTCCTTGACCTGGGAAGTCTGGGATTGGCTACAATATTCCTAGGAGTTTTTCTTTTCGGATCTCTTTCAGGAGGTGATTGGTGAATTCTTTCAATATTTATTTTACCCTCTGGTTCCAAAATATCAGGGAAGTGTTTCTTGATAACTTCATGAAAGATGATGTCTAGACTCTTTTTTCTTTGATCATGACTTTCAGGTAGTTCCATAATTTTTAAATTGTCTCTCCTACAGCTATTTTTCCAATGAGATATTTCACATTATCTTTCATTTTTTCATGATTTTGGTTTTGTTTTGGATTTCTTCATTACTCATAAAGTCATTAGCCTCCATCTGTTTCATTCTAATTTTTAAAGAACTATTTTCTTCAGTGAGCTTTTGAACCTCCTTTTCCATTTGGCTAATCTGCTTTTTAAAGCATTCTTCTCCTCATTGACTTTTTGGGTCTCTTTTGCCATTTGGATTAGTCTATTGTTAAAGGTATTATAAATTCTGCATTTTTTGGTTCTCCTTTAGTAAGCTGTTGACTTGCTTTTCTTGATTTTCTTGCCTCTCTCTCATTTCTCTTCCCAGTTTTTCCTCCACCTCTCTTACTTGATTTTCAGAATCCTTTTTGAACTCTTCCATGGCCTGAAGCCATTGCATATTTATTTTGGAGGTTTTGGATGCAGAAGCCTTGACTTAAAGGTCTTTCTCTGATGGTGTGCATTGTTCCTTCTTATTTGAAAGGATGGTAGAAAATACCTGCTCACCAAGATAGTAACCTCCTACTGTCTTATTCTTTTTCCATTTTTCAGGCATTTTCCCAGTCAGTTACTTGACTTTTGAGCTCTTAGTCAAGAGGAGGGTATACTCTGGGGACCTATAACTTCTCAGTTCCTCAAGGTGGCACAATCAAGGGAGAGGAGTTTACTCCTCTCCTGACCTGCACTGTCATCTGGGAGCAACTATAAGCACTCTTTTCTGCCCAGGATCTGCTAGTAGAATTCCCTCCTCTCCAGAGACTCCACCAGCTCTACCACACCAATCAGCTCTCCTCCTCACCCTAGGGCCACCACTCTGGGATGAGATCCAGATCAGCAGCTCAATGCCCCCAGGGTCTTTAGGCCAGGTCTCCAAAAATGGAAGCAGCTGCAGCCTGGGACCAGAACTACACCACTGCTTTCCCTTTTTCCCAGGTGAAAGAGCTTTCTCACTGACCTTTGAAGTTGTATTTGGTGTTTCTGGGTTGAGGAATCTGGGAATTGCAGCTGCTGATGATGGCACCTTGAAGTCCACTCCAGTTCTGTCCTTGCAGCAGCATGGCCCAGGCTGGGCTGCACTCCATGCCTGGTGTGATTGGCCTTTCCTGTTGGTTTTTCAGGCTGCCTGGGGCTGGAAATCTCTTTTACTCTGCCATTTTGTGGCTTCTGTTGCTCTAGAATTAGTTTAGAGTCATTTTTTGCAGGTATTTTATGGGGTATGGGGGGAGCTTCTACAGATCCGTCCTACTGTGCCATCTTGGCTCCAACCCAATGAGGTTCATTTTCAAAAAAATATATAACCAAGAAGGGTAAGGTCACTTACCATACACCAGCTGAATATTACAGGTTTTAAAAAATGGAAACTTTATAAAATGTAGGACTTTAAATGTTTCTGATAAAAAGAGGTGAGTAGAAACTCTGAAATGCAAACACAAGAGACAAGAGAAACCTAGAAACATAAATTTATTTGAGCAAAATGCAAGGGTTATACGATATAATGGTGATGGGGGAGAAGAAATGTTCCCTTTCAGAACCTTGGAAGATTAAAAAGGTAAGATAAAACAAATAAATAAAACAGAGTTCCTTGGGGTGAACTGGTTCCTTTCTGAGAGTTTTAAAGAGAAGGAAGAGAGGGTAAAAGGATAAATGCAGTAGTGTGGGAAGGAGGTAGGAGAGGGTGGAACTTACTTCACAAATTGGAGTGCATGAAAAAAAGGCTATACAGATATGGAGAAAGGGATAGGAAGGGCAGGCACCTAATTAGATGAACCTTATCTTTTGTGTAATAGTAAGATTGAATAAGCAAACACATACCCATGCATTCTTATACACATAAAATATTTGATGTAGCAATACATCAAACTCAAGAGGGAAGATGAGAGGGTGAAAGGTCAGATTATATTGGAGATGGAACTGATAAGAAGGCCCTGGAATGAAATAATCTCCTTGATCCTAAAGGATAAAAAGAAAAGAAAGGAAATAGAATATATAGGAGGGCCTTAGGTTATTTCTTGGACAACTGGGGGAATTGTCAAACAAATTGTAGTTTATGAATATAATGGAATATTATTGACCTATCAGAAAAGATAAGAGAAGAGACAATATTTTAGAGAATCCTGAGTATCATAATCTTATAATGAGTGACGTCAGCAGAACCAGGAGATCCATTTTATACAGGAATAGTGTGAACAATGTGAACACAAACAACCACAAACAACTTAGTGCAATGACCTATGAAGAAGGACCTGTTCCACCTATCTACAGACTGAGAGTGATCTACAGTTTTTGAAATGGTCACCATGTGATGCATTTTTCTTGACTATGCAGATGAATACTTGCCTGACCTTAAGAAGCATATGTTTTTCTGTGTGGGAGTTTTATTTGTTACAAGTTTTTTCTTTCTGTCTGTCTCTTGATATTTAATCTATTAGAAAATAAACTCAAGGAGGGTTGGGGCAGCATTTATCTTTTTCTGTGTTTTCAGTACTTGGTACATAATAAACGTTTGCTGATGTCTTTAACTAAGTGGGTTGTGAAGGAGGGGAGAGTTAATAATAGTGATACAAAAAAGAGGGATATTGAACCTTTAAAAAAATAAACTGAAAAGAACAGAAGCAAGCTAAGGAGGAAGCACAAACAAGTAGGACAGTTTTGAAAATAACATGGAAAATCTAAAAAATAATGGTATGAAATGGAAATTCCTGCTTTTCATCTGGAATCCCCTTTCCATGTTCTAGATATATATGGAAATGATCTTTTGTGTTGTTTAAATTTAGAATAAAAAATTTAAAAAATATTAAAAATAAACTAGGGAGAAATGAAGTCTTCATCATAACAATCTTAGTCACAAGAAAGGAAGATAAGCTTTTTCTGTTTCATTGCAAGGGGGAGAACTAAGAGAAAGGGTTGAATGTTGCATAATGACAAAATGAAGCTTACTGTGAAGAATACCTTCTGAATAATAAAGGATACCTAGAAGTGGAACAGGCTGCAGCAGAAGGTAGTGGGTTCTCTAACAATGGAGATCTTTGAGTTCAGGTCCAAATCACTTCCTGGAAGGAATTCTAGGTCAGGTAAACTTTGGACTGGATGATCTCTAAGGTTCTTTCTAACCTTTGGAGTCTGTGATGATCACCTGGCATATTCATTTTTATGTTCATTCAATAAATGTTAATTGAACCTCAATTATATATGCAAGTACTGTGGGGGGATAGGTAGATGAACACCTACCTGGCCTTAAGAAGCATATATATACTCTGGTATGGGAGCTTTAGGAAGTGGTTTTTAAGAAACTTAGGTATTACCAACCAATGAGTGTATTAGAGATTGTTAGTAAAACCAGGAAGCTGAGATCTCCTTAAATTAACCAGTTTATAAATCAGATAACATTATTTGTATTGAAGGACATAAATACGTATCCTGGGTGATTCTAATTTTGTTCTACCTGGTTTGCCACACCTAATCACACAGAAAACTCAGAACTCATCATGTGAATGCTGTGCTGGTAAATATATAACATGCAAAAAACAAATTATCTTTTTTCCTCCTCTGCCCCAGAAGCAATTTTCTTCTTCATTCTCAAATGTAACTCAGGGTTAATCCTCAAAGCAATAAAATTTCTAGGAGCAAATTCAATTCAAGATCTTGGAATGATAAGCAATATAAACATGGAATCTATGTTTGAGTGAAGATGGCCAACATATGACTTAGGAAGGTAACAGAATCCTAAGACAAATCAGTCAAAAGAAAGAAACCAATATAGCTTATGGTTGTGACTACGGTTTCTTTAAATTAATAATCAGGTGGCCTTTTGGGCCAAATTCTTCGATTTGACTTCACAACATACATTGTAATAAATGTCTTCTTGTCCAAATTATACTCTCACTTATATTTTTTTTCCTTCATCCCATTTAAATTTCCTTCTGAGGGCATAGATTTAGCAGAGGAAACAATCTCAAGGTATCTTGTAAATGGTTGCCAGCAGAAAATATTTCTCATTTAGAGAAATGATCACAGATCCAGGAAAGCAAGTCATGCAATGGATTCATTAAGCAAGAAGCAGAATACTATTATTGTTTGGCCTATAAATCTAAAAAACAAAAAACAAACCATTTTTTTTCACTAAAGTCCTTTAATAGCATCTTTCTAGCCACTGTGAACCACTTCCCAAACCATTTTGAACCCCCAAGACCTATGAAAGGCCTACAACCTGGATTAGCCTATCAGAAAAGACATTTTGGCCTACTCAGGCATAGCCTACCATGATGTTTCACATGCTCTGGCAAGATAGACATGCTTTGTTTTGCTATCTAAGTGAACCCAAAATAACCCTTACTGTGTCAGCAACTACAAGGCCAGATGAATTGACCAGGAGAATTCTGCTGTTTATGACAACTAAGGACAAGATGCCTTGAACCAGACACTATCTTGAATAATGTGACTTTTCTTATGTTTTTTTTTTATGTTTAATTATGTCACATTAATGATAAAAGAAACATTGACATCCTGGATCCATAATTTCAAATGATACCTTGACATTTTCTTATCTTATAGTATTTACAACCTATCCTATTAAGAAATTCCTTTCTCATATTATGGTTAAAACATATGGAGACCATAATTTTGGTTGACTCAGGCATCCTGAGTTGGGATTGCTTCTCAGCTTGTTTACCTCTGAGTTCAGAATTACTTTCTGACTTCATCATGCATGATTATCTAGCTTAATGAGAATAAATAAGCATGCCACTGTACATCTATAGCTTGATTCTTTTTGTTCCTTAGTCAAATTTTTGGTAAGGTGAAGCTTTATTCTGTTTGTTCTCGAACAAATTTTGGTAAGGGGGAACCCTATTCTCTTTGTTCTTTGGACAGACCTTTGGTTAAGAGGGACCCTATCCTTTTCTTCTTAGGACAAGCCTTTGGTTGTTTTTGGTTGTTTCTTTGGACCAAACCTTTAATAAAATGGTTGACACTACTTATTACAAGTTAAGGTCCAACTCAAGTCATCTTGGCAAAATTTAAAAGTATCTAATTTTAGATCCCAATGGATCTTATTTCACTTGCTCACTCACCTTATTCAATAGGCCCAGCTAAAACTGACTCTGCAGTGTCCAAAAATCAAAAGTTTCCTCCAAAGGACAAAGATTTGCCTCCATTAAGACTATCCAAAAGAAAATACTATCCTATTTGAAGTTTACTTTAGAAGCACATCTCATCTAGAATGATTTCTAGAGACCATAAAGTAAGAGATAAGAGTATGGAAATGAATATTATTTAATTTTGCCAAAATAAAGTATACTGGATCGTTAGTTATATAAAATCCTTGGAAAGAAATCACCATTCCCTCCACTGAAAAGACAAAATTCCTGTGCTTAGGGTTATCTTTGAGTAA
Organism: Bettongia penicillata ogilbyi; assembly: GCA_023548195.1. NCBI lineage: Eukaryota > Metazoa > Chordata > Mammalia > Diprotodontia > Potoroidae > Bettongia > Bettongia penicillata. The sequence goes on from JAJHZJ010000040.1 coordinate 1,336,551, forward strand.
AGAGTGTGACCATTTAGCTAGTATCTCTGATACACATTTCCCCAGTTGAAATCTTGAGGTATTGACTTTAATATTATCTGAATAAAAATTATAAACATGCAGATCATGGATGATCAAAAGAGAATTTGTTTATTCATATTTCAATCATGTCCAACTCTTCATAACCCCTTTTGGGGTTTTCTGGGCAAAGATATTGGAGTGGCTTGACATTTCCTTCTCCAGCTCATTTTACAGATGAGGAAACTGCCACAAACAGGGTTAAGTTACTTGCCCGGGGTCACACAGCTAGTAAGCCTCTGAGGCCAGGTTTGAACTCATGAGATGACTGGGTCAGAAACTGGTCATCTTTCAGTAACCCTGGCCAAGTCGCTTAACCCTGTTTGCCTCAGTTTCCTCATCTGTAAAATGACGTTCTTAGGACAAGGAAATGGAAGATCACTCCAGTACCTTTGCCAAGAAAACCCCAAATGGGGTCACGAATACTCTGGTGGACACAATTAAACAATAACATCTTCCTGACTCTAGGCCTGGTGCTCTATCCACTATGCTACCTAGCTGCCTATTTAAATCTCTAGCAAAGTAATTTCTTTGAGTCTCCTATTGTATTCCATTAACTGTATATTCCCTGAACTCTGACATAATTTCTAAGAAATACTTTGTTTTCTAAATAACATAAAAATGCCATTTGTAAAGATACTATCTGTCCCCAAGACCATTGTTTTTTCTTACACAACAAAAATAATATTAAGTAATTTCAAATACCTTATTTTACTACAGGTAGAATCCTTTAACCATTCCAATTACAGACAGTTTCAATATATTAAGCATTCTGGCTTTCATCATATGTATCTTCTTAGTTATGTTTAACAACCACACTGCTGACATCTCTGGAATTCATTAGTATAACTCTTCATTGCTATTTCTTTCTATGATCTACAAACCCTAATTCCAAACAGTAGGAAGGGTCTTTAAGGAAAGTTCTTATTTAAATACAACTCCAATTGTATTGCAATCTATTATTATATAACAAAAAAGGTTTTTGCCCCAGAGAAGAGATTTTTTAAATTAGTCCTTTGCTTTTCCTAAGAAGCTAACTCCAATATAGGACTAGCTAGAGAATGGGCTTATAGGGAGTTTAAGTCACTTGTGCAAAATATGAAAGCCTCTTCTAAATTGCAGGGACTTCCTAAAAGCTTATGGGCTCATGGGGTTTGGAGCTAGAAGAGATCTGAAAGATCATCTTGTCTACTCCCTTCATTTTACAGATAAAGAAACTGAGGCCCCTTGATGTTAATGTAGTTTGGTCAAGGTCATAAAATGACTTTCTCCAGCTAGGATTCAAACTCGGATGCACTGTCTCCAAATTCAGTGTACCTTTTCATCAAAACATACTACATCACCTGCAAAGAAAATGAATTATTTGTGCTTCAATTTAACAAACTGTACAAGGAATTTAATAAAGATGTCTCTATCTCAAAGAGATGTTGAGAGGTTTAATTAATTATTGAAAAATAAAATGCTTTAAGGGTAGCGGACAAAGAACACAAGAAAAATGTCAAATATTACATAAGTGTTTTCCTATTACATAGCTTTTTGATAATCCACGTGTGTGTTACTATGGCAGCTACAAATTAAACCTCATACTTCTACTTGTGGAAAATTAAATGTATTAGGGACAGAATAAATATAATAAACATTTTGTAATGGCCGTAACATTTACAGAATGGATATTGACTAAGCTTATACTTATAGGTGTTCCAATGACTAGAACACTATCTGGCATAGAGTTGGCACTTAATATTGGTTACAATGACTTTCATTTCCCAGATATAACATCAACATTTTATATACTGCTGACATTTATATGCTGCTTTATGGTTTTAAAAAGTACTTTGTATGAGTTACATGTGACCCGGGGCTGAAGTTCTGGACTCAAACAGACCAAGGTTCAATCTTGGAAGTCTTCTAAAATAATTAATACTCTTTGATTCATCCTTCTCCCCACTCCCCCAACTCCAGCCACCACCACCCTGCCTGTTGGGAATTCTGGGAATATCTGAATTTGGTTTGTTTCTAGTTCCTGGGGGCCAAAGATCTTTTCAAAGAATTCCAGGTTATTCAGGCATGGAACACAGAACATGTTTATTATACACAACGAGGAATACAGACAGGACTTTTCTTTCTGGTAGACCATACCTTCCTTAGGGGTTAGGCAATCACTAAAGATTTACACGGGAGTGCAGCCCAGCGTGGGCTGTGTGGTAAAGCAGGGACAGGACACAGAACAGGATTCAGAGCACCACCAGCAGCAATAGTTCCCAGACCGCTCAACTCACAAATGCCAAAGACAGCTTCAAATGTCAGTGAGAAAGCTCTTTCACTTGGATGAGAAGGGAACATGGTCTGGACCCACCAGTAGCAGTCACTGCAGTGGCAGCATCCATTTTTGGAGAACTCTGCCGAAAGACAAAGGAATTGAGCCATTGATCTGCATCTTAGCCCTGAGTGGCTCTCCTGGGTTGAGGAACTGGTAGGTGGAACTGGTAGAGGCTCTGGACAGGGAACCTTGCAGGCAGATCCCAGGCAGAACAGGGTGCCCGTGGTTGCTCCCAGACCACAGTGAAGGCCAGGAGAGAAGTAAACTCCTCTCCTTAATTGTGCCATGTTGGAGGAATTGAAAACTTACAGGACTCCAGAATATATCCTCCCCTTGACAAAGGACTCAAAAGTCAAGTAACTGGCTAGGAAAATGCCCAAAAAAGGGGAAAAAAGATTATAGAAGGCTACTTCTATACCTGATATAGAAGTGTATATACTTCTGGTGAACAGGTATCTTCTTCCATCCTTTTGGATGAGAGAGAAAAATGAATACCATCAGAGGAAAACCTAAAAGTCAAAGCTTCTGCATCTAAAACCTCCAAAATAAATATGCAATGGCCTCAGGCTATGGAAGAGCTCAAAAAGGATTCTGAAAATCAAGTAAGAGAGGTGGGGGAAAAATTGGGAAGAGAAATGAGAAAGATGCAAGAAAATCATGAAAAGCAAGTCAACAGCTTGCTAAAGGAGAACCAAAAAATGCTGTAGAAAATAACACCTTTAAAAATAGTCTAACTCAATTGGCAAAAGAGGTCCAAAAAGCCAATGAGGAGAAGAATGTTTCAAAAAGCAGAATTAGCCAAATGGAAAAGGAGGTTCAAAAGCTCACTGAAGAAAATAGTTCTTTAAAAATTAGAATGGAGCAAATAGAAGCTAATGACTTTATGAGAAACCAAGAAATTACAAAACAAAACCAAAAGAACAAAAAAATTGAAAACAATGTGAAATATCTCATTGGAAAAACGACTCACCTGGAAAATAGATGCAGAAGAGATAATTTAAAAATTATGGGACTACCTGAAAGCCATGATCAATAAAAGAGTCTAGACATCATCTTTCATGAAATTAAAGAGCAAGTCATGCAATGGATTCATTAAGCAAGAAGCAGAATACTATTATTGTTTGGCCTATAAATCTAAAAAACAAAAAACAAAACATTTTTTTTCTCTAAAGTCCTTTAATAGCATCTTTCTAACCACTGTGAACCCCTTCCCAAGCCATTTTGAACCCCCAAGGCCTATGAAAGGCCTACAACCTGGATTAGCCTATCAGAAAAGACATTTTGGCCTACTCAGGCATAGCCTATATCTGATATCCTAGATATCCTGCCCTGATAGCCTAGAGCCAGAGGGCAAAATAAATACTGGAATAATCCACTGATCACCTCCTGAAACAGATCCAAGAAGAGAAACTCCTAGGAATATTGTAGCTAAATTCCAGAGTTCCCAGGTCAAGGAGAACATATTGTAAGAAGCTAGAAAGAAACAATTCGAGTATTGTAGAAATACAATCAGGATACACAGGATCTGGCAGCTTCTACATTAAGGAATTGGAATATGATATTCCAGAAGTCAAAGGAACTAGAATCACCTACCCAGAAAAACTGAGTATAATACTTAAGGGAAAAAAATGGTCATTTAATAAATAAAGGACTTTCAAGCATTCTTGATTAAAACATCAGCGCTTTAGAGAAAAATCTGACTTTCAAACACAAGAATCAAGAGAAGCATGAAAAGGTAAACAGGAAAGAGATATCATAAGGGATTTTTTAAAGTTGAACTGTTTACAATCTTACATGGAAAGATAATATTTTTAACTCTTGTGACTTTTCTTAGTATTTTGGTAGTTGGAGGGATTATACACACACACACACACACAAACACACACAGAGCACAAGGTGAGTTGAATAGGAAGGAAATGATATCTAAAAAATAAAATTAAGGGGTGAGAGAGGAATATATTGGAAAGAGAAAGAGAGAAATGGAATTAGGCAGATTATCTCTCACAAAAGAGGAAAGAATAAGCTTTTTCAATGGGGGAAGAAAGGCGGGGAGGTGAGAGGGAATAAATGAAGCTTACTCTCATGACATTTGACTTAAGGAGGGAATAACATGCTCACTCAATTTGGTATGAAAATCTATCTTACACTACAGGAAAGTAGGGGAGAAGGGGATAAGTGGGGTGGGGAGGATGATAGAAGGGAGGGCAAATAGGAGGAGGGAGTAATTAGAAGTAAACAGTTTTGGGGAGGGATAAGGTCAAAAGAGAGAATAGAATAAATAGGGGACAGGATAAGATGGAGGGAAATATAGTTAATCTTTCACAACATGACTATTAGGGAAGTCTTTTGCAAAACATACATAGTCTACATTGAACTGCTTGCCTTCTCAATGAGGATGGGTGGGAAGGGGGGAAGGGAGAGAAGTTGGAACTCACAGTTTTAGGAATGAACATTGAGAATTGTTTTTGCATACAACTGGGAAATAAGAAATCCAGGTAATGGGGTATAGAAATCTATCTTGCCTTACAAGAAAATAGAAGAGATAGGGATAAGGGAAGGGAGGGGTGTGATAGGAGGGAGGGCAGATTAGGAGAAGGGGTAATCAGAATGCATGAAATTTTGGGATGGGGAGGGGAAAAAGTGGGGAGAAAACTTGGAACTCAAAATTTTGTGGAAATGAATGTTGAAAACTAAAAATAAATAAATATACATTTAAAAAAAAGATTTACAGTACAGGGTTCACAGCCTTAAACTTCTTCCAAGCAGGACAAGAATCCGGAGTCACAGAGAGTAAAGTCCTTTCCGCTGGACCTTCACAGTACACATGACTTAGGGTATTAGTGAAAGACAAAATCTCAGTTTGTTCTTCCTCATGTCTCTGCACTTCATTAATCTTTAGTCTTGTCCCTCTTATGTTCTTGGGCTTCAACAATCCCCTTTTTCCCCTTGGTATTTCATCACTCTTTGCTGCCACTGCCTCCATTTTCCAAGTCCACAAGGCCTCATTCTCTCTCCCTCTGGTCTATGTGAAGCTGAGCATCACCCAGGCTATACATGCCAAAGGTTCAAGGCTCCATTATTCTGGGCTGCTGCTACCATTATCATTAAAACTACACTGTACCTCTTCTTGTTGTTAGTGCTTTCCACTACTTTCCTGGCTATTTTGCAATGAGGTTAACAAGCCTCAAGGCCATCAACACTATTCCAGCTCCCTTGTTGAGTCCACAGACCCCTCAGGATGGCACACAAAAAAAACTCTTTCTCAGACAGCTATGGAACCGCTTTGATAGACTTGTCCTACTAGACAGCCCCTAGTCCCCCACCCCCCATTCCTACATAAATGAGGATGACTGAATTTCACTCACTCATACCTTACTTTAGATCAAGCCCTTTTGCTTGCTGAGTTGTTTTTAAATTTTGAATACTCTCATCTCATTTAGTTTACCTTTATTTCCCTTAAATTCTATAAAATTTCTTTTCAGTTCCAGATCCTCTCCATCTCTCCTCCCCCCCTTCTACTGAGAAAGAAAAAAAAATAAAGCCTGTTACATATATATATATATATATATATATATATATATATATATATGTAGACAGAGAGAGAGAGAGATAGAGAGTCATATACAAATTCCTTCATTAGTCATGTCAGAAAGAAAAGAAAGGAAGAGAAAAGAAAAAAGAAAAGAAAGGAAATATATTTCAATTGGCACTCTGAGTCCCTCACTTCTCTGTCTGGAGTTGGACAGTATGTTTCATCATGAGTTTTTTGAACTGTTGTTGGTCATTGTGTTGATCAGATCCTGATCTGAGTCCATCAGAATTGATAGCTTTTACAATATCATATTTATTGTATAAATTATTCCCCTGGTTCTACTCATTTCACTTTGCATCAGTTCATACAAGACTTCTCAAATTCCTCCTGAAACCGTCCTCTTCATCTCAGAGCTTTCCTACTCCTTTCATCAACAATATTGACACAATCATCAAGTCACGAAAATTACCCTGAGGCTGACAGAAACCTCAAAGTATCATCAGACATATCAAGATATGGAGAAATAAGTCAGGGTGCTACTTAAATGGAAAATGCTCACATACTTGCTATAACTACATTATACAATCTGATACTCGTAACATCCTCCTAAAATAGCTACCTCATTTTACAGGTTAGGAAACCTGAGGATTAGTGATTATCCACAGTGACAGGTAGCTAGTAAGTTATGGAGGCAGTATTCTGATTCAAGTCTCTTCTGATTCCAAGTTCATCAATCCTTCCACTACTCCATACTGTTTTCAATGACAAATCATTTTCATTTTGTATACAAGTGTTAATACCTACGTTTATTTTAGTATGAATGAATGAATGTGTGTGTGTGTGTGTGTGTGTGTGTATGTCAGTAAGCTAGTTAATGGGAAGATGGTTTGGTGAACATATACATATTCTATATGATTAGAAACACACCACAAGTGTTATTCAGAACATTAATGTACAGTTTTATCATCGTGGGGGTGTAAGGAGGGGAGTTCTCTCTTCCTATCTGGATTTTTTATAAAATGCTAATTCTTTAAATCAGATTTGATTTTCTAGCAAGAATTCTGAAAAGAAATCCATTTTAAATTGCCAGGGTTGATTATCTGTAGTATCCTTTGTCTCAGCTTGAAGTGAAGAACTCTGGGATCTTTTCAAAATGAACACTTGCTTACTAATGATTTCAGCAAAATGGGAATTTTTTAAAATTTAAAAGGCACTCTGAAGAACTTTAAATTCCATTGTCCTTCTCTTTAATGGATACTTTGGCTTTTTTTGCTTAAACAGCGGAGGCACTTTCTGCTATACTTGCACCACCTCAGAACCCTCTCTTGAAACAAAACTGACCAACAAAGTAACCATTCCTTAGAATGGATACAATAGTCCAAATGTACTCTGGGAAAAAACCAGACTCACTGAATTTCAGAACCACAATTAACCTTAAAGATGATCTCTGCTAACTCTCATTTCACAAATGAGAAAAGGGAGGCCTGGATTGGTTGGGTGAATTATATTAAAGTCATAACAAACAGTTAGTTTTTGATCCAGGTCTACTGATTCCCAATTCATTTGTATATAAATAAATATATGCATGTTTCAACTCTTTACATTTTCTTGTTCTTATCATTCAATATTGCTGAATATTGCATTCTTACCATCTTTATTGGTTGAATAAACTCTTTCTAGCTATATAAAAAATAGTAGTATATTTACAGTGAGGGTTTACCCTAAAGTGATTCTTTTTAAGACAGATTCTAGAGATGTGATTCATCTGAAATGAGGAACTGGATCTAAATATTGTTACAAGTTGGATATTATTATTATTTTTTTGTACTAAGAGAATTCACTACATATAAGAAAACAGTTGCAAATTAACTGGTAAATCAAAAGATTCTTCATTGATATGAATAATTACTTCTTAATTCTTCAGTTTTGGAATTTTAGATTTCTACATATTAAATTTACCAAAGCAGAGAGATATGTGGACAGTACTTCATTACTTACAGCCTGCTTGTGAAAGACCCGAACTGTGCTCAAAGGTGCTGCTACGTTCTTTCCAACTGGGGATAAAACCTTCCCCTCGATCACTGGGAGGACTCACGTTCATATTCCTATCCTAAGAGAAAGCAGCAAAGTCTAATTTCAGTTGAATAATCACAAAATGTAAAGTACTTGAATTTCTTTCAGACTACCAAGATTGAAATGAACCTTGTTATAAATGCATAGCACAGCAGAATCCTGTCATAAGTTGAGCTTTTTAATCACAGAGATTCATATATACTATGGTTAAAATTATGTCCTCCCCAAATATAACAACCACATACAGTCAAACCCTGATGCAGCATGATTAGCCTATAAATCAGGTTTTAACCTTAGCTTTTAGCATCAGTGTATATAAAAGAATTCTACCTTCATTTATTATTCCTTTTCCATAATATGAGCAAGTAGGTATAACCATGTTTACATTTTACATTTGCATTTAAAAATAAGAGTGTCTTCACTTTCTACTGACAGAGAGATGGATATATTTAAAAAGGGTTCATTTATCTGGAGTTATAGAAAGGAAACCAATCCTTTGGTTACTCTAGGTGGCTCTGGACTATATGGTTTCATGTACAGTAAAGGAATTTAGGTTTATTAGCTAAATTCTTTGAGTTCTAAAATTATGAACCATGAGAATGTAAATTCTTGTGCTTGACAGTCAAGTATTGTCAGGCAGCATAGTTATATTAACCTAATAGTATTTTGTATTTTTATATTGTATTCCTTTCCTTAAAAAGTTTTTTTCTTTCAATTTCCTAGAACTAAAGGCAGATCATTATTCCTAGTCCCTAGTACTGTGTTTTGCACATAGAAGGTGCTTTATGTCATTACTTGTCAAATTTAATTAAATACAATAATAAGTTGAAACTTAATACTTGATATCATGAATAAAAATATTAAATGTGCATTAGATATAGAGCATTTTACTGGGATAAGGGGAGCAACAGAAATAGAAAATAAGTTTCTGGCTATTGTGGAATATACGATCTAGTTAAGATTAAAATATAATTGTATAAAATGACTTATGGAACCTTGCCAAGCAACATATTGAAAGGATATATAGTAACTGGACAATAAAGGGGGGGGGAATGAATAAAAAGGTATCCAAGGAAAATTATTTAGCAGCCTTGCTTGAATGGATTGAGATGGGGAGAAGTTGCTGAGTAGTCTAGAGATGTGAAGGTGTGATGGCCTGGTTCAGAATATTTATTATAGAGATGGAAAGCAAGAGGGCAAGCAGCTGCCAAGAAGGTTAAAGCAAGATGACAGACTATATATGCTAGTGGGAGGGGAAGAGAAAGGAGTGAAAAAATGAGTCCCAAGATTCAATTCTGGGAGAGTAAGAAAAGAAATGATCACGGAAAAACAGAGACAGGGTTGTAAAAGGGGAAATAAAGGCTCAGTAATAGCTCCCATGCTGGCAGGCACCTCAGAAGCCATCTGGTTCAGCCACATCACTTTCCAGATAAGGAAACTGAGGCACAAGGCATTTAAGTAAGGTCACACCTGTGGCAAGCACCAGATGTTAGATGTGAACCAAAGCATTCTAACTCTGAAATCTATACTTGTGTATTTGGAGATAAGGGACTTGAGAGAGAGAGAAGTACAGAAATGTAGAATTAGATTTAATACAAATCATAAAATGTTAGAACTGAAATGTTAGATCTCAGAGATCACCTAACTCAACAACTCAATCAACTAACTTTGCAGATGAAAAGCATGGTTTTGGAAAAGGTATGTGACCGCCTAAGACCAACCAAATGGTGAGAACCAGAACCAAAACTAGAACTAGGTCCATGATCTTTGGACTTCTGCTCTGGGTACATGGTAAAGAGTGAAGACGTGTGAACAGTAGCTATCAAACGATAAAAATACCAAAGCAGTCAAGGCCTACATGTCCTTGTTGAGACAAATGAACTGTAATTCCTAAAACAGAATTTAAAAAATTTCACTGGGCAATGGCCTGATTTTGAAAGAAGAATGAGGATGATTATTACATTCTAAGAAGCGGTGGTTTATATTAACTAGAGTATATGTTCTCAGAAGCAAACTGATGGGATCTTCCTAAGGAATTTCCTGTAATTTCATTGTCCTTGCTACTTCCCACAATTAAACAAAACTGAAAGCAATTATGCCTACTGACCCTAAGGAGAAACACACACATTGATCCCTATGAAGCATCTGCAGAAAAAATTTGAATATACTGCAGTGTTACTTTTGAAAAATAAACTTGTGTTTGTTTTAAAATGGACCCTTAAAAAACCTCTTGGAACAGCTATCTCACACAAGGGCGTTTGGCAATCAGCGCGTTCAAAAATCCTCTCAGCAAAACACAAGGTATTTGTTTCTTTTCAATTAAAACAACATTTGCTTATACCACCCAAACAATTCTCTTCCTGACATTTAATTGGTCTTGATCCTGGAAAAGCATGGAAGAGACTAAACAGAATTTAATCACTGATAAGATATGTGCCCTAGTGCGAAATGTGAAGGGTTACAAAAGTGGCCTGATCCAGCCGTGATAAAAAAAATACATGAAGTAAAAGATGCAAGTTTGACCACAACTTTGAATTTTTCTTACTATTTTCATTCTTGATCAGTGTTTATCTGATCCAAATTACTAATTCCAGATACAATCAGTACCTAAAGAGGTCACATGGTCTAATGGATGGATACGGCTGGCAAGCAAAAGTCCTGGGTTCTCATTTCAGCTCTACAACCAATTCACTGTATGACCCTGGGGAAACCAATTAACCTCATGGGAATTCCAATTTCCTAATCTATAGAATGAGGGAGTTGAATCAGAGCTGTGAAATTCTTGTTGGGATGAACATTTTATGATTCTAATCTACCTATACAGGCCTTGGGATATTTTTACTACTTGGTATATGAAATTTCCATTATGTATAAACTATTTATGCCACACATCCCAAATGCAAATTCACTCAGCAATCCCATAAACGCTTGGTGAATACTTGTTTACCACCTACGTTAATACGGAGAAGAATGTTCTGTGTTACATTAGACTATGCTACTGACCTAGTAAAAGTAATGTGTGTATGTGTGTGTGTGTGTATACATACATATATATATATATATATATATATATGCTTTCATATGAAACTACGAGAAATAGAGTTAAATTGCCTGTTGGGTTTTTTACATGAGTCATGGTACTCTTGGCTTCTAGATAAAATAGTTAAGGTTAAGGGTAGTTTTAAAGGTCCCAATGAAGAAAACACAACAACTTCAAGTCAAAATTAATAGAACATGTACTTAGAGTTGTTTTTCCAGGTCAAGTGATACATACACATACACATCATATGCATATATGTATTTGCATAGCCTTTGGCTATAATATAATGAAACTATTTTTTTTAAATGGCCACTTACAAAAGAACTTACATATCTATGTGTCACCTGCTTCTAAAGCAGAAGAGTTATTGGGGGGAAGATGCATGTATAATTCTTCTCCTTGTTCACAGCTGCTGTGAAACTTCTCATTCAGCATTGATTTCATTTTTATTTATTAAATATTTGATATCTGTTTGCAAAAATAAAAGGGATCCTCCTCCCCATACTGAACCTTCTCATAATTAAGAAAAAAAATTAAGCAAAATGAACCAATCTGGTGACGGTGTCTGACAGTACATTTTACATTTGCATGGTGCTAAAGAGATGACAGGAGAGGGTGACAGAATATGGGGTATAACAGTCTCTTTTACCATTCTATCCTCCTGCTCTGAGGAGCAATGGCCTATCACCTCACACTGTAGTACTAAGAGGAGGGAAATCTTTCTCATCACCAGTTCTCCATGGCCAACGTTGGCCATTACAAAGAAAAGAGTACAAAAAAAAGCTTTTGGTGTTGGGTTCATTTACATTGCTAGAGTCATTGTGTATATTACAGAATTGCTTTTGGAAAAAAACGAGGAACTATGCTGTCTTTTATTTCACTCAGCATCTAGCATGTAACTGACACATTCACTGTCAATGTCTGGTTTTTGACCAAAAACGGTGTTATCCACCTTATTCTACCCATCCATTGTTTTAAAATGATATTTGATTCTTAAAAAAAAAAAAAGCACAGTTACTCTCAGGGGATCAAATTCTCTACAGAATATAGTTGGCAGAACACAATTAACAGAACAGGGACAATTAGGTGGCACAGTGGATAGAGTGGTGGCTTGGAGTCAGGAAGATTCTTCTTCTTTAGTTCAAATATGACCTTAGACACTTACTAGTTGCATGACCCTGGGCAAGTCATTTAACCCTGTTTGCCTCAGTTTCCTCATCGGTAAGATAAATCGTAGAAGAGAATGGCAAACCATTCCAGTATCTTTGCCAAGAAAACCCTAAATGAATTCACAAAGAGTCAGACATGACTGAAAAACAGTTGAACGCAATACAAAAAACAGAATATGCTATGTGCTCTAATGGTAATTTCAAAAAGAGAACTTCGAGAAACATTCTAAAATAAAGGTGGCATCACATGAAGCTCACCAAGGTGACTATGTGTAAAGAGACAAACCTAATTTATACATAGTGTAAAGAGACTCAACTAATTTATACATATATAAATTATGACACAGAATTTATAAACTGTTTAAAAAAACAATTGCAATAACTATAGTCATATCAATTTATTTTGTGTATGAGGTAGTCTGATACAACCCTGAAGAAAAATAAAAAGTAACTTCAACCGCACCTCTATTATAATGGAATTTATCTGAAACCTTTCCTAAGTCTCCTTAATAAAAATATAACTTTGGCAAATGCCTTTGCCTAAGTAGAAATTTAAGATACATATTCTAGTTACCTGTGGGAATCAGACTGCCTTAACAAAGATGACAGGTTAAATTTCCATAATGTCAGAATTTCTAGGGACATAAAGTGACTGCTGTTTTCTCCCAGCCTTTTAAATGTTCAGTCCACACCACAGACCACAAGGCAAATGTTCAGTTGCTCTCTGGGATAGACCCTAGTTTGTATATGAAGTTTGAATCTGGACCCCAGGCCTAACTCTGTTAAGAGTTAAGCAACATATCCTTAGACCAGCAAGGGAAGAAGATTTAGAGTCAAAGTATGTGGGTCAGAATTCTAGCTTAGCCACATTAACCATGTGACATTGAGCAAGTCACTTATACTCTATGATTCTGCTTTCTTATCTATAAAATGAAGAGGGTTAGAACAAGTGACTGCCATGGTCTTTTCTAGCTTCAAATCAAAGACCCAGTATTCTGCCAGCTCAGAAGTCAAATCTTCTTCGCTGTGAACTCAAGTAGATTAAAGGTGGTGAGATGGCAGGTGATACTGAAGAGATGACAGGATTTGTGGTGTAACAATCTCTCCTTCACCATTTCACCCTCCTGCTCTGATGAGCAATGCCCTATCCCCCAAGTAAGGTCAGAGACAAGAGCTAACAACCTCTCTCCTCCCACAACAATAATGGATCCAGGATTCTGGATTTTAGGTTTTATGCAGATGCCTCTATGCATTTTACAAGCTCCAGCTGCTAGCTAAGGTTTGGAGATAGGGTCATATCCACTCCACTATTAATCTTGTTGGATTTTATAATGAGATAAATTCCTTCTGGACTTTCCTTCGATCCTCTGGGCACTTATACTTACTAATGGAAACAAATTCAACAGTCAGCAGACAACTGTTTAGTCACTCCTTTTCTTAAGTAGTCAATAAATCTAGTCCTAATGACAGCTGAGGGGCAACTCTCCATTAACCTTTTTCTCTATTTAGAGAAGTGGTCATTCACTGTGACTTTGCTTCCTAATGCTTGATTTTAAAACCATAATATTTTAGTTTGATCCTTTTTTTTCTGGAATACTTCTGAATCTATGATAATCCAAAGAAATTCTGCCTCTTCCCGTTACTATCTTTCCACAAACACATGTTACTGATGATTAACAAATATTTTAAATTAATGCCTTAATATGGCTATTAGAAAAGTTTAGATGATGCTAATATATACAACTGAATGAGTCTCTTTTCCTGAAAGTGGAAAAGCAAATTTCATCCTGCAACAAGCCCAAAATTTATTCTGCTCCCCCAATTCTAGTATTTGAAGTTACAAATATCATCTTACCTATGACAAGCATATTGCATTGTCATGCTCCTGTAAAAATGTGCTGTATTAAAATAGTAGTTTCTTTTTTTCCTCCTTCATATTCCTCTTTTAGCAAGCATCCTTGATGTAATACATGTCAAGTGGATTAAAACAGGTGACCTCAATAATTAATCACACACAAGGTAAAAGAATAGTTCTACATATGGAGATGTTCTGGAAACATAAATGATGGGTAAATAATTCAGTATTTATTCATCTTACTTTTTAAAAAAATCACAAAGTGATTCATGCTACTTATTGCTAGTATGTGGGAAATGAAGCATCTTATCAATAAGCTAGATCTCATTTAAAGGAGAAAATTATTCTGCTTTGTTAAAGGCTAATTTCCAAGCCAGGGTTCTTAACAACTGCCATCAACAGGTAGGTGATCCTGAGAACCTAAGAACAGGAGGAACTCCGAGACCACGAGACTCCGAAGTCACAGAAGGGAACAACAACTGTGGAAAAGGGACCTATGACCACCAACACTACCTGTCACAAAGAAGGCAGGCAAACCAGACTAACTAAAGCAGCAAGGAACACTCGGGGACAAAGAGGAGGCAATATATGCCAGATGGGTCAAGTCCCACTGATCATTACCTCTCCTTGGGCTCTTGTGGAGATATCCCAAGACACTAAATCCAAGCACCTTGGGAATGGCTATTTCCCTCTCCCTCTTCACCATTATAGATATTATCAAGGGAAATAGTCTTTGCAGAGAAGGGACCATCCATTCCCTTTACCCACCAATATCTTCCATTAACCAACTGCCACCAATGGGCAGATAAACTCAAGAGTCCTGGAAATAGCAGCACCCCACAGACTATCGGTTCTGCTTTCAGTCTGGGGCCCACAAAAATACTCCAGGGAGGCAATCTGTGTGGAGATGCGAACCTGGCAACATCCCCTACCTTAACAGCCATAGCTACTGAAGACTTGGAAAAGAAATTTCAAGTCACCAAATTACTTTTTAAATTCTCCAACAATAGAAACCAATAAGACTTTTTTAATCAGAATGATATTAAATAAGATGCAATGTCATCTGTTTTGTTGCTGTACCCAGTAGATCATGGAACATTTCCATCTGACTTGCAGCTAAAACTCATTCATTACATGTGTTGTCACCAGGTATTAAAAAGCGAGGTCTTTGAGAACAGAGATTGTCTTCATTTCTCATTTGCATCCCTAACACTTAGGCCAGTGCTTCACACATAGTAAACACTTAATGTTTTCCCCCCTCCCCTAACTCGATCATCTCCAAACTCTGGCACAATGAAAGGCTATCTAATCCACAATGGCCTGGAACTACTTGTGGCCTAAAGAGAGTTAAATAGGTCTGAGGCACCCCTTTGGGGATAGTGGAATCCAATAATGTATCATCTGTAAGTGATTCATAAACCTAATATTTTATTCATATAATCTTTGAGAGAGGATAAGGATTATCAAAGATGTAAAATTTCCCCAATTTATATTATGTTGAATGAGATCATTGCTATCAATCTTCATCTTTTTTGATAAGTCCATGTTGCAATAACTTGATGCAGACATTCATTCATGGCATGTCTTATCTATTGTTCTTGAAATGCTGCAGTAGACTGAACCAAGTGAAATGAAATGGAACAGAGAAGTATCACAAATATGTGTATACAAATGCATTCATTATTACATAAGATGCTATTGAGATAAAGTCTTTCATCACTATATTATCTTAGATATAAATTACAGTGTTCAGTATCATATACATGTAGGAACTTGAATAAATGTTTTCTGACCAACTGAAAGGGTTAGAATTCACAGTAGAAAAAATTCTGCCATATAGACAATTTTTGGTTCCAACTTTTAAAAGCAAGGTACATTATAGTTGTCTGCATAGTCTTAAACACTTAATAATATAGTGTGGGAATCTCCAAACTATAGAATAATCATATCAGTTCACTATTCTCAGATGGACTCCATACGTATATTACCAAAAAACCCAAACGAAACCAAAACAAAAAAAAAACCCTCATCATGATTCAGTTAGAAGCTATGAAATTCAGTTACAGATGTTTTTGTGTACACCACATACATGTGTATAGGATGGATGTGTGTAACAAACTATACTGGAGTGTTTTTTGTTTTTATGAACTATAAAAAGCACTTGCTCACATACATAATTCATTTTTGTTTATAAAACAAGTGTTTTTTAAAATGTAGCAAACTATCCAAATAGTCAAAAGCTGAGAAGGATTCAATTCGACATTTACACTCCTGCTATATATTGAAGGTACCATATTATAAGTGAGTAAATAACAAAGGCAAATAAGATATGATCCCTCCCCTCAAGGAACTTACATTCTAGTTAGGGAGGGGTGATAGGTACAAAATAATCTGTATAAAATGTAAATGGAGCTAGGAGAAACTGAAGGAGAAATAAATAATCTAAGAGAAAAGGAGACAATGGAAGGCTTCATGAAGGGACTAGCACCTGAACTGGAACAAGTTACTTAATTTCTGTCTTACTTTCCCAGTCAAGTCCAGGGTTTCTTAAACTTTTTCTACTTGAGACCGCTTTCCCTGTTTTGGCAGTGGTGTTACATGGCCTGAGTGCATGTAAAGTGCAAAGTGCACATACCTTGGGTTCAAAACCAAAGCTGCAACTTGGGCAAGCACAGCCAGAAATATCCTGGACTCATTACAAGTTTGATTTTTAATCAATTTTTGGTCATTGCGTGTTCAGAAACCTTTTACTGTTGCTCAATTTTTTGCTACATTGTTTGGGGTTACAACCCACTGTTTAAGAAGCACTGGCTATAAAATTAAAGGACTTGACTAGATTTTAAATCTACGATCTTCAAAGTAGGAGAGAAGGAAAGAGATAAAGAGCATTCTAATTACGGGAAGAACATAAAGATATGGAGATGGAAAAGTTTTGCATGGACTGTAATGTAGAAAAGGGTAGTAAGGTAAGACTAGAAAAATAGGTTGGAATCACATTGTACACGGTCTTGAATCCCAGATAAAGGAATTCAAATTTTACTGTATAGGCAATGGGTAGCCACTGGTGACTCCTAAACTGAGAAATGACCATTAGAACAATGGATTATGCCAAGATAATATTTTTTTCCATTTCTTCTTCTTTTATTTATCAGAAAATGATGGTAGCAGATGTCACAACCTTGTGTATTTGTTTTTAAATTTTATTTATCTGTTTTTAGTTTTCAACATTCACTTCTTTAAGATTTTGAGGTTTAAATTTCTCTCCTTCCCCCTCCCCAAGGCAGCACGCAATCTGATGTGGGCTATACATGTAAAATCATATTAAACATATTTTCACAATAGTCATGCTGTTAAAAAGCATTAGAACCAATGGAGAAAAGCACAAGAAAGAAAAACAAAAAAAAAGAAAAGAAAAAAAATAGTACACTTTGATCTGCATTCAGACTCCTTAGTCTTTCTCTTGATGTGGATAGCATTTTCCATCATGAGTCTTCTGGAATTGTTTTAGATCTTGGTATTGCTGAGAGGAGTTAAGTTTACCAAAGTTCATTATAGCACAGTATTGCTTTTACTGTACACAACGTTCTCCTGGTTCTGCTCACTTCACTCAGCATTGGTTCACAGAAATCTTTTCAAATTTTTCTGAAGTCCACCTGCTCATCATTTCTCTTGGAACAAAAACCAGTATTCCATTCCATTCATATAACACAACTTGCACAGCCATTCCCCAATTAGTGAGTATCCCCTCAATTGCCAATTCTTGGCCACCACAAAAAGAGCTGCTATAAATATGTTTTGTACACTTGGGTTCTTTTCTCATTGTTATGATCTCTTTGGGATATAGACCTATCAGAGGTATTTTTGCCAGGACATGTAAAAAATGAATTGGAGTGGGGAGAGAATAGGGGCAGGAAAATTCTGCTATTATAATATCTCAAGCAAAAAGCAGTATATACGATTATAATAGGAAGAGAAAAGAAGTGGCAATTCAAGAGGTTTTACAAAGGTAGAATTTGGCAATTGTCTAGGTTAGGAAGGGGGTAGAGGTGACAAGAAGGAACTAAAGATTAAGTTGGAGAAGTTCAGCCTGCGTAACTGAGATAATGGTAGTGCCATGACCAGAATCAGAAAGTTAGGGGAGGGGAGCTATTTTGGAAAGTTAATTAATTTCATTTTGGACATCCTGAGTTTGTCTGTAGGATACATAGTAGAGGTGTCAGGACTGACAATATTGATTTAGAGTCACTTGGACAGATACAATGATAAAAGAAGATGTAATTACCAAGGGAAGGAGAATAGGAAAAAAAAGGGGGGGAGGTCTATATTTTAGGGAAGAAGAGACAGATGCTAAAAGTGACAAAGAAGGAGTCAAAAAGAGAGAAGGAAAGAACATTATAAACATGTAGTAAGAAAAGAGGAAATATCAAAAACTACAGAAAGGTCAAGGAGAAGAAATAAGAAAAACCTATGTCACTTGACAACTAGGAAGGCATTGGTTATATCTGAGAAAATACTTTCTACATAGTGTATGGATAAGAACAATAAAGCTGAGAAGTGAATGTAGGCAGAGAAAAGAAGGGAAAGGATACTTTTTTAAAAGAAATTTTACAATGGAAGAGAAGAATGAGAGGAGTCTGTGACCTGAAATGGTATCTGGGAAAGTATTCTTGTTTGTTTTGTTTTGAAGGAGGTGGTGACTTGAGCATGTTTGTAGAAGGACAGGAATGAGTCAATGATAGAGCAACTGGTGATGCAAGAGAGGGTGTGATCAAAGGAAAAATATTCTGGAGGAGGGGGGAAGGGGTAGGATCAGTGAGTGGCTCATAGAAAGGATAGTTTTGGCAGGGAGGAGTGTCTTTTAGATGAGGCAACAGGAATGAGATGATAGGTGAAACTCTACGATGGTTTTCAGGTATGGAGGAGGACAGTGGACAAGTTCACATTCATACCTGTATTTTCTCAGGTAAAGCAGGAAGTAAAGTCATTTAATGAAAGTGAAGGGAATGACGTGAGGTTGGAGTTTGATAAGAATTGAAGTTATGGAACAATCTATAGCAGATTAAGATAAAAATGTAAGAGATGAACAGTGTTATGGAAGACCTGTGAAAGGAGGGCTTACTTCTGTCTGAACAGATCAGACAAGGTTTAATTCTTAGAGTTGTATCTAAGATGGTTTTGAAGGATGTGTATAATGAGAAGGAAGCTATTGGGTGAGGAAGGATATATTCTAGGTATGGAAAATGACTCCTTTCCTTATAGAATGTGAAAGAAATTAGTTTTATTTAGAATACCATCCATTAAAAATAAGTAGTATTTTTGTGCAGATATGAACTAAAAAAGCAGGTTGGAAAGGCACTGCCTTACAGCTTGTGAATCAGATGAGTAATCTTTTGTTACTGGCATTTCAATATTTGGTTCTATTTGGAATAGCTATGACAGCAAAGGAGAAGCTGTAAGTGGTGCAAAAACTCAATTAGTTCTGACTAAAGAGAAGCTATGAAATGTTTCTGTTGTCTACAGACAGAAAGAGAAAATATCGTGTTAGATTCAACTTTTTATTTTGCTTCAAAATATGGACATTCAGATAAGGCTTGCCTAGTAAGCTAGTCAGCTTAGTACAATATTGCATTATGCTCTCAATCACTGTGGTCCTTGGTCCCAATTCAGAATCTAAACAGGTTTCTAGAAATCTGATCAGTTTTTGCTACGGTGATTAGCATGGGAGTAAACAGCAGGAGGCTGGCTCTAACGCATGAACTAAGAGAGACTTGAACACTCACTTCCTGCTCACCCTTCCCTACACAAGCAGTCTGGTTGGATCAAATGTTTCACTGGCTTCTTACAACACCAACAACATAACAAAGATGGTTGCCAAAATTGCTCAGTTATTCTAACAGCTACTGTTCTATCAAAAGAAATACAGTGATTGTTTTTCAAGTATAATGTTGGTAGGAACCTGAAATTATGTGGAATTAGATCTCTGCAACTTATAAAATCAAAAGGTCTCAGAGTTAGAAAGGTCCTGTAGAGGCTCTCTTATCCTATTTTATTTCAAGGCAAAATCAAATTATTCAGAAGATTTTCCTCATGTTGAGCCAAGATTTGCCTCTCTGCATCTTCCACATTTCAGATCTGGTTCTGGCCTGAAGGCCAAGCAATAGAAGTATGATTCTTTTTCCATAGGACAGCACTTTAGATCCTTGAAAATGATACTTTCTCCATCCTTAAAAACTTTTCTTTTATAGAAGCTATTACCCTGGCTGCCTCCTCTCAATGTGCTCCAGCCCACCAACATTCCTTTTAACACACAATGCCCTAGCACTAAACATGATGTTCAAGTTTAAACATAATTTCACCAAGGCCATAGTAGAATGTCTATCTTCCTCATTCTGGACATTATCCTTATATGGGTGAAAACTATGAACTAATTAGGTTTTTGCCTTCCACATAATATGTTTATACCCCATTTTAAGACATGCAATGATAGGGTGCATGCAATGGCAGCACCAGCTATGGACCTTGGAGGCTACGTAACACTGGCAGCACCAGCTTCAGGAGCTCTCAGCCCCAGTAAGGGGTTAGACAACCAGTCAGAAAGAGATTACAGAGGACCTCTGCAGATACTGGGGACAGCTGATGATGACTGCTCATATGCAATCTAGGTCAAAGTTCCAGGGCAGACAGGAGAGCTTGTGGTTGGTCACAAGGGAGCAAGGGTCCCGGTCACAGTTCCAGGACAAAGAGGAGTGCTGGCACTTGCAGCTGCAGGAGAACAGAGGGTTTTCTTGGGTGGAGATCACAGGGTAGTACAGGAGAGCAGGGACTACACCTCTTCCAAGATCACATCACATTGGAAACACCAAAACCTTTTAGACCCCTGGAACTAGCACTGAAAAAAGCAAGAGAAAGCTTGAAGCTTGGGACAGTGTCTCAGATGAGTAGAGCCCAATATGAGTGTAAAGTTCAAAGTCAAGAAATAGGCTGGAAAAAGGAGTAAACAACAAAAGAACCTGACCATAAAAAGCTACTGTGGTGGCAGAGAAGACCAAGACACAAGCTCAGAAGATGACAACATCTACAAACAAAGCCTCAACACAAGCCCAACAAGAATTCCCAGAAGACTTAAAGAAAATGTTATGAATGAGAGGAAAAATTGGAAAAAGATATGAGAGTACTGCAAGAAAAATTATGACAGGAGAATTAATAGCTTGGTAAACAAAGAAAAAAAACCGAAGAAAATAACACCTTAAAAAAGAAAACTAACCTAATGGTAAATGAGGAACAAAAATTCACTGAAGAAGAATGTTCTTTAAAAATTATCACTGGATAAGTGGAAGCTAATAACTCCATGGGGCATCAAGAAACAATAAAAACAAAGTCAAAAAAATGAAAAAAATAGAAGAAAATGTGAAATATCTCATCAGAAAAACAAATTACCTGGAAAATAGATCAAGGAGAGATAAATCAGAATATATTGGAATAACTGAAAGCCATTGTCAAAAAAAGAATTTAAACATCACATTTCAAGAAGTTATATGGGAAATTACCCTGATATCTTAAGTCTGAAAGGCAAAATTGAAATTGAATTTGCTGGTCACCTCCTAAAAGAGATCCCCAAAGAAAAAATCCCAAGACTAATACAGTCATATTCTGGAGCTCCCAGGTCAAGGAGATAATATTGTAAGCAGTCAGAAAGACACCACTCAAATGTTGTGGAGCCACAGTTGGGATCACACAAGATTTAGCAGATTCAATGTTAAAGGAGCAGAGTTGTTGGAATATGATATTCTAAAATGTAAAGGAACTAGGATTACAACCAAGAATAACCTATCCAGCAAAACAGCATAATCCTTCAGGAGAAATAGCGGATATTTAATGAAACAGAGAACTTTCAAGCATTCCTGATGAGAAGATCAGAGCTGAATAGAAAATTAGACATTCAAACATAACATTCAAGAGGAGTATAAAAAAGTAACCATGAAAGATAAATCATAAGGGATTCAATAATCTTAAACTATTTAAATTCCTACATGGGAAAATGATACATGTAACTCCTAAAAACTTCATCATTAGAGAAGTTAAAAGAACACTAGACAAAGTTCATAGATGTGAGGGCATGGATTATTATTTTGGGTAAGGAGAGAAAAAAAGAGATTCTCTAGGAGAAGGGGAAAGAAAGGAAGAATGAGGAAAATTATCTCACAAAAAAGTGTGTAAGAAGAATTTTTTACATGGAGGGGGAGATGGTGTGTGTGTGTGTGTGTGTGTGTGTGAAGGGGGTAGGTGGGCAATGCTTGAATCTCACTCTCTTCTAAAGTGGTTCAAAGAGTGAAAAATGTATATATACAATCAGTTGTGTATTCTGGAGTTTTCATATCCCAGTACATGGTCAGTTTTTTGCATAGTGCCATGTACAACTGAGAAAATAATTTATTACCTTTCTACTACCCCCATTCAATTTTCCATAGAGGTCTGTCATATCTAACTTTTCTAAGGTTTAATTCACCTCCTTAACTTCTTTCTTGCTTATTTTGTGGCTAGATTTATGTGGTTCTGAGAGAGGTTGAGGTTTCCCACTAGTACAGTTTTGCTTTTTATTTCTTCCAATAACTCCCCTAACTTCTTCTCTAAGAATTTGGATGCTATCCAACTTGGTCCCACCCCTCCCAGTGTGTTTTGTCTATTTGTTTTCTTTCTATTAAAGGGGCCATTCCCCTGTCTACTTTTAAAGAAGCCTATTCACTGAATGGGCATTAACTCACTTTAAGTAAGTACCTGAAAAGACCTTATCCTAAAAGGCCAGGGTCTCCCATTGCATCCTGATGAACGTCACTGGATCCAGGTGTCTCAGGAGGAGAAAGTGAGGCTGGTGACCTTGCACAACCCTACAGCCCTCCCTCACTCAATAAAAAGTCCAGTGCATCATTTCTCTGATGGAGAAACACATGACAACAACCCTACAGGGAAGCAGGAGGGGAAGGACACATAAGAAAGGGTGGGAGGGTAATAAAAGGGAGAGTGAACTAAGAGAGGCAGTGGTCAAAAGCAAAGACAGACTTTAGGGGAGGGACGAGACAAAGAGAGAGAGAGGACAAATGGAAAAGCTAAGTTTGAGGGAAATACACAGTTGGTAATCATAACTGTGAATGGAAATGTGGTGAACTCGCCCATCAAACAGAAGTGCTTAGCAGAATGTATCAGAAATCAGACTCCAACATTATGTTGTTTGCAAGGGACTCTTCAAATAGAGCAACACACAGCCAAAACAAGGAGCTGGAACAGATCTAATGTACCTCAGCTGAAGTAAAAAAAGGCAGGGGTAGCAATCATGACCCCATGCTAAGCAAAAGCAAAAACAGACCTCATTTAAAGAGATGTTTGGGAAAACTGGATTTTGATAAAAGGTACCATAGACAATGAAGTAATATAAAAACTTTTACCACAAATTTCTCAGATAAAGATCTTAATTCTCAAATATGTAGGGAACTGAGTCAAATTTACAAAAATAAGAGCCATTGCCTAGTTGATAAATGGTCAAAGGATATAAACAGGTAGTTTTCAGAAGAAAAAAACAAAGTTACCTGGAGTCATATGAAAAATGCTCTAATTCGCTATTGATTGTAGAAATATAAATTAAAACAACTCTGAAATACCTTGGTGGAGTTACAAACTGGTTCAACCACCCCGAACAATTTAGAACTATGCTTAAAGGACCATAAACCTGTGTATGCTCCTTGACCCAGCAATACTACTACTAGGTCTGTCTGAAATCAAAGAAAAAGGCAAAGCAGCCATATGTACAAAAATATTTATAGACTTCTTTTTGTGGTAGAAAATAATTGGAATGTGAGGAGATGCTTAGTAATTGGGGAATGACTAAAAAAGTTGTCATATATCACTGTGATAGAACATTATTGTGCTATAAGAAAGGATGAGCAGGATGGTTTCAGAAAAACCTGGAAAGACCTATATGAATGGATATAAAGTGAAGTGAGAAGAACCAAGGAATCACTGACAGTAAAAGCAATTATAATGTCAACTGAAAGACAGACTCTGATCAAAACAATAATCCAAAATAACTTGGAAGGATGGATGATGAAAAGTGCTATCCATCTCTAGAGTGCAAACTGAGATATAATTTTCTTACTTTATTTTTCTTGCTTTTTTTGCAACATGGCTAATATGGAAATATGTTTTGTGATTTCACATGTATAATGGATATTATATCTCTTGCCTTCTCAGTGGACAGAGTAGAGGCTGGAGGGAGGGATTCAATTTGGAACTCAACATTCTGAAAAATGTTTAAAATAAAAAAGATTAATGTTAAGTTTGAAGTCTGCTAAAAGTCATAGGTCTTTTTTATACGAACTAGTGTCTAGTCATATCTTCTCTTTCCAATATCTATTCAGTTCATTTTTGAAAGAAGGTTTAAGACATTATAGTTTATCTTGATGAAGTACATATTATTAGAATTTGTATACTGTCCACTGAGAGACCCTTTTCAGATCCCAGTTTTGTCAACAAGTGGATCAACTATCCATTCCAGCTCTGTGTAAATTGTCGATTTCACAAGAATAATACTTATGCCTTCATCTCAGTAACTGACAAAAAGTTCAACAGAGCAAGGCCAAGGAAAAAGCTTCAGAGCAACCTCCTCCACTAAGCTGACACAGATTCATTAACTACCACTGTTTGAGTCTGGTAATAACATCTAAACCACAGCTTTCTATTTTGTCTAAAAGAACATTTAGAGACTTTTCAAAGGCCTAGCTAAAATACTTTTGTAGTATGTGAATGTCATTCTCCTGATATACCAATCTGGTAACACTTAAAAAAAAAGTCCAAATTTTACTTTCTTTTCCAGTCATGACTTTCCACTTATAAGATAAAATAGTATAATAACAATGTAAGATTTTAAATAAAGAATAGTATACACACATATGTATATACGTATACATACACACTCACACACACATACGTATTATAACAATGAAACTGACAAAAAAGAGCATAGTCTGGCATGATTTATTTTGTCCTTGGCATAATTTTTTTTAAATCTATCTTGTCCAAATTTTATTCCTGAAACACCCCTATTTCCTCTTGAACAGTTTTCTCCTTTTACAACCCCTTAGTCATGTACTTTCCTAAAGTCTAGGGTGCATATCTGGCTATGCCCAGTATTCTCTTTCTTTACTATTAAAAATCTAAAAGGATATGGTCAACTTTCTCTGTAAGTTCCTACTGCTTTGAGTTAAAATCATGAATCACAAAAACGTGAGGAACCTCAGAGATTTCATTCTCTGATCTCATTTTGCAGGTTGAAAAAAAATAAGGCACAGAGAGAATTATTTACCCAAGATCACATAGATGTTAAATGACAGACAGATTAAATATATTACCGGAATCTTCTTCTACTGTTCCTTCCATCATATATGTTTTCTCAAACCACCTAGGCCTACTTTGTTGGCCATACTAAGGTCAATGAAAGCTATTATGTCTACAATAGGAACTTTTTTTAAACATAAGAGATGAAGCTTGGCAAACAAATATAGAACTTGGCAAACGTTTTGCTTTTAGTAGATTCAAGCTTCTACTAAAGTAAAGTACCTCTCCCCATCTTACTTATAAACCAACTTTACAACGTATTAGGAAAATGTCACTTACATCTTACATCTGGCCAGGTGGACTGTAGTACATTCCTATAGCACTACCATTTTCATTCCTCTCTCCTTTAATCTCTTTTAATACATGCTACTCTGCTTCTGCTCTCAAGTTTTTAGGTGTTCATAAAGCTACATATTTTCCTAACATGTAATGTTATCCTCTTGCATTATTCTTAGGTCTCTATTATGTGAGAAAATGCACCCTCCAGTCATAAGTCACCTTCCGACTAGTTTTGTCCTATAGTTCTGAGTTGGTTTAATTATTTTATTAAACTGTGTACTCTGTTCAGTGTCATTTAGTATTAAGAATTGTTTCCAACCTTTTCTCCTATCATTTGTTTTTGTGAATTACTGCAAGCACTTTCCTTAATTCTTCTCCTGATTGTCATTTTTTTTGTCTTCCAAAGCATTTACTTTTACAATTTTAAATTATCTTTTTCTTCCCATCATATTTTAACTCAAAGCACTCCTGATCGGACTGCTGAATCTCCTGTCACTTACTCCTTGTGAGACATATTTTCTAATCCTTGTGAGATGTGCTCTGTTCCTTGATAAGAGTCTATCTGTGATTGCATCTTAAGACATGGTCCAAAAAAGCTGTGTTGTTCTTCAAAATCATTTTTGCATCCAGCCACTCACTTTACACAACATCTTTTCTCTTCCAATTTCATAACCTTCAAATACAGAGTGTCCTAAAAACCTTAGAGCAATTTAATCCCCTCCCCACCCCCAATTAAATTAAAGACTTTAGGATTAATAACTTTAGGAATAAGAAGAAAACACTACCTGTGCCTTATAGGATCATAGGATTTAGAGCTGGATGGGGCTTTACAAACCATCTAGCCCAACCACTTTATTTGGCAAATAAGGAAACTGAGACTAAGACAGGGAAATTTATTGGCCCAAAGTCACATAGCTACCAAGTAGAAGAGTAAATGTCTGAACCCTGATCCTCTAACTGTAAATGCTATGCTCTTTCCACTTCTCACCCCTTCGGCTTCTCATGGAGCACTTCAAAATCATGACCTTTTCCAAGAAAAAATAAAACAAAAATTATAGACGTTAACCTCGGAACTGGTAGGCCTCTCAATTATTTTTTGTCATTTTAAAATAAAAGAGTCTAAAAAAAGAAAGAGTGGACCCATGGCTCCTCTTTACTGTATCATACTTGCACAGGTCAGCTGGTAGGATGAAGAGTGTTAGTTGAAATTATCCCACACAAACTGATTTTGTAAAACCAGACTCTCCAGTTGTTCTACCTGGAGTCTTTTCAGTCACCCATTTCTCAGATTCCATACCCCAGCATAATGTAGAGAAATAGGTACATCTTAAAAAATATCTTTTATGAACGAATTCAACAAATAAGTAACTTCTTTGTTTTACTCTCCAGAAGTTGCTCTGTTAAACTTTGGCTGTGATTTAGCTTCTTGGCAGTGGTAATGATTATCCTCAGATAATGTTCCTTAGATTATGAAGCCCTTCCCCAAGACGGCAAGATGCGTCCTCTGCACTAGGGGCCTTCTTTTGAAGCTGGCTTCTTTTTATTTGTCTCTATAATCAACCTAGATTTAAAAATACATGGGTTTGGGATGACAAGGAAATATATGATGTTCCTCTCCAGCTGTAACAAAACTGACATGAGGGATTGACGTCAGTGTTGTAGTTCACTTGTTTCAAGCTAGATGCCTAATAGATTTCTAGCAGCATGGTGATAAATAAAGTATGTTCTATTTATTAATTATTGATGTTGTTCAAAAATGAAAAATCGCCCAAGTATTATTAATGTGGGAAAATACAACTTTAACATCTTCTTTGTGGTTTCTTCCTATACTCAGACCTATTCATATCTACTTGTAGGATTTTCAAACATTTTTCATTTTGCTGAATGTCAGTTTCTCTTATAAACCACACTACATTCCCTCCATCAGCTGTGAACCTAATTTAAAAATGGAACTTAGTCAAGATTACTCTACTTGCTGAACATGTTGAACATTCATAACTTTGCCATATGTTGTTATGGAAATTGCATTGATTTATAGCAACCTGGGTGTCAGCAGATAACACTGAGTCATCTGAGCTCAAAAATAATTCCTGGAAAATCATCTGTTTTTAAATGTTTCATTTACATCAAGACCTCCATTGACCTAAGATGCCATGTGGTGTATCTGTGTGTCTTTAGAGAAACCAGATTTTCCCAGATTAAAGACTGAGTCTTAGATCCTATGGGGATTTCCAAACAAAGTTAGATAGGTGGGAAGCTCAGGAAGATTTCCATGGCCTGAGCAGTACAGATATTGCAGGGAGGGGACTAATTTTAAAAGGTGAAATAGTCGCAAGCCTCAGATAATTGGGGCCTGAGGTATACATTGAGGGATGTATTGGAGGATGATTGTGCAGACTTCCATGACATCAACTAAGGCAGTCTTTGTCAGGAACGAGGCCAAACGATAGCATTCTGGGAGAAATGAAGATAAAAGGACATGAGATCACAGGTCTCCCTTTTAATAACTATAGGAATCATTTATAGCAATTCATTTTAGGTTTCAATTGGGCTTTGGAGGAATAGCAGGTTTTTCTTAGAAATGCCTAGGACAATTTTTTGGACATGAAAGTTATAATTAGACTTAAAACAATAAATGTGAGTTCAGTTTGAAAGCAGAAGAGAAAATTTCTAGTACTGTAGTAATTCTGTTAATACTATAATGAATGAGTCTGTATATATTTTAAATGTACATATGAATGTGGTAGCTTGCAAAATTATAAAAGACTGGGCAACTCTGAGATAACTTAAGGACTGTCTGCACACATATATGTGCTACGGTAAAATGACCATGATGTGTTATTCAGAGAATCACAGATTTAGAACTAAAAGGGACCCTTGGAACCTTTGAGTCCAACCTGAGGAAACTGAGGCAAACAGAGGCTAAGTGTTTGGCTCGGGGTCACACACTTCTGCCTGAAGCAGGATTTGAACCACACCCTTCTTAACTCCAAGTCCAGCACCAAGTCTATCACACCATGCTAAAGGGTCACCCACATTCCAGGTGAAACATATTCTGTGAGGACAAAGCTATCTGTAGACAAAGACTAAAGTTTCCCAGTTTACCCTGCTGAGTAGGAGCAATAAGAAAAGTGTCTGAGATGGGATCCATGCCCTGAGAGGAGGTAGAAAGAATCCTGTCGGGACCTTGATTTACTAAAAGATTAGGTATAGGAACTTGCGTGGGCAGGATAAAAAGGAAGATGCTTTAGGGGGTGGGGGGGCAGGGAGCAGGGAGAAGTATTGCTGCTAATACTATTTATTTAACTAAGGGACCAGATTTTCCCTAATCCCATGGACTCCTGGGACCTTCCTAGATAAAATCAACCCTCACCCCATAATAATCATCAATGGTCAAAAGATGGCATAAGCTTGTTCCAATCTCTAACCACAATTCTGTAAGCTCCTTCCCCAACCCTACTTCCATCATTTTCCATCAAATGTTTTTTTCAGACCATGGGGAACTTCTACCCAAACATTTGTTGGAGCCATTTGGAAGGAAGTCATAATTATGAAAAAGAGAATGATGCTCAAGAACTAAAAAGGAAAATAAAGGCCATTACTTTCAACTTTTTGATTCCGTGCCTACAGTCATTTAGTTGATGCTGAAGAGAATCCACAAGCTCTTTGTATTTAGCACATCTCCCTTCAATCACATCCCTTGGACAACGGGAATCCTGGAAATACAGCAAAAAGTCTGAACTGTTTTGGATGATAATAACTAGCTCATGGAAGAAAAATAAGAACCTGAAAACACGACGTAAAAAAGGACATTTATTAAACAGAAAACACTAATCATGAGCATTTGTACCTAAAAGAAGAATCTTATTCTGATAAGAAAAGAAGGAGGAATGAAATTATCACCTTGGATGCCACTGTGGAAAATAAAGGAGGTGTTACTCACCTGGTACCTATCTTCTTTAGAGATAATCACTTTTCAGTGCCCCTTGTCACCTTCCAGATATAAAAACAAAACTTTTCTAGTCTTAAATCTAGTACTGATTTATTCAAAGGTGATTAACAATACAAAAGTACTTGGCCTTGCTATTTTCTTTTTCAAATAACACACTGGCATTATTATAATTACACTTGTGAGAGATTTAAAACAGCAATAATACCAAAAAATCCACAACTATTATCTCACTGATGTAGGCGACTCCCAATGTTCCAACTCCCTCTAACAATGCCCTGGAACTTATGATCTGAAGGAACTGCTTGGTGAGTCATTGCAAGGCTAAATGACTTGCCCAGGGTCACATCTGTCCAAGGACAGATCTAAAACCAGGTCTTCCTGACTCCAGAGAAGGACCCTCTACCTACTCTGCCCTCTTGACATTCACATAAAAAAAAAAAAAAAAGATCCGTGATGTCATTGTGGTAGGCAACTCCCACTGAAGAGATTTCCTTTCAACAAGGCTGACAGGCACAGGCTCTGCAATTTATAGTCTTAAAGTTGCCCGCTGAAATGGGAGAACCTGCTATAACTTTTCTGGCTTATTTTTTCAACTTCATCTGGCTGTTGTGAGGACCAACTTAGATAATATTACTCCAAGTGTTTTTAAGAGGAAAGCATCTTATCATTGTAAACTATCATCCACGGGTACAATGAGAATTAGATGATCCTGGGAACAGAGTGACTTCCAGAAAGCAACAATTTCTGCCTATATTTCTTTGGACAGACCATAAGAACCTCCACTAAAATCCAGGGGATTAGAAATTTCTAACTTGAATAAAAAGAAGACAAATGATTGTAGAAGCTAGAAAGAACAATTATTGATACCATGAACAAAGTTTTCCACATCGGACCACAGAATCATATAATTTATTTCTTTACTTATAAATCAAATTTAATGACCTTTCAGACCACTAAGTCTGACTCATTTTCAGATGAATCAAATCCAATATTTGAAGTTTAGGAGCACAGAGCATTTAAAAAAAAAGTACTAGGTTTATATTAAAATAATAGTACTGGAAGAGATCTCTACATTGATTATCTCCATATTCTCACTATTAAAATGGGGAAACTGAGAATGGAAGGAGGGGAAGTGACTTGCCCAAAGTCACAAAGTACAGTGGCAGAGCTGAGATCCATTGGTTAATTGGGCTTCTTAATCTTTTTTCTTTTTATTACATTTCAATTCAGGTCTCCTTATTCCAAATTTAGTGTGCTCGTTGTGTACCAGTTTCTGTTTTTCTGTCTTTGTCTCTCTCATTATATTACATTGAAATTATACTTTAAGCCCCTTAGAATGCATCAGAAATAAACTATGTATTTCAATATATAATTTCATTGAGCATCAAACAGGTATTATCAGATACATGTGTGCACAAATTTCCGTTTGGAGCAGCAAGTAGGGTGGTGGCAGATGGGGTGTAGCACGTAACTATTCTTGTTGAAATATGGTGGCTTCAAACGTCATTGTCCCTTCACTTTGAAAGAGGTAATTTAGGCATCTAATCCCAGCTCTGTGCTAAGAGCAATGCCATGAGGTGGAAAGAGCATGAAACAGAGTTTCAGTACCAGCTTCATCTGTAGAATGGGGATGATATTCATACATTGCCTGCCATACGGGGTTGTTGTTGTAAAAAAATATATATGTATATTCCTTTGTAACTATAAAGCACTATATACATGTAAGACCCATAAGTACTGTGCTTACCCTGACAACTTGATACATTTCAGTGGTAAGCTGTAGCCACAAGGTACCCAAAGAACCAATTTGCCATCACGATACTAACAACCAGTTGAAAGTCTCCTTTTCTTTCTCAATAAAATTAAATGATCTGGGCATTGTACAGATACAACTTTGAGAATACATATCATTTCAGCATACTTTAGGACCCTCTATCTCAAAGCTGGAGCGGCTAGGTAGTACAGGAGATAAAGCTCTCGGCCTACAATCAGGAAGACTCATCTTCCTGAGTTCAAAGCTGGTGTCACTTATCTACCAATCGTGTGACCCTGGGCAGATCACTTCACCCTGTTTGCCTCAATTTCCTCATCTATGAAATGAGCCGGAGAAAGAAATGACAAACCACTCCAGTGACAATGGGGTCACCAAAAGTTGGACGTGACTGAAAACCAACTGAATGGTGTAACAACAGGTCAAAGCTTCTAACTCTACTGGCTGAAACTAGGAAATGAGCATCCTAACCCTGAATAGTGAGTTCTGTAGTATCACAGACCTAAGCAATGCTTGCATGTGAACATCTGCGTGCAGATGAATAGATGAACGAAACATCCACGTAGAGATTCAGTCCCACAAGCAACGCTCAGTAACAGTACAAGAACATTGCTTCTGTTTAGATGCTTAAATTAGGTTTAGTGAAGACTATTAAAGAAGAATAAGTTGACAAAATTGTTGTTTAAAAAGTTCAAAAAGTTAATTGTTGTTAAAAAAGTTATGAGATGATATACACATATCCAAATAAAATATCTAATTAACATTCAAGTCAAATGTTATGTGTCTCCAACACCTTGTTTTATTGGTTTTCCTTGGGTCTCAAAACCATTTTCTAATAGTTGAGGAGGAAAAAGAGGGAAAATATGGTTATAACAAGCTACCTGTGGGCCTGGTAGAAGTTAGGTTGAAAATAAATCTATACTGATAAGAGCTCTACAATCACTTTACAAGGATTTTTGTATTTAAGGTATATAATCAAAGCAAGAGAAACACAAGAAACGGATTTAAAATCTGTGGTTTAATATATTTTTTAATACCCAAGATCCCATTTAAAGGTGGTTAGTTCCTAAAATACTAAAAGGCCTTATCTTAAGGTGGTTTCATGATAGTATGATCCTATTATATTGGGATTCTGATAATTTACAAGAGAGTGTTCAGGCTTATTTTCTTTCTATTGCCTCCTCAAATACTTACTCAGAATTCAAGAGACCTTAAACAATGTCATTCTGTTTTGATGGGTTCTGTTTCCAATAGCAAAAGATGTCAAAGAAAATATTGTCCTTCATTATGAATCTCAGCAACACCCATTGTCCAATAATCACAAAGTAGCTATCATAACTAATTACACATGTGGACATAAGACATTAAAAACAAATTGTATAAACTAGGGATTAAGGATGATTGACAGGATTATCCTCTTTATATCACTCTTCTTTAATTATCTTTTAACCAATTTTAATAGGCAAATATACACAAATAATTGACTTCACGATTAAAAGCTTTGTGGTCAGAGTCTTATCAATAAATGGCATGGGACACGTGAAATTCTAGGTCCTAAGTGCTTCTCATTTCATAGAGCATACTACAGGGAAGCCTTAGATAACTAAAACAAAGACTAGCCTGCCTATCTGTAATTAAAAATGTCAACTTGGAAACTACCAACAATAGTCAAAAAATTATCCATTGTAATAATAACTTGTAATCAATTCATGCTATTGGGGCTTAGAGAATCCTCAGTCAACCTGATCCTGAAAGCCAAATCAGCTATTATGGTAAAATACATATTTTTCTAGGGTTACTTTGTTAAAATTCCTAATTCCTAATCAATGAGTCATGAATGTCAACTAAAAAAACTTAATAAAAAGCATAAAGCATGATTATTGTAGAGTAAATTTCATAATCTCTATCCCCAAGGTCTCTTGGCTCCTCTCTCCCCCCACATCCTTCTATCCCTCCCCAAATCTGTTCTGCACATCAGGAAGATGTCAAGTTTTTTTTATCTGGGTGAAAAGACTGAAAGAGACAAGCCAAAACTTTCTTACTCCAAAGTCTTTGAAATCTTCCAGGAGGCTCAGTTTTTCTGGAACAGACTCCAGATGGTCCAAGGCCACTCGGGTACTCTGAAAAAATAAACATAAGGAAACCAAACATAAAAATTTGATCAATGCTTTTCAAGTCCCAAGTAGTAATATCAGCTGTAACACTGTTAATAAGTGATGTATCCTCTCATACTCAGAGATAGATAGAAACTGCTATTATCTACATATAATATGTATAGTAATTCTTCATAACAGAAGAAATACCTTCCTTTCCCTCAGTCTCCAAAATGAATTTACATGACTGTTATAGATACAGAAACTCTCTTTTAGCTTGTATGCCATTCCAAATCCTACAGGGAATTTCATATGAATATTGATTCACAAACCTGGAATCATGGGTGACCAATATAAATAAAGCAAAAGCTATCATTGAGAAAGAGATGAGTTTGCAGCTACTTCTTTCCATAGCTCATTACAGGTTCTTTAAGTACCAAATGTTGCCATTAGAAAGAGGTCAAGTATTTTCATCAATTCTTTGCGCTAAGATGTCAGTGCTATGATAGGAATTCAAAAACAAAATCAGAAAAAGAAAGCTTTCCAAAATTAAATACTAAGGAATTAGGTAACTGACAAAATCAATGGTAGTATATAAAGTCTTTCATTTTCCACAGCATTATGGCTCAAATCTTACAAATTTCCAAATGACTTGGAAAAGAACTATCGGAAAGTCATTTCAAAGTTAATATAATGTAATGAGTAGGAGATGTTTTAAAATATCAGCACTAAAAAAGTAATCATCTTGAAATGATAAGCTTCTGCGGGGGGGGGGCATTGATAATTAAGACAGGTAAGTGAGAATCTAATCTGTTAAAAGATATTAATATCAGATTAGACATGAAGCAGCTAGTTGGTATAGTGGATAATGTGCTGCAATTGGAGGGATGAAGACCAGAGTTCAAATACTGCCTGAAGACACTAGCTGGCTGACTGGGCAAGCCACTTATCCTCTCTCAGCCTCAGTTTCTTGAGCTGTAAAATCGAGATAACAATAGAATCTACCTTCCAGCATTGTCGTGAGGATCAAGTATGACAATGTATGTAAGGTGCCTTGCACAATTTAAAATACTATATACATGTTATTTATTATTATCAGCTGTTACGTTATGGCTCATTCACAAATAGTCAGATTGGCTTCTACCCAAGGGCTCCTTCCTAAAGTCTGAAAACAACGTTTTGGAGGTTCAATCTTTGATTTATTCCATTTAACTCAAATCAGAGAGAACTTGGCACATGTATTACTATTAAATGCTGTTCCAACTATTTAGAAAAGCACTGATTGATTTCTGAATTTTCACAGGGTCTCCCTATGGGGCAGATTCCTGACTGTGTGTAACACACAGATAGATGAGTAAAGCTAAACTGTTTTGAATTCAACAGTAAACCATGTATGCTATATTTTGATGACTCCCAAAAACTGTGGGTTTGCTTAAGTATTATATTTGCATGTGAAAGATGCAAGTATAGATGAGTCTGAAAACAGAATTGAAACAGTTAACAATGTAGTACCCATAAATGGAGGAGGCCTACATATTGAAAGCATTGAAATCCCTTTCCTCATCCTACTCTTTCAGCACAAAAGTGACTTCAAAATTTGGGTAAGTACTCTAGAGTACATCAAGGATGCCTTTTACTCAAGGGTAAAATTACCCTGGACTTTTTCTACTATAATAACTGTGCAGGTTAAAGAAGCATTTTTTTTCTTTAACATTTTCAACTCACTGGATGACAGGATATAAAAGCTTATGTAGCCACTGTCTCCATACGCTGGTGTGTGTGAGTATGTGTGTGTGAGTATGTGTGAGTGTGTGTGTGTGTGTGTGTGCGTGTATGTGTGTGTGTGTGTGTGAGTGTGTGTGTGCGTGTATGTGTGTGTGTGTGAGTGTGTGTGTGTGTGTGTGTGTGTGTGTGTATGTGTGTGTGAGTGACATTTTGTTTGGGGCCTGTATGTTCAAGTAGCTGCATTTGCTAGTGAACCTTAAAAACCTCTCCAACCCCTTCTTTATTAAATCTATTTATTCTTCTCTGTCTCTAAAACCGACTTTCAGGCTTACTTTTTGTTTCAGTTATAACATCTCTCCAAGCTTTTTCACACCCTTGCTTCCCTGACCCTCACATACTCTTCACCTTCAATCCAATGACACTGGCTGCCTTGATATTTTTTGAACAAGACACACTATCTCCTAACTCTATATACCTTTTCTTTTCTTTCTTTCTTCCTTTTTCTTTCATTTTCTTCCTTCCTTCCTTCCTTCCTATGAAAGGCTTCACAAATCTGTGTATCATTCTTGCACAGGGCCTATTTTATAATCTCCTCTGTATCATTCTAATTTTAGTATACACACTGCTGAAGCTAGCAGGGCTCTGGGCATTTTCATTGGCTAACCCCAAGCCTGGAATGCTCACCTTCCTCCTCTCTGTTTCCTGGTTTCCAATAAGTCCAAGCTAAATGCCCACCTTCCATTGGGAGCCTTTCGCAATCTCTCTTGGGGCCCTCCCTCTATAGCCTATTCCCAACTTATTCTGCATATAGTTTACTCATACTCATTTTTGAATGTTGTCTCCCTCATTAGACTGCGAGCTTTTACTTCTGTTTGCATTCATAGGCTTAGACAATAAATATTTTTGACTGACTGAATATTTTATGTACTATTTCTAAATGTTTCTGCATTTTCAAAACTAGTACAAATGCATTTTAGTCATCCCTCTATTTTCATCAATCTGCCCATTGCAGGTGTGGGGAACTAAATTTCACAGAACAAATCCCCATAATAAAAGGATTTGTTCTGAAAAACTCAGAGTCAGTTGAAAGGTCATACCCAAGGACCTAGAAGGTCACATGTGGCCTCAAGACTGCAGGTTCTCCACCCTTTGTTTAGACAATACTCCACCAGATGCTATAAAGAGATATTATCTCCCTCCCAACATACCGCAACCTACATATATATGTGTATATGTGAGTGTACGGGCATAGGTATATGTATATGTACCTACACACACATATACACACAAACATATATACATATACACACATGCATGCATATATATGTATGTTTTTCAGTCTCAGAGTTTACCATTAGAGCATATTTGTTTTTCATTGCATTTTTAGGGTGTTCACACAACTTTGGTCTGTAATGTAAGGGCAGGTCCTACACTCTAACTTTTTAATTAGAGTTTGTCATGGGATTTTGGACTTAGTTTAAGGCTATCCCTATCCATCCATCTATCCATCTATCTATCTATCGGTCTTTCTAGCTATCCATCCATCCCTTTCTTTAAGGAACTTACCTTTAAGCCAGGGACACAGGACAGACAAGACATAAAAAAAGGCATATGAGCATTTAAAATAAATGCTTAACTGCAAATTAATTTGAAGAACATGTATACATAAATGTCAAGGCATCTAAGTAAATGGCAAAGTAGCAGGCATGAGCAAGGAAGACAGGCCTGCCTAGATTTATCAGTCTAATTACAATGAAAAGTTGTTCTGAGGGATTCCAACCTCAGAGCTCACCCTTACGGGCAAATTTGTTTTTCAATATGGTATCTTTAGGGTGCTTATCTATACAACTCTGACCTATAACCTGAGGGCAAACACATTTAAGTCCTAAACTTTCATTTTAATTAGAGTTTGGCATGGGGTCTTGGGCTTACTTTAAGACTTGATCTAACCTCATGCAAGTCTCAGGTTTACCTTTTCCCTAAAGCAAAGAGTGCTCCAGAAAAAATATCCATTAGGAACTGAGTAAAGTCTGAAATTAGTGACTTGTTGAAATTCACAGGTGCTACGATGATTTGTATCCATTAGCTCACCTGGCAAGCTTCCTAATGCAGATTCAGAGAACACCATAAAACTAGACATGGGTACATTTCCATAAACTCTTCTGCTCATAGATGTTTAAAGATTCTCTTGGAAATAACCAAAAGCAACTAAGAAATTCATTTCAAGAAAACCCTAAGAAAAGGCAGGTACTTAAAAAAAAAATCTAGGAATAGAATAGCCCAGTAATCCACAAGTATGTTTAATGGTTTCACTTTCACATAATACTACAAGACAGTTTCTCATTAAAAATGAAAATAAAGAAAAGGAGTGGACAAATGGGCTTATACATCATAACATTTGGTTAATGTAACTACTCAGATGTTCTAAGGGGTGAAGTTCCCAGATTAGAAGAGGAAACAAAAATATCCAATTCTGAAACTTCTGGATATAAAACAGGAAACAAGACTCCAAATTTAGTGCTTTAAAAAAATACAGCGATGAAGTCCACACTGTTACATATTTGGTAGAGAAAATGGCATTAAAATGAGGGTTTTTATATGCTCAGGGTGGAGGACTTTATAGACTAGACCATTAAACAAAATTCTTATATTACTCATGCTTTTAGGGAGGCATTGCTCCAGATGACCTCTGGGAGCCCTTTCAATTCATAAATTCTTTGAAAAATAATTTCTTTTCATGTTAACTTTTGATATGGAGTCAACATGAACCCCAGGGGAAAATAAACAGCTGGGAACCGGTGTATAACAATTCATGGTGACCTATATGCCAAA
Organism: Bettongia penicillata ogilbyi; assembly: GCA_023548195.1. NCBI lineage: Eukaryota > Metazoa > Chordata > Mammalia > Diprotodontia > Potoroidae > Bettongia > Bettongia penicillata. Next base: position 1,374,634 of record JAJHZJ010000040.1, read on the forward strand.
AAAATTCCATTAATCTATATGCCTGTGTAGGCACAGTTAAATATCCAACTCCAGTTAAGTACGCCAGGTACTGAAAAAGCCATATGGTGATGACATTTCTGGAAGTGCATCTCTTACTGGACCTCTCTGGGGATATGAATGCCCTTGTTTTATGAGGAAAAAAATTTCATTACACCATTAAGAGGGCAGTTAGGCTGTGTACTAGATAGAGAGCTGGGCCTGGAGTTAGGAAGCGTCAGCTTCCTGATGACTTCAAATCTGACCCCTGGGCAATTCATTTACCCCTGTTTGCCTCAGTTCCTCATCTGAAAAACGAGCTAGAGAAGGAAATGGCAAACCACTCCAGTATCTTGCCAAAAACAAAACCCAAACCAAAACAAAACCAGTGGGGTCATGTAGAGTCAGACATGACTGAAAAAAATGACTCAATAACCATTAAGTATGGCGTACCCGCCATCGGGGGGCTCTTGAAAGTAATTTCTATATATTAGAGGAAATTAAATTTTAAAATCAGAATACTCATTTCAAATCTTTTTCTAACTTTTTTCCTCTTCATATCATATATTTCCCTTTTCTTCATCAAATATAGGCACATTTTATAACTGAACACAATTTTAATTATGCACTAAGTTGGCTCTTTCCCCAAGGTTGTTTTTTTTTGTTTTGCTTTGTCCTTTTATATTCATCCCTGCCAATGAAAGTCCATATTCTAAAAATATTGTAATTCACGCTTAGGATGATCAATGCCATTTGTATCGTACTCTAAGGTTTGAAAAGCAATTTGATACTGTTATTTGAATCTCAGAATGACCCTGTCAGTTAGCAGTAGCACATACAATGTATTCCAAAAGTCTTAGGGAAGTTTTAAGCTATCAAAGTTAATTATTCTTACCACTTTACAAATTATCACCTCCACTTTATAGATGAGAAAATTGAAGCTCAGAGAGGTTAAGTGACTTGTCCAGGATCACACAGCTTACTGAGTTTCTAATGTTGGAGTCAAACCAATGTCTTTCTGACTCCAATTTCAGCACTCTACCTAATAATTCATGCTACCATTACCCCAGCAGCCAAGACCATTCCTGGGAATGGAGTATTCACACTCTCTACTAGGTTTCTTTAGATAAGTATAACAGCTGAAAAAAATGAGTAACTACAAACAAGATTGCTCTTTCACCATTCATTTACTTCATGTTAATTTATTCTTGGTAAGAAAGACAGTTTGACATATATACCATTTCCACTGAGCCTTAAATTCCTTGAGGAATACATAATAACTCATTGAGCATCTCCAAGTAGGCAGACAGTGACTACTTCTAAGGTTGAGCAGTTCTAGACTAATTCAGTTAGTGTATCTTAGCTTTACATTAGAACCTGAGAAGGATTTGGTGTTTTTATTTTATTTTTAAAAGCAAACACAGAATCCAGGAGGTAGGCATATCTGTCAGCAAAAAGCAGAAAAGCAGCTGCCAGACTCATTATTTTAAAGTTGTCAACATAAACCAAACTGCTACATAACCCAGCAATTTCAGAGGGGGCATAACATGATTTTTTCCCTTAGACTTTTCTTGTGCCCAGATTGTAGCAAAGTGAATAAATATAACATGGCAATGTAAAAAGCAGCAGTTTGGAATTAGGGGGAAGTATACTGGAAATCTTTGCTTTTTTTGCCTTTTGTATAGAAAGTCAGAATGATCACTGTGATCATGGGTGTTTTTGAAAAATACCTTTCTCTTTGCCAGTGGAGAAATGTTCATACGTTTCATTTCCTATTACCACATCATGTTACTCAGTGTTATTGAAATCAACTATGTGCAGAGGATTAAGTATGAGAAGAAAAGTCAAAGGTTTATTCATTTTTTAAAAAAAATATTTGTGTATTTTAAGATACTATGCAGATATTAAGTAAGCAAAGATCTGGACTGTTATTTATTTAAATTTCAAAATACATTTGAGCTGAATTTGGAAAGAGATCAGATGCAAACCTTCCCTGACAAATGACGGAAAGGTGGTGAAGGGACCTAAGTAAATACAACTCCAGGGAGGAGAGGGATGAGGTCATTCAGAGAATATACTGTGAACCTTTTTAGTGAGTGCTGATTTAAGTACAACACAGCTGTATCAGCTCCACGGGGCCTTATTTTCACCCAAACGATGCAACACTCTTGCTGGAGTCAAGCCAAGCATTCATAAGGAACAGGTTGGCAAACCAGTATTGTTGGTCGTTCCCTTCAGTGCTCAAAATGAATTATCAGTGCTGCTTTTGGTATTTTGGGTCAGTAAATGAAGAGGGATCTAAAAGTCTATCTTCCATTTAGAACATGAGAATAAGCATGCTATGCAGCATGCATGTGTTTAATGCTTGCTGAAAATAAAAGACCAAATAGCAAGCTTATGAGACACCAGAATGTATAAAAAGAATTTCAAACAATAAAACACTGGAACTGTTAATTTTAGATTGAAGTCCAGAAGAAAAGTTTAAATGATAAAATGTTCTTCTGAAGACACAAAATTCCTCATCCAGACTGCTCTCTCAACAAAGGGATGGAATATCAAATTCAAGAATGCTTATTATTCATAAAATGAGGGGGTTGATAGATGGCCATTAAGGTGACTTTGTACCGTACTCTAAATTTATGATCCTAGGATCTAATGAATTAAGTGAGAGCATGAAATATTACATTAAGCAAGGAGAAAAGGTTGAATAAAATAGGCCTCCATGTAATTCAAAAAACATTCAGTAAATGCTAACTATACATAAGGTACCTCAACATATTCTGGTGATACAAAAACAAAAACAGAGAGCCTTTCTAAGCAGAGGAACTTAGATCCTACTAAATGGATTAGTCCCATTTGGGTAATTCTTTAATATTTCTATATGGAGATATATAGAATTCGCTAAAACTGAAGAGACTCCAGATCAACACAAGATTGGCTTGGAGTAGCCCTAAGGTTCTTTCCAGTTCTGTGCAATCCCATTAACTGATAAACAGATTTCAACTATCACCTTAAGTGGAAGGCAAATAAATCACAGATTACACACAGAGTTTTAAGTTCAAATTGTGGTTTGAACAGATAGTTTTTCAGTAATGGAACTGTTTTTCTTTCAAATTTTATGATGCATTTTGATTTGGAAAGTTATTTTTAATAAACAGTGGGGTGAGGAGATGGGAAGGAGAAGAGGAGCACAAAGATGAGTATGAAATATTAGGACATTTGAGTTTATCCACTTTGATGGTTCTACCTGCTACGTTAAGAATTTCTTTGTTTTTCTGACTCTTTTTCTGTACTTGCTTCCACTAAGAGAAGAGAAAGTTGTTGTGTTCGTCCTTTGTTGGCAAAGAAGACCATGCCATTGGAGTAAGGATGACATGACTTGCACTTGACTCTGATTTGAGTGAGGGCTGTGCAGGTCACCAGCCTCACTTCTCCTCCAGAGCCATCGGAATCCAGTGACCAGATGTTCATCAGGATGACTGAAGATGGCCCAGGATGCACTTGGCCTGCAGGGGCCAAGGTCTTTGCAGGCACTTACTTACTTAGGGTGAGGTAACACCCATTCACTGAATGTTTGAGAAGTGGCCAGGGCATGGCCCCTTTAATAAGGCAAAGAAAAATAACTAAATTAAGCTGGGAGGGAAATAGCAATAGTTACTACTGATAATCACTCTTAAGCCAGGAGGGTCCAGAAAACAGGCCTGAAGAGAAGAGAAAGAGCAACAACATGAAGGAAATTTCTCTCTATTTCTGTTACTTGTAGTTACTGAAATGGGTTACCTCAGAGATCCCGAGGCAAGCAGACAGCAGAGTGAATATGTGTGAATGTTTAAATTCTGCCTTACACTCTTAGTATTTGGATTATCCAATGCAAGTCACTTAACCTCCCCCAGCCTCACTTTCTTAACCTTAAAACAGGGATAGCAATAGAACCTGTGTCACAGGTTTGTGATTATGTATGCAATATATTTTTCCCAACTTAGAATGTTACATACATAAATATGTTTATATATATTTGTAATACATATTTATATGTTAGCTATTGTTATCCTCCCTCACTTTTTAAAAAAATTCAATTGTTTTATGGAAAGGAGATTAAAAAAGGAAGGAAAGGGGGTTAAAAAGGGAAGGGAAGGGGAAAAAAGGGAAAGGAAGGGAAGGGAAGGCAAAGAAAGGGAAGGGAAGAAAAAGGAAAAGAAAGATGCTTCAATTTGTACTATGCGTCATCAGCTTTTTATTTCATGGTAGACTGCGTGTTTCATCATGAGTTCTTTAGAATTTCTGGAATCTTTGTTGGTCATTGTGTTGATTAGTTACTAAATCCTTACAATTTTGCTGTTGTAAAATTTTTTCTCCTAGTTCTTCTCACCTTACTTTATATCAACTCATACAAATCTGTCTAGGTTTTTTTTTTTTTCTGAAACCATCCCTTTCATCATTTCTTATAGCATAATAGTGTTCAATGACATCAATATACCTTAACTTATTCAGTCATTCCCCTCTTGATGGGCATCCACTCAATTTCCAATTATTTGCCACTACAAAAAAGCTGCTACCTATTTTTTTGTACATATAGATACTTTTCCTCTTTCTTTGATCTCTTTAGAGTATATGCTTAGGAGCAGTATTGCTGAGCCAAAGGGTGTGCCTAATTTAATAGTTTTTTGGCTATAGGTCCAAATTACTTTCCAGAATGTTTGGATTGTTCATGGTTCCCCTAACAGGGCAGAGTAGAGCACCTGTTTTTCCACAGCCCCTCCAGCATGTGTCATTTTCTTTTTGTTCATCTTAGCCAATCTGATGAGTATGAGGTAGTACATCAGAGTTGCTTTAATTTGCATTTTGCTAATTATTAGTGATGTAAAGCATTTTTCACATAGCAACTGATAGTTTAGATTTCTTCTAAAAACTGTTTATTCAAATATATCATTTAACCAGTTGTTATCAACTGGATCACCAAATCCCCAAAGAGAACTCATTCACCCTTGCCCCTGCCCCTAAACCTTCTTCTTTCTAACTTCCTTATTTCTAATGACTTAACTACTGATCCTCCAATCATCCAGGTTCTCTCTCTCAAACCCCACATTCTATCAGTTGTCAAGCCCTGTCAATTTTACCTCAATAATTTCTTGGATTCATTCCCTTTTCTGTAGTCAAACTATAACCACCCTAGTTCAGGTTCTTATCACCCCTTTCTTGGACTTTTACCATAGATTCCTAATAGATTTTACCACCTAAAATCATCAACCCCTCCTACAATCCAAACTCCATACAGCTGCTAAAGAGGAAGGTAAAAGTCTGGTCATATCATTCCCCTGCTTAAAAAAAAGTTCCAATGACTACTTATTGCTCAGGAAAAATACAAACTCCTTTGGAATTAAAAGCCCATTACAATTCTGATCCAGCCTGACCTTCCAGGTTTACGACACTCTATCCCCCCTCTACCACAACCACCACCCCTCCCCATTTCCCCCTTTATTTTCCCTAAATTACTAGCGTAAAAAACTAGCGTAGTTTCTGTTCTTCAAATGTGACATTCCAACTTTCATCTACCTGCCTTTTCACAAAGCTGCCCCTATGCCCAGAAAGTATTATCCTGACCTCCACCTCTTAGAATTCCTTAGCTTCCCTCTAACAATGCCTGATATGAAGTCTCCCCTGTTCACCCCAGCTGCTTGTGTTTCCCTCATTACTTTGTATTTACTCTGAATACATTTTGCACTTAATCATATGTGTACATGTTTCTCCTGAAACAATGTTTGCTCCTTGAGGGCAAGGATTGCTTGATTTTTGCTTTTGTATTTTCAGCATCCATCATTCCACAGTTGACTTATAAATGCTTTTTTATTGGTTGAAATATCAAGTACTATTATTCTCTCTGTATGTTTATTATACTTTGGTGGGATGTGTTAAATCATAGGAGCAAGGGTTGAAATGAGAGTATATTGATGCCTCATAGGGTTTTTTTTAGGGTGCACAGTGGATAGAAAGCTGGGTCTGGAGTCAGAAGACAAGTTGAAATATGCCTATTAGCTAGGTGACCCTGTCACTTAGTCTCTGTTTCCTTTAGCTTCTTCAACTGTAAAATGGAGATAATAATTGCAACTATTTGTTGTTATTATTCAACATTTATGTTATTATTTATATATTTATTATATTTATATATAAAATAAATGATATTATATTTATCAGATTTATATATTTATGTTATTTATTTAATATTTGTATTATATTGTGTTATAATTATATTATATAATAAATATATTAATTATTATTATACAACTATACAATTATTAAAATATATATGTTGATATGTTGTTTTAGTTGCGTCTAACTCTTCATTACCCCCATGGACCCATGTCCATGGGATTTTCTCGGCAAGGATACTAGAGTGATTTGCCATTTCCTTCTCCACCAGCAAACAGGTTAACTGACTTGCCCAAGTGCACACAGTAAGGAAGTTTCTGAGGCTGGATTTGAACTCAGGTCTTCCTGATCCTAAGCCTAGCACTCTGGCAACTGCACCACTTTATGCTTCCAACAGCACCTACCTCCCAGGGCTATTGTGAGAATTAAATGAGATAATGTTTGAAAAGCACTTGGGACTGTGTCTGACACATAATAAATTCTTTACTATTGTTAGCTATTATTAATACAGGATGGCCTAAAAGTCATATTGCTTTAATAGCTTTAATTTACTAGCTGTATTTTAAAAATAAAATCACTAAGCCTGCCCATAAAGTCTGAAGAAAATTCAAAGGTAGGGCATCGTGTTGCAATGACAATTTAGGCTCACACTTAAAACCGAATAGAGCAGAGAGGGGATCCTTTACCAAAACAGCCATCACTTGTTATCTCAATCGTTCTGCAACAATTAAAATTCTTTTCTCTTCCAAGTTCTCTGGTATTCTTTTCTGTGCTGTAATGTTCTAAGGGTCCTAGCTAAATCTTTATTTCAGTAAGTTATCCATCCTAGCTCCAGTCCCATCAAGTAGTAGTTAGTACTCATGAATGTTCTGTGTTTCTGGAAATGCTTTAAAAACCTTAAAACGACCAAGGAGGTATTACTGTGCTCATCAAAATGGTTTTTGTATGGTAGACTGCATAGAGTATCCATCTAGGAGTCCAGAGATTTGGATTTACTTCCGTCCTGCGCCTCAGTTTCCTCATCTGCCAAATGTATGGTTTGGACTAGTTCTCTCAGGTCCTTCACTGCCTTAACATTTGAAGAGTCTACAATTTCCCCATCCCTCAATACGTGATGAGTGGCTTGGCTTATTATTTCTTCTCACCACAGGCTGTGACTGGGATCTTTCTGCATTTGAAAGGTGTATGAAAGGGACAACAGTTTTCCTGAAGAGACAGTTAACTGTAGGAAAATAAATAAAGGGGGCCTAGTGGCTAGCAGTACTTAGAACCCTGACATGGGGCAGAAAAATTGTTCTCCTGCCTTAGGAAGGACAGCAAAGCTATTGATTTTGGAGGAAAAAATAATAACAAAATGAAGGCTATATTTGTTTTCTTGGGTGAGGGCCATGTCAAATTAAAAACACTATTTATATGTCACTTTGTGTCTCTGAAAGCAGCATTTCCAAATAGAGGCACAGAGCATCCTGTTGATTTTTTCCCTGGCTTAAGCAGCAGTTGAGACAGGCACGCATTCACTCTGCCCCCTTTCCTCTTCACCCTCCTCTGTTCCAGGACTGCAGCTTTAAGGAAGTTTGAGAACTCCAAAGATGCCAAGTTTCTTTGGAATGCTTTTCTCTCATACTATACAACTCAAAGATAAGACAGAGACAAAAGTAAGAGATCACAAATATAAGAAGGTAGCCTATAATGAGACAATGAAGTCAAAACTTGGTCCGTTCAAAGAAGGAAGACATATCTCTTCACTCCTTTGCAGAGGTGGTGGGTCTGGAATAGGTGTGAAGCTTCCTATTTTTTCATTGTATTGATCAGCTTTCCTGACTATTTTTCTCTTCTTCCTCTTCACCTTTTTTGAAAATGTTTTTGTTATAGGACATGGATGGCTCTTTGGAAGCAGGGTTGGTGAGGGATATAGGGGAGAAACCTAGGAGATGTGAAAACAGAAGATATCATTTGGTGAGGTAAAGAATGTTTCCAAATATATGTGAAATTTATTTGAAAAAGAAAAAGAAAAAAGAAAAGTGGGAAAGCAAGGAGAATGAGAGGAAAGCATAGGAAATGAAGTGTTAAACACAGTAATGCCTAAGTTACTGTGAGGAACATGAAAAATAAAAGCTTAGTTGACCCATATAGAATCTGAGCAAAAATAGTTTGTCATGTATAATAACCTCTTTGCTGTGGATTAAGTATCATATTTGTATCATTAAGGGCCCTGCCTACTCTTCTTTATTAAAAGAGATAGGTTTAGCCATGCAGAACAAATGGTGGGAACACCTGACACAGGGTGCAATTAAGTACTGCTAATTATTTCTCAAAAACCAGCAAATGATGTGCCATAATGCGTACAAGTAATCCTGAAGAGAGCAATGATGTCTATCTGCTCATTATTTAACAGGGAACACAGGGTACTGATACAGCACACTGATGAAAATGATAACTGCAAGAAACACCAGTTTTCCTGCCTGAGATAGGATCCAGATTAATTTACTTAAAAGCATACTGTTTTGTGTAGTGAACACTATAAATCTTTGGTGTCTTTAAAACGAAGGATTATTTACTTTAAGAGATGTTCTATGTTCTCAATGAGAATGATAAAAACAAATTACTCATTTTCCATTACTCTATACCCAGCACTTTGATGTCGAAAGTGCATGTGAACAGTTAATCCTCTTATGTATGAGTTTCCAGTGATTGGCAGTTAGTTCAGTGTTGTCCTGGGGAAGAGATTGAAATAAAAATCAGGCAAGGTATTTTATTTTTATCATTGTGGCTTTGAGACCAAATGTAAAAATAAATCAAATCAACTCTGTATATACTTTAAAAGTTTGGTTTCATATTTAATAACTTTTAACACGCAAAACATACTTTTGGGGGTTTTATGAACACTACTTCTTTCTTTTCTAGGACAGCTTAAATAAATGCTCATCAGTAAAATGGAAGATTTTTTAAACTATAGAAAACATAAGTTCTTGTTCAGGAATCACCACTGAAGATATAATATTCAGATATTAAAAATATACACAATTTAAAGTGCCAATAATACATTTTTGCAGTTAATTACTTATAGCCTCATCTCTAAGAAGTAATGTGAAAGGTGACCTGTATTTTTTTTAAATATGAACTGTTGGGTTGTGTACTGAAAAAACAGTAGAGGCCAAGAGGCATCCAGACCATAAATTATTTTAAGTGTGTGTGTGTGTGTATGCATGTGTGTGTGTACACATGCATACTTCTAAGTAAAGTCTCTCAGTTAAATGAGAATGACTATGAAAAGGAGTAGGTGAAAAAATAGCTGACAAAGTGATTCGAAGGTCAAGATCATCTAACATTTGTAACAATCAATTGTTTTTCCATGCAATTTAAATTGCTAGAAAGTTTTGCTAAGTAGAAACCATGCACTCATCCAAAGGGACAACAATGAAGCTTTGTGGCCTCACTGCTGGCCTGAAACTAAACTGGCCCTTGCCAAAATAATTTAGAACTTTGAACTTGGCCACTCAGGCATTTTAACAAATTCAGTAAAATGGCAGCTTCTGCAGGCTTTATTAGACAAAAAGAAATTTGAAGTGGCCAAAAAACACATGACTTTGGACATTAAAAAATACTGTACAGAAAACACTAGAAAGTATGTAATGTTCAGGACTTAAGTCAGACAAGATTTCACAAAACCTTAACTTTCAGGAGTTAGGAGTCAGGAAATATGTCTCAGCCAGCATACAAAAAAAGTCTTTAATAATGTATCCCCATAATAATTATAGGGTATATAAAAGTATGAGCCACTAGAACATCAGATGAGAAAGGAGAAGTAGCAGTAAATTCTAGTTGGCCCATAAGCATTACAAAATGGGGAAATGCCCTCAAATATCTCAATATCTTTGAATTCCTTGATTTCATTTTCATTCAATATTTATTGAACATTTACTTTGTGAAAGGCAAATTCTTAATATGTTGAAGTGCTATTTAATTATCACTAAATTTTATGATGATAGACATAAAAATAGTTTAAGAATATCTACTAGATGCATGAATGAAAATAAATTATTTGACCGAGTGAGCAACATGCCATAGTTGACTCTCAGTTATGGTACTCTTGGAGAGAAGCAATGACATGGATGATGGAAAACATCAAAACTTCCAAAATCCATTTACATCTGACTCTGGAATTTACTACTTTGCTCCTTTTCAGTCTGTGGGCATTCTCAATAAACAAAATAATGAAATCATATTCAGAAGATGACTTAGAAGAAATTAGAAAAATTTCCTACTTTTAAATTTTCACTCTTAGTTATATATCTACTCTTCCCATAATGCTAAAGATGAGTCAGGACACAACTGAGCCTTCTCAAACACTCAAACAACTGAGCTTTCTATTGTACGTGAGGGGACATTTTTTATATATGGATTTCTTTAAGGTTCAGTTATATTATTGATGGTCTTTTCCTGCAGTTTGTTTCTTTCTCTCTCTCTTTCTTTTCCCTTCCTTCTTTCCTTTCTTTCTTCCTTCCTTCCTTATCCTCTCATATCTTTGTTTCCTACCTAGATAATTCTCTGTGGCTTGACTTGAAGGTCATAAAGTTGGGGATTTTTGGCTGGATTAATACAGGACCCCAGCCTAAGCTCTACCTTTCTTTGTTTCTCTCTAAGCAGGGAGGGCAAAAAAAAGCTTTATTTTAAAATAAATTTCCTGAAGAGATATGTAGTATTATTATATATGATCTTTCCATGTTCCTTCTGTGGAAATTCTAGATGATGATACTGGCATAAAAAAATTAGAGGTCTGACTTGTTGCTCAGCTATTTGTCAGTTGTGTCTCACTCTTCATGACCCCATTTGGGGTGTTCTTGGGAAAGATACTGGAGTGGTTTCCCATTTCCTTCTCTAGCTCATTTTACAGATGAGAAAACTGAGGCAAACAGGGTTAAGTGACTTACAAGGGTATATTATTAATATATTTTGCTTAATTTGAAGATTTTTCCTACCCATTCATAGGCACATGTGACCTGCTTAAATCACATGGAAGCCTAAGTCACATGTGGTGGTAGAAGCTTGCTGAACTGTGGAACAGGAATGGGTGGAGCAGAACTGGGAGGAAGTTGGTGAGAGAAGCTAGGGCAGAGGAGAGAGAGAACACAGGCAGGCACAGCAAGTGCTGTGAGTATTTGCTTATGGAAAGGCTGGGGTGGGGGCGAGGAAGGCTTGGGAATGGTATTATCCCCTGCCATGATAATATGTATTGACATCTTGGTTACTATGATGGCTTTGGCTTTCTAGTGTTGGGATATAGCTTTCTGGTGTCTGAATAAATGTTTTTCTTCTGTCTTCTATATGGAGAGTCTGTTATACTTTGTGATTCAGAACTCTGCTGGCATATTCACAGATTGTCAGTGCTGTGAATATTGCCTGGGGGATACTAAGGGCCATACAAGTGTCTGAGGCCAAGTTTGAACTCAAGTCCTCCTTGTTCCAGGGACGGCATTCTATTCACTGAACCACCTAGCTGGTTTACAGTGTAAGAGAAGTTTGTAATCATGTCCTCAAAATGCTGTTTCTTTGTCTACTTATCTTTGCCCAGAAAATTTTCTCTACCTGAAAAGTCTTCTCTTGTCCATTTCTACTCAAAAAATATTATCTATTGCTTAGAGCCCACTTTAAATTTTGCTTCCTCCCTGATCTCACTTTCTTTGTTTTTTCAAGTCAGAAATGGCTTCCTTCTACTCTGAAGTTTCAAGCATTTCTAGTCTACATCATACTAATTTCCTCTATATTCTCATTTTCAATTTTCCTTTACTTTGTGCTTATTTTGGGCTTAGCTGTTATTTTCCATTTTTTTTCTAATTGCATATTCAGTTCATTAATATAAGAAGAGATATTATGATATCTTGTTTTGCTTCCACAAAAATTATTGGGAAATAATCAGGAATTGCGAGGAAGTTTGCTTATTTTATTTTACTAAGACGATGACCATCATGGTTCAGGGGGACTAGAAAGGTTAAACTGGAAAAACCAATTTAAGTCTGAGGTGTCGTGACCGTTACAAGTACCCTCACAACCAAGCCTATGTAATCTGTATACAGAGGGGATGTAGGGAAAGCAACTTGAGGAATTCGACTCATTCTGACTCTAGCAGGAGGGTCTGAACTGTGTAACCTCACTCCTGCCTCTGGATCAGTGTGGGGTATTCCTAGTGAGCACCACACCCACTTTCTCTTGAGAAGCATAATAAATGCCTTCCTGCCCACTTTATTTCGGAATTCTTTCAGTGAGAAGGGATTTGCTGTACTAACAGGCATATCATGTGAATCTTCTTAAGGCATATTACCAGGGAAGCAATGGGCAGTGGCAGCTCATCCTGGGCTAACTCCCTGACCCTTCCTGGGAAGTCCTGTGATCCCACAGATGTATTATGGGGCATCTCACATGGATCTTCTTAAGGGCACGCTATCAGGGAAGCAGCAGGCAGTTTGTCCTGCGTTAGCTCCCTGACCGTGCCTGGGAAGTCCTGTGATCTCCACAACCAAGTTTTTCACATTAATACTCTTTTTCTATTTTCTTAATGTATACTCTCAGAGATATAATTTTTTTCTTCAAGGACTAGTTTAGTTCTATCTCAGAAATTTTGGTTCTGTATTGTCACGGCTAATATTTTCTTTTACATAGCTGTTTTCATCATTGATCTGTCCATTATTCAGGATGCCATTATTAAGTTTCCACTTAGGTCTGAATTTTTTGTGTTCCTTGTATTAATTACCATTTTCATTGTGTTATGGTCTGTCAAGGATATATTTATAATTTCTGCTTTTTAATATTTTCTTACAATTTCTTTGTGGCTTAGGATATAGTCCATTTTTGTGCCATTTGTGCTAGGAAATATATTTGTTCTTTTGTTTTCCATTAAGTAATAATAGTACTAGTTAGCATTAAAGTTAGAAAAGGGAAGTGCATATTATCTCATTTAATCCTTAGAGCAAACTCAAGGTAGGTCGTATTATTATCCCCCTTTTACAAATGAAGAAACTGAGACAAACAATGGTTAATGACTTGCTCAAAGTCACAAAACTACCGTCTGAAGCCAAATATGAGCTCGTCTTCCTGACTTCTCTTAACTACTGTGCCAACTAGTTGAAGTAGACATCATAAATCTTTCAGCTAAGTTCTCCAAGTTTGCTCCGTGTGAAGTTTTTTGCAAGTTGAAGTTATTACTTTCCTTGTATCACTAGCACCAAGGGAACCTCTGCACACAGCAGGTACATAATAAATTTTCTATTATTGATATAAGATGCTAGAAGATAAAGGATAAAGCAGTTGAAGGAGAGAGAACCTTGAAATTCTAGATAGAGGGATATTCTAGACAGATTTGATAAGACAGAAATTACTTCAGTCGTGAAAGGTGGAAAACAGTGCTTGAGGAAAAGTATTTTCATAGACGTTTTAAAGCATTTTAGGACAGAAAAAGACTAGAAGCAGGAAGACCAGCTAGGACAGAGGTGGGGAACCTGTGGCCTCAAGGCCATGGGTGGCCCTCTAGGTCCTCAAGTGTGACCATTAGACTGAATCCAAACTTTACAAAACAACCTTTCAATTGTCAATCTGTCAACGATTCAGTCAAAGCATGTAGAGTGCTACTTGAGGCCTTGAGGTAGCATGTTCCCCACCCTGAGCTGGAAGATAACCACCAAGCGTCATCTGTGGAAATGAAAAGAAAGAGAGAAATCCAAGGGATACTGTCCGGAGGAGCCCTGGGCTTGACGACTAGCTGCGAAGAGGGCCAGACTAACATTCCGTCTGAATGTTCCATTTGCAGTAGGTTGGGTGAAAGCCAGGACAGAGAAATGGCTCTTACATGCCCTTCTGAAAGTCCGGAGTTAGCCAAGGCTTCAAGGACACTGGGGACAGATTTATCAGGTTTCTTTCACTTCTGATAATTAAGACCCTTTGCAACAAACAGACTGCCAATTTTACAACCAGACAGTAGAGAGGTATCAAGTTATAATATGAACAGAACTACTGAAGATGTTCATTTATTATGTGTATGGCATATATCATCATTCAATGTAAGTGCTTTGTAAACATAATTCACCTGTGTTAATGCCAAAAAATTAGATTTACAAAGGGCAGGGGGCCTTTGAAATAATGTTTCTCAAATTCCTTTACCTATGGATCGCACTGACAAGGCAAAAGGGCTCATAGACTTTAGGAAAATTAGGTGGCAAGGTGGATAAAATACTAGACCCAAAGACAGGACGTCCTGGGTTCAAATCTGGCCTTAGACACTAGTTATATGACCCTGGGTAAATCACTTAATCTGTATCTACCTCAGTTATCTCATTTGTAAAATGGAGATAATTACACCTACCTCCTAGGTTTGTGGAAGGATAAAGTGAGATATATTTGTAAAGCATTTGTAAACCTTAAAGTGTTATGAAATGCCAGTTATTCTTATTGTTATTTTACCTTCCTACAAACAAGTGTTATAGAGAGTTTACCCAGATAAGTAGCCATTGTTGTGGCTATTTTACAATATATATTTTGGGTTTTTTAAAATGTAGCTTCAAATATGCAGCTGGAAATGCAATTAATAATTTCATTTGGGGGTGACTTGCTCCTTGTACTTCTACCTGGAAGGTCAGTTGGAAGGTCATCGGTAATCCAGGAACCAGACTTTCTAATTGCCTTAAAGGATGGCATTCTATTGTATTACCTACAGTGGACTTGAAGTCAGGAAGACTGATCTTTCTGAGTTCAAATCTAACCTCGGACACTCAGTAGCTGCGTGACTTTGGGCAAGTAATTTAACCCTGTTTGCCTCAGTTTTCTCATTGATAAAATGGAGTAAGAAAATGGCAAATTACCCCAGTATCTTTGCCAAAAAAACCCCAACTGGGGTCATGGAGAGTCAGATATGACTGAAACAAATAAACACAAATTCTATTGCAGGACACCAGCGTGAATGTCAGGGTAAACATAAGGCCTCTCTCTGCAGGTACAGAAATATATTGAGTGATGTCACTAAACATCACACAATTAGCTGCAATGGGAATTTAAAAAATTTTTGACTTCCTTTTATTTCTCTTCAAATACAGGTTAACTGAAAGTTTGTCTTTTTTTTTTTTGTCTTTTGTTAATATTGACCTCACCTTACCAAAACTTGTCCTATGGAACGTGAAAATATGCTTAAATCCTTAAACACTCCTTAGATAAGAAGCAGGGAAGAATCTCAAGTGTCCCTCACTCACTAGTGACATATAAATCTTCTCCTTCAATGACCCTAATTGGAAACCCTCTAACAGCAGTTTAATCTGTAACTTGACTTAGTTTACCTATCGCATCTATTTGACTAGGTTTGTTGATGCATGGGACTATGACTGTTTAAATTTGTACAACTTCTGTGGCACTGAAAGAAACATGGGCTTATGGATCTGTCTTTTCTTTAATTTTTTATGGCCTAAGAGGAATGAGCAAGATTCCAAAGTGGAAAAGAATTATTTCTCTGTCACTCTATGTACAGTAATTCGGCCTGTAAGACCAATTGTTAGAATCCTAACGGTGGTTCAGGTTTATTGTTTTCTTTGAGGCCTGAACCTTATGCTTGAGTGTAATAATAAAACTTAGGTTTTTACCTTTATAATTTCTGCATTGTGGTAAAAATATCTTGGCAGCAGTTACCTTCCACACGAATTCAGAGATGAGATACGTGTCCCATAATGTACTCATAGAAGACTAGAAGATGTTTTCCCTAATGGAACCTCATAACCATTCCTACCAGCAGGGGCCCATGAAGGAATGGGAGTGTGGAAGTTGTAAGGCTATCCCGAAGTACAAGTCCTCCCTAGCATGGTATATAGGAAGCCAGGAAATGGTTCCTTCACCATTGGCATGAACTGCTACATCTGCATTTTCTGCTCCAGAATCATCAAAAAAGTTTTCCCTCACTCTGTCAAAACCTGAGGACCCATTTCTCAGTACAGAACCTTTATTTTTTAGTACTTTGCCTAGAGGGGAGAGGTATGAACAACTCAGATAAAGCAAAGTACATTTAGGCTTAAATCAGAAGTTGTTTTATCCTTCATGGTTGAAGGTGATGCCATGATTTGCAAGTAAATTGGTTTTAAGTGCAGAAGGGCTATGCAGTCACTTTCTCCTCCTGAGTCATCTGGGTCCCTGGCAAGATATAGATCAGGAGGACTGGGAATGGCCTGAGATACATTGGGAGACCTTGGCTTTTGTTAAGTGAAGGTCTTTCCCAGCTCTCAATTTGACTGAGGCAACATCCAATCAGTGATTAACACTAGGTAAGAAATGAGGCAAAGAATGGTATCTTTTCCCTAATTGGGGGGAAGTGGACAATGGATCTGGGAGGCGAAAACCCTTAGGGTTTCTGGCCAAAACAGAATAGAAAAGGGAGACAGGAAAATAAGGGAATTTAAAGGATCAAAACTTTAGAGCCAAAGAGCAGAGACAAAGCTTATAAAGCTTACTGTCAAATCCATGGTTTTATCAATAGCAACGAATGATTCTGAGAGTTGGACAGTAGGGAAAATTGAGTGCCGCAGAAATGATGCTTTCAAATTGTGGTGCTGGAGAAGACTTTTGAGACTCTTGGACAGTAAGGAGATCAAATCAGTTAATACTTAAAGAAACTAATTCAGGCTGTTCACTGGAATGTCAAGTACTGAAGTTGAAGCTTGAATATTTTGACCACATAATGAGAAGGCAGGAATCATTGGAAAAGATTCTGATGTTGGGCAAGATGGATGGCAAAAGTAAAAGGTGATGCAGAGGATGAGATAGACAGATAGAGTCATGGAAGCAATGAACATGTGCTTAGACAAACTTCAGGACGTAGTTAAGGATAGAAATGACCTAGCATACTACAGTCCACAGGGTCACAAAGAGTCAGATACAACTGGAGAAAAGCTTTAGAGCTGGAAGGAATCTAAGAGGCTTTCTAGTCTAGCCTCTCCAAATTTTACTGAAGAAAAAAAAAATGGAAATCTAAAGGGTAAATAAATGATTTGCCCAAAGTCATAGAGGTGGTAAATGTTAAAAGGGAAAATGGGAGACCCTTCTCTCCACCACCTTGCAAGAGAGGAACTGAATGTAAGGATGTTTAAAGTGTTTTAAGAATCTACTCTTACAATCAAATGTTGACCATAAAAATTATATCATAATGGTCCATTTGGCCAAATCTTTATCTCCTTGATTCAGTTCATTTCAACAGATAGTAAATGCCTCCAGGCAAGGCAAGGTGCTGGACACTAGGAATATAATGGCATGGTTGTCACTCTTCATGACAGCATTTCCTTGGCAGAGATCCTGGCGTGGTTGGCCATTTCCTTCTCCAGCTCATTTTACAGATGAGGAAACTGAGGCAAAGAGAGCTAAATGACTTACCTAGGGTCACATAGCTAGTAAATGTCTAAGGCTGGATTTGAACTCTGGGGAGTCAATGTGGTAACCACTGCTCTGCCTAGCTGTATAATCATTGTACAATGAATATATAGACAAAAAAGTAATCAAGTCTCAGCTCTTGAGCTTACATCTATGGATGGATCAAGGATCAGGAGGAGATCAGTGATGGAATATACTACAGTAATAGGGAAAGCTAGAGAAATTCCAGGAGATAATTTGTGGAAGTCCATCTCAAAAGTAGGACTTAAATGTGAATAATGAGGAAAGGGCTAGTTTGACAGGCTGTCTTAAATCTTTCAGCATTTGATACTGAAATATAAAATATTTGGGCACTGGTAGTCTAGAATTCTTCCCTTAATTAACATTAAACTGCTTTGTAGATTTTTATTAATAATGCTAATAGTGGCAATTTACATACTCTCTCTAGCTTTTCATCTGAGATCAAAGTTGATTAAAAGCCCTAAATAAACTTGACAATTCCTACATGTAAGTGGTATCAGAACTATTTTCCAGTTGCAGAAAATGAAACGAGTTGAGTGAGGTACTCAATGTCACATAAAGATTTCACAGTAGAGCTGGAAATAGAGGCTCAGCTTCTAGTGCTTTTTCAAATGATCTCAAAAAGAACACCTAAGAATGAGGTTGGGTTATTAAAATCCATTTAGAAACCATTTCATGGTACATTCTGCTCCTTTTAGGAATCCAAGAGGGTTCAGCTGAGTGGTGCCTACCATTATTTCAGACTTTTGACTAGAGATTACAAATGAAGTTAATTTTCTTCCTTCTCACTTATTATTCATTAATTTCTTACAGGGTATCTCTGAATCTCATCTTACTTTCCCTCCACAGTGTCAGAATATGGTGGAAAGGGCATAAGATTAAGACTCAAGAAACCTGAGTTCTAGTCCTGTGCTATTAGTAAGATGTTGGATTTGGGCAAATCACTTGGACTTTCTGGGCCTCAGTTTCCTCAACTGTAAAATGGAAGAAATCACTAGATCTCTTTCTCAAGGATCCCTTCTAATTATAATAGTCCATAATTCCATTAAGGTGAAGCTTCTGATTTTTGAACACTTAGTAAGAAAGATTCCTTCTACTAGTCTATAATTCTATGCAGATAAAACCTCTGGTTTTTGAACAGTTAGCAGAGTCACAGTAATGCATTTACAATCAAGGCATGGCTCCATCTCCATTTAAGACCAGTAACCAACCACTAATCAATGCACTTCATGGTACCCCTATAATGTTGAGAAAAGTGGACCAAGTTCCCAGCACAATGGATGGAAAATTTATGGGAAAACATGGACAAGAGCTGCATAGGATGACAAATTTTTTACAAATACTATCTCATTTAAACCTCACAACAACCCTGTAGGGTAGTTATTATCTCTATTTTACAGTTGATGAAACTGAGGCAGACAAATTAAGTGGCTCACCCAGGGTCACCCAGCTAGCAAGTACCTGAGGCTAAATTTGAACTTAGCTCTTCCTGACTCCAAGCCCAGCACCCAATGCCCAAGTTGAGCCCACAGCATAGAAGGCTTATGATGGAGCCTCCGTACTGCTGGAGGGAGCACAGGCATTAATAATAAAGACTCAGATCTCTTCAGGTTACTACATACTCCTACTGACATTAGACTTTCTAAAATCATGATTTTCCCAAACACTTTCTCCAATAAGAGTTAGTATGGAAATGTTAAACATTAATCTGAAAGCAATCTCTCCCTCTTCAAATTTTCCTGTAACACTTTTTCTTTTCATCTTTCTCTTGCTTTTATTATTTTTCTACCTTGTTTGCACAGTGCTTACACCATTAGAGTATATGTTCCTTGAGGGCATATATTTTCATCTTTGTAAACCCAGGACCTATACACAAGGACATACACACAGTAGGGTTTTAATACATGCTTGCTGAACTTTATTGCCTGGATTTTCACTAAAAGTACCATATTTTTAATAACACCTCCACTTTTTGCTAAGAAGGACAATATCCCTTTCCCAAAAGGTAGAGTTGATTAATCAGAGGCTTGCTATCAGATATTTTCTCTCAGAGAACAAGAAACATCCCTTCTATATGCTACACTTTCCAAAAAGCTTCTGTCTCTTGTGACTTGTCTCACTCGCATTACTCCCAAAATACAAAATAGCAGCATTTTACCTGGAGAATAGACTGTGTTATTGATAGTGTTTAGAACAAGACTGTAAAACGTATTATCAAGCCAGTGAGATAGATAGGCAACATAGCCTTATCAGCTACCAAACAGGAAGCTGTCAGACTGACCTCCAAACACTGAACAATTCAATGACATTAAACTCTTCTGCGGACGAAGCTGCATTCATTAGATAATCTGTCAGTGATACCTTTTCTAGTCCTACCACATCTAGGAGCATTCTGACAGACTTTGATGAGACAATTCATTTTACCAGGTTGAGAGAAGTCGTTAATTGTGTCATATATTTAAAAGAGACCATCAAATTTTGCTAGAACATCACAACTCCACATTAAAAAATCTCACTTTATCACCTTTTCTTCCATTTGGCCAAAAAAATGCATGTCTTAGATAATATTTAGAAAATTAACTCCCTGAAAATGACCCTATTACCCTCAAATGCACACACACATTTTCATACTCACAAATACAGAATACAGGCTCTGTATTTGGGGACAAGGTGGCAAAGGGAGAATGTCCGGATTGTTTCAAACAAGATCCCTCATGAGAGATTCATGAGGATGTTTCCGTTTGCCCTCAATGCGAATACACAGAAGTTACACTAACATTAGAGCAGTGGGAAACTTGGCAGATTTGGTGAGCATGGGGTTTGTGCAAAACCCTTTTCCGGTTTCAGTTTGAATGGGTTCCCAGGAAGTGTCAAGTTTGAACGAATCCAAAATTTTACAATGAAGTGTAGCCAAAACTGCTGAGCTTCACCTGATTCTGGGTCAAAACCGTGCAGAATCTACTGAGTTTCACCTGGTGGTTAGCCAACTTGACTATATCTTTCAGACAACTTCAGCGAAAGGGCTCATAAGACTTGAGAAAACTTGGGATGAACGTGACTTGAGCTTTGGTTTTGGAATGAGAGTTGGCCTTTGTAAAGACATAAAGGCAAGTTTCACATAGCATGGAAGTTTTATTACAAGTTGTTAGTACCAATCTACTATGGGGAACTTTTCTTTTCCTGACTACCCCAAACTATTACCATTTAACTAACTTGCTCCTGAGAAGCTGCTATTCTTAGGTCACAACTCAGGCATTTTGTAGATGTTAACTCTCTCATACCATTAGCATACTATCCAGTGAGCGTATTGGAGAAATAATTTAGTAAACAATGTTCCAGCAATCAGGGACTGATTCCACTTCCCCAGCGACTTATTCACCAAGATAGTGATGTCTACTTAGCAGAATTTGGCAGACGATGCTAACAACATCTAGGTCAGGGTAGCTTAACTTTTCTTTGAGTCACCCTTTGGCAGTCTCATTTAACCATCAGATCTCTTCTCAGAGTAATAAATATGAAAGTTTCCAAAGGAAACCAATTATGCAGAAATACACTTATCAAACTATTAAAAAAATTAACAGTCACCCTGAAATCTATTCAGGCACTCTGCAGAACACAGCTTACGAACCCTTGAGGTCCTATTAAAAAAAAAAAGTGCGAACAACTATTAAATTAGACAAATGAGATAAGTTCCCGTATTTTGTGCAGTTTCCTCTACAGATGCCTTTCTACAGACTGGTAACATTTGTAGGAATCTCTCACAGAATGAACTATTAGGATCTGACATTTTATAGGGATAGAAGCAATGTCAGCAATCCTTCCCAAAGTGCCTGAGTTAGTTCTAGGAAAAAGATGCCTTTTGCCAAATGGTCAGCAAGAGACTTGTTGGAAAAATGGAAAGACAAGAAACGTGTAACACCACATGGGTGTGTAAATCAAAGCTGAAAGTAGGTCTAATTGAATCACTGGTTGAGCTACAAGCCTACAGGGAATATTTCTGACTATAAGAATGACCTGTCTTCCCATTGAGTAGGGATCGGGTCTACTTCTGTGCTCATTTAAACATCTCAAGGCACTGTCAGTGTCCCTAAGTATACAAATTATTATAGCCATCGACAATACACACAATGCTTTACAAAGGAATGTTGCCCAAAAGTTGTTTTTATCAAATCACATTTCAAATGCTCTAAAGAAGCTCACCACCTTGTATAATTCTGTGGTGAATTCCTGTATAATATGAGTAAACACTCCCTAATTTACCTGCTTTATCACTGAGATTTTCAGATCAAGTTTTCTGAAAAAGGCCTACATAGGCACTGTTATCAATATTATTTATTGTCATTACTAATTTCATTTTTCTACTTCTCACATGGATAGATTCAAATAATCATATGAAGAAGTGAAAAAAATACTAATTGAGTTCTTAATATTCCTAGTCTTTTTGCTGAGATTGAGGAAAGTGTCTATGTCATTTGGGTGGAAGTTTAATCTGTCAATATTCAATTTTTCTCTTCTTTAACTAAGAAAAAGCTTTCCATGTTCCTTCTCATATTTGGTGACGTCCCCATAATTCTCACAAATTTGCTAATTCTTCCCCCAAAGCATCACAAGTTAGCATTCAAACCCAATGATTCATATATTAACAATCAGAGACAAAAGGACTAGACTTGAATTAGAAGCATTGATTAGAGGAGCTGATTTACAAAGCAGGTAAACCAAAATGGTACAGATCACACACTTGTTCTATGTCATGAAACATCACTTAATAGAGTTTTGTGAAAGACATTCATTGTTTCAAAATATAATTTTTAAAAAATGTCCCATTTGCCTCCCAACCTAAAGGCAGTTTGTTGTTTCAATAGAAGCTCTCTAGGTGAGTCTACCTTGATGTGTGTGTGTGTGTATGCATATATACATATATATATATGTATATATATATATATAAACACACAGACATATATGTATATTTACGCACAGATGTTTATATATGTGTGTATTAGTGTAAAAATTAGCATTGCCTATAGCATTTTCAACAAAGTGTTCTAGAGATTAGAAAAAGAAAACTCAAATAGTTTTCTGCTTTAATTTCATTAAAGTCAGTCACACAGGGCCCTTCTGGACACACCGGATTTGAAAAGTGTCTTAATCTTCAGAGATTTCAAATATTTGAAGGAATGTTACACAGATGTTTCTGTGCTGTTTCAAAGATAAAACAAATCATAGATTTTAGATCTGAGACCAATGAGTAGAAGTTACAGTCAATGTAGATTCTGATTCAACTTCAGAAAGTACTTCCTATCAAAGCTGTGTAATCAGTTAAATGGGCAAGACCTGGAAATATTCAAACAATGGCTAGATGATCATCTGTCTGCATGCCATAAAAGTCATTCTTGACCTGTGTAGTTAGTTGCTAGACTATTTGATCTCTAAGGTTCTTCTCAATAGAGAAGGCTGGCCTTAGGACAAGGGAGACTTGGCTTGAAATCTCATCTTTATCACATATTGGTTGTGTGACCCTGATGAGGTCCCTTAGCACGTCAGTGCTCTAAACAACAACCTAGGATTGTAAAGAATGTGATGACTTGCATTGGAAGAAAGTTTTCTCATATGGGGAGTTCCCTATGCTGATGAAATCACTGGTTCTCTCCCTATCCATTATGACTTAACACTGGCTCCTGGTTTACCCCTTTCTTGTCTGCCTCGTCTCCCTTTATTATCCTTGGTGATTTCATGTATGTTGATGATCCATATGAAATTCCAACCTCACAATTACTTGTCTCCAAGTCCATTGACGTTTTTCTGCACCCCGATCATGGACATTCCAGGATCTTGAGTGGGCCTTCTCACACACCACTGCTCCATTCTCCATGCCCAAAGAATTTTCATTGGAACCTCCAAATATTTAGGTCAGTTCTTCTTTGTGCTTTTTTACCACTAAAAATTGGCATTCCTTTCTGACTACACTACCCTGTCAACATTGCTGTCATTCATCCAATAAAATAAAACTCTATTTATTCTTCTTTCATATAGTTACTGGTGTTTCCTCTAATCTCATTCCTACTATCAGCCTAGCCCTGACCCTCACCTCATACCTGGACTATTTCAATGTCTGGTCTGGTCTTCCTACCCATCTTTCTGTCCTTTAAGGCACTGAGAATGTCAGCATATGTAATGAGAGTTAAAGATCTTCCCTGCCCATTAATAGATCTCAGGTGGAGCCCATTAAGAGAAGTTTGATTAGGGGAGGCTTTTTTTGTAGGAAGGCCCACACCTTTTGTTAATTTCTAATGAGGCACTGGGTCATGAGGGTCATGATGCCCTCTGGCTCTGAAAAGTGTATATATACCCTGAGGTGAGGTTTTGACTTTGGGATTACTCTTTGGAGGAAGTGTGCCAGATGAGACTCTGGGTAGCCATTAAGGAGCCCCCTGGCTTTGAACACCCAGATGTTGTGCCTCTCTTTGGTAACTATGTATGTATGTAATGGTCAGAGAGTTGGATAACTCTGTTGATCTGTGATGTATGTATTGCTTGTGGTTAGACAGTAAGAAGCCCTATCTGCTGGTCTTTATTTCTCTGCCTGTATTTTCTCTGTTGGCACATGTGATTAAAGAAGATTGTTGACCTCTCAAAAGTTGCTTTCATTTTAGAAAAGCATATTTTAAAACCTGTGTTGGCAGACTATCCTGGACATGTCTTGCAGTTACAGTATAGTATTCCTAAAATTGCTTTTTTTATCATGTTACTCTCTTACTCAAATCTTTCATACTTCTCATCTTCTAAAAGATCTACCCCAATCCCTTTAACTAATTATTCAGGGGTCTACCACAGTGTGGTGAAAAGTATGTTAAACTTGAAAGGACCTAGTTTTGAATGTAAGCTTTGATATTAGCTGTGTGACACTACTGGCAGGTCACTTAAACATTTCTGAGTCTGTTTCCTCATCTATAAAATGAGGGTAATATCCAGTCATGGAGCCCATAATGAGTATCAAATAACATAATGGATGTAAGCTTTAAAGCACATCATAAATGTTAGCTATTATTATCCAGACCCAACTTATCCTCTTCAAAAATTATCACCCATTATTAGGCCTAGATCTGGAACTTAATAACTGTGTGACATAGTCTTATATATTTTAAATCCCTTACTCTTTCTAAGTCTCAGGTTTTTCTGGAAACTAGAAGTAGTAGTACTTGTAATATCTATTAAACAAGGTTTTCTACAAGAACTTATTAAGCATTATTATGTGCCTGGAATTCTACTAGGTTTAAAGACAAAAGAATATAGAATGAAACAATCCCTACCCAAATGATACAATATTTGCCAAGTGCACAGTGGAGGTACATAGGAGGTGCTATATAACATCTCTTCTTTCTTCCTTGACAAATGTAGACAGATAAATAGATAGATCTGCCTGTCTGTCTGTCTAAAGTATAATCCAAAGGAGATAAATACAAGGTATTTGAGGGGATAAAGAAAAGCTCAGAATATAAAGGGCTTTAAAATCTAAGCAGAAGGGTTTATATTTGATCCTCCAAATCAATGGAATTGATTGAGTAGGGGAGTCACATAGTCAGATCCGCTTTTAAGGAAAATTACTTTTTAAGAAGTATAGGATGCCTTGAGTGGTAAAAGACTTGGGGCAGGGAGACCAATCAAGAGGCTATTACAAGAAAAATTCAGGTGAGATGTAATGAGTGCCAGAACCAAAGTGGGAGCTATTAGAGAGAAGGAGTTGAATGTGAGAGATGTTTTGGAGTTAGAATCAGCAAGATCTGGCAACTGATTGGATAGACAAGATGAGAAGAAGGGGGAGGCAAGGATAATGGCAAGATTATGAACTAGAGAGACAAGAAAAAAGGTAGTGCCTTGGGGAGGTCTGAAAGACAGGGTCTGGGGGAAAAGATAAGAAGTTCAGCTTTGTACAGGTTGAATTTTACCTCCAGGGCATTCAGTTTGAAATGTCTAATGTGCAATTATGATGTGGGACTGAAGATCAGGAGAGAGAAAGGGGCTGGATATATAGGTCTGGGAGTCATCTGCACAGAGATGATAGTTAAACACATTGGAACTGATGAATTTACTGAGAGAGTGCGGAGGATGAAGAAAGAAGAGCCTAGGAAAGAATCTGGAGGAACACTCACAGTTAGGATGTGATGTGGCCCAGGAGCTAGCAGACGAGACCAAGAACAGTAAGATAAGTAGGAGGAAAACAAGGGGATGGCAATGTCACCAAAACCCAGAGCAGAGAATCCAGGAGGAGACTGCAGTCAACACTGTCAAATCCAACAGATAGGTCAAAAAAGCAAAGACTGAGAAAAAGTTGGTTAGATTTGGCCATTAAGAAATCTATAGTAATTTTGGAGACAGTAATTTCAGTCGAGAGATGAGAATGGAAGCCAGACTACAAAGAGAGCGAACAGAAGCAGCAAAAGCAGGCAGTTTTTCAAGTTTTATTGAGGAAAGGAGGACACACATAAGATGACAGCTGGAGTGGTGAGGTACCTCATTCCAGTTAAGCTGCTTTTTTTTTTAAAGGATGGGAAATCTTGGGAAGTTTTGATGGTAGCAGGGAAGAACTCAGTAGATGTGGACAGGTTGAAGGTCTGAGAGACAAGGGGGATAAATGAGGATACAATCTGCTAGACAGATAGGAGAGGATGGGAACAAACTTACCTCTACAGGGCAAAGACAAGAGTCATTTCTTTGACAGAGAGAATGGCTTGAGACGAAAGGAATGTGAGAAGAGAGATTTCCTGTTGAATTGGCTCAGTTTTCTCATATAGTAAGCAGCAAAGTTATCACCTGAGAGAGAAGGGGAAGAGTGGGACGCTTGAATAGGGAAGACAAGATCTGGGACAGCTTCTAAGAGGAATGAGATAGGAAATCAAGTGGGAAGGAAGGAAAGGAAGGCTCCAGGCAACTTGAGGAGAGAGTGAAGCTTATGACTTCGTGCAGCCCTGCCTCACTTCAATCTAACTTACCCTGAAGTGAAGACATCCCTCCATGATGTCACTGATCCTCTAAAGAAAGGATGAATGACAAGGGTCCAGGCAAAGTTAATGCGAATTTGTAATGTACCCAGTCAGCAGAATTGCGAGACTTCCTCAAGATGCGTTCAGCGGAATGGAAGCAGAGGAGTTGTACGGTGAGAGAAATCTAGGGCTGAGCTTTTGGTGAGAAAAATACTATGTAAAAAAACCGAACTGACATTATCTCTCTAAAGTGCTCTATAGCCCTTGAACACAGCTTGTGTTATTTTCATCTCTGTCTAATGCCCACACCAGTTCCACCCCTTTATTACCTATATGAATCCAACATACCTTTCCTAAGTGCATTGTGTCCCATTTCTTTTTTGAAGCCTTCCAGGCTGCTCCCAAGCCCACAGTACTCTTTCTTCTCATCTACTATCCACATTTATTATATGCATCATTTATTTATTTATATACTATCTTGTACTGTTAGTTTACTTTCTGTATGTTTTTTTTTGTTTATTTCCTCAATTAATCTGCTGGCTCTTTGAAATCAAAGTTTATTTTTTATAATTCATTGTATTCCCCTCAAGATCTTTCATAGTGTCCAATAAATATCTGTTTGACCAATTTTCAATAATAGTGTTAGATGAACTGGGTTTCTCAAACAGGAAGTTTCTTATTCCAGGTATAACTAGCTTGAATGGAGGGAATAGATTATATTTATGGCTTGGTGTCTATCAGTTTCTTGCTGGAATACCTTCATTAGTGACAGTTCTAGAAGTTAAGCTCAAGATTTTAATGAGAAATATTAAAATCTTTTGATACTCAGAAGGGGAAGGGAACAAGTGTTTATTAAATACCTATAATGAGCCAGACACCATACTATGAGCTTTAAAAATATCATCTCATCTGATCCTTACAACAGCCTTGTGAAGTAGAGCTATTATTATGTCTATCTTTCAGTTGAAGAAACTGAGGAGACAAAGATTAAGTGACTTGCTCAGGGTCACACAGCTAACTGAACTCAGGTCTTCCGGACTCTAGGTCCAGTGTTATATCCATTAGACATAATATGCCTTTCAGCTCTAAATTCTCCAAGTTTGTTCCACTGGTAGGCAAGGTTCTTACAAGAAAGGCCTGTTTAGGACACTAACTAGATGGAGAGCGGGGGAGATACAGTCAAGCATGCAGTAAGCATTTAATAAATGCCTGTTGATTGATATTACATATATATTTTTATATAAAAATAAAATTCAAGAAAGTATACATATGTGTGTGTGTGTGTGTGTGTGTGTGTGTGTGTTGCCTTCAGGTTTAATTTTTTTGTATATAGGGCTGCTCTCCCCATACTACTGCTAGATTGACTGGAGAACTGAGTTAATAGGTTTACTGGGTCACACATATGGAGCTGAAAGGGATTTCACAAGCCATCTAGTAGTTGGATCATCGTCTTACAAGATCATAGGTTTAGAGGTATAAGGGACTAGAGGGTCATCCAGTCCAATCCTCTCCCTTTACAGATGAGAAAGTAAGACTCTAAGAAGTTAAGTGACTTGACCAAGATCATGTATATAAGGTAAACAGTGGCAGAGGGAGAACTTGAACCTAGATCCTCCAATTCTAGTGTTAATGTTTCTGACACCATACCTAATGAGTGTCAATTGAGCTACAAACCAGTACCAATTATGGCTTCTTTTCTTAGAATATATTGCATCTTTTTCTTACATCGCATCTTTTCTTGGGTTATAATGCATTGTCATGGTCCGTCTACAAGCTGACCTAAGCATCAATAATTGTAGCAATGGCCCAAATAGGGTTTAATTTATATGGAGAAGATGATCTTGCTTTTAGGGCCTTTTAGGGTCTACTTCTGTGAGTGATCTCAATGGAATGCTATTTCAACAGAGCAGGTGGCTTACATTTCAGATTTTTATTACTGAAGATTCTACATTTTTTATTTCCTCAACTTTGGTTTGACCAATGAGCAACTTTTAAATCATATTAATGAACGACTTTTTTTTATACTCTAGCTATAGTGTTGCCAGAAGCCAGTGAATGAACTCAAGAGCCTGTTCGAGGCCCTTCTGGGTCTGTGACTCTAGGAGCCATAAAATGCTTATCATTCAGCTGAATACACTGCTGAATGCATTACATATATTCATTAATATGGCCTACAAAGCCAAATGATTTCATAATGCTAGAGCCCTAAAATAATTACTAAGCATTTTAAATTTTATGCTTTTGCTTTATGGTATTCATTGGTAATTAAAGTATCCCATAAATACATCTTGACCAAATGATCATGGTAAAAATGCTAATCCATTTAAACAATTTCATTTTTCTCCTGGTAACTATTTAAGGTCTTAATAATTCCTAAGGGAAAGTCTTGAGAATAAGAATTTAAAGTTCCATTTGACACTAGCAACAACTGGTAAGCAAGAAAGGCAAACGTAAGCAAATCAACATCTTCACCTCCATCGGTTGATTAGTTGATCCATTGATCTAGGTTTCTGCTGGAAGGCAACAAATTGTTATCGTGCAAATGTTAAATTATCAAACATATCTTTGAAAATTTTTTTTATTTAGGTTTTTGAAAACAACTGAATTCCTAAAAGGCTGAGTAGGATACTCTCTAATTTTAAAAGAAATATATCTATATGGAAAGGCACCAATGCTTTCAAGAAAGACACAAAATTAAAAAGCCAGAATATTTCCCCAAAGGCTTATCACAAATCCAATGACTGGGTCATTTTCTCAGCACGGTCAGAACTAATAAGTACCAAAATTTCTCATCTACTTGTAACTGAGACTCACTTTGTTGAAAACTATTTTTTCTCATTTTTTTTCCCTGCTACACATGAAATACTGTCATTGTAACACTGACTGTTAGGCCCAGTAACAACCAAGTGCTAGATTTTTTTAAATTATATAACATCTTTGAATGACAGCTCTATAATCTACCAGCTTTATGTGATTATCCCCTGCCTCCCCTCCTTTGGAATCAGTAGTAAAAACTACTTGAAAAATAAATTGCTGAAAACTTGAACTTCTAACCATACAATGAAACCTGATCTCATTTTCCATTCAACCAAGCTCTTTTGGAAGTTATAAGATACATAAATATGTGAAAGAAACTCTCTGTGACTTAAATGCATACCACTGAGATCATCTATAGTTTAATATTTAAAATTTCAGCATAATTAGTCCAGAGATGACTTTAAAACTCTCAAATACGCTTTAATTTTTGAGTCTGTATCAACATACCTTCCAGTTAAAATCTAGCTCGCTTTTTCCCATTGCTGCTTACATGAGGCTTTAGAAATATTTTCCTGATCTCCTCCTTTTTGTAAATAATCTGAAAGCTATACCAGGAAGCAAAAATAATTCAAATAGAAAAAAAAAAGATAAATGTTCCAAACTTACCCTTTCTAAAGCACATACGCGTTCCTGCAAATAAAGCACAATGTATAATTAGAAAACTTCATTCATTCAACATAAATTGATTTAATTTCCTTTTTACTTTCACTCATCAGTATGTGAAATGTGCTAAAAAATAAGGAAAGAAAAAAACAAATTATATTCAAATTAACTGTCACCATAGACAACTGAACACTCACTCAAATGAACTATTTACAGCTGATCTCATAGGAATCATAGAATATAGAGATGGAATAACCTCTTCACTAAGCAGAGAAGTAAATAAGCCCAGAGAGTTTAAGTGATTTCCAAGATCACACATGTGATGAGTAAGATTCTAACCCATATCCTACAATACAAATGCAGTGATCCAATTCTATTCTATTTGTTGAAGAAATTTCTCCATATAATTTTTTTTCATCTCAAAGTACATGTAAATACACATTATGTACATAAGGTTTTTAAAAACAACGGAATTCCTGAAAGGCTGAGTAGGATACTCCCTAATTTTAAACGAAATGTATCTATACGGAACATATATTAAACATATTATAAATATGTTAAATAGAATACACATATATGGGCCATACTAAGATAGTAGCAACTTGTAATTATACAATGTGGATGTTACAAAGCCAAAGGTCCGATGGAGGAAAAGTCTTATTAGCTTTTAGTTTGGTCAAGCAAAGCCTAAATCCCAAGATTTACCAAGTGTCTATTAGCTGCTGTCAATCAGGTATAAATACAAGGGAAACTGTGAACTTTAAGTAGTCTGTAGCTCAGACAGAAGCTTTACCATGGAAAATAAACATATGTAAGGCACTGGAAACTACACCAAATACACACTTTAGGAATATAAAGGCACAGCTGTGGAAAGTGGCTGATCAGCTCCTTAATCAATCAGTGGCAACATAAAGCTTTTCAAAGAGATTACAATTTAGAGAGAAATAATAAAAAACTGTTTAAAAAGGCAAAATGAATGGGAAGTTTTATGGATGCAATTTCTTCAAGAGTCAAGTGATAGTTACAAATAAGACAGTTATCTTGCCAATAAGATAGTTACAAATAGAGTTCTTGCCCTTTCAGTAAATTGT